>OX346273.1:12792281-14180503 GCA_947049275.1 Epinotia bilunana
GTGACGGGTGCTTGACACCAGTGAGCTTAGATTTTAGTATAATGTAAAGGTTGTCCTGGAAGGACTCAGATGCTTTTTGGGGGTGTGAGACCCTTAGGCCCTGCATCCACTACCGTGGGGTAATATCTATCGCTACCTTGGATTGTATAAAGAGAATGGCAGTAAATAAACATAAGGGGACAGTCTTACACAACGAACTAGCCTCATAGTAAGCTCAATAAGGCTGGTGTTATGGGTACTAGACAAAGATAAATAAAGTGCCCAAGAGAATCAAACATTCATGCTCATCACACAAATATTCACCCTTATCGGGATTCGAACCCAGGACGATTCACTTCAGCAGGGTCACTACTCACCGGGCTAGGCCGGTTGTCAAATCGCAACGGAGACATTCACACAAAAATATACAGTTAGCAGGAATGATTCATTGCCTGCTTTGGGCTTAGTCTCCCTATTGTCATTTCTAAATGAAAATTCAAATTATGTTCTACACAAAGCAATCTAATGCACAATCACTTTATGAAATGTTACAACAGATTTTTGCAATAGTGGAGGTTTATTGGAAAAGCAAGGTGATACAGAGAGGAAAAATTAGCAATAAAATAATTATATATTTTACTATAGCTTGCAGCTTACTTGCTTCACTAGGGGAAAAGTGAATCCATACTAATATTATAAATGCGAAAGTGTGTCTGTCTGTCTGTCTGTTACCTCTTCACGCTTAAACCGCTGAACCGATTGAGATGAAATTTTGCATGGAGATAGTTTGAACCCCGGGGAAGGACATAGGATAGTTTATCCCGAAAGTGATGACTTTCGAGGATGCCCTGAGAGAGTGAAATGGGGGATGAAAGTTTGTATCGCGCTACGATATAAACGAGTTCCACGCGGACGGAGTCGCGGGCAGAAGCTAGTTCATCATAAATTCATGAGTTATCGTCTTGTCGGTGGAGCATTTTCCATTTCTCTCTGTTATACGCCAGCTCTTTGATTTGCTGATATGACACAACACACAACACCAGATTTTTCCTTTCTTTGGTCCATATAACTGTGGCGCGGTTTTTGCCTCTCTGTCCTTTTTTCGTTCCATGATGGTTTTAATCTCGTAAGTCCCCGCGTACTTGTACAAGTACAAACTAGGCATAGTAGTTCAGACCTGATAATGAAACTGCATAGCACGAATAACTGCCTAATGTACTTACCCAAGTACAAATTCTTCATTCCCCATGTACCGGGTAATTTTTTTATCTCGGTCTGCAGCACTATTCTTGGTTTGTACTTGGTATAGTACATCCAGCAGTTATGAATACTGCTATTGAAAAAACACAGGACTTACGAGGTTAAAGAAGTTATTGTGGCGTAACTAATTTATTTTCTTAATTAAAATATTTAATTTTTCTATACATATTTGTTTTATTTTCCTAACTTCAGCTTGCCTCTCGGACATAGGCCTCTTCCCAAGCTTTCCATTTTGTTCTGTCTTTAGCCTCCCTTCTCCATATTGTGCCTGCTTTCTTTTTAATATTGTCTTTCCATCTCATTATTGGTCGTCCTCGTTTTCTTTTTCGCTGTCGTGGATACCATTCTGTGATATCCTTCGTCCACTTTTCCATTATTTTTATATTCCAAATGTACACTTTAATTAGCAACGTTTTGCTCCTACATGACTAACTGGATTTTAAGAGTTGTCTCTTTTGGTTTTTCGTCATGGAAATATGGCCAAAGATAAATTATCCTTCTCAATTCAGTTTTTAATTATCAATTGCCCTTGCCCATCCATTTACTTGGGTTGGCCCAGCATTTTTTCTTTCACCTCTATCAACTTCTTTCAATCCAGCGGTGCTACCACGAAAATCGAATCTCTAAGTTAGTATATCTCCGTCTCTATCGCACTTATGGTTATGGTACTCGAGCGACAGAGACAGAGATATACGAGCTTCGAGATTCGATTTTCGTGGTAGCGCCGCTGTCCACCTTTTAATAAGCCTACATCTTGTCTTACCCTCCAAGTAACAGTGTTGTCCTGAGGTCCTAGGGAATAAAATAATTTCATATAAAGTAAGCTGATTTGGACTCACTTCTTTATATTCATACATATTATTTTTGCATGACCAGTGGTCAAAATTGCAAATAAAACCGCGTGGATCTGTTTTTTAGCGGCTAAGTTGAAGTGGGAGTGGGCTGGGCATGTCTGCCGCATGCCGAGTGAACTGTGGGCCACAGCCGCCACTGACTGGCAACCCGATAGTTCAAAACGGAGCTGCCCCTACCCTGCTCTATAAGTCCGGTAGTACCACGGAAGCGAAAAACTACAGACCCATCACGTGCTTGCCTACGCTGTACAAGCTCCTTACATCCATTCTGAGAGCAAAAATTAACGCACACATCGTTGAAAACAACGTTTTGGCCCCTGCTCAAAATGGATGTAGGGTTGGGTCTCGTGGTACTAAAGAGCTCCTCCTCATAGACATGACCATTTGTCAACGAGTCCGGCGGAATAGAGGGGCCCTTTCGGCCGCCTGGATTGACTACAAGAAGGCCTATGATTCGGTGCCTCATTCATGGCTGAGGAGGATCTTAGAGTTGTATAAAGTTGATGCAGTTCTAAGATCCTTCTTAGGCGCTTGCATGGGGCAGTGGACCACAGTCCTTCGTCAACCGGGGGGAGGAGATTGCCCTTCTGGTCCGCAGGACTCTATAAGGATTGAACGTGGGATCTCCCAGGGTGACAGTCTGAGTCCTTTGTGGTTCTGCCTAGCACTGAATCCGCTTAGCACCCTGCTGAAGGATTCGGGACTAGGTTGCCGGCTTCGGAGGGAGGGTGAGGTCATTTCTCATCTGCTGTATATGGATGACCTTAAGCTATCTGCACCGAATGGACATAACCTGTTGGAACTACTGAAAACAACAGAAGTCTTCAGTAGCGCCATCAAAATGGAATTTGGTGTCGATAAATGTGCGGTCATGCATGTACAGCGAGGGAAAGTTGTAAATTCAACAAATTTGCAACTTTCTGAGACAATGTCCCTCAAATCTATCTCCGAAGCAGAAACCTATAAGTATCTTGGTATGTCACAGTCATTAGGTATTGAGCGTGAGGGCGTAAAGCGGGCGGTGAAGGAGCGCTTCTTTTGTCGCCTGACCAAAGTACTTAATAGTCTTTTGTCGGGCGGCAACAAGGTGCGTGCCTTTAACTCCTGGGTGATGCCCTTGCTTACTTACTCCTTTGGCGTACTAAGGTGGACTCAGACTGAGCTGGATGCCCTGGATCGAAGAGTCCGAGTACTGCTTACTGCGCATCTCATGCTACACCCACGCTCGTCTGTTATGAGACTGTATATCTCGCGGAAGTGTGGAGGTCGCGGCTTTCTAAATTCCAAAGACCTCTACAACCGCGAGGTGTGCAGTCTCAGGGATTATTTCCTAAACAACGAATGTGGGATGCATCGTGACGTAGTAGCAGTAGACGGAAACTTCACCCCGCTCTCCTTGGCAAACGAGAACTGGCGCAGACTTAAAGTAATGAGCGCCGAGGACCGCAGGGCGGTGTGGAGAAGCAAGGAGCTACACGGGCGGTTCTACAAGGCCCTCACAGGGCCCGATGTAGATCTGCTCGCGTCGGTGAACTGGCTACGTTTCGGGGATCTCTTCGGGAAAACCGAAGGTTCTGTCTGTGCAATTGCGGACGAAGTTATTATGACGAACAATTACCGGAGGTATATCCTGAAGGACGGTACGGTCGACATTTGTCGGGCATGCCGCCGTCCCGGGGAGTCACTCAGGCATATTATCTCCGGTTGTGGTCATCTTGCTAACGGCGAGTACTTGCACAGACATAACCTTGTAGCCAGGATTATTCACCAGCAACTTGCTCTGCTATACGGTCTTGTGGTCTCCGAAGTGCCTTACTATAAGTACACACCTGCGCCAGTTCTCGAAAATGGTCGTGCCACGCTCTATTGGGATCGATCTGTCATCACGGACAGGACTATTCTTGCCTGATATTGTGCTGACAGATCGATCGAAACGCCAGGCGGTGCTCGTCGACATCACCATCCCCCATGATGAGAACCTCGTGAAGGCCGAGAAGGACAAAGCCAGCAAGTACCTAGACCTGGCTCACGAGGTAACCGCCATGTGGGATGTTGATTCGACAATCATCGTCCCGATAGTCGTTTCGGCGAACGGTTTAATAGCGAAGAGTAGATGGCTAGATGGCTGGATCAAGGGTCAGATACAGAAGGCGGTACTCCTGGATACTGCGCGCATAGTCAGGAGGTTCCTGTCTCTGGCGCCCTGACCACCGGCAGCTTAGGCCCCGCCTCGCTGCCGGCGGTACCCTAGGTTAGGTTTTTATAATGATTTTATGTCTTGTATGTATAGTTTTATATTTTACTTTTTAAATAGTTATTGTAAAAACCTAGCCTAAGATGAAAGATGAATAAAGAGAATAATAATAATAATAAACTATGTACTTCCTCCCTGTTTCTTTAACATTGATGAGATGTAGCCAATATAGGTATTTTTGATGTTAATTTAACAGCTGCTCCACCCTATTGTCTTATGTAAATGAGCATGTAAATAAGGCTCAAGTTACACGAATTCCTAGAAGCTATTTTATAATTGCAACTATAGACTCTTATCTGCTATCATGTTTAACATACTAATGTTGATGACAATGGGATCTTAGTATGTTGTGTTATGGTTGAAAGTAGGTTGTTAATTACATTTGTTTATCTCTTTTACTCTATAGTATGACAACAAATTGAAGAATACTGCTCTCCTGACACAGCCATATTTAATACGCTATTTGACATTAGCTAGATGACATTCTCTCTGTAAATGGGTTCTCAAAATTGGTTTTAACGATTTTGATGAAATTTAAGATTTCCGGGGGCCAAAAAATCGATCTAGCTAGGGGTCATTTCCGGAAAAAATGGTTTTCTCCTGGTTTTACGCACACTAGATACATTGCGAAAAAAAAACATATAACACACAATATGGTTCAATATGATCTCACATTCTTGCGTTACTCTACAGTATACTTTTGGTTCCCTCTACTCCCCCATATCCCATCTCACTTCCATCAGATCTTCCCAAAACCATATTCTCGCTCCACCGCCTTCGTCTACCAAATTCTATAATAGCTTAGCTTTCGATTCAACAATATGGTCCCCGTTAAACATAATGCTGTCTCTAATTCCAGTCGAAACGACTCCTCCGGCATCATAACCGACGGCCCCGGCAACTACAGCGTGAGCACCCAGTGCACGTGGCTGGTGGCGCCGCCGCGGCTCGGGCCCTCGCCGCCGGCGGTGCGCATACGGCTCGAGTCGTTCGCGACAGAGTGCGGCTGGGACCATTTGTATGTGTACGACGGAGACAGCGTGCGGGCTGAGAAGCTGCTCGCTGTGTTTAGGTGAGAGAATTGGAAGGTAGATGGCGCTGTTACGCGCGCTACATCGCACTAACGACGTGTCGACTAGAGAATGTATAAAGCCTAGGGCTGGTGGCCGGGTTCGCATACGGCTCGAGTCGTTCGCGATAGAGTTCGGCTGGGACCATTTGTATGTGTACGACGGAGACAGCGTGCGGGCTGAGAAGCTGCTCGCTGTGTTTAGGCGAGAGAATTGGAAGGTAGATGGCGCTGTTATGTGCGCTACATCGTACTAACGAAGTGTCGACGAGAGATGTATAAACGTTAGATGTATAAATTGTGTTAATGTATCCTTTAAATCATGTCAAATCAATCAAGTAAAGCGAGTTGCCAGCTTGCGGCTGATAGTAGGATATTTTTATCTAAGTGAGGCGTCCCCTGATATGTGCGTGCGATAATATACTAATACAGTAAAATGATCGGTCATTGTGGCACTCTTTGGGGGAGGCCTATGTCCAGCAGTGGACGTCTTTCGGCTGATATGATGATGATGATGATGATGAAAATGATCATATTCTTGTTATTCTCTATTCTAGTGGTGTAATGGAGTCAGGCGAGTCAGGATGGACACGGCAAGTGATAGCTCACTCTGGAAGCGCGTTGCTTCACTTCTTCTCCGACGATGCCTTCGCGATGGAGGGCTTTAATATCACGTACGCTGCGTACTCTTGCCCGTCTGATGACCACAGGACTAATTGCAGCAGTGAGTATTATCATCCTCATCTTAGGTTGTAGCCCCAAGTTTTGTAATGTGTAATCCCAAGATTTCTTAAAGAACGAACGAAAGAACATAAGCAATAGTTCTACGAAAGCGACTGCCACCTGACGTTCCGACCCACAGGGAAAAGTAGACCTTGTTGTGAGTAGACCGCCTCACGACTCACAATGCCTTCCTTCACGGAAAAGCTACTGTTTAAGATCGTATGATGAGCCGATTAAATTGCGGTTCTTTATCGAAAATCTGTCAAGTTGTTTTTAGCTAATATGTGTGTTGTGTGGGCAGTATTTAACCCCCGACGGACGCAAAGAGAGGGGTGTTATAAGTTTAACGTGTCTATCTGTGTATCTGTCTGAGGTATCGTAGCTCCCAAACGGATGGACCGATTTGAATGCGGTTTTTTGTGTCATAGATAATTTTATCCCGAGTGTTCTTAGCCATGTTTCATGAAAATCTGTTCAGCCGTTTTTGAGATATTAGACTTTAAAATGAAAATGTCGGGGGTTTTTCAGCTTTTCTAAGTCTAGTTATTTATATTTTAATTACTATCAGTAACTTCGTAGATCACTTGTGAAAATGCCCATACGGCTTGTCAGAAGGATATACGCGGTGCTCCGGGTGAATTTAAAATAATTAGTGTTCACGAGGAAGCAAAACAGTACGTATAAACCATAGGAACACGCTGTAAAACTTATTTGGAATCCCTCTCAGTGGCACCGTGATAATATAATATTATTGTTTTAGATCACGGCGAGTGCGACGAAGGCACATGTCGGTGTGACCCGGAGTGGATAGGAGTGGCGTGCGATCAGCGTATTTGTCCAGGTAATTCAACCCGATAACACAAAAATTTGAAACACACATTGGGGCAACCTGTGTTTCTGTGCCAGAGCAGGACAGTCGCTCTTAACGTAGCATAGATTATATGATGGTTCTACGAATAGCTATTCAAGTCTGAATAAAATAGCGCATACCTACCGTTTTCGCACTCCCTCGTTATACCGTCCGCTCCCCCATTAACCGTGCGCTCCCCCGTTACATCGTCCGCTCGCCCGTTACACCGTCCTCTCCCTCGTTACACCGTGCACTCCCCCGTTATATCGCCCGCTCGCCCGTTATACCGTCCTCTCCCCCGTTATACCGTCCTCTCCCCGTTATACCGTCCGCTCCCCCGTTATACCGTCCTTTCCCCTGTTATACCGTCCTCTCCCCCGTTATACCGTCCTCTTCCCCGTTATACCGTCCTCTACCCTGTTAAACCGTCCTCTCCCCCGTTAAACCGTCCGCTCCCCCATTATACCGTCCTCTCCCCCGTTATACCGTCCGCGCGCAAGCAGGCGAGGCAAGTGAAGCGCGAGGACTTTAGTAACTTGCTCATTACTATCCCCTCTTTTATCTTTGCAGACGACTGCAACGCAGCCTATGGCTACGGGCGCTGCGACCCCCTCGTGGGCTGCTCGTGTGTCGCGAGCCGCGCGGGGCCGGGCTGCGCGCGCGAGGCGGGCGCGGCGGGCTGGCGCTGGCTGTGGCGCGAGCCCGGGGAGGGCGCGGCCGGGGAGGAGGCGCCGGCGGTGGCGGGACACGTGCTGGTGCCCAGGGGTGGGGAGGTGCTCAGGGTGGGAGGGGAGACTTTCGCCCCTGCCGAGTTCCTGTACAGGTGAGTGCGCGAGCCCGGGGAGGAGGCGATGGCGGTGGCGGGACACGTGCTGGTGCCGAGAGGGGGGGAGGTGCTCAGGGTGGGAGGGCAGAGCTTCGCCCCTGCAGAGTTCCTGTACAGGTGATTGCGCGAGCCCGGGGAAGGGGCGGCCGGGGAGGAGGCGCCGGCGGTGGCGGGACACGTGCTGGTGCCCAGAGGGGGGGGAGGTGCTCAGGGTGGGAGGGGAGAGCTTCGCCCCTGCCGAGTTCCTGTACAGGTGAGTGCGCGAGCCCGGAGAAGGGGCGGCCGGGGAGGAGGCGCCAGCGGTGGCGGGACACGTTCTGGTGCCCAGAGGGGGGGAGGTGCTCAGGGTGGGAGGGGAGAGCTTCGCCCCTGCCGAGTTCCTGTACAGGTGAGTAGCCTATTGGCTGAAGCGAGCTCAGTGAGCCACTTGTTAGGGTGTATTTCCACCAGAGCTATGCAAGGTAGCGGAGTGGTGCATGAGTGAGATGATAAAAAGGGACGCATGAGCTAGGCTAGCAATACTCGCACACCAATCTGCTGCCTCTCACAGCTCTGTCGAATACACACTCTTCGTGGAGAAGATGGAGAGTGTTGAGAGAGAGAGAGAAGTGTGACTTTAGATTTCCACGCGTTTATTAGATACAATATTGATTACGATATTTCATCATCCTACTAGCGATATTCCTGGTTGTGCCCTGAAGGAGTCCGAGGTAAGCTTTGACATCTAATCCCTAGATCCCAAGGTTTGGCATAAGCAAATAGTTTTACGAAAGCGACTGCCATCTGACCTTCCAATCCAAAGGGAAAACTAGACCTCACTGGGATTAGACCGGCTTCCTCACGATGTTTTCCTTCACCGAAAAGCTAACGGTAAATATTCCGTACATAAGTTCCGAAAAACTCATTGATACGAGCCGGGATTCGAACCCACGACCGCCGCTTGACAGCCGCATGCCTGAACCACTAAGCTACCGTGGCTTACGCTATGCTTGCTTAATATTGATTACGATGTTTGGTTTGTGGCATAAACCTTACCACTCTCAAAGTTGGTTCTTCGCTCAGGATCTAAGCTGAATGATATTTAAAACTTTCTGTTAACGGCTGTTCTTTGTCCACAGATATAAAGTAGCGGAGAACGTGTGGGAGCCTATACACACATTAGGGGAGACCCCGGCGCCGCGCTTCGCGCATTCAGCGGTGCTGTTCGACGACGAACTTATCGTGTACGGTGGCGTGGTCTCCTCCGACGAGTGGGAGAGGGGGTGAGTATAGAGCCATAGATATTAGTTAGGTTACATCAAGTTATCACACCCAGGTGTCCCGCTTTGTGGGACGTCCACAGTCCATTGTCCATTCCTTGCAGAGCTCCTGTTGATAGATAGATAGATAAATCAGTTATTTTACTAAATACACACAAATTGCAACAAGATTTTTTTTTTACAAAAAACAACACTTAAAAGTACATTAAAATAACATAAAAGAATCAGTTTTTAAGCAAAATAAACTGTGTGCATTGTAGCAAGACAAAAAGGCTCCAACTCAGTGCGTAGCTTTGCTCGCAATTGAACAAAAACAGTGGTATTCTATTAGAACCCAGAAAAATATATGTGTAGAAAGAAAATATAACAAATAGTAATTTTACTTATATAACTCAAAAACAACAAACTAACGTACAAATATTTGATGTGTGGCCATTATACAAAACGTGGCACGATAAAAATGAAGAAAATAAAATAAGAAATGTAAAAAATTTATAAAGAAGGAAAAGAGGAAGAAAGGAGATTCCACGTCGTTTTGAATGCACGGTCACACAACGAAACCTGCAACCAAATAGCCGTGCGGAATTCCTACCACTTGCTTCTCTATGAGCATCTTAAAATGCGACTTAAATGAAAGTTTCGATGGTAAGCGTCTAATTGGTGGAGGGATGTGAGGATTCCAGCTATTGCGAAATTAGCAGAGACGAGTTTGACTACTGAAATAACCTAGAGCAGTCTCTAGCTGAGACTGCTCTAGGTGAGCTGAGTAGTCTAGGAGATCTAGGAGGTTTAGGTCGGAGGCACTCCTCTGATCGCTTGGCTACAGTATCTCCCAAAATAATAAATCAAGGTCTCGGTGGTCACATTTCTTCCTTTTTTTACAGCGGTGGCCTAGCCGGGTTAGAAGGGCGAGCGGGTGAGGTGACCAATGAAATATGGCGGCTCAACCTGGCCGCGCCGAGACTGCAGTGGGTGAACGCGACACCCACGATTTGCGGGATCAAACCCGCGCCGATGAAACATTGTGGTAATCCATACTAATGTTATAAATGCGAATTTGTGTCTGTCTGTCAGTTATAGCAAGAAAGAAAGAAAGAAAACATTTATTCGTGGACAAAACAATGGGTATATTTGTTTATTTGTTGTTTATTTGTTCAACATAGGTAGGTGCTAAAATACATTAGGGTCTTAAAAATTAAATACAGTATCACTATGTTGGGCCCTCAGGCGTACAAAATTTATGTGTAATTTGGTGGAGGCCGTGTGGTACACATCTCCACTAACTACATGGTGTCTGTTAAGAAATCTGTCACTCTATAATAGGCTTTACTAACAAGAAATTTTAACAATGCTTTTTTAAAATCAGCTGTGCTTTCTATATTAATAATTTCTTTTGGAACCTTGTTGTACATTGTAGGTGCTGTACCAAGCACACTTTTACGACACAGAGCGGTTTTACAGGACATTGCGACTAATTTATTCCTTAGACGTGTACTATTAAAGGTCGGGAACAAATGCAAGTTACGTTTTACAAACAATATGACTTCATGACAATATGTATACAAAACAAAACTCGGTAAAGTAAAAGTAGCAGGGTCCACGAAAAGGCCCCGACTCAGCATGGTGCTAACCTAGGAGGCCAGCGCTGGTCTTCCGTTATAGCCCGCGAGCTACGTGCAATTTTTTGTCAGTCACTTCCCCCCAGTCGACAACTTGTGAGAAGCTTAAGAAAGTTGTATCATGAAGCCCCGTGGACGTCAGCTGCGGCTCCGTCGGTGGGTTGACCAGCAGCAGCCACCCAAACACGTAAAAAATAAAAATAAATTTTGCCATTTACCCCCGATTCATTTTATCTACAAATGATAGTTAATCCAATATTATGACTAAAAACAATTGTCATCCGACTGTACAGTGGTGGAAAGCCCGTCAGCTGGTCACATGAAGATGTTAAAATATATTCCTACTATTAACGCGCGGTTAAAGCGATGACGCGATACTTTGCCATGCACTTTATAGCAGGCGTTAATGTTCGTGTAACCAGCTAACGGGTTTTCCACCACTGTAAAGTCAGCTGATTGTTTTTTTTGTCATAATATTGGATTAACGATCATTGGATGATAAAATGAATGGAGGATAAAAGGCAAAAAATATTTTAATTTTTTACATGTTTGGGAGGCTGCTGGTCAAACCACAGACGGAACCTTCTCACTAGTTATCGCACGGGGGTCGATTGGTCACGAAAATCTGTTGCTAGCTCGCGGGCTATTACCTCTTCACGCTTAAATCGCTGAACCGATTCAGATGAAATATGGTATAGAGATAGTTTGATAGTGTCTCTTTCTTCGTAATCTTTCTTAACGTCGCTGAGTTGTATTTAATAGTATTATAATAAGATTTCCCTCTCATCCATGAGAGGAGGCCTGTGCCCAGCAGTGGGACGCATATAGACTGATTTATTATTATTTATGTTTGGCAACATTTTCAGCTGTCAAATTAGTTCGCCTAATTATGAATCCGAGTTTAGTCATGAGTGTATGCGGCGACCGTGCGTCGATCATCGCGGGCCCGAGGTTGGCTCGCAAAGTTGCTTAGCGGCTGTGGATCGATTCGAAACATGTCGAGCAATATTCGACCTTTACGGTCAGTTTTGCTAGAGTAATATGTTGGATAGACAATCTTCTATTATAACTCCTTGTTCTATTAAAACTCGTTGTTATTGATGTTAACATTTGGCATTTCATCGGATCTAATAAAGGTGGGAGTCCGCTGGATGCGAGTGGCGCAGGACCGGTCATTGTGGCACTCTTTGGGGGAGGCCTACGTCCAGCCGTGGACGTCTTTCGGCTGATATAATGATTATGATAAAGGTGGCTTCTTTGCGAAATTATTTTTTTTTAATTACAGGTGGACTTGCAGTGTCCGGGCACACAGCAGTAGTAGTTCGCTACAACGATAAACCGGTGATGCTTGTGTTCTTCGGACACTCGCCGCACTACGGCTACCTTCACTTGGTACAGGTAAGCCAACGATCAAGTAAACCTGTTGGTTGCATACCTCACGTAACTTGACAAATACGCGCTAACTTTTTTCTGAATGTGATTATGAACCTTATATTCAGAATAACGCGTAGTTGCAGTGTCCGGATGGACCGGATTTCCGCCCCAGTCCAAGTTGGCTCAGTTTGGGGCCTGCTGGCTCGAAAATCAACAAAAAAACGACGACGTATTATGTGAACAAGCCCCTAGCGAAGCCATAGTAAAGAATAAGAATAATTTATAAAAACATATTTTACAGATATGACTATCAAACAATCAATCAATTTATCATTAATAGTTATCAATTTATCTGCTTTGTCTTAAGATTGTCTGATAGAGATGAAAAAGCTAAGCATTTTCTCAAACATGCAATGAAATATTGACGTTGTGTTCTTCATAATGGGCTTCGAAGTGTCACGTTTCGGGCGCAGCGAGACGAGAGACCCGTAATGGCATTTCATACCAAAATTGGACACGTTTTTTGCAGTATACATCTTAACGTATACAAAATGTTGTTTATACGTTTAAACGAATACTCACCGGACTTGTCAAGCAATCCGAATACGTTCAGAAAACGTGCAGGACAATGCCGTGTGAACCCAGCCTAAGTTCTCCTTTTGTGCAATAACGAAATAAATAAATATAGTGAAAAATGCCCTTACATCGAATATTTGACAGCTGTCACCCCACAATTTATGTCATCATTGACGTTTATCCGGTATGACAGCTGTAAAATATCGGCTGTTAAAAAAATCTAACTATAATATGTGAGGTCCTATTACGCAAAAGTTATTTGCGGAAATCGCGAAACGTCTGCTTGACGTAACTGGTGACCGAAGAGCTGGCGGCTTTCTCGCACTACGCATCAGCATTGCAATTCAGCGAGAAATGCCGCCAGCATCCTCGGTACAATGCCGCGAGGCCCTTTTGTATTAGGGTTCCGTAGTCAGCAAGGAATTAACCCTTATAGTTTCGCCATGTCTGTTTGGCCGTTTGTTCGTCTTCGGTTGAGCTCAGTAACCATTAACTACTACTAGAAAACTGTAATTTGGCATGTGTATATAAATCAATCACGCCGAGAAAACAGTAGAATAAAACCTAGAAAAAATTTTTTTTTGGGTACTTCCCCTACACCTAAAGTGGGGATGCAATTTTTCAACTTTCGTACAAACTCGGCTGACGCAACCGCACCGTTTAGTTGGAGCGCGCGTGTCGATGTAACTAAGACAGACGCAACTACGGAACCCTATACTGCGCGGCCGATTTATATAGATTTAACTTAGTTTTCATTGAATTTACTTAATGTTACTTATCATCTTGTATGTACTTTGGAAAATAAATATCATAGTAAGTTTGGTTGAAATACCGTTATGTCCCCAGGAGTACCACATCGAGGAAGGTGTGTGGGCGGCCGCGCAGACGGTGGGCTGGGCGGCGCGCGCGGGCTTCGGGCACTCCGCCGTGCTGGACCCGCTGGCCGAGCGCGTGCTCGTGCACGGCGGCCTCGTGTCGCACAGCGAGGCGGCGCAGGTACTGCATGCCACACACCACGCACCACACACGCGCACCGGCCTCACCAACATATCAGCCGACAGGCGTCCACTGCTGGACATAGGCCTCCCCCAAACAGTGCCACATCGAGGAAGGTGTGTGGGCGGCCGCGCAGACGGTGGGCTGGGCGGCGCGCGCGGGCTTCGGGCACTCCGCCGTGCTGGACCCGCTGGCCGAGCGCGTGCTCGTGCACGGCGGCCTCGTGTCGCACAGCGAGGCGGCGCAGGTACTGCATGCCACACACCACGCACCACACACGCGCACCGGCCTCACCAACATATCAGCCGACAGGCGTCCACTGCTGGACATAGGCCTCCCCCAAACAGTGCCACATCGAGGAAGGTGTGTGGGCGGCCGCGCAGACGGTGGGCTGGGCGGCGCGCGCGGGCTTCGGGCACTCCGCCGTGCTGGACCCGCTGGCCGAGCGCGTGCTCGTGCACGGCGGCCTCGTGTCGCACAGCGAGGCGGCGCAGGTACTGCATGCCACACACCACGCACCACACACGCGCACCGGCCTCACCAACATATCAGCCGACAGGCGTCCACTGCTGGACATAGGCCTCCCCCAAACAGTGCCACATCGAGGAAGGTGTGTGGGCGGCCGCGCAGACGGTGGGCTGGGCGGCGCGCGCGGGCTTCGGGCACTCCGCCGTGCTGGACCCGCTGGCCGAGCGCGTGCTCGTGCACGGCGGCCTCGTGTCGCACAGCGAGGCGGCGCAGGTACTGCATGCCACACACCACGCACCACACACGCGCACCGGCCTCACCAACATATCAGCCGACAGGCGTCCACTGCTGGACATAGGCCTCCCCCAAACAGTGCCACATCGAGGAAGGTGTGTGGGCGGCCGCGCAGACGGTGGGCTGGGCGGCGCGCGCGGGCTTCGGGCACTCCGCCGTGCTGGACCCGCTGGCCGAGCGCGTGCTCGTGCACGGCGGCCTCGTGTCGCACAGCGAGGCGGCGCAGGTACTGCATGCCACACACCACGCACCACACACGCGCACCGGCCTCACCAACATATCAGCCGACAGGCGTCCACTGCTGGACATAGGCCTCCCCCAAACAGTGCCACATCGAGGAAGGTGTGTGGGCGGCCGCGCAGACGGTGGGCTGGGCGGCGCGCGCGGGCTTCGGGCACTCCGCCGTGCTGGACCCGCTGGCCGAGCGCGTGCTCGTGCACGGCGGCCTCGTGTCGCACAGCGAGGCGGCGCAGGTACTGCATGCCACACACCACGCACCACACACGCGCACCGGCCTCACCAACATATCAGCCGACAGGCGTCCACTGCTGGACATAGGCCTCCCCCAAACAGTGCCACATCGAGGAAGGTGTGTGGGCGGCCGCGCAGACGGTGGGCTGGGCGGCGCGCGCGGGCTTCGGGCACTCCGCCGTGCTGGACCCGCTGGCCGAGCGCGTGCTCGTGCACGGCGGCCTCGTGTCGCACAGCGAGGCGGCGCAGGTACTGCATGCCACACACCACGCACCACACACGCGCACCGGCCTCACCAACATATCAGCCGACAGGCGTCCACTGCTGGACATAGGCCTCCCCCAAACAGTGCCACATCGAGGAAGGTGTGTGGGCGGCCGCGCAGACGGTGGGCTGGGCGGCGCGCGCGGGCTTCGGGCACTCCGCCGTGCTGGACCCGCTGGCCGAGCGCGTGCTCGTGCACGGCGGCCTCGTGTCGCACAGCGAGGCGGCGCAGGTACTGCATGCCACACACCACGCACCACACACGCGCACCGGCCTCACCAACATATCAGCCGACAGGCGTCCACTGCTGGACATAGGCCTCCCCCAAACAGTGCCACATCGAGGAAGGTGTGTGGGCGGCCGCGCAGACGGTGGGCTGGGCGGCGCGCGCGGGCTTCGGGCACTCCGCCGTGCTGGACCCGCTGGCCGAGCGCGTGCTCGTGCACGGCGGCCTCGTGTCGCACAGCGAGGCGGCGCAGGTACTGCATGCCACACACCACGCACCACACACGCGCACCGGCCTCACCAACATATCAGCCGACAGGCGTCCACTGCTGGACATAGGCCTCCCCCAAACAGTGCCACATCGAGGAAGGTGTGTGGGCGGCCGCGCAGACGGTGGGCTGGGCGGCGCGCGCGGGCTTCGGGCACTCCGCCGTGCTGGACCCGCTGGCCGAGCGCGTGCTCGTGCACGGCGGCCTCGTGTCGCACAGCGAGGCGGCGCAGGTACTGCATGCCACACACCACGCACCACACACGCGCACCGGCCTCACCAACATATCAGCCGACAGGCGTCCACTGCTGGACATAGGCCTCCCCCAAACAGTGCCACATCGAGGAAGGTGTGTGGGCGGCCGCGCAGACGGTGGGCTGGGCGGCGCGCGCGGGCTTCGGGCACTCCGCCGTGCTGGACCCGCTGGCCGAGCGCGTGCTCGTGCACGGCGGCCTCGTGTCGCACAGCGAGGCGGCGCAGGTACTGCATGCCACACACCACGCACCACACACGCGCACCGGCCTCACCAACATATCAGCCGACAGGCGTCCACTGCTGGACATAGGCCTCCCCCAAACAGTGCCACATCGAGGAAGGTGTGTGGGCGGCCGCGCAGACGGTGGGCTGGGCGGCGCGCGCGGGCTTCGGGCACTCCGCCGTGCTGGACCCGCTGGCCGAGCGCGTGCTCGTGCACGGCGGCCTCGTGTCGCACAGCGAGGCGGCGCAGGTACTGCATGCCACACACCACGCACCACACACGCGCACCGGCCTCACCAACATATCAGCCGACAGGCGTCCACTGCTGGACATAGGCCTCCCCCAAACAGTGCCACATCGAGGAAGGTGTGTGGGCGGCCGCGCAGACGGTGGGCTGGGCGGCGCGCGCGGGCTTCGGGCACTCCGCCGTGCTGGACCCGCTGGCCGAGCGCGTGCTCGTGCACGGCGGCCTCGTGTCGCACAGCGAGGCGGCGCAGGTACTGCATGCCACACACCACGCACCACACACGCGCACCGGCCTCACCAACATATCAGCCGACAGGCGTCCACTGCTGGACATAGGCCTCCCCCAAACAGTGCCACATCGAGGAAGGTGTGTGGGCGGCCGCGCAGACGGTGGGCTGGGCGGCGCGCGCGGGCTTCGGGCACTCCGCCGTGCTGGACCCGCTGGCCGAGCGCGTGCTCGTGCACGGCGGCCTCGTGTCGCACAGCGAGGCGGCGCAGGTACTGCATGCCACACACCACGCACCACACACGCGCACCGGCCTCACCAACATATCAGCCGACAGGCGTCCACTGCTGGACATAGGCCTCCCCCAAACAGTGCCACATCGAGGAAGGTGTGTGGGCGGCCGCGCAGACGGTGGGCTGGGCGGCGCGCGCGGGCTTCGGGCACTCCGCCGTGCTGGACCCGCTGGCCGAGCGCGTGCTCGTGCACGGCGGCCTCGTGTCGCACAGCGAGGCGGCGCAGGTACTGCATGCCACACACCACGCACCACACACGCGCACCGGCCTCACCAACATATCAGCCGACAGGCGTCCACTGCTGGACATAGGCCTCCCCCAAACAGTGCCACATCGAGGAAGGTGTGTGGGCGGCCGCGCAGACGGTGGGCTGGGCGGCGCGCGCGGGCTTCGGGCACTCCGCCGTGCTGGACCCGCTGGCCGAGCGCGTGCTCGTGCACGGCGGCCTCGTGTCGCACAGCGAGGCGGCGCAGGTACTGCATGCCACACACCACGCACCACACACGCGCACCGGCCTCACCAACATATCAGCCGACAGGCGTCCACTGCTGGACATAGGCCTCCCCCAAACAGTGCCACATCGAGGAAGGTGTGTGGGCGGCCGCGCAGACGGTGGGCTGGGCGGCGCGCGCGGGCTTCGGGCACTCCGCCGTGCTGGACCCGCTGGCCGAGCGCGTGCTCGTGCACGGCGGCCTCGTGTCGCACAGCGAGGCGGCGCAGGTACTGCATGCCACACACCACGCACCACACACGCGCACCGGCCTCACCAACATATCAGCCGACAGGCGTCCACTGCTGGACATAGGCCTCCCCCAAACAGTGCCACATCGAGGAAGGTGTGTGGGCGGCCGCGCAGACGGTGGGCTGGGCGGCGCGCGCGGGCTTCGGGCACTCCGCCGTGCTGGACCCGCTGGCCGAGCGCGTGCTCGTGCACGGCGGCCTCGTGTCGCACAGCGAGGCGGCGCAGGTACTGCATGCCACACACCACGCACCACACACGCGCACCGGCCTCACCAACATATCAGCCGACAGGCGTCCACTGCTGGACATAGGCCTCCCCCAAACAGTGCCACATCGAGGAAGGTGTGTGGGCGGCCGCGCAGACGGTGGGCTGGGCGGCGCGCGCGGGCTTCGGGCACTCCGCCGTGCTGGACCCGCTGGCCGAGCGCGTGCTCGTGCACGGCGGCCTCGTGTCGCACAGCGAGGCGGCGCAGGTACTGCATGCCACACACCACGCACCACACACGCGCACCGGCCTCACCAACATATCAGCCGACAGGCGTCCACTGCTGGACATAGGCCTCCCCCAAACAGTGCCACATCGAGGAAGGTGTGTGGGCGGCCGCGCAGACGGTGGGCTGGGCGGCGCGCGCGGGCTTCGGGCACTCCGCCGTGCTGGACCCGCTGGCCGAGCGCGTGCTCGTGCACGGCGGCCTCGTGTCGCACAGCGAGGCGGCGCAGGTACTGCATGCCACACACCACGCACCACACACGCGCACCTGCCTCACCAACATATCAGCCGACAGGCGTCCACTGCTGGACATAGGCCTCCCCCAAACAGTGCCACATCGAGGAAGGTGTGTGGGCGGCCGCGCAGACGGTGGGCTGGGCGGCGCGCGCGGGCTTCGGGCACTCCGCCGTGCTGGACCCGCTGGCCGAGCGCGTGCTCGTGCACGGCGGCCTCGTGTCGCACAGCGAGGCGGCGCAGGTACTGCATGCCACACACCACGCACCACACACGCGCACCTGCCTCACCAACATATCAGCCGACAGGCGTCCACTGCTGGACATAGGCCTCCCCCAAACAGTGCCACATCGAGGAAGGTGTGTGGGCGGCCGCGCAGACGGTGGGCTGGGCGGCGCGCGCGGGCTTCGGGCACTCCGCCGTGCTGGACCCGCTGGCCGAGCGCGTGCTCGTGCACGGCGGCCTCGTGTCGCACAGCGAGGCGGCGCAGGTACTGCATGCCACACACCACGCACCACACACGCGCACCTGCCTCACCAACATATCAGCCGACAGGCGTCCACTGCTGGACATAGGCCTCCCCCAAACAGTGCCACATCGAGGAAGGTGTGTGGGCGGCCGCGCAGACGGTGGGCTGGGCGGCGCGCGCGGGCTTCGGGCACTCCGCCGTGCTGGACCCGCTGGCCGAGCGCGTGCTCGTGCACGGCGGCCTCGTGTCGCACAGCGAGGCGGCGCAGGTACTGCATGCCACACACCACACACGCGCACCTGCCTCACCAACATATCAGCCGACAGGCGTCCACTGCTGGACATAGGCCTCCCCCAAACAGTGCCACATCGAGGAAGGTGTGTGGGCGGCCGCGCAGACGGTGGGCTGGGCGGCGCGCGCGGGCTTCGGGCACTCCGCCGTGCTGGACCCGCTGGCCGAGCGCGTGCTCGTGCACGGCGGCCTCGTGTCGCACAGCGAGGCGGCGCAGGTACTGCATGCCACACACCACACACGCGCACCTGCCTCACCAACATATCAGCCGACAGGCGTCCACTGCTGGACATAGGCCTCCCCCAAACAGTGCCACATCGAGGAAGGTGTGTGGGCGGCCGCGCAGACGGTGGGCTGGGCGGCGCGCGCGGGCTTCGGGCACTCCGCCGTGCTGGACCCGCTGGCCGAGCGCGTGCTCGTGCACGGCGGCCTCGTGTCGCACAGCGAGGCGGCGCAGGTACTGCATGCCACACACCACACACGCGCACCTGCCTCACCAACATATCAGCCGACAGGCGTCCACTGCTGGACATAGGCCTCCCCCAAACAGTGCCACATCGAGGAAGGTGTGTGGGCGGCCGCGCAGACGGTGGGCTGGGCGGCGCGCGCGGGCTTCGGGCACTCCGCCGTGCTGGACCCGCTGGCCGAGCGCGTGCTCGTGCACGGCGGCCTCGTGTCGCACAGCGAGGCGGCGCAGGTACTGCATGCCACACACCACGCACCACACACGCGCACCGGCCTCACCAACATATCAGCCGACAGGCGTCCACTGCTGGACATAGGCCTCCCCCAAACAGTGCCACATCGAGGAAGGTGTGTGGGCGGCCGCGCAGACGGTGGGCTGGGCGGCGCGCGCGGGCTTCGGGCACTCCGCCGTGCTGGACCCGCTGGCCGAGCGCGTGCTCGTGCACGGCGGCCTCGTGTCGCACAGCGAGGCGGCGCAGGTACTGCATGCCACACACCACGCACCACACACGCGCACCGGCCTCACCAACATATCAGCCGACAGGCGTCCACTGCTGGACATAGGCCTCCCCCAAACAGTGCCACATCGAGGAAGGTGTGTGGGCGGCCGCGCAGACGGTGGGCTGGGCGGCGCGCGCGGGCTTCGGGCACTCCGCCGTGCTGGACCCGCTGGCCGAGCGCGTGCTCGTGCACGGCGGCCTCGTGTCGCACAGCGAGGCGGCGCAGGTACTGCATGCCACACACCACGCACCACACACGCGCACCGGCCTCACCAACATATCAGCCGACAGGCGTCCACTGCTGGACATAGGCCTCCCCCAAACAGTGCCACATCGAGGAAGGTGTGTGGGCGGCCGCGCAGACGGTGGGCTGGGCGGCGCGCGCGGGCTTCGGGCACTCCGCCGTGCTGGACCCGCTGGCCGAGCGCGTGCTCGTGCACGGCGGCCTCGTGTCGCACAGCGAGGCGGCGCAGGTACTGCATGCCACACACCACGCACCACACACGCGCACCGGCCTCACCAACATATCAGCCGACAGGCGTCCACTGCTGGACATAGGCCTCCCCCAAACAGTGCCACATCGAGGAAGGTGTGTGGGCGGCCGCGCAGACGGTGGGCTGGGCGGCGCGCGCGGGCTTCGGGCACTCCGCCGTGCTGGACCCGCTGGCCGAGCGCGTGCTCGTGCACGGCGGCCTCGTGTCGCACAGCGAGGCGGCGCAGGTACTGCATGCCACACACCACGCACCACACACGCGCACCGGCCTCACCAACATATCAGCCGACAGGCGTCCACTGCTGGACATAGGCCTCCCCCAAACAGTGCCACATCGAGGAAGGTGTGTGGGCGGCCGCGCAGACGGTGGGCTGGGCGGCGCGCGCGGGCTTCGGGCACTCCGCCGTGCTGGACCCGCTGGCCGAGCGCGTGCTCGTGCACGGCGGCCTCGTGTCGCACAGCGAGGCGGCGCAGGTACTGCATGCCACACACCACGCACCACACACGCGCACCGGCCTCACCAACATATCAGCCGACAGGCGTCCACTGCTGGACATAGGCCTCCCCCAAACAGTGCCACATCGAGGAAGGTGTGTGGGCGGCCGCGCAGACGGTGGGCTGGGCGGCGCGCGCGGGCTTCGGGCACTCCGCCGTGCTGGACCCGCTGGCCGAGCGCGTGCTCGTGCACGGCGGCCTCGTGTCGCACAGCGAGGCGGCGCAGGTACTGCATGCCACACACCACGCACCACACACGCGCACCGGCCTCACCAACATATCAGCCGACAGGCGTCCACTGCTGGACATAGGCCTCCCCCAAACAGTGCCACATCGAGGAAGGTGTGTGGGCGGCCGCGCAGACGGTGGGCTGGGCGGCGCGCGCGGGCTTCGGGCACTCCGCCGTGCTGGACCCGCTGGCCGAGCGCGTGCTCGTGCACGGCGGCCTCGTGTCGCACAGCGAGGCGGCGCAGGTACTGCATGCCACACACCACGCACCACACACGCGCACCGGCCTCACCAACATATCAGCCGACAGGCGTCCACTGCTGGACATAGGCCTCCCCCAAACAGTGCCACATCGAGGAAGGTGTGTGGGCGGCCGCGCAGACGGTGGGCTGGGCGGCGCGCGCGGGCTTCGGGCACTCCGCCGTGCTGGACCCGCTGGCCGAGCGCGTGCTCGTGCACGGCGGCCTCGTGTCGCACAGCGAGGCGGCGCAGGTACTGCATGCCACACACCACGCACCACACACGCGCACCGGCCTCACCAACATATCAGCCGACAGGCGTCCACTGCTGGACATAGGCCTCCCCCAAACAGTGCCACATCGAGGAAGGTGTGTGGGCGGCCGCGCAGACGGTGGGCTGGGCGGCGCGCGCGGGCTTCGGGCACTCCGCCGTGCTGGACCCGCTGGCCGAGCGCGTGCTCGTGCACGGCGGCCTCGTGTCGCACAGCGAGGCGGCGCAGGTACTGCATGCCACACACCACGCACCACACACGCGCACCGGCCTCACCAACATATCAGCCGACAGGCGTCCACTGCTGGACATAGGCCTCCCCCAAACAGTGCCACATCGAGGAAGGTGTGTGGGCGGCCGCGCAGACGGTGGGCTGGGCGGCGCGCGCGGGCTTCGGGCACTCCGCCGTGCTGGACCCGCTGGCCGAGCGCGTGCTCGTGCACGGCGGCCTCGTGTCGCACAGCGAGGCGGCGCAGGTACTGCATGCCACGCACCACACACGCGCACCTGCCTCACCAACATATCAGCCGACAGGCGTCCACTGCTGGACATAGGCCTCCCCCAAACAGTGCCACGATGACCGGTCCTGCCCCACCCGCAACCAGCGGACTCCCGCCACCTTTACCAGGTTACCAGTCCACCTTGTGGGAGGCCTTACCCACGCTGCGCCTTCCGGTACGTGGTCGCCACTCGAGAACCGCGCCGCCCCAACGGCCATCGGTTCTAAGTGCAATGCGCCCCGCCGACTGCCACTTAAGTTTAACGATTCGGAGGGCTATATCGGTTACCAATTCTGCTACGGATAGCCTCATTTCTGATGCGATCGCGCTGAGTAATTCCCAACACTCCTTCTCATTTGCCACCTTATCCCATTGTAATAAGGGGAAAAATGTATACATATGTTTGACGTACACAGTACCAAATAATGCACTAGAAGAACTTTTAGATTATGAGATAAGTAGACACAAATTAAGATCTACCAGCGTTTCTAAAACAGAAAACTGTCTAATTAATAATGCGGAAGTAAACTTGACGGCCCGTTTTTTTTTTTGCTAAAATTAAATCGGGGACCTACTGTCCCTGACTGTCCACACAACGAATCTTCAAATTAATAAAGGGTCGACATTGCCATTTCGCCACGGTGTCCGCTTATCATGCTTAAGACGCTGTCTGCACCAAAATGCCCATGAGGATTCGGGATACAGCGCACACTGTCTATTTGTATCGGAGTAAACGAGAGCGAGTGTTACTGGGCGGCCAGGTCTTAGAAGATAATAATAAATAAATATTGAATTAAAAAAGTGTGGATTATTTGTGAAATATGACTCGGCGGTTTAGGTATGAATATGTTCACTTCATGTTTTTAATTGCAGACCCATACGTCAAAAAAATAAAGACATATAACTGTTTAATGATGACTTTAAGACCAATCTTTGCAATTATTTGCTATCGAGCCGATTTCGTCCAATTATGTATCGAGTCCGTCCACGGTCTTTAAACTATGATGTATATTAACATTTTTTTTGATGTGCTATAACAAATATTTTTTCTTAAAAAACTGCTTAAATAACATCAACTTCAACCAAATTAGGTCTTGTCAGCCTCTTAAAACAATCTTGGTAACTTCATTCACTCTCCGATCGCACTTTTGTACATGGTAACTGGACACGTATACATTATACGAGCCGTAAAACTCACTATACCTGTTGTGCCCAAAACAGTCCTGCGACCGAGACGTCACAATCTCCTGGCAGTCCCATCAACTCGTACTGTAGCACACAGAAACTCCCCTGCTATTCGGACAATAAACCTGTTGAACTCGCTTCTGTCACAAGCACCTGAATGCGATGTATTTGCTAGTCGATGGGCGAATGTATGTCACATTTGTCTGAGATACTGCGAGACGATGGATGTTTAAATATTATGTATTTTTTTCTTTTTCTGTTTTTATATGTTAAGAATTATAAATTGTACAGTGCTTTGGTTTCTTAATGTCAAACTGTATAAATACCGTCGGGCGTATGCCCGGGCACATGGGCTTGTGTACAACCCCACTAAAAGTGAGTTCATGATTTTTTCGGCAGGGAAAATTAAGCCCTATAATGTACCACCAGTTTGGCTAAGCGGTAGTCAGCTGTCGGTCGTAGATAGGGTCAAGAACCTGGGACATATTATCACGAGCGACCTGAAAGATGATATGGATATTGAGAGGGAGCGCAGGGCGTTAGCGGTTCGTAGTAATATGCTTGCTCGCAGGTTTGCTCGATGTTCATACGACGTAAAGATAACGCTTTTTAAAGCGTATACACAATCTTTTTACTCGAGCAGCCTGTGCGCCCTGCGCGTGCAATACAATAATGCTTTTAGAATGCTGCTGGGACTGCCGAGGAGGTGTAGTGCTTCGGGCATGTTCGCCGAAACCCGTGTAGACGGGTTCCAGGCGATCATGCGAAAAAAGATAGCCTCGCTATTAGCCAGGGTGAGAGCAAGTGCCAACAGCATTCTACAGGCAATATCGTGGAGGTTTGACTGTCCAATTCTGTCTTACTGGATTGGGCAGATAAAGGGCGTTGCCCAATTTGTTATTTAAGAACTGTCTTTTTATACTTGCGTTACTAACCAAATTTAATTAGTCTTAAGTAACTTGTTACTAACACACTATGGATCAATTGGTCTGAAATAAAGTATTTTTATTTTATTTATTTATAAATTTTGTATGATTACATAAATAAATAAATTATATGCGTTGCTGTTTCTAGGCGCCATCAGCAGCTTTGTATGAGTATGAATACAAAAGAAAAATATGGCGGCCGCTGCCCTCAGCGCCGACGCCTAGATATCTACATTCCGCCATTATTTTATCGCCAGGTATGTAATTTTACGTATTACATACATTATTTTTGTATTAAGCAGTAACGCTGCTAACGAAATTATAAATTAAAAAAAAAGGAAAAATTGAAAAATTTGATGCTCCGAGCCGGATTCGGGCCGGCGACCACAGGCATCGCTACCCCGTCGCTACTAACCAACTGAGCTATCGGGACTACACTAAACTAACACTAAATCTTTCAATCAGTTCCTTCCTACAACGCCTTTGGGAGGCGTGTAGCGACATCTACCAGGGCCCGTTTATCAAACGCTTGTAACTTGTAATACAAGCGGAAGCCTCTTTTCAGCTCCTTTTATAAGAAAGAGACTTCCGCTGGTATTACAAGTTACAAGCTTTTGATAAACGGGCCCCTGAAGACTTAGGCTTCATACATACAATCACGCCATTTCCCAGAGGGGTAAGCAGAGATCGCACGAATTTCCACTTGCTACTTTCTTGACAAACGTTTCTTGTCGTATCTTGTTTACGTATTATAAAGATGAAATTGGAATTAATATACAGGGTAAATCGGGAATAACTGGCTACCGTGCAATAACTGGCCACCTCATACTAAAAATTAACTCTATTCACCTATAATAGAATTCGTTTTTATTTATTATAGTATGACGGGGGCAGTTATTGAAGGGTGGCCAGTTATTGGCGATTTACCCGTCTGCCATGGAATTATACATTTTATATAGATTTTTTTTAATCATGACCTCTTACTAGATTCGAATCAATGACACCGGTGATGGATCCACGGAATCTTTCAACCAGTTTGTATTATTACTTTGGCCCTGTAGAGTAACTTTGACCCTCGCTAATTTGTCTATTTACTTCTTACTTATGCATTTAAACAGAGCCAAAATACCATGTTAGTTTCAGCTAACTGCTCATTTTGTTACATTGTTATGTGGTTTGCATGTGGGTCAAAGTAACCCTTCAACACGTTAAAGTAACCCTGAACTGGGTTAAAATAACCCTCCATTGGGTCAAAGTAACCCTCCATTGGGTTAAAGTAACCCTCCAGTGGGTCAAAGTAACCCTTTATTGGGTCAAAGTAACCCTACATTGGGTCAAAGTAACCCTCCATGGGGTCAAAGTAACTATTCATTGGGTTAAAGTAACCCTCCTTTGGGTCAAAGTAACCCTCCATTGGGTCAAAGTAACCCTCCATTGGGTTAAAGTAACCCTCCATTGGGTCAAAGTAATCTTCCAAAGGGTTAAAATAACTCCAATGGGTTAAGGCTTGATTTCCTCCTACGCTGATGTCGGTCGCTGATGCCGGTCGGGCGTACGAATATACACCATGATGACACCGCACAGCGATGCTGACGGTCCGTGGGAGATTTTTCTTTGTTTGTCATACGCGACCGATATCAGCGACCGACGTCAGCGTAGGAGGAAATCAAGCCTAAAGTAACCCGATATTGGGTCAAAGTAACCCTGCATTAAGGCAAAGTTAGCTTTTTTCTTCCATTGGGTCAACGTTACCTTGCATTGGATCATATTAAGCCTCCATTGGGTTAAAGTAACCCTCCATTGGTGACGTAACCCTCGTTTACGTGTGTGTGTATGTTGCATGTGCGCTGGCAGGCATGATGCTCGTGTTCGGCGGCAACGCGCACAACGACAGCGCGGCGGCCGCGGCCAGCAGCCCGGCCGGCGCGCAGTGCTACTCGGCCGGCGCGCTGCTCTATGATATAAGGTCACTATTATATTATTCTTACACGCCACTGCTCGGATATGGGGCAAAAGATGGTCAGAAGTCAGAATTTAGGCTTAAAAGCTAGGGTTAAAGTGTTTCATATTATGATCTGGGGCACAGCGCGGGGGGGCGCCCCGCGCGGGGCCCCCCGATACGGGCCGCTCCCACCGCCCCCGCCCCCGCCCCGCCAGCTTCCCCGACACGGGCCCAGTGGCGGTACTGCCATACAAGCCGAAAAGCCGGGCTTGCCTTCCAAACTAATTCTCGATCAAAAATCAAAGGTAACGAGAGCACGATTTATTTGAATTCACGCTACGCGCTCTCATTACATTTTTCAAATTAACAACATCGTAGTACAAAATTCGACCACGCACCGCCGCGGCGCGCACACTGTCGCTGCGATGACGAGCCGACCTCGCTGGAGATACAGCTAGTCATCTCGCTCGCACGCGTTGGCTTGCAAGCAGGCTTCTATTCTAGCTATCTTTATCTCTTTCTTACCCATCAAGACTGCCTAATAATGAGATATAACTATTATAGGTTCATATGCCCCCCACTGGCCGCTCCCCGCCCCCGCCCGCGTGTCGGAGGGCGTTTAGCGCGGGGCCCCCCCCGAAACGGGCCACATACTCTTTATTCACACCGACTATGAAGAAATTTAAAAAAGATACTGTTGAAATGACTTAAAACAAGTTTTAACAAATGTTCTTACTTTTTATTACATTTTTTTAAATAATACGAACAATTCATAAACTTTCACTTAACGTTGTTAAAGTTATAAATTCAAATATGTTCATTTTTAATCGATTACGATGACACACTACAGGTGTTCCCTGTGGCGCACGGTGCAGACGCCCCTAGGCGCGGCGCGCGCGGCGCACGCGGCCGCCAGCCTGCCCGGCGCGGCCAGGCCCACCGCGCTGCTCTACGGCGGGTCAGTACACACTGCAGTACACACTACAGTACACACTACAGGTGTTCCCTGTGGCGCACGGTGCAGACGCCCCTAGGCGCGGCGCGCGCGGCGCACGCGGCCGCCAGCCTGCCCGGCGCGGCCAGGCCCACCGCGCTGCTCTACGGCGGGTCAGTACACACTGCAGTACACACTACAGTACACACTACAGGTGTTCCCTGTGGCGCACGGTGCAGACGCCCCTAGGCGCGGCGCGCGCGGCGCACGCGGCCGCCAGCCTGCCCGGCGCGGCCAGGCCCACCGCGCTGCTCTACGGCGGGTCAGTACACACTGCAGTACACACTACAGTACACACTACAGGTGTTCCCTGTGGCGCACGGTGCAGACGCCCCTAGGCGCGGCGCGCGCGGCGCACGCGGCCGCCAGCCTGCCCGGCGCGGCCAGGCCCACCGCGCTGCTCTACGGCGGGTCAGTACACACTGCAGTACACACTACAGTACACACTACAGTACACACTACAGGTGTTCCCTGTGGCGCACGGTGCAGACGCCCCTAGGCGCGGCGCGCGCGGCGCACGCGGCCGCCAGCCTGCCCGGCGCGGCCAGGCCCACCGCGCTGCTCTACGGCGGGTCAGTACACACTGCAGTACACACTACAGTACACACTACAGTACACACTACAGGTGTTCCCTGTGGCGCACGGTGCAGACGCCCCTAGGCGCGGCGCGCGCGGCGCACGCGGCCGCCAGCCTGCCCGGCGCGGCCAGGCCCACCGCGCTGCTCTACGGCGGGTCAGTACACACTGCAGTACACACTACAGTACACACTACAGGTGTTCCCTGTGGCGCACGGTGCAGACGCCCCTAGGCGCGGCGCGCGCGGCGCACGCGGCCGCCAGCCTGCCCGGCGCGGCCAGGCCCACCGCGCTGCTCTACGGCGGGTCAGTACACACTGCAGTACACACTACAGTACACACTACAGTACACACTACAGGTGTTCCCTGTGGTGCACGGTGCAGACGCCCCTAGGCGCGGCGCGCGCGGCGCACGCGGCCGCCAGCCTGCCCGGCGCGGCCAGGCCCACCGCGCTGCTCTACGGCGGGTCAGTACACACTGCAGTACACACTACAGTACACACTACAGGTGTTCCCTGTGGCGCACGGTGCAGACGCCCCTAGGCGCGGCGCGCGCGGCGCACGCGGCCGCCAGCCTGCCCGGCGCGGCCAGGCCCACCGCGCTGCTCTACGGCGGGTCAGTACACACTGCAGTACACACTACAGTACACACTACAGGTGTTCCCTGTGGCGCACGGTGCAGACGCCCCTAGGCGCGGCGCGCGCGGCGCACGCGGCCGCCAGCCTGCCCGGCGCGGCCAGGCCCACCGCGCTGCTCTACGGCGGGTCAGTACACACTGCAGTACACACTACAGTACACACTACAGGTGTTCCCTGTGGCGCACGGTGCAGACGCCCCTAGGCGCGGCGCGCGCGGCGCACGCGGCCGCCAGCCTGCCCGGCGCGGCCAGGCCCACCGCGCTGCTCTACGGCGGGTCAGTACACACTGCAGTACACACTACAGTACACACTACAGGTGTTCCCTGTGGCGCACGGTGCAGACGCCCCTAGGCGCGGCGCGCGCGGCGCACGCGGCCGCCAGCCTGCCCGGCGCGGCCAGGCCCACCGCGCTGCTCTACGGCGGGTCAGTACACACTGCAGTACACACTACAGTACACACTACAGGTGTTCCCTGTGGCGCACGGTGCAGACGCCCCTAGGCGCGGCGCGCGCGGCGCACGCGGCCGCCAGCCTGCCCGGCGCGGCCAGGCCCACCGCGCTGCTCTACGGCGGGTCAGTACACACTGCAGTACACACTACAGTACACACTACAGTACACACTACAGGTGTTCCCTGTGGCGCACGGTGCAGACGCCCCTAGGCGCGGCGCGCGCGGCGCACGCGGCCGCCAGCCTGCCCGGCGCGGCCAGGCCCACCGCGCTGCTCTACGGCGGGTCAGTACACACTGCAGTACACACTACAGTACACACTACAGGTGTTCCCTGTGGCGCACGGTGCAGACGCCCCTAGGCGCGGCGCGCGCGGCGCACGCGGCCGCCAGCCTGCCCGGCGCGGCCAGGCCCACCGCGCTGCTCTACGGCGGGTCAGTACACACTGCAGTACACACTACAGTACACACTACAGGTGTTCCCTGTGGCGCACGGTGCAGACGCCCCTAGGCGCGGCGCGCGCGGCGCACGCGGCCGCCAGCCTGCCCGGCGCGGCCAGGCCCACCGCGCTGCTCTACGGCGGGTCAGTACACACTGCAGTACACACTACAGTACACACTACAGGTGTTCCCTGTGGCGCACGGTGCAGACGCCCCTAGGCGCGGCGCGCGCGGCGCACGCGGCCGCCAGCCTGCCCGGCGCGGCCAGGCCCACCGCGCTGCTCTACGGCGGGTCAGTACACACTGCAGTACACACTACAGTACACACTACAGGTGTTCCCTGTGGCGCACGGTGCAGACGCCCCTAGGCGCGGCGCGCGCGGCGCACGCGGCCGCCAGCCTGCCCGGCGCGGCCAGGCCCACCGCGCTGCTCTACGGCGGGTCAGTACACACTGCAGTACACACTACAGTACACACTACAGGTGTTCCCTGTGGCGCACGGTGCAGACGCCCCTAGGCGCGGCGCGCGCGGCGCACGCGGCCGCCAGCCTGCCCGGCGCGGCCAGGCCCACCGCGCTGCTCTACGGCGGGTCAGTACACACTGCAGTACACACTACAGTACACACTACAGGTGTTCCCTGTGGCGCACGGTGCAGACGCCCCTAGGCGCGGCGCGCGCGGCGCACGCGGCCGCCAGCCTGCCCGGCGCGGCCAGGCCCACCGCGCTGCTCTACGGCGGGTCAGTACACACTGCAGTACACACTACAGTACACACTACAGGTGTTCCCTGTGGCGCACGGTGCAGACGCCCCTAGGCGCGGCGCGCGCGGCGCACGCGGCCGCCAGCCTGCCCGGCGCGGCCAGGCCCACCGCGCTGCTCTACGGCGGGTCAGTACACACTGCAGTACACACTACAGTACACACTACAGGTGTTCCCTGTGGCGCACGGTGCAGACGCCCCTAGGCGCGGCGCGCGCGGCGCACGCGGCCGCCAGCCTGCCCGGCGCGGCCAGGCCCACCGCGCTGCTCTACGGCGGGTCAGTACACACTGCAGTACACACTACAGTACACACTACAGGTGTTCCCTGTGGCGCACGGTGCAGACGCCCCTAGGCGCGGCGCGCGCGGCGCACGCGGCCGCCTGCCTGCCCGGCGCGGCCAGGCCCACCGCGCTGCTCTACGGCGGGTCAGTACACACTGCAGTACACACTACAGTACACACTACAGTACACACTACAGGTGTTCCCTGTGGCGCACGGTGCAGACGCCCCTAGGCGCGGCCGCCAGCCTGCCCGGCGCGGCCAGGCCCACCGCGCTGCTCTACGGCGGGTCAGTACACACTACAGTACACACTACAGTACACACTACAGTACACACTACGGTACACACTACAGGTGTTCCCTGTGGCGCACGGTGCAGACGCCCCTAGGCGCGGCGCGCGCGGCGCACGCGGCCGCCAGCCTGCCCGGCGCGGCCAGGCCCACCGCGCTGCTCTACGGCGGGTCAGTACACACTGCAGTACACACTACAGTACACACTACAGTACACACTACAGGTGTTCCCTGTGGCGCACGGTGCAGACGCCCCTAGGCGCGGCCGCCAGCCTGCCCGGCGCGGCCAGGCCCACCGCGCTGCTCTACGGCGGGTCAGTACACACTACAGTACACACTACAGTACACACTACAGTACACACTACGGTACACACTACAGGTGTTCCCTGTGGCGCACGATGCAGACGCCCTTAGGCGCGGCGCGCTTTAGTTATAATAAAATTTATTCAATAATCGAAGTAACGAACGAATGATCTCAAAAATATCTAACAACTATGTCTAATTGTCTATGAATCACACTTCATGTATTGTCATTTTCAATCACTATTCATGGTCTATATATATATTTGACGTCATGTTTATTAACATGATAGGACACGTAAGAATGAATAGACTTTAAATGTAAGTTTGTAACTGCTGTTGGCAGACTAAATAAATACTTGTGTTACAGTTTCGACGGCCGTCTCCGCTCGGACGCGCTCCTCTTCGAGGCAGGCTCGGCTTGCTCCACGCACACGAGCGAGCAAGCGTGCGTGGCGAACGCGCAGCACGCGTGTCGAGCGTGCGCGTGGAATACGCGCGAGCGTGTGTGCGTGCCGGTGAGTTTACAGTTAACACTTTCAATGCCAAGGACTCGCTAGGTGGGCGCTCTACCCGTAAACGCTCTCCTTTACAAACATTTTGTTTCCTATGTTATCGGCTATGAGCGTAGGGCTACGAAATTGTTGGCAGTGAATGTGTTCATATTTTAATCAAATATAGATTCTAAAAGTATTCGCCAATGAGCGATCTCTACCAGAATACGACATCTTGAAATATAAGTAGGTCTCCAGTGTAGTAAATAGTATGAAATATAATTTCCCCTCATGGGCCACCAATGCCACCATAACTTCTATATAATAACCATCGGTGTTCGTATTTAATTCTGTTTTGTTTAACGGCCATTACAGGTATTTCGTTATAAGTGAGCTCCACTTAGAACTTATGGAGGCGTTGGTGACAGAATGGTGAAGTTAGTTATGGTGGCATTGGTGGCCCATGAGGGGAAATTATATTTCCTAAACTATTTACTGGATCTATGAACCTAAACTATCTACTGGGTCTATGTAAATCAGATGTTCAGAAACTCTCCGATATGCCCTTAAAATAATGTCGTACGAAAACAGAGGACCTATTTATTGTTCTAAAATGAATCTTGATTTATGTAAATAAAATAAATACTTTGTATAGTTGTTAAGTTTTATACTGTATTTAAACGTAGATTTTTTAAATGTTTTGCAAGTTTGTTTAAAATAGTTATACTGATCTTTCCTACTGTCTGAAACACAGGGTGTCCTAGTTCAGGCCCTTGTGAAATGTATCCCTTAATATAATATATTAGTATTAAGACATCATTCTGTAAAATACGTTTTTAATCATAAATGAATTATAATTATGATGTTGTATTCTGGAAGAGATCGCTGATTGGCCAAAGATTTTAGAATCTAGATTTGATTCAAATATGAACACATTCATTGCCCAAAATTTAGTAGCTCTACGCGTATAGATCTACGCGAACTAAAACTAATGTAGGTATGAATGCGATCGGGAGTCGAACCCGGTAGGTTGCGTCACAAGACGGTGGAGCGAATGCGATTACGTTAAGCAACAAAATGCGCAGCACAATTTAACTTGAATTTAATTCTACTGTACACAGGAAATTTACACACAGACACGATAAAGATTAAGACGTTACAAAATAGATAGTTAAGACGAAATTTGGAAACTGTATAAATTAACGCAAATGAACAAGCACAGCCGAAACAAAGAAACTAAATACTACTCAAAATCAAGCGGAGCGTAGGCAAAGTGCAGCTATATAATGCAAAGCGCGTGTTAGCTAGGCAGAGGTTAAAATCGCATTGACTGGGCCGCGCCGGGCGAAATCCATGTGGCTTCGGTGCGGGGCGCGGGCGCAGGCCGGCCGCCGAACTATACATCTGCCGAGGTGGTGGCGTGATTTGCGGTTGCCCAAGCTCATAAGCGGTAGCGATTTCAGTCGCGTGTTGATCCGCTACACTAAATTAATGACAGATACCTGTACATTTCAGTTGTTTTTTTTTCTACTTCTCAGTGATATGAATGTTAAATGTGTAATTGTTCTAGTTGGAGACGATTGGGTGGAACCAGTCGTTCGACGCTACGATGAAAGCGTGCGTTAGCGAACCTGTGATAGGTGAGTTCGAATAAATGAATATTACTATACTCCCGTGGTCCGGCCCGCGAGCCCTTCTAACCCGGCCCGCGGAAAGAAAGCGGCCCGCGATAGCGATAGGGTATGGCTGGTCATGACCAGCTATGAAACCAAAGTCTTGGCCCGCTTGAATTTATATTAAGTGCAGTGTGGCCCTTGGGTCAAAAAAATTGTAGACCAGGGGGTCAATTTTTTCATTTTTTTTAGAGCAGGGGCTCTAGCCTCTAAACAGCCATTTAAAAACCTACCTCCTGTTCGATGGAAATTCAATCAATCTAAGTTTGAACAGAGCTGTTTGGTTTGTTTCGACTGATTTTTTAAAAACGACATTTTTGTAAATAAAATAGAGCCACTTTGGCCGAGCGGTAAGGCATGCGACTTTCAATTTGTAGGATATGGATTCGAACCCCAGCTCGTACTACTGCGTTTGTCAAAATAACTTATGTACAGTATTTTTTGATGATGGAGTATGTCGCACAGGTCGTTTTTTGAAACAAAAAAAATCAACTCTATCTCTGGTTGGAAGTTTGAATAATTTTGTGTCCAATATGATTCAATTCAAATTTGAATGCCGTTATGTAATGTGGGATATAAAACTGTACGTAAATTGAGGGTTTTTCTTAACAGATGTCCATCGATGCCGCTCAGCCAATAGCTGCGCAGCTTGCACGGCCGCCAAATGCGCCTGGTGCGGCTCGTGCCAACCCGAGCCACAGTTATGCAGTCGACTCTGGCCTAAGGTGTCTTTCATAGCTTTCTTTATATTTATAAAGGCAGGGCACAGAGGAATATTATCTGCAAATATAACAGGCTGACAGCTGTCGGCAGTTTGTCTGTTTTTTTTAGAAATAATAATAATAATAATAATAATACTCAGCGGGTGCTGTCTCTGTGTGCGTCCCATGACACGGGCAGGGACGGCATCCGCTCGGTGTACTCCTTGCATTTTATTAAACTGTCAAAAGGGCCTCTACGTGTTGGCTCAGTTGGTACTTTGTAGGTACCTAGCTCCACGCACGCCTCCCAAAGGTCCGGGACGTCATTGTCCCGTGAGCGGGAAAGACATACATAATAATAAAATTTATTTATTCAGACAACAACATCCACAGTTTTTTTGTAGTTTTCTTAATACTATGTTATCCTATGTTAGTAAATATATGTAGCTAAAGATAGAGTATTTTTAATTAAGCGTTGTATTATTGGGCACTCACTCCTAATGGCTACAGTTTTCAGGACGCTGTTTGAGCTGCCACGTATTCTGGCTAGAAGTGATGCCATCATAGAAGTGGTGAAATATAATTTATAAATATAATTTCCCCTCATGGGCCACCGTAACTTCTAGTACCAATGTGTGCGTATAGCTGCATTGCTAGTATGGTCGCTAATGCGCGTGGTGCGACTTGCCAACCCGAGTTACAATTATGCATTCGGCTCTGCCCTAAGGTTCTTCTTTCATATCTTTCTGCCATGTTCTGACGGGTTTAGAGATGCTGGACACGGCGGAATATACCATTTGTAAAAAACTTTCAGCCGTCGGCCTCCAGTCTATTTAGGAAATATAATTCCCCCTCATGGGCCACCGTAACTTCTTATACGTGATTAAATCGTTTTATCAAACCCTTATTTTTGTAACAGATGGCGCTGATGGTAGACGAGTGCGCCGGCGCGGGAGAGCCGGCGCGCGACGCGTGCGCGCGCCACCACTCGTGCGCGGCCTGCCACGCGCACCAACACCTCCAACACACACATATGCACACGGTACTTTAGCAATACTGTTCAAGTTTCTTTCTGAATTCTCGCAAACCACGCCTCCGTCTGAGGGACACGTTTATTTCTTCTTAGTCTTGACTACAAAAGATGTATTTTAGAATCTTTCACTTCACTCAGGATTCAATGTGACAACTCTTGCCGTAAATATATAATTCGTCTCCCTTGACACACAATCTACTATCATACTAATATTCTATACTTATTTAGGTCTAATAGATCTAAAGGAAAAGCTAATGCTTATCACAAATTCGAAATAAATAAATACTTCAGAACGCATTTAACCCCCTTATTCATAAAACTTAAAATGACTTTGCTAAGTAAAATGTCTGTGTTGCAAACGAATTTTAACGCCATTTTAGTTAAAATAGGCTTGCAAAACGTTTATGAATACTGTCGTAAATGTTTATTCGGTACTGTATTTTTTTTTCTTATTTCACTATTTTATATTTGCCTACCTATACTGGCCAGACATAAATAGCATAGCGATATTACATTATGTCAAACGGCGGTCGTGGGCTCGAATCCCGGCTCGTACCAATGAGTTCTTTCGGAACGTAAATACGGAATATTTACCGTTAGCTTTTCTGTGAAGGAAAACATCCTAATTCCAATAAGCTCTAGTTTTCCCTCTGGTTTGGAAGGCCAGATGGCAGGAGCTTTCGTAAAACTAGTGCCTATGCCAAATCTTGGGATTGGGTGTCAAAGCGGACCCCGGGGTCCTTTAGAGGCACAACCGAGAATAGGAGGGTGATTATATTATATTCAAAAACATTTCATTCTCAGGGCACGGAGGAGCGCACGTGCTATTGGGACTACGAGTCGGTCAAATGCAAGCCGGCTAACTCTTCCGATGACATTAGGTTAGTAATTAAATTTGTGTGTTATCTACAGTGATCGGACTTTACGGAGCGACACGGCGGGATATCGAGTAGAAATATTAATATGGACATGACCAAAATCCCGGCATCTTGCTTAAAGCACTATCACTAATAATGTTGGCCGACATAGCGGCATACACGACAGTCCTTTGCAAAGGTCCTGGGGGCCGATTCTTGACTTTCGAGCGCTCGAAAATTAAATAAAAGTAAATGCTATTGTATTGTCATAATCACATGCACTTACTTTCTCTTTCTACCGATAGAATTGAATACGAGTGGTAAGTACCGCACGTTTTTAAATTTTCTATCGTCATTTCAAAATAGCATTTCATAATATTTGTCAGTTTTCGAGTGAAAGAGTCGAGCGCTCGAAAGTCGAAAATCGGTCCGCTGGGTGTCGGCAATTATAAACCCTCACTCTGATCAGGTTTATTGTGTCAACTAAACGTTTGCTTAAAATTGATACAATGAACTCACCAGTGTATTTTAATTTAATTTATAAGATAACTAACTTTTTAACACCACTTTGGACCCCTGTTGTCTTAAATAAAGGATTTTAAGGCGGCACGGGTCTCAAGCATTTTCTCTCTCTATCATGCATTGTTAAAACGGATGTATATTCTTAATCTTTGAGTTATTTGAACAGGATTTTCGTCACTAAGCATATTTTGTTGCCTTCTTTCTTTTGGGTTAAAATTAAAATTAGAGTACACAACACTATTTGGGTTATTTAGCCAACTTTTATACACAGTGAAATTAATTTTTCATCCAAATTTCTAATTGAATTTTATTACGTGTACGTGTAAGATAATGTATTTAATCAGAATAATGTTCCTCCTGAAACAAATGTTAGTCCCGGAATCCCGGAACATATAAATATTAACATAATGTTTGGGGTAATTTATTTATATAATCTTTATTGCACAAAAGAACAACTTATCGTACAAAAGGCGGACTTAATCCCGTAAGCATTCTCTGCCAGTCCTTTGGGCAAAGCAGACAAATTGTGTACACAAATAAAATACATACAAATATAAATACCTACACCTATATATATACAGACGAAAATAGGAAATAATACAACAATAACATACATTCACTCCATGTTGCACCGGGAAATACGATCATTGGTCATGGATCAATCTATTGTGTTTTATGTTGAACTTGACCTTGAGTTATAGTAATACACATAATGTAATAAGAGTATGATTATAAAAAAAAAGAATATCGTTTAACCTGGCAAAGCAGAATTAGACTTTATCTGTAGCGATAAATGTTATCATCCTTTCAATCTCGGATCATATTTATTTGGTGACCTTGACCTTGGTTATGTAATGTCAAACTTACCATAGATAAGTCATAGTTTTAGTACCTTTTTTTTTAAGTGCCTACCACACGACCATGTTATTGTAGGTGTCTTTTATGTTTGTTGTTGTTTTCGTTTGCTTTTAGTGAGTTTTATGTTCTTATATATTTTATTTTTTCATGATTTTGTATTTTGTAAATTGTCCTTGTGTGTGATCGTGGCGTCTTTGTTCCGTGCTTCACCAAATGGCCCCAACGGAAGACCAGCGCTGGCCCTGCCAGCATTACGCGGAGTTGTGACCAATAACGATGGGCCTTTCGACCAACGTTGCCAGTGTGGAAAATTTAAATTTGTAACTTCTTGAAACGGGCCACACGTAGGGCCACCCGGTTGCAGGTTTATGTTCATAACGATGACCTTTAGATTATAATTAACTAGCTGATGCCCGCGGCTTCGCCCGCGTGGTTATAGGAAAATGTAACATATTGAATTTTCCCGTGGGAATTAGATGTTTTCCCGCTGAAAAACTAGTCTATGTCACTCTCCAGCTTCTAAACTATCTCCATACAAAAAATCACGCTATGACGCTCCGTTGCGACGTGAAAGAAGGACAAACAAACACACACACTTTCGCATTTATAATATTAGTAAGGATGTCAGGATTCGCCACGGTTCGTCATGATCACAGTCTGATATGATCTCGCAGACGAGATTCGGGGCAGTTTTCTATTTAAATTATTGACCTTATTGTTAACATTGTTGACTTTCACCTTTAGGAGCGTGGCTTCAGCCGGTCCCTGCACTCCGCCCTGCGCTACATTCCAGACGTGTTCAAATTGCACGGCCGAAGAATGCATATGGTGTGCGTCCACGGGCAGATGCGTTGATAAGGTCAGTCATTTATCATCCTCCTAGCGTTATTCCCGGTTGTGCCCTGAACGAGTCCGGGATTCGCTTTGACACCTAATCCCAAGATACTAGTTTTACGAAAGCGACTGCCATCTGACCTTCCAATCCAGAGGGAAAACTCGACCTTATTCGGATTAGATCGGTTTCCTCGCGATGTTCTCCTTCACCGAACAGGTTAACAGTAAATATTCCGTACATAAGTTCCGAAAAACTCATTGGTACGAGCCGGGATTCGAACCCACGACCGCCGCTTGACAGCCGCATGCCTGAACCACTAGGCTAATGTAGATTCGTAGTTGATGAGGTCAGTTATTATTGTTAGAAATTACCTAGACTTCTAAGACAGTCGGCAACGAACTTTGTAGTTTGAGCTCGATATTTAGCTTTGTGGACAATTTAAAACAAACAAAACAATTCACCTGGACCTCCACCGTAGTTGAACTTGACCTTGACCTTAAGAGTGTGATCCCAGCCGATTCGTCCACGCCTCCCTGAGCTATAATCCCTCACGTGTTCAAACGGCGCGGCTTAAAAATGTATATGGTGTGCGTCCACGGGCAAATGAATTGATAAGGTCAGTTGCGGTTGCGTTGTTAGCAGTGTTTACCTTAAATACCTGGAATAGTCCAGTCAATGAGCTAACAACTTGTATGGAAAAAATTACAAATTTGGAAATAAATTATAATAGCTTATTTTTTGTGTGTAACGGTAATATTATCAATTAAATAGTTACCCAGCGGCAGAATCCGACAAAATTCCAGACATTAATAAAATGATAAAATAGCTAGGTTCTGATGTCAGAAAAAATATGAATAAATATTTTTGTCTTTATTTTGGTTCATTTACATATTTTGCTATATAATATTCAAGATAAATCATACAAAAAAAGACAATGCATGCTTCATTTAAATCTACACAATTACTTCCGGGTGGAAAGTTTGTCGGATTCTTGAATTAGAATAATATTTTAAAATGAAATCAACAAAAAAAACATTATTATAAATTAATGTTTTTTAAAACCGTATTTTTCCTGGAGTAGAACTCTAAGGGTAGGTTGCACCAACTTACTCAACTTGTCAAACTTTTCTTATATTCAGATTTTAACGAACACCTCGTACGATTACAGTCGGTTGTTGCAACCCGTCTTCAGAGAGTCAACAGCGACTTTGTAGTTTGAGGTCAACATTGAGCTTTGTAGACACGACCTACAAAACAGTAGATTTCGACTATTGACATTATTGACCTTCAACAAACTTCATTTGGACCGCCGCCATTGTTGACCTCGACCTCTATCACACTTGACCTTGACCTTGACCTTAACCTTTAAGTATGAACGTGGAGTCTCACAGGCTACTCGATGTTTTCGTTTTCTTAGTTTGGAAAAATGACGTCCATGCTTAAAGAATAACGGCCGTATTCATAAACATCCTATAAGCCTGTTTTAACTAAAATGGCGTTAAAATTCGTTTGTCCTTATCTGTCACTTTGACATTTGTGTTCTTAAGACAGGGACAAAGCACATTTTATTTAGCAGAGGCATTTCAAGTTTTATGTATAAGGGGGTAAGAGTTCATCTGCGCGTCCCTGCGCTACATTCCACACGTGTTCAAACTGCACGGCCGAAGAATGGATATGGTGTGCGCGGGCAGATCTACTACTGATGCTGCTTCAATGCTCATTAAGCATATTTATAAATTATTTGGGAAGACTTGTGATGCACTAGGAATATTATGTGACTTGTCAAATGCTTTTGACTGCGTTGAACATGACATTATAATAATTAAATTAAGACATTATGGATTATCTGAAATCGCCCTAAACCTTATCTCGAGTTATCTCATCCACAGAACGCAAACCGTAGTTATTAATAAAATTCAGTCGGAAAAGGCTCCTATTAGACTAGGAGTACCTCAGGGATCCATTTTAGGACCTTTCCGTTTCTTAGTCTATATAAACGACTTGCCAAGTATTGTAAAAGACGCTTGTGAAATTGTATTATTCACAGATGACACAACCTTAATTTTTAAAGTCAATCGACATTCTGATGATTATAATGACATAAACAATACTCTTGACAAAATTTTGAATTGGTTTACTGTGAATAATCTGTTACTGAATTCCAAAAAAACGAAATGTCTTAGATTTACTCTACCTAATGTAAAGCCGGTTAGTGGTAACATTTATATTAATGAGGAATGTTTAGAAATGGTAGATAAAACTTTATTTTTAGGTTTAACTCTGGACAAACATTTGCAATGGAGTCCACACATATCTACTCTAGCAAATAGACTTAGCTCAGCAGCTTATGCAATCAGAAGGATTACACAACTCACTAACGTAGAAACTGCCCGAATAGTGTATTCCAGCTACTTCCACAGCGTAATGGCATACGGAATGTTACTTAGGGGCAAAGCTGCTGATATACAAACCATCTTCGTTTTGCAAAAACGAGCAATACGGTCGATATACAATATGGGCTCACGTGTATCACTGAGAGAACATTTTAAAAACATAAATATTTTAACAATGGCATCACAGTACATTTATGATACCATTATGTATGCTCTAAAAAATGTAGACACGTTCCGTAAAATGCACAGTGCGAGGCAAATCCTTTTTGGGTCAATGCATTCATTTCTATAATAAACTACCCAAGGAAGCACTAAAGTTAGGGTAAAAACATATTTAAAGACTTTACTACTGAAAAAGGCATATTATACCGTTGAAGAGTTTTTAAATGATAAAGATGACTGGCCTCCTATAGGACTACATAAAGACCTTGATAATAATTGAAACAGACATACATTGAATTACTTAGAATTAGGTGACATATTAATTATTTTAATTAGGAAATGTGTACGTGTTTGTGTAACAGAACAGTAATATTGGTGATAAAACGGATATATATATACAATGTATAATCTTTGACGATGCAAAAGTGATTATGAAATCCTACTTGAATAAATGATTTTTATCTATCTTATCTTATCTTATCTAGATGCGTTGATAATGTCAGTTATTATTTATGTATTTATTTTTATTTGGATAACCAACCTCTACAGAAACATGATTATATAGATAAATAACAAAAAGCCAATTACAGGACTCCCACCGATAGCAACGAAGTAAACATTTATGAGATCACTATTGTTACAATGCATTAGTAAGATTTCTTAAGTAGGGGTATTGTTAGAAATGTTGACCTACACCTCTAAGATAGTCGGCAACGAACTTTGTAGTTTGAGCTCGACATTCAGCTGAGATGTAGGCCGTAGGGTGTAAATAATACAACGAAACTCGGTGATATAATGAACATTTATTTAGTTAAAAACAGGGCTTTATATACAGTTTCTGAATCGCGTGTGTGAGCACTTACATAGCTTTACGATCCTATATTGTTATCGTTAATGCACTTAAATGGTCATTGTGTCTACACGAGCGTAAACCAGATGCTAGGCTCATTCATGTTTCATTCATTGTTACTACTATGTTGCATCATATACTACACAGCTTTGTGGATCTCGATCTACAGACAGTTGACCTGGACCTCCACTATAGTTGACCTTCACCTTAAGAGTGTTACCTCAGCCGGTTCGCCCACGCCTCCCCGCCCTACATTCCACACCTGCTCAAACTGCACGGCTGAGCATTGGCATGCGTGCGGGTACGGGCAAATGTGTCGACAAGGTCAGTTGTTGTTGTTATCATTGTTGTGATCTCGGCTACTAAGGCAGTTGACAACGAACTTGGGAACTCGAACGAAATGTCTTTCTAGACCGCCACCATTATCGATTTCCACCGCAGTTCACCTTGACCTTCAGAGTGTGACCTCAGTCGGTTTGTCTAGAAACGTCGGGAAGGTCCCGTTATGTTTGTTTTACCTAAGATTTTCTACTTTGACGTATTTAGAACATTGTTAATACCTACTGAGGTGAGGGGCGACATGACATCATATCTTCTATCTTATGTATAATCAAGTAACAGATAACTGCCCCCTCGTATGTAATTCTATATATTACTGTCAAATCCCATTAGCAGTTAAACTTGATAGTTAAGTCTATGTAAGTGTTCACTTACATAGCGACACAGACACTCTTTATAAACCCATGTATTGTATAATAAAGCAATCATTCTTAACCCGAGTCTCGTATTATTATTAACCTCGAATGCCAACATTTCATAACGACCTTGCCAGGCCTGGCAGGACATTTCATAGTGATCCTGCTAGGGCATTACTCTTATCAATATATTGTTATGGTATCGTTTTTGACTATGTTTCAGAACGCATACGGCGCCTCATTCCCGCTAGGCGGCTGCCGCCTCTGGTCCACGTCGAGCGCAGCGGGGTGCGGGGCGGCGCGCGCGGGCTGCGCCCGGCACGTGTCGTGCGCCGCGTGCCGCGCCGAGCCCGCGTGCGGCTGGTGCGACGACGGCGTGGGCGGCGGCCGCGGCGCCTGCCTGCCCGGCGGAGCGAGGCGAGCGCACGGCCCGCACGTGTGTGAGAGCGCGAGGTGAGTGTGCCGCGCCGAGCCCGCGTGCGGCTGGTGCGACGACGGCGTGGGCGGCGGCCGCGGCGCCTGCCTGCCTGGCGGAGCGAGGCGAGCGCACGGCCCGCACGTGTGTGAGAGCGCGAGGTGAGTGTGCCGCGCCGAGCGCACGGCCCGCACGTGTGTGAGAGCGCGAGGTGTTGTGCCGCGCCGAGCCCGCGTGCGGCTGGTGCGACGACGGCGTGGGCGGCGGCCGCGGCGCCTGCCAGCCCGGCGGAGCGAGGCGAGCGCACGGCCCGCACGTGTGTGAGAGCGCGAGGTGAGTGTGCCGCGCCGAGCGCACGGCCCGCACGTGTGTGAGAGCGCGAGGTGAGTGTGCCGCGCCGAGCGCACGGCCCGCACGTGTGTGAGAGCGCGAGGTGAGTGTGCCGCGCCGAGCCCGCGTGCGGCTGGTGCGACGACGGCGTGGGCGGCGGCCGCAGCGCCTGCCTGCCCGGCGGAGCGAGGCGAGCGCACGGCCCGCACGTGTGTGAGAGCGCGAGGTGAGTGTGCCGCGCCGAGCCCGCGTGCGGCTGGTGCGACGACGGCGTGGGCGGCGGCCGCGGCGCCTGCCTGCCCGGCGGAGCGAGGCGAGCGCACGGCCCGCACGTGTGTGAGAGCACGAGGTGAGTGTGCCGCGCCGAGCCCGCGTGCGGCTGGTAGGACGACGGACTTCACTGGTTTTTTTTCTATTAATTTTCCAATTTCCGATCATAATTTGAGAAAAAGCGCTATAGAATACCTCGGTTGGAGCTAGGGATTGCCAGCCTCGTATCCCTTTTTTCCCAGCCTCTGCAGTAATGCACTATTGGCTCCTTAACCGGTTGGTTGTTCCGCAGATGGTACTTCACGTCGTGCCCGCTCTGCCAGTGCAACGGGCACTCGTACTGCGTGGACGCGCGCTGCATGCAGCCGTGCGGCGCGCGCGCCGTGGGCGCGCACTGCGACACGTGCGCGCCCGGACACTACGGGGACCCGCTCAACGGCGGCACGTGCAAACGTAAGCAATACGCCAGTGCATACTAACCAAATTATATTTAATATATATACATATATATATATATTATTGAACGTTGTTTCAGCGTGCGAATGCAACGCGCAGGCCGTCGCGTGCGCGCCGGACACGGGCCGTTGCTTCTGCAGCACCAAGGGGCTCGCCGGCGAGCGCTGCGACAAGTGCGACAACAGCAACCACTACCACGCCGACCTCTACAACAAGGGCGCCTGCTACTGTGAGTCATGTACACACCACATTAGTCTTCTGCAGCACCAAGGGGCTCGCCGGCGAGCGCTGCGACAAGTGCGACAACAGCAACCACTACCACGCCGACCTCTACAACAAGGGCGCCTGCTACTGTGAGTCATGTACACACCACATTAGTCTTCTGCAGCACCAAGGGGCTCGCCGGCGAGCGCTGCGACAAGTGCGACAACAGCAACCACTACCACGCCGACCTCTACAATAAGGGCGCTTGCTACTGTGAGTCATGTACACACCACATTAGTCTTCTGCAGTACCAAGGGGCTCGCCGGCGAGCGCTGCGACAATTGCGACAACAGCAACCACTACCACGCCGACCTCTACAACAAGGGCGCCTGCTACTGTGAGTTATACTGCAGGCTAAAAGGCTAAGACAACATAATAGATGAATAGAGTAGGAAAAAGTCGAAAACACTGTTTCACACTCTCTCCTTTCTTTTGAGATGTAGGCCGTAGTGTGTGAGCACTTACATAGCTTTACGATCCTAGATTGTTATCGTTAATGTACTGAAATGGTGTTGTGTCTACACGAGCGTAAACCAGATGCTAGGGTATTGTATTTCAAGGCTAGAGAATATTACACAAGATTATTCGATATTGCGTCATACAACTCACTTTGGTCTCTCGCACTCTTAGAGAGAGAGAGAGAGAGAAGATAGTGAGCATATTGGGATCGAGTTCTGCCAGAAATCGTGTATCTACTCCTTCCTTGTGTGCACATGATTGTGTATTTTATAAGTATCTGTTTTTTTTTCTTAGTTCTACACAAAATAGTGATGTGCCCAAATCGATACTAACATTTGTATTTCTCCCTGAAACCAACCAAATTGCATTTAATTCCTAATGTTTTATATTGAATTTCTCTTGCTTTTGACAGATGATTTAGCCGTAGACTACCAATTCACCTTCAACCTCTCAAAGAAAGAGGACCGTCACCTCTCAGCGATCAACTTCAGAAACGCCCCAGTCAAAGCCGACGTTGATGCGGACTTCAGTATAACGTGTTCGGCGCATGCGCGTATGAATCTTACTGTTAGAACGAGAGCAGAGCCCGGAGAGAGGACGCTGTTCGCGCACGTCAACTGCACCAACTTTAGATACAAGTTAGTGATGTGTTATATCTATATCTCAATTTCTTTGATAGCCCGCTTCGGATAGCAGGGTTTTTAAGCAATAACTTTTGATTTAAAGTTATGCTGGTCCATGAGTGGAGGTTAAATGGCATTTACAGGAAGCATAGACGAGAGTATTGTCTGGCTTGAATTCTTAATTATCTTGAAATCGTCAGAATACCATCCGTGTTAGATTTTACTAGGTAAGACTGGATATAAAGAGCAATAGTTTATTGTTTACGGTTTATAACCATACAAAGTCATATTTTACTATTGGTCCTTATTACTATTGGACGAGGAGCAAAATTACACTTATTTTTGTTATCTTACGTACAAGAAGTTATGGTGGCCCATGAGGGGGTTGATACTTAGGTTAGGTTCTTATTGTAGTATTGCATTTTTATGCTACCGGTCACTCATGGATATAATAGGTAGTCACCATTTCTCGAGACTACTTCAATTTCGTAAAGATTCAAGACTGAGGAGCTTTTTGTTTCGTCACAACTAAAAAAGTCTAAAACAACTGCAGTGTTACCGACCAACTCATCAATGACCGTAGACCCTTCCATTACAGGTTCGCGAAGTCCGACCACGCATTCGGCGTCGAGGATAACGTGACACTCACCACATTCTTCGTCTACGTCTACGACTTTAGACCCCCGCTGTGGATACAGATATCGTTCTCGCAGTATCCTAAGCTGAATCTGCAGCAGTTCTTCATAACGTTTTCGTCGTGTTTTCTGCTGCTGTTGCTGGTTGCGGCGGCTTTGTGGAAAATTAAGCAGGTTTGTGAAAATGTGATACCTATATTATGAGTAAGCGCGTATCAAAAAATACTATAGGTCGACCTCTATCCTCGCCTGGTTGCGCGCGGGTGCAGGGGTATAACGATGACGGGGACGCGCGGCGTGCGGGTGCAGGGTTTTGCCGTCGCCCGCACCCCGTTATCGTCATACACCTGCACCTGCGCGCAACCTATAGCAACTAACAATATATGCTCAGAGTATGTAGTCGGTTGTTGCTTGCGTACGTTTGGCAGAATTTACTCTACCACTCACTATGCTTTCGATCCTGCTAGATCTGTACTGACATATTCGTAGTCATTTATTTCATGCATAATCACTAATCAGATACATTAAATTACATAGAAGTAGGTTGCAAAGTAAGAGGCAACCCGGTAGATCAAAGATCTTACAAACTAATTTAACATTTCATTTAAAATGTTGTATGCAATAACGTCATAAAAAATAAAATCGGCATGCTTATTCTTATTATTACGTACGTTTATTTATTTCGGTTACATGTAAAAAGACTTCTAAACTAATATACTCGTATGTGCGCGCGTTATGCAAAGAGAGCATGGAGACAGAATAGTGACGAGTTATAAAACTATTTCGCGTATACTCACATCTGCTACTGCTAACGCATGATATTGTGGGGAACAGGAACTTATTAAATGTGCCATTTTTTTCACAGAAATATGACTTGTACAGAAGAAGACAGCGGCTCTTCGTGGAAATGGAGCAGATGGCATCCCGCCCGTTTAGCCAAGTCTGTGTAGAATTAGAAAAAAGTGGAGCAGGTAGATATGACATTTATGAAAGATGTTTATGTGTCAACCAACCTTTTTTGTACTTTGCTACTGTCAGTTTTGCTTTGAATCTTCTATTTTGTTGGCTAAAAAATAAGTTTCTATGTGGACCACTCTGGTCAGATCCAACAACGCAAAACCCATTGCTTTTTCCTATTTTTAATTCCCGACACAAAAAGTCGGGTGTTATAAGTTTTTATTACACCTACCTACTAAGTTATTATTACCCACTTTGTCTAATGCATCTACTTTAATGAAAAATAAAATCTGCTATCACATCGCTGTGGATAAGAAATCCATCACTCTCTGACAAGTTGAGTGCGAGAGTGACGGATGTGTTACCCACGACCATGAGTGATAAAGGCAACCATCTTAGGCCCGCTAGTGGAAGAAACAGCAAATGCTTGTTGCTCAAGTGAGAGAGAGTATTTGTTTTTGTAGTTCTATGGGTGATTCAAGAAACCTTTCCCTACAGGTGCTGGCGTCCCAGCCCCAGTAGCCCTAGAGCCGTGCCTAGGCTCTAGAGCGGCCGTGCTATCCCTACTAGTGCGACTACCGACCGGAGGCACGGGAAGAGCTCCGCCGCTAGGCGGCCTCGCCGTGGCCTCCGCACTCGTCACACTAGGCCACCACGCCGAGCACAAGGCGCGCCGCTGACCGTGAGTACTGCTGCACACTCCGATGCAAGCCCTAGAGTTGTGCCTAGGCTCCTGCGCAACCGTGCTATCCCTACTAGTGCGACTGCCGACCGGCGGCGCGGGAAGAGCTCCGCCTCTAGGCCTCCTCGCCGTGGCCTCCGCACTCGCAAGCAAGCAGCTCGCAAAAGCTCAGTAAATAAACGTGTCACACTGCGGCACAAACGTCATGTTAGCGTTGCAAAGAAAGATAACCCTTAGTATACCTAATCGATACCTTCCTAGAATTTTTAATATTGAAAGCGAACTGAAAAACGAGTGATGTCGTCGAAGCAGACCTGCGCGATTTTCAAGCCATGAGCTGGTGGCAAACGGCGCACGATCAGGACAAATGGCGACAACTCGTGTCGGAGGCCAAAACCCACTTTGGGACGAATGAAATAACGTCAAGACGGTGTGGTAGTGCTGAACAACTTTTCCCATGAGACCAACAACTGAAGTGCAAAAGAAAAATCAGCAATTGTCAATGAATTTTTAATCGCTCTTATATTTTCTCGATTAAGTAGTACATTCCAGGGGAGAAGTTGTTCAGTGATAACATCTTCTTCAATTTTGGTCCTTCCTGATGATGAACTTAAAAGTCACCCAGTATATATAAATAAATATAAATATTTGGAAACAATCTTACACTAATCGACCTAGTCCCAAACTAAGCAAAGCTTCTACTATGGGTACTAGACGACGATATAATATATATACATACTTATTTAGATAAATAAATACTTAAATACATAGAAAACATCCATGACTCAGGAATATTTGATTCATGCTCATCACACAAATAAATGCCCTTACCGGGATTCGAACCCGAGACCTCCAGCTTCGTAGGCAGGGTCACTACCAAGCTACAGAGGTCGTCAAAACAAATATATCTGTTGGACAGAGGCCTCCCCTCATCATTATGTCAGCCAAAAGACGTCCACTGCTGCACATAGGCCTCCCCCAATTAGTGCCAAAGTGATCGGTCCTACGGCTCCCCACTCTTCTACTATTTTCAGTATTCAAATATTATAAAGCGACCTTTTGTTTCAGATCAATCAACACCAATGTATATAACAATTATATGTAGGTGTTTAAATAGACTAATCTAGTGCGTTGCTCAACCAATACTCATTTTGTCGACGGACATATCGAGACGGACGATAAAATTAAAGTGAAAAAGTGAACCTTTTAGAAACGTTATATGCGTGATAAGTTTAAGTCTAATGCTTGGGTAAGTTATAGTGTGACTTATTTATTTGTTTAATACCTGGTTTTTATTGTTTTCTATTACAAAGTTTTAATTCATATAAATGCGAAAGTGTGTCTATCTGTCGGTCTGTCTGTTACCTCTTCACGCTTAAACCGCTGGACCGAATGTGATGCAGTTTGGTACATACAGAAAGTTTGAGTCCCGGGGAAGGATATAGGATAGTTTTTTATTTGAAAAGGGGGGTAAAAGTTTGTATGGAGCTATGATATAAATAAATAATAAATAATAAATAAATATAAGGGGACAATCTTACACAAATCGACCTAGTCCCATAGTAAGCTCAGTAAGGCTTGTGTTATGGGTACTAGACGACGATGTATATAATAGATATAAATACTTAAATACATAGAAAAACATCCTTGACTCCGAAACAAATATTTATGCTCATAACATAAATATTTGCCCTTACCGGCATAAACGAGATATAAACGAGTTCCACGCGGACGGAGTCGCCGGCAGAAGCTGGTACTCTATTTGTATGAGAGTATTTCATCTCACGTTGATACTTGTGTCATATAATGTTCGACCGAGATAGGCGAGGTCTTAATTTCAACGAACAGGCGGACAGCTAGGTGGCAAATATTCTATGTTCCCCCTAGTTTCTTGAATTCTGACCAAAATACATTTTTAATACTCTTTTTATTAAACTACATTTAAAATATAAGACAATACGAGCCAGGTATAAAAATCGAGCCATATTATGTTTACTACACAAGAGTATTATATAATAATAGCTAAACAGTAAATTGAAACATGTTAAATATTTTGTAATAATCGCCCATCGTTTTGGCTGCTTATGTACACTTAGCTTCAGATAAAAGTGTCCCCTTTTGCATACAAACTTATGCAGAGTTGCATATCGAACTACTTGGCTAACTGTACACTCAAGAGCGATGAAAATGGGCATGCTTTGTATAGAAATTGTATTAAATATGCGCAAGTTTGCAATATTAGTACGCATGTGTCAGTAGTTATCTGTCTTTATAAATGCCAAAATGTTATACATACATACAGTCACGCTTTTATTCCCAAAAGGGGTAGGCAGAGCACATGAAACGTATGTTCCAGCGCCACTTTTAGCATAAATGTGGGTATAAAAGATCGACAAAATGTGATATTGCAGTGATAGGTTGCTAGCCCATCGCCCACAACACACTTCAACCCTGATCCCTTAGTCGACTTTTACGACACCCACGGGAAGAAAGGGCGTGGTGAAATTCTAACCCGATACCACACGGGTTACCAAAATTTTATTCTTATTCATAATTCGGAATTCCGCTATGGTCGATTCTTGCAATAATTATACAATTCATTCAAATGGTATTGATGTTACAATAGTTTTTTTTTTTTACAGAGAATAGTACATTATAAACGCTTTTTCGAAAGAGTTGCGGATGCGCTCTGTGAGTGTAGGGGTCACAGCTCACTAGGCCCACCCGGCACACGCACCGCACCGCCTGGCCATACTACGTTACGTTAGAGACGTAAGTCGCTAACGTAACGTAGCACGGAGTCGCTAACGTAACGTAGTATGGAGTCGCTAACGTACCGAAGTATGGCGAGGCGGTGCGGTCCGTGTGCCGGGTGGGCCTAGTGAGCTGTGGACCCTAGAGAACCACGATAAATTTTATATCTTGCTGTCAATATAATTAATCCTCAAGTCGAGACTGTTAGTACAGTTAGCCAGGAAGCGGTCTACCGCTTTCGAACCTTAATGTACCTGGGTGAATCAACTTTTTCTCATTTGTTGCCACGGGTGAATCCACCGAGTGTGGGGTTTTCTTGTCATTTTGACCCCTTTTTTAAGAGCCATCTTCTAAGCTTGTTAGACGTCCATGTTGTCATATTTTCCTAAGTAACTGTCGTAGCGTCTCTTGGCTAACGGGAATAACAACAAGAAATAGTTGATTGACCCACCTAATAATAATGGAGTCGAAAGTAGAAAATAAACAATGTATGTCCTATATACCTATATTTATATTAAGTTGAGTCATAATATTTATATAATAATGAAACTTATATATAGCACACGTCTACTTCCTTGCAAGAGGTTGCTAAACATGTTAAATATTGCAACACTATAAATTGAAGTCTAAAAAATAAGATACATGTAAGTACCAGGGTTAATGCGTCAATGGGGTAAATGCGTCTTTTGAAGATCTTCGAAACGCAACATTTTAAAACTATTACAGCACTCGATGTTCAAAGTATGTTTACCAGACTTTAAATTTAGACGATTGTAATAGTACTAAAAAATTCAGTTTCGGACATATCATCAAGAGACGCACTCACCACATCGACGCATTTGCCCCGCTTGACCTCATACAAATCTTTAATACGTTAGTGTCCAAATACGTTTTTCTATTCGACGAATGGAATCGTGGCCTAGTTGTTTGTTATTTGATTAAGTATAATTACTCTTCACACGAAGCCATTTGAAAGAGGACGCGACTTACGTATGTGGGGTGTTGCGCTCGGCCACCCATTTTACCCCTTTACAGCCGAGAGATAATCGAGTATGTGAAACATTTATAATAAGTTAATTAATTAAAAAAGACCGGGTTGCACTCCGGCAGTGCCGGCAGAAGTGAAAACTTGAATATTAACGTTGTGCATTTTCGATATTTTGGAATGGTTAGTGAATAATTTTGCATGAATTGCTGTAATTATCAGTATAAAAAAAACCCGAGTCAAGTTTTTGTATTCCGGAATCTGGCAACACTGAATCTCACCTTACGGTCACGTGACCTGTGGCGAGTTTAATCATTTTTCCCCATCCCAAAACGTGCACAGCGCCGCTAAAGAAGTTTTCACTTCAAAAAATGACAGTTCAATGTTATAAACTCGTATCGAGTCGGGTGTAAAGGGTAGTGTTTCAAATTAATTTAGTACTCCTTGTCAGATCCTACAATTTTTGCCCTAATTTCGTTTGACATAATTTGACATTAGACCCATTGCATTTTTATTAAATAGATTTGAAAATGATTATATTTTTAAACAATCTAAAAAAACACTAACCGAATTTTTTGGATTATATCTTATGAAACATGAGGTCTATTGAATCACTAGGACAAAAGATTGTAGGTCAAGGTCAAGTTAGCCTTTCGTTGAAATTATTATAATACGGTCTAGAATTCTAGATCAGTTTGATTTGAACTGGCCTCCATTCCCATCAGACGGTGTATTTGTGTATAAATATAGGAATGGTGTTTTTGTAAGCAAGTCAAAAGGTACTGGGAAGAAAACTTAATAAGTATATAAGTATTATATAGTATCCGCAAAACCAAGTGGCGAGTCAGGTCATAAATCATTGGATCATGCTATCTCTTTCGCACCTGCACTGCCTTATGGAGCTGGCCTGACTCGCCACTTGGTTTTGCGGATACTACATAGTCGGTCCCAAAGTTCTGTCACAAATGAAAATAATGATAAAAACAAAAGTAGCAATACATTTTTAATAAATTATATACCGATTTAAAGTACATTTAATAAAGAATTAAAATTACTCAAAATTATTCAAAATTACCTCCTTTGTTTTTAACACAGGCCCTTAATCGGTGCGGCCAGTCGTCTATCGCAGCACGCACCATTTTCATATCTATCTCAGTGACTGCTTTTCTTAAAGATGACTTTAGGCTCTCCAAATTTTTATGTGGTTTAGCACAGACCTTCCCCTCTAAGACCTGCCAAATTTTATAGTCCAAAGGATTAAGGTCCGGACTAGAGGAAGGCCAATCTTCGTGTCTTATAAAGTCGATTTTTTGACGGTCAAACCAGGCTTGAGTGGTCTTGGCTTTGTGTGCTGGCGCAGAATCCTGCTGGAACACAAAATTATGTCCCGAAAATAGCGTGTTGGGCAGATCTTTGACAACTTTATCCAAAACTGTCTCTTGGTATACTTTCGCACTGATTTTGACACCTTTTTCGCAAAAATGAACCTCAGTTGGCCCGTAATAAGATACACCCAACCAGACCATCACTGATGATGGATGATGCCCATGTTGCACCCGCGGAACTCTTTTTCCTGCTTCTTCAGAGCTCCTAGCGTACACTCTATCATTCTGTTTATTGTACTTCTCTTCAATATCGAAAATCTTTTCGTCTGTAAAGAGGATATCACGGTGTCGATTTTTCGCGTACCGCTTTAACAACTTCCGGGATCTTTTAAGCCTTATTGTTTTTAGACGGGCATTAAGTAAGTGCCCACGCTTTTTTTTGTATGCTCGTAGACTAAGATCTTCGTTTAAAACCTTTTTGACGGTTTTTCTACTGACACCCATCTGCAAAGCCATCAATTTCTGTTTTCGGACAGGATTTCTTGCTATGCGCGCTTTGATCGCTTTGATCACTGCTGGTGTTCGTACGGAGCGAGGCCGGCCAATTATTTTCTTGTCCTCAACACTGGAGACTTCATTGTACCTATCAATAGTACGGTACACAAACCTAAGCGTTATTTTTAAATTTTTGAGCAACTTGAAAATCGTACTTAGCGAGTGCCCACAGCGGTGCAATGCTAAAACAGCTATTCGGTTTTCTTTTTATGTCCACTTCATCGTGAGAAATTGCAACGAATGACTGTTTTTTGTTTTAAAATAATTGTCAAACATTCAAAAATGGAATGCAATAAAATTTTCTTAAAATCATCTTCTAAATTTAAAAATAATATGCCAGTGACAGAACTTTGGGACCGACTACGTATTATACTTAGATTTTTTGTATAAGTATAATCAATCTTAACATCTTAAGGCCCAAGCTTTATTGATACGATATAATACCATATTCCAATGACATACGGTGTTTTTACGTGTGCTATAATATCAGTGTTATTTCAGCGAAATCAGAGGGTATAACTATTGTACACTTTGACAGCTCCATGTATTTTCTACGCAGCGAAAATCAGGTCTCACTCGGATATTCTGGATCTGATCTTTGCTAATATGCAGAGATCGGATTTTATGTGGCAAAACATAAGACTGTCTCTATAGAAGAGTTTACGACCTACTTTAGTACCTAATCTGTCAACGTAATTAATATGCCTGATATTGTTCTGCTTTAATGTGTTACACTGTATAGACTTTAGTAAGTAGTTACATTCAGATACAATTGTAAGATTGTTCATGAATCAATAAAATAAAAAAATAAAAAAAACTGTCGCAATTTTAAAAGTGCTTAAAGCATTTTTTTATCGACATCGACTATTGTTTAGTAAAAGAAAAGTGACGTAGATATTTTATAACAACTTTTTGATGATTATGAGTGGTAAGATACGGGATTGTCATTTTTGAGCCGGTTCACCTGAGATTTGTTTCTATATCTCACCATGCTGCTAAAAATATTTACCACTTGGAAATAGTTTAAGTAGATATTTTCCGAAAACGACATTTTAATAGTGAATTTCAAATGTAAAAAATATTTTAATTTCAATTAGTGACAGGGTACTGATTTCATATAATTCTTAATAGAATGGGCTATTAATGCTATTATAATAAATCTTATTATACAACTACCGATATCGATAAATAAAATGTTTCAAACACTATAAACTACTACAGTCTCATGTTTTTTTTTTCAAAAAATCCCTTCTCTGCGAATATGTTTAAGGATACGACTATACATATTTATATAGTTATTCGACAGTAAGTTAATGTAAATAGTGCAGCTTACAAGACTATGATATTTTTCTTACGACTGAAATTAATGTAAATGTTGTAAAAAAGTTTTTTTATAAATATATGTAAAAGCATTTAGTTGGGATGTTGTGTCGGTACCGTTAATGAAATAAAACATACAATTAGGGTTTCCACCAGAGTTACGCGAGCTAGCAGAGCGGCGTGAAAAAAACACCAATAGCATTGCTAGCCTCGCTGAATCTCTTGCCGTTGGTGGATCTTTACCTCGCACACCGCTCAGCTACCTCGCACAGCTCTGGTGGAAGCTCACCCTTATGGTGCGCACACAGCATAATTTTAGATTATTATATGCGGTGTGTTAGATAGCATGTTAAATTTGTAATTCATTGGTCGATTATAAATCAAATGATGAGATGTACAGTCAAGTGCTAAACTATGTATCGCTTTAATACTCTCATAAATATGTACCGAAACCGTAATCCGGTGACATAAGAGCGATAGGACATATTTATGAGTAAGTGGCATGCATATTTTTACACTTGACTGTGTGAATTTTCAAAAATAGGCAAATTATGAAGAAAAAAAAAATTAAGTGCACTAAGCTCGATTCTCCATACAAACGTAGTTACGCTCTCATTTTAAAACTACGTGTTGGATTGTAACGAAACTTTGCATGTACAATGACATGAGGTATATCCAGGTCTGCAATTAGTTTATGTAGCTTCAGATACCATAGTAAAAAAAATACAGCGAATTTAAGTTTTTCATACAAAACTTATTTTTGCTGTATTTCATTTGTTTTATAAACTGGAACCATATAAACTAATTACAGACATAGGTATATATCATGTCATTGTATATGCAAAGTTTCATCACAATCCAACACGTAGTTTTAAAATGAGAGCGTAACTACGTTTGTATGGGAAGGTGAAATTCAGCTGAGCTTACTGCGGACTCTTAAAAGTGAAGGTAAGAGTTGTCATAATTGATTTAAAACATAAAAACACAAACGATATTAGTTCAACTTAGTGTTTCGCATAAATACTTCTGAACAGTAAGAGAAAAGACCTGAATCAAACTGTTTGGTCTTGTCGCTCGGTAATAATTATTGTTCGTCACTTTTAGGATTCTTAAGGGAATTCTAGTATAAATAGTAAACATCTCTGGATTTAAATCTCGTAATAAAATGAGGTAGGTAACAATACAAATACTCTGCCTGTACGGATCTTAGTTATTTGATTTATATATTGATTGACTATTTATTTATGTATTTAACTAGATAACTGCCAACATGCTTCTTTTGATCTAGAGTGTAGGAATCCTGCATTGTATATAATATAGTAGGATGAAGTCTGCCAGAATGTAGATTATATAATATACGTACGAACACTGATTTAGTTTTTTTTTGTATAAAATTGTAATATGTGAATTATTTGATTAAAGTATATCAAATTGTATAAAAGTGTCGAACAAAAATATAAAGTATATCGGGAGCAAGCACAAATGACTGCGTAGTCGCGACGCGCGCGTCTCAGCGATTTGTGCAAATTAGAAAGAGGAGGGTAGATTTTTCTCATCTCGCGCGCGCAGTGTCAGTAGTGCTAGCCCCGCTGTATAGGTACGTACCTACTGCGGCGAATTTTGATCCCTATGACAGCTGCCATCTCAGTACAATTTTACGTTTTAAGGATATAAATTGTACGGAGATGACAGCTGTCATAGGGATTCGCCGCGATGCATGTTTTTTTAAAAATATAACTAGAAATCTGAATTTGAAGCCATACAATAAGCTTTTTGTATATAAAGCAAATTTTAAAGATTTGCTTCATTGATAACACCACTTAGATTATTTAAGCGTATGCCTACAGTTCATTTTTATTGATCTGCAAATGTTGCACGGAGAAATCACACTATCCTTGTTTATATTATAAGTAAAGAAAAGTTCTTGATGTCGACTAATAAAGTAGACTTCAGGGTTATAAAGTCTAGAGGGTTAGTCATTTCGCATAATGTTGTTTCGCCTAATGTTACGTTTGATATAATACGATTATTGTAGATAATATTGAATTTGCAATGAAATTAAGTTTATTTTGTTCTAAAATCGAAGGAAAACAAATGTTACTCCGTTTTATTAGAATGGTATGAATCCCGTTGAAAGGAGGATGCTTTTTAATAGGTATTTTTTTAATATAGGATATAGGGGACAATCTTACACAAATCGACCTAGTCCCAAACTAAGCAAAGCTTGTACTTTCGGTACTAGACGACGATAAACATACTTATATAGATAAATCTATGCTTGAATACATAGAAAACAGCCATGGCTCAGGAACAAATATTCGTGCTCATCACACAAATAAATGCCCTTACCGGGATTCGAACCCATGACCTTCCGGTGCGTAGGCAGGGTCACTACCAACTAGGCTGTAGTGGTCGTTGTGGAGCTAGAAGTTACAAAACGTCCCCCTGCTGTTATTAAGCTTACTCGAGCTGTCTCCGAAAAGGAACAGAAAATAAACGATTGATGATGAAATCGGGTTATGTCAAACGTCATTATGTGAATTTTTAGGACAAAACATGCCAATTTATAAAACGTCCCTTTGCTGTTATTAAGCTTACTCGAGCTGTCTCCGAAAAGGAACCGAAAATAGACGATTGATGATGAAATCGGGTTATGTCAAACGTTATTATGCGAATTGTTAGGACAAAACATGCCAAGTTATAAAACGTCCCTTTGCTGTTATTAAGCTTACTCAAGCTGTCTCCGAAAAGGAACAGAATATAGACGATTGATGATGAAATCGGGTTATTTCAAACGTCATTATGCGAATTGTTAGGACAAAACATGCCAACTAGTTAACCCTTCTAATTCCATGGCTTTTTATCACCAATATTAGATGTCATTCGAGGTGAATGGATCACGCATTATTTGTACATTTAATAACCCTCAAAAGTGTCAAAGTCACTAGTTTTGCCTAAATCACTTTGGAAAATAAATTTTGTATAGAAAACAATGTATTACAAACTTTTTTGTAAGAAACAACGTTGCTACATAACTTTACTAATTTAAATAAATACTCTTATCGTGTTTGTATAGATGATCTCACTTAATTGGCTTATTTAAGTTTGATTAAATATCTTTAAAACCGCCTTGTATCACATAAAGTAATTAAAGTTGTTGGCAAATGGTCTTATTTCATAGGATTTTTCAATGAATTGTTTTAAAAATAAATCTATATAGTATTATTCATTACAGCAGGCTTGCTAATAAAATAAAATCAAAGCCTTATTAATATTGTGTTAAAGTTGGAAATGAAATACCACAAACCCTCGCGCCATCGCCTTCCTAAAGCATTATAACTAAAACTAACTACAATTTCTCCGTTTCCAAAAAGACATCCATTGAAGAATCAATGGATTATTTTCTAATTATTTATATGTTTAAGATAAATCTTTATACATTTTTCTTCTTTAACTAAATTCCTTTAATCCTATTTTAATAAACTTCAACCTTTTATCTTGGGTATCTACCGATTTCATGGTTGGTTATGCTGGCTCGATAACCTAAAGAAAATCTTGGCCTACGCAAGAGCTTCTTTATTCTGCGCCACGTATCGCTACGCTTGTACCGCTGCGCCGTAGTCCACAGCAGCCTAAGCCTTCGTATGTCTTAGCACTGATCAGTGCTATTGAAAATTTACTCTATGACAGAAGCGAAAAAAATATAATCCTTCAGCAATCTCAGCATCAAAATATCCGAAAGATTAAACTACATATGTTGCGAAAAGCGATTAATATGCCTATTTTTAACCTTCACTACCTCACTCTCTGCTCACACTAAGCAATACTTGTAAATCTAGATCAATGGATGTTAGTGTAGTTAGCTTAGCCTTTCTGTTTACAAATAATTTACTTTAAAAACAAAGTTTTAACCGACTTCAATTTAGTACTCCGCCAAGCCACGAGAACATGTCCACATTTATTTTCCAATTTACCACATGAACTGATTTCCGAGAGCAAATGCGTTGATTATTAGGGAAAATAATAGGGCTTTAATAGTACATTGTGGTACAAGTGAGGATTGTAATTATCAAAGCTCACGCGTTTTATACAACGTTGATAGGACTGTCAAGTTATTTTCTTTACTTATTGATGTCAACAGGTTTTTACTCACATGTTGTATATACATCGTCAAGAATTTCTAGTGGCGTCCATTCTTTTTATCACTTTTCTAGTCACGACGAATCAACATTTTTATTAATAACCCAACACGAATTAACAATGTTTACAAATATCTGTGAAATAACCTATAATGGCGCGCATCAATTTTTTTTGTGAAGTTTGCGCAATGCGCGCGCATTAGACAGCCAATACAAAATAAAATAAATAATTTAGTTTTAAAATGTTATCTTTATTAATTCATGTAAAATGTTATCAAAAGTGAATCGTTTTACTAAATTAACCGTTTCTATATCATATCCAAAAAGAAATAGTTAATTAATTAACAAAAAGGATTCAATTTGTTTAGTCGGGTAAGAACCCATTTGCCGAGAATTAAAAAAAAAGCTGTACATTCTGTACAACCCGGTTAGTTTAAGAATGCACCGTGTGCATGCATACATCTTGCTGCAAGGTGCCAACGTGACTTAATCGGGATATAATCATAACACACAAGTATCGTAATGTTATTAAACACGCGTGTTTAATATCCAGGATTATAAGCCTAAAAGCGACACAACAAGAGGTACGTTACGAACAATTGTGTTGAAAAATTCTTTATTATATTGAATAATATTAAGGAACACACTAGTCGGAAAGACAGTTTTTTCGAGAGTTTCCCTCAATTTCTTCAGGATTCCACCATCAGATCCTGGTTTTCTTACCATGGGACCACCCTTGGGGTACTCCCTTTCCAACAAAAAAGAATAATCAAAATCGGTTCATAAACGACGAAGTTATCCGCGGACATACATAAAAAAAATATATACATATATACGGTCGAAATGAGAAACCTCCTCCTTTTTTGAAGTCGGTTAAAAAAGTCGAAGTAAATACTGGGCATATTTCAAGTCTAAGGGCGGGTTGCACCAAACCGTCTGTAAGCGTAACAGGTGTTAGTTAAAATCTGAATGTATGGAGAGTTTGTCAAGTTTCAATGGAATGACAGCTGGCAGCGCCATATTTAACTTTGATCGGTCTGTAATCGTAAGTTGGTGCAACGGTTTTATAATTACATACATCATATAATCACGCCTCTTTCCCAGAGGGGTAGGCAGAGATCACGGATCTCCATTTGCTACGATCCTGACAAACCACTTTCTCTTCACTCACTTTCATAACATTTCTCATACATGCTCGTCGGTTTAGGGTACTCTTGACCTGGCCTTTTTGTAAGATTTCTCCAATTTGATCGAAAAAAGTTCGCCTAGGTCTTCCCCTTCCAACTTGCCCTTCCACTCTTGTTTTATAATTATCCCTCCTTATTGATAAATTTTAACAAAGCACTGTTAAATAGAATATGTTTTGTTCCTTTCTCACAAAGACACTTCCAAGTGAAAAAAGACAATATTTTATCTTTTTGTATTATTTCCATAATCTTACGCTTGATATGAAATGATAACAAACTACAAATCATAAACTACATTGGCATATGCTCAGCCAATCGTTATGTTTTCAGCCAAAGTCTATAGTGTATTATAATTATATCAACATTTATTATGCGATAAACAGAATTATGACAAAAAAAATGTCGTCCCATAAATTCCGAGACTTGCCGTCATAGCAAGGGCGGCTCACTCCGTGATTTCGTCGCGCGACTACAAGTACTATCGACAACACAGCTAACTGACCATCGGTGCACCTTAACTGCATTGTAATAAGGTTCTATATAAACACAGGATGGTCAGTTAACAGTGTTGTCGTTTGTACACTGCACAAGAAGTACTCTGGCCAGTATGTTAGGGCTGCTACGGCATGCACGCGTTCTATGGCAGCGCGTTGCATGATAGAAAGGGATGGCCACGTTTAGGCTCGTTCGGTATACCTAAACAGGGGACTTGTTAACAGAGAACCTTCTGTACGTAGCTATTAGTACTATTATTTATTCTGCAAAAACGATTTTATTCTGACCGATTTACGGTTCAAGTTTGAATTTATTGACACAGTTGTCAAATATTGACAGGCTTAAATCAATTACAACAGTAAAATTTTGTTTCTGTGTCAAATAAAAACTTAAATATGTATTTTTTTACTGGGACGAGTACAAGCATAATGCATTTTTTGTAAGTGATGAATTTTAAGTTGATATTTTTGAACGTCATGTAAATCTAAATAAATTTATACTCGCGATATGTTTGTTATAATTATTAAGATGTACTCATGAGTTACTTTATATTGTGTACTAAGTTAAAGTGGTTTTACATATTGAAATTTATTGAGATTTCATGTGCGTATTTTATGTACCTATAACCGTGATGGCGCTTACGTGTCGTACATAATACTACCGGGTCACAATATGTGATTATGTGCACCTCACCGCGTGTCGTCACATCGGCGCTCTGAGTACCGTGTGAAGCGCATAGCCCTAGATTGAAGGGGGAGCGTAGGGGCGTCGGATCCCGGAGAGGTACACATTATATTTTGACCAGGCCCCTATTTCACCAACTTGACAATTGTCACCTGACACTGACAATTCGTCATGCATTGCTTGTTCTAGAAGTCAAGGTGGTTGCTAGTATTACTTGTGGATCCAGCAATGTACGGAGAATTGTCGTTGTCAGCTGACAATTGTCGAGTTGGTGAAATATGGTAGTGTATATGTCGCTTCGTTCGCGTAATGCTGTCGCCGAACCCGTTTCAGACTACATCGGCCAACGACTGTCATTCACGTTAGTCTGTCCGCCTACTTCGGTGACATACATAGGCAGCCGTCGTTCACCGAATACGGCCGAGTGCCGTCGTCTTTGCACTGTTGCGGTCGCGGCACGTTGCTTTCAAACCACTTCGGTCAACGACTGTCATTCACATTCGTATGTCCGCCTACTGCGGTCACATACCTACATAGGTGATTGCAGCCGTCGGTCACCGAATAAGCCGACTATCGTCTTTTCATTGTTGCATCCGTCGACCGAATTAAAGTTATTGCCGATTTAAATCTAAAGATTTTGTAATACTTGTATCATATAGCAATAGAAGCATATAGCCAGTTTGTAAGCATATGACATAAATATATAGGCGTAAGTTACGAACGTTGTAAATATAATGACACATAAATTATTGTATTTCATAATAAAATATCGATCAGTTACTGTGGTTTTATTTTGAATAATTATATGTTGGGACACTAGGATAGTGACACCAATAAAATGATCATTAACGTTGTTTTTTTTTTCGAAAAAGGATTAAACATCAACAAACACCACAAAATATTAATAATGTAGTCACATGGAGTAAAAAAAGTAACACAAAACAATAAATTATCTAAAAGTTATAAGTGTCCAAAGTTTTAAGAGAGGGTATATACTCTGTCCCTTTTCCGCAAAACGCACCTTCACATGATAGTCATTTAATACTAATGACTTTTGACACCAGTGGCGTCACGGGTCTCAAACGTTTTCTCTCTCTATCAAGCAATATTCAAACGGTTGTATCTTCGTATTTTTTGAGATATTTGAATAGGATTTTCTTAATTAGGCATATTTTTTTGCCTTCTTTCTTTTGGAGTAATAATAAAACGAACGAATAAACCATAGAACACGAAATCCTTACGAACTACCCAAACATTATGTGCCTAAACTCCGGTATGCGCATTCGAACTAGAGGTGTGCGCCGATGGCAAAATCATCGGCGGCGGCGTCCGGTGGGATTTTGATCGGCGGCGGCGGCGTGATCCGCGTGAAATCTAAATGCTGCCTGGCATCGTTTTGACACCCCGCCCCCAACCCAACCCCGCATAATGGCATTAGCAAATGGGTGCTAATTATTGGTGGGGGGCCGTTTTGCGGCGCTATATATAAGTAGTTGTGTAGTAGTATCTAAGCCTAAGGACTTCTATTGTTTTTTCGTTCGCTGTAAGTATTAATTGGGTTTTATTAATTCGTATAGTTGATGAAGTTAATTTAAGGTGAGTTGCTACATTCGATAATCGTTTTTGAAACGCCGTCACAAATGACCTAGTGTAGTGAATAAAACTGAAAAAATATACGTACTATAGGTACCATCCTTTGATAGATAAGTATTTCATAAAGCGGCCTTAGATATGGCTAAATTTAACGCACTAACAGGAGAATCTGGAGTCCACTCGTTAGGGCCTTATCACACCGGCGAATTTGCGAGCGTGTTGTGAGCGAGGTGATTGCTCAACGAACTCGATGCGTCATATCCGCGACATTCGCAATGACATTGCAACATAATCGCCGCGCCAGCGCCACGTGATCGCGGCAAGTGTGCAACGAGCGCACGGCGTTCAATCAGCGTTTTGAATACGGGTGTAGGCAGTAAATGAAATAATCAATATTGATGTATTTTCTTGAAAAAGGATTAAGAATGTAGTCAAATGGCGAAAAAAGCAACGCAAGAGGTTAAATAATCGCAATGTTATTTATACCTAAGTGTCCAATGTTTTAAGAAGGGGTATGTTCTGTCCCTTTTCCGCAAAACGCACCTTCATATGAAACGATTGTTATTTACTATGACGCTCGAAGATCGTGACGTCACGATCTGCTAGCGTTTTCTCTCTCTAACAATTAACATTAAAACTGTTGGAGCTTCGTAATTTTTTGAGATATTTTAATGGGATTTTCGTCACTAGGCATATATTTTGCCTTCTTTCTTTTGGAGTAGTACCTAATACATTTTGAGATTACATTCACCATCATCGCATATGTATCGCGGCGAGTCCGCCGTTCACTGATAGCTTCCGCTTGTACACCGCACGCAAATCGCATTTCGCGGGTGGGTTCTGAAATACGCGAGCGTAGCCGCGCGGACAGCTAGTCTCGAAGAAACAAAACATTACAGTATTGTTTATAAATATGCGTTTATATGGGAGGTAAATAGTATGTTTATAAACTAACAATTGCTTGTAAATAACTAGGTAGATAGGTATGCCGTCTTCATCGAAATAACGCCGACGGGATGTAGGTAGTCCAGTTCACGAATTAGTGGAAGAAAGGTTAAAGAAACAAGAATTTTGTTTTACTGTGTAAAAAAGTGTATGTGGGTGAGGACCAAATTCTTGGCCAATAGTTAGTCTGGTTAGTTATCCATACAAACCGAAGAAGTGAACAAAGTTCCGTTGTGACACAAAAGTTAACCATAGAACTGTAGGTACCTATGGTTAATTCGTTCGTGTCACAGCGGAAAAGTTTCATAGAATTTTTATTGAGTGGTTAAACTGGCCAAGAATTAGGTCCTTACCCAATACCCCCCTGTTTTGAGTTACTAAATTTTGATCTGAAACTTCTTCTCTTCTCTTTTTTCTCTCTTCTATATCTTCTCTTTCTAAAACCGGACCTTAGTGAACCATGAAAATGTGTTGTTTAAGCCAGGCCCTGATTAAAGTACCCACCTAGAGAGGTAAGTACCTACACACATATTATACTAAGTAAAAGTTCAAAGCACATGTGTTCTACAAGTCATAGGTATGTGTCATTCATGATTTTCATGAATATTCAGGAACAAAGAACCTTATTTCAACCTTGTTAAATAGCTAGTCCCCGGCAAAAGAAATAAAGTCGGAGCATTTATTATCATTTATCCTACTAATATTATAAATGCGAAAGTTTGGATGTTTAGCTGTTTGGATGTTTGTTACTCAATCACGCCTAAACGGCTTAACTGATTTGGATAAAACGTTTGCACGAAGATAGTTTATAGCCTGGATTAAAATATAGGATAGTTTTTATCCCGGGCCCACGCAGACGAAGTCGCGGGCGGAAGCTAGTTAACAATATACAAACTAAACTACTTATGAAAAACATATAACTTGAATATAAAACTAAGTACAATTAAAATTAACTCTTTTTTTTAATTCCTATCAAAATTGAGTGCCCCTGGTGGGACCATTCCCAATACACCGTAATACGTCACATGATAAAATGCATGGCAGCAGGTCCAGAAAGTTGGTTGGGAAACGGAAAAAAATAAAAAAATTGGCCGAAGGTTTGAAAACCCTTCACTTCCGGTCAAAATTTGTATGGAGAGGTATATTTACGTCATGTTACAAGAGTACGAGACATGTGGCATCATGACGACCGATTAGCCTAGTTCGTAGTGGCCCTGTCTACGAAGCAAGAGGTCCTGGGTTCGAATCCCGGTATGGGCATTTATTTGTGTGATGAGCACAAATATTTGTACCTGAGTATTATATTATATAATAGTATAATTATGTAATAAGTATGTTTATCGTCGTCTACCCATAGTACAAGCTTTGCAAAGTTTGGGCGAGAAATCGATCTAGCTGGGTCTCATGTCTGGGAAATTGGTTTCCTCCGTGCCTTGTCTATTTTCACCCGAGCAGAGCTCGGTCGCACAGGGACTGGTTAGGTTATAAGATAAGTATGGTAATTGTATATTTATGAGAAAAAATTAGAACATTCTTTGGCTAGTTGTCCCAACTGCGAATTCACAAATTAATGCCTCTTTAGAAGCCGGGCCTTCCTTGGTTCCAGTACCTTGGCCATTCAGTTACCGAATCTTCTTCGTGACTGTATATCTAAGGTCAGGTAAGCGTCTAACACAATCAAAGTAAAAAATATACCCGCTAGGCGATAAAGTGACCTAAAAGTAGTTACCTACCTGGGACGTGTCTTATTCATATATTCTCTAACGCCAGCTCTTAGTGTAGCAGTACCTACGTAATGGTCCTTCGAACTGGATTTTATGAGAGGTACAGAAAATAGTTTTATGATAATTTTATATAGATATGGATAGGACGCACTGCTACAACATTTCCCCACCCATATTTTACTTGTTAGAATATAATTGCTGTATTTTCTATTACATGATGTATATTAAATACTTCTAAGAAATCAGTGCTCAACACCATGTATTAAACACGTGCGAATTTGAAATAACAAATAAAGATGGTACTAAAATAACTATTTACATACCGCTAGATAAAAAACGGCAGTGACGTTGTTTTGCGAAATACTTATCAATAAATTTAATACTTAAACTGCAAATACAACAATGTTCAACACTCCTTCTGGATCGTTTCACGATAGATTAAGTACACCAGTAATGCCACTGGCCCAAACCGAATTTGAAATTGATACTCCATTAGTATCATTTGCGCCGTAAAAACAGGATATAACGGCCAAAATAACTACCAACATTACGAGTACTTTCGATTGTTTGAGTTGGCCGAATTATATCAAAGAGGTCCATGCAAAAAGCAACTCTACCTCCCAAGATAGAAGATTCAAATTCCATTCACAGTTTTCTAAAAAGTCGGCCTCGACCATATCAACCATAAGTATACTTATGAATGCCAAGATTAGGAGTTGGTGGCTGAGCCTAACATTATTCTATTGGCGAAAAGAAGTCTCAACCATTTCCCTGGTTATCTTTTTTTTAAATTAAAAAAGGACTGCGTTTATCTAAACGTCATTTGGATGAGCGTGAACCATCTTGACTATTATCTAATAGTCAAGATGGTTCACGCTCATCCAAATGATGCCTGTTCACTCTAATCTAGGAGACATCGTGGTTTTAAGATTTCGGAACAGACGCCGGAAGAGAATTCCAGATTGAATTAGTGCACAAAAAGGTTTTTTTTATCACGATATGCGGTACATGAGGGTGGTACGGCGTCTAGTTATGGGTTCCATGAAGAAAAGTCGACGGGGGGCCAGACCATGAAGCTCCTAAGCACACCAAGATACAGCTTTGTTAGCGGGCTATTAAGGACTAAAGAAAACTATGTATAAAGCTTCTACGTTTATGTAGGCAAAACGTGACAGCACTCATGCCTGCCTTTAATGCTCGACCTAATTCATTGTTTGCCCCCACGTAATTGGTACCGTTGTCGCAATAAAGTTGACTAGGTCTACCTCTACGCGAAATGAATCTGCGAAGACAGGAAATGAATGCCTTTGCACTAAGGTCACTGACAGTTTCTAAGTGAACCGCATTAGTACAAAAACAAACAAATATACAAATGTAGCATTTGCTGATACGATTGCCACGGCCTATTTTACTTGAAATTTGAAAAGGGCCACAAAAATCTGTCCCACTTATACCAAAGGGGTAGTTAGGAGTGACTCGACATGATGGCAGATGACCCATCAGCGGCTCCATGGTTTTGGCTCTAAAACGGGTACAAGTTACACAATGGCGATACACACTTCGTGCCAACGCTCTCCCCTGTAGAGGCCAAAACTGATCTCTAAAGCTTGCTAAAAGCAGCTGAGGGCCAGCATGCAATAAGTGTAGATGCTCGGCTCGCATTAGCAATTTGGTAAAGTGATGATTTCCATGTAATAACACTGGATGTTTTTTCTCAAAGCAAAACTCTGTGTTATTGAGCCGACCACCTAGCCGCAGCACGCCGCCATCGTCGAGGAAAGGTGACAATTGCAACATATGTGATGAGGTAAGTTTCTTTTTATTTTTTATTAGGTTAAGTTCTTTGTAAAATGACTGTTTGTGCAATTTTAATTAGATAAGTAAGTGATTAGTTAAGTTCATTTTCTTTTAAAGGGTCATATGATCTATTCGCTTTCTCTTTTATTTCACAATTATTTATGAATCTGTATATGAACGCAAATATTCTTTTTAGCTTTACTGAACTAGAATAGTCTTTGATGTTTATTATTTCATTAGCTTTATTTTCTTCATTTATGTTAGTTTGTAAGACTTTTATTTCAGGTAACGTTATATCTGTGTTGGGTGTCTGCGGCCATTGCGATTCATCATTTTTCAGGAAAGCTGGACCTTCCCACCACAAAGAAGATTCAATAAGAAGAATCGGGTCTACACCTCTTGAGGCCATGTCAGCCGGATTCTTGTCAGTAGGTATATGACGCCATGAATTTCTAGATGTGAGTTCGTGAATTTCATTTACTCTATTGCAAACAAATGTTTTGAGTATTTTAGGACTTATTTTAATCCAACCTAGGGTGATGGTGGAATCTGACCAGAAAATCTTTTTATGTATAGAACAGCGGAGAGCTTCACTGACCTTGCTGACAAGTCGGGCCCCTAATAAAGCGGCTGCCAAGTCGAGCCTAGGTATAGTTTGAACCTTAAGAGGTGCGACCTTTGTCTTAGCGCAAAGCAGTCTGACTGTAACAGAATTTGAGCTATCCGTAGTGCGTACGTATACATTACGCACGCTGCGTACGCGTCTTGCGAGGCTTCAACAAAACAATTAATCTCACAAGCCGTTGGTGACAAACATTGCACATGCCTGGGTACCGAAACTGAAAGCAAAATGTGAAGATTGTTAGTCAGCTTGATCCAAGTTTTCTTAATATCTACAGGTACCTGTTCGTCCCAAGATAATTTAAGAACCCACAGTTTTTGAAGTAAAATTTTAAGCGTGATTGTACAAGCACTTAGCAGTCCTAGAGGATCAAATATTTTACAAGTGTTGAATAAAATTGTTCTTTTTGTGACAGCGTCCTCTTTAGGATTTACATCTAATGCAAAGGTTAAATTATCAGTGTCTGGTGCCCACTGCACACCTAGTACACTGGACTGCTTACTCAGGTTCAGAGTGTCTGAAATTGCAGAAGCCTTAAATATTTTAGGGCAGTTAGTACGAAATTTGTGTAACGGAAAGCATGCCGATTTAAGTGTCTCCGTAACACAGTGAAGTATATGACATAATTTCTCTTCTGAATCGGCGCCTGTCAATAAATCATCCATATAACAATCTTTTTTTATTGCCTCGGAAATTAAAGGATCCGGACATTCTAATGCTAGTTGTAGAAGACAACGAGTGCTCAAGAATGGAGCTGAAGCCGTGCCGTAAGAAATGGTGTTCAATTGCAGCACTTCAAGAGGCTTAGAACTGTCGTCTCGCCACAAAATCAATTGTAAGTATCGTTGGGACTCATGGATTTGGATTTGACGGTAACATTTTTGTATATCTCCCGTAAAAACATATCTATGTTGACGAAATCTTATCAAAATATTGAAAAGATCGTCTTGAACCACAGGGCCAACGAATTGTATATCATTAAGGGACTTTAGAGACGCTGATTTAGCAGAGCCGTCGAACACAACTCTTAAGCGTGTGCTCTCACTACCTTGGCGAATAACGCAGTGATGCGGCAAAAAGAAACCAAACGTCGGTTTAGGTATTTTTGTTAGATGTCCTAAAGACTCATTATTCATGAATAAAATCACTGTACTGTTGTTTCAAGTCAGGATTATTATTTAGTTTTTTCTCTAAGGTAAAAAAACGCTTGACAGCCATTTTATATGAATCACCCAAAGCAGTTTCAGGCGTCTCTTTCAGAGGCATTAAGACTGAAAATCTGCCATCAGATAAACGATAGGTATGCTTTTTAAAGTGTTCTTCACAAAACTCTTCATCAGCTGACAAGGGCGTTTTAGTTTGTGGAAGTTCTTCCAGATTCCAGAACTGCGTCAACTGTACACTGATTTCTTTCGTGAAGTTACAATGGACAGTCTGGGAGGATTCCGGACAATGATTTGGACTTAAAGTGCCGGCTACAATCCAGCCAAGTTGAGTGTTTTGAAGGATGGGCATATTTGAACCCAAACGTATTTTATTAGGGCATAATATATCGAAAAATATTTCCGCACCTAACAGCATATCAATTTCAGCAGGGTGATAAAAGTGAGGATCCGCGAGCTGAATTGTTTCAGGTAAGTTTAGCTGGTTAATGTTTACAGTCATGTTAGGCAATTTACCTGTAATTTGAGGAATTACCAAACAATTTAATTTAGTCATGAACGTGTTTGACAAGGAGCTGATAGTTACGTCGCACCTGTCGGAAATGGTAAGTTGAATGTTGTTAATGCCCGATATTTTTAAAGAATCAGGATATCGATTAACTAATCCAAGTTTATTTTTTAGGTTTTCCGTCATGAAAGAAGATTGGCTGCCTGCATCTAGAAGAATACGAGCAACCTGGTAAGTATTTGTTTCAGGGTTGGATACCTTAACTAAAGCGGTACCAAGGAGAACTTGCCCACAAGACTGGACTGACAATGTCCTGCGGGGTGAGTTGACTACTTCAAGGTCAACTGACGTCCCAGCCATCGGTGACGTCACAGGTAAGGTTGTGGTTGTGTTACTGTCTTTATGTAGTAACGTATTATGTTTCTTATGACATAATCTGCTAGCACCTAGTCTGCAATTATTTGCTTCATGACCACGTCGTAAGCAATTGTTGCAAAGTTTTAACTTCAAGGCTTCGCTCCACTTGCTTTCGAGAGGTAAGCATTTAAATGATTCACAATCAATTATTCTATGACCTTGGTTACACATCGGACACAATAAAGACCCTACCGGTTTGGGTGCGTTATTAGAAGTGTCGAAACTTTTCGAAAATTTGTTATGTGGAAACGGACCCTTAGGTTCATGTTTGACATGGTTATCTTTATGAAAAGGTGGTACGCTTTTTTCATGTCTATTCGCTAACGTGGTTTCCAAAATGTCTGCTCTATTACGAAGAAACTCGATGAATTCATCCAGGAGTGGGAGGTCGGAGAGGTTATTTCTATGCTCCTCCCATTTTCCACTCGTGACTGAATCCAATTTACTTGACACCATAAATATTACCAGCGTATCCCAGTAGTCCACTGGCTGTCCGAGTGTAGTCAAAGCTCTTAGGTTTTTAGTCACAACGTCTATTAGGTAACGCATTTATTTATGAGATTCTCTCGTTATGGGCTCGATTCTAAAGAGAGCCTTTAAGTGATTATTAATTAGGATTTTTTTATTATTATATCTCTGACATAACAAATCCCATGCGACCTTATAATTCTGAGATGAGAATTCAATAGATTTGATGACAAGTGCGCTCCCTTCTAATGAGGATCGTAAATAATGGAATTTGTTTATGTCGGGGATAGTTTCATTTGAGTGTATTAATGACTCGAATGTATCTCGAAATTTTAACCATAAAAAGTAATTCCCGTCAAAAACCGGTAATTTAATAACTGGAAGTTTGACGTTTATGTTTTCCTGACGCGCACAACTACTATATGAACTTTGTTTATCTTCAGGGTTTGAAGGTCGCAACCTTAGTAAGGATTGAGCACTAGAAATGCCGCTGTAAAATCTTGTTTCAGTTACCTCCCTTTCCTGGTCCTGATCATCCGGGTCAGGACAGGCTAGTTCTATTTGCATTTGACACTTTTCAAAATCAGAAAATAATGCTTCTATTTTCAAGCTTCGCAAATTCAGTTCATTAAATTGCGCTTCTGAAATGTCAATCTTTGCCCTTTTTAATTCTTTAATAAAGTTTTCAAACGTAATCAGTCGACCCCTAATCGACGCACGCTGTTTTACCAATTCTTTAAATTTTAATTCATTTTCAAGTGCCTCTATGTCAATTCCGCTTTGCGGTTTAGTTGGTGACATGATTTAGAATTAGATGGGGTTGACACTACAATTAAAAAGGACAAGTAAGACACAATAACTATATGTACTTAGGGTGAAAAGCAATCAACAAATTAGGCTAAGTAAACTGTGCATCAAACCAGGCAGGAGTTCCAAGCGCGCTGATATTATGCTGCGCAAAGCAAGGTCAAAGCTCGCCCGAACAGCTGATGGCGAGTAGGTAGGTACGGCAGTGCGTTGCTAAGCCAGCCGGCGCGCGCGCAGTCCCTGGAAATGTCAGCCCGGTACGAAATGAGCACTATGTAATAACAAATAGCTAATAATTAGGACCTTTGAGGAATATACACTACTTTAGACTGAATAACACTTATGACTTTTATTTAGATAGCTAAGTGAAATAATGTTTAAGGACGCTTATTATCAAGAAAGCGTGAACCAAGGCGTGTTCAATTAACAAAGCACCGTAAATATTAGGTAAATCTACTAGTTCTAAGATTATAATTATGATTTAAAGCGGTGCGAGGTCAAGATGCAAGGGAATTAAGCACTTAATATCTCATGAATTGGGTTGACTAGCTCTGGCAGGCCAATGAAAATATGCGTTTATGCTTTGAAATAATGTTTCACTCGTATTTAAGTGATATTAATGCGATATATTTAACAATGCGAATAGCAATATACTTAAGCAACGTATCCCGATCAGCGAGATCATGCACTTTAATGTTTTAAGATTTCGATAAATTACATATAATTTAAAATTACGTATCCGAAATAAAGTACATTAAGCACACAAATCAAAACTAGGAAAGGTAAGGCAAAGTAACAGAAACGGGCACTCCCCTTGTTGAATCCACTGCGTAGCCACGTCGTCGCCTGGGTCCAGCGGGCGTAGCACGGTTGCCATTTTATCACTTATCGTTGTGGATAAGGCATCCGTCACTCTCGCACTCGCATACTTGTCAGAGCGTGATGGGCGTCTTTACCACAACGATAAGTGATAAAATGGCAACCATGCTACGCCCACAGAGGTTGCTCGCCGTTAGTTTCTTTGTTTGCGCTTCTTTCCAAGTCGGTACGCGATGTAAAATATGAATTTATTGTACGATGTAATGCCACGGTCGCCAATTTGTTAGCGGGCTATTAAGGGCTAAAGAAAACTATGTATAAAGCTTCTACGTTTATGTAGGCAAAAATAAGTATACAAATATTAGACGCGAGCGTTGTTGTCGCCGCCGTCAGAGCTAGTGCCGGTGGAAGGGATCCCGCGCCCCGCGCGCCCGCACACCGACCGCTGTCGTCCTGTCGCGTTGTCGTAGACAGCTTAGAAAACACTGCAAGACTAGCAAATCAGCCGATGTCATCTACTGCGAATGGGAGAGCATTGAGCCGTCAAGAGTGACTTGGGACGGATATCGCCGTCGGCGAGGGTATAGTGTGAAGATCAGATCAGCTTCAAGCCGAAATGCCCAAGTAGTACCTAGCGCAATCGGGATAAGCGGCGTTTGAGGCCACCTTTTTTTGAACACATCGAAAGACAGTTACTGCTTGACAGAAGCCTCCCCCAAAGATTACCACAATGACCTACATCCAATGGACTCACGCTACGCCTTTCGGTACCACCTTTTAGGATCACCACCGAGCCAAAATAATTAGGTAAGTGACAGAGACTGAAATATAATTAAAAGTACAATATTAAAAGGACTAGGATACCATCATCAATCGTAGTTACACAGCACTCGAGACTGTGAACGTGTTAGGAATGTAGAGGTGGATAAGTACCTAAATACCTATTATACTCTACTATAAGTATCGTTGACATGGTTGTTCGATATTGAATTGAAAAATATTGACCATTTGGCAACTCAACCAGAATGCTGCTGCTGCCAATCATCTTCTCCAACGTGGTCACCACACTATACGCTCTGCATACAAATGAAACTGGTAAGACATCCAGCTCCTATTGTTATAAAACAGTACTGTTTTTTTTATGTTCGCCTTAGTAATTAGTAAGATGCTCTATTTAGTATCGCAGGAGTCTATATTTGCGGCGAAGGTGGTATATTGAATCCTGATTGAAGTGTAAGATTCTACCATAGACTCTACCTACAGCACGGCTAGGCGCGCGAGCTCTCTCGATTTTTCTCGTACTATCCGTCTCTTTCTTAGTAGAACACTTAGAACGAGAGATATAGTGCGATAAAAATCGAGAGTATGTCGCGGCCGTCGCATGCTAGACGTGCAGGTACACAGTCAAGTTTCGCTCTAGTCTACGATCCATTTTAAATTCTACATTTTCGGGATCCCACCGTTGCGAAAAACCGAAGTATTTAGTTAGTTGGCAAGTTGGCCTAGCGGTTGATTTACCCACAGGCTTAAGGTAAGGCTAGAGCCTAGGGCGCAAGGACCAAGCAAGGGGGGCGGCAGGGGGCGCGGCTGAGACTCACTTACATTTCATAGTTAGCCTAGGGCGGTCAGAACTCTAAATCAGGCTCTGCACGTCTAGCACACGACGGCCGCGACATACTCTCGATTTTTATCGCACTATACCTCTTCTTCTAAGTGTTCTAATAAGAGAGAGACGGATAGTGCGAGAAAAATCGAGAGAGCTCGCGCGCCGTCGCGTGCCAGCCGTGCTGGCCAAGACAGTGTAGGTCATCTGACCAGCTTATTATGAGTAAAAATCTTCCATGCCTATTACACAGCTTAAACTCTTCTATATCTCTCAATTACTTAACTCAGACAGTGGTCCGTATGTTTATTAAACGAGTTATTACAAATGATAATGATTATTTCAGATGATTTGTCCTCTCGTGTTTTGTACGGGGAGAGGGCTAGTATAAAAGACTACCCATTCTTCGCTGCGCTTGGTTCATTTGAACACAATAAATATTATTGTGGAGCTGTCATCCTCTCAAAGTGGTGGCTTGCCACGGCGGCTCATTGTGTAGGGTAAGTAAATGATGATAAAGTCGCCGTCAATGGAATTTGCAAACTATGTAAACAAACCGCCACAGTGAAAGGCAATTTTAATATGGCGGTTTGTTTACATAGTTAGCAAATTCTATTGACGGCCACTTTAATGATAATGATGTTGCTGTCATGACCGATTTCGGCCACAGCGAATGTGTGTTCTAGACTTGATATTATCAAATTAGTAATAGGTATGACCGATGGCCGTTGGGGCGGAAAGGTTCTCGAGTGGCGACCACGTACCGGAAGGCGCAGCGTGGGTAGGCCCCCCACAAGGTGGACTGATGACCTGGTAAAGGTCGCGGGAGTCCGCTGGATGCGGGTGGCGCAGGACCGGTCATTGTGGCACTCTTTGGGGGAGGCCTATGTCCAGCAGTGGACGTCTTTCGGCTGATATGATGATGATGATGATGAATAGGTATGACTGGAGTGTTGTTGGTTCTACTCTCTGGTTCGCTCTCATGTAGCTTGCATAGCTTAGATTAGATTAGATCCATTTATTTGACAACATACAGCTGCACTTAAAATTACACAATGTCAATCAGAGTATGTTGTGATCGTCAGTTTTTAAACAAAACCAGATAAGTAACATTTAAATTATCCTACGATTTAGGAAATATTTACGGGTACATGTCAACAACATACTAAATAACATGTCAATAAATTAAAAAATTGAGGTCGCCTTCATACCCTATCTTATTTGCAAAGGTACGAGCGCATTTTGGCACTGGTCCCACCGCGGGCTAGTAAGCTAGAAAAGTTGGGCGAGTAGCATTACATTGCGGATCTGTAAAGGTCGATTGATCACACTGTGGCTGGTCAGCACGCAATGAACCGTTACCCGCCCAACTTTTCTAGCTTACTAGCCGGCGGTGGGACCAGTGCCTTTGGGCAGGTTAATACCCCGCCGAGGAAGTTGTACTGGGCTGTTATTCGCTAAGCGCTAATGCGGCTCACCCCGCCGTTCACCCGTCACGAAACTAGACCTCCACCTACGCTTGGTTACTACGCATCGCGGTGTCAAGATATATTTGTGGGTGAGCGTTGAGGTGAGCTTAAAACAAGTTACAGAATAGGGGGGCCTGACTGCCAGTTGGCGAGCCAGAAACCGACGGCTTTAGATTTTTTTGTGTCGATTAGCATTTATCATCAAAAGTGCAAAATTCTAATGACGAAGTAGTCACGCCAACTCAATTTTTTTCCCTCCCCAATTTAAGCATATTATAAACAGGCACATGTGAATGTCGACCCCACGTCCGGGGAAGATTTTTCACTCGGAGGAAGAAACAGTACGCTTACAATGAGTTTGACAATGACGGCTTAAGCTAACGAGTATCGAGTTTTCTATCTGTGCATCCCGCTCGTACTGTCAAAGTGCAATAGAGATGCACAGATAGAAAACTCGATATTAAATAAAATAATGAATAATGACATATTTTCTCGAAAAGGGATTAAAAATGTAGTCAAATGGAGAAAAAATCAACGCAACAGGTTAAAGAATCACGAAGTTATAAGTGTCCAAAGTTTTAAGAAGGGGTATGTTCTGTCCCTTTTTCGCAAAACGCAACTTCATATGAAACGATGACGCTTGTAGATTGTGACGTCACTAATCGACGGCAACGTGCCGTGCCCCATCATGTTCGGCGACGCGTGACGCGGCAGCCTCGCGTATCGTGACGTCACACACTGTTTGCGTTTTCTCTCCAAAGCCTGCTCTATACAGTGGGCCATCACGACTCATCGTACAGGACGCAACTATGCGTTAGACGGAAAAAGACATCGCCGCGCCATAAGCCATCTGACACCACTACCCTCTCCACACGCTGGCCCATCCTAGTGGGCCATTAGGATGGGCCATCATGTAGAGGAGCCACAACAAGATATAAAACGGTTTCAGCTACGTAATTCTTTGAGATATCTGAATGGGATTTTGGTCACTAAGCATATTTTTTTGCCTTATTTCTGTCTACACCCCTATTAAAGATGCTACTGATATTATAAATGCGAAAGTTTGGAGGTTTAGATGTTTGTTACTCAATCAGCTTAAGCAGTTCAACCGTTTTGGATAAAATTTTGCAGGAAGATTTTTATCCCGGGTCAACGCAGACGAAGTCGCGGGGCGGAAGCTAGTATTACATTTGGAATAAAGGAATGAAAGTTAAAGAACGAAGGAATGAATGACAGTATTTATTCATGTAATTATCAGGACTGATGTCTTGGCCGTATATGGTAAACTAGCTGTTGCCCGCGACTTCGTCCGCGTAGAACGTGATTCCTATTAAATTATTGGGGACGGAACCTCAATTATCGCCGACCCAAACAAAGATCTACCATCTTAAGGGATGATTTCTGATATAAAAACTATCCTATATCCTTCCAAGCGTCTATGGTATCTGTACGAAAATTTTCGTCTAAATCCGTTCACGGATTAAGCGTAAAAGGTAACAGTGCGATGAGTTCATTAGTTTAAATTGCAAAATTTCAATTGAAAACTCCATTTTTACAAATATAATATCTTAAGAATCATCAACTTTCTGCTTAAATTGTATATTTTTTCATAATGTAGGTACTTACCTATTAAAGAAAGCTACATGATTGGAAATTTTTGCTTAAATCCGTCCAGTAGTTTTACTCACGTTAGTTCGGGCTACCTGTATAGTTTCGAAAGCAAACTTATCTAATGTTAAAGACGAAGAACTTTCCATCTCCATCCACCGTCCCCATTTAACGGTGTTAGAGAATAAATTATTTTGATTCAGCCCCTTTACCCCCTTATTTCACCCCTTTAGGGGGCAAATAGATCTACATATTATAAAAGAAACCTGCTGTCCTGCTTTCATGTTTCTAGCCACAGTTTTATATTAAAAATCACACATTACTTAGGTATGTGGCCTTTCAACCCCTATCTTAACCCCTTCAAGGGATGAATTAGGAAAATATCCCTTAACAATGTTTTTGACTGTACATTAGGAGCTTGTGGCCAAAGTTTAAAAACCTCTAAATCTAAAAACGACATGTTTGCCATACAAACTTTCAACTCTTTTTTAACCCCCTTAGGGGATGATTTTTATAGCAAAGTTAAATCATTTGTTTGGCTTTTCAGTAAGAAACTTTCATACAAAGATTCAAGTCACTTTCAAAATGAACGATTTCCATACAACGGTTCGACCCTATTTCACCCCCTTAAGGGTTGATTTTGAAAAATCCTTTCTTAGCACACGTCCACGTACTGTAAAAAGTATATGTTCCAAATTTCATGCTTATATCATTAGCGGTTTAGGCTGTGCGCTGTCTGTCAATAGATTAGTTACGAAGAGTTATATATATATAGAAGATAATTAAATAAATAATAAATAAATATAAAATTTTAGGGGACAATCTTACACAAATCGACCTAGTCCCAAACTAAGCAAAGCTTGTACTATGGGTACTAGACGACGATAAACATACGTATATAGATAAATAAATACTTAAATACATAGAAAACATCCATGACTCAGGAAAAAATATTCGTGCTCATCACACAAATAAATGCCCTTACCGGGATTCGAACCCAGGACTTCTTGTTTCGTAGGCAGGGTCACTACCAACTAGGCTAAAGCGGCCGTCGCTTATGTGTGCTTAAATTATGATGACGAATGATATGATTAGGAACATGGGGTCTATGTTTATAAAATAAATTGCTTTTTCAGTAGTGACGAGTTCAAGGAAACTGGCAAATGGGTATGGGTGGGGGAAGACAGCACTGCTCCAACCAGCTGGCCTTACGCGTTCAACAAAGTGATTATCTACCCAGATTACGTCAATAATGGATATAAGTGTGTCAATGATATCGCACTCCTGAAATTGACTCGGCCGCTCACATTTACTAATAATGTTAAACCAATAAAACTACCAAAACGAAATTATGAGCTAAATGAAGTCTACGCAGTTGCTGGGATGGGCAATGACGAGGTAATAACCAATTATTCAACATAATATCAAAATGCATTACATGTACTTACGCGCCACATAAGTTTGCGTCTTTCAAGTTAGTGTCAAGTCCAGTACACCATTCAAACCCCTCTGAGGGGTACCGCGAAACGAAAACGAACTTCGTTCGTGTATCACCCTCTTTGTCGCCCGAACGAGCAAATGCGACAGAGACGGAAATACACAAACGAAATTCGTTTTCGTTTCGCGGTAGGCCCTCTGACACCTTAACACCTTTGCGACGCTTCCAAGGACGGTTCACTCTTTGATTTCATCGCGTCGCTACAACATGCCGGCCGGCCGTTTTTTAAACAAGTCTATCAGTGATTGCCGCGCACTGCTACGGAACGCACGCGTTCGCGCTTTGAATCATAGGAAAATAATAGTAAAATAATTTTTCGTGCAACAGCACGGGACGGTCTACATACAGGTTACCTAATTATCGTTTGCCAGAATTTCATTTGCCCAAATTTTATATGCCCGAATTTTATATTCCATAACGTTTCATTTTCCATAATATTCACTTGACAAATTATTATTTTCCATAACGTTGTATGCCCAAATCATTCATATGCCATAAACTTTTTTGCCATAATTTTATATGCAATAATTTTACTTGACAGAATATTCATTTGCCATAACAAACTTCATTCCTGCGAGCCGTTCAAATGTTACGAATTTTCGGTTCTGGCGCTTATATGTCATTATAACACCTATTTTAAATGATTGTTACGTACAGAACACGTCAAAATAAGCATCTTTTACTTGAAAAACTTTTCTCTAAAGAAGTTTTATCCCGCTCTTTTATAAAAAAAATAACCTGCCATTTTGGGCGTTTCTCAAAAAAAAGGCCTACATTTTTTTCAGATTTTCTGCAACTTTTAATATTATTTCTACTCAAAATCACGGTGTCTTTCCATCCTAATAAGAGAAAAAAAGTGTCCCAAAATGTCCATACATTTTTGAACTTTCCTATTGTGTTACCACAATACAAAGTATAAGGAAAATGGTAACACAATAGGAAAAATATCTTTGGGACAGTTTTTTGTCCTACCAGGGTCGAAAGTGCTCCTGATTCTGAGTGGAAATAGTTAACATAAAATTCCTAGAAGTAAGTACAATTAATAATAGTGGCATTTTTTTGAGCAATGCTCTTCTAACCTATCCGCCATCCGAGTCGGACTGTCCTTTGAACCCAAATATTTCGGTAAATATCGATCTGAGAGAAAAAGTTTAAAGAATAAAACGCTTATTTTTACGCATTTTTACGATAGGAAAAGAAACTCCAAAAATCAGGCCCTCCTTCGCGGGCTTCTGTCTCCGTGGGCTTTTATTATACACTAGGGGTAGGAGAGATAAGACCACGTGGAAGTGGGGTGCGCTGATTCGGGTTCTGGTAGCTATTTTTCATAATAACATCCATTTCACACAGTACTTTGTTATTTTACGTACCTATGGCTTTTGAAAGGTATGGCAAATGGTTTTATTGCATATGAATATTATGGATTATAAAGTTTCTGGCAAATGATATTATGGCATATGATATTATGGAAAATAACCATTCTGTCTTATGGTATGGCAAATGATTTTATTGCATATGAATATTATGGATTATAAAGTTTCTGGCATTTCAGTTTGTAAGGACCACCCTAATGTGTATGTACAAGTATGTGTGGTTGTCATGAATAAATGATATTCTATTCTATTCTAATAGGTATTCATTTACGTAACCTATCAAAAAATAGATGAAGTCGGATTTAGATCAATATTAAAGTCTATTTTTGCATAGGTACCTATCAATTTTGTTCTAATTAAAACATAACACATTATTCACGCTCAATTTAAAAATTTCTCAATTAAATAATTACTATATAACGTAGAATTTAATAGGTGGAGCTGGCAGCAACCCTAGCTCTAAGGCTCCGCCCCCGAAAGAGCGCGCTGCCTGCGATAGAAAGTGATGGCCACATTTAGGCACGTTTGGCATACCTAAACAGGGAATTTGTTAACAGAGAACCTTCTGTACGTAGTAGGTACCATTGCTTATTCTGTAACGCTACAAAGTAGCTACTAACATCAGAAACGCAACGCGTACTGTAAGTATGTACAGTCAAGTGTAAAAATATGGGTGCATACAACTTACTCATAATATAACCCTTATGTCAGCGGATTAAGGTACTTATTTATGAGAGGATGTTATCGATACATATTTTTGCACTGTACCTATAAACGACTTACTATGAAACTGTGATCGCTATTGCTTTGTACGAGCGACTGCCCGCTGATCTTAGACAGGAACCATCCGACGAAGCATTTAGACGCCACCTTAAATACCTTTTATTGGAAAATCCATTATACTTAGTTAAAGAGTATATGAGTCTTGACTTGACATGTTAAATGTTTAATTACCTATTTTTTGTATGAATATGATTTGACATTAAATATATAGTGTCACGTATTTTCTGATGCACTTAATATTGTAAAGAATGACGATACCTAGAGGTTGATATATTTGTGTTCTTTTGCTTTTGGTTTGGTTTTTTCTATTTCCTTGTTATTGTGTTCTTATATTTGTTGACATTGTGCTAATATTATATCTTGATTTTTCTCTGTTTTTCACGATCGTGATGAAAATTCTTATTTTTTTGACATGTATGCAAATCTGTAATGTATTTTTTTATCATGAAATAAATAATCTAATCTAATCTAATCTTACCTACCTACTCATTTTATTCCAGACCCAACAACCATCGCATCATCTGATGTCAACTAATTTGCACACTGTAAAAGCATTTGAGTGCTTGTCTTACCTACCGTTGGAGAGTAGATTTATTTATTTAGACCAGATCAAAAACGTTACAATTTGCACTAAAAAGAATGGAGACAAGCCTGGACCTTGCCATGTACGTACGTACCTATACGGCCAGATTTTACTTTTATAATTTTGCAGCATTGACGACCGCTACATATTATAATGAATTTTGCAGCATGAGCTCGAATGTTCGTTCCTGAGTCATGGATGCTTTCTATGTATTTAAGTTTTTTTTTCTATATAAGTATGTTTATCGTCGTCTAGTACCCATAGTACAAGCTTTGTTTAGTTTAAGACTTGGTCGATTTCTGTAAGATTGTCCCCTAATATTTAATTTAATTAATATATAAGTAAATATTTAAAGTAAGGAGGCTCTGGGGCTCCCTAACGTACTTATACTCTCTATTTTTATTGTCTTTATTTTGGTTAATTTACATTTGCTAATATTCAAGATAAATCATACAAAAGAGACAATGCATGCTTCATTAAAATCTACATAATTACTTCCGGGTGGAAAGTTTGTCGGATTCTTGAATAAAGCTTCTTAGAATAACATTTTAAAATGAAATCAAATATAAATATATGTTTTTCAAAACCGTATTTTTCCTGGAGTCAAACGTTCCCAGCTTTTACACCGCTCAGTCCGATAGTGGTGCCTTTTTTCTGTTAATTAGTAAGCCAAGTGAACATTTCCACATTTATTGTCCAATTGGACCGACACTGGTGCGGTCGCGGCCAAAATGTGGCGAATCGTTGTCGGATCCTTCACCGATATCGGACTGATAGGTCTGAACGAGCTCTATGGAAGCATTAACTTATTATACTAATTTACCTAAAGCCCATTTTTGGGTTTTGTAGCCGTAATTGCAATTTTTCTGTAATAAAGCTTTATCATCCTCAGGGTGACTCTGGCAGTCCTCTCATCCAAAGCAACACACTGATCGGTATCGCGTCCTACATAAATAATAATGACGGCTGCGAAACAGCTACACGTTTCGCGTTCACAAACGTCTACCCTTTCGTGGGATGGATCAAAAAGATCACAGGAATCCGCAAGTAAATTAAAACGATGCTAATGTTAATAAAACATGTGAAGTAAAAACTATTTTAGTTTCATTTAATTCATAAATTTGATCGCCCTCACTAAAATAACGGAGGCGTGAGAGGAGTTTTCAATCATATTTATATTATTTGTTAATATTACATATTTATTTTTATGTAAAAAATGAATTTTTTTAAAGTTTTTAAAATTTTCTGTAATGGTAAATAATAATAATTAATAATAATGGATAATAATGAGCAAAATAAAAATTGCTATTAACGCCAATGTTTTATGCTTTCTTTTTAAATATTTACTTGATGGATTGTTTTACATATTATTGAAAACTCCTATCGCATTAGTATTTATCATCCTCAGTGTCAAAAATTGAACTTTTTATACATGTTTCAACTAATTGTGATATTATCACAGTTTGTAATTTTTTAAAATTATAAAAAAATACTAAATGAAATTATTTTCAAAATCGCTAGGCCAAATTGATTCGTTTTGCCTAAAGATCAATCGTACCGATTTTCAAAACTTTAACACCATTTGCCACATATTACTGAATTACGGGGTTTACCGCTGGCACTATCCGGAACTATCAATACCTTCTCCTATCCCGTTACCTATTAAAAATATAAAATCAAAATTTTACGTTTGGTATTTGGATGACGGAACCCTGCGAGGCGATGTGAGAAATTTCGTAGAGCCAAGTCTCAGGCACTCTTATTAAACTTTATTTGCTTGCTAAATAAAATTAGTGACGACTATTACTCGGTAACTAGTTATGCCTACATAGCTCTGATAGTTTACCTTTTAAATTCATTATATGGGGGGGGGGGGGACATGACTCGAACAAAAATTAGGGCTTTAAAGTACAATGTCTTGCAACGAATCACTGAATTGAAAAAAGGTTTTTATTACCCATAATATTTTTGAACAAGCTATCCAACTATTCCCCATACTATGGAATTTGAAGAGAAAATAAATTACATCCCCACTATAGTTGTAGGGGAGATACCCTTATTTTTTTATTTTTTTCAAGTGTTTATTCTACTGTTTTGTCGGCGTGATTGATTTAAATATACCATACAGTTTTTAACCCCCGGCGCAACGAACGGGGTGTTATAAGTTTAACGTGTCTGTATATCTGTTTATCAGTGTGACTGTGTATCTGTGTATGTGTGTATCTGTCTGTGGTCTCGTAGCTCCAAAACGGATGGACCGATTCGAATGCGGTTTTTTTTTTCGAAAGCTGATGTGATCCCAAATGTTCTTAGCCATGTGTCATGGAAATCTGTTCAATGGTTTTTGAGATATTGGACTTTGAAATGAAAATGTCGGGGGTTTTTCAACTTTACTTAGTTGAATTATTAAAACGCGACGCGACCCGATGAAACGCGACGCGTGTTGAGTCGAATCAAATTGTATTATTTTCTATGACCAAAACGGGTTAGGCTCGTAGAACACACTTTCCCGAAATGTGCACGTTCTGCAAAGGTGCACTTTCCGCAAAATGTACACTCCCAAAATGTACACTTTTCCAGTTTGAAAACTTTCCCGAAATATGCACTTTTTCAAACAGTTTTACAAAACGCACGCTTTCCCAAAATGTACACTTTCCCATTTAGGGCACTCTCTCAAAAGGTACACATTTATTATTAAACACTTTCTTCACACACACACACACGCACACGCAGGCTGAATATTATTTTCTTTTTAGGGTCCCGTAGTCGCAATTGCAAAAACGGAACGCTTATAGTTTCGGTTTTTCTGTCCGTCCGTCTGTCCGTTTGCATTTGCACTATTTCATAGAAACCCTTAGTACTATAAACAGGGGCACCCCTACCCCTAAGTAGGTAGTAATACTTTTTAACATACAATTACTTTTTAACTAATGCATATTATCTGGCAGATCTGTCCAATGATGTTCAAAAATACACTGGGGTTTTTTTGTGAACTGATTTATTCGTGCATTAAATAAGCAATAGTTCGCCCAGGAGGAAACACTAGGAGATAGGTATTAAGTCTACATAATAGTCATCTACGTTTAATCCTGTATAGTAAATTTTTGCACCTCTGGTCAATATGTTACTTGAGGTTATGAATAAGCCATTGTGTTGGTAAGCGTTTGTTATTTTGACCTGATGAAGGCCACATAGACGCCAATCAATTGTTACTTCCACAACGTTGCCAACTTTTAAATTCATTTTACTTATTTGACTCTATAATAATTTTAAAGGTCAAATGAAAATCGTGTGATTTCTCAGCATGCACAGATACATTTGAAACCTGAAAGCTAAAATTGAATCATTTTATATCAGCCGGTAGGTATGATCGCGTTTACATCCGACATACAGCATTCGTTCCCCTCGCACTCATTCGTTTGTAAAAAAAATCAAACAGCAATTAATAGTATTAGTTTTCTTTATTTGAAAAAAATATTATTTGTTATACACCATTTTCTCAAGCAAGTTACATTTTTAAAGGCACATATATTACTATGGTAAATACAGCTTTGAATATCCGGCGATGTTGAATAATTTTTATACAGGGTTTTTAAATTAGGACAATTGTATTCTTCCAAGTTATAGATATTATCGGTTCCTAGTATTTCTTTTAGCCACATCACCTTTTCACAGCCTTTGGTGTATATTTTTTTATTTTTGATATATTCCAATATCAAAAGCTTGTAAGTAAAGTAAGGCACGAAGCCTTCGTTCCATAAAATTCCAACGTTTCTTTCTACCCATGCCACCTGCAAACGTTCCTTCGCTGTCAAGTTATAGAATGGATATGGAGGTTTTATCAACAAAACAAGAATACGATTATCACATAAAATTGCTATTTCTTTTGGTATAAATTTGTTGTCTTCACTTTTAAAACCTTGAACATCCACAACGGCATTCATGATAGTTTTCGAACTATGTTACTGAGCGGTTTATATTCAAAGAGGCAGTCGTTTAAGATCAGACAGTAGGCAGTTGTATTTTCTGGAATGTCTTCTGTTGACTCAATTTCTAAACGCACGTCAACTGGTCCAGTTTTGACGGAATCATTTTGTCTTGAGCAGTCGATAACAAAAAGTGGAGCAGTTTGCGAGAATGTATTCAAATCCAACAACGGTTCGATACAAGCGTTGTAATATGACTGACGAAAATTATCATACATCTCATATAATATACTATATTTACTTTCATCAAACTTTAAATTAAGACTGTCATAGGGAAAGTATTGCGAATTCAAAAATAATTTGACATTTGTTATGTTACAATGATCAAATAAAGCTGAACTTCTTGTTGTATTGAGTTTTCTGTCAGTTTGCAGTCCTAATATAACAAATCTCGGTTTCTCCAGTTGAGAAGCAGTTTTAATTGACCAAGAATGCTTTGTTGCCGTAGGTAATAACGGATATTCATATAAATCCCAATTCCTAAAGGCTAACTGTATAGGTCGATCTTTTTCTAAATGTTTTAGTAGCACAAGTCGTTCGCGATCAGAAACTCTAATATGCGGTACACGCCACTGGATTTTTGTTATGTCTATATTTATATTTTCGTTTTTCTCAGCTATCACACTGTTTGAAACAGAACTGCTTCTTTGTAATATAAGTTCATGTCTGCAATTGATGAGTATTTTATTATAATCTTCAGCGAATCCTAATATTTTATTTAAGGGTATTATAGCCGTAAAATGGACATCTGTTGCCTTGGTTCCATCTAATTTCCAACCCCATAAAGCTGCATTTTTACTTTCTCCTTCATTCATTGAAATATAAGATTTCATTGTAGTTGTGATTCCAGCATTTTTAATGTTATCTATTGCAACACCATTCAGCTCGTATCTGATATTTTGAAACAAAAACAATATTGGATTGTTTATAAATTTAACTTTTTTCGCTGTTGTTTTCCCTGCCGCGTCTGTGGTAGACGACTACTTTTGCTTTACTTGCACATCCCTCAATGTAAATGGAGCTAGCTGAAGGTAGAACATAAACATCTTGCTGGTGTATTGGTATCCTTATTTCATCATTTTCTTTGAAACTGTTACTGTAAGGGTTATAGCTATGAATTTCATAGCTTTCAATGGAATTGTCATGATGTGGTAAATCTGCGATTTGTAACATTTTATATTTTAAAACCGAGTGAACGTAAAAAAATCTTATTCTTTTTTGTAATCGCCTTTGTTGCTCTTACACGTCTTCTATCTTTCGATACTGGGCGTGAAATATCAGGAGATCTATTATGAACAGAGTTTTTATTGAAAACAATCATTTTAATTAGCGGTATTTATGAATTTCGTAGATTCGAAAGTAAAACATACAATGTTCAATACGTTGTACGCTGCTGCTGCTGTTGTGTATATGTACGCTGCTCAAACACACCTTTCTATTTATTTGATTGTCATCTATTGAGAAGCTTTACGTCATGTGTAGGTAATTAATGAATTCTCTCCCAAAATGAGGTAAGGAACTTTAAACTTAAATGACCGCAGTTATACAAATTGTTTCCCTGTAAATTATCATAATTGTAATGAATTTTATCTCCCATGTACTTGACAAACTCCTGCGGTGGTTTTAAATTGCCATAACTATCAAAGTATTCAATATAATCATTTATTTTTCCATAGGCTACCCAATGAGTACCAGAATTTTTAGAAGAATCTAAATTGATAACCCCACATTCTAGCGGTAAAGGGAATTCTGGTAATTCATCTCTCATAAACACACCGCGAAAAAAAGGTATGTTTTTAGAGTAATTCATAATATCAATATTAGTTAACGCTCTTTTGGGTAGCCGAGTAATTAGTTTTTTTTCTTTGTAACATAAATTCCTAGTCCATTTTTGTATGGCTTAAGATGCAATCCTTTTCCAATACACAGTGCTTCCATATTCAGATTATGCTTTTTGAATTCGTCTAAATTTTTTTTAGCTAACTTATAGTCATTGACAGCTTTCGTGATTCCAGCGATACCTCCTGCTAAACTACCGGCGGCGGACAATCCCGCAAATATAGGTATTCATGGCAGAAATCCTCCGGTTTTAGGCACTGGGATTACTCTCGGTAGTTTTATAGGTAAGTCGTCAGAGACCAGTTCTTGAGCTGCTGTATACGCTAGTTCCGCTAAAAGTTTTTTGCACTTGGGCTTTAATTTGCGAATACGTTTTTTGGTATGAGAAACAATATTATTAAATGTTTTTTTTAAACCAGGACCAGTTTTTACTTTTGATGCTGGCAATATGTTTTTTTTCGTCATATTTATATTACTGGTATTATTTTGATTCTTGTTCATGATTATTGTAATTAACCTTTGAATGCCGTCTTTATAGTACGACGATTCGTATACAACTGAGTACAAGTAAAAACAATAGATGTTTAAATACTGCACTAGCATTTTTAGCCTACAAACGATTAGTCTTTTCTATCCAGCTGTTTTCGCTTGAAGGCAGCCCTAACCACTTTACATACACCTTATTTCCTGTACTTCGTAAAACTTTTTCAACAAGGTATACCTCAGGGTGTAAAGTCTTTCGAATTTCGTGTTCATAAAATGCTCCTAAAATTGGCCTAGACCTCGAATCTTCTAATAAATAAGTTGTCGGATTGGTATCTTGAACCTTTGTTATCTTAAATATTTCTGTAGACCAATTAGGTGTATATCCTTTTTCGAAGCAACCTTTATATTTGCTTATTCTCACAAAATCCCCCACATGAAATCTTTTGCACTTCGATATTTTCTTAGATTGTTCTATTTGGGCTTTAGCGTATCTTTGTGATATTGTTTCTTTATTATCATGGTTAATTGTAGCTGGAGGTGCTCCTATAGTTCTATGGAATGTATGATTGTACTCATAAATTTTACAATCTAGCGTTCCATCAACCCATTTATAATTTCCTTTCAAATTAAATTCTTTATATAATTTATTTTTGAACGTTCTAATGAAGCGTTCTACGATAGAGGCTTTTTTGGTCGAATATGTAGAATAGTGGTTAATATTATATTTTTTAATAATTTTCGAAAATACATTATTGTAAAATTCCTTGCCCATATCTGTTTGTAAATTTTTTGGTAGTCGGCCTTTTGCTAAGAAAGTCTTAAATACGGTAGACACAATTTCTTTAGTTTTTTGTTTTAGAGGAAATGCCCAAGCATATTTTGAGAAACAATCTATAATTACGAATATATATTTATAACCCGAATTTACATTCGATAATGCTTGCATATCAATCAAATCTGCCTGCCAAAGGTCATCTATGTCTTTTAGTATAACTCTTCTTCGCGGGAAGTTCACTCTTACATTATTATGAATTTCATTTACGACGTCGGATTTGCTCATAATGATTGTTCAACTTCCCTTCTAGTTCTTTCAATTCAATTTTTTTTTCAATTTTTTTAATACGGTCTGATAAAGCCGCGATTAGCTTATCAAGATGTGCTAGCGTGTTTGAAGTAACTTTTATTTTTGTATCAATGTATTCGTAAATTTTAACACTATCGGATATTTCCACTTCATGTATAGCGCATACTTTATTTTCTTTTATTTTACGACAATTATTTTCTTTTTTGAGGACATTCATGTTTGATGTCCTTTTAAATACTAAACGTAATGATTATCACATGACAGTTTTTATTCTTTTATTATACCGGATTCTTTTAACTCTTCAATAATGGATAAGATTTCATTATCATGATTGCTGTTACCAGCGCTTTTAGAGGCAATTAATAGTTTTAGTCTCTCAATTAATTCGTTTGGATCATCCCAATAAATATAGTCTGTAGCTTTCTTATATTTTTTTAATTTGGGCAAGGACCCGCCAATTTTAAGATCCGCCAACTTTTCGGGGAAATTCTGCTTAGTATCAGAGAACAGAGGTTTAATAATCTGACAGTATTTTAAACCTTTGTCTCCTTTCAATTGACCATTGGGATTAAAATCTCGCCTATGGGCACTTGTAGTAACAAGCAGATGCTTGTACATATTTTTGTCTTTTTCTGTTACTAGTTCGAAGTTAGGCTTATTTCGAATTAAAAGTTCTTTTAAACCTGGAGTGAATTCATAATTTTGCTCATTGATTGTAATCATATATTGTTTCTCTGCGGAATTTTTATTCACTAAGGATAAAGTAACAATAGAATTTCCCATCATGAGTTTCTTATTTTCATTGCGGATCCCAAATGGAATGTTAATGTTATCGTAAATGTCTTGCAAGTCTTCTTTTTTAAGAGATATTAATGTGTCATTGGCGTTACTCTGAGAATTTTTGCCACCATTGTCAAAATCATAATATTCGGAATGCTTGCTTGAATCAGCTTCGAGCTGGTCTTGGAATTTTTCATATACTATGGATGAGTTTAAGTCCATGGGCGAATCGTTTTCATTTAGAGTATTTGAAATATTTAAACTAGGAGTTTTTTTATCATTTGCTTGTATCAATGTCTCTAGAGGATCCGTAATGGGTTTGAATACTCTTTTTAATTTTAGATTAGCAGCATCTTCTTCGTCCTGCATCATTTTAATTTTCTTTTTTATGCAAGCTGCAGATGTAATTAGCTGTTTTTTCAGATTGGTTTCCATTCTTATTGATTTCACTAGCTGTGCGTTATATACGGGCGCTGGAGTTCAATTGAGTGTTTTTTAAATGTATTAGGAATATATAATGAATTTATAAATAAATAAACGTGTCAAAACCTAGTCTATATCTTCCTTTATCAATCGCACAATCTTTATTAAGCAATAAAAAGTGGTATTGATTTCTCCATATAGCGCAACAAAGCTCCTTAAATTTTAGCCAATCTATGTCGGTATTTATGTGATCATTGTATATATGTTTTAAATTTCTGTCGTCTTGTTTAAAAATAATCAAAAGATTGGCATTATCTCTTAATAATTGTTTCGGTATTTTGGAATACGTTTGGGATAAATAAAAGCAGTCTATCTGCCTATGTCTGCCCATAGCAAAATAATTTCTAATATTCATTTGATTTTCACATGCTACATCGTCAAAAATCATGACTGAATTTGTTAAAGCATCATTGGGATGAAGAACTTCTTTACTGTCAGTAAATAAATAAAAACTTGCTCCTGGAATTCTTTGCATAACTTGCTTCAAAAATAGATACTTTGGTTGGAAGGCCGTCTTTGAGTACAAATAAATGTGCTTGAACTTTAAACCATTTTCGTGTAACAATAAATTCAGCATAACATTAGTTTTACCACAGTTAGAAGGACCGCATATTATGCAGCGAATTGTGTTAGGTAGAAGGGCACAATGCTTTACTTTTTGTGCATTTATTTCGACATTTATAGTATTCACCTCTAATGTTTCAGCTTGCTTAACAAACCTCATGATGAAATATGAGGTAAATCAAAAATTACAAGTCTTTATATCCTTAATAAAATGATGTTATTATGGTCACAACGTGGGTGTCAGATTTCTTGGTGTTTGCTCTCCCGTTCACGGCTAAAGGAAACTTCATTTTTTTAATTAATATTAAGATGCTGCCATTTCTGCAGTGGTCGTCCAAGAAACTACTCGTGAATCAGAAATTACTCGTGATTCAGAAATTACTCGTGATTCATGTAAGCTTCTTTTCAAATGTTTTGTATAAAATAACTATTCTTACGCATTCATATTTTAAATGTACCAATTGTTATATCACTGTATATTCCATTATCTTATTACAGAACATGTCGAACCTCGAAAACATTGAACTCAAAGAATTCGGCGGCAGCATTGATGTCGACGGTTGTGTCATGAATAATTTATTTTATAATACTCAAGACCTTGAAGATCGATACAGCGTTAAGCATCAGGAAAGTAAAGCGTCGGATGAGAAGAAATGTAAAGCTTTCAAAAATAAACTGAAAAAGAAAATACTCAAAAAGCCACAGGTGGAAATTTCAAAAATATATCGTTTGTATCTCGACGAGGAAAAGAAAATGGACATCACTTGATTAAAATAAACATTTATGAACTTCGTCCGGGAGTTAATTGCAAAAACGTTGATGATGGCGTTTGCCTAAGCGCGCAGTATGTGGTTGAGGACAGATATGATGAAATTTTGGACTGCACAGAAAACATTGTAAGGAAGATTGTGAAAAAAATAAGCGATAGTGACAATTTCCAATTGTAAAACGGAATTCATGTAAAACAACTATTCATTTAGTAATACATAATCATTCTACAAGTTGTAATATTGTCTTCATGTAAATAATTTATCAATAAATACTTGTTGATCTAAATAAAAATAGTTTTCTTTATTACGTTAGGTACGCTTTCAAATCTGTAGCGTTACAAAGCCTTGTATTGGCAGATAATTAAAACAGTGGGAACAAAAGGATGATGAAATAAAATGGTTGAAAATTCATGATAACATTTATTAAATAACAATACTATTACTATTATTTATGGGTAGATTCATAACATAATTATCCAATAGGTACAGTTAATACATTTTAATGAAATATATGTAAATCTTATCAGCTATTTAGTCCTATAATATATTACTATAGTGACCCCACGGTAAAGTTCTAACTGCTCCGTTTATTAATTGTCTTTTGTCGTCATTTTTACTTAACACCAGTTTATTCAGTCGCTGGGTAAACATTTTATGGTTTTTTGATTTAATAATACACATGTTGTCCCTTAATTCCTTGCTATTATACAAGCATTTTTTATATTTTTTTATATTGAGTTTTTTAGTCACACACTTCTTTATGCCTTTCGCTTTTTTGATAGATGTGGCCTCGGTATTGATGCAGTATAACTTAGCTCGTAATACAACAAACTCAGATATTACTATGCCACCCATTTCATCTTTGAAATAGCCGGGAATTTTCATGTTTGCGATCGGCATGTTGTACATATTATTAACCGCAAAATTACTTGTATCAAAGTATGGAAGCATTTCTTTCATATCCCTGTAAAAGTTGTTAGTATAGACTAAATACAAAAGGCTGTCAGTGTCTGTATAACATAAGTGAATATTTTGATGATACCTTTTTCTCATGACAGAATAATGAAATTGATACAAGTGCTTTTTAGCGAGCTCTAGTACAGTAAATCCAATATAAATAGGCATATCCAAAACTAATTTAGATTGCTGCATTTGAATGGCTACTAGGTTTTCCGAGAAAACTGACAAACTTTTAAAATTCGGAGCACTGATATACTTTTCTGCTCCACAAACTTTGTTAGTTTTATTCGAAACATCTCTCCAAACATTTACCAATTTAACGTCAACTTGATTTCTTTTATTTTGAATTGTCTTCCCATAGATACTATTAACCTGCTTTTTAAAGAAGTTTTTTTCAAAGTCGCATTTAGCGTTTTGTCTCAGTTCTGTATTAAGTGTAATGTAAGGTTCTAAAAATTTTCCTTGGTTAAATGCTAAAATACGATGAATTTTCAATAATTTTAAACCATTATTCAAACATTCTTTTAAGTGCTCGTAATGTATTACGTATTTATATTTATTGTGCAAATTTGCTATCAGTTTACGACTCGTTTTGCTTGGAGGAACATAATTTTCTGGTGCAAATGGCAAATCTGAGTGGTCATCATGCAATTCACAGGGGTATTCAAGATCTACTTCAAGTATGAACCCTCGAGGGCTGTCGCAGCTGACACTTTTAACATCAAATTTGTCTATTTCTTGGTCGTTCAGAAACACAAAATTGTTGGTTGGTAGATATTGCAGCATAGCAAAACCATACAAATTGACACAATCTAAGTATATTAAATATGAACTAGCATTAGCGTCGTTGTAGTCTGACAAATATATGTTATTCGCCTTTGCATGTCGTAGCGAACACTGAGCAAGACCGCCGCGAATACCCTTTTCTATCATTTGGTACATTCAACATCAGATATCAAATCCAGCTTTATTTTTGTATATAGCAACATCGCGTCCCAGCTCAAAGCCGGACTAGAGACATAGTAACACGGGTCTAAATTATAATAAGTTAGACTCATACATCTGAATTTTTCGAATATATCACATAACAATAACACATCACATTTTAGGTATAAATCAGTATATTCACCCAAACTTTGTATGTTAAATTCTCTCCACACTGACTTTGCATGTTCGTAATTTTCGTCTGTAATATTCTCGGCTGTTAGTTTACTATAAAAAAACTTTCGGTTTGGCAGTTCAGTTTCGTTATATCGATCCCACGAGTCTATGTAGTCATAGCAATATATGCCTTTCTTACGAAGTAATTCAAAGTGATGAGGATTAGGATACATTTTTTTGAGGTTTTTAAAGTCGCCAGGATCCAATGTACTAGCCAATTCGTCTAAACCAGAATTCAGAAAGTTAAATGAGTCGATAAATTTCAACTGCGCTGGATTTTGACCCTCTATTGGCAAGAATTTGGTTAATGTTATGTATTTTTCCTTTGTTTTTGGAATTAAATTTATGCGACCAATCGTGTTCGATAGTTCTGTAATAAATAAGTGACAATCATAACCGGAAAAATTGTGAAAGAGTATGGGTATAAACTCGCAAGACTTGGCATTTAAATTACAAGAATCGTGGCATGGCCCTCGATATTTACCAGTAAAATGGTCATGATCTGCTGCGATACGTTCGCCGATTTCAAACGATTTTCTGCAGATATGACAAATCGTAGCATTTTGTAGCGAATGCTTTTCCTCGGCAGATAAAGGCAACATTTCACAATTAACTGATAATAACTGATGCAATTTCTTTACATCTTTGGAAATCGTTCTACAAATTTTTTGGCGCAATTTGGACCGCGATATGATACATACTCATTTAGTTCCGGTTTGGATTCACAGCATATATAGTAAGCAAAACACGCCGCTTCATGCACTTGTATATTTTCTATGTGATTGGACTTGCTTTTGTCCGAATATTCTAAAAGCAAACTTTCGAAATCTCCATAAATTACTATAGGTATTCTTTGAGTCCTTTCAAAATGGCTAAATGCCAGTGTACTGTTAGGTTCAGGTAATATAGTTTTTACTCTAGCGCAATTATGAGAATAAAGTTTTTGTTCTGTATCAAAGTATATAAAACATTCCTCACATAAATGGATTTTAGACGTATGCTTAGTAAGTTGTCTATGAACAAGCTTTTCTATATTTTTTATTAAACAGAAATGAGATTTTCCATTTTGCTCGATAAGTAATAAGTTAATGTGTGTCAACTTGCGTTTCAATGTCTTATATAGAGGTCCAGACACGTCATCATTTTTCTTTAAACCATACACGTTAATTGAGATGTTCGGATTATTTTTTTCGAATGTATTTAGGTCGTCCAGGGCTGGTGGAAATGACATGCATCTAATATCGAGAATATTTTTAAAATGCGGATATGAAGAAACTCTGTTTGGATTTTTACTTGCGGGGTACATATGAGCCATAACACTCCATAAAAAACAATGATTGTCTTTGTTTTGTATATTTAAACATGATTTAGAATTGCGAATTTTGGCTGGCAAACTAACATATGTGCCGGCCCTTAACGGGTTGTATTTATTTATGTTTATTTCCAGATGGCTAATTGAATCAATAGTCCAGCCTGATTCTGAAAGTTCAAACTCTGAGCACTTTGTTATAAGGTTGTCAATATAACTAGAATATAGCGTCAAAATGTCAGTATTCTGAAAAATTTGAAAGTACTGTGTATTAAATGATTTCATTGCCTTTTCATTGTTCTTTGGCTGTGTGTATGCAACAAAAAGTTCAAGATTTACTTTCAAAGCAGTGTGTTTTTCTAGAGAGATTTTTATTAGCTCTAATACTGATTTAGAAATCCTATTTAGGAACTGTTCCGGAGTTGAATGGATATCATTTGCAATAGAGTTTATTCTATAACTTCTAATTCTATTTTTAAATGCGGTAGCTATGACCTGCACATTGTCGAACTTGGTGTTTATCAGACAGTTTGACTTATGAACGTTGCTCTTTTTATGTGCTGTGAAATTAGAAACATAAACTTTGCACTCGTTACAGAACATGTTTTCGCCAAGATCTTTATTTTATTTTATTAGATCAACGGAATTGATTGTATTACTTAATTATTTCATTATTTAATTATTTCCTTATTTCATTATTTCCTTATTTCATTATTTCCTTATTTCATTTTATAATCTGTGAATGAAAAACACATAAAAACGGTCGTACCTTTAATGTTCGGGTTACTTACAAAATGATAAATGCGAATATATAGGTAGTTATACTAAATACCGCCAATTATATTGGGTAGGCAAAGTATAATTCTTAAACATATGTTACTAAAAACCTGATGGGTACATAATCGGTTGAATTTTAGCGAAGTCTTGTTTCCCGGCCTGTATTAATTTCGAGACCGCAGCCCACAGCGGTGTATTGACGTCAGTGGCCACCTTCAATGTGGTAAGAGCATTTTTCCATCGCTCTTCCGACGGTAACCGCTCCGCTTCACGGCTATTATAGACCCGGAGCTCGACGAAGTATTCTCCTGTCTTGGTAGGATCCCTCTGCGTCGTAAATCCCGATGCGCCGCGCTGAGTCAAAAAGCTTCTCAATGCCGCTGCTCGAACAGCCTTCTGAAACTTGTCCTGTTGCACCTCGTCCTGTAAGACAAAAAAAAACAAACAAATTAATAATCAAATCAAAAATATTGCGTGCCTAAAAAACAGACAAAGATTGTAAACAAGTTTGGAAAACAAATAGTCTTATCTCTATCTCCTTTAAATAACGTTGGATACAAAAAAAATGTTTTATTAGCAAACAAACCACCTTATGGTTCGCCTTGACGCATGGGGCGTTAATTGTAATGTCAGGAATGAGGTAGTAATTTAAAACATTAGAGCTGAATATAATTAGTAGATCCCTCCAATATTCGCGAGAAAACCCCGCCGTGCTCGTCGTTAACATAAGAATGATGGCTATATTACGTTAAAAAATCATTCATTTTTTAATAATCCGATATCTAGTCACCACTAACTTCCTAAATAAATAAATTAGAAATCTAAGTAGGTCAGATTTGTACATACCTCAGATTCCAACACCTGCGCAGGACGTTTACGCTTCACCGGCGGCGCTTGAGCACACGGGATGACGTCGTCTTCTGACTCCGAACAGCTATCCAGAACCGATAGCTCTTTAACTTGAGATGCTGCGGGCGCCTTTGGTTTTTTCGGCGCACGTTTCTTCGCAGGTTTTTTCTCTGCTACTTTCTTCGACGTTGACGGCGTTGGCTGAACGGAGGAGGAGAACTCGCCAATCGTCCTCGAAGAATCGTCCACCAGTTCGTCCTCCCAAAACGGATTCAGAGACCAACTAGCCCTACAATAAAAATAAAATAAAAGAACAATGTATTCGAAATGCACCAACAAATCGGAAAACAATAAACTGACTTAATAACGCGATAAGTTCTTTATACATACACTTACATGGTTTCCCGTTGTAGTTGCGTATATACGCCAAACACCAACTCACTTTTGCTTGATTGCAGCGAACACCGAACCGGATTATTATATTTTATTTAAAACGCGCACTCTGAACTGGACCGTCCGAGTCCTAGAAGTTATGGGGCTAATGGCGCGTTAATGCTCGGCTGGCCTATTTAATACACGATATTCTAAAGTTACGATTACAAGGGCTAATAAGAGAATCATGGTAGACAGTGCAATAAAAAAATATAACACAGCTGAACAAATATAGTCCTTATGTAGACCATCTATAAACACTTCGAGTATTCTGAGCATCGATTCCATTATAAACATGCCCTAACCTTCCATAAACGAAATCCATTACTTGCAAAAACGCCTTACGATATGAAAACCGAGACGCAAATTATAAAAGGAAACTGTATGTACTCTCTACAGATCGTAAATAGTGCACATAGTTCGTTTTATATTGGAATGTACTATATATATAGTAAGGATATCCAGTATTTCTCAAACCAAGCTCACTTTACACCAGTCAGTAGCAAGAATCACCTCGAAACCAATCAAATTACGAACGAGTTCTTTTTAAAATGGGGCCTAGCTTAGATAAGCTACTGTTAAACCAGCGCGGTTTGAGCTCAGATCTTTTTGATTAGGATTTGCATATAGAAGTTAGCGCTGACCTACATAAAACAAACCCTTTATTATAGTTTTCTATATTATTTTCTAAGTTGTAGTTATTTTAACAGTGGTAGCTCCGGCTAGAGAGGTCAATTTCCCCGCTAGTTTCATAACCAATTCGATGTCGAACTACGTAAAGTATTTTTTTTTAATTATACTGAGCAAACTGGCAGATGACAGCGTAAATATTTCGTTATTTAGACATTATACTTCATAAGTCATGTAACCGGCGATTATGAGGGTAATTTTAATTCACGTTACGACCATGTCTAACGAGCTTGATCAACTTGTTAGATATGTTATGTGTAAACGCCTTAGTCGCTCTGCGCTATGAGGGTTCAGGCCAGGAATCCGCTTCCTGGGACCCTTGCAAGCAGCTGAAGGTTGGCCGCCTTAACGGCATGTTGTGTTAAGCTTTTCGTTATTTTAAATAATGTAAATTATTCTACAATCGTCTCGTTCTCGCACGAGTGCACATCAAAATACCTGATTGGGGTTTCCAAATATCACTTGAATATTATCAGTATTAATGGGGTAACTGCGCGAAACTAATACCCGAGGGGGGTTTTCAAATATAGAACGCAATAGACGTTTTCGACTGAAACCTGATTGGGATGGGGATTGGTATTTCAAATATCACCTGAATAATATAAGTTTTAATGGGTTATATATAAGTATTATATAGTCATTAAAGTTTTATTTAAAAAAAAACAGATTACTTATTAACAAAGGATCAGATGCTAATATATATAATTTTTTTTCAGATTTATTCACTGGCTCGTTTAGAGCCTTAGCGGTTTAAAATCTATCATTTGGACTCCTTAACAACGTTCTCAATAGTTTAACAAATGAGAATTCATTTAGACAGGTCGTGTTCCTATGCAATTGCAACGCATTGATCCACAGTTGCAGGCAGCCGGCTAAGTGTAACTTGGCGGTTGCGTATCAAATAGGCATGTTGTCAACACAAAAGTAATTGTATGTGCTGCATCAGCGAGATCGCGAAGCGCGCGCGCGCGCGAAGCGATCGAGTGATGCAGCACATACAATTACTACCTACTCCCCTAAAGTGTACTTTCCGGGAAAATATAACTTCTGCGAAAGTGCACATTCTGGGAATGTGCACCTATTGACAAAGTTTACATATCGGGAAGTGCACTTTTAGAGACAGTGTACTTCCCGAGAAAATGAACATTCTAAAAAAAAACACCTTTACAGAAAGTGCGCATTTTGGGAAAGTGGGAAAGTTACGAGCCTAACCCACCAGAACACTATGGACATCCGACGCGACGCCATGCGCATGTTCGTAGTGTGATTCTGGTCATAGAAAATAATACAATTTAATACGACTCAACACACAGTTCGCGTCGCGTTATAATAATGTTTTTCCACCTTTACCCTAAAAACGTGTTATAGGAGGTAAGAAACTCTTTTCTCGACTCATACTTATCTGTGATTCTCGTTTACAAACCTCTATACATATGTATACACACACTTGACATATGTATGACGTCACAAGTGTCTTTAGGAAATGTAAACAATCTCACATTTACATTCTACTTTCTTTTATAAATGTTACCTTTATTTTATAGTGTTCTATATAAATCTAGTTACGATTTATTTTGATACCAATGCATTTTAGTGTTTTTATTTTAGTTAATTCTTTACATACTAGTGACTACGTTTGTGTTGAAGGTTTTAAATTCCTGGAAAACTCTGGTAAGATACTCTCTCTAACCCCGTATCATGGTAGGCCTTACGACGCGATAAGTGATAAGATAGAGCGTCCGTCACTGGCTGACACCGTTCAATAGAACGAGACGGACGCTCTATCTTGTCACTGATCGTGTGATAAGGCCGTCTATGCTACGGGGTCAGGTTCTGGTATTACCCTAAGTTCATGTACCTAAACACTAGCTGTAAAATGCCCTTTGTAAGACCTTATGTAGCACATGATTATTAACGCAATAAAAAATATGAATGATTGCGTACCTAGGGCGGGGAATTCGTGAATGCCCTAGAATGCAGATGTTTGTGGCTCGAACCAAAGGTGAGGGCCATAAATATGCGATCTGGGGCTTTACGAATTACCGCCCGTGGTGCGTACACAATTTTACGTCTTCTCCTAGGTGTGAAGTGAGATTTGCCGCTGCGCACGTGGGCGGTAAATCTCACTTACCGCCCAGAGTGACGTAAATATAATTTTACAGTCGTGGTACTGCGGCAGACACACATACAACTTCATCAGGCAATGAACTTTTGGTATTCTAGAAGCACAATCGTGATGACAACACAACCCTTTGACCCTCCCTCATTCTCAACACAGCTCATAGCTCTGGCGACCTTGCTTTCTACTAGAAACAGAACACACTAGGGGGTGTCTTAAGTCCAAATAGCAGCTAAGTCTTAGTATAAAAATACATGAACCCCGATTAAGTTTTTACAAAACAGTTCATATGGGATTACTTCTTTCTTCATGTTAGCTAAATATTGTAAAATTTAATTATGTTGTTATTACGTGCAACGGAACGTAGTTATATATACGAAACGTCATTGAGCGATACGCTGTTACAGCCCTAGCTAGACCTCCACAGGAGGTTAGGTTATAAGAATCGTTTCGCGCCAAAATGACAGTGGGACAGGCCTGCTATTACCCGCATCTCCACGGTCCTGCGTGGTGGACCGCATAAACGGTACGAATCTATAAAGAGCGAGTTAGGGATATGAAACCAACGTCATTATATTCCTTATCTCCATCTAATAGGTTCGACCCGCTCATGTCGTCCGCCATATAGTGGCGCGTTCATGAAACGCGGATTTCTATCGGCACAAAAAGTAATTTTTAGAATTGGTTAAGTCCTGAATCACACTGACGCGGCCTGCGGTGGCGGTCAATAGTAAACTTGACAAATTAACTCTCAGTTTACCATTGACCGCCATCGCAGGCCGCACCAGTCTGATTCACTTAATTGGTTTTGCTTTTACGTCACGCCATTGTTCCAGAAGTCATGTATCTGCTGGTATTGCTGGTGTGCGCTGGTGTGACGGCGCTGGCATTAGAAGATGAGCAGCAGTACTGCGGGCCCCGATACACACATCTTTGCCTAGGAAAAGGACAGCATGTGGCCTGTCGTTTCCCAGTGGTAAGACGCCAGGAACCTGATACTTATGAGACAACCTTTAGACAATTAAGTCTTCCGACACTGCACCATGAACCTATGATTACTCAGGAGAAGCCATGGTAACAATAATACTGCATACGAGCGAGATGGTAGCATACAAATCTCAATAAGTGTGACAGAAAGGGAAATTTCATTCGTGGTCTTTGGACAACGAATGAAATTTCCCTTTCTTTCACATTTAGTCATTGTCATTAGGTATATTATTCTTGTTCTGTTTGCTCGTGTAATTGTGTATTGAATGGGTTAGAAAGAAAGAAAATAATTTATTAAAAATAACTACATAAAATTTAACCATAATATTACGCTAAAAGGTCTTCACTCAGCTTGGTGTCACGAAGCGAGCCACAAGACGCGCTCCGTGACGCTGATTTTCAGTGAGTCAAAATGACACTGAAAGAATACAACATAATAAAATAAACAAATAAATAAATATTAGGGGACAATCTTACACAAATCGACCTAGTCCCAAACTAAGCAAAGCTTGTACTAATGGGCACTAGACGACGATAAACATACTTATATAGATAAATAAATACTTAAATACATAGAAAACATCCATGACTCAGGAACATATATTCGTGCTCATCACACAAATAAATGCCCTTACCGGGATTCGAACCCAGGACCTCTCGCTTCGTAGGCAGGGTCACTACCAACTAGGCTAAAGCGGTCGTCAATAGGGTTCACACTTTGTTAAGTATTCTCATATTCTAGCGCTACCTGTGAGATCCTGTAATTGGATGTTTTGCTAATATTCATGTTAGACAAAAGTTTTATAGCTGTTGGTTCTCCTTAAAATAATAAAATAAAATATATTTATTAATTACAGACTGGCTCAGGACCGAACTGTCAGAATTACTCGAAAATCCGTTTCACCGCTGAACTTCGGAAATATATTACAAATTTTATCAACAAGTAAGTTACCTCTGCTCTCTACCAAGTAAAAGCCAACAATTTTTGCCTCTACTTTTTATTGATCATTGGTGTACGCCGACAAATTACTATTCCTTTTCTTTGTTTAAAAATGTTGACTTTGTCTCTACTGGTCTGTGTTTGAGGTATTACCTACGGCTAATAACGGCTTTTAATATGAATAATTTAATTGAATATATGGTTTATAATATGAAAGTAAAGTCCTAATGTGAAAATAAATGAAAGCAAGTAATTACTTCAAATCCCATACTAACGAAACTTTTTGAAGTTTCATAAAAGGAGGCTGATTTGACTTTAGTCAAATACCGGATTATGGTACCGGTACATTTTGAGATGGCGTCCGTACCTGGGTATTTTTAATCCGTACGTACAAATTAATAGGCAAATATGCAACTGCCACTTTCAACAAGACTGACTTTAGCTCTTAAGCGTTTCATATCAACTCTAAAAGTCTAACGCGATGTACCTAAGTATGGCTTTCTCCCCTTAACGTATCGTTGCGTCCTGTATGATGGGGCATGATAGCACATTATGTAGAGGACTCTTAAGGGTTTGGCCATGATTTCGGGCGGTGCCCTATACGTGAGCGTGAAGCCGCGCTCCGATCTCGCTCTCACTGCTGCCGACGCTGGTAGCCAACGTAACTGCATCTGGCACTATATGTGCTTAGTTAAATCGATTATTAATGGCCTCGTATCTCTTTAGACGTCGCCAGAGGATAGCGGCGGGCCACGAAAGAGTGCGAGGGGGCAAGCACATACCACCACCGCAGATCATGATGTATGTGGTAAGTAATCCTTAACTCTCTCTCTCTCTCTCTCTCTCTCTCACACACACACACACACACACACACACACACACTCGCATGACGCTTTCTGTTGAGTGGTAACTATAAGTAATGCCTAGATTACAAGTAGTTAGTAGGTAATAGTAGGCCTTGTCTGCAAATGTTTGTATTAGCTACCTGTATTCAATTTCAGGAATGGGATTTCGAGCTGGCGAGACTTGCCCAGAGACTCGCTGACCAATGTTACTTCGTCCACGATGAATGCAGAGCGACAGGTGAGGCCACACCAGTACTTGTTCTGTAGGTACCTAGGTATGTGGGGGTTCCGTTCTTGGTGGTGGGTGAGGTCGCCATTGTTTGCTACCTGTCAACAATGAATCCTCAAAAGGTTTTCCACGTGTTGTAGCTTTGGAGTCACGAGGGTCCATAGGCTAGAGCGATCTTATCTAACTAACTAATCAGGCCGACCGCATGCTTGATTACCACTGATGTGGTAGGTATAGCGTACGCTCAATTCAACTAGGTTCAACTCTTATGGACAAACTGTTGGCGTGTTGTCACTTTTGCACGAGAAGAATAGCATCTAAGGGATTACAAATCTCAACTCAACCTAAGCAACAATTAGACGTAGAAGTAGACTAGACACTAAACGTACCGTTTTCTTTATGGGAATTCTGGAACATTCGATTAGCACCTCCAGAGAACAAGCTACTGCGTCAAGAGAAAAAGGCTCCCGTGCGTCAATCTGTCCAGCTGTGCGTTCAAAGTGGTTCACATAACACAGCGCAGTCTCGTCTCTTTCTTGGTGTACTACACACACAGTCTATCTCGCTGCGACACAGCTCGCGGGCCGTCATGTGATAATGACGGCCCTGCAGATGGCGTCCGTCACGCAACGAATGCTATTTAAATGCTAGAAATATCTCATAACCAGTCTATCAACTGATAGTCTGTCAACTAGCTCATATTATTGTCCAGTTTTTTTACACTGTTTTACAAGTTGACTTGCAAATAGCGGTTCTGGGTAGCAGAGTTGAAACTCTTGAATGATTGCTAGCATGCTGTGATTTTGCTATTTCAGTGCGGTACCCCTACGCCGGTCAAGCGGTAGGCGAGGTGCGTTGGCGGCACCTCAGCAACAGCTACGAGCTGAGCGCCCAGCGCGGGATACGCCGCGTGTTCGACGCGTGGTGGGGCGAGCGGCGGCGCGTCGAGCCGCACCAGTTGGTGCAGCCCTTCAGGATCACTGACAAGTAAACAAAGTCATGAAGGTCTATTTTCAGGGTCGCTTCCAGTGTTGTGATCTAGCGCTCGGCCGAGCCCTGGAGACTCCAGTGCAACCCTTTAGGGTCGCTGACAATGACAAGTAAAGTAAGTAAAAGTCATGGAGATTTAGGTTCGCGTCTTTTCTGTGGAAAAGAGTCAAGAAAAGTGTGGGCAAGAGTCGAGTGCTATTTAAATCTTAATTTTTGGCCGGTCTTAAAGCGCATACGAGTATAAGGCGTCTCCTTTTATGTACCTAGTTAAATCTTGCACACCACAGGAAATACGACTTTTGTTATTTAACTCTGTATCACCCAAGATATACTTTTATGCATCGCTTCTGGTCCCAATCGCGTTGCAAATAATGCGCGCAGAGCTCGTTAGCTCTGCGCGCATTATTTGCAGCTGTCAGAATGAGTGCAGGATGAATGAAATGCGTTATGAATGTGATAGACATGAACCGATATAGGGTTATGGTCGCGTTTATTAGGTGATGAAGACAAAACTGAGCATTAATATCTTTAGATGCACACAACAAATATATAGGCCAGTGGCATCAATAGCCTTCGTCACCCCACGCACCACTGTCATCCGCTTGTTGGCGACAGTTATAGCGCGCTGCGCTGCTTTTTCAGAGGTCTAGTATGGGGCCACTTCAGCCAAATCGCCGTATGGACGCTCCGGGCGGTCGGCTGCGGTGCGGTCCGGCACGGCGAGGACTACCCTCGGCTGCTGCTGGTCTGCGATTTCTCCCACACCAATATGTTGGGGGAGAGGACCCTCAATCTCGGGGAGCCGGCGCCTTGTCCTGAACACACGAGGAGAAAAGCGCGCTCTAATTTTCCACTGCTGTGCGCTTCGGTTAGTAACGATTATCATAATCATTATAATCATGTTATTATCGTAATTGTTATCGATATCATGATCAGCATCGTCATCATATTCTAAGGTACGGTCGCATTCTTTAATTTACGACCCTTTTCGCAAAAATATTCTTTGTTTTCTTATATAATTTGACAGCTTTGTCAACCTAAAGTGGGTCCCAAATTAAAGTTCGTGACTGTACCGGCGGTGGCTAGGGTGACAGAAAGATGATACTCCTGGCTATCCGCGCCCGCGCCGTGTTCAGCACTCTTCGATATAAGACCGTTATCATCGAATATTTTGACCATGCTCTCGGCGTCACCGTAATCAACGCCATTCTCATTTCCATCAACATTATTTAATAGTGTTCACTGCTATCACTTCGTACTTTTTTTTTCATGTGTTCCTTTTATTTATGTAGCAAACAAATAAGAGATTTATCAATGTATACCATTGTGTCATCATCATCATCATCATATCAGCCGAAAGACGTCCACTGCTGGACATAGGCCTCCCCCAAAGAGTGCCACAATGACCGGTCCTGCGCCACCCGCATCCAGCGGACTCCCGCGACCTTTACCAGGTCATCAGTCCACCTTGTGGGGGGCCTACCCACGCTGCGCTTTCCGGTACGTGGTCGCCACTCGAGAACCTTTCCGCCCCAACGGCCATCGGTTCTACGTGCAATGTGCCCCGCCCACTGCCACTTAAGTTTAGCGATTCGGAGGGCTATATCGGTTACCTTGGTTCTGCTGCGGATAGCCTCATTTCTGATGCGATCGCGCAGAGAAACTCCCAACATAGCCCTCTCCATTGCCCTTTGGGTGACTTTGAGCCTTCTTATGAGGCCCATAGTAAGCGACCATGTTTCCGTGCCATACGTCATCACTGGCAACACACACTGGTCAAAGACTCTCGTCTTAAGACACTGCGGAATATTGGACGAAAAGATGTGCCGTAGCCTCCCGAATGCTGCCCAGCCGAGTCGGATTCGAAGATTGACCTCTTTCTCAAAGTTGGAACTACCTAACTGAACAGTCTGTCCTAGGTATATATAATCGTCTACAACTTCGAGCGTAAAGTGTCCGATTGAAATGGGGGTTGGTACTACATGGAGGTTTGACATGATCTTTGTCTTATTCATGTTCATCCTTAGACCAACTCGCTCGGAGGTATTACTGAGGTCATCGAGCATCGTGCTTAAGTCCTCCATGGTCTCAGCCAAGACTACTATATCGTCAGCAAACCGAAGGTGAGTGATGTACTCGCCGTTGATGTTGATGCCTAGCCTTCTCCAGTCTAGAGTCTTGAACACCTCCTCCAGTGCAGCGGTGAACAGTTTTGGGGAAATAACATCCCCTTGTCTGCAGCGGAATAGGCTTCGAACTCTGATCCTGGAGTCGGACGGACATAGTGGCGTTCTCGTACAAACACTTCAGCACTTCGATGTAGCGGCAGTCTACTTGGCACCGTTGGAGAGACTGTAGTACAGCCCAGGTTTCGATCGAATCGAAGGCTTTCTCGTAGTCCTCGAACGCTAAGCAGAGAGGCAAGTTATACTCCTCAGTCTTCTGTATAACCTGGCGGAGCGTATGAATGTGGTCTACGGTACTAAAACCTCTTCGGAAACCGGCTTGTTCGGGAGGCAGGAAGTCATCAAGCCTGCGTGCGAGACGATTCGTAATGACAATGACCCTTGAAAACAGCTTATAGACATGGCTCAGAAGTGAGATGGGTCGGTAGTTCTTCAGCAGAGTGTTGTCACCCTTTTTGAAGAACAGCACCACCTCACCTCTGTTCCACGCCTTTGGCGTTCTCCCTTCCAGTAGGACGGTGTTGAATAACTTACCATTGTGTACCATTTTTAAATTGAATAGAGTTGCATACTTTAAAATAAAGAGTAATAATAATAATAATAAATAAATCAGCCTATATACGTCCCACCTGCTGGGCACAGGCCTCCTCTCATGGATGAGAGGGAACGGTCAGTAGTCCCCACGCTGGCCCAGTGCGGGTTGGGGACTTCACTTACACACATTTGAATTTCTTCACGACGTTTTTCCTTCACCGAAAAGCTAACGGTAAATATCAAACGAAAACCTCAATGGTACGAGCTGGGATTCGAACCCACGTCCGCTGTTTGACAGCCGCATGCCTGAATCGCTAGGATGCCGTAGCTTCAACAAAGAGTAAATTTTGACGATTTTTTAAAATTGACTATTAATTAAAACTTTATTGCCATTTTTCTTGTATGCTGGCCAGAGATAAACATAATTCGTATTGTATCAAAGGTAAAAGAGCAAATAAAGCAGTCCCGAGTGGTTGAAGACGAAACAATCGACGAATCGGAATACGACGATCCCGACGAAGAGAACCCCGAGGTCACGGCGATCCGGAGCGAGCTCAAGAAGCTGGGGCCCGTGATCACGCTGAAGCCTAAAACTGACGACGACTGGTCAGTTCACAGCAGACAGAAACACACCTTGTTTAGGCACTGGTCCCACCGCCGGCTAGTAAGCTAGACAAGTTGGGCGAATCAAGAGTTCAAGATTTTATTCTTCTGTTTTGTCGGCGTGATTAATTTATATACATCCATGCCGAATTACAGTTTTCTAGTAGTAATGGTTACTGAGCTGAGCCGAAGACGGACGGACAGATGGACGGACTGACGGCCAGACGGACATGGCGAAACTATAAGGGTTCCTTGTTGACTACGGAACCCTACAAACGACTAATGATTTTAACCGCCTTGGAAGAGGAGGAGGACAAACACAAATGAGGAGGTTCTCAATTGGTCGGAATCTTTTATTTTTTATGTAAAAATTGAAATATTTGGAAAAATATTTTTCTGTTTGAAAGGGTGTCCTTTTCATATGGTCCCTCGGTCATCAGGTCGATTTGAGTACTGATTTGAAGTGGGTTATAACTGTGTTTGTAAAGTACTTTTAAGTGATAGTTCACCCACACCCATTATGACCCACGTTAAGGGATAACATATCAAACAGATAAGACTATCGTTTAGGGACTACACGTCAACATGGCATTATGGGTTGCTGATATCGCCGAATATTTGTTCTTGTAATCCATTGTCATATAGAACAAAAGGTCTGATGTGATTTATGACAGAATAAGTCGAGTCGATTGATCACACTGTGCCTGGTCAGCACGCAATGAACCGTTGCTCGCCCAACTTTTCTAGCTTACTAGCCGGCGGTGGGACCAGTGCCTTACTTCCGTAGCCTAGTTGGTAGCCCCTGCCTACGAAGGGAGGTCCTGGGTTCGAATCCCGGTAAGGGCATTTATTTGTGTGACGAGCACGAATATTTGTTCCTGAGTCATGGATGTGTTCTCTTGTTTAAGGATTTATTTATGTATGTGTATGTTTATCGTCGTCTAGTATCTAATATAGTATAAGCTTTGGTTAGTTTGGGACGAGGTCGATTTGTGTAAGATTGTCCCCAAATATTTATTATTCTATTTTATTTTATTTAAACCAACTAGTCTCTTAAGGGCGTGAATGGGAAAGTATCGCGTTCTTTGAAACGCCAGTCTAACCCAATTGCGAACCAATAAACACAGATTATAAGCTAGATAGGATTTTTGATTAATGATTGTTTATTTGATTTGACCAAAACATTATTGCTTAAAATTTCTCCTATGGAAAAAAATATAAAAATTATAGAAACTTAGTGAAAAAGCCATTCCCGAAGAGTATTGCATCAAATTTTCCCGTGCGCGGAAGATTGTCCCTTTCACGATGTATCGTTTACTCGCATCGAGGCCTCCACTTAGCCTTTCCAATAAAACGCGCACTTTACAGAACGCGCCGTAAACAGAACCTCGTTGTTAAGGGGATGCCTTGATTCTTGTAAACCACGCCCCCTTTGAGACACGTTTGTCTCCCTCGCACGAGAGAATGATATACAACTTTTCAGGAACGGCCCCTTGTACAAATGTCGATAAATATCTAAATTTGTGAAATAATTTGAAGGCCATATAGTTAAGTAACTATATGTTGTTGTTGTTCAAAATTGTTGCTTGCACAATTGTTGAATAATGTTTTCATTATTTTATTTCACAAAGGGCAAACAATCGACTAAAGCCATCTGAAGAGCCTACTGACGAGCCCACCACAAATAAATGGACCACCACGGCTTATGTTGAAGATTTCCATGATGATGAAGATTATGTAGCCAGCACTCCGTACGTCGTCCGCACGAAAGGTAAGGCTGACAGCATTGGCATCTAGGTGTCAGAATGTAAAAATGTTGTGTACCCAATGAATCCATATCACCGTTAAGGCTGTCCATTAGAAATTATCGCGTGCTTTGAAACGCCGTTCTGACTTTCTAATTTTCTGATAATTATATGATTCATGACTAGCTATATGACTGTTTATCTGATTTTATCCATATATGATTGATTAAAATTTCCTCGATAGAAAAAAAATCCAAAGTTGAGTCTGTATTTTCTATTTTTTACTTAGCCTACTCAAACGATTCATCATATTTTACGGCACAATCAAGTTAATACTACAGTATTTTATATCATCTAAAATCTCACTTCATGAAATTTAAATAAAACGTCTCTAAGTTAGGTATTTATCGAAATTTGTCCAAAAAGCCATTCCCGAATAGTGTTACATCTCTTTTCCTCGTGCGCGGAAGGCATCAGCGTGTCTCTGTCTAGGGGGCGTGTTCGACTCAAATCAAGGCATCGCCTTAACAACTTGCTGAGACGTTATTCATCGGAGACAACGGCTCATTAAACCCATGTCGAAACGTCAGAAATACATGTCTGCGTTAGACTCGTGTAATCTTTATAACGTACACATATTTTCTAACACTAGCACTGCTCTTGCTAAACCCGATGGTACCGCAACTCTTTCAGCACCCAAACCGCCCCCTCCCAAGAAGCTTAAAATAAGAATAAAACCGAATAGCCGGTCGGACAGTCTGGAACCAACAGAAAATACATTGGCAGAGGAAGAATACAAAAATATCCCGGAGAAAAATTTTAGAGTTGAGAGCAAGTAAGTAAAGAAAGATTTTTTTCACGTAATGTCGTACAAACAGTAGTTAATACACAGAAAGGAGCACCCGTTTGACCTGTTGAAGTTATAGGTGAGATTTATAATTGCACGTATCTCGTAAACGCCAGGTACTTACCTACTAAGCAATGGTGGGTATATGATTTTCTTCGTAGTGGTGCTATAATGAATACTCTGGTATTATACGTGACAAGACTTTTCAATATACTTGCTCGTAAACGATTTCGCAACGCCCAGGGGCTCTAGTATAAGTTTCACCGAAACAAAACTTTACGATCGCGTTTGCGTTTTACCCTCAATTTGTATGGGATTGGACAGCTAAACGCGAACGCGGTCGTAACGTTTTGTTTCGGTGAAACATACTAGAGCCTCAGGCATACAGAGCTACTATTTAATTATGCCAATTTTTATCTTAAATAGTATCCGTCACGCATAATTCGTTTGTTTTGTACGACTATTAATGTTTTTTGACTTTACGTTACTTGTACGTAAAGAAGATTCAGTGGAAGTCAATATTATTATTGAAAATTGACAGGACGTCAGGATTTTTCGACCTCCGAGAGAGATTACCAGCCCATTTGCGCGTCGAAAACAGGTAAAACGAAAAAGAAGACAACTTCAAAAGCAGGCTGCTGAACGCCAAGCAATAGATAACTAATGATTGGCACGTGTTTGTCGAAACCTTTCGGTGAACTGGGCCGATCGCTCGAACCGACCCAAAGCTTTGTTCGGTTCGATGAGCCATTTTATATTTCGACTTTTAACCCTGACACAAACGAGGCGTGTTGTAATTTAACATGTGTTTAAATAACGAAAAAGTAAACATCCCCAAGATTTTTGATAATAAATACCGCACTCTAATCGCTTCATCTGTTTGGTAGATACGATGCCATGCCACAGACACAATACACACATGACACGTTAAAATTATAACACCCCTCGATTTCGTCGAGGGTTAAAAACGGCATTCGCTTCATTACTAACATTTCAGCGAAGACCCGGAGAACGAAGACCAAGAAACACTCATACTGTCGGTGACCACCTCGCCTTTGATTCTGCAAAGTGACGCCCACAGTACTCGGAAACAGGATCGTCGTAAGAACAAAATGCCCACCAGCACTGTAGCTACTAATGTAAGTAAATACTGGTGTACTTTTCGCGAAGGTAATGGATTTGGAGCATTTCACGAAGGTAATGCATTTGACTAAAAATCATCATAATCATCACTCTGTGTACGTCCCACTGCTGGGCACAGGCTTCAGATCAGTCAGATTTGTCACTTCGGCAAAAAGCCAGTTTTCTCGAACACCCCAAAGGTATTGATAGTTTTAAACACTTGTCGCGTAGAACCCTAGATAGCTTAAGTTTGTTACATTGTACCGCTGAAAATTTCATGGTCTCATAGAAAAATGGCTTTTTGCTGAAGTGAATATTCGGACAAACGATGGCCCAGTTTAATTAGGGGACTTCACATACACCTTTGATTTTTTTCTCATATATAGGTAGGTATACGCATGTTTCCTCACGATGTTTTCCTTCATCGAACAGCTAGTAGTAAATGGTAAATATCAAATGCTATTCAGAGGCTCTAGTATAACTTTCACCGAAACAAAACTTTACGATCGCGTTTGCGTTTTACCCTCAATTTGTATGGGATTGGACAGCTAAACGCGAACGCGGTCGTAACGTTTTGTTTCATTCAGTGCATAAGTTACGAACTGATTGGTACAAGCCGTTTTTAAAGTAATCTCTTTCATCACTATCATCATTTTCAGCCTGTAAGCGCCCATAGGCCTCCCTTCAAGTAGGCCTCTCATCTCAGTCCAGAGCAGTCCGAAGCAATCCGTCAACTTCCGAATGTCTGAGGCTCTAGTATAAGTTTTACCGAAACAAAACTTTACGATCGCGTTTGCGTTTTACCCTCAATTTGTATGGGATTTGACAGCTAAACGCGAACGCGATCGTAACGTTTTGTTTCGGTAAAACTTATACTAGAGCATCTGTGCATAAGTTACGAACTGATTGGTACAAGCCGTTCCAAACCCACGATTTTTAAAGTAATCACTCATCACCATCATTATTTTCAGCCTGTAAGCACCCATAGGTCTCTCATCCCAGTCCTAAGCGAATTCTATTCAGAGGCAGTCCGTCAACTTCCGAATGTCTGATACTTGTATGAAGCTACGATATAAACGAGTTCCACGCGGACGAAGTTGCGGGCAGAAACTACTATACAAGGTGTAAGAAAAATGGGGTATGAACCGATCAAGGGCTTAACAGGTATCGTGTTCTGATAAAAAAACAGAAAAAAAAATTGACGCGATTTTTTTTTTAAATTTCTATGGAGCTTGTCGCCCCAGTCGGCCAACGCTCCATAAAAATAAAAATAAATCGCGTCAAAAATTTTTTTTTTGTTGTTTCTTATCAGAACACGATGCTTGTTGAGCCCTTGATCGGTTTGGTACACCCCCATTTTTGGTACACCCTGTATGAGTCATTGCAACAAGTACAGCATTTTGGTCCAACAGTCCTTACTTTGCCTGGCAAAGTATCCTGCCTAACTCCTTGAATTTGGTGATGGTTTCTCCTGATCACATAAAAAGACTAGAACAATTTTTCAAACAATTTCGAAATTGTTTTTTTTTAGGTTATACAAAACGTCCACATGCAGTACAGTTCACGACAACGATGGAAACCTGAGAGAGATCGCCCAGAAAGGTATCACAATCATTCTTTATATCGGCATTCGTTGAAATGATAAGGTTTTTTTCAAACGGGGCCACAAAGACCCATATTCATTATCTAGAAATTGTACAATATGAAAAGAAATAAATAAATGAAGTAGATTACAAAGGAACAAGAGTAAAACATTAAGTTACTTATTATTAATCTAGATTAGTTATAGATCTCTATAAGTATCATAAATATCATAATAACATAAAAGTAATAAATTACTCTAATGTCTTGATAAATCGAGAGTGCAAAAAGTTTACTCAAGCCATTATTGATCCAATCGATTTAATCGGTGCATCGTAATTTTCTAAAGTCCACTCTACTCCATTTATATAGACCATGGCAATGAATCCTATACTGGCAGTTCTATTGGCCAGTATGCAGTTTTATTGTTTTAAAAGCAGTATCCATACTTAACTAATATTATAAATGCGAAAATAACTGCCAGTCTGTTACCTTTTTACGGCTAAATTACTAAATCAATTGCGCGTTGTACCTAATCGAATGTATGTTTCGTAGATTTTTCATTTCTTAGATCACTTTTTTTTTGAAACAGTATACTTTTGTCGATTTTTATGTCACAGACAGGACATAAAAAGTTGACGGATCCGGAAAAATGCGAAACAACATTCGATGAAATAAGGGATCACCTTGGAATCACCCTTCTGAAGTTGGATAACTTATACAGAGAATCCCGTGCGGACGGAGCCGGCAGGCACATCTAGTTATTACAGGCACCTAGGCCGTCTGGGCAGTAAAGAGCGACTTCTTTCCGCATCTAGTTATTACAGGCACCTAGGCCGTCTGGGCAGTAAAGAGCGACTTCTTTCCGACTGACTTAGTAGGTCCCAAGTCCCAAGGTGATTAACAAACTACCCGAAGAAATTACGATCGAGGAATGCACAAGCACCTTAAAAAAAATGGTTTTTTGAATGATTTTTATAACAATTATAATTATTATTTATTAATATTTATAAAATTTACATGATAATAATATTATGCAATTGTGATTAATAATATGTGACATGTAATGTTTATAAATAAATAAATAAATGAGTATGAGTATATACAGTAACTACCTACAATTGAGTTAGTTTTTGATAAACAGTGTTTTCAGGCCGGGCGCGGCGGCGTTGCTCCGGCCGAGCCAGTCTTTGCCACTGGCGGAGAGGCATGAACCTGCGATACCCCCTAGAGTAAGTTATTCTTCTTCCCTTAAGAGACTGATATACTTCGAAATACACTTGTAATGAGCATTCTAGTGAATGTCACATTATAGGTAAAGCGGCAATTACACTTCGTCGTTCGCCGCATGCTGCATGCGGCGACCGCAAAAGTGTAAAGAACACGTTAGTCGGCCGCATTCGGCGATCGACAGCTGCCAACGCTTGCTTATAAGTAGGCGGACTGACTTATGTGAAGACGACGTTTGTTGGCCTAAGTAGTTTAAAATGAATTCGGCGACCGCATTAGGTGAACGACGCAGTGTAATTGCCGCTTAAAGCTCACAAATTGAACAGGGGCGTTTTAACGAGCATTCTAGCGATACAACAGTCAATTTGCAGTTATTGTGCTGCCACCGCCTTCCGCCGGCAGCCGCTTATTTTCCATTGATGTGGCAGGTTTTTTTATTTATTAAAAAATATATTGTTTAACTTGCATGACTGCCTGATGATAAGTAGATACCTAACCTTCGGCGTCGCCTATGGACACTTAATAGCCAGTGAATCACAAGCGTGCCGCCGACCCTTTCTTGATTTGAAGATTTGTTGTTTTCACGGAGAGACCAATGCAGGTCCGAGACCAGCACGGCGCATCCGGGAGCTTTGGCAACCTTGCTCACCACCAGGAACACAATGCTCAATGCCCACAAAGCAAGTTGGGGTGATATCAGCTATTATGGCTGCGGTCTTAGGTTAGGTGGATGTACTTCGCCAGTTGGGCTGATGTAGAGTCTGTCAAGCGAGTCGTATCGTATCCCTGGAATAGAGCGTCAAATTTGAGAAATACGCATGCTGGTAACACGAAATGCATGGCGGCGTAATAGGTATCTACTTAGTTATTTTTACTGGGCATTTTCCGCAAGTCGACATCCAATGTGCCTAGTTTGCGTGCAACGGCGGAGTAGCGCTACTCTAACCACCCCAGCTACTCCAGAAAGTTAGTGAGCGCTTTGGTGTTGCTGACACCCTCCTGTGGAGGTTGGCACCTAGGGGTCTGGAGACCCCTAGGTGCTTTTTTCTGTATACTTACCTGCCTGCGCAGTCCAGTAGAATATATTTAGTCTGCCTCCATGCGCGCTCTGCTCATGGGCATGGAGGCGCATGGAGGCCCCATGGGGCTGTCTGTGATACCTAAACTATAGAGGTGTTAGTTCAAGGTGTTGTGTCCTGTTATTATTTCTACAATCTTCCGCTGTTGGTTTCTATGTATCCTCAGTAGTGAGGTTGTGAGTTTGTAGTCGCGTTTCGACAGAATCTTTTTGGTCTGTCTGCATGTGTCTATGTTTTCCCAGTGTCTTTGGTGTAGTGGTGTGTCCAGGGACACGACTCGCTTGACAGACTTTATTGAGCGAGCTGACATTTCGCTGTGCTCTACCTCTCTTATGACCAGAGCCCACATTTTTCACGGCAAACCAAAACAATATCGTAATCTAGCCAGTGGTAGAAACATTATTTTATCGATATCGCTAATTGTGTAGTAGAAGAAAAAACGTCACCAAGTAAAATAAATATTTAATTTAAAAAAATACGTGAATTTTGTATGAAATTATCTATTATAAATAAATATTAGGGGACAATCTTACACAAATCGACCTAGTCCCAAACTAAGGCAAGCTGTATTCGTGCTCATCACACGCATAAATGCCCTTACCAGGATTCGAACCCGGGACCTCTTGCTTCGTAGGCAGGGTACCATCTAGGCTAAAGCGGTCGTCATATTAGAAACAGATGCAATTTCTTCTTCGTAATCCACGTCAGAACACACAGCAGCTCATGACATTTTATTTGGTAGGTAATATTGATTGGCTGTGTACACCAGAAACACTTTTTAGTTGGCTCATTATATACCTTATGACGTTTTCGGAAGAAAAAATACACTTCTAGTTTACATATCCTACTAATATTATAAATGCGAAAGTTTGGATGTTTGTTACTCAATCACGCTTAAACGGCTCAACCGATTTAGATGAAATTTTGCACGAAGTTAGTTTATAACCTGGATTCAAATATAGGATAGTTTTTATCCCGGGTCCACGCAGACGAAGTCGCGGGCGGAAGCTAGTACCTAATAATACTCGATATCGATAAAATAATGTTTCTATCATCATTGGCTAGATTACGACAGTGTTTTGTTTTGCCGTGATAAATCCGGGCTCTACTTATGGCATTCCTCTTAAAAGTCAACATTGATTTAACAGATATCATTCAAGATGGATGACGATGACGCTGTGCAGTTGCAGGCTGACACGGGGTTCCTACCTTCGTGGAAGACAAATAATACGATTAAAGGGACGATATAATTTTTTTTTGTAAATAAACTTTTTATTATTGCGTAAGTCTGCAAATGAAAATTACAAATTTCAAATGAAGGGGAAGAAATACGAAAATATTGATCTGGCATGGTTCTTATAGCTTGATTTGTTAGAGTTGCTGGCCGCGTATGCCAAAGGTTTGCAGGTTCGATTTTGGCTCGGGGCAACACATTTTTAATTTTTCTCCATACTTTGAAATATGTATAAATTGTCAATAAACACCTTATTCCTCACGGATTCAGTCATTAGTCATTAAATATATTTAACCCGTTCATATTGTTTCCATTTCGTCTCCAAAACTATACTTACCCCAACTCGAACAACCAAAAACAAAATGTGCGCTTTTCAAGTAACAGTTGTGTGGCCCTTAACAGGGGCGATAAATTAAACAGATGATAGCTTTAAGTACCCAGAGTTACCTTTAGCTCTATTAAATTCGAAAGTAATTCCAATCATAATTATAAGTAATCTAGTTTAATGTCTACAATTATTGATTGATTTAATCTTTATTGCACAAAAGAACAACTTATTGTACAAAAGGCGGGCTTAATGCCGTAAGTCAACCTTAGGGGCAAAGCAGACAAATTGTGGGCGGTGCAACGACAGATATAAACACACAGTGCACATACATAATAAATAAAAACAATACACAAATACATATAAATATAAATACCTACATATATATAAATATATATATTTATACAGGCGAAAATGGAGTGAAAGAAAAAGAGCAAATAGATACATTCAGTGTTTAGCAGTAGCGCTTTGGTTTGCTGCGACAGAAACGCATATTGTGTGGTCTGAGATAAGCTAACATGTGTAGATAGACATACTCATTAAAAGTTAGGTACATGTAACGCGCAGGCAGCTAGTCTGGCAAACGAAAGTTGAACCCACTAAATTCAATTACGTGGCAACACTAAACGTCATACGCATACATTTAGATCTACAGTGTTGCCGCGTAATTGAGTTTAGTGGGTTCAATTTTCGTTTGCCAGACTAACAAGCGGAAGGCTCTTGCTGCAAATAGGTATGTTTAAGAGTCCGCAGTAAGCTCGGCCGAATTTCACTTTCCCATACAAACTCGCTCATACGCTCTCATTTTAAAACTACGTGTTGGATTGTGACGGAACTTTGCATATACAATGACGTGAGGTATATCTATGTCTGTAATGGGATTTTCGTCACAAGGGATATGTATAATGCCTTTGTTCTTTTTGAGTAATGATACATTTTAAGTGTCGTTTTAAGAGTCCGCAGTAAGCTCGATTCTCCACACAAACGTTCTCATTTTAAAACTACGGGTTTGTATTGTAATGAAACTTTGCATATACAATGACATGAGGTATATCTGTCTGTAATTAATTTATGTTAGCTTCAGATACCATAGTAAAAAATAAAGCGAATTTAAGTTTTTCATACCAAACTTTTTTTTGCTATATTTATAAACTGAAATCATATAAACTAATTTAGATATTTCAAAAAATTACGAAGCTACGACCGTTTAAGTATTGCTTGTTAGAGAGAAACAACGCTCGTAGATCGAGAAGACGTCGCGGTCTCCAAGAGTCATAGTAAATGACAATCGTTTTGAAGGTGCGTTTCGCGGAAAAGGGACAGAATATAATACCCTCTTAAAACTTTGGATACTTATATCATAATCATCATATCAGCCGAAAGACGTCCACTGCTGGACATAGGCCTCCCCCAAAGAGTGCCAAAGTGACCGGTCCTACGCCACCCGCATCCAGTGGACTCCAGCAACCGATACTTATATACCTTTGTGGTTATTTAATCCCCTGCTTTACTTTTTTCTCCATTTGACAATATTTCTAATCCTTTTTCGGGAAAATTAAACATTATTGATTATTATGTTTAATTTTCCCGAAAACTAGTGGCTCTGCAAACTGCGAGCGACACAAAAAAAAAACGAAAAAGTGACTCGGCTTAAAAATCGATATAATTTACGAACCTGCTCCCAAAATTGCACGAGAAGCGGTTGAGAAATGCAACCAAAACAGGAGAACGGCTGCACAGCGAGACAGAGGGCCAAACACCGGACACCGGACATACGAACGATTTTCGGGCCATGCTGAAGCATAGAGATACGATATATATGTCACGTTACCGAGAAGGCAATGTGGTCGAGCGGTAAGGCACGCCAGTTTCAATCTTTAGGTCGCGGGTTCGAGCTCCGGCTCGTACAGTCGAGTTCTCCAATATCTACACAGACAACCTTAAGACATAAGACACATGTGTAGAATATTTTTGAAAGGTTAAAAAAGTTATGTAAGAATTATCGTTTGATAGCAATTCGATGAAAGAAAACGTCTTGAGAAGACCAGTCTAATCTCAACAAGGTATTGTTCCCCCTATGGGTCGGAAGGTCGCTTTTGTAAAACTAGCGTCTCCACCGAATCGAAAGACTAGATGTCAAACCCCGTGATGGGGCAGTTTATTCAGAGTAGCTACTCACGTGAATCCAGCGGCGCTATCTCCTCGTGGTTTCTGGTCTGGATTTCAGGATTGTAGCCACCCCAGCTGGGACCCAAACACTTCACACATAGGCACTGGTTTTATGAGTGTCCAGATTGATTATAAAGTAAGATGCAACAGTCTATGTTGGTAAAAGGTAATTTTTAATTCGCGAGCGGCGCGGACGCGTGCGTTTTGGATCGCAACGGTAGGAAGAGTTTTTTAATCTCCAGATGGCGCTGCAGAGCACCGGAAAAGGCTTTGGAATTCAACGCAAAGTTGCCAGCTCCGAAAAACTAGCCCCAAAATACAGGGAAAATTATTCATTACAAATAGTATTGTCTTGTATACATGAAAAAATACCTATTACCTTATTAATAAAAATAAAATAAGTACAATTGAATCCTACATCTGTTCCTCGTCGGAACACCCCGTTAAATTCAAAGCAATGACCTGCGTAGTTGCAGTGTCCAAGAATATTTGAGCTCCCGAAGTGTTGTGGAACCGGAATCAATATAAAAGGAGAATACATTTCAGAAAGAAAGAAAGAAATAGGTATATTTATTTGGTGTGACAACATGACATGTGTTTTACAATTGGAATTCACCAAAATGGATGCCACTCAGCATACGAGTATGCCACCAGCCACCAGCAATACATGCTAAAGGCGCTGGTTTTCAGGGCACCCAGAGAGAGATACAGAACACAGATACAGATCTTAAAATATAACTTATAATAGCCATGATGCCTCATGCTCAAATTGAGAACGAAGTGATGCTAAATGGATAGTAAACCATCAAGATATCGTAATAAAGTAAAATTATAAAATATAATTAAAATCATTAAAATATATAAGACCATGAAAGTTTAGAGAAAATATGCCTTTTTTTATTGTCCAAGAGTTGTTGTTGTTAAAGCTACCAATAGAATCCTTACGCTTTATAGAAACAAAATTGTACCACAACTATTGTACTTAAACGCAGTATTTCGCGACTGAATCAACAATTTACCTGATTTTCCATACAACAGTTAGTACACATGTCAGTTATGACGTCATACCTGTGTGTCTTTTTGAGCTGCCGCCAGCGAGGTCAATCTTTGCCTCAATTTTTCGAGTAGTTATGTTCTTTAATTGCAGTTGCTCCCATAACAAACATTTGTTCATAAACTGGTTCGAATGACATCATAAAAAAATCTTAGTCATCATCCCTTTCATAACTTAAACGTAATACACGTTTCACATCTTCGGTTCGCAGACGACATAGTAATTATGACTGAATCGCTGGAGGAATTGACGGAGATGCTGCAGTCTAAGTGTTTCTTCCAGATGGTTGGGTCTGGGGATGAACTTGGATAAGACCAAAGTCATGTTGAAATCATTGATAACTCACCATCGATAATGTTAGCATCGAAGTTGTTCAGTACACCTACTTAGGGCAAATCGTCCAGCTAGGTAGGAACAACTTCGGCAATGAATAGCTGACAGAAGAATACGGTTGACATGGGCAGCGTATGGGAAGCTTTGTCACCTCTTCGAGTCGCCACTGCCCCAGCCTCAAGTTGAAAGTCTTAGACCAGTGCATCCTTACCGTCCTCACCTACGGAGGTGAGACGTGGACATTCACAAAAAACCTCATTCACAAATTCCAAGTCACTCAGCGACCCATGGAGAGGGAGTTTCTCTGAAGGATAAAATCCGGAATCCGGATATCCGACGGAGAACCAAGGTTACGGACATAGCGCTTAAGATAAGATCCCGTATCATGGTCGGCCTTATCATACGATAAGTGACAAGATAGAGCGTCCGTCACTGGCTGACACCGCTCGATAGAACGAGACGACGCTCTTATCTTGTCACTTATCGCGTGATAAGGCCGACCATGATACGCGACCTGAAGTGGCAGTGGGCGGGGACACGGGGAAGACGAGTTCTGGAGTGGAAACCGCTACGCGCTACCGTTATTCGCTACGCGCTAATGCGGCTCACCCCGCCGTTCACCCGTCACAAAACTAGACCTCTACCTACTCTTAGTTACTACGCATCGCGGTGTCAAGATTTATTTGAGGGTGAGCGTTCAGGAGAGCTTAAAACAAGTTACAGAATAGGGGGCTGAAGAGAGCGGCGGGAAGCGGTTGGATGCAGAGAGCTGAGAACTGGGTATAGTAGTGCAAATTAGGAAAGCCTTATGTCCAGCAGTTGACGACTACAGGCTGAGGATAATGATGATGAAATAAAAATACATATTTTTAGGGACATTTCTATACTACATTATATTACAAAACGCCTCAAAACTTCCCAGATTAAATTTTCACTTAAACCCCCGGTTTGATTCATTAATTTTCGGCCGCGAGGGAGGCCGGTCGCTCGACGTGCTTCTCCTCTCTGTCGTGCGACAGCAGCAGTTGCCGCAGATCTCGTCGCACCCGCACATGTGGGCTGTGATGCCGCAACACGCGACAATGGACCCTAGACACGAACCGCAACACGACCAGCAACGTTTTTGGCCCTCAGGCATTTCATTTCAACAACACGATCAGAATCACACCGGAACAACAAAATTTAGTATTGTTGTCGAACAGGCGTGAGAGTGGTTGGATATATGGATTTTTGCGTTCGTTTCATATTTATTTGATGCAAATGCAGTTGTACTTAATACGAGTTCATTCTCAAGTTACTTCTAGATTTCGGTTTGTTTTGACAAATTTTGGCTTTATTTTGACGTTACGGAGGTACAATTATCTGTGTACATAAAAAACCTTTTTTAAAGCTTCGTATATCTCTTCTAAAAAGTTACTTATATGTAGATTATTAACTTTTCATCATACCCAAGTCACCTTTTTGCATTTATTTAAGACATAATTTATTTTCTCTAATGCCGACCGAGGCTACAACCCACTATTTTGTTAACCCATCACAGACGAAAGGTTAAACAAATAATACGTAGAAGTTACCTACTTACGTTTTAATAAATGTGTATTGATATACATGGTGGTACCTAACTATTCTTATACACAAGTAAGTTCCTACCTAGAAGAAAAGAAATGAAAATGTATTTGGTACCAATGTCACGCAAAACTAGGAACAAAAAAACCGGCCAAGTGCGTGTCAGGCAGGCCACGCGCAGTGTAGGGTTCCGTAGTTGCCTGTACGAATTTGTACGAAAATTGGCCTTTTCATACACATTAAGTTGGTCGGCTATTACTCGGTAACTACTTATGCGTACTTGTTCGTGATAGTTTTTCTTTTAAATTCATTATCTACCACGAATTTTTAGCCATTTAGCCGGCAGGGGGGGGGACATGACTCGAACTAAAATTAGGGCTTTAAAGCCCAATATCTCGCAAACGAATTACGGATTTGAAAAATGGTTTTAGAAAACCCATAATAATTTTAACGATATACCGCACCATGAGTTTGACGAGAAAAAAAATTTGTCCCCGCTTTAGGGGACAAGGGGGGTACCCTAAAAAAAAATATTTTTCCAAATTTTATTGTACGGTTTTGTCGGCGTGATTGATTTATATACCCATGCCGATCACAGTTTTCTAGTAGGAATGGTTACTGAGCAACGAAGACCGATATCCGAAGACGGATAGACAGACGGACGGACGGACATGGCGAAACTATAAGGGTTCCTTGTTGACTACGGAACCCTAAAAAGCAGAATGACATCCACTTGCTCAGTCAGACTGACTATAGTATAGACAGACTATTTTTTTATTGTTTCATTCCTTTGCCTATTATATTATTTACTTAGTGCAAATATTCACAAATGCGTGCGTGAGACTGGATTGTTTGCCTCGGCGCCCGTAGGTTCATAGAGCTTCTTCGCGGTGCGGACAATAGACAGTCCAGGTTCAAAGCACACGATAATTTCCAATGCACCCCCTTAACGCTGTACTCCAAACAAAATGGGGCAGACAGGGAAGATCTGAAACTATCAGAAATTCAGAATTTTATTCTTTGTACTCAAGAGGCTGATTTTAGAAAAAAAAAACTGCATTCAAATATTAGGATTTCCTGTGACTGTAAATACAGGGTTCCATAGCAACAATACATATTCCTTACAACCAGCAATAAAACGAACTCAGTTTTTTTTTCAGATTTGAACATTCAGAGCTCGTATATGTTCCGATATTTTCTCAGTATCACATTTGGATTTTACACCCTGTATATTGCGTACCTATTCCCGGTTATGTGTGCGGCCCCCATACATTCCTTCTGATGCGGGTTTTAAGCAACAATCAGGTAACTTAAATACTATGTACTTACATATAATTCATTTAATTTTTAACTAATTCGATAGGTATACCTATTGATATTAATAAAAAAATAAGAACCGGTCAAGTGCGAGTCTGACTCGCGCACCGAGGGTTCCGTACAGACTATCAATTAACTCAAGGTTAAGTAAATGTCACTATATTTGACACCTTCATTCTGTAGCTAGCGCGATTTTTTTTTGACCTGCTATTGAAAGATACCCGTCCCAACCCCATTCATTCTAGAAAAATCTTAACAGCGCGATGTAGGAATGGGGTCAGCGCCATCTATCGGCCCCATTTGGTACTAACGTGCAAGGGCAATCAGCTTAGTATGTATGTCGGTGTTTTAGCGATTATGAATGGTATTTTTTTTTACATTTTCCTTCATAAATCAAAATTTTACCAATGTAGAAAAAAAGAAAAACTGTTTCAAAAACTACAACTCAAGTCCTTTCATATGATACCCCACTTGACCTAATAGTTGAATTTTTTTTTGGCCCCCCCTCATATTTGTCATTTTTCATAGAAAATTAAAATTTATATTTAAATTTCTCATTTTCCATGCACGTGGATAACTCTCATTTAAAACCATTCCAAATTTCAAATTGATAGCTTAAGTAGTTCATGATATATTTCACTTAGTGACAGACAGACAGACAGACGGACGGAGTCGCACCATAAGGGTTCCTTTTTTACCTTTTTTGGTACGGAACCCTAATGACGGCAAACACACTATAAATGTATCTTCCATAATTATCATTATTGAATTCAGGTGAGGTAATTATTACAGCAAAATGTCATCCCGCTCGAATGTGGAGCAGCCCTACTGGGGAAGTACCTCCGCCTTGCAAAAGACCACAGCCATAATAACACTACTACTTGCTCTGTAGTAGTGTTGTGTTCCTGGAGGTGAGCAAGGTCGCCAGAGCTCCCGAGGATGCGTTGTCAACACAACGCATCCTCGGCAGCTCTGGCGTCACAAATTCCCTAGCTCTCAACAGAGCTAGGGAATTTGTTCCTTCAGCTGTCAACACGGCGAATCCTCAAACATATCAAGGGAGTTGCATGCGTCTATAGGCTGCGGTGTCCGCTTACCATCAGGCGGGCCGTACGGTTGACTGCCACCGTCGTTGTATAAAAAAAAACTTCCATAAATTCATCTATAGGTACAGACGTGCTCAAAAAAAAACAGGCTCATAAGCTTGCCTAAAATTAGCATGCTCTGCAACTGTTCACATTTGCCAGCAATAAGCATGCTTGTATTAAGCATAGGTACTCATAAATAAGCATGCTCAAAGCAAACGTACGGACTGTTCAGACGCGTTCGGAACACGCCCCCTTGGTAGCGTGCTCGAAAAACAAACGTCGGTAAATTTTTAAGCACGCTCTAAATAAGCATGTGTGGCATCACTCCTGTCAGCTGTCGAAACTGACGTGTTCTGCATCGAAGTCCCTGAGAGATCTCTCTATTGCCGTGACTTCTACATTGATGACCCCAACAATGGACATAAGCGCAACTCTGAGGATCCTGACTGACGCCCAACTCTCTCAGCAAGCCAGACTCTCTCTCTCTCTCTTTCTCTCTCTCTCTCTCTCTCTCCCTACTCGCTCGCCACCCTGGCTCTGAGCGCTCGCTCGCCACGCTGGCTCTGAGCACTGGCAAGCTGCACTCTTCATACATCGTCGCTGACCCCTCTGTCTCGAAGAGGGGCTGATGTGGCGTCACTCCTGTCAGCTGTCGAATCTGATCCGTGTTCTGCATCGCGCTATAGAAGTTTCATAGATGGGTCATTGTCATAAACCTAAAAAAAACTGTTCATATAGGACACTTAACAATTGCCTCTTAATTTTACATCATAATAATAAAGAAAACGAAACGCACTACACTATACTGTAACAAATTTACTATAATTTTATTTATTTTTTACTTTATACCAACACAATGTAACCGAATTGTCCACTTCGATGGACTGTTCGGATTCTACCTTTTAATAGATTGTAGCATTTCAAAAATACGTGTTGGTTATTATGTTACAAAAATGATTTATTATCCTATTCTACGTATGTTTTCAATTTAGAGTTAAAAGTATTATAAAAATAGATAGAAATTGAACACACTTTTTGCATAATTGAATCTTGTCACAAGATTTTTTGTCTTTCCGGTGGACATTACTTTCGATACTGACAAAAATCAAGTAAATGTCAAATGATGGACCGGAACGTAAAATTGAACGCATCCAATATCGCACTATTCCTGTCAGAGACCATTTTGCCGTGACTCGTGCGCAAAAGACGTTGTTCTTGTGTTTAGTGATGTCAAAGTTGAGTTGTCTTTCCGGTTACTGCTGTATTTTGGTAAGTAAATCACTATAAAATCATCAAACATTCTTAATAACTAGTTAAAAAATGAAACTTTATTAATATACCTTGGCTTTTGACATAACCTATAATCGGCGCATGATGTGAATGATTTTGCGAAAAAAGTCCATTCGATGGACATCTTTTTGGTGGAATTTTTGTCCACCGAAACGACAAATGTCCACCGAGTGGAATGTTTTCTTGAATGAGGGTTATTTCGTTTTTATAACTTATAAAACTGCTTCTGATTATTGGTTTTTCTTATCAGTCAATGACTAATGATCTATTAGTTTCGTTTTAAAACTGTGGAAGATTTACCAGATGTGCAAAAAAAGCTTTTGAGGAAGAAATGGAGAGAGGATACAAGAAGACGAAGAGAAAAAGTCAAGATACAAAAAGAAGCTGAAAAGTACATTGCACGTGAAACACCACCCTCGAGTCCAGTAACTTCAGTATCATCAAGAGCTGAAATGGGTGCACGTATTGCAGTGAGAAACAGAAGAAGGTTGAAAGTAGAGAATAAATTACAGAAAAAGAAGTTGATGAATTTAGAATGTAAACTTACTAAGTACAGAATGCGATTACACCGATTACAGAACAAGAAACGAATGGATGCAAAGGAAACACAAAACAAGAAAAGGAATGAAGGTTCTAGGAAAGAAAAGGAATTGAGAGACAATATACAGCAATATTTGCTTAGCGATGAATCAAGTCGTCTTACATCTGGCAAAAAAGAGACAATAACACGCAATAAACAAAGGAAACAAATTAGATTTCTCAACGACTCCCTTATAAATCTGTACAAAAAATATATGGTTCAGACAGGCAAAACCGTATCCTACAAAACTTTTTGCAGGCACAGACCATTTTGGGCATTAGATCCTAAAACTGCAGCACGCGAGACTTGTTTGTGTGTCACTCATACTAACATGGATTATGTTGCAAAGGCACTTAGAAACGCGCGAGTAACTAATGAAAATACTGCTATGGCAATAAGCAAGTCGATTTGTTGCACAAACATGACTGAAAATTGTCTCGAAAGAACATGCACTGAATGTAAACAAAAGAAAATGATGTTCAATAACTACAACCCTAAAGACACAATAAAATACGAACGCTGGGTCACTAAAAAGGTATGTGAAACAGTCAAAGGACAAATAAAATGTGTCAGAAGACTGTTAAAGAAACAGTCTACACATCCAAACGTCAATTAGTTAACCATTTGCTGGATAATATTGAACGTTTTATGCAACATACTTGCTTGCTGCATCAACATGCTGGTGTCAGAAACATTAAAGTTTCCATATCTGAGAACGAGGGTTTACTGCATGTTGACTTCTCAGAAAATTATAATTGCAAGTATGCTACTGAGATACAATCAGCACATTTCGGTGGTTCAAAACCTCAGTTGTCACTGCATACAAGCGTTTTTTATTATGTGGACGTTACTACGGAGGAGAATCGACTCGTCGCGAAATCATTTTGTACCGTGAGTGAGAATCGGAATCACGATCCTATTTACATTTGTATTCATTTGAAGCCTATTATAGCCGCAATGAAGACCCTTGTTCAAAATTTGAAACGGATGCATATTTTGAGTGATGCACCTTCAACTCAGTACAGAAACAAGACGATTTTTCACCTAATTGCTGCTTACTTGAGCGAGGAGACTAACGTAGATGACATAATCTGGCATTACAGTGAGAGTGGACACGGCAAAGGAGCCCCTGATGGCGTGGGTGGTTGTCTTAAGCGTACGGCTGATAAGCACGTTGCTCAAGGAAACGATGTCCATAATTTGGATGCCTTCATGGAGTGTGTTCTTCAAAACTGTAAAGGTATTGAAGTCATTAGAGTAGATGAGACGCATGTGAAGTCCCATGAGAGTAACATAAAAAACTGCAATATTAAGCCGTTTCGTGGAACCATGAAAGTCCATCAGGTTACTTGGAGTCGCCGTAAACCAACGGTTTTTCAGTTTCGTAGGTTGAGTTGTATGAAATGTAGTCCAGAAAATTCTTGTATACATTACGGTTTAGGTTGCAAAACACTTGACATAACACTATGTCCCAGACCACTCCAAAATAATGTCACATCTCTATCAAGTCCAGTCCTGACGACTCCTCTGCAGTCCTACCCGGAACGACACACCAGCTCCCGCCGAGAGGATGAATTCACAGAGTCCAACCTTGACTCCTATGCATAGTCCAGTGGCAAGCCGATGGTCCAGTCCAATTGCGAGTGGCTCGATGCAGCAACCATTGAAAGTTGGCGAGCGCAGTCCATTACTGCTGATTGGGGCTAATGTCCATAAGCGCATACAATTTTCGGACGTGTATTCTGACAGCTCAGATACGTCAACGTCAAAACAAGAGGAGCCACCAATCCCCACTTTCATGAGTGAACGGATTCAACGCTTCTGCATGGCTAGCACGCGACGGCGCACGAGCTCTCTCGATTTTTCTCGCACTATCCGTCTCTCTCTTATTAGAACACTTAGAAGAAGAGGTATAGTGCGATAAAAATCGAGAGTATGTCGCGGCCGTCGTGTGCTAGACGTGCAGGTCTTCTGACGACGAAGATATATTTTGACCACCGAAATGAATTGTCTTTTCGGTAGACAGACACAAAACATTTTTTATTTACTTTTTAAATGCTTTTAATTGACTGATTTGTTTGTGATAATGTGACGATAGTACCTATTAACGTTCGATTTGTATAAGATGTTAATCACTTTTCGTTTTGTTTTTTGTCATTAATCAATATTTTAGTCCACTCGGTGGACATATTGGTATTTTCGGTGGAACCGAAGCTTTGTTATTTCCTTATAAATCGCCTTTTTCGAATTATTGATCTCAGACTGATACTCACTTTTGTTCTAATGCAAAGTGAGAGTCATAATATACCTTTCATTTTTATAAATCTCGTGTTTCATTTTTTCGCAAAAAAAAACCCAAGGCTTGACAATGACCCAGATCACTTTGCATATATACAAAATCCAAACAACTCTCATCAGGACTTCGGTCCCTGGGAGATCTCTCTATTGCCGTGACTTCTACACATGCTCATTACTAGCAATGTTGTTACACACGTGCCACTAATGAGCAATTGCTCAATAGTGGCACGCCTTCGTGCTAGTAATGAGCACATCTGTCTGTCTCTGTATGCGGCGCGACGGTTTCTCGTTGTATGCAAGTACCTCAGTTTGTTATACAAAATTCGCACCGTACCACACACTGTGCCGCACCACCCTTCGTCTGGCGGAATTTGTTCGTGGCTCCGCACCAGGGATGTTGCAGACATTCGCACCCGCATCCGCAACCGCGGAAGTTCTGCACAAATTTCAGCATCAGCACCCGCATCCGCCAAAATAGATGCGGAGTTTTTGTCGATGCGGATGTAGTGTAATTCACGACAAGAAAAAAAGCCCAAACGGTCCTTACTGGGCGAGTTTTAGATATTTTAGACATTAGTAATGAAAAACTTCTTGTCGTTTCTGTGATCAAGAACAGACGCGTTTTTGATTTGTTCGCAACGATTGTAATTTAGTATCAACCTATTTGATGATTGCGTGATATCATAAAATGGATGTTGTTTATTTACGTCTTTGAGTGTTTGACTACAAAATCCGCATCCGCGGATGTCAAAAAAATGGCATCCGCGGCATCCCTGCACCGCACACCGCAGAGATGCGGATGCGGCGGCAGCGACGACGGGGTCACAAAACCGGTCACTGATGGATGACCGTCTATCTGATAAACGGAGGTGAAAAGAGGCTTCCGCTTATTAAACGTTTTTGTAAAAACCCCGACTGCAGCGAAACTTTAACATGGCTCTTTAAGAGTCCGCAGTAAGCTCGATCCTCCATACAAACGTAGTTACGCTCTCATTTCAATACTACGTGTTGGATTGTGACGAAACTTTGCATATAAAATGACATGATGTATATTTATGTCTGTAATTAGTTTATGTAGCTTCAGATACCAATAGTAAAAAAAAGAATTTAATTTTTTAATACAAAACCTGTTTTGTTGTATTTCGTTTGTTTTATAAACTGGAACCATATAAACTAATTACAGACATACATATACCGCATGTCATTGTCATTGTATATGCAAAGTTTCGTCACAATCCAACAGGTAGTTTTATAATTTACTTTAAAAACAACGTTTTAACCGACTTCAATTTAGTACTCCGCCAAGCCACGAGAAAATTTCCACATTTCTTTTCCAATTTACCACATGAACTGATTTCCGACAGCAAATGCGTTGATTATTAGGGAAAAAAACCCAATCGCTGTATGTGGCCCGATAATATTTGAGGACTTCCGTCGATTCCACAAGGATCACCTTTGGCACTTTATTAGTTGCTATTTCAACGGAATCTTATCAAAATCTGTGACGTACATTTGTACTTTTAAGTACATCATTGAAGAATTCCATAAGTCATCTGTGGTCTTCATCATCAATTCCACTCCACCAAATTTATGATTACCGGGTGTAAATACACGAGTTAAAATAGAAAATACCAAAATCACTACACGCGTGCCTAATATAATTGAGGAGTTCCCTCAATTCCTCATGGATCCCATCATCCAATTGAATTTTTGAAAAAAATGCGACCCACTTGGAACTACCTACTTTCAAACAAAAAAAATAATTACGAATCGGCTCATCAATGACGGAGTTCTGAGGTAACAAACATTAAAAATAATTTAAATAAAAATATACAACCGAATTGAGAACCTCCTCTTTTTTTTTTGAAGTCGGTTAAAAATGAGTGCGTAACTACGTTTGTATGGGAAGGCGAAATTCGGCCGAGCTTTCTGCGGACTCTTAATTATGCATACAGTGCTTATTCCGGTACGAATAATAATAGGTACCGGTGACTTAATTTACCTACCGTATACCTACCTATCTGCATCTACTGTTTTTCTGTGCTAAAGAAAGAGATGCAACACGAACATTTAATACCTACACGCCGTTTATGGAACTCGCTTTCAAAACTTTTTCCTTATTAGGCGGATGTCACACTGCGCCGCATCTCCGGACGGAGGTGCGGAGCTGCATACAAATTTCGCCGGACGGAGGTGCGGTGCAGTGTGTTGTAAGAATTATAGACAATAATGTCTATTTAAATCTTTTTTTAAATAAAATAAAAATGGAAAGTAGTCGTGCCTGAACTGACTTGGCTTATGACAACATAAAATAATGTAAGATTAACAAACATTTGCAAAATGATTATGCAACAGATCTGTACTTTGTACATTGTCCTGTCACCTGTGTCCGAGTACCACACGGAATTTATACACAAACTGAGGTACTTGCATACTCATCCACCTTAGGCATAACATATCTTAGTAGGTCCTATGTTGAAAACATAGACTAAATATGTGGTTTTCTTTGACACTGATGATTGTCAAGATTCAATATGTATACATACTTGTCAAAAGAACAGTAATCATTAATTTGATTAATTACAAAGCCTTCATTGAGCCAATATTGCTCAAAAGTTGATTGACTAACTGCAAAGATGAACACTGCAACACATATCATAAGTAATGTTCACCTGAGATGGTAACGATTACGATCTTTTGTGGCTGTGGTTGAAATAGACTGTTGTTTACCTGAACAATGTGCTGCACTCTTTGTATATTGTGTCGTTATATATTGTGCATTCCCTGTTGGATAGCTTGTTGCACTAAGATGGGGTGCGACTGCAGTTGTTGCGAACGCTGCTGTGGAATTGACGTTGACGAGTGACAATGTTTCACTGCATAAGTATTCCTAATTTTAGAAACGTCAACTACTTTCTCCTGTTTACTATGCTTGTAGAACATATCTCTGAACCCCAACTGATGGGAAGTTGACGTTGCAATTCATTAAACCACGGAATTATATATTAAATGATAATGTCTTGTAATTAATCTGTACTATGTTTAGCAAAAATTATACGTTGTTTCGGACCATGTTCTCATGAAATGAGGCTACAATATGGCAAGTTAGGGCGAAGACTAACCATGCTGTGGAGAAGATCACCAACATCGGAGAAGTGGTGGCAAATGAAGAACAAGATAATGGCATGTTGTATCCTAATAATATTATGCAGCACCGTATTTTGTATCAACTGTTGGGTGAGAATGTGCGCTAGGAGGGGCGTAGATTGTGCGTGCTGCTACCGATGCCAACGCGCGGAAGAACACGACTCATGGTTTGATATATAATTTGATCAACTAAGGCCCGATGTAAAACCAAATGCCAGCATTTTATAAACCGATTAGACTGGCTGATTCGTCACCATCAACATCGGCCTGTGTTAGTCCACTCTGGCCACTGCTGGGCTGTTATTCTTTACGCGCTCATGTGCGTCACTCCACCCGGCATGCCTAACGAAACGACCACGAATCGCGGCAAGATATAAGTATGTGAGCGTGAGCTTAAAACAAGTTACAGAATAGCGGAGCTGGACGTAGGCCTCCCCCTATTCACGTAATTTTACTCTGTCATCGGTTTGTCGAGTCCAGCTTCTGCCAGTAATCTTTCGCAAATCGTCGCTCCACCTAGCTGGAGGGAGTCCTTCCCTAGCCGACAGGCGGTATCCACTAAAGAACTTTTTCACCCATGCTTCGAAAGATATGCAATGACCAGCCCACTTCCACTTCAGGATCCTAAGCCTGCTTAGTGGTTGATTGAAATTGTTCAGAAAACGTGAGTTAGGTCCCGATCATTCCTGTGTGTTTTCATGGCTTAACTTATAGATAAAGATATAATTCTAGTTTGTAAACTCAATTAGTGTCTTTACATATCGGTATAGCGGAACTGTTTGTGGCGCGGTTGGATGATTGGAGACGTACCGACGTTTCTGCCTGAAAGTTTTGAAGTGTGATCTGAGTAACAACGATATTGTTTCTTAGACCTTGGTCTCGGGTCGACGCCGCGCGCCGAAGTGTGCTACATTTCTATAGAACGTGACGCTGTAAGTGACGTGCGGCGTTAACCAGAAGCCATGGACTTGCGGGTTTCACCAACTTACGATTACAGACCGATCAACGTTAAATATGGAGCTGGCAGCTGTTATTCCATAGAAACTGGTCACACTTTCCATACATTCAGATTTGAAGGAAGACCGCTTACGATTACAGACGCTTCGGTGCAACCCGCCCTTAGTCTCTCTGCTCTAATATAAAAATAATCATTTTTGTTATCATTCTAATACTATAATTAGGTACCAATAAATATGTCGTTGTATACAGAGGATATCTCACAATTTTAACTGAAAATCTGATATTGTGCAGAGGAATAGTGTAGGTATTTACTTACTCAATGATTTTTATTAATTATCTCTTTGAATTTTTTTAAGTATCCAGAACATAACAGTATCAAACATACGTATTAAATAGATGAAGTTTAATTTCAATTATAGTGTCCTTTTAGGGTTCCGTAGTCAATAAGGAGTTTCACCATGTCCGTCTGTCCGTCGGTCAGTCTGCGGCTTAGCACAGTGACCCTTACTTACTTTAATTCGGCATGGGTATATAAATCAACCAGGCCGACAAAATGGTAGAATAGGATTTAGGTAAAAACGTACTTATTCAGGGACCCGTTTGCCTGATATCGCGTTTTAAAGCCGTAATTTTTGTTAAATCCCCCCCTCCCCTTGCCAGCAGCCAAGCTAAATAAATGATTAATAAAGCTAAAACAAAAGCCGAAACACGTTCACTGCTGGACGTCTCCCCCAAAGAGTGCCACAATGACCATCGGTCATCTTGGTTCTAAAGCGGGTAGCCTCATTTCTGATTCGATCGCGCAGAGAAACTCCCAGCATAGCCCTCTCCCTTGCCCTTTGGGTGACTTTGACCCTTTTTATGAGGCCCATAGTAAGCGACCATGTTTCTTTGCCATACGTCATCACTGGCAACATACACTGGTCTCTCGTCTTGAGACACTGCGGAATATTGGACGAAAAGTTGTGCCGTAGCTTCCCGAATGCTGCCCATCCGAGTCGGATTCGACGATTAACCTCTTTCTCAAAGTTGGACAGTGTCCTAGGTATATAATTATAATCGTCTACCAATTCGAGCGTAAGGTCAAATGGGAGTTGGTACTACATGGACGTTTGACATAATCTTCGTCTTATCCATGTTCATCCTTAGACCAAATCGCTCGGAGGCTTTACTGATATCATCAAGCATAGTCCTCTATGGTCTCAGTCTCAGCCAGGGACCGGAACCGGTTACCCTAACCAGGGTTTTCCATAGACTTATTTTAAAGGTGGTTTTTAAAACCCTATTAATAAGGTTACCGTATGATACGCCTTATCGATCGAGTTAACTGAGTTAACCCAACTTACTAACCTAACTACTAACCGAAATGAAAACCCCATCAGTTACCGGTCACCCTATCATAAGTTTTTGAACCACTTTAAAGGAATATGATTTTAACGCACACTTAAATACGACTTATTATTGAATAACCACCGTGGCTGGCATGGGTTGTAACAAGCTATAACAAGTTATCATTAGTAGTCTCGGCTGAGACTCTCAGCCAAAACTACTAAATCGTCAGCAAACCGAAGGTGAGTGATGTACTAGCCGTTGATGTTGATCCCTTTTTTTTTCGTGGAGAAAACCTGCGAACCAGGTACCTAATCACCGGGGGATGAGTGGGTTATGTGGTGTTTCTATCCACTAAAAACTCCACGGTGCCCTGCATCTGCGCTCTCGTGCAGGGGACTCCAGGATCTCATGCTGAACGCACTGGAGCTCCCCTTGCAAAGAACATTGTCACCTTCCCGGGGGTTCTTAAGAGCCCGCAGTAAGCTCGGCCGAATTTCACCTTCCCATACAAACGTAGTTACGCTCTCATTTTAAAATTACGTGTTGGATTGTAACGAAAAAGTGCATATACATTGGACATGAGGTATATCTATGTCTGTAATTAGTTTATATGGTTCCAGTTTATAAAACAAACGAAATAAAGCAAAAACAAGTTTTGTATGAAAAACTTGAATTCGCTGTATTTTTTACTATGGTATCTGAAGCTACATAAACTAATTACAGACATAGATATACCTCATGTCATTGTACATGCAAAGTTTCGTAACAATCCAACAAGTAGTTTTAAAATGAGAGCGTAACTACGTTTGTATGGAGAATCGAGCTTACTGCGGACTCTTAAAGAGCCATGTTAAAGTTTCGCTGCAGTCGGGGTTTTTACAAAAACGTTTAATAAGCGGAAGCCTCTTTTCACCTCCGTTTATCAGATAGACGGTCATCCGAGCGAGTAAGCGAGTGCCCCAGCCCCCGCCAGAACACTGCGACCCCGATGACCCCCTTTAGTCGCCTTCTACGACAGGCGAAGGAGACCGTAGACCTATTCTTGTCCGAGCCTACACGGTAGTGATGTTGATGCCTAGCCTTTTCCAGTCCAGAGTCTTGAACACGTCCTCCAGTGCAGAGGTGAACAGTTTTGGGGAAATAACATCACCTTGCCTGACATCCCGTTGCAGCGGAATAGGTTTCGAGCTCCGATCCTGGAGTCGGACTGACATAGTAGCATTCTCTTACAAACACTTCAGTTACCTACTTCGATATAGCGGCAGTCTTCTATTGGCACCGCTGGAAACACTGTAGTAGCATATATTCAATATTCTCTTTGGTAGTACCTACAGCCCATGCAGGTTTCGATCGAATCGAAGGCTTTCTCGTAGTCCACGAACGCCGAGCAAAGAGGCAAGTTATACTCCTCAGTCTTCTGTATAACCTGACGGAGCGTATATGAATGTGGTTTACGGCACTAAAACTTCTTTTTTTTTGCGGCCCTGAAAAGGGCCTTGTCAACGTAACGTAAGCATTCACATTACGAGTATTACCAAACCATAATCATTAATCAATTACAGCATGAACTACAATACATATTTTATCACAAATCTTGAGTCTATCCGCTAAAACCATATAAGTAGCGTTCTGCCTTGCCGCTTCAACGTATAAACGACATCCAAGGCAGTTACGGTCTTCTTTTTTGCGTGTTCGGTGTAGGCAAAGATTATAGACCATAGTGTAGGTAACTGCATCTCTGATGACGTTTTCTAGAGCACGCCGCGGGTTTCCTCGTAAATGAGCCCGGAGATTCGCTTGACGACGCGCGAGTCTTCTTATAGCTGGCTTCGTGATGCCCTGGATGTTGTCCCGGAGAACTTTCCTGTCCCGTTTCACGCCTCCTTTCCCAAGACCTTTGCCTCCTTTGCCGCGGCCTGTCATTTTAAATGTTTACTGGTTGGCGGTAATTAGAGATTGGCCTCTTCGGAAACCGGCTAGTTCGGGAGAATGAAAGTCATCAAGCCTGCGTGCGAGACGATAATGACTCTTGAAAACAATTTATAGATATGCATGGCTCAGAAGTGAGATGGGTCGGTCCGACAGGAGGAGTTCGGCTGTAATTCCGTCTTCACCATGTGTCTTGCGGTTTTTAAGCTGTTTCAGAGCCATTCTAATCTCGCACAAGCTGATGTCCGGGATATCATCGGTATAGTGTCGGGTTAGTCTAGCTCTATTAGGGTCTTTCGCCAGACCAACTTAGGGTCCGCGAGTTGACGTGTAAAGCTATCCGTAAAAACGCTCTATCTCACTCAAAAGCTCAGGTTTGGAAGAAACGACTCTCCCGTCCGCAGTTTTCAACCTTGCGAGCTAGCTCTGCCCAATAAATCTCGTGAAAACACTAGAGCTCTTATTTCGCTCGATGGCCTGGCGTGAATACGGTTCGTATTAAATTGGCACAGATCGCGGGTAAGGGGCTTGGAGATCTGTTTATTGAGCTGCCGGTATAAAGTCGCATCGGCTAAAGACTGTAGAATGATTTCACACCTTTCCTTCATGAGCTTCTGAGTGGAGCTAGAGAGCATTTTAGATCTGTTGGCCCGCTAGGCCTTGAAGAACTTAGACCCAGTGGCACGGGCAGCTTCCACAAACCCGTCGATGAATTCGTCCGCATCGCCACCTAGACAATCGAAATCGTTTTGGAATTCCAGCTGAAAGCTTTCGGGGGTTTGGATTTGGGTGGATGCTGGACGGAGCGTAGACTTCATCAGCCGAGAGCGCTGAAGTACAAATAATGAATTTGAAACGAAAACTATCACGGATAAGAAGAGTAATTAGTCGACCAGCGTGTTTCCGATCGGCTTGATCCCTTAGCACTGCGTAGAGATGTAGCCTCGCTTTGCATTTTCTACCGCATGTACAATGGGGAGTGTTCCGATGAATTGTTCGGATTAATCCCCGCCGCTTCCTTCCGCCATCGCCCTACGCGACAGCTTTTCCATTCTCACCACGTAGATGGTTGGCAGTCCTCAACTGTGCGTTTCTCCCGAAACTTTCTGCCTCGCACAGCCAAACTCTGGAATGAACTGTCGCCTGCGGTATTTCCGGACCGTTATAACCTTCAAGCCTTCAAGAAAAGAGCGTACTCCCATCTTAAAGGCCGGCAACGCACCTACAACTCTTCTGGTGTTGTAAGTGTCCATGGGCGTCGATTATCGCTTACCATCAGGTGATTCGACTGCTCGTTTGCCTCCTATATCATAAAAAAAAAAAAAGAACTAACTGTAGGAAAGGCCACATTTACTAACAAATTCGGGCGACAACGACGCATCAACGACGTAACCGCAACGTTTAGTTGGCGCATGCGTGTCGATGTACAAAGACAGACGGGCAACTACAGAACCCTACACTGCACCTGACCTGACACGCACTTGGCCGTTTTTTTTGCGGTAATATTTTATATGACTTTTCACAGTTTACGTATGTGGGATGAATTGAACACCACTGAACCATCACCACAGTGATGATCAAAAAGTCCATTCTCTTGACTTTAGGTATTAATTAAATGAATAGGTAGGTACCTACATATATTAAATCAGCCGTTTACAAGACATTGATGGGAAATCAAACGTCTCAATTGTCTATTTCATATGACATCAGTTATTTTGAATGTCTACTTTTGTTGTAATAAATTCCAATTTTGAGACAAGCCGTACATTACCTATAAATACTCTTTTTAGATTCCATAAACAATATTTTTTTAGTTCTATTGACAGTTGAAATACATGATAATGTCACTTCTAAGCAAGCAGACATTTCGTAGATAATATTACAGCAAATAATGCGTTTGTTACTAAATATTATCTTAAAACTACATTCCTAAACGACGGTCGCTAGATATCAAGACGACGAAATGTCAATGTTGTTCAATTGTCGTTCACATATTTTGTTCACAATTATGTGGCCGTAGAACCGTCGTGAACAAGTCGATTGAAAACAACTTCAACCTCAAGCGTGAATTGGAATCGCGAAAATAATTTTGAAACTTATTCTTTTTTGCAGCCATGTGTAGCTGTTGCATTAGGTGTTGCAGGGTCTGTTGCAAGATTCTAGAATTTGTCCTCTGCATTTGGTGTTGTATTCAGGTCCTGAATATGTGTGGGATGGAAATCGATCAAGATTGCTGTCAATGTTGTGGCGGTGACACTGATTGAATTGTAAACGGTAAGAAATGACAACAACCTATTCGTACAAACTGAGTACGGCCTTAGTGCACGCTCCGCTTCAAGAGGGATAACATTATAAGTAGGACCGTCAAAACGCAGTCTTGCCACGCATTGCTCTGACTCCGTATCATTGTCGGCCCTTATCGCGCGATAAGTGACAAGATAGAGCGTCCGTCACTGGCTGACACCGTTCGATAGAACGAGACGACGCTCTTATCTTGTCACTCATCGCGTGATAAGGCCGACCATGATACGGGGTCTGCAAGTCCACACGTATATTCTTCAGACGAGCACTGATTTCCCTGAGTCAATCTAATGGTCGATACCCACTAGATAGCGTGGTACCTTCCGCGTTGAAACCTTGGTTGCGCTAGCGATATTTTTCCAGGGTTGACTCTGGCTGGTGTTTATTTGCTGTTAGCTATGCAATTAAATATGTACTTTGCATTGATTTTACGCAGTATCGTTTAGTCTAGCTATCATATAGGTCTGTCTGGACTTACTCGAGTGCTCCGAGGAGTACCATATGATTGCCAAGACAAATGCGCGTTGCTGACTGACCCTTTGATTTAAAGATTCGCTGTGTTGACGGAAACAAATGCTAGTCCCTCAATCTCAACACAGCGCATCTTCTGGAGCTGTGATGCCTTAGCCACCCCCAGAAACACAACACCACGTCTTACAGAGCAAGTAGTATAGTGGTGTCATTTTGATCGAGATGACCTTCTTTTACATTCTGTTACATAAGTAGCACCATCAATGACAGATGATTGTTGCAACGCTTAGGAGCCTATGGATTGCCGCGTCTACGTTGGTGGCTGTGTGTAGTCCTATGGCAGCGCGACGTTTCTTGCCACATCCATTGCAGACGAATTGTGAATCTGTAGGGGGTGATACAGCACGGCGAAGTTTTACCTGCTTGAGATTTATGAGCCAATCTTCGTCGTGTGTTGTTGTCCCGACTTTAATATCGTGCCGCCATTCAGGTCTCATGTTAGCGCGCTTTTCCCAGCCTTCTGTCTTAATCCCAAAACTGATCATAATATCTCACTTGCAAGTCCCTGAATCTCAATACTGGACGCCCAACAGGTCTCTTTACATCCGCCATCTGCCCCAGCATGACTTGACCAAATAACATTAATCATAAATAATACCTGAGTCTAATCTAACTTGTTGACAGATGTTCCAGTGAAATTGTTGGTCGCCTGATACTCACAACACAACACTATAACCATAGATAAAACTCGGACCGTTGTTCACCTGAATCATGTGCTGCATTATTTTCCTGTGCGTTCAATGGTGCATACGTCAATGTAAGAAGATAGGCGTCAATTGCACATGTTGCGATAAATGCTGTGGAGCTGACGAACTTGAGGGCGATTGAACATGTCTGTAAGGCACACAGACATTGCAACCGCTAAACGCGACCACACACACAATTACTAGTGGCTGTCTCTAAAGCCAGCCACTAACAGCGAGTGCGACCGACTTCAGCAGCGTGAGCGACACGCTGCGGGACACTAAACGCCCGAAGTGCGCCGATGCGATACAAAATGTATGAAAGAACTGGCGACCACTAATGGCTCAATGTGTGGCGGCTCTAATAAAGCAACTTTGTAATAAGAAAACGAATAGCTGCTTTTGAAGTTGTAATCCGACTAGGGCGGACGGCCGGTTCGCCGAGGCATTTAGGGCGCTACGCTACGAAGTACTCAGGGCACTAATATGAAAGAGCGCCTAATACAGGACTTATGCCCTCATGCGCCTATATATGGTGATTGCGCTTTCCTCTGTGTGTGTGATTGTGATTAGAATTAAATAAAAGTTTGTAAAATGCTACGGTGACTAACCAGAGATGTGTAAAGAAGTGTTTCCATATATTTGACACCTTGACCATATATATCAAGCATGCAAGGCTATGCAAATATATGAAAATATAGCTTCGCTCGTCTCAGGTGGATTTTCGAACTTAGTGAGGGATTTTCTAAGATCATTTTCGTATGACGGCTAAAGAATCTGATCTATCGATACACCTGTGTAAAGTTATTTCCTTCTTACTTTAGGACTTACGGTAGGTACACTTATAATTATATTTTATGTTATCTTTTAAGTATTAATAAACAACTGATGTAGCAGGTGCTATTTCTTTTTATATATTAATCAATCATATCTCTACTTAAGTCCCTAAATTAAACACGCTGTCAAATGATTTAAGTATATTCAGCATACGACTCAATAAATAAGCATGATGGATACAATATCTTTCGTGGCTCTATCAGTATGCTTTCTAAATTTGTAGGTAACAAAGGGTATGGTGCGCGTAAGAATTTAAGTCATCATTTGTGTGCAGTTAAGTATTTAAGTCATCATTTGTGGCAAGTAAACTGAGGGCCCGAATTCCAGACGTCGGACTCGTAGGCACACCATTTTGTCACACTGGTGTGACCACGAGGAATTTATTTTCCTCGTACCTACACTGTTTGGTTCTGGCGCTTCGCCGGAGGCTACCGCGGCACGCTCGCTTCGCTCGCTCGGCACGCGCGGGCGTAGGGTCGCAGTACATCTAACACTCATCCTCGCTTCGCTCATCGTCGTACCTACACGGACCTGTTAGGGCCGCTTCAGACCGGAATGGCAGCGGCCGGCAGCGGCGCAGCGAGCACTTTCAGTGTCAAATAATTTTAAACTTTATCTACATACTAAAAAAGTAGTAATTAATGCTGAAGGCACGGTACGTAGTCTAAAGGGACTATTGCCATCTCTCTCGCAACTGTGCTAGGTACATGTCAACGTATGTATGACAATCCATTGGAACTACGGCCCATGTGTAAACGCGGTCTACTGTGTCAGATGTACATTGATATCATATATATCGATGCGAACTGTCGAAGCCAAATTGACCTTCGGTTTGTTTCAGGGTGTTTGAAGCATGTTTAAGGCTATGGGTTTAAGAAAAGAATATGGGTTAACTTGGAAACACACTGGTGAGGGCGGTTCAATTTGAACCAAAAATCAGTTTAAATCAAAACACACCGTAGGTCCGGACCTACCGGTACCAGATCAGGTTCCCTGACACGGTTCGAGGGCTCTTAGCGCTCCCAACACTTACTTTCATCTTCGAGCACTTATGATCAAAGCCGTTGATAGCGCTCGCTAATATCTTTGGCTAATATGCGCTACGTCTGACTTAATCCCAAAATTTGATCCGGGAAGCGGACGTATTGCGGAACGAAAATCCAAAATAAACACGACACTAGGTATAGTTTTAAAGTTGCATCAACAAGGTAGAAGTAGATAAAGATTCTTTAAACATCCTCTTTACCTTCTTTACCTAAGTCAGTTATAAACTTCATAATCTTACGTCAACATGAGCAAAAAATAACGCAATAATATTTTGTAACTACTATTTGGAAAAACTAGAAGATAATGAGAAATTCAAGAAAAGTTTACATTAAATTGGTGTTATTTTAAACTCTAGTTCAAATGAGATATTCTACAGAAAATATCGTCATGGTGAAATTCTAGTTCTCATGGAATTTAAGAATCTAATTTGTGAAACAATGTCTCGTGTTTGCCCGGGATACTACAGATATTGATGTGGCGAATACGGAGTACGTTCTGTATGCGTTGTAATCAGATTTGCATCATGTGTGAAGAAGGCAAAAATAGTTGCCAAAGCGGCGACTACGACTGAATTATTTACGAGAAAATACGAATCGTCCTAGCTGTTGTATACCTACTCAATTGTGTTGTTTTAAATTGATGGGTCAACTAAAGTGTCGCGACAATGTGCCTTGATTGTTTCAATTTTGATATTTCATGTAAGAGTTGCGTGAATTGTTTAAAGTGTGTCACCTGCTTTTGGTTTTGGGTTCAAATTTGCAATATGTGCGGCATACCTGTCGGAGAGAAATGCTGCCGGGACGACTGTATAGTGTGAACTATTTACACTTACAAATTCTAGTTCAAGCTGTTGTTTAATAATGAACTATGATGATGGAACTGTTGTTCAAATCTAAACTACGATGGAACTGTTGTTCAAAAGTAAACTATGATGGAACTGTTGTTCTAAGTGTTTGACTACATTGTTCTGTTGCCAAAAATATGTGCTGTCTTTGTCCAATGTTCTGTGGCGATTTACTTAAATTCATCTGTTGTTGTTGGTGTTGGAATGCAATTTGCGGTGAAGGTTGCTGCCAAGATTTTGAAAATGACTGATAGGTCTGATGTTTTACAGTAATACAGCTACAGATAAACTTACAGTTTTACCTACTCTTCGTGAAAAATAAATGGCAGCAATTGGATATAGTAGTTTCATTACATGGCGTTATATACTTTGCTAGGTCATTTAAATATATGTAACGCTAAGGCCGCGTTTCACGCAGGTATAACTTCCCGATTCGCTCATCGTGCTCTGCGTGAACGCAGCCTAATACCTCAATATGTCAAGCTTGCTATTTAGTTCCTTTCACGTTTCTTTTTTTTGATATTGACCTTAATTTAATCGTATACATACATTCATAATAAACTTTCAAATCAGTTTGAACCGACTTCAATTTAGTACTCCGCCAAGCCACGACAACATTTCCACATTTCTTTTCCAATTTAGCACATGAACTGATTTCCGAGAGCAAATGCGGTGTTTATTAGAGAAAAAAACCCAATCGCTGTGTGTGGGCCGATAACATTTGAGGAATTCCGTCGATTCCACATGATCACCTTTGGCACTTCATTACCTGTTTCAACGGAATCTTATCAGAATTTGTGACGTATCTGCTGTTTAACCAAATTCAAAAAAAGGAGGAGGTTCTCAATTCGGTTGTGTTTTTATTTTTATTTGTTTTTTATTGTTTTTCTCTTTTTTTTTCAATGTTTGTTACCTCAGAACTCCCACAGAGCCAATTTGTATTTTTTTTTGTTTGTAAGTATATGCTCCTAGGTGGGTCCCATTTTTTTCTAAAATTCAGTTAGATAATGGGATCCATTTGGCACGCGTGTAGTGATTTTGGTATTTCCTATTATATCTCGTGTATTTACACCCAGAAATCATAAATTTGGTGGAGTGGAATTGATGATGAAGACCACAGATGACTTATGGAATTCCTCAATTATGTACTTAAAAGTACAAAAGTATATCACAGATTATACTTACAAACAAAAAAATGCACAATTGACGGGGGTCTGAGATAACAAACATTGAAAAAAAAAAGATAAAAAAAAATATATATAGGTACAACCGGTTAAAAATAGGCAACTTTCACATTAACAATACTCGATACAAAGTGTGACAAATGGACAGGAAATTCATTTAGTCATTGACCCTAATGAAAGTGGGTTAAAATAAGTAGTTTTCCATCATTACGATCAGCATGTCAGCCGAAAAACGTCCACAACTGGACATAGGCCTCCCCCAAAGAGTACCAAAGTGCCCGGTCCTGCGCCAACCGCATCCACCGGACTCACGCGACCTTCATCAGGTCATCAGTTCACCTTGTGGACGGTCTACCCCCGCTGCGTCTTTCGGTAGTGTACGTGGTCGCCACACGAGAACCTTTCCGGCCCAACGGCCATCGGTCCTATGTGTTAGGTTCCTCGCCCTCTGCCACATAAATTTAGCGATTCGGAGGGCTAAGCATATCTTTCATGCTATGGGACTCATAATTAGCTAATTAGATACCAATAAAAGGGCGGTTTACCCTATTAGGTACGCGTGTATTTTTCTCTGCCAGATTTTAGATGATATGATAAACAAATAGCAACACGTTACAATGATCATTATAGACCTTATCTCGTTGCTATAAGGTTCACTACTGTATAGTAAGCTGTGTTGCTGATGACATATCAGAATTTTAAGATTCCTATCATTAAGTATTTATTTCATGATCGTCATCATAAAGAAAATATACGTCAAGACCAGTTAACAGAAGTTAAATAGTTACTTACACAATAAAACATTTTTGTAGAGAACTATCTATTATTCGTTTTTCGACGTATTAAAAGGTTCGTCACTCTTGAACCTAAATACGATCTTAAAATCATTAAAATATACTTAGTCGAAAAGTGGCCTAACCTAACCTTACCTACTTACCTAAATAGAATACAACTACAAAAAGCGTTGAAATAAAATGCTCCTGAATTTTAAGAATACATTTAGTTTAGTTACGATCAGTTAGAGCTCACACCAAATCAGATAACTGATAAGAATATGTTTACCTAGTCCAGTATGACAATAGTTAACACTTAGTCATAATATACAGTCGAGGACGCGCATTGTATCTACTCGGTCGTGCAGTAAAGGAAAACTCTACAAGAAAATTCAAAGGAAATATTCGGAATAGTGATCATAGTCGCTGAACAAAAAATAGCGTCCATTTTGCAAAACCAACGTTCGAAATTTGAATTTTCCGCAACAAGAAACAAGTGAAGTCAACAAACTTAACCTTGACGTTCGTGAAACGGATTCAGTTAAATTTGAACCTTAGCAACTCGTGTCAGAGTTCAAGATGTGCTTCTGCTGCACGTGCAACTGCGGCTCGTGTGGGAAGATCCTGCGATGCCTGCTTTGCATCACGGCGTGTGTGTTCCTGCTGAGGATGTGTGGAGTGGAGATGGACGAAGACTGCTGCGAATGTGGTGGGGAGGATTAGTTCGTCAGTCTCTTCATATTCAACCGAAAACCTTCTGTACATAACTACTTAGTATACTTACCTGTCTCCTGAGTGAGACCAGACCCTGCAGCATGGGCGGCCTTATCACACGATAAGTGACAAGATAGAGCTTCCGTCACTGGCTGACACCTGCATTTGTCGCAGAGCGGATGGCCGATGGGGAAGACGAGTTCTGGAGTGGAAACCGAGAACAAGTCGCCCTGTGGGACGACCCCCCGCCGAGTGGACCGACGACCTGAAGAGAGCGGCGGGAAGCGGTTGGATGCAGAGAGCTGAGGACCGGGTATAGTGGTGCAAATTAGGAAAGCCTTTTGTCCAGCATCCGTTCAATAGAACGAGACAGACGCTCTATCTATATCTATATTATCGCGTGATAAGGCCGACCATGATACGGGGTCAGCGGACGAAAAAACCATTAAGTCTAAGGGCCTTATCACACTTGCGATTTGTGAGCGAGTTGAAAGCGAAGCGAACGCGCAGCGAGTTCGCCGCGTGTGCGCAGCGATTCGCCACGAGTTTGTAGCGATTTCGCCGCGAGTGCGCAGCGAGTTCGCCGCGTCTAGAGTAGGGAATTTCCCAGCGAGTACGCAGCGATCGCTTCGCTTTTAACTCGCTTACAAATCGCAAGTGTGATAAGGCCCTAAGCAGCGCCGCAAAATGGCCCCACAGAATGGGTGCCATTATGCGGGGTTGGGGGCGGGGTGTCAAAACGATGCCAGGCAACCGTTTAGTACGAAACATGCCCATACCAGGTTTAAGGCACTCGTTTGGGTAGACATTTGTAAGGAGCTCGCATTTTGTTGTTTTCGTTCGCTGCCTGAGATCTTTAATTCCATTTAATTGGCTATCCCAGTGCATTTTTATCACAGCTGCGAACTTCTGGGGTTTTTTCCCAGTAGTCTGCATGTTGCTATGCGATTGTGGACTGCTAGGAAAACCCTATTTTTTAGCAGTAATTAAGAATTGGGAAACGTGATTTTTCGTCTGGTATTGCCCCTCACTAATAATCTCTTTCTAAGCTGAGAAACTGGAGAATGTTTGAATAGGCGTTTGTTTGTTTGTGTACGAACATGTCACAATTACTTATTTCCCTACAGTCAAGTATAAAGATATGGGTGCATACAACTTAGGTAATCAAATAATCATAAATATGTCCCATCGCTCTAATGTCAGCGGATTAAGTTTCGGTACATATTTATGAGGAGAGGATTAAATTGATACCATATTTTTGCACTTGACTGTACACGTGTAAATGCCTGGTACTTATTTATTCTATTATTATGATTGTGTATTAAAGTAAGCAGCATAAATTGTGTTTTTATTATTGTCATATTAGTGTCTATGGTTCTCATGTGCACGTTACCGCTCGGCTACCTACCAATTTTGGCCGAAGGGAGTCAAGTTCCGACGTTTTCGCGGTCGGTTACCTGACACTCTTTAAGTAAATAAGTAAATAAATAATCTTAAAAATGAGCGCACTAGATTTTGCAGAAGCTGCTGCCGTCTTAGATTTATGTTAGTAAGGGACGAATGCATTATGTCCGACATAAACTCGACCATGCTAGCTGGGCTTTAGTCATATTAACAGAGAAAATTGCTAATAATTACAAATTGGAAAAGTTGAAAAAACCCCCACATTTTCATTTGAAAGTTCTATATCTCAAGACTCATTATTAACATCATCATCATATCAGCCGAAAGACGTCCACTGCTGGACATAGGCCTCCCCCAAAGAGTGCCAAAGTGACCGGTCCTGCGCCACCCGCATCCAGCGGACTCCAGCAACCTTTACCAGGTCATCAGTCCACCTTGTGGGAGGCCTACCCACGCCGCGGCTCCGGTACGTGGTCGCCACTCGAGAACCTTTCCGCCCCAACGGCCATCGGTTCTACGTACAATGTGCCCCGCCCACTGCCACTTAAGTTTAGCGATTCGGAGGGCTATATCGGTTACCTTGGTTCTGCTGCGGATAGCCTCATTTCTGATGTGATCACGCAGAGAAACTCCCAACATAGCCCTATAGCATGATACTGGCTCAACTTATTTTGATGAAACGTTGCTAAGAACCATCTCGCTCACGTCAGATTTCGGATAAAAAACCGCATTAAAATCGGTCCATTCGTTTCGGAGCTACGATGCCACAGACAGACACACAGACACGTCAAACTTATAACACCCCTCTTTTTGCGTCGGAGGTTGATAACAGCACTTTACCTAGGTCCTCGAATCACTACTCAAGTGAGATATTTTGTAGTCACCCCTTAGTAAGTAAGTAAGTAAAGTATTTTATTTTGCGTAAAACGTGGTACAGAAGATGGTATGCATATATCACAGAGAAACACACATTTCACCAGCACCTTAGTTTTCCTCCGCCAAAGAAAATAACTCTACATTAAACTTGCTTTTAGATATGCAAAGCCTTGTAACCGTTAGATAGCAGACTAAGACAATAAAAATATACAAACAAGCGAATTCAAACCTAATTCGTACATTGTTAGAGCTACATTCAGAATAAAAGTAAATTCACGGTTTACCATTGAAATCTAGTCTATTATTTCATAAGCAAGCGGAATTGTATTCTATATAAAGGACATTAAGACTCAGTTCAGATTCCTTTGTATAACAATGAGTCAAACAATGCTCTATTGAATTTGTAATGATAATTTTTAGCGCTGTTTAAAAGTCTATAAAACTGATAAATGGTGACTACTGAGAATATTCAAGGTTTTACACTGAACACTCAATTACATCTGCACTCAGGTGTTTAAGAGGAAAGATTAGGGGTTCATTTTTCTATATGTATGTATGTATGTATGTAAATTCTTTATTGTACATGGAAGAGAACACAACAAGAAAACAATTATTACAGGAACATATGTACAAAGGCGAGCTTATCCCTGAGAGGGGGAGGATTTCTTCCAGATAACCTTTGAGCAAATGAGTGGAAATTAGATATAGGGAAGCCGAGACAACTATTAAAAAGACACACACAGTCACACACGTACACACGTTCTAGACTGTTTCCTCCCAGGTTTAGTCACCCTAGATCAGTGGTTCTAAAACATTTGTTAGGCACGGACCACTTTCAGAAATTCAAAAATAGCGCGGAACCCTGCTGAAAAAAAAAGTTGAAAAAAATCTCATGTTTCATGTGTCTATGTATATGTCCTACGTAACCTACCTACATTAAGAGTAAACTAACTTGCCGTGGACCCCTAGCAATCATATCACGGACCCCTAAGGGGTCCGCAGAGCACACTTAAGAAACCCTGGCCTAGATCAATGTTTTTTTTTCCAAATAAGATCAATATACTAATCAATATCTGTGTATGTTTTGATATTCTTATTTTGTAAGTTCTAGGTTGCTGCTAATGATGCTTTAAATAGCCAGTTTCATTAGGCCGCAAACAAGCTTGTTTTACATTTTTTTTAGGTAAAAGACTTAACTAATATTCCCTCTTAAAGTCGAATATCACGCGCACGAAGTGTTCCGTACCATTATTATAAAAAACGGCAAAAAAACACGTTTGTTGTATGGGAGCCCCCTTAAATATTCATAAATAATTTTGTTTTTTTTTGTAATTTTTGATATAGCGGCAACAGAAATACGTCATCTGTGAAAATTTCAACAGTCTTACCATCACGGTACAGCCTGGTGACAGACGGACGGACAGCGGAGTCTTAGTAAAACGGCAGAAAGAAAATAAATGCAACTCTGTTCCAATGGAAAACGATTTAATTTCCTTTACTACACTAAGGGCCGCTTCAGACCGGAATGGCAGCGGCCGGCAGCGGCGCGGCGAGCACTTTCCGTACCGCTTGAGACGCTCGAAATGGTCGCGCGGCGGTGACGCGAGCCGCCTCGCGGCCAAGTAACGCGTCTTGGCGTACTGGACTTTTTAATATGTAGACAAAGTTTAAAATTATTTGACACTGAAAGTGCTCGCCACGCCGCTGCCGGCCGCTGCCATTCCGGTCTGAAGCGGCCCTAAGTCCTATCAGTAGGCCCAAACAAATAAACATGGCAGAATCGCGTATCGATCCAAAACATCTCGAGCGATATTCGACTTTAAAGACGTGAATGATACGTGAATATATTTATATGGAACGACCGAGCGAAGCCCTGCGCTTCAGTTTGGGCCAAAATTCCAATGTCTGGCTGCCCCGCTGCACAGTGAATCGAATAGAACAAGCATATGGGACAAAATTATTTTAGTAGTTTTTTGAGCTTATACGAGCTCATTATGTATGAATATACATATACGTATAGTTTATGTACTTTGGTTCGTGACTTAGAGGGGTAGGGTGGGGGTTCAGAAAAAACAATATTATAAAAGTGAATGTACAATAATGAATTATATATTTTATTACATGTACACATAAAATACTAAATCTACTGTTGCAGTAATCTTTTAATCAACATCATTTTTAACATTATCATGCCATTACAAGGAAAAGTAAAACTAATTAGGAACTACATTTACATAGGATTCTTAAGTAGGTACATATAAATCAATTAGAGTTAATTACAGCGGTCATTTTATTAATTACTTTCACCGTCATCATCTTCATCCTGCGAATCATTAATTGACGTGTCATGATCATCTACACTAAACAAACTAGACACTACATCTACATTAGTTTCATTAACTCTAGGGGGTTTCAACAATGCTAAAACATCAGAAGACAACGAGTTTACTCTTTGCCTTGGTACATTTCTAAAACTATTAATTAAAGGGTCAGATGTAATCAACAGCATATTCATTAAATCTCTATTCATGGCTTGACGAGATCGTTTTTTTGTGTGATGTTCCCTAAATCGTCTGCAATCTTTGTTTCGAGCTTCTTGTGCTTCCTCGGATAACTGTCCAATCGGCAATAGTGCTGATCGGATAATGTCCCTACTGTGAATCAATAATTTGTGTACTGTAACAGGCATGTAATACCACGAATAGAGATTTAAATAATGTTTTCTTATATCCCGTGTCAAATTTTCAAACGCTTCTAAATTTATTTCATAGCCCGATGATAGAACTCGAAGTATTATATCAAATTTTTTAATGAGTGATACATCTAACCCTGTAATTGCAGCACTAAGCTCCGGGTTTTCAAAAAATCTTCTAGCTGTATTTCCATCATTAGTATTACCAAAGCCTGGTTTTGGTTTATCAACGATCAGTCCCATTTCCGTTTTAAATCTAGTTTGAATTTCTAGTGAGCGTTTCTTTACATTCGCTTTATCGGCTTCTCCTCTAAGTTGCCACTTTTTTACTTCAAGGCGATAGCTTATGTGAAGTAAACACTCAAAACATCTAATCCAAGCATGGAGAGTTGATAAACCAAAACCAAGATTATCATTATTTGCAATATATTCCCTAGATTCATCATTCATAACTTTTGGAGTAGCTCCACAAATGAAACATTTTTGAGCAGAAGAAGTTTCGGTCATAGTATTGCAAATTTTTCCGTCAACCATGGTAAAAAGCATAATGTGTTCAACAGAAACTTCCCTTCCCATCACCTTGCATAATGTTGGCAATAAAGCGTTTATCTCTTCCAAGACTCGATTTGTTTCGGCAATAGTCAATTCTTTTGTTTCCTTGGAAAAAATAAACTTTATTGGACGACAATATGCAGTAGATGACGGGCGTGGATTCTGCCAAACGACATTATCAGCATCATCCCGTAATTGAAGCGGAACGAACGAATATACAAACAAAAATTCATCAGTGTCATTACTATTCGTAAACTTTTGTTTGTATGTACTATGACCGGAACTTCCATCGCAACCCCATTTACTAATTAGTTTGAATGATGAACAAGGGGACACTAAATTATCTAAAACATCTTCCAGTGATAAAACCAAACGTTCAGCGGTTTTATCTAAAACTGCCTGAACGTTGATTTCAGCACGCGTTTCATTAATCAAAAAGCTATCTTCAGGAGGATAACATGCAACTTTAGCCTTTTTTAAACAATACAATGATGGAAATACGGTATGCCCTACCTTACTAGTCGACTGCCTTATGATGTTGTATGTGCATGTAGTCAATTTGCTATCTATATAGCACGCCAAAGCTTCTTCATTCGTCAAACATCTAGCGTTTTCTTTGCATGACTTGGTGTTTTCTTTGTTGCCTGAGGTGTCGCCGCTCTTGTTATCTTCAATTATGTTCTTCATTCTTCTAGCCACTTCCTTGGAGCCCGATTGACGTGACGAAATTTCTGCTGCAAACAATAACTCCTCGGAACTTGTAGATTGAACTAAATTCTCTACTCGTCGTCGTTTAGTCTTCAGGCTAGAGTCCGAGAATTCCTTCTGGGGCCTTCAGGGCCTGCTACAGCTTCAGTGGATGATGACGGCATCGTCGTACGTCTATGAACTTCAAACTTGATAGGTTCACCATGAAGCCAGTCAGAGTTCTTCTCGAGAAATCGCTGTCTACATTTACCAGCAGCATCCCACTTCTGAGCTATCCTGGATGAAAATTGGGATATCTTTACCTTAATTTGTCTCTGGGAGTCCTCGGTTATTCCACTTAAATCATGCTCAGATGATATAAATGTATATATTTCGTTGTTTCTCGCTTCCTTCAAATGTCTCTGCCATACATCGAAGAAATTGACTTTTGAAATGCAAAAATCGAATTCTGAAAGAAAAAATAAAAAAAATAGTTGTACTCAAAAGTTGGATAGGGAGTTTATTAAATATGACGGTTTATAGCTATAAGTATATTATATATAAATTTCACAGAGTAGACAGATGCCGACATGTAATTTCTTGACCATGAAAGTCAAAGTTAGGGTAAAATTCCAATGATTATTCGGAAACATGTTGATGTTTTACAAAATACAATGAATATTTTTATAATCAATATATGTCTAAAAATACTACTTACCCTCCAAATTGGAATCCATAATAATGAAATAAACACAAATAACTTGGAAATGCACACAATTATTTTTAAGCCAAGAGCAATTACGCAAATGAATGCATAGTAAATTTGCACTCATCCTATATAGTCACCTTAATTACTCATGTAAGGGGGGGTTGCAGGAAAAAATAACACGTGGGACTCTTAATGTATACTCATTAGTAATGACCTACCATAATGAGTTTTTGGATATTTGATAAGGGTTTTTGTCCCATTTGCATGTTCTACTCGATTCACAGTGCGCTGTACCGCTGTTCTCTACTGGTCGCATTTCTCAATAGATTCTCGTAAAATTTTATTAGTTAATTTAAAGTTTTTTTTGTTGAATGACTTTATCGAAATTAATTTAAAAAGGTATACTCGTGAGTTCTACAGCTCACAGAGCCCCTAGTTATGTATGTTCAATGCTTCAGCTTGAACCGAAAATCTTTGGTATGCTCGCTGTCCCGCTGGCCCGCTGTCCTCTACTGGTCGCATTTCTCAATCGATTCTCGTGAAATGTGAGCAGGTTCGTTAGTCATATTTTGTTTGTGAATTCACATTTTGGATTTTTTTCTTAAAATGATTTTTGAAAAATTTACTGACACAAAATTCACCGCTCACAGAGCCACTACTTAGTATTCTAATATGCTAGAAAATCACGGGAGATTTCTATTTCAAATCGGAACTTTGGTATGAAGCACTATTTTTAATTAAATATTTACTAAAGTATATACTAGATAATAATTAGCATTAACTAAATTGAATTAAAACAAAGATACATCTAAAATAGGTCCTCGAGGCATTGTACCGAGGATGGTGGCGGTATTTCAAGCAGTTAGATAAATAAAAATGTATTTCGAGTTATATGAAAAATATATCGTTTTTCTTAAGTAACTAGGTACACGCTTACAATACGAAAAATACAAATGAGTTTCATACATGTAATAACGAAAATCTTCTTCCATATAAGAGAGCGTTTGCTGTTGCACGAGTTTCTTTGAGTTATTTAGTTCTTCCATTTGATTGACTGAAAAGAAAACAACATATATTTTGATTGCTATAGGAGTGGACATATAAATTAATCCCATTCTATCAGCATCCTCCAAGTATTATCCCCGGTTGTGCCCAAAAGGAACCCAGGGTCCGCTTTGGCACCTAATCACAAGATTGTGTGTGTGTGTGTGTGTGTGTGTGTGTGTGTGCGTGTGCGTGTGTACATTGCGTGTTACCGAGGTATTTATACTGCGTTTTATCTATCAAACCCCGCAATGTAGTTAAACTTGCATTCAATTACATGCATGTGTAATTTGCGCTTAATAATAAGGGTGTGTTACGATATATTTGACGACCTATGTAGCCTAGTCGGTAGTGACCCTGCCTACGAAGCCGGAGGTCCCGGGTTCGAATCCCGGTAAGGGCTTGCATTTATGTGATGAGCATTAATATTTGTTCCCGAGTCATGGACGTTTTCTATGTATTTAAGTATTTATTTATCTATATAAGTATGTTTATCGTCATCTAGTACCCATAGTACAAGCTTTGCTTATTTTGGGACTAGATCGATTTGTGTAAGATTGTCCCCAAATATTTATTTATTTATTTGGCTCCTCCGACTGCTATTTATACGATGCAGACCGTACGAACCGGGGATCGAACCCAGGACTTCCACATTGTAAGTCGCCTTACACGGTCACAGTGGCTCTTCGCCATCCCATCCCGCGGCTGAATTTCTTGACGAATCATTTTAATAATAATTTTGAGCGTCCTGTATTTTATGTGCCTGTTGACATTGTTTTTAATTCTTAGTGATTATGTTGACATTTTAATGTAATTAATGACAGTGTATGATTAATACGAAATAAATGAATATGAATATGAATATAATACAATCTGAGGCTGACTGTACGTACATTGGTACTCACATTATCTCTAAGAGTGTTCTCGACTAGAATGTACTCCTCTGACTGGGGGTTCAGCGTCATTTTGTAGTTCTGTAACGCGAGTCTGTCCTTCTGTTTAGCGTACGTCTCTATTACAACGGAATGTATCTGGAAACACACATGTAATTATAGGTGGACCGCTTAAGAGTCCGCAGTAAGCTCGGCCGAATTTCACCTTCCCATACAAACGTAGTTACGCTTTCATTTAAAAACTACGTGTTGGATTGTGACGAAACTTTGCATATAGAATGACATGAGGTATATCTATCTCTGTCATTAGTTTATATGGTTCCAGTTAATAAAATAAACGAAATACAGCAAAAACAAGTTTTGTATGAAAACTCTATTGGCTTTTTTTTTACAGTGGCATCTGAAGCTACATAAACTAATTTCAGACCTGGATATACCTCATGTCCTTGTACATACAAAGTTTCGTTACAATGCAACACGTAGTTTTAAAATGAGAGCGTAACTACGTTTGTATGGAGAATCGAGCTTACTGCGGACTCTTAACTCGGTGTGAGCCTGCTTGCGCGCGGGTGCAGGGGTATGACGATAACGGGGCGCGCGAGCTTCGCCTCCCGCACGTCGCCCGCGCTCCGTTATCGTCATACCCCTGCACCCGCGCGCAAGCAGGCGAGGACCGAGTTAACCGGTCCACCTATAGTCAATAGTTTATCATAATTATGACTGTGTGAAATGCAAATGTCATATAAGAAATGACATGTGTATACGAGACGCCGCTATCTGGTCTCTCGCTCACACGTTCCGCGCACCGCTGCCGCCGCCGCTCCAAGTCGTGGCCACACCGTAAACATTCTTAAGAGTTCTATGGCTGTTGAGACTAGTGCCCTAGTTTATAAGTAGAGGGATATCTAGACTACAAAGAAATACTGAGCGGACTGTAAACACTTATAATAATTAACCAATTCTACAATAGTCGCGGGTCGCGGCGCGTACAAATATTAGTGCGGGCGAGCACGAAGCGGTGCGCGAGGTGAAGTGTCGCCCGGCGGTCGCTGTCGCATCGCCGGCGCGTCGTTATCAGTTAACGGGATTTCTCCGCGCTCTGCGGCGGGTCGGTTTATGTTGCTGGACCGGCATTGTCACCACCAATGGCCTATCCGTACTAATATTATAAATGCGAAAGTGTGTGTGTTTGTTTGTCCTTCTTTCACGTCGCAACAGAGCGTCGTATTGATGTGATTTTTTGTATGGAGATAGTTTATAAGCTGGAGAGTGACATAGGCTACTTTTTCCAGCGGGAAAACATGTAATTCCCACGGGAAAATTCAATATGTTACATTTTTCTATAACCACGCGGGCGAAGCCGCGGGCATCAGCTAGTAATCATATAAATCCATACTTCCATACTATCCTACTAATATTATAAATGCGAATGTTTGGATGTTTAGATGGTTGGATGTTTGTTACTCAATCACGTTTAAACGGCTCCACCGATTTAGATGTGCACGAATATAGTTTATCGCCTGGATTGATAGGATAGTTTTTATCCCGGGTCCACGCAGACGAAGTCGCGGGTGGTAGGTAGTAACTTTATAAATGCGAAAGTATGTCCGTCAATCTGTTACCTCTTCATGCTTAAACCAGTGAACCGATTTAGATGTAGTATAGAGATAGTTTGAGTCCCGGGGAAGGACATAGGATAGTTTTTATCCCCGAAATCATCCCCTAAAGGCGTGAAATGGAGGGTGAAAGTTTCTATGGAGCTACGATATAAACAAGTTCCACGCGGACAGAGTCGCGGGCAGAAGCTAGTTTATTCTATAGGTCTATTGTAATTCTACTACGCGTAAGTACTATCATTTATTCTGTGGTTTGGGTTACAATATGTGAGGTTACCTTAAATGCCTGCGCTAGCCGCAACCTGTCATGCGACGCCGCGACCTTATTGACGCATGTGGCAAGCAACTGGTTGCTTGCTTGCATGTCACTCAGCCTTGACAGTAGAGTATCTATTGGTATGTGGGACGATACAGTAGTTCTCCCAAGCCAGTCCTGAAAAAGAGTTATCAAAATCGGTCAACGTGGAGAATTATCGCTGAACATACATAAGATAAGGTTCTGTCAAAAATTTCAATTCCGGCACAAGCTTTTACTGCCAACTGTACTTTTCCGTATACCGTCATCAACTACTCATTGAGACGATTCTAACGAGCCCAAACTCAACGGGGCCACGTCGGTTAAGTACTGAATTCCCATGGCCACCTTCTGTCTCCATCATCAGAGCAGCTCGGTGATACCATTATATTGAATTGTCATCCAAACTGTACTTATACCCAAAATTTCAGCGAAATCCGTTGAGGTTAAAAGATAAGATAAGATAAGAATTTATTTGCATAGAGTAAGTAGTTTTTTTTTAAGTGTCCTTAGGTGGTACATAGACAATAAGCTGCTTATTCTGCTACCATGTATATTAAATACTAGCGTGCATTAGTTCTATGCTAACATTACATTTTGCGATAGAAAGTCCTTTACTAGTCCAGTCAATGAACTGACAACTTGTATGGAAAAAATGTCAATTTTGGAAATAATTTATAATAGCTTCTTTTTGATGTGTAACGGATATATTATCAATTAAATAGTTACCCAGCGACAAAATCCGACAAAATTTCAGACATCAAAAAAATGATAAATTAACTAGCTTCTAAAAAGTCAGAAAAAATATTAATAAACATGTTTGTCTTTATTTTGGTTCATTTACATTTGCTCTATAATATTCAATATAAATCGTACAAAAAAACACAATGCATGCTTCATTTAAAGCTACATAATTACTTCCGGGTGGAAAGTTTGCCGGATTCTTGAATAAATCATCTTAGAATAACATTTTAAAATGAAATCAACAAAAAAAACGCTATTATAAATTAATGTTTTTCAAAACCGTATTTTGCCTGGAGTATACACTGTAATACTGACTTAACCGGTTCAAAATTCATTTCCATGATTTTGTCCCACACTAACAAACAAACAGGTCAAGTTAAATAAAAGCTTGTAAAAACGAGTATGATGACGAACAAAGAAACCTCCTTCTTTCTATTGAAGTCGGTAAAAAATGGGGTTCAGGGTAAGATGAGCTGCTATGGTGAGAAAGGCTCAGATGAAGTGTTTATCCCCCTCGCCTCGAGCTCGTGCGATAAAAGCTAAGCAATTTATTTTTCTTCATTACCGACAAGCACTTCGTTAATACACACATAGAACAGTATCCTGTGTTAACGCTTTTGGCGCGCAGTTCCGCTAATCTACCACGTTTATGGACCTTGCGACTTCCAATCAGTCCAAATTGCGTTGCCGACCCTTCATTAATTTGAGCATTCGTTGTGACAGCTAGAGACAGGACCCTCACTCTCACTAATTGTAATTACCTTTTTCGTAAACAACGATTCGACGATGTCCCATTTTCCGGATTTAGCGTGGACGTTCAACACTACCCAATCGTACTGGAGTGGACTTATCTGGAAATAATAATGTATCAAAAATATAGTTCATTGCCTTTGTCAAAAAGCCACAGGTGTCTATATAGGGGATAATCTCCGGAACTGTTTAACCGATTCCAAAAAATATCTCACTAGTGTTTGCAGCAAAGCAAGCAGCGGAGCCGCGCGGCAGCTAGCTAGCGGTCTATAATAAAGAGATGTAATGTCCCATGGTCAAAAATCAAGTTTTAGATATGTAAAATGTCAAACCAAATAGTAACTAAGTAAAGTGTGTATACATAGCCATAAGAATACGTGTATCTAACGCATATACAGAGTGACCCATTTAAATCGGTCAGTATGGGAAAGTCTGAAACTATAAGACATAGGAAGATCAGTTCTTGAATGAATAAAATGCATTGTTTTCATATTCTTTAAGTTATTTTCATACTTCAATTCATTTTAGACATCATGCTTCATAAAAATAGTTTAAGTTTTATTTTTCGAAACGTCCGGATTCGATCCCCAAGCTGAGTACAGTTTTTTTTTAAATGTATGAATGCAGTTTTTCTTGTTATTAAAATCGATGACATGGTTCCCAAGAACAGATCTTCGTATGTCTTATAGTTTCAGACTCCCATACTGACCAATCTAAATGGGCCACCCTGTATAAGACATGTATTAAATAATCGTTCGATCTACAAGCTGTTTGCATTTGCTCTCCCTAGTCACCACCTTTCATGGCGACCTTGCCAGGATACTAGTACAGGATAGTGCTATATAGAGTAGAATCATTACGGTTGGCACGTACCTGTTGTCTTTGGCATAAAGTGAGAGGCGACATCATGTTCCCGGCACCTTCGTGCCAATGGTTGGCACAACAATATGCCAAGCAGTACAGCGCCGGTTTATTCTCCAGGACTGGCTTCTGGCAGAACTTCTGCCATTCTGTAAAATTCCTTCACGGCTTTAGTTCTAAGCCCACGACTGTGGACCGACGACCTGCAGGTCGATCACGTAACGCATTGTACGCGCGTAAGGTAGATCTAAATGACAATTTTTATATGAAATAAGTTTCTGTCAAAAACTTCATTTTTGGTACAAGCTTTTATTGCCGGCTGTACTTTTCTGTATACCGTCATCAACTACTTATTGCGACTATTTTAACGAGCCCAAACTCGATGGGGTTATGTGGTTTTATTACGGAGTGCCTATGGCCACCTTCCAGCTCCATCATCAGGATCAGCTCCACGTCATCATAATATTGCATTGTCGCGCGATTTACATATTCGTGCAAAATTTCAACTCAATCGGAAAACCGGGAAGTGGATCAAATTTGATTTGCGAGATTTGATTACAGACAGACAGACAGTCAGACAAACAGACAACGGGACAAGTGAAACTAAATAAAAGCTTGTAAAAATGACAGTTGATCTGGCCTAACGCGCGTTCAAAGCGTTACGTAGTTACCCCTCTAGTAAAGGTCGCGGGAGTCCGCTGGATGCGGGTGGCGCAGAACCGGTCGTTGTGGCACTCTTTGGGGAGGCTTAGTCATATTCATATTCATTTATTCCTAATTGTCAATATTACATGTCAGAATGTTTATAGTTATTAAAAGAAGAATATAATAATATTAGCATTAAATAAATAAATAAATATTACGGGACAATCTTACACAAATCGACCTAGTCCCAAACTAAGCAAAGCTTTAATAACAAACAAACAAACTAACTAACGTAACTTAACTTATACAAAATGTGTCTATAACAAGTTAATAAACAGTATAATAGTTAATAATTATTATTTTAAGTCATCAACAGAACAGTAGGTATTTAAATAAAAACATTCACACAATATTCATAAATTCGTCGTAGCTATAGAATGTGTGCTCGAGGAGCCATTTTTTTCGTTTTCTTTTGAAAATCATTAGGGACGGGGCCGACGTGATTGTCTCTGGCAATTTGTTGTACACGGCTGGCCCCATCACGTTTGTCACCTTTCCGGATTTGGCCAGTCGTCGTTTCACTGGGAGAATTTTATTAGGGTATCGCAGCAACCGAGATGAATCCGCCCGCGCGCTTTTTGTACTCGCTTAAGTGAGCGTAGGTATAGCATGCAATCTGTAAATGTACTTATGTCTAGCAGTGGAAGTCTTTTGGCTGATATGATGATGACGATGATGAGATCTAACTGCATAAAACTCGTCTCACATCAGTTCTATATTTGAGAAATAAGCAAGAATATTTGTTAGCGAGTCTTAGATATTTTCTATGTTTTCTGTATCTATTAAATATATCGTCGTCTAGTAATAACACAAGCCTTATTGAGCCTTATATGAGGCTAGTTCGATTTGTGCAAGATTACCCCCTAATATATATATTTTTTTATTTATCAGTTACATCATAGATATAAAGCTCTATAACCACTGAAATATAAAATTTTATCCATTTTTAAGCAACAATTGTAAAAAGTAGCACTGTAAATTCAACTTCATGTGCTCAAGTGACCCCTCTTAGAAATTCAGGCGTTATTATTTGAATGTATTTTCTATACATTTATGATTAAGTATATGAATGTATTTTCTATATGTACACAAATTGCTTTCAGGTAAAAATGCAGTGGCATGCTAACTATCGTATCATACTTTACGAAGAAATCTAACGGCAGAGCACAGAGCTAGATTGCTCATGGTGAACCTCAATCCCCGACTGGTAGAAATGGTTGGCAACCAGGTTGTTTACCTTCCGCAGTCAACCGTCCAAGGAGATAATGTTATGCGCTACTCACCAAGAAATTTAACAAAGTCAGCTAGTAGGTATCTTCGCCTGGTGAGCATCAACCCCTGATTGATTGAAATGTTTGGCAACCAGGTTGGTTACCTTTCGCAGTCGACCGTTTAGGAGTATAATGTTATGCGCTACTCACCAATTAATTTAATAAAGTCAGCTAACATCTTCGCCTGGTGAGCATCGATCCCGGGTTGATTGAAATGATTGGCAACCAGGTTGGTTACCTTCCGCAGTAAACCGTCCACGGAACCACCTTGTCTCATGTGTTGTTGGAATTGATGCATCTGGGACCAAAACATTAAATCTGTGGTGTAAACAAGGCTTTTAATAGTAGAACAAGAAACTAGGAAATACTTACGGCTGCATCAGGACTTCTGCCCAGCATTCTAGAAATTAATAAGTAAGCTCTGTAACGATTGTGTTATGGGAATTACACGAGGAGAGAAAAACAATCAATAACGGATAACTAAATAAAATAAAAACATTGCTTAGAGCCCCGACAAAAAACAGCAAGGAATCATCCCAACAGACAAGACTGACTTTAAAACGCCCAAATAATCACGCTCATCGCCCAAAATGTATGAGCTTAAGAGTCCGCAGTAAGCTCGGCCGAACTTCACCTTCCCATACAAACGGAGTTTAGTTCTCATTTTAAAACTATGTGTTGGATTGTGACGAAACTTGTCATATACAATGACATCAGGTATATCTATGTCTGTAATTAGTTTATATGGTTCCAGTTTATAAAACAAACGAAATGCAGCAAAAACAAGTTTTAAACTTAAATTCGCTGTATTTTTTTTACTATCGTATCTGAAGCTACATAAACTAATTACAGACCTGGATATACCTCATGTCACTGTATATGCAAAGTTTCGTTACAATCCAACACGTAGTTTTAAAATGAGGGCGTAACTACGTTTGAATGGAGAATCGAGCTTACTGCGGACTCTAAAGTGAAATATTAGATAGTCTGATGTAATGGGTTTATATCATGGGAGATTAAGGTAGCAGAAACCAAGAGAATCTCCACTACCTCAAGCACATGGGGTCCTGTCTCTTGACCAAACAACTTTTAGGCAAATGTATCATTTGACAAATGTTTCATTACATTTTCGGGTATTCTTTGAATATCATCAAATAGAAGTCATTAGGTTAGGTTAGGTTTGTTTTATAATCCTACTAATATTATAAATGCGAAAGTTTGGATGTTTGTTACTCAACGGCTCAACCGATTTAGATGAAATTTTGCACGAAAATAGTTTATACCCGGGATTATAATATAGGATAGTTTTTATCCCGGGTCCATGCAGACAAAGTCGCGGGCGGACGCTAGTAATCCTATAAAGCTTTCTAAAAAAATGCATTAGGCCAAATGAAACATTTGGCCAAAGTTGTTTGGTCTAACATTAGTGAACCCAAGCACATACTACATTGGATGATTCCAAGGCTACGTTTCCACTGAGACGGAGCGGAGACGTACGGAATCGAAATGAATTATGGAATCAAATTAATTGATATCCGCATCTCGTGACCGTTTTGATTTAATGCATTAATCTAATTGATCGCTTCGCATCTGTTGAAATGCACCCTTAGGGTGCGGACATGATACGTCATCAACCAGGCATGTTCAGCGGCGGCAGCGGCGGTGAGCCGTACGTTGGAGCGAGATGCCGCTATATATAGACACTAGTTTTACAAAAGTGACTGCCATCTGACCCTCAAACCCAGAGGGAAAACTAGACCTTATTGGGATTACACCGGTTTCCTCACGATGTTTTCCTTCACCGAAAAGCCACTGTTAAAAATCAAATGATATTCCGCACATAAGTTTAAAAAAAAGACCCAGTTGTAAGTACCAGCGAACGAACAAACCATAGAACGCGAGCTCCTTACAAATGTCTACCCTAACACGTGCCTTAAACCCGGTATGCGCATGTTCGAACTAAACGGCTGCCTGGCATCGTTTTGACACCCCGCCCCCAACCCCGCTTAGTGGCAATAGCACCCATTATGTGGGGCCATTCGGCGGCGCTACTTAGACTCGTATGGTTCTTTCGTTCGCCGAGTGGTACGCGTTGGGGTTCGCATCCACGACTCCCAGATTGAAAGCCGGGTGTTCTTTCCTCCATCAAGAATCCTTTAGTTACTTACGTAAGAAGGTCTGTTAGTTCAGATATCTTCCCCTCGTTCTGCAAGAAGCTGGTGTAGTGGTTCAAAGCCAATGGTCGCGAGGACAGGAGTTCGTACACCAGTTTTTTGTTCAGGGTTTGCATGAGGAATAATACTACCTGGAATAACATGATTCTTGCTCAATAGGGGTGGAGACACTGAATTAAATCCATACTAATATTATAAATGCGAAAGAGTGTCTGTCTGTCTGTTAACTCTTCACGCTTAAACCGCTGAATCGATTGAGATGAAATTTGGTATTGAGATAGATTGAATGCCGGGGAAGGACATAGGATAGTTTTTATTCCGGAAATCCGTGAAATGGGGGATGAAAGTTTGTATCGAGCTACGATATGAACGAGTTCCACGCGGACGGAGTCGCGGGCAGAAGCTAGCTTAATGTAGTATTTTCTCGAAGGAATGCAGTCAAATGGAGAAGAAATCAACGCAAAAGGTTAAATAAAAGTTATTACTGTCCAAAGTTTTAAGAGGGGGTATGTTCTGTCCCTTTTCCGCAAAACGCACCTTCAAGTTCATATGAGAGTGTTTCTCAAAAAAAATGCCACTACATTTTTTCGGAGATTTTCTGCAACTTTTATGTTATTTCTACTCAAAATCACGATATCCTTCCATCCCACTAGGAGAAAAAAAGTGTCCCAAAATGTTCATACATTTTTGAACTTTCCTATTGTGTTACCACCATACAAAGTGTATGGTAAATGGTAACACAATAGGAAAAATATCTTTGGGACAGTTTTTTGTCCTACCAGGGTCGAAAGAGCTCCTGATTCTGAGTGGAAATAGTTAACATAAAATTCCTAGAAGTACAATTATTAATAGTGGCATTTTTTTTGAGAAACGATCATGAAACGATTGTAATTTACTATGACGCTCGCAGATTGTGACGTCACTATCTGTGAGCGTTTTCTCTCTGTAACAAGCAACATTAAAACGGTTGTAGCCTCGTTATTCTTAGAGATATCTGAATGGGATTTTCGTCACCAGGCATATTTTTTGGAGTAATATTAAATTTTGAGTCTACACCCGTATTCTGTGCTCTGCTCGGCTTGCGCGCGGACGGTATAACGGGCCCGAGTCGAGTGAAGCGCGAGGACTATAGTTACTATTGAAACAATCAACACAATGTCACCAAGACATCCAAAGCAAACCAAGAGAGTTAGTCCACAGCAGAATGTCACCTCGTTCTTATTTGAAGCCTTTACCTACAGTGCATGGGGTGCGTCGCACCCGGGCGCACGGTCCTAGGGGGCGGCGAGCGCCACTCGCAGGGTCAGGTTTGGTTAAGAGTCCGCAGTAAGCTCGATTACGCTCTCATTTGAAAACTACGAGTTGGATTGTAACGAAACTTTGCATATGCAATGACATGAGGTATATCTATGTCTGTAATTAGTTTATGTAGCTTCAGATACCATAGTAAAAAAATACAGCGAATTTAAGTTTTTCATACAAAACTTAATTTGCTGTATTTCGTTTGTTTTATACACTGGAACCAAATAAACTAATTACAGATATAGATATACCTTATGTCAATGTATATGCAAAGTTTCGCCACAATCCAACACGTTTGTATGGGAAGGTGAAATTCGGCTGAGCTTACTGCGGACTCTTGATTATTTAGAATTTTCTCACAGTCAATATGGCGTTCCCATCACCCACAGCGAGCGCAGCATCGAGTAGACCCGTCTTGCTGGCGAGACTCCTGTGTCCGTGCAGCGAGCATGTTCGCCCGAGCACCAGCCGCTTTATGCTCGTCGCTACAGTATGCTCCGGAGGTGGTTGGGACTCTTTGGGGTCCCTGCCGGATTGGGCGAGGATTACTGAAGAAATATAATATAAATGTATATTGTTGTAAATTAAGGTAAATAAATAAATAAATATTAGGGGATAGTCTATCATCAGTCGTTCCCTCAATGCTGAGGACCGTGACATCATGTCCTCTTCTTGTTGACCAGACTTCACCAAAGGCTCCTAACACCCGCTATATGTATGGCCTCGTGCAGGTTGTGGTCTTACCATAAGTAAGTTCAATAAATATACAAAAGCAACTTACTCAACTCCAAAACTTTATTTGACACCAGACTGGACAGTGGTAAAGTGACCGTCTTGACAGTGCTGATGCCGGTACCGGAGAACAGGCTATCCTCCGTTTGACCGGGCGACGATTGGTTCTGACCGATGGCCAGGATTTCTTGAGTTGATAGCTGAAAAGGTTTTATTTAAATTTAACCCATACCAGGCAGAGAATAGAGACTAATATCGACCACATACAGTCAATTACTTTCAACTTAATGTCAATAAATAAGTCATTTTTCACCTACAGACTTGGAATAACAACACATAGGCAGTCAGTACGTTGTGACATCTAAATTTTTGATGACATACATAAATAAACAGAACATGAACCAAAAGACGATTTGAATGTTTGCATATGGGTTAACAAATACATCCTTTATTAGACACTAGCTTCCGCCCGCGACTTAGTCCGCGTGGACCCGGGATAAAAACTATCCTATATTTTAATCCAGGCTATAAACTATCTTCGTGCAAAATTTCATTCAAATCGGTTCAGGTGTTTAAGCGTGATTGAGTAACAAACATCTAAACTTTTGCATTTATAATACTAGCTTCCGCCCGCGACTTCTTCTGCGTGGGCTCGGGATAAAAACTATCCTATATTTTAATCCAGGCTATAAACTATCTTTGTGCATAATTTCATTCAAATTGGTTCAGCCGTTTAGGCGTGATTGAGTAACAAACATCCAAACATCTAAACTTTCGCATTTACAATATTAGTAGGATATTTAATTATTCTACTAATATTATAAATGCTTATGTAGATATTTAGTTTTCTACATACCTACATAAACTTAGTTATATATCCCCAAAAGGGGAGGGGGAGACAGAGCATATGAAATTGAATTTCGGTGCCTGTTGTAGCAATTTTACAACTAGATATGCAACGGAGAGTGGTTTGGCAGGATAAGTACCTGATACCGAATATCTGGTGATGCAGACGGCCGGATATTCGGATATTCGCTATCCGGCCGAAAGTTACATGCCTAAATTAAGTAAATTAGACAGCGCGCGCGCGACGCTGCGTCCAGGTGGCAACATGTTACTCGCTGTATGTTTGCATAGACACGTGCGCAATTTTTTAAGACCTTAATCATCATCCTCCTATCGTTATTCCCGGTTGTGGCCCGAAAGGAGCCCGGGGTCCGCTTTGACACCTAACCCCCAAGACTTGGCCAAGGCCCTAGTTTTACGAAAGCGACTGCCATCTGACCTTCCAACCCAGAGGGAAAACTAGACTTTACGTCACAATGGTTCCCTTCACCGAAAAGCTAACAGTAAATATTCCGTACATAAGTTCCGAAAAACTCATTTGTACGAGCGAGCTGGGATTCGAACCCACGACCGCCACTTGACAGCTACATGCCTGAACCACTAGGCTACTGTAGCTATCCACTAGGCTACCATAGCTTTTAAGACCTTAATAATTGATAATATAGTAGTTTGTTATTTATTCGCCCTTCTTTTACGTAGGTACTCTTAATCTCTCCTTACTATTATATACATATATCCTTATTAAATTAACATTATTCTGTGCTAAATTACTATCCAGTATCTGGCTGGATTCAACACCACTATTGGGTATTCAGCGGGGGATATCTGTTGCATCTCTAGTTTAAACATGGAGAAATGTGATTTGCAGTGATATATTAGTGAATAGGAGAGTTTCTTATTAGATTACTATGGACCAGTTAGCCTAGTGTAGTGGGTAGTAATGCTGCCTACGAAGTTGGGCCCTGGGTTCAAATCCCGGTGAGGGCAAATATTTTTGAGATGAGCATGAGCAACTTTTTTTTAATTTGATATAAATGGGGTATTTTTCTACTCAGCATTGAGAGCACTTTCGAACCTAATAAGAGAAAAAAAGTGTCCCAAGAATTTTTATTCCATTCTGTTACCGTTTCCATACTGAGCTTGTATGGTGGTAACGGAACGGAAAACCAAAAATGATATGTAACATTTTGGTCAGTTTTGTTTCTTATTAGGTTCGAAAGTTCTCTTGATTCTGAGTAGAAAAAACCCGATTACATCAAAATTAAAAAAAAGTCGAGTGTACAACTTTCCGTAAAATAGCCCGCCTAGGTTCAATCAATCAATAAGCCATTTAAACTGAACTTGAAGTGTTGTTTGGTTACAGAATTTGATTAAAGAATATCTCTGAATTCAGTTTGCCGTACGGCATAGGCCTCCTCCAGCATTTTCCACTGTTTTCTGTCTTTCGCGACCCTTCTCCAGTTCGGGCCTGCTGTCAGTTTTAACTCGTCTTCCCACCTTGTGAACCTTCCACCCGGTGTCCTGTTGCCGTCTCTAGGATACCAATCTGTTACTATTTGGCTCCATTTCTCTTGTGTACTTCTTAGTAGGTGTCCTGTCCATCTCCACTTAAGTTGGTCTATTTTTTGTAGTACATCTGTTAGTACAGTCAAGGAATTTAATTTAGGACCCACTTAAGGTTGACAATCCGGTCGATTTGTATTGGACTACAAAGAATATTTTTGCGAAAAGGGTCGTAAATTAAATTCCTTGACTGTACATCTACTACATAATAGCCCGCCTAGGTTATAACTTCCTAATTATTATAAGAATGATATTGTATTATATTTTGCATATGAATAACATTTTCAATTATTAGTTCTTTTCTGAAACACAGGCTATCCTAACTCAGACACGAATTATTCGCCTCTAATAGTAAGCTCCTAGTCTATAGTAAAACTGATGGGCAAGAAGTAAGTACATTGTGTTTTATCAATAAATTATTATTTATTATCATTGAGAGAAGGTTAGTTTCCCAAACTAGGTTATAAAATAAGCAGCTATTATTATTATTATTATATTGTAAGTATTCATATTATTTAAATTTATTAGATAAAAACAAAAACAACTAAGGTATTATACATATACGAACCACGTCATCATCAAAGCTAAATGCTTTCGCCTTGGTTTCACTGGTATTCCAGTAATCGTCTTCGTCATCCATTTAGAAATCAACGTACCTATTTAAAGAGAGGTCTTTTATTTTAGTTTGTAAGCATATAAACAATGTTATAACCCAAACACAACACGACACTATTGAAGTATTGAAGACAAGTGTCAAGTTAACTAAAAATATAAGAAATAGTTTGATTCACTTCCATAAAAAGAATAAATTACGCTAATTTATTTTTAACTTTATTACAAACAGATAAAGCTCATATTTGTTAGACGTTTTAGTTTACATGTGTATATGTGATGGAAATAATATCTAGTCAAACGAGACTCAGTCGCAGTGACATTGACAGATCAGGTATGTATTTTCCAGTCAAAATTGTTTAATTTGGAATTGCTACGGACGCAAAAAAAATAACGGCTAAAATAAAAATACTTTCATTTAACCGTCTTAATTGGAAATAAGTTAATGAAAATTAAGATTACTGTAAAATCAAAGGAAAGGTGCTTATGAGATACGCTACTCCTTGTTGCTCTCCATCAGCTGATTAGAAGATTTAATAGACAAATAAAACATCATTGTCATTCATGTCACAAAATACTTAACAATCACTCACAGTTTGTGTTTATAAAAGCGTTCCTTGAACCATGTAGACAGCAGCTTGCAGACCAAAACACCTTATAATTGATCGTAAGTTGTAAAAAACACTTTCATCATGTCGGGTTGTTGCAAAAGTTGCAAAAACCCATGTATGGTCTGCAAGCGCACCGTCACAACCAAGACGGGCCTGCAGTGCCAAGGGTCCTGTAAATCCTGGATACATTTCACCTGCTGCAGTTACACCCCTGGAAAAATCAAAGACATCAAGGCAAAGATAATCAAAGTCCGGTGCCCATGTCCGGACTGCGCGACTCAAGGGCCGAAAGAAATACTTGTGAAAAAGGAATCTAGTTTCACATGCATCAACAAGATTTGTCCGGTCAACAATCCACCCAAGTGTACCAAACACGCATGCCCTATAAAAAAAGTATGCCAGCAAACATCGACGTGCGCTCCAGATCCCCCAAAGTGCCCCGAGTGGCCTGGCATGCCATGTGGCGCGAGCTGTAAGAAGAATGCACAGGACGAAGGGGATCGATGCCCGCCACCGCCGCCATGCTACCCCCCTCCTTGTCACCCCCCTCCTTGCCCACCTCCGCCTTGCCCACCGCCACCTTGCCCGCCCCCGGTTTGCCTACCTCCGCCTTGCCCGCCACCGCCTTGTCCGCCACCTCCTTGTCCGCCACCTCCTTGTCCGCCACCTCCTTGCTCACCTCCGCCTTGCTCGCCGCCAGCGACACCAGTAATGCCTTCGATCAGCATAGTAGAGAACATGTGCGAGACAGTCGGTGTCTTAAGTGACCAGCTCAACCAACTGATGTGTAAGATGACGGACGTTTTAGCTCCGAAAGGACAAGGCACCCCTTGCCGCTGCCCACAGAACCCTAGGCGATAGGTTCAAGGAAACAGTAAAGATTCAGTCCAAATGTCTTCAGGTTTTAGGTTCTCAAAATGGCACTTCATTTGATCACACGGCTAAGCCCATTGACCGGCTTCGCATGAAAGAAATGCGTTACTTGACAACAAGTGAAGTGTCAGCAAAAAAATGGCGTCATAACTCCTCTGTTCATACCTCTGTTTGTAAAATGGAATAAAAAATGCACGAAGATGAGGACTCTTAATTTTCATCTGACTTCCAATATGAAGAAACTAAACCCTTTTATAGGATCACTGGATGGAGCAACTGTTTTATCGAGAACGCGTGATAGTTGAAATTAAAATTACACTTTTATTTATGATTAAAATCAGATACTCATGGCTCCATTCCCCTGGAGCTGTGAAAATCGAACTTATGAGTTACTTTCACTTCAAAGTCCCGAATGCGTATTTCCATTTGTGTGTTTAGTAGAAGGCAGTACTTATTTATAGCCTCGAAACGCGCACGCGCGTTCCAAACAAGTGCTTAACAACTCGTCGTCCAATGGCGCAACGACTGTTTCTTCGAAATACGTGTTCATGGCGATGCATAGAGCGCGCAACGTCACCGTTGTCCGCTTCTAAAAAAATGAAAACAGCACGGCTATCACGGGACGGCTCGCGAGCTCTTCCGATTTTTCTCGCACTATCCGTCTCTCTCTTATTAGAACACTTAGAACAAGAGGTATAGTGCGAGAAAAATCGAGAGTATGTCGCGGCCGTCTCATGATAGACGTGCAGTGTTTGAGTTTTCTCGTTTCATCAAACACATCATACCAAACACAGACTCCGTACGTGTATGTCAAGACAAGTACAGTACGGCTACCATGAGTTTGACATTGTCATTTTTAGGTAACGAGAATCGAGTTTTCTATCTGTGCATCTCTATTGCACTTTGAAAGTACGAGCGGGATACACAGATAGAAAACTCTACACTCGTTAGCGTAAGCCGTCATTGTCAAACTCATGGTAAGCGTACTACCTCTTATTGAACACGGAAATAAATACCTACGCCAATACCGGGTTCATGCTCTTCCTAATCCCGTGCGCGATTGGAGGACGAGTGTTTTGAGTTTTGAACGCGTATTAGATTAACAAACCAGTATTTCATCGCCTTCATCCGTCACTGTGACTCCTCTCTCCTCTTCACACTCTCCTCGGCCGGCTCAAACAGACAACGTCCGTGCCACGTGGTGCAAGATCAACGGTGGTAGAAGCACTTACCGAACTTACCTACTATAAATACCGGATCTGTTCTAACTATGTTCGGATAATGGTACAACCTACTAACTTTTCATAAAAAATCTGCACGTTGCTGAAGATAAAGTAAATAACGGTTCTGAGCTCAAATTCGAAAATAAAACAAATGCACACGGTGAAATGGTAATAGAACATCAAAATGTTATTTAATACTCAATACTCAATCATTTATTGCATTCCCCAATGTTAAGTTTACAGGGTTTTAGGTAAACTTGTTTTAGTTGCTAAGTAATGAGAATAAAACTTAATTGTTGGGCACCGCAAAATTACTGAAGAGAAGACGACTTACTTACATAGGTAAGTACTTATGTATCTGCTTATTATATATGTTCCGTATCTCAAAAGGAAAACGAAACCCTTAACGAGCACTTTGTTGTCCGTCTGTCTGTCTGTCAAGACCCTTTATCTAGGAGTTCAGAGTGGAGTTGAAATTGAAAACCATACAGCCCCCCTATTCCGTAACTTGTTTTAAGCTCGGCTCAACGCTCACCCACAAATATAGATAAGACGCGCTCGCTGGAAAGAACTCCTGTCTAGGCACCTTCATTGATATAGAGGGTGCGTTCGACAGGACCAACTTTAGCAGCATAAAACAAGCACTAGAAAGACATAAAACCGAACAGCTGCTCATAGAATGGATTATGAACATGCTAAAGAAAAGAATTATAAGACTATCCGAAAACCAAAGCCACCAGGCACTAGTCATAAGAGGATGCCCTCAAGGAGGCGTCCTCTCGCCACTGCTGTGGAACCTGATAGTAAACGACCTAATAACGAAACTAAACAATAACCGCTTCCTAACGATAGGATATGCGGACGACATAGTCATACTGGTCAGTGGCCTGATCACAAGCACACTATGTGAACTAACACAAACAGCACTGAAATAAATAGAGAAATGGTGCAAGGAGAATGACCTATCGGCAAATCCAAAGAAAACCGACACAATTCTCTTCACAAATAAACGTAAACTGGGTACCTACGAAATGCCAACACTATTTGGCACAAAACTAACACTCACGAAAGAGGTGAAATATCTAGGTATAACACTAGACGACAAACTTAATTGGAGCAAACACCTAGACAGTAGACTAAACAAAGCAACAGTAGCCTTCTGGCAATGCAGAAGGATGGTGGGGAAGAGATGGGGCCTGGCTCCCCACATCATACTGTGGCTGTACAAAATGGTGATAGTACCAATGATTAGCTATGGTGCCATAGTATGGTGGCCCCGTACCCAAACCACAAGTGCAATTACCAAAATCCAAAAAACGCAAAGACTAGCATGTGTGGCGGCTACAGGATGTATGAGAACAACCCCAACAGCAGCACTAGAAATAATGCTAGGACTCCTACCTTTACACATGCATATACAAAAGGAAGCGGCTGCGACGACAATACGCCTAAAAAGCCTCAACCTATGGACGAAACTAAACACACCACACACGAAGATCCACAACAGACTGATCACAAGCCTCCCCTATCATGGAGGCTCCAATCGATAAAATACCGAGAACTGCAGTCTTCAGGAAAGACTACGGCATATTATTAACAGAAGACTCGAGAGAGGGGCTAAACCAAACAGACCTCAGAATCTTCACAGATGGTTCGAAAACAAATACGGGAACGGGATGTGGAGTGTTCTCAGAGGACTTAAACATACACATATCCAAACCACTGGGTAAACAAAACACGGTATTCCAGGCTGAATGCGTAGGGATAATTGAAGCCTGTAATGCCATAAAGAGACGACAAGTAGAGAACACAAACATACGGATACTCACAGACAGTAAATCGGTACTACAAGCACTGAACAGTGACAACATCACATCTAGCTTGATATACGAATGCCACCAAAACTTAACAGAGGCGTGCGCAGACAAAAACAACGTTACCATACAATGGATCAAGGGGCACAGTGGCTCAAGAGGAAACGATGCAGCGGACGAACTGGCCAGGAAAGGCTCAGAAACGGCGGCATACGGACCGGAACCAATCTTACCCCTGCCACAAAGCTACATATACAATCAACTTGACCTATACACCAAAGACCTACACCAAAGATACTGGGAGGATATAGACACATGCAGACAGACCAAAGAGATTCTGTCAAAACGCGACAACAAACTCACAACCGCACTACTGAAGACACACAGAAACCAACTACGCAAGATACAGGACATAATACCCTGAACAGACACCTGTACAACATGGGTATCACAGACAGCCCCATGTGCAGAGCCTGCATGGAGGCGGAGGAAACGACCAAACATATTCTACTGGACTGCAAGCAGGTAGAAGTATACAGGAAAAAGCACCTAGGGTCTCCGGACACACTACGGAACGCAGTCAGGAACACAAAGGCACTCACCAACTTTTTAGAGGAGCTGGGGTGGTTAGAGTAGCGCTACCCCACCATTTCACGCAAAATAGGCACACTGGATGTCGACTTGCGGAAAAGAGCCCAGTACAACTAACTAACTAACTAACACCCACAAATATATCTTGACACCGCGATGCATAGTAACCAAGCGTAGGTAGAGGTCTAGTTTCGTGACGGGTGAACGGCGGGGTGAGCCGCATAACAGCCCAGTACTCGACGACAAAAATAGTAGATTGTACAACAAGTGCATAAAACGCACCATTTTACGCGAGACGTTTACCCATCCGAGCGAGCTGGCGAGCGAGGGATATGAAATCGAGTGTAAAATGGGTTTTATGGACGAACTCTACTCTACTTTTCACTTCGATTGCGAGGAAATCAAATGAAATTTAATAACTACCTAGGTATAAGTTTGTTTCATGCAGTTTTATTGTGTAGGTACTTTGGCTAGAGTATTCTATGAAGTTAAAGTATCTCGTGTGGCTGTTGGACCGATTGCCTTGGTCTTCGACGAAGATTTTGTTTTATGCACTAGAGCATAAACAGCGACTTTATGTCGCCTACGCACAGCGTGAGAAATGAAAAAGTGTATTTCAACACTCAAGAGAATCACAATTTATAGGGTACTTTCCATTGACCTAGTACTTGGCTAGTAATATCGTCTTATACTACAAGTACCTACAGGGGAAAATCTGAAACTATACATTATAAATAAAACACTAAAAACAGGGCTTTTGTGCAAGGAACGGGAATCCAAATTTGTGTTACAAGTTTAAACAGAAATGTAACTGTTTTTATGATGTACCTACAGTCAGCATCATAAACATGTATATAAATAAATAAATAAATATTAGGGGACAATCTTCCACAAATCGACCTAGTCCCAAACTAAGCAAAGCTTGTACTATGGGTACTAGATGACGATAAACATACTTATACAGATAAATAAATACTTAAATACATAGAAAACATCCATGACTCAGGAACAGATATTCGTGCTCATCACACAAATAAATGCCCTTACCAGGATTCGAACCCGGGACCTCTTGCTTCGTAGGCAGGGTCACTACCAACTAGGCTAAAGCGGTCGTCTAACAGTATACACTTTTGGTGGTTCTAGGGCTTTATCTCTAAGCGATAAGGTCCTAGAACCACTGAGTGTAGCTATAGTTTTTGATTTTTAAAATAAATACCTTTTCCCTCTTTTATAGTTTTTGATTTTTAAAATAAATACCTTTTCCCTCTTTTATATGTAGGTATAGGTACCTAATAACTTTGGTGTAGGTATAAACTAACAGTTGCACTGTTATGCGTACCTACCTATTTATTCCTTTTTACTCAAAACGAAAAACCAGTTCCCATTTATAATTTGGTACGGAACCCTCGGTGGGCGAGACCGACTCGCCCACCGAGACTTTAATTTTACGTAGGTTAGGTCTAGTTTTCCCTCTGGGTTGGAAGGTCAGATGGCAGTAAAACTAGTGCCTATGCCAAATCTTAGGATTAGGTGTCAAAGCGGACCCCGGGCTCCTTTAGGGGCACAACCGGGAATAACGCTAGGGGGATAATGACGTAGGTTAGGTTAGTATGTTCCTCGAGTACTCGAACATGCTTGGACCGATTTGGTTGAAACTGTTTTGGTTCAGCCTATCCTTCCCACGTGGTCTCGTGGTCATCAGGTCAGGATATGATGATGTGATCCTGGAGAAACCGAGGGAAATCTTCAAATAAGGTGAAGTATCCCCTAGGACCCGCTGCGCCCGTGTGCAACGCACACCCTGCACGATAGGTAAAATCTCCCCTGCGGGCGTAGCGTAGCCATTTTATCACTTATCGTTGTCGATAAGACACCCGTCACTCGCAGTCGCATACTTGTCAGAACGTGATCCACATCGAGAAGTGATAAAATGGCTCTTGCTACGCCCGCTGCTAGCGGGTGCTGTTTCTGTAGGTATACGTCCCATGCGACGGGTAGGGATAGCATCCGTTCGGTGTTCTCCTAGCAACCTTGTTTTAAGGTAAATTATTTTTAGTGCTCGGGATACAAATGTGAAAAGTGAGCCCGGGTTGCTTTATTTATATGTATTTTTTGAATTAACAACACGCTGTTAAAATTATTCCGAGTCCTCTCGAGCACAACCAGTGCTATTACCACGAAAATCGAATCTCTAATTTCATATATATCCGACTCTATCACACTTATGGTTTATGGTACTCGAGCGACAGGGATTCTACGAACTTCGAGATTCGATTTTCGTGGTAGCGCCGCAGGGCTGTTACTTATTCGCTACGCGTTAATGGGGCTCACCCCGCCGGTCATTCGTCACAAAACTGGACCTCTACCTACCTATGCTTAGTTACTACGCATCGCGGTGTCAAGGTACCTATATTTGTGAGTGAGCGTTGAGGAGAGCTTAAAACAAGTTACAGAATAGGGGCCCAGCTGTCGATCTAGATAAGCAAATGAATGACCTATTTATTTATCGTATGGCTGATTATATATCTCTACTTCAAAGATGTACAGTTTTTAAGTACGCTACCACGTCTTCGGTTAAAGATTTATATGACCTACTAGCTTCCGCCCGCGACTTCGTCCGCGTGGACCCGGGATAAAAACTATCCTATATTTTAATCCAGGCTATAAACTATCTTCGTGCAAAATTTCATTCAAATCGGTTCAGCCGTTTAAGCGTGATTGAGTAACAAACATCCGAACATCCAAACATCTAAACATCTATCAAACACAGAGCACCGATGCTGTAATCTTTCGATGGAATGCACACGAACACTGTGAATAAAAAGTTTGTATTATATCTCAACGACGTGGTTAAGGCTTGTACACCCGCTAAAGTCCTTGAGCGTATGGGCGGAGCCTCGACCCTCTCCCCGCGCAAGTCGCACAACCCGCCGTCGTTTATTAAGCGTTACATAGATTAAGTTACAGACACGTCATCGCGCATCGTTACCAATGCAAGGGTGGACGTGGGTGGGTGACATTCGTCATGCTTAATTGAAACGTGATATTTGTCATACAAAAATTACATAATTGATTAAGTTCAAAAATTATGTCCCTACTATTATAATACTATTTACTTACGATTAGTGTAGTTCCGTCAGCACGGCTAGCACGAGACGGCCGCGGCCGTCTCGTGCTAGCCGCTAGCTAGTCGCTAGCGAGTATGTCGCGACATACTCTCGATTTTTCTCGCACTATCGGTCTCTCTCTTATTAGAACATTAGGAAAGGGAGGTATAGTGTGAGAAAAATCGAGAGTATGTCACGACCGTCTCGTGCTAGCCGTGCTAGTGAAAACTAAATTCGTTCGAATAACTCTCATTTTCGCTCGAACTAGCAAGCGCAACAGAGAGGGAGATACACGAACGAAGTTCGGTTTCGTTTCGCGGTAGGCCCTCAGCACGCCTAGCACTAGACGGCCGCAACATACTTTCGATTTTTCTCGCACTATACCTCTGTTACTAAATATTCTAATAAGAGAGACACGGATAGTGCGAAAAAATATAAAGGTAATAATAATAATCCATACCTACTGTTGCCCTTAGGCCATTTTTTAATATCGCTATTAATAAGGGCCCATCTAGCAGTTAGCTAGTCACCGTCTACCAGAGATAAAAAATGAAACAGTTTTATTGGGCAGGCGTCCGATGTTTCATCCAATAGCCTAGCTACTAGTCCATCATTTTCACCCAATAACCCGTTTTATTTAGATTCCATCAACTAGCAATAGACTTACACCCCAGCAGGTGCTTTTTCTGTGTGCCTCCCATGACACGGGCAGAGACAGCATCCGCTTGGTGTACTCCTTGCATTTCATTGAATTGTCAAAAGGGCCTCTACGTGTTGGCTCAGAGCTCCACGCACGCCTCCCAAAGGTCCGGGACATCATTGTCCCGTGAGCGGGAAAGACATATAATCCATACTATCCATACTTCCATATCCATACTCCATACTAATATTATAAATGCGAAAGTGTGTCTGTCTGGACCGTTACCTTTTGTGTAAGTGTAAGGTTGTTAAGTTTTAAACTAATTTTCGGTATATTTATTACGTTCTACTTCCTTGATTTGATGATGATGGCGTGTACAGTCAGCATCAGATAGTTAGTAGCATCCAAAGTAGCCAAATATATCGTAACACATTCCTTACTCCTACTTATAGTAACAAAGACTATTTCGATGAATGTACGTTCCGATATATTTGGCTAACTTGGCAGCTACTAACTATATTATGCTGACTGTACAGAAATCGACCTCGGGTAAATATATACTTATAGATTAGTTGTACGTTAACCATACTTTGTTTCATATCATATAATAACTCTGTATCGAACTTGGAGTTGGCATGCAACCCATAGGTAGGTACTTACAATATTTGCCAAGCCCACTATTTTTATTAGAACTTATTCTATTAACACTTGACAGTCATTAATATGAGCAGATAAAACAATATTGTTTCTATAATTGTTCATGCTCCTAAGCAATAGATATTGTAAATATATTTACTAATAAAATGTCTGGTTTTAGCGATTTCCCAATTTTGATACTGTTTAGATATTTGATACTTTGATAGAATAGGTATTTACTTTTGTATTCTTTTTCCTCTTCTCTTGTAAAATTTCTTGATATCACGTATTTTCCTCCTGCGCTTATTTAACCCCAAAGACCCAAAATAATTATTGAAAAATTTGTGAGACCTAAGCTAAGACCTACTAACTCTAGTATCGTAAGTTTGTATGTTACTAACAATCTATGGGCAAACTGGCCTGAAATAAAGAATTTATTATTATTATTATTATTATTTCCCATCTTGAACTAAAAACAAAATCTAAACTATACCTACGTAAATGTTAATTAGGTACAAACGCCAACACAGTTAACTGACCATCCTGTATTTATACAAGAACCTTATTACAATGCACATAAAGTGCACGGATGGTCAGTCAGCTGTCTTGTCTATAGTACCTACTACTTTACAAACCACGAAATAGATTGTCCACTCTATGCAACAAAATTATCTGTCACTAAAAACTAAACTATACGCAAATGTTTATTAGTTACCTACTATATGAATCACAAAACGGATTGTCCACTCTATGCAATAAATGTAGTCCACAATTTCCACAAATATTTAAAAATTTCGGCGCAGCGCAAATTGACACAGGTCCGTCATGCAACGTGTCTCGTCCCGCACTGACCGTATGGACGAAAACGGGGAGGCGTAGGAACTTTGGCGGAATATTTCAGAAAACGAGATATTTTTTTAAGAAAATTAAGAAAGTAAGAAAATTATGCCCTTGTTCATTATTGTGAAGAAAGTTATAAAATTTCATATTATTCTGATAAAAAATGGAGCAGTAAAATGGTTACAAGTGAAAAAATAGGGGTGACTAGATTTATTTTTCTCTAATTTTTATTGTTAAAATGGATTTCTACGAAAACTATGACCCGTCGCATATCTTGCAGATTATGATATATTTTTTCTGACGGCAAAAATGTTACGTTATAATGTATAAAACGGTTACAAAACAACTCATTTTCACGAAAATTTCGAATGTGCAGCCTTAAGTATGTCCCCCTACTATCTTTTATATAACCACCTCTCAAATGTGAAGTGGCTTGTTTTTATGTTTTACAACGAACAAGGACAATTCTGCAATAAATACAGGCGAGTTCATAAATAGGTAGGTATATATGCAAGTTCCCAAAGACTCAAAAATATTTGAACAACCGATAAGTCGTGCTCCCACATTTATGATAACTTTGTAGTGCCTGTATTTATGTACTCGACTGAACAGTAAATCACGCGATAACCTTTTCTGATACTCCCAGACAGTCCCAAAAACGATTATTTTATGTCCTCTATATATCTTCAATATGCTCTTCACACAGGCGTGCGTGAGGTCTTCGTCTGGGGGCATGGCAGTGCCCCCGCCAAGTCAAGCAAAATAGCGGCAAAGCCGTACCATCCTTTTCTCGAAGCAGTTCAGACCATTTTCGACCCCGTTCGTTGTGGATAAAACTAGAAGCCTGAATTTTCAGTAACCAAAGCAAACATTGCATAAACTTTTGCAATTTGAACCAGTAGTTTAAGAATTATAACTAGTCAAAGTTTCTTTTGTCACTCACTCACTTACTGACCGATCATCAAAACTCTAAAAAACTTTTAGCAGACATAGGGGCTTCAAATTTAGAATAAAATTAGTGTTTAGTGTATAAATAAAGGGAAAACTAAAATATTTTGCAACTTCGGTCCAGTTTGATAAGATACACTAACTGCATAAATAATTTAATTTATGCAGTTAGTGTATCTATCATTTTTTGTAATCCCATATAAATTTACCTATAGGAATACAAAGTTACATCTGCAGTATTTACTGTTCAAGTCAAGGGTCAAAATATTAAAAATCAAGAATGGGACTGCATTCATAATTTGTATGTATTGATAACACAATAACCTACAAAAACAAGGTGAGATCCCATGACAAACATTCCATGTAAAAAAGTCTTGGCAATCACACAATATTACTGCATTTATGCATTAGTGCATACCTAAAACTATATAGCTGTTTCCGTCGTCCTTAGTTGCCTGAAATAAATGATTATTATTTATTACAAGTTACAGGGGTATGTGAAACCCTCTAGCACTACCCTCTAACTTGAAGCTCTGACGTAGATTGACAGAGAGACAGAGACTCTAAAAATATCCATGTATTACATAATAAAGGGATAATTAAAATCCTGACTCGTCTTATTATTTACTCCATAACGAACTACATTTTACCATGTAGCGTTGCGCCCGTGTTAGCGAGCCCGGCGAGTGGCGCTCGGCGCCCCCTAGAACCCGCTGCGCCCCTGTGCAACGCATACCCTGCATTATAGTTAAAGTCGCCCCTGCTAGCGGGTGCCGTCTCTGTGTGCGTCCCACGGGTAGGGAAAGCATCAGCTCGATGGACCTAGCAATTTATTAAATTGTCGAAAGTGCCTGGTACATGCTGGCTATGTGAATGCTTGTTTGGTATACACACTTGTCCCGTGAGCGGCAAAGTCTATAAAAAGTAAAATAGCAGAATAACACTGGTACTGATAAATAAAAGCAATGAGATTAAACGTCTCCCACAACCTACATATATAATGCAAGCACACCTGATCATAGATTACTGATCTTGCAGCGATGCTGTTGGCTATTCTGTTAAGGTACCTAGATGTTTTATTTATTTATTTGATTATTATTTACAAAATGTCTTAGTTAATCGAACGCGCGAACGAAGTTCTCTGCTTCAGTCGAACGAGCGAGTGAAGCGAACGAAGTCCTTTGCTTCTGTACGGCTACCATGAGTTTGACACTGTCATTTTTCGTTAACGAGAATCGAGTTTTCTATCTGTGCATCTCTATTGCACTTTGACAGTACGAGCGGGATGCACAGATAGAAAACTCGATACTCGTTAGCGTAAGCCGTCATTGTCAAACTCATGGTAAGCGTACAGCTTGATCGAAAATTCGTTCCTAAGTCCGGGATGGCATGGTGTCCCGCTTTTCTCCGCTACACATCGCTTTTCTCAACCGATTCTCGTGAAATTTTGTGGGCAGGTTCGTTTATGCCTATATATTTGTTTGTCAATATCAAGGTTTTGGATTTTTTTCAAAAAATAAGTAAGTCCCGCGAGTGTACAACTCGCGGGACTTACTCTATCTCACAAATGCTACTTGCTACTTGGTGTCTGGTTAGAATAACACCATCCCTTTCTCGTGGGTATCGTGAGAGTCGACTGTAGGTTACGGGGAAACGGGCTAGCGACCTGTCATTGCTGCCGATGATTAAACTTCATGTGCGTTGCTTATTTATAACCCATCTATTCTTATGTTTATTCAGAATCTGGCTAGTAAAAGATAAGCCTGAGATTGATTTTAAACTTTTTATATGGCAACAGTATAATATCATTGTTAAATGTCTCAAACTTCTTAAACAGTCTTGATCATTTGATCTCAGTATATTACACTGTTATTTATGGTCTTGATATGCCAATTAAGAAAGTAACTGTTCCGTAATAAATTCGGTGGTTTTGGCTTTTTTTTAATGATTAAAGAGTAGAATGTAAAAAGTTCAAATTATATTGGAGTGCTTTTGATTATAACCGACTTAAAAAAAAGAGTTCTCGATTTGGTTGCATATGTTTTTCTAATCATTTTTTTAAATGTTTGTTACCTCAGAACTCCGTCATGATGACCTGATACGTTATTTTTTTTGTTTGTAGGTAAATATATGCTTCTAGATTGGTCCCATTCTTATGAAAAACTAGTTGGATGATGGGATCCACGAGGAATTGAGGGAACTCCTCAAATATATTAGGCACGTATATTTACACCAAATCACTAATGTGGTGAAGTGGAGCGGATGATGTAGACCGTATGTCTTCTGCAAGTCCCCAACGACGTACTTAAAACTATAAAAGTACCTACGTCACAGATTCTGATGTCATTCCGTTAAAATAGCAACGAATGAAGTGCCAAACGTCTCAGAATCACCTTTCTTGATGAATCGACAGAACTTAAATATTATCGGCCGACATACAGCGATATCTTTTTTCTGTAATATTAATAATCAATGTTCATGTGGTAAAGTGGAAAGGAAATTTCAAGAACATGGAAAATCGCTTAAAACTGTTTAAATTTATATTTCATATACCTGCTTCTGCTACGGATCAGTTGCTATGTGTGTATTGACGATAAATTATAATTGTTCATCGTTATTCTTTCAATCCTATTAAATCTGCCGCAATTTCATAGGCTCATCTTTCATTAGCCTTTACATAAATTTGTAAGTCGTCTTCTCTTCACTAATTTTGCGGTGCCCAACAGGGTCCACAATTAAATTTTATTCTCATCACTTAGCAACTAAACTTAAGTTTACCCAAAACCCTGTAAACTAACATTGTGGAGTGCAATAAATGATTGAGTACCTATTGAGTATTGGAGTATAGCCAGACTGTTAATATTCCTCAAGAGAGTTACCAGAATAACGCATTCTGTTAACCCTGCCGCCAGCTAGTAGCAATGTGGCGCAAGGTGTTTTGGTCAGTGGCTTTTCCACCTATCAAATTGATGATGATTAAACATGATTGCTGGATTTTGAAACATCATAACTTTTTAACCGTTTTGCAGTGTACTAGCGATAGGCAGCGATGCCGCATCAGTTTTGGAGGAGAGGAGGTTCCCTGAGGACTTCCTCTTTGGCGTGGCCACAGCCTCCTACCAGATCGAGGGAGGTTGGAATGAGGATGGTAAGAACTTCATTTAGAAACCCGGAATTATTCACCTCCTTTGCTCAAAGTTACCATGCATAGGCGCAGGCATGTTTCCCCGTTAGGGACTGTACTGTGGAGTACCAGACGACTATTTATTTTTAATTTATTTAAATATATTAAAAGACATAGGTGATCCAATCGGTGTTAGTTATTCTTAGCCTACGTTAGTTCATTATTGATAATTAAATTGGTCCTCTGGCTGAGTTCCAAATCAGAGAACAATCTGCCTTATTGGCTATGACATGTAGAATGCTGTTGCTCGCAGTTCACCGAAAACTCCTCCTCGCTTCTCTCGTCGTCGTACCTACACCGACCTGCCTTGGAATCTCTGAATAACTACTTTGAATTTCACTCAAAATGAACATTTTGGCTAAACGTATGAAATGCGGAAAGTAATGATGGATAAGTAAAAAATTGGCTGTGAAACAAAAGTTGTAACAAGCCATAGCTCAAATGACCTGTAGCGGTAAAAGTTTTGCGGACAACTGAAACATTTGGATTAACATCAAATGGTAAATGAAAAAAGTAATGAATTGTATATTCGGAGAACTCATAGAAATACGAAAAGTTTTCGGACAAACGATATTCGGTCAGTAAATTTTAGTGATCGCGATAGGTTACCTGGTAAGACGTATAGTTGGAGTGTTGCCACATACAATTTTGGCATAATGGTAGAACAGGATACAAAAAGTGGTAGAATGTAGTAGAATGTAAAATGAAATGTAGGTAGATCTACCACTCAAATTTATAACCCCGGGAACGCGGTTATAAATCAGGCGAGACGGCGCGAAACTGTGTGTCAGAACTTGTGAAAGATGTCACCTTCATCAACTTGTCAACGTCACTATGTACTCAACGCGTTCCGTTTTATGTGATGCTGGTAAAATTGCTGCAATTATACAAGAAATGCTAGTAAAGTTTCGTGACATGCATATAATTTCGTTTGCTAACGTAAAACAATTAAAAAGTGGTAGATTTGAGACCGAGGGTGGTAGGTGGGTAGAACTGAGGCTAAATAGGTAGATCTACCAAAAAGTTGGTAGATGTGACAACACTGTTTAATTGTTTTGGAATACATTTAGTGAGGTTGCGAAGAGAGCCACGAAGTGTTGCCAGTTTTGTTTTTATAGAGTTACTATGAGTGTGCCAAGTTAAATGTGTGTCAATGTGCAAACCGAGGTATTTTTCATGGATTTTTTGTTTCATTTAAATACAATTTATTGTCAGTTAAGCATGTGGGGGGTATAGGCTTGTTTTTGGCTTTGAATATAATGTAGCATGTTTTTGAAATGTTAATTGTTACCAGTAATATAACTAGTCTATGTGTCTAAATAATAATATGTAATAATATTTCTAAATCGTGTTGAGCTTGGGCAAGTATATCAAGTATCGACGAACGAAAGTAAAATAGACAGGTGTTGTCTGCTTATAGGTAGAGCTATATGGCCATTCAAACATCAATACTATAGCATATCAAGCCATTTAGGCTACCGTAAATGAGAATGTCTAGCTATAGTTTATTCTATTTAGAATATTATTGCATCCATCTGAAATTTAGAGCGATATAAATACAGATTTAGTTACTTACTTAAGTCCAAATCTATATCATTTTTAGCTGCTTTAATTTTGTTTGCGATGTTAACATTAATGATAAAAATCCTTATAATTGCATAGGATTAGAAAAACAGAAGAGAGAATTGTGCATCCCTAGCAACTTTTGCCCATATTACCTTTCCTCTACCCTACAGTACAAACCTAAAACCAACTAAATGACTGGACTGGCAATGTATACACTTTCATGTTTAAGGCAAGGGTGAAAACATCTGGGACCACATGACCCACACCAAGCCGCACGTGATCGCAGACCAGAGCAACGGCGACGTGACGACTGACTCTTACCACCAATACCGCCGCGATGTGGAAATGATGCGCGAGCTTGGGCTCGACGCGTACCGGTTCTCGCTCTCCTGGGCGCGTCTGCTGCCCTCCGGCTTCTCCAACCACGTCAACCCTGGCGGCGTTCAGTTTTACAACAACTACATCGACGAGATGCTGAAGTACAACATCAAACCTCTTGTCACGCTCTACCACTGGGACTTGCCGCAGAAACTGCAAGAGCTCGGAGGATTCGCGAACCCTCTCTTTTCTGAATGGTTTGAGGATTACGCGAGAACCGTCTACTCCTTGTTTGGAGATAGAGTTAAGGATTGGATAACATTTAATGAGCCGAGAGAGATCTGCTATGAGGGCCATGGTTCGACCACGAAGGCTCCTCAACTGAATGCGACTGGTATAGGTGAATATCTGTGCGCGAAACACCTGTTGATTGCTCATGCGAGGGCGTACCACGCGTATAACAACGACTTCAAGCCCAGCCAGGGCGGGCAGTGTGGTATCACGATAAGCACCAACTATTTATCTCCGTTAACTGATTCTGAGGAAGATAAGGCAGCTGCAACACTTTTTGCACAAATGGAAGTAAGTCTTCCACTTATCTTAATGCTTCATGTGTTAGATGCCTGCAGTTAGTAGCTCTGAGTATGGTTGAGATTGTTGCATGTGGCCTACTTTTTAACCGACTTCAAAAAAAGGAGGAGGTTCTCAATTCGGTTGTATTTTTTTATCATTATGTTTGTTACCTCAGAACTCCCGTCATTTATGAGCCGATTTGTAATTTATTTTTGTTTGTATACATATATGCTTCCAAATTGGTGGCATTTTTTTCAAAAATTCCGTTCGATGATGGGTTCCATGAGGAATTGAGGGATTTCTTAAAATATATGTACAACGTGGTTTTTTGACCATCTAAGAGTCGAAGCCCACTTAAAGTATCCAAAACGTTCTAAACATTCGTGAAAAAAAATTAAGTTTGAAAAATCCTGTATGGCGCGCGGTGCGAAGTTCATTCACCCGGTTAGAGTTCGTACCTATCTACAAAAGATGGCGGCTAGCGGTCACTGCGGTCACTCAGCTGGATGATTATAATTAATATTAATAAAAAACAAACAATGTTAATACATACATACATACAGTCACGCCCTTATTCTTAAAAGGGGTAGGCAGAGCACATGAAACGTATATTCCAGCGCCACTTTTAGCATAAATGTGGGTATAAAAGATCGACAAAATGTGATATTGCAGTGATAGGTTGCTAATAGCCCATCGCCAACAACACACTTCAACCCTGGACCCTTAGTTGACTTTTACGACACCCACGGGAAGAAAGGGGCTGGTGAAATTCTAACCCGACACCACACGGGTTAATACATTTAAAAAAAAAACCTTTTTTAAGTTCTTTAATACGTAATAATTATTAACTGCGGGCTTCGGCTCTGAGATGGTTAAAAAGCACGTTGTATCAGGCACGCATGTAGTAATTTTGGTATTTTCCATTATAACTCGTGTATGTACACCTGGAAATCACAAATGTGGTGAAGTGGAACTGATGATGAAGACCTCAGATGTCTCCTGCAACTTACGCAAAGTACGTCACGGATTCTGACATGATTCCGTTGAAATAGCAATTAATGAAGTGCCAAAGCTCTCAGAATCACTTTTCATGATGTATGGTCGGTATGTATCGTCACAGCGCCAGGGTTTGGTTTTTTTCTGTAACACCCAATGTTCGTGGTAAAGTGGAAAGGAAATGTGGAAATGTTCATGTAGCTTGGCGGAGTACTGAATTGAAGTAGGTTAAAACTTTGTTTTAAAGTAAATTATTATAAGATTTTCCTTGGAGTTGGAATCTTCTACCTTTAGCGGTAGAGTTGCTTTTTGAATGAACAACTTCGATGGAATTCGGCCAACTCAAATAATCTCAAGCATACTAAAATAATCCGAACAAGATTAATTTTGCTCTTCTCATGCGCAGCTGTAAGTTTTATTGATGCTGATGAGTGCGACGACGTCGAAATGAATTTTAGAGTTGGCGGTCTGAAGCTGTGTTTGATAAAAATTGTTTTTTTCAGTGGGGAATATACGCCGAGCCCATTTTCTCCCAGCAAGGCGGCTTCCCGAAAGAGTTGTCCGAACGCGTCGCGGCTAAAAGCAAAGAGCAGGGCTACCCCAGATCTCGAATGCCAGAATTCACTGAAGAAGAGATAGCCTTGGTCAGAGGAGCTTCTGATTTCTACGGAGTTAACCACTACACTGCTCAATTCGTGTCAGCTAATGACTATAAAAATGATGTGTTTCCTGTGCCTGGGATGTTGGATGACGTGGATGCAGGGACGTTTGTGCCAGATGATTGGCCGAAATCAGCGTCTCCCTGGTTAAATGTGAGCATGTTTTTGGGGTTTCGTACCGGAATAGCCATTTCACAAGTAAAATATCCTCGAGTTACACAGATAACTATACAACATATAGGTTCGATATCAGCATCAACATAGTGACATACTTCTTGACATCCCTATATACCTACACGATTTCAGTGTAAGCATATCTTGAAAGATAAGTTTCGAGTGTGTCGTCTCGGTCAAGGGTCGCGTTATCCTAACATGAGATCCATGTAGAAATGTTTTTTTTTTATAAGTAGGTAGGTATTTTCGTGTTAAAACCATGTACTAATGGCGTGTAATTTCTGTCCATAGAAATGACGAACACACCATGGAAATGACTGTTAAATTTTGAATCGTCACAGATTGAGGTTTTTATAACTACTTACTGTTTATGTTACATTTTATATTGATAAGAGATTAGAAACATAAGATTCCTTTTAACATTTCTTATTTTTCTATACAGCTGTCATTCGCTGCCGTGAGCGTCAGTTCGATATCACTCGTAATTTTAGTCGCTCTTTGCTACTTAAACTATTAACTTTCAACCGGTGCCTTATATACATTTTAAATTCGAATATAAAGGTGTTTCATATCCCATAAAAATAGTATTGGTAAATGTTATAATTCCTTGAACCAATCGCACTTTTCTAATACAGCCGTCACGTCGATGGCGCGAATAGAGTTTTAAGAGGTGCCTTACGTACTTTTAAAATCCAAATTAAAAGGGGTTTCGTAATTCCTATTTATTTTGGGAAAAAAAAAGAATACGCCATAGAAATGACGCAAAAATAACATTTCATAAATTCACCCAAATATTAGCAGCGGCGAAGGAAGACAAATATATCGAGACAAGTGTCTATTACTATAGATTAGATTTAGATTTAGATTTATTTATTTCATAATATACAATTTACAATATAAATTAAAGCTAGCTTAATCTATATGAATTTATATTATGATCGTCAAAGAGAATTAAGAGTTATAATAAAATGACAATAAAATTCAAATTATAACCACAGTAAATAAGTTACGAAGATATCACATAAAGATCGTCAGATAACAGAGTATACATTAATAAACGAAAAATAAAAATAAAAATACAAATAACGATATAATTTACGATGTCAAAAACAGTGATAATATTAATGTTTAATGTCCATAAATTGCTTTACCGAATATAATGCGTTTTTCAATAAAAAGTTTCTCAGTTTGCGTTTAAATGTTTCGTCAGATGACTCTGTTCGCAATTCGGCGGGTAGTCGTTCGTAATAGGTTGGGCCTATCACTCGAGGATTCCTACGTGAAAGTGCCATGCGACGCGGGACCGTGCTGAGTCTCCCTGTTGATCGGAGTTGTTTGCCCGTGACCTCAACACGTTTGAACATAGGCAAATTCTTTCTCACGAACATCAATACCTCATATATGTACAGTGAGTAGTGTGTCATGAGGCCGTTACTTTCAAAAAGTTTCTTACACGGATGTCTGTGTTTTACTCCAGCCAGTATTCGGATAGCGCGTTTTTGGAGTATGAATACTCGCTTTGCGTCCGTAGAATTGCCCCATATCACTATACCGTATGATATTAAGGAGTGGAAATGTGCAAAATATACGGACCGCAACGACTTTCCGGATATTAGAGGCTTCAGCTTTTTTAGAGCAAATACGGCACTGCTCAGTCTACCACACAGCCGGTCGACATGACCCTTCCAGTTAAGGTTTGAATCAAGTGTAAAGCCCAGAAATGTACACTCGTTACATAATGGCATCGGACCATCAGCAATGCACAGGGGCGCTGCAGATTTACGACCTGAGAAAAGCATGATATTCGATTTAGCGACATTCAAGAGCAAGCCATTTGAGCAAAACCACGTCTGCAGTTGGCAACATGCTTCGCAGATCCTTTCAGCAAGCTGCTCATGAGTCCTCGCGCTAACTACGACAGTTGTGTCGTCTGCGAATAATACAGAAAGGCCACTCGTGATTGCCGATGGAAGATCATTAACAAATAATAAAAATAACGTATTGCCAATTGCCGATCCTTTTGGAATACCCAAGTGTATAGACCCAGTATCAGAAGTGAGCATTTTGCCGTCGTTAGAAATTTTCACTATAGGAGTAAGGATGTGTTACGATATACAGGGTGTACCAAAAACGGGGTGTGAAGGATCAAGGGCTCAACAGGTATCGTGTCAGAACACGATAATCAGAATAAGAAAAAACAGAAAAAAAATTTTTTTTGACTTGATTTCTTTTTTACCTTAGTATGGAGCGTTGGCCGACTGGGGCGACAAGCTCCATAGAAATGTAAAAAAAAATCGCGTCAAAAAATATTTCTTTTCTGTTTTTACAAGCTTTTATTTACTTTCACCTGTCCCGTTGTCTGTCTGTCTGTCTGTAATCAAATCTTGCAAGTTAAATTTGATCCACAACGGAATTGATTGACAACGGAACAGGTGAAAGTAAATAAAAGCTTGTAATAGGTACTTTTTTGATGAAATTTCCATGTCGGGAGAAAACGGTTTCCACTAACTAAATCTTAACAAATCACTTTGATTTTGATGTCAATTGCTTCAGCATAATATATTCTAGGTTTATGGGATTCGCTTTTTAAAAAATAAAAAGATTTTTGAGGTGCCTATAATCTAGAACTTTTTGCAAATTTTGAAAATTGGAAAACTTATAAATCTATTATCTTATTGTGTCAATAACTTACTGAAAAATCATTTCGATTGGAAAATGTTTAGAAGTGGAAAAACTTTTCTCTTTTTGTATGGACGAGGACGTGGTCCTATTCTTCCGTCTTAAGTCTCGTTGTGAAAGAAACATACTAGCTGGTCGATTGCGTAGCGCTTTGTAAGTATAAGTTAGATAGATCAAAATATCATTATTTGTATGGGAGTCTGACAGTTGAGTTGTACTCATTCGAATAGTTAAGCAAAGAATTAGTGCCACCGAGGTACCTAGATCGCGAATCGAGAACAAGCTAGACAGGTAGGCTCTTACTATAATATATATACCTGCTATATATATACATACCACCACCTGCTATATAGTCCGCCGCTTGTGAATAAATAAGACCTACCAGTGGTCTTCTTTCTTACACACGTTGATAGAAAGTAGCGGATGCTTTTCTGGTCGTTCAGGTTTCTTCACATTTTACTTCCACTAAAGAACACAACTTATGTCCATTTTCCAGCAAGCACCACGCAGCTTATACAACGTCCTAACCGACCTGCACAACAAATACAACGCGCCCGTGTTGTACGTGACGGAGAACGGGTGGTCGAGCTCGGGGGGTCTGGTGGACGACGACCGCGTGCGGTACTACCGCGCCGCGCTGGAAGACGTGCTGGACGTGCTGGAGGAAGGTGTTCAGCTGAAGGGATACATGGCATGGAGCCTTATGGATAATTTTGAGTGGATGGAGGGGTACAAGTGAGCAATGTTGATTTTATGTAATGACCAAGGTTTCCCCTCATGGGCCACCATCGCAGATGATCTACGATACCATTGTGGCTCGTTTCGCATTTTTACCCGACCGCCTGGGAAGGAGTCACCCTTCCTGTTTTTGAAAAGAATAATTCTATTTCAGGGGCACAGTCCAAATGGCTTCATAGATTTTGTCCTGTGAGGTGTCTTTAGAATTTATATTTGTATAATTATAATATTTAGTAATGTGAGAAATCTTTTGATTTCACTTCTTGTTCTTGACACGAACTTATCTTTCCACAGTGCACATTTCGGTCTCTACGAGGTGGACTTCACTTCGCCCGAGCGGACCCGCACAGCGCGTAAATCCGCCCTCGTCTACAAACACATCATCGCGAACAGATTCATCGACCACGACTACTCTCCCGACAGCCTCCACATCGCCATCGACGACGGAAAATGATCGTCTAAACTTATCCCGAGGGTTTGCCTGTGTTATTTTCAATAGGCAGGCCAAGCCGTGCCATATATTTTATGACTCAGTAATAAATTAATTAATTGAGTAAGATTATTTTAACAATAACCAAATAACTACCTACCTACCACATTCGCTTTAGGGCCTTCTTCTTGATGAAAATATACTTCCAATATTGGCATTCCATTAGGTGATCATATATAAAATAGGTGTTCTGATTATCATGTTTCATTACGATTTTGTCAAGGATTGTGTAAAAAAAACAGGGAAGTATATTTAATTATACGCCCTCATTTAATACTTACAGTAAGGCGAATTATAGCATGCCCTACGATTAAATAAATAAATAATTACAGTGCATTCGGGAAGCAATATTTATTTCCAATCTTACGCAAGGAAAATGGACTAGCAATCCAATCCATCCATCAAGCCGTAGGTACCAATAATGAATGGAATATAAAATGGCGGCTTTTACTATGCATGAATGACTTGTGTGAATATCATCTTCATCATCATATCAGCCGAAAGACCCCTGCTGGAAATAGACCTCCCCCCAAAGAGTGCTAAAGTATATATGTGATATTATACTTGTTTAGTGTGCGCGTATATGCATATAAATAATGTAGACAAATATGGTATCAGTCTTGAGTGCTATGAATAAATTACTAGGTATTTTTCCAATTAATAAGTGCCAAAGCGTGTCTTAATTTTGCAAGTTTAAACCACAGAACAGTTGTGATTTAGGTTGATATTTAATTATACTTAAAAGCAATGAAAAGTAGATTTGTTATCAACATTTCCTACAATTGACCGGCTTTATTGCCCTTGGGACACTCTTGAGAGTAATTTGAGCCAGGACATAGGATATACTTTTCGCCACGGCAAATTTCGCGCGAAGTCGTCAGCAACGGGTCGCGAGACGAAAATATGTAACCCTCCTTTCCAATTTCACAATGTGAGAGCCCGGGTCGCACTTGGCAGAAAGTTAAGCTTGACCCCCAGACATCAAGCAAAGTCGCACAATATCGCCTGACGTGCGTCGCTGGCGAGACTTGACGGGGCTTATAAATCATCAGTTTTCTATCCTCTAGAACATCGGTTGGCAACAGGCGGCCCGCGAGCCTCCCTCTGGCTGTTTTGTATGTACTTTTGCCTGGTAATATCACAAATTGACTTGACTGCTAAAATGTTGCCAACCGCTGATCTAGCAGCTATTACAAGAAAAATGCCTATGAAATTTGAATCCATCATAATAGGAAATAGTACATTTTCTTTCGTTTTAATATCGAACGAAATAAAACAAAAGCAACTCCGTTCCAAATTAGAATAATATAAATTCCATTGAAAAAGAGGATGCCTTTTAAAAGACCACTGGCCCCAGGGTTGGCAGGTGTACTATTAGACCGGTTCTTGACATCTTAGACCGGTTGAATCTCGCATAGTGTCATAGACCCGTCATAAATTGACAAAGCAGTCTGTGGTTATTCATCGTTTATTTCAAAGTTAAAATTAAAAAACCGGACATGTGCGAGGGTTCCGTTGCTTAACCTCGATGATTGATTACGTACTTTAAATAAAGACTATAATATTATTTATGATTTCATAACAAATGTCTAGTTTTCATATTTTTCCCTGTATTTTTAGTTAGACGATGTTTGGCAAACGAAAGTTGAACCCACCAGATTCAATTACGCGACAACCCCTAAACGTCATACGCATACATGTTGACCGAAAGTGTTGCCGCGTGATTGAATCTATAGTGGGTTCAACTTTCGTTTGCCAGACTTTATGAACGAACGACGGTCAACGGAAAGTATGTATACCCTATACATTTTGATTCTCTCGAGTGTCGATACGGGTGAATATCAGATTTGGATTAAGTTTTCTAATTTCTATGGTGAATTTTTTTAAACATTCCATAATGGAATAACATACCTTGGGACTTTAATCTATGTAAAAATATGTTATTTTGCCTTAATTATATCAGGGAATTTTTAAGTTTTAGTAGTTTTAAATATCGATTTCCAAAGAAATTAGGACTGCTTCAAAGAAAGTAGAAAATATACCAGAGAAATTAGAGATACATATCAAATAGGCGCCATAGAACTTAGAAAAGGCGACAAATAAATTATGTTATTTGTGATAAAACTGGATATAATAGATCGAGAGGCTGGTTCTTAATAGATATCGGACAGTGAATTGAATTAAACAAAGAGCAGTGGAAACATAATGGAACAATTTGGAGCAATGTTTGCATCCAAACGCTCCTTCAGAAGATTTAATCCATCAGATTTTCATCTAAATATACGTTTTCCAGAATATATCTGAAGTATCGTGGACAAAAAAGGCATGACATTAAAATAAACACTTAAAACCAAGGGTTTTCCTAAGGTGGTTAGAAAAATCCTCTATAGTTACATAATTTGTTTGGACAAGAAGTAAAAAATACGGTATTTTTTTACATTTATTTGATTACGTACCGAAGTAATTAGGCACCTAAAGGAAAAAATAATAATCTAGCGAAATACGTCCACCCATGCACATGTTTATAGTTCTCGGGTGGAAGATAGTAACTAAAAGGCAGGCAGGAATTGTTCAAATAGTAATATAGCGTTATGACAGGCTGATCAAGTTGGCCAAAGAAATTAGGTGTTTTTTGGTTGGACAAAATTCATATTATGATAACTTGATTAGACGGTTCAAAAAATACGTGTTAAACCAGCGCATAATTTAACATTTATACAAACGGGAAAAACTATCTGGAAGGTAAATTTCGAAATAAATATGAACATTATAGCCGTTTCCTAATCAAAACACAGTTGTGGACGCGCCAAAGAGCTTAGATCTTTCGACATTGACAATATATTTAAATATTTTCCGTGTGGAAATCTGCCATTCTTATTGACGGGAATGTAGTTTCCTAGAATTATCTCCTCCCATAATTTACTTTAAAAACAAAGTTTTAACCGACTTCAATTTAGTACTCCTCCAAGCCACGAGAACATTTCCACATTTCTCTTCCAATTTACCACATGAACTGATTTCCGAGAGCAAATGCGTTGATTATAATTTACTTTAAAAACAAAGTTTTAACCGACTTCAATTTAGTACTCCGCCAAGCCACGAGAACATTTCCACATTTATTTTCCAATTTACCACATGAACTGATTTCCGAGAGCAAATGCGTTGATTATTAGAGAAAAAAACCCAATCGCTGTATGTGACCCGATAATATTTGAGGACTTCCGTCGATTCCACAAGGATCACCCTTGGCACTTCATTAGTTGCTATTTAAGTACATAATTGAGGAATTCCATAAGTCATATGTGGTCTTCATCATCAATTCCACTCCACCAATTTATGATTTCCGGATGTAAATACACGAGTTATAATAGAAAATAGCAAAATCACTACACGCGTGCCTAATATAATTGAGGAGTTCCCTCAATTCCTCATGGATCCCATCATCCAATTGAATTTTTGAATAAATGGGACCCACCTGGAAGCACACACTTACAAAAAAAAAATTACGAATCGGCTCATCAATGATGAGTTCTGAGGTAACAAACATTGAAAAAAAAAAAAAAAACAACCTAATTGAGAACCTCCTTTTTTTTGAACTCGGTTAAAAATAACTTGAACCTCGTAGAATATCTTCGAAGTTAACATGGCTGGACAAGTGTAAAACATGAAATTGTACATTATATTCATCCATATACGTTTTTGCGGCATAACGGCCGTATCTTTTTGTTTGATTTTTTTTACAGATTTAAGGGACTGTAGACACAGTAAAGAGAATAATACAGTAGGTAATCAGAGGCCGTTTAGGAGCGTTCGTTACCTACTTTCGCTCGATGCGCAGGGCTGAGTCACGTTTGTGGCTTGGTATACCTATAATACTAATTTTGGTTTTTAGTATGCAAAGTATTTCTGTTACAGTTTAATAGATAATATTGTATACACAAAGTAATAATATTATAGAAAGTTAGGTATGTGTTTTTAGTTTCCCACTTCATCGAATATTTTAATATCACTATACTATGCCTAAAATATTTCCTAGTAAGTATAATAGTTGCTAAACTGCACTAGGTTGGTAGGTGCTTATTTACAAGCCTATTCGGCTCCTTTTGATATCGTGGCACTGGCGGCTTGCTGTCTTCATACCTACGAGGCGGCTTCCTTTGACGTAGCGAGTGAGAACGAGCGAACACCGCAACGGCGCGGCCCCGATTGAAGCATTCTCCATCATTCCCGAAGGCTATGTGTGTGTGCGTACCGAACACGCGCGCCTGTGTGCAGCCGTGCGATGTACCTTTGTTCGAAGTTTATCTACTGTCCCTATACTGTGCTGTAGACTTGAGTATATGGCTTTAATTTCAACTCGATACTTCAACGCGTTCCCAAGATAAAGGGTCTGGTCAGACAGACAGACAACAAAATTATCCTATAAGGGTTCCGTATTTTCCCTGTTGAGGCACGGAACCCTGAAATAATGATATATTATGCTGTTGATAGGTAGGTATTCATTAATATGCGAAGTCTTCAAACGCCACGAATAATTTTCGTTCGTTTTGCAGATTCCCTAGCTGCCTTTCTGTAACAAAATAAATGAATAAGGTCGCTCATCCATCAACGACTTGCGAAACTACGTTTCTAAAGTTATCGCTTGGTCCGACTAACAATTTACGATGCGGGGCCCATTGTATAACAATTTACAATTTATAATACAAGCGGAAGTCTCTTTCTAATGCGAGGAGTTGATTAACAGGTTTCCGCCTGTAATATAAGTTGTCAAAAATCATAAGAAGTGCTATGTATAACTTATGACAACAACAGACTGTTATTATGATTGATTCGCAAAAAAACAAGCTATTAAATTACTTGACCAGCGTTTAATTAGGATAGGGCAGCTCTAGAAAAGAGGGTCCCCCGGCGCAAGGCCCTCCGCAATAAAAAAATAAACAATTGTAACAATTGTATTTTTGGTAGGTGTTAGGTTATAGTTATCTTGTCTCCCATAGAGCAGAAATAGGTACCCCGCGAAGCGGGGTGACGTCGACACGCTGGCGGTTAGATTAGGATAAAATAGTTGCCGGGCGTTTGTTTAAAAAAAAAGAAAGTTGGGTTAGGTTTAGGTTACGAGGAGACAATTTACTTTTGCCAAATGTACAGGTTTAAATATGTTTGTCTTATACCTATGACTTGAAAACGTTAAGCGCAAACCTATAATGGCGATTGATATTTATTTATTTATACTTAAAATTTTAGTGCGCAATAAATTTATGATAATTGTTATTTATGCTCTCAACTAGGTATTATGGTTAAAAAATATATGCGATCAAATTTAAGACTTTTGTCGGTTATGCGTATTAATGATTATGACACAAGTAGTTAAGCCAATCAAAAATATGGCTTTAAATATTGTGTAACCCGATATGGACGACGACAAGCTCCGGCCCGCAAGTGGAGGATTCTGAACGCTCTCTTGACTTTGACGCAACAGCTGCTCCAGGAGTCTGATTGGTGCACGGTCCTCAGGGGGCGCATCAGTACGTTGAACGCGAAGGTAGCGCCTTGTGCGCCGATGGCTGGCTGCAGCGGCGGGGCGATGGCACCTAGAACGCCACCAGCTGAGCGTTGAAAGCGGGACCGCTCGAGGACCTAGTAGACACAACCAGCTGTCGATCTACATAGGCAAATGAATGACTTATCAGTCTAGGTATATATCAGACACAGAGCACCGATGCTGTAATCTTTCGATGGTAGGTACACGAACACTTATGCAGTCTCTCCTGTCAATAAAAAGTTTGTACTAAATCTCAACCACGTGGTTAAGTATGTCCCCTACTATCTTTTATATAACCACCTCCCAAACGTGAAGTGGCTTGTTTTACAACAAACAAGGACAATTCTGCAATAAATTACTATACCTAGTTCATAAGTAGGTATTTCTGCAGGTCCCAAAGGCTCAAGTATTTATGAACTCGACTGAACAGAAAATCACGTGATAAGCTTTTCTGACTTGTGCATGCTACTTCTACACTACTACTACTCTAAAGCCTGTACACGTTGGCTGTGTGAATACTTGTTTAGTATACACACTTGTCCCGTGAGTGGGAAAGTTTATAAAAAGTAAAATAGCAGAATAACCCTGGTACTGATAAAATCAATGACATTGAACTTCCTCCACTGCCTACATATATAATGCAAGCACACCTGATCATAGATTACTGATCTTGCAGCGATGCTGTTGGCTATTCTGTTAAGGTAACTCTACAATAGTCATGTTGTTTTTTTTCATTTATTTAAATTATTATTTATGTCTTAGTGAACCGAACGCGCGAACGAAGTTCTCTGCTTCAGTCGAACGAGCGATTCGAGTGAAGCGAACGAAGTTCTCTGCTTCAGTTTGACCGAAAATTCGTTCGTATGTCCGGGTTGTCACGGTATCCCGATGTTCTCCTACAGAGGCTACAAGTTTTACCGAAACAAAACTTTACGATCGCGTTTGCGTTTTACCCTCAATTTCTCAACCGATTCTCGTGAAATTTTGTGATAACTATAGATTTTTAACCGACTTCAAAAAAAGGAGGACGTTCTCAATTCGGTTGTGTATATATATATATTTTTTTAATCATTTTTTTTTCATTGTTTGTTACCTCAGAACTCCGTCATTGATGAGCCAATTCGTAAAATATTTTTTTTGTTTGTAAATATATGCTTCCAGGTGGGTCCAAATTTTTTTGGAAATTCAATTGGATGATGGAATCCATGAGGAATTGAGGGAACTCCTCAATTATATTAGGCACGCGTGGAATTTCTCAATTATGTACTTAAAAGTACAAAAGTAATCATCATCATCATCAAAAAGTATCACAGATTCTGATAAGATTAATGAAGTGCCAAGGGTGATCCTTGTGGAATCGACGGAAGTCCTCAAATTTGATCGGGTCACATACAGCGATTGGGTTTTTCTCTCTAATAATCAACGCATTTGCTCTCGGAAATCAGTACATGTGGTAAATTGGAAAATAAATGTGGATATGTTCTCGTGGCTTGGCGGAGTACTAAATTGAAGTCGGTTAAAACTTTGTTTTTAAAGTAAATTATTATGTAAGTAAGTTGGATTTATTTTCAAAAAAAAGTCAGTCTCGCTTGTTGTACATCTCGCAAATGCTATTATTTCTGTTGGTTTCTGGTTTTGATAGCACCACCTTCTCGTGGGTATCGTGAGACTCAGCACTACAGTGAGGTACCGGGAAACGGGCTAGCAACCTGTCACTACTGCCGAATTAAACTTCATGTGCGTTGCCTATTTATAACCCATCTATTCCTGTGTTTATTTAGAGTCTGGCTACTAAAAGATAAGCCTTTAAGATTTATTTAAAACATTTTATTGTTAAATGTGTGTAACGTCTTAAATTCTTAAATTAGTGTGAAGATCCTAGTCTTGATACCTGATATGCCAATTTAGAAAGTACCTGTTCCATAATAAATTAGATGATTTTTTAAGGGATTAAAAAGTGACTTCGTTACAGCAAATATTATTTACATTGTAGAATGTAAAGATTAAATTTATATTGGAGAGTGCTTTTGATCATTGAAATATCATAACTTATTTTTTTAACCGTTTTGCAGTGTACTAGCGATAGGCAGCGATGCCGCATCAGTTAAGCAGGAGAGGAGGTTCCCTGAGGACTTCCTCTTTGGCGTGGCCACAGCATCCTACCAGATCGAGGGAGGTTGGAATGAGGATGGTAAGAACTTCATTTAGAAACCCGGAATTATTCACCTCCTCTGCTCAAAGTTACCACGCATAGGCGCAGGCATGTTTCCCCACTAGGGACTATACTTTGGAGTACAAGACGACTATGTCACCTATTCCATATAGTACCTTTTTGTAGACCTTTGTTTAGCGATTTGATCACTGTTTGTTCCACGGAAATATACTGTTTCCGAGATATTATTGTATTTCGTTATGTTTAAACTGACTCCAGTTCCAGTTCAGATTATCTTCATGGTATAAAAATTGGCAACGTCTGTAGAATGAGTGACGACTGAGGACGTACACTCATCCTAAATTATTTATTTATACAGAAAACCAACAGCAATACAAATAATATAACTTATGCTATAATACACAGTAGTATTACAAGTTATCCTTGATAACTTGATATGTACCTATAAAGTTGACAGTTGAAGGGAGTAGGTATCATAATGTGATTGTCTATGAAAGAGAAATAAATAAATAAAAAGAATTGGATTTTTTCGGGCAAAAGATGAAAGCATACTATAGCACTTTAATCAATATATAGGTATCAAACCGTAAATGAGAATGTAAGTAAGCTAGACAGCTATAGTTTATCCTATTGACAATATTATTGCATTCATCCGAAATTAAGAGCGCAATAAATACAGATTTAGTTACATATGTCCAAATCTATAACATTTTTAGCTACTTTAATTTTGTTTGCGATGTTAACATTACATGATAAAAATCCTTGAAATTGCATAGGATTAGAAAAACAGAAGAGAGAATTGTGCTATTGTGCATCCCTAGCAACTTTTGCGTTCCTCCACCTACAGTTACTAAAACCAACTAAATAACTGGACTGGCAATGTATACATTATGGGCTCTCATGTTTAAGGCAAGGGTGAAAACATCTGGGACCACATGACCCACACCAAGCCGCACGTGATCGTAGACCAGAGTAATGGCGACGTGGCGGCAGACTCGTACCACCAATACCGCCGCGACGTGGAAATGATGCGCGAGCTTGGGCTCGACGCGTACCGGTTCTCGCTCTCCTGGGCGCGTCTGCTGCCCTCCGGCTTCTCCAACCACGTCAACCGTGCTGGCGTCCAGTTCTACAACAACTACATCGACGAGATGCTAAAGTACAACATCAAACCTCTTGTCACGCTCTACCACTGGGACTTGCCGCAGAAACTGCAAGAGCTCGGAGGATTCGCGAACCCTCTCTTCTCTGAATGGTTTGAGGATTACGCGAGAACCGTCTACTCCTTGTTTGGAGATAGAGTTAAGGATTGGATAACATTTAATGAGCCGAGAGAGATCTGCTATGAGGGCCATGGTTCGACCACGAAGGCTCCTCAACTGAACGCGACTGGTATAGGTGAATATCTGTGCGCGAAACACTTGGTGATTGCTCATGCGAGGGCGTACCACGCGTATAACAACGACTTCAAGCCCAGCCAGGGTGGGCAGTGCGGTATCACGATAAGCACCAACTATTTCCCTCCCCTAACTGATTCCGAGGAAGATAAGGCGGCTGCGGAACTTTACCAACAAATGGAAGTAAGTTTACGACTTATCTTAATACAAGTATTAGATTAAGTCAGCAGCTCTGTAGATGAAGTGCCTGAAATAACCTGAACAAGATTGTATTCTTAGAGTGGCCCAACTTTGTCTTCTCTACGCAGCTTTAATTTTTTTGAGTTGGTGACCCTGTTTGAAGCTGTGTCTTATTGGTTTTTTCAGTGGGGAATATACGCCGAGCCCATTTTCTCCCAGCAAGGCGGGTTCCCGAAAGAGTTATCCGAACGCGTCGCCGCTAAAAGCAAAGAGCAGGGTTACCCCAGATCTCGAATGCCAGAATTTACTGAAGAAGAGATAGCCTTTGTCAGAGGAGCTTCTGATTTCTACGGAGTAAACCACTACACTTCTTCATTGGTATCAGCTAGTGACTATAAAGATGTGTATCCTGTGCCTGGGATGAGGGATGATGTGAATGCAGGCACGTTTGTGCCAGAAGATTGGCCGAAATCAGCGTCTTCGTGGTTATATGTGAGTAAATGGTTTTTATATAAAGTACCTTAGCCAAAACTCGGCCTATATCTACCCATTCACATTTTGGCGCAAACTGAAACTTGGTTACTTATCGCTTAGTTACGTAGTGCTGGATTCCTCGATGACCTGGAATATACCCTTATCGCAAGTCGGATATCTTCGAGTGCTTTACACAGATAACAATTTATACATTCGAGTATTAGCATCAATAGTGTCATTTAATTTGTATAATCTTGATATCCCTATATACCTCCCTACATGATTTCAGTGTAAGCATATCTTGAGAGATAAGTTTCGAGTGTGTTTTCGTGGTCAAGGGTGTAGTTATCCAAACAAGATCCATGTAAAACTGTAACTTATTTTACTATACAGTAGGAGACAAGCATACGGTTTGTCTGAAGGTAAGCAAACGTCGTAGTCTATGGACGCTTGCGACTCCAGAGTTATTGGAGGTAGTAAGTAAAACAACGTACTAATTTAAATTCAACTTCCATGTTTGGACCTCGACTCCTCCAGATTAAAAACCGCATGTCTTACCACTCGGCTACGTTGCTCACGTTTTATTTTCACCAACGAACACAATCATACTCCCATTTTCCAGCTAGCGCCACGCAGCTTATACAACGTCCTAACCGACCTGCACAACAAATACAACGCGCCCGTGTTGTACGTGACGGAGAACGGGTGGTCCAGCTCTGGAGGTCTGGTGGACGACGACCGCGTGCGGTACTACCGCGCCGCGCTGGAAGACGTGCTGGACGTGCTGGAGGAAGGTGTTCAGCTGCGGGGCTACATGGCCTGGAGCCTTATGGATAATTTTGAGTGGATGCAGGGGTATAGGTAAGTAATGTGGCTTTTATGTACCTAATGACTGAGGTGCCCCCTCATGGGCCACCATTACCTTGCTCTTGATTATCTCAGGTGATCTCTGGAACAACCATTGGCCCGTTTTGCGAAGCTATCAGTTGCAACAATTTAACAGGTCTAGACTGGTAATACTGAGGTGCTTGACCAATAATGACTGGCCATTTGACCTGTGTAGCCAGTTTAGAGTTTTGAAACTGTAAGTGGTAGTTTCGCGGAACTGGCAATAGCTATTTGATAAAGTGAGATAAGTAAGAAGCAGTTCGTTTGACGGGTGTGTACGCACAATTTCAAAGATACCTTGAATAATTTATAATGCTGCGTCCGCACACGACATTCCGAGCGCTGCACGTGTACTTACCGTGGGGCGCCCTCAATGTTTAAGCACGCGGTTGTTTAATGCGATAAACGTTGCTTTTCCAAAGATCCGCTGCGGTATAAAATCACTAGTATCTACGCAATCGCAGCGTTTATCGCAAAAAACAACCGCACGCTGTAGGGTCGGTTGCATCGGCCATGTTTCCCAGACCGTTTAAAGTTAAATATGGCATCGACCGCTGTCATCCCATAAAAGAAAGGACGTTATAGTACGACTCTTCTAAGGTGAATTTTTCGCTTCGAGCCCTAATCTTTCAAATAAAGGCCATTGTCTCTATTATCGCATAGCCGCTAGCTACCGAATAAGCACGTGCCACAACAACATTAATGTTGAAAAACAAACGGTATCGTCATAGTATTAAGGTTCAAATTTAATGTCACTGATATTCTAGATATTACGTTTTGGTAGTGTAGGACGACGCGGTCCTGCTTCGGGGCATGTTTGAAAGATTAGGGCTCGAAGCGAAAAATTCACCTGAGAAGAGTCGTACTATTTATACTTACGATTAGCTATGTCGGAAACAACCCATCCTTAATCGTCAAGAAATTCGTCAAGAAAAGTCAATCTTCATTCAAAATCAAAATCAATTATTTATTCTACGATTATTTTATTATTATATGTTGACAGCTTAGTTGGTAGTGCCCCTGCTTACAAAGCTAGAGGAGGGTTCGAATCCCGGTAAGGACATTTATGTTGTGATGGGCACGAATATTTGTTCCCGAGTCATGGCTGTTTTCTATATATTCATATATTTATTTATCAATATTAGTATGTTTATTGTCGTCTAGTACTTATATTACAAGCTTTGCTTAGTTTGGGACTAGGTTGATTTGTATAAGGTTGTCCGCAAATATTTATTTATTTTTATTTATTTATTCAGCAAATAGGCCACAAGGGCACTTTTACATGTCTAACGGTAATTTACAATAAAATATAAATTAAAACAATCTCATTAGTATGTGGTGTATGACGCAACACCGAATAATCTAAATAATAAGAATTTATTAAAATAATTCTAACGAAAAGTAAAAATGAATATATTTATTTTTGCAAACAGTGGCACTAGATTATAATTTATATAGACAAATAGGCTATTATTTTCATTATGTTCAATTAATGATTAGATAATATTTTAAATAGTGTTAACGCTGATAACACTTAAAACGAAGGAAAAACCAATTATATTCAAATAACATTTTTTTAAAGGTTTCTGAGCGTCCAAATACAATTAATAAATATTCTGTCCTAGAGATGTATTCATAACTTGTCCCGTTTGTGATTCGAATTTATTTTTCCCCAGCGAACTTTTCGGTCTATACGAGGTAGACTTCATTTCGCCCGAGCGGACCCGCACAGCGCGTAAATCCGCCCTCGTCTACAAACACATCATCGCGAACAGATTCATTGACCACGACTACTCTCCCGACAGTCTCCACATCGCCATCGACGACGGAAAATGATCTGGACGAAGGCGTCTATAGTTACTAAGAGTATTAAAAGGAAAAGTCTGTGAGATTTTAGCTTTGTATATGGCTATATTTCTGACTAATAAATTGAACACTGACATCCTATTTTTTTAAATGAAAACCCTTTGACATGTAATACCTATTTTATTATGAATTTGAGTATGAGTATGTAATGGGTAAACTCCGGAACCGCTTTACCGATTTACCGGCGCTGTGCACTTTTAGGGATGGGGAAAAATAGTGAGAGATTAGGTATAATTATAATAAATGTCTTTATTGCACCACAAATATAAGAGATAGTTATAATGCTAGTACGTACTTACTTTATAATCTTAAATGAGCGCAGTTTGACTCATTACAAAATACAAATATACTCTATTGGGAGCCCCGCTCGCTCTTCCTTAGGTAACACGAGGAACAATTTATAGTTCAGATTTCTAGAGCAATTTTACATTAATATCTCTATATCTCTATCTATCTACAACAAACTAACCAGATGATGACTGATGTTAACCAGTTTTGAGAGCTGTTAGTTCTCCAATAAATAAGTATACTACAACGATTCAGCTAACAAAAAATCGCCACTAAGTATTTATATTATTTCTGTGTTGTGTGTGTTCTGTGTTATATGTATGTAAGGAATTTTTTTGTCTCATCATAAGTTTTCAATTTTAGCCAGTTTGTTACCAGGGGGCTGATTTTTGAAAGTCAAAAATCAGCGCTCGAAAATTAAATAAAAGTAAATGCTATTGTAGTGTCATAATCACAGGCACTTACTTTCTCTTTCTACCGATATAATTGAATACGAGTAGACCGCACGTTTTTACATTTTCTATCGTCATTTCAAAATAGCATTTCATAATATTTGTCAGTTTTCTAGTGAAAGAGTCGAGCGCTCGAAAGTCAAAAATCGGTCCCCAGTTTTTTACATTCATGGATTTTGAGTGGACGCGCTTTGTGTCAAATTCAATTCAAGATAATAAACAATACATGCGCCAAGCAATAAGCACTTAAACGATATTCTCAATCCTTATTTGTTTCTGAAGTCGGTAGGTATACCTATACAAGTAAATAATTTGTACATAAACCGTAAGTTTCTGTCAAAAATTGAATTTTTGGTACAAGTATTTATTGCCAACTGTTATTCTGTATACCGTCATCAACTACTCATTCAGACGATTCTAACGAGTTCAAATTCAACGGGACTACATCGCTTAAGTACTGAATTCCCATGGCTACCTTTTGTCTCCATCATGAGATTAGCTCGATGGTTACATAGCATTGGATTGTCATCCAAACTATTCTTATACCAATATTTCAGCTCAATCGGTTGAGGTTAACTGCTTCAAAACTTAGTTCCAAGATTTATCCCACACTAACAAACGAAGGTTGTAGAAAGGCCCTCGAGGCACTGTACCGGAGGCGCTGCTGGTGGCATTTCCTCGCTGAAATCACCAGCTACATTAACCAACGTCATTTAGAAACCGACTTTCCGGAGAGCATTTCTCTGATCTCAGTGAGGCTTTTGCCCTTCGTCTCCGGTAAGAAGAAGAGAGTGAAGAAGAACGCCACCAAGCAGCAGACGCCGAAGAAGAAGAATGCTGCGTACATGCCGAGGACCACAGAGATGGGGCCAAAATATCTATAACAATGAACATGTAATGTGTCAAATGAATACCATGGGAACATCGGACCATAGATTACATAAGATTAGAATTTATAAACTAAGGAATTTAGATACTTAATACAAATCAATGTCAAAAATGTTTAAAGGCAGGTAAACAAGACGGAAATCAGGGGAAGATGCCTTTCCTTGGAAAAGTGAGATGCCCTGGTTTTTTGAAAAATACACGTACTTGGTGACCAAGAAGGACAGCACCCAGCAGAAAGCCGTGCCAACCGGCGCGGCAGCCGCCTTGACTTCTATAGGGAACAGCTCGCTCATGATGGCCCACGGGAGAGGCCCGAGGCCTGCCCCGTATGTCACCATGAACACCACGAGGGCTAGGAGGGGCAGGAAGCCGATTGACGGCGTCACGGGGTTACCGAGGTGGTCGAGCAGGAAGTAGATGCCTAAGAGAGCCTGAAACAAATGCAATTGCGTAGGTACCTATACAAATCGGTTGAGGTGTTGAGGATTTCTGGTAGAATAAAGAAACTCACACACATGCTACCATCAAGTGCTACTCAAATATATGCTGCTGAAATATATGAAAACATAGCTGTGCTGAAGTTGGCTCAGTTTGGGTTGCAAAGGGCAGTTTCACAACGCTTTGGGAGCTCACATACCGAGAGCCATCCGGTTCATTCACGTCATTCAACTAGCGGTAGATGTCGCTACGAGCCTCCCTAAGGTGTAATTAAAAGAGTGAAGGGATTGAAAGATTCGTCACCACTAGCGGACCCATGGTAGCTCAGTTGGATTAGAGCGATGGACGGTCCAGAAGTCGCGGGTTCAAATGCCCCTCCTAACATTTTTTTTAATTTTGATCGAAATTTAGAACTACTATGTGTCCGCGACTGCGTCCGCGTGAACTCCCGTATCAACTGCCATTCTCTATTGTATCCCCTAAGAGGGTGCTTATACGGATAAAAAGTGTTCCATGTTTTAGTCCAGACTATAAACTATTACCATGCCAAATTGCATCTCAATCCGTTGATCCGTTTTTTTTTATTGAACAATCTTTATCAGATAATCTGTGAGTAACTACTCATGCTCGCCATGTAATGTTTTATTTTATAATATATTTTAGTTTAAGATCTGTGACGCTTTGGCGGTTAGCTGTAAGTTTCAGATGTACCTTTGAATACAATAAACAATAAACAATCCGTTTTTGGGTGATTGAGTAACAAACATCCAAACATCTAAACTTTCGCATTTACAATATTAGTAGGTTCCCTAGGATATTAGTAGGATACTAACCGAGGTAATGGCAGAACCGAAAGTGGAGAACAACATTAGTATGCGTCGTCCCAGTCGGTCGACAACGAAAGGAGTTGACCAGGATCCAGCCGCCTGTTTAGAAAACGTTGATATCAAGGGTCATTTAAATTTTTCATAGTACCTACCGGACCAAAAGGTGCCAGCCAAGGAGGTGCATTGGAAATTGTCGCGTGCTTTGAAACGCCGTTCGGACTAGATTGAGAATCAATAAGGTCTGATTTTTAGGGTTCTGTAGTCAACAAGGAACCCTTATAGTTTCGCCATGTCCGTCCGTCTGTCTGTCTGTCTGTCCGTCTTCGGCTTAGCTCAGCCCTTACAACTAGAAAACTGCAATTCGGCGTGGGTATATAAACCAATCACACCGACAAAACAGTAGAATAAAATCCTGAAAAAAAATTTTTCTCTTTAAACCTTTAGTGTGGGGAATCGTTGGATAGCTTGTTCAAAAATATTATGGGTTTTCTAAAACTATCTTTCAACTCAGTTATGCGTTTGCGAGATAATGGGATTTAAAGCCCTAATTTTTGTTCGAATCATGTATCGGGGACCCCTGCCCGCTAAATGGCTAGTACTGGAGACATGAAAAAATTCGTGGCAGTAGTACATATAATGAATTTAAAATGAAAACTATCACAGTAAAGTAGACATAACTAGTTAACTAGTAAGAAATGCACTTAATTTCGGGTGCAAATACATACATTGTCATTGGAATTTGAACCTTTTACCGTGGACGGTAGAGTTGCTTTTTCACGGCACGGTGCTTCTTGCCCGCGGCGAGCGCGCAAAAGACCTGAGGGGCTACCGCGAAACGAAAACGAACTTCGTTCGTGTATCTCCCTCTCTATCGCTCGAACTGACAAGTGCGACAGAGACGGAGATACACAAACGAAGTTCGTTTTCGTTTCGCGGTAGCCCCTCTGCCCTGTGACATGCCCCCCCCACCCGTGGCAATGCTACAACCATAGTAGAAAGAGTGCAAAGTACGTTATCTTCTACAAACGCACAGCGCGCGGCTTGTATGTGCGCGCCATAGTATCTATGCGCATCTCTACGCATCTAGATACTATGGCGCACACATACAAGCCGCGCGCGGTACGTTTGTATGAAGATAACCTACTTTCCACTCTTTCTACTATGCTAAAACTTAGGCGGACTTACAGCACGGTGCTTCTTGCGCGCGCGGCTAGTTGTGATGTGCGGCTTGATGCTGTTCGGAGATTTTCGTAATTATTTTACGTAAATAACGTGTTGCTGCTAAAAGTTTGCGATCTGCGGTTCGATTAGTTTTAAAGTTGTGTACCTAATTCCCTACAAATCGTTTGAAAAAACTTAATGTACCTGACCTCGTTATTTCAATTGAGAAGTTGTGGTCCCTAACAACTGAGTGGTCGCTAACCGGCACGTGAAATTAGGTGGTCGCTAACCAGCGAAATGACCCTATACATTGATGTGTTATAAAAATAATCCTATTTACGTTTATTTACGAGGGGAAGCTATAATAAAAACCCCAAAAGCCCCTTTTAAGTCCGTAATCTGTGACAGACGGGCAACTACGGAACCCTACCCTGCGCGTGGCCCGACACGTACTTGGCCGCTTTTTAGATATATGATTCTTGACTATATGATTGTTTATCTGATTTAATCGATACATGATTGCTTAATATTTCCTCTATAGAAGAAAAATCCGAAGTTGGGTCTTAATTTTAATTGGTTTACTCAGCCTACTCAAACAATACATTATTTTACGACACAATAAAGTTAATAATATAGTATTTTATCTCATTTAAAATCTCACTTAATGAAATATAAATAAAACTTCTCAAAGTTAGGTATTTATCGGGATTTGTCGAAAATAGCCATTCCCGAAGAGTGTTGCATCTCATTTTCTCGTGCACGGAAGGCATAAGCGTGTCTCTGTCTAGGGGGCGCGGTCGACTCGAATCAAGGCATCCTTAAGACACTAAACCTACATAGTATTTTTTTTAACCCGCGTTTTTTGAGTGGCCACCACGTACGGGAAGGCGCAGCGCGGGTCGGGGCCAGGGGGTAGGCCTGATGACCTGGTAAAGGTCGCGGGAGTCCATTGGATGCGCGTGGCGCAGGACCGGTCATTGTGGCACTCTTTAGGTGAGGCCTATGTCCAGCAGTGGACGTCTCTCGGCTGATATGATTATGATGATTGTGATTGTCCAGCGACCCTATATTTTGTGATGAGACAGATTTTTCCCTTTACTTCTGCTGACCTTGCTTCTTGCCAAATTCCTAAGGTCAACAGGAAACCCCCTAATAGCCCTTGGACCCTATTAGGTACTTGGGTTTTTATTCTTGGATCTAAGATCAGACCGACAGACGGACAATCAAGTGGTCCTATGAGAGCAACTCTTTATCCATTTTGAACTGCGGAAGCCTAAAAACTCGTCATTCTAGTCACAATATAACCCGCAACGTATGGGCTTCGTAAGGTGGACAGAATCATAAATCAATAATACACTTTGTCACATACATGAGAAGATCCGCTAGTGCGAGAAGTGCGAGAAAAATCGAGAGTATGTCGCGGCCGTCTCACGATAGTCGTGCAGATCACAAAACCTCACGAGAATCGGTTGAGAAATGTGACCTGTAGAAGAGACCAGCCGGACATCCATCGGTCATCCGGACCGACATAGGACAGAAATTCTTCGTTTGCATCGCTAGCTCGGTCAAATACAACTTACATGCACAACTCCGACTATAATCGTAGCGATGCCCGCGCTCAGTTTGGCGCCAGCTGCCTCGAAGATGTTACCCATGTAGAACAGCACCGCGTTGATGCCGCAGAACTGCTGGAAGAACATCAGCGCGCATGAGATGTAGAACGCCTTGAAGTTGCTGCCTGTGAATACGTCAGCTATCTGGAAGTAATTAATATAAAATAATTCATTTAACAAAAATGTTGTCAACAATGTTCTTACATAAATATTAAGCAGTAACGCTGCTAACGAAATTTATAAAATTTAAATTAAAGCTTCTTACAACGCCTCCCTAAGGAACTGATGGAAAGATTCAGTGGCCGAGACAGATTGTTCCGATAGCTCAGTTGGTTAGTAGCGCTGCCATGTATGCCTGTGGTCGCTGGTTTGAATTCGCTCGGAACACTCAATTTTACATTTAATTTAAAAATTAATCTTCTTACATAGTATGTTTTTCTTGACTTCCACACCAGCAAGGCTATCACACGACGGCGCGCGAGCTCTCTCGATTTTTCTCGCAATATCCGTCTCTCTCTTAGAACAAGAGGTATAGTGCGAGAAAAATCGAGAGTATGTCGCGGCCGTCCCATGATAGACGTGCAGGCCTGTGTTGGGAGGGAGATTAATGCCGGGAGTAACAAACATCATGCGGCTTTTAGCAATCTCTAATGAACTGTAAACAAGACCGACTGTAATCAGGATCACTGATGCATCATAATCAACTATAGCTAAGTCCACACCAGTGCGTATTATGCGTATTGTACTTAACTGTATTTCATACTAAAAGTGACATTTAGATGTATCTGACGCGCGTACAGTGCGTTACGTGATCGACCTGCAGTGTAGTAGGGAGTTTATTAATAATGATTTACAAAGTTTTAACCGACTTCAATTTAGTGCTACACTACACATGAACTGATTTCCAAGAGCAAATGCGTTGATTATTAGGGAAAAAAACCCAATCGCTGTATGTGGCCCGATAATATTTGAGGACTTCCGTCGATTCCACAAGGATCACAGTTGGCACTTCATTACTTAGTTGCTATTTAAACGGAAATGTATCAGAATCTGTGACGTATATTTGTACTTTTAAGTACATAATTCGAACTCCATAAGTGATCTGTGGTCTTCATCATCAATGGTACTCCACCAAATTTATGATTTCCGGGTGTTATATAAATACACGAGTTATAATAGAAAATACCAAAATCACTACACGCGTGCCTAATATAATTGAGGAGTTCGCTCAATTCCTCATGGATCCCATCATCTAATTGAATTTTTGAAGAAAATGGGACCCACCTGGAACGACCTACTTACAAACAAAAAAAAAAAACGATTCGGCTCATCAATGACGTGAGTTCTGAGGTAACAAACATTAAAAATAATAATAAAAATAAATAAAAAACAACCGAATTGAGAACCTACTTTTATTTAAGTCGGTTAAAAAGAATACCTACGTATTCTGCCTTTGTAAGGGTGAACTGAAAACTACGAAACGATATTTTTGAGGTCAAGATACCGTAGCAGTGTTAGCCATGGAAGTGGTGACCTCACTGGCCATGAAGTCCAGCTCTCCCTCCACACCAGTCTGAGATCGTCCTCGAATTATCATCAGACAAGAGGCTGCCGATTCTCGATCACCTGCATGGTTATAAATACATTAATCGACGTCTGTAGCCTAGTTAGTAGCAGTGTTGGGCGTAATGCATTACATTTGTAATTTAATTACAATTTGAATTACATTTAATGCAATTACGAGTAATTCAATTACACGTGTAATTGAATTACATTGCAATTACGAGTAATGCATTACACGTGCAATTGCAATACATTGAAATTACGAGCAATGTGACGTGTACCTAATTGCATTATTACTTATTACTATTAATGTAATGTCACATTCATTGGTAATTAAATTATTCAATTACTCATTTATGTAAACCTCGTGAGTTTTCGAAATCTCAGATTGTTTTTTTTCAACTCTCATATTTCCGGTATTTTTTTTTCGGAAAACTGACGACAAAAATCCTACTAATATTAATAAATATAATAAATGCGAAAGTTTAGATGTTTGGATGTTTGTTACTCAATCACGCTTAAACGGCTGAACCGATTTGAATAAAATTTTGCACGAAGATAGTTTATAGCCTGGATTAAAATATAGGATAGTTTTTATTCCGAGTCCACGCAGACGAAGTCGCGGGCGGAAGCTAGTATTTTATATAATTAACGAACCTGCTCACAAAGTTTTACGAGAATTGGTTGAGAAATGCGATGCAGTCAAGTACGATTTCCCCATATTATCGACTCGGGTAGCGTTACGATATCTTTGCCAATAAATATGTTATTGAAGTACTCAATGTATACTCATACACACTTTTCGTAAGGTGGTAGATCGGCGTCTCCGGCATAAAGAACATCAGAATGTCGAACACGATGAGAACGACGATTGGCACATAGGCGATGGCATAGTACGATACAAAGGGGCCAATGGCGTAAACGACCAAGTATCCGAACGTGATGAATACTTGCAGAAACGAGCCGAGCGCGCCGCGACTGGTAACCTGAAACATATATAAATACTGAATTCCCATGGCATCCTTCTGTCTCCATCATCAGATCAGCTCGATGGTACCATAATATTGAATTGTCATCCAAACTATACTAATGCCCAAAATTTCAGCTCAATCGGATAACGTCAAGAGACTGAAAAATTGGTTGCAAATTTTGACGGACATCTTACTTACATACATACTTTTATACTTACATACGAACAAGTCAAGTTAAAATAAAGCTTGTAATTAAAGGGATCTTGTTGAAGTATTCATTTAACCCGTCAAGCGCTCTAGGCCCGCCCGGTTGCGCCCAACTCGTTTTGGTCTATGGCGCGCAAGGCACGTACGGTTGTGACTAACGGCTGCGCCCTAACCCCGTATCATGTTGTAGGCTGTTGATAAGTCACGCGACAAGTGACAAGATTGAGTTACCACTTATCGTGTGATAAGGCCGTCCATGCTACAGGGTCTGATTGCCCTTGTGTGCTTGGGGCGACGAGCTAAAGGAAAGACTCACGTTTGATGGGTTAATAGGCACATTCTATTTAGTCTTAATCCCATTGTCGTGGCCACTTGTAGCGTTTAGTAATAAGTACATTCTATATGCATATCTGTGTTGCTCCACGTTACTTAGCTCGACAGCACACCACCACTCCCGGAAACGGTCGGACTACTACGGATCCCCGCATTCCCCACTCCGGGGTTACCTATCTGTATCACAAAAATGGTTTTCAACTGTATCGTTTGACCGAATTTTCATTTGTCCTAAAAGCCGTTTTTCTCTGGAACCATGTAATTTTTCAGGATTATTATAAAACAAACCTAATTAACCTGAATATCGGCATTGAATAGAATAGAATAGATTATATTAGAATAACATTTATTCATGACAACAACATTATACATGCACATAAAACAGCATCTAGGTACAAAAGAAAAAAACAACATTGTTACGAAACGGTCCCATCTCAGCGTTGTGCTGGCCTGGTTGGCCACCAGGCCAGCACAACGCTGAGATGGGACCGACCAAATAATAATAAGAATAGTAATATAAAACAAAAACAATACAGTAAAGCCAAATACTAAAAAAAAAACAAAAAACTGGCCAAGTGTTAGTCGGACTCGCGCGCGAAGGATTTTCCGTACCATTATCTATAAAAACAGTTAAAAAAAAGTTTGTTGTATGGGAGCCCCCTTTAAATATTTGTTTTATTTTATTTTTAGTACTTGTTGTTATAGCGGCAACAGAAATACATAATTTGTGAAATTTTCAACTGTCTAGCTATCGCGGTTCTTGAGATACAGCCTGGTGACAGACAGACGGTCGGAAGGACAGACAGCGAGGTCTTAGTAATAGGGTCCCGTTTTTACCCTTTGCGGAACTTTTACTGAACCCTAAAAACAATACCTAAAACTAAGCAATATACTAATCCATGCGACATAAAAACCGCAACCATAACCGCGCCAACCGACCAACAATTCAGCGAGGAAATGCCGCCAGCATCCTCGGTAGGTACAAAATTAGGGTTTTAAATCCCATTATCTCGCAAACGCATAACTGAGTTGAAAGATAGTTTTAGAAAACCCATAATATTTTACCCTCCGGCCGCGTGGTCCTACTGCTTCGTCCGACTGGTAGAACCACGTGAACTTTTTTTTCCTGTTGGTCCGATTAATTTAACAAGCTATCCAACGATATACACTATAGGTTTAAGAAGAAAAAAAATACATCACCAATTTACATGTAGGAGAGGTACCCTAAAAAAAATTTTCTTTTCAGGTTTTTATTCTACTGTTTTGTCGGCGTGATTGGTTTATATACCCACGCCGAATTGCAGTTTTCTAGTGGTAAGGGTTACTGAGCTAAGCCGAAGACGGACAGACAGACAGACAGACGGACAGACAGACGGACGGACATGGCGAACTATAAGGGTTCCTTGTTGACTACAGAACCCTAAAAAGGCCCTCGATTCTTTGTACCTACCGAGGATGCTGGCGACATTTCCTCGCTGAATTACCTAAACCATTTAACAAATCTATACTGACAACGTTGCTCAAATAGCCAGTCGTTATAGCTCCGTAGCCTCAGTTGCCAGCTTCGTGAACCAGACCACTAGATGCCTTCAGGCTATGTACCTACGTGCGGTGCTCTTACCGTGGCTATTTCGACGCAGTACATAGGAGTCACAGTGAACAGCATGCCCGCCCCGACGCCCCACATGAAGCGGCCAGCGTACAAGAACGCGACCGAGGTCGCCGCCGCGACGAGAATGTAGCCCGCGAACAGCGGAGTGGAGGAGATCATCAGAGTGTTCTTGCGGCCGATGCGGCCGGCGAGCGGGCCGGCGATGAATGGGCCTGGAACATTATCAAGCTTACCTTGGCCACGACTTTGGTCTTAAGCGACCTGCGGCAGCGTTTTATCTGTTCATTGCGCGGTCGAGACGCGCAACGCACTGTGGTTAGTTGGGATCACGCGCAATGAATTAGAAAAACCGCTGCCGCAGGTCGCTTAAGACCAAAGTCGTGGCCAAGGCGTTAGGTTATATGAACGCTTGTCAACTTACAAAATAAAGTCGGATTAATACTTATCAGACGATGATTTATTAAGATCTGCTTCTGGAGCATAGCGTTATACGGGAACGAGACGAGGACGAAAATAAGACCCAACGCGATAGAAGTGTAAGGTATTATGGACAGATAGAAGAACAAACGAAGAGGTTCTGCATTTGATAGGCGAAAGGAAATGACTTCTAAAAACTATTGAACAGAAGAGGAAAAATGGACCTGATACGACATGACAATTACATAAAAACTATAATTGAAGGAAAAAGTCTTCTAATGAGAGGCCCCTGCCTCTCCATAGAAGACCAAGATTTAATTTCGTATCAAGAGCTCAAAACAGAATGGTGATTACGCTACCGACATGAGCCCGGCTCTTGATAATACTAATCCGACGTGCCGGGGCCAGACGCGAGAGAGCGCCAGCGGTTTCATACAATTACTAGGTACGATGAAATTCCCACTCACCATGCCTCCGGACCATAATACCTCGTTTTCTTTCAGGCTTCAGAACGCATCAGAGGACCACGTCATGTACAAATCAGGTTTAAAATATATATTTGAGTTTGAGCAATAATTTCAACGGGAATACCTACACAAAAATTCTGAAGTCACTTCTGCCTGGGAGCATCTTTATTCCGATATTTTAAAATTCCAAAAGCGTTGTTTTGCTAATTGTCAATTTCGACGCATATATGTAAATAAAAATAATATTTTAAAATTTAATGATCTCCGTACTTACAGTGTACACAAATATATTATTGACTCCTAAAACGTAGTGTTAATCATATGAGTTTAAATTTTTACCTACTTACTCTTCCTAATCACGTGACAGAATCTCCAATGTACTGTATACATTGATGAAACATCATTCATGAATTATCTCGCTAAAGATTTATTAATTTACCTGCTACGAAGCACTTACCTACTTAAGTAATGAATTATTCAGTACTTATATACCCTAGGGTTTTCTGCGTCGCATCAGAAATTAAGGTATTCGCAGCAGAATCAAAGTATCCGATATAGCCCTCCGAATCGCTAAACTTAAGTGGCAATGGGCGGGACACATTGCACGAAAAACCGATAGCCGTTGAGGTGGAAAAGTTTTAGATTAGAGTATCGGCCACGTACCGGGAGGCGCAGCGTGGGTAGACTCCCACTAGGTGGACTGATGACATGTTAAATGTCGCGAGAGAGTCCGCTGGATGCGGCTGGCGCCGGACCAGTTATTGTGGTACCCTATGGAGGACGCCTAAGTGCTGCAATGGAAGTGTTTCATCGATGATCATGGTAATGAATACTAACCCAGTATTGCTCCAAGATTCAAGATGGAGCCGATCCACGACTCCTGATCTACAGTGATGACTGCCGGGAGCGGCGAGTCGGTCAGATTCGCGTCTTTCAGCTTGATATTGACGGGGGACGTCCAACCCATGGAGTACCCAGTTATCACGATGCCAATGTTAGCTGTGGACATTGTAATAGGTGACTGAGTTTTGACTTGGCAGGCTAGGGCGGGGAACCGTGGCGTGGAAAGACCGTTAGCCAGATGGTTGGACGACATAAAAAGACAGAAGGGAGGCCTGGAATAGGAACGCTATGGCTATCACATCACGGCCCGCGAGCTGAGTCGCAGCGAGATAGACTATCCGTCTCTTTCTGATTCGAACGCTTTTATATTGTGGATTAAATAAATCTAACTGTACATGTCACGAGGATGGTAATAAACAAGCATACGGACTAACTGTAACCAGACACCGTAGCCTAATGGAGTGCTTTCGGCTACTGATGAAGATGAAGGGCGTTGCCGACTCTTTTATGATTTATGAATTCGTCCGGATGCAGTCTGATTTATTTACATACCAATAGCACCGATGACGTATTGCCGCCAAAGTTGCCCTTCCTCCATATTGCATGAGAAATAAGACCACTTTCAGACAAATTGATGTTTGGAATTAAATACAGTATCTAAATCTAAGCTTCTCTTAGCAACGCTCGGAGTACACTGATTCTCTGAAAACATATTGAAATACATTTCCAATTCGGTTCATCACATTTGCAACTTAATCGCATTTCAATGTGATTTGCGTGCTCGCTCTAGCACGTTAGCTCAGTGTGCGTGAGGAAGAGAGCGCGATACATATTCAAATTCGACGACCGGTTAGCCTAGTGGGAAATGACGCTGCCTACGAAGCTTAAGGTCCTTGCTTCGAATCCCATTAAGGGCAAATATTTGTGCATTGATATTTGAGCATGACTATTTGTTTCAGTCATGGATGTTGTCTATGTATTTATGTATTTATATCTAATTTTTTTAAATAATATATCGTCGTCTAGTAACTACCCATAACACAAGCCTTATTGAGCTTGCTATGGGACAAGGGCGATATTTGTAAGATTGTCCCCTGATATTTCATCATCATCATACCAGCCGAAAGACGTCCACTGCTGTACATAGGCCTCCCCCAAAGAGTGCCAAAGTGACCGGTCCTACGCCACCCGCATCCAGCGGACTCCCGCGACCTTTACCAGGCGAGTTCACCTTGTCGGGGCCTACCATATATATATTAATTTTATTAAAAAACAAAAAAAAAATTGGGTTGTGAAGCGATGAATAAGAAGGTACCCAGTTTTTACATTAAATACGATGTAACTAATTAGCAATCATTTCTAGACGATTATTATGGTAATACATTGTGCAAGTTATTATCCATTCACTTGTAAGATTTCTTTGTGGTTTGTCAACTTACGAGTAACACTTGCATTAATGGTCAATTTTGTGCCGTGCGGAACGATATATCATAATGTTGTTATTGTAACCTTCCTAACGACGATGTTTAAAGTATTATTTTACTACACGGAGTTAAACGTTACCTCGGCGTTTTGGATGGTTAGCATTACACGGTCGTGCGACTGTCGCGAGAAAAATAAGAATTATGACTGTCCTGATAGTCGTCTATAGCGAAGAGTCTCGACCAACATCATAAGAGAAAGAGACTCTCGCTACATGGCTGTGTTAAGAGGGAAGGAATACCTTTGCAGCAGCTATTTAGCAGCTCGCGAGTGAGAATACTCGTAGGTACTTTTTCGATGAAATTTTCATTGGCATATGTTTAACGGACCACCAGATATAGTAAAATATAACGCCAAAAAAAAACTTTTTACTGCCAAAAATAGTAAATGATCCCCAAAATTTTATCTCCATTTTAATGTGAAATAGTAACCCAAATTATAACATCTTACTATCCTACTAAAGAAAATACTATCCTAATAAATCACTGTTAATCCAAAAATAGTTAAATGATCACCAAAATTTTATCTCCTATTAATGTGAAATAATAACCCAAATTATAAAATCTTACTATCCTATAAAAGAAAATGCTATCCTAATAAATCATTGCTAACCCAAAAATAGTAAAACAATTTCCTAAATTCGACGGAGCCCCGCTTTCGTTTCTGGGACTCAGTCTCCCGCCCTCCACCCGGGCTCCCGCCAGAAACTCGCTTCGTCGGCCCTTCGTTTCACGTGCGCCCGTTCAACTCAGGACCTCCTTCGCGAGCTTCTGTCTCCGCGGGCTTTTATATACACTCTAGGGGTAGGACAGACGAGACCACATGGAAGTGGGGTGCGCTGATTTGGTATCATTATACTTTATTTGGTAACATGCATACACTTTATGGCAATCATAGTGGGTTATTTATGTAGAAATATTATATTAATTTGCTCGCTAAGATTTGGTGATCATATACTAAATTTGGTCTACGAATACAATTTAATGTGCATTCGTTACTAAAACAGCTAGTACTACTGTAATGGTAGATTTATTATATTTGGTGTTCAGTATATTTTTTTGGTAAAAGAGCTTAGGGTATCAAAGCATTTTTTTGGTCATTATATTTGATGCCATTTTCATGTCGGGAGAAAACGGTTTTCACTAACTTAATTTTAATAAATCACTTTGATTTTGATGTTGATCGCTTCAGCATAATATACTGCAGCGCATACGCGGGTCTGACTAGACTCCTATTAATATTGCCTCTTTTGTTGGTACACGAGTTCCTGGTGTGGTGTCGGGTTAGAATTTCACCACCCCCTCCTCCCGAGGGTGTCGTGACAGTCGACTAAGGGAGCAGGGTTGAAGTGTATTGTGGGCGATGGGCTAGCAACCTATCACTGTGATATCACATTGACGATCTTTTATATCCACATCTGTGCTAAAAGTGGCACTGGAACATGACTTTCATGTGCTCTGCCTACCTCTTTTGGGAACAAAGGCGTGAATCTATGTATGTATGAGTTTGACTTACCCTTGGTGACTTTCTTCCAGGTTTTCTCTTTTCGAAGTAGAACAAAAACCACGTTAACATAATTATAAAATATTTTATTCTTCAACAAAATAACATTAACAGCAGCTTGACATAGTCAAAAAGTCGGAAAATGTACAATTCTATACTCAATTTTATACAAATATTGACACAAGTCGTCAATTTAAATCTACTTTTTAACACTAATAATAATAATATACTCTCTACTCGTATGACTAAAAATCCTTCCAAAAATGGTTGTAAATTCTTCTTTTAAATATGTCAAACTCTTTAAAAATAAATAAGTATTTTTGTCAGAATATTTACTCATGTTTTCTACTAAAGTTTCACTATTTACATTGTCACATTTTAATTTTCTGACCTAATTTTGTACTACTTAATCAATACTGGCACTTAAAATAAATTCGTTAATTTTTTTACTGGGAATTGAATCTTAAACACGCCGGAAATATTCTTTATGTCACATCTGGCCATAATGTGAGTTTTACCTACCGCACGCTGCGCGTACGGTAAAACTCGCACTGTGGCCAGGTGAAGACGTAAAATTGTGTACTTACCACGGGCAGTAAAAAAGAAAGCCCTCTATCGCATATTTACAACCGTCGGCTCGGGTCACAAATACCTGCGATTTCGGGCTTTCTTTCTTTTACAGCCCTTGGTAAGTAATGTACTATTAATTGTTCGTATAACAAGGCCACGAAACACCTCGTTTCGGGCAGGGGACGGTAATGGATTAACATTGTAGTATTCCTGGCGAGATGGTACCTAATGTTCTCAACATTATGCAATATTTGAATCGGAAAGTTGTAACTAGACAAGTGGACGTCTATCTATAACACTTGCCAGGGAATCCTTTACTTTGTTGTCTTGAATAAAAAACTTTATTCAGAACACACAGGCCAGGTTATATTGAACTATACTAGGTATACTGGTAACAATATAAGAGTATAAAATATTAATACGTAAAGTCGCTAACTACTACTTAAATTAACATCTTAACCCAACTCTTAAAATATGAACGTTAATTCAAATGCAACAAAAGTAGCTTTTACAACGACGCAATAATATACGATCTTACGAAACTAAGCACTTGGAGAGCTGTCGTGGAGCTACCAGGTCGACTTTGCTGCTGTTGAAATAGGAACTAGCGGTTATGTCAAAAGTTTAAAAGCGTATTTGCGCTGTTTTGTCACTTCACGGGCCGCAAATATAAGTTGGCTTTTGGTGGTGCCACGTTTCGGTGGGGACTGGTGGCGATGGCAGAAATGTAGGGTGAGGGCGGTTACGCCTTTCCCTTCGATGGCCTGAAAAGAAAGTAATTAAAGTCAACTAAAGAGTTATCTATGGTACAACAAATGTCATTGGTGGTGATGCTGATGGTAATCAACGGATGTCTTGAAAATTATCATAGCGAATTCTCGGAATTAGTCAAACAATACAAGTTGCTCGGGAGGAATCCCATTAATTTGTCTAGTGAATTTTGATATTACTCCGCAGCTTTTTCATGAAGGAAAACATCAAGGGGAAACTCAACAAGGCTTAGTTTTCCCTCTGGATTGGAAGGTCCTATGACAGTGCTTTTGTAAAAGTAGTCCTACTATAGTCCGACCGCTTCACTCAGCCCTCGCCTGCGCGGCGCGCGGGTGCAGGGGTATGACGATAACGGGGAACAGGCGACGTGCGGGAGGAAAAGCCAGGCGCCTGCACGCCACGCGCCCCTTTATAGTCATACCCCTGCACCCGCGCGCCGCGCAGGCGAGGGCTGAGTTAAGCGGTCGGGCTATAGTTATCTACAACTGGGAAAACGCTAGAAAGATGATGTTGATTTTAGAAGACTACTTCGACATTCTTAAAAGGTTTAGGTACTTAACTAAACGTAATCAAACGGAAATAAGGTATTTTATGTGGAACAACCTGGGTACTCATTTTAAAATTACGGTATTTTTTATATTTATTCAAAATAGTGTATGATTATAAATCATTAGCTAATACTCGTACATTTATAAACATTCGGGATTCTTAATTAAAAAATATTTGCAAGCAGCATAACACTCAGACTAATTACTATACCTAGATGTTTTTCTAGCACGAACGAGAGATTGACAAAATAAAAACATCGACAGTCCTGTTATCGATAAGTACATACGTCTATTCTATTCTATTCTACCTACAAGGCCTACCTAGGCGCCGCGTGCACCGTTCTTGCACAAATTGAACAAAATCCGAACACTATTGATACAATTTATTTTAATAATTTGCAATGAATAGTTCTTTATATAGAGCAGCCTACATGAAACTTTCGGGTGTTTTTTTTTGTTTATCTTGATTGTAGTATAAAAAAAGAGTTACAATAATATTTAAGGCAGGGGAAGTTTATCAAGTCAACGTTGATGTCTACTACAAAAACATTCTACTGAAGTCACGTTTTATTTGTTCAGAGTTGTGCATGTTCACTGACGTACAAATCACTGTACTTGCGGCTGCTTGTACTTCATTATAAGTCTGTGAGGAAAAAATGCAGTATAGCTATTTGAAAATTTTCACATGTCATCCAACTCATCGAAGTTATGATAAAGAGGCAAAATCATAATATACATTTCATTTCATTCCTCTACTTATTACCAATGTAAAAAAGTAATCAAACTTTTTATATTCATAGACTTTATTCATTAAAAAAGTAAATAATTGACATATAATGTGACGTTTATTCACATTGCATATTAAGGCAAATATATTCTTAACAAAATATATATTATAATTAAAATATCATTAAATGTATATATTCTTAATTCAGTAACACGAAGAAAGAAAGTTATGAAAGTATTCCAAATTGTTTTCTGAAGCATGTAAAATATAAATAAATTGATAGTTTTGTTATTATTATCTATTTTCTAACGCACCCTATTACCATATATATATATATATATATACCTTTGTATTACCTCTGACGTTGAAGTGGTACTTATCGATAACAGGACTGTCGATGTTTTTATTTTGTCAATCACTCGTTCGTGCTAGAAAAATATCTAGGTATACTAATTACCAATTTCTAATGTCACATTCATAAATATCAATTTCCTACAATAAAGAAGCTAAAACTGCAGTTCGAAATCTTTAAAAAATGACAGCTGAATGATGACATGACTGTGACAAAATAAAAGAGTATCGTGGCAGTATCATGTTTAAAACTCGGTTACTCATGTCATGTTGTATTTGTCTGGTTAACCTGACGCCTTTTAACTGCGTACGCTTTACTTGCAAGTTTAGTTTCGTGTTTTGTCGTTTTTATTGTGAAATTGTTAGTTTTATTTGTTATAATTGTTTTTGTGAATTCCTAATAAATAAATAAAAGTAACTATTATTTATTATTTTATTTTCCATGTTTGAAAAAGGCCATCAGGTCCATAAATATCGAAATTCCCTTCTTAGCTTAACAATAAATGTAAGTATAGCAACCTAGAATAAACTACATAGAGCAGCTCAAAAAAAGAGTCGATTTTAGGTCGTATCGAGATGACAAAGTGGTTGCCTGGGATCGGAGTAGATGGAGGGCCTACTTTGAACTACACCGGCCTAAATAAGCGGAAGGAGAAGTAAAATATGTTATACTCACTTCCCAGAGAGCATCGCCTGGATCTCTGCAAAACTCTTGCCCTTGGTCTCCGGCACCACGAAGAGAGTGAAGAAGAAGGCGGCGACGCAGCAGACGCCGAACAACCAGAAGGCGACGTACATGCCCAAGGCATCGGAGATCGGCCCGAAGTATCTGGAATTACGATTACATTAGAGTACAAGAGAGAAGACGCTTCAGAAACTGGGCCAAGGCAATACACACATACATTCACGCCTTTATAAGGAGTAGGAAACTTATGTTCCAGCGTCACTTTTGGCATAAATGTGGGTATACAAGGTTGACAAAATGTGATATCGCAGTGACAGGTTGCTAGCCCAACACACGTCAACCCTGCTCCCATAGTCGACTTTTACGACACCCACGCACGGGAAGAAAGACGGTGGTGAAATTTTAACCCGACACCACACGTGCCCAGGGGAATTACGCTTGACTTTGTAGCAAAGTGATAGAATCAAGCCAGTGGACAGGCAAATCAAGTGAACAAAACGTGTGTAGGCAGTTGCCTAATTTATGGGAACGGAACAGGGGATACTTTGTGAGATTTCACAGCGATGTAATAATGTTACTTATATCACCCTTGAATCTCCCAAGTTGTTCCAAACATACGACACTCACATCATAAATTCTGTAAGTTTATATTAAAAAGTGAAATAAACCGACAGAGTCTGAAGATGCTCGTAGTTTGGTCAGCCGTAGGTTCAAACCTTAGATTATTACAAAAAGTAAAGTTTCCCGAGGTAAAATACGGTAACCGCTTACCTGACTGTAAGGGCGGTTGCTACCAACGTGGTATTAAAATTGGGCGGCAACGCGTGGGACACCCCTGGATTTCGGCATGCCGTGACGTGTTATGTTTAACGTCAACAATTCGAGATACGGAGCACGGGGACGGACCAAGTCGACAGTTGGTATTTAAGCGGCATAGCGAACACACTAATAACTATCAACACGCCCCGCCTGGTCCATTGTCCTTGTGATTATACTTAGGAGTCAGTTCAGTGTTGAATCAGTGTTAAGACGGTTTCAGTAATTATCAATAAATATAGTAAGGCCATTTCCAGTTTCATTTATCTCTCAAACACCACCTGAACATATGCCGCACGATCGTAGCCGATATCCGATAACCGATCGGACCGTAGCCTATAGACGTGCAGGTGCACGTCTATAGGCTACGGTGACCAATAACCATACGCTTGTTTGCCACCGACGTGGTATTTAAACTCACCTAGTGACCAAGAAAGACAGCCCCCAGCAGAACGCTGTAGCGATTGGCGCGGCGACGGCCTTCACCTCGATTGGGAACAATTCGCTCATGACAGCCCAAGGGAGTGGCCCGAGGCCCACGCAGTAGGTCACCATGAAGACAACCAGGGACAGGATGGGCAGGAACCCGATGCTATCAACCACGGGGCTGTCCTGTTCATCGAGGAGGAAGAACATCCCGAGGAGGGCCTGGAAACAGAACATGAGTTTACTAATATATTTGAGTGGAGGAGCGCATCGGAACAGGCCGCGAAATCCGCAGTGATACCAGCACGGCTATCACAAGACGGCGCGCGAGCTTTCTCGATTTTTCTCGCACTGTACCTCTTGTTCGAAGTGTTCTAATAAGAGACGTATAGTGCGAGAAAAATAGAGTATGTCGAAGCCGTCTCATGATAGACGTGCTGAGCGGCTACTATAAGACGCTTCGTCCGTTCGTTCGTCTATCTCTATCCCTGCCGCACTCGCATATTGTTTAAGAAAAAAAGTAAAAAAAAACAAAATCGAGGAAATTTTAGGCAATAATGTATTGATTAAATCAGATAAACAATCATATAGTCAAGAATCATATATCTGAAAATCAGACTTTATTAGAAAGGTGTTTCAAAGGACGCGATCACTTCCTATTCACCCCCTTAAGAAAATGAAAGGGACTACTAACCAAACCAAGAGCAGTACCACACGAAGAGAATAGCAGCAGCAGTCGTCGTCCCAGTCGGTCCACGACAAATGGCGTCACGCACGATGCACCCAACTGGATAAATGACAATATTCAGAATTAACACAGAGAAAAGAGTGTAAATTCTAATTAAGTCCTAATTAACACATTCACTGCCAAGAATCGCGCCACGCTCGTAGCCGATCCCGTGGTTTTTCCCATGTGGAAAGCAATTACGGCGTAGGCGCTCGCTAGGCGGTTTCCAGGCAGTGAAAGTGTTAAGTAACAAATTCGCTGAAGAATAAAATGTGACAGGGTCAAAATCAGGAACATATACTATGTTTTTTCCTGTAAGTATACAATACAATAGTTTACTGTTAAGAAATGAGATGAGTGGCCATTTTTCCATACAAACGTTCTCAGATGTTCCCTGCGAGGATTTTGCCCGTAGATTAATATTTTTTTGAATAAAGACCAATATCATCCATCAATATCTGTAGTGTGACAGTATTTTTTGCCTTTTTACAAGCTTTTATTTACTTTCACCTGTCCCGTTGTCTGTCTGTCTGTCTGTCTGTAATCAAATCTTGCAAGTTAAATTTGATCCACTTGCCGGTTTCCGATTGAGTTGAAATTTTGCACGAATATGCAAATCGCGTGACAATGCAATATTATGATGACGTGGAGCTGATCTGATGATGGAGCTGGAAGGTGGCCATAGGAACTCCGTAATAAAACCACAAAACCCCATCGAGTTTGAGCTCGTTAGAATCGTCTCAATGAGTAGTTGATGACGGTATACAGTAAAGTACAGTCGGCAATAAAAGCTTGTACCAAAAATGAAATTTTTGCCAGAAACTTATTTGATGTTCTTATTTGTCTACTTAAGTGCTAGGTTGCTATAAAAAATATGCCTAATACAACAAGCGCAAAAATCAAAACATTCCATTCCGTAGAAGCTTCGGAGTAGGAAACAGTCGAGAACAAACCTAGATTATGAGTTTTTACTCGACGCTACAGCGTCCTTATCGCACTAGCGCGCGGTTCCACCTACGTTAGCACGACAGAAATACTGATCTAGAGTCCAAAATCTGAAAAAGGGCTCTGGTAATGTTCCTTCCCTACTACATAATAATTTACGATCACATCTACATACTAAATTAAGCCCTAATAGAACTTTTGATACTAATAGGCATAAAAACATCAAAAACCGGCCAAGTGCGTGGCGGGCCACGCGCAGTGTAGGGTGCCGTAGTTACCTGTCTGTCTTAGTTACTCGTACATCGACGTGCGGTGCGGTTGAGTCGGCCGAATTTGTACGAAAATCGGCCTTTCCAAGTACACATTAAGTTGGTCGACTATTACTCGGTAACTACTTATGCCTACTTGTCCGTGATAGTTTTTTTAAATTCATTATATGTACTACTACCACGAATTTTTTTTTCACATCCCCAGTAGTAGCCATTTAGCTGGGGGGGGGACACATGACTCGAACAAAAATTAGAACGAGAACGAGCTATCCAACGATACCCCACACCATGGGTTTAAAAAGAAAAAAATTACATCCCCGCTTTAGCCACTCACTTGCTTGTGGCAACCACAGTTGCCAATTTTGCATACTCCTAAACTGATGATGGCAACTGTGGTTCCCAATCGAAGTATGGCCTGCCTTGATAGCGAAAAATTAGAAGCAGTTTAGGCTACCTTTTTTAAAATATGAAAGCAAGTGAGTGGTAAGGTACCCTATAAAATAAAATAAAGTTCAAGATTTTATTATACTGTTTTGTCGGCGTGATTGATTTATATACCCATGCCGAATTACAGTTTTCTAGTAGTAATGGTTACTGAGCTAAGCCGTAGACGGACATGGAGAAACTATAAGGGTTCCTTGTTGACTACGCAACCCTAAAAACGGCATCCCGACTGCATACGGAAAACTAACTGAATAAAACTGGGGTTTTTTTCCATACACCTTTTGTGTCTTTCGGAGCATAATTTCGAATCATTTGATACCTATTCATCAAAATCGGTTCAGAGGTTCTAGTATAAGTTTCACCGAAACAAAACGTTACGACCGCGTTTGCGTTTAGCTGTCAAATCCCATACAAATTGAGGATAAAACGCAAACGCGATCGTAAAGTTTTGTTTCGGTGAAACTTATACTAGAGCCTCAGTTTCTTAAACGCTACGGTGGAACACACGTAAATACGAGTAAATACATAGATTGCTAAAAACAAAGTTCTTCCTTTCGGCTCTGTCGCAGGCCGGCGAATATGTTTTACCCAACAGTACAAACGACAACACTGTTAACTGACCATCCTGTGTTTATATAGAACCTTATTACAATGCACTTAAGGTGCACCGATGATCAGTTAGCTGTGTTGTCGATAGTACTACCACTGCCCTAGTAGCATTTTAAGTTGGCCCCACGTTGGGCCATTGATCACCGAGTTGGCCCAACGAAATGCCAACAAAAATGCTGCTAGGGTGCAGTGCTACTGCTGGCTGGTAGGTACAACGAATAAATCCACTGATTTCGAACTATTCGGGAGTTCTAAACACTCATCCTGACGAAGAACTCCCGAAGAGTTCGAAACATGTCACCTGTTGTAACATTAAATACGTGAATTTTACCGTGGATTAGTAGTATTTTAAACATGTCTCGCGGAAGTTTAAATTCGAGTACAGTAGGTACTGCTAGTTAATACCTACAGTACATCTCTTCTGATGGTAAAATGCGACTCTATGCTCCAATCTACTGATAATATTTAACATCAAACTAAGTAAAATGAATAAATCTAAAGACTACGAACCTGCACGGCCCCAATAATAATAGTGGCAATGGAGGAGTCCAGGTTGGAGCCAGCACTCTCGAAGATGTTGGTCATGTAGAAGAGCACCGCGTTGATGCCGCAGAACTGCTGGAAGAAGACCAGCGCGCACGAAACGTAGAACGCCTTGAAGTTGCTGCCTCTGAATACGTCGGCGATCTGGAAAAAGAAGTAGATTGTAAAGCTGTGGAACATGTCAAGACAGATAGTTATTATTATTATATGTATATACTAATAATATAAAGAGGAAGCGTCTGTGAGATTGTAAGCTTTGTAAGTTTGGATTTATATATACTTGTTCCTGATACTGACTGTAGATGTAGGGCAAGGTGATAAATAATCTGAACTCTTAATTCTAATTCCAATAGCAGTTACATAAGAAGTCAGCCACATAAAAAAATCTCAACTATATGTTTGGGCGACTACACATGCGTCCCCGCACGCATCCACTGTCAATAAAAGTGAAAGTACAATGGACGCCACTGGTTCTAAAGATCGTACCGTGGCAGTCTTGGCCATGGAGGCGGCGACGTCGCTGGCCAGGATCTCGAGCTCCGCCTCCACACCAGCGCGTGACATTCCTCGAATCGTCATTAGGCAATTGGCAGCGGACTCACGGTCATCTGTAAGAGAGAAAAATATAATTGTTATTTCAGTATTCGGATTGCATCTTAAGGGTTCCCTTAACACATTCTTTGAAGGCCAAGAACACTTAAAGGTGTCGTGTGTTTGTCGTGCCCGTAGCGCCATCAACGACTTTAAATAGGTGTTATGGCGTACGCTGTCAAATCAACCTTCAGTCTTTCAAGTAAGGTATGTATTTGCCCTCTTGTAACAATGGTGGTGGTGTGACAGTGTCACTTTTGGATATTGGAAAAGGCTAAGATGCTATGTAAGCCAACGATATATACAACGGGTTCCAAAGGGGCCCCTGCGCCCCGTGTCTAGGGAGACACGTGCCTAGTTTGCCCGTAGGGAAAATCCGCCTCTGATCACAACTATTGACCTTAGTACTCACTCTTAGACAAATGGTAGATCGGCGTCTCTGGCATGAAGAAGAAGAGGACATCGAACAGAGCGACAAACGCGACACCCACGTAGGCGATGGCGCTATATGATATATAGGGCCCGATGCCGTAGATCAGCAGGAAACCCACGGTGATGAAGACTTGGAGGAAGGAGCCGAGCGCGCCGCGACTATCATTCTGCAATCAAGGGGAATAGTTATTTAATTTTATGCCATGGTTAGTATAACACACACAATGTTATCTCCTAAATGAGCCCGAGGTCTGCTTACAGCTTACGGGGATGCTTAATGCTACCTACCTATTCAAAATCCAATCCAAAATCCATACAAACAGAGAAAATGTTTTTCCCCTTCTAAATATTTTCTACATCGCAGGCAACAGGAGAGACGCACCTTCAAGAGTGCGTGAAAAACGGGGTCCTCCGAAAGAGAAAGCCCCTCGCACCGATGTGGATAAGGAGAGTTTCACGTCGGTGTTGACACCCTCGTAAAGGCAAGCCGCGAAAGAGTCAGTGTGGTACAGCAGAGCCGGTTGGTTCTGGTCTACGGGTTGCCACTCTTAGTAAGGCGCTGTATGAAGTGTCGCGCCCGCATTACTCCGCCACGGCTGATGACATGGCGGTGTTTATTCACCAGAAGACTGGCTATTCGCTGAGAGTTTTCCAGCTGCATTCGCGCCATTATGTGCATTTCAGCGCGGCCACCGGTACACCGGACTTGACAACGCAACGGAGCCACGCTGTTTCGTCACCTTAATAATTAGTTTTTATATATATTGTATGTATGTTAGGCTTTAAGGTTTTTCTTGCTAAGGGCTTTAGAAGCCTGAAATAAATGGTTTATATATTATTAAAATACTTGTACCTACTGGTTTTGTCCCTAACGCCTGTTCGCTTACTTCCCGTGCAAACTTTCACCCGATATTTCCGGGATAAAAAGTCTATACCTACTGAGTTCAACGGAATTTAAATTAAATCCATATAAAATTAAAACTAAATAGGTTCGGAAGATGAAACGGGAAAAGGTGACAAACCTAGTGAGTATTAGATCATTCGTTATATTATTATATTATACAAATAGCTATTGTATGGATACAGAACGGCTACCACGAAACGAAAACCAAGTTCATTCGTTTATCTCTTTCTTTATTAAGGTCCACTAGAAGGAGGAGTAGGAGGAAGTGTGGTAGAGAGGGAGATATACGTTTTCGTTCAGATATCGAAACAAATGAAAAATATTTTCTAAGTAGCATTTACATGAAAGAGCACCCGTTGCCTTTAAAGCAAAACATGACTCATACATGACAATGCAGCAATTTGTGCCCACGAGAGACTAACATAATTTTTATTATTGCAATTCGTACTCGGATCAAGCGGATATTTTTCATCTTCAACACGCATAATCTATTTGGGTTACTTCACACAGCGTTATTGTTGAAAATCGGCCTGATAATCTCATGTCAGTTATAAAATTAGAATCAGGCAAGCGTATTAAATGTTATAAATTAAATATAAAATTGTAATATCCGCCGTATGGCGAATCCGGCATGGTTGAAATCAAAGAATAATGGAAGAAGCAACGACGGTGAGTGACAGGCTAGTCCACTTAATCAAGTTGGAACTTACCGTGGCAACCTCAGCGCAGTACATCGGTGACACAGTAAACAACATGCCGACCCCCACACCCCACATGAACCGCCCGCCGTATATGAAGCCCACTGAGGTAGCTGCAGCAATGAGGATCCAGCCAATGAACAGAGGAATGGAACAGGTCAGGAGAGTCCATTTGCGCCCGATGCGGGAGGCTAGAGGACCAGCGATGAACGGGCCTGGAAACGAGAGTAATAGTAAGTTTTAATGCTGATCTAAAGTATAATACTTTATTCATCGAGGGCGGTAAAGCAAAGAATGTCTCAAATCGCTCGTATTTAACGCCCGAGGGAAGATGCGTTCTGAGGCTTTCTTTATTACCGCCTGTGGTGAGTGTTTACGCTGAATTAGTGTGTAGCGGGGTCAGATTCGCTTGTCACCGACTATAGCTCCGAGTGTGAGGATGGAGCCGATCCATGACTCTTCCGCTATAGTGATTACTTCGATGGAGAGGCGGTCAGATTCGCTACTCACCGAGTATAGCTCCGAGTCCGAGTGTGAGGTTGGAGCCTATCCAGCATGACTCTTCCACTGTAGTAATGGTCGGGAGTCGGTCAGATTTGCTACTCACCGAGTACAGCACCGAGTGTGAGAATGCAGCTGATCCATGACTTTTCCGCTATAGTGACGACTTCGGGGAGAAGTGGGTCAGTCAGATTCGTTACTCACCGAGTATAGCTCCGAGTGTGAGGATGGAGCCGATCCATGACTCTTCGTCTGTAGTGATGACTTCGGGGAGAGGAGAGTCGATCAATTGCACGTCTTTTAGCTTGATGTTGATGGGGGACGTCCATCCCATGGAGTAACCCGTCGTGGCGATCGCTATGTTAGCTGGAAAGAAGATATTACTCTGAAATTTTAATGTGTAACCACGGGCATGCCTGATGAGGTGTGGCTATGTTACTTTGAGCCTTTGTACGTGGATAATTTATGTAGCGTTTTTTATTATGATATGTTGACGATGGTGATGTCTTGGCCGACTTTTTTGGCCACAGTGACTGTTTTCTAGACTAGAGGCTCTGTGAGCTGTAAACTTCGCGAGTATTGTCTTAAAAAACAAAAAAGATTTTCATCGATATACTAGTGTGTTATACGGACGATGGCCAAAGGACATTGCCGTATCCTTTACCATCGTTTAATTTGTGCCACAACCAAATACGCGTCATAATACTTGATTTTATTTTCTACCCAATTTGTCGTTATTATAATAGCTGAATATGTACAGGAGTACAGGGAACTGTGAGATTCCATTGACGGCACTTTAGTGATCATTATGAGATAAAATTGTTTGAGAAAAAAATTCGGAAATCCAATAATCGAAGTTGCAATTTTACATGAACTTTGGTGCATCCAAAAAAATGTGATATAATAACTGATACCGTATCTTTCACCGTAATACAGTTATCGGTGTTTTAAAAACTAATTAAACTATACGCCCCGCCCTGACCTTTCCTATCTGAACGCCGTTGTCATAAAACGAATGCTGAAAACAACACTTCATTATACATGGTTCACTATACATTTAATTAATCATATGGCTATCACTTATATAACGGAGCCTAACACTATAGCATTGGGTTCAATTGGACACTCACATTTCGGCTTCCAGTTTAGTGTAAGGAGTTTGTACTAAGTTGATTATGTAAGTTAAGAGTAACGTATCCGTTTTTACTGTTACACTTAGAACCTATTTATTAAATTAAGAGCTGCTCCAATTTGGTCTAAGATCTAGATCTTCGAGATACAGACTACGCCTAGTGTGAAGATCGCTGCAAAGTTTCTTCCTTGTATGTTTTATATGGGAAACTAGCTTCTGCCTGCGACTCCGTCCGCGTGGAACTTGTTATATCGTAGCTCCATACAATTTTTCACCTCCCCATTTCACCCTCTTAGGGGATGATTTCCGTGATAAAAACTACCATTATTTACTACCATTTCCGTGATAAAATATACCAAATTTCATCGAAATTGTTTAAGAGTCCGCAGTAAGCTCGATTCTCCATACAAACGTAGTAACGCTCTCATTTTAAAACTACGTTTTGGATTGTAACGAAACTTTGCATATACAATGACATGAGGTATATCTATGTCTGTAATTAGTTTGTGTAGCTTCAGATACCATAGTAAAAAAATACAGCGAATTTAAGTTTTTCATACAAAACTTGTTTTTGCTGTATTTCTTTTGTTTAATAAACTGGAACCACATAAACTAATTACAGACATAGATATACCTCATTTCAATGTATATGCAAAGTTTCGTCACAATCCAAAGCGTAGTTTTAAAATGAGAGCGTAACTACGTTTGTATGGGAAGGTGAAATTCGGCCAAGCTTACTGCGCACTCTTAAGCATGAAGAGACAGACGAATAGACAGATAGACAGACACACTTTCGCATATATAATATTAGTATTAGTAGGTATGGATACATATATTTTGTCTATTTTATGTTGATTTCGCGCCGCCCAAGCCGCGGGCAAAAGCTAGTATTACTATAACTAGTGGCTCAGGGAGCTGTAGAAGTTGCGACATTATTTCACAATCTTTTTTTGAATTGCGGAAAAGTGACTCGGTAAAAAAATCTAAAAAAAATATTAAATTAAAAAAAAATATTAAATATTAGGGGACAATCTTACACAAATCGACCTAGTCCCAAACTAAGCAAAGCTTGTACTATGGGTACTAGACGACGATAAACATGCTTATATAGATGAATAAATACTTAAATACATAGAAAACATCCATGACTCAGGAACAAATACTCGTGCTCATCCCACAAATAAATGCCCTTACCGGGATTCGAACCCAGGACCTCTTGCTTCGTAGGCAGGGTCACTACCAACTAGGCTAAAGCGGTCGTCAAAAAACCATTAAATCATTGACGAACCCGCTCACAAAATTTCACGAGAATCGGTTGAGAAATGCGACCTGTCAGAGGACAGCGGGAAAGCGGGACATCCGAACAGACTATCAATTTTCGCCTAAAGCTGAAGCACAGAACTTCGTTCGCTTCGCTCTCTCGTTCGGAAAGAGAAATAGGTTGCAGCTTTGTGATTTTTTTAGCATACCTAATACTTTCTTAACGAAACAAATTATTTATTTAGATATTTTATTTCGTGTTATTTTTAACGAGGAAGTTACCCCGATCATATTTTAAGGGCTGTCAGTCTTTCAAAGAGAATACAGAGAGGTCGCTATTCGTAGCAGGAATATAGTTGAAAAGAAGCGGGTGTTGTGTCGAAGATACAACCGTTAATTAAGTTTAAGTTGATACTTCTTTGTTGGCTATGGAACCCTAATAAAAAAAACCGGCCAAGCCTGCTATTATGGTGTACCCGTAAAATATATATCTGAATTAATTCACTTAAATTGGTAGGTATGTATGGCAACATTAACTGACGTAGCTCATTTGACTCGCGATACATTGAAAATGGCGGTCATTTCAGCATTATTTCCATGTCCGCCACATAAATTAAATAACATTTTGTGATTAACAAGTAGGTAATGGCAAATAAAGAAGGATTAAAACATGTAAAAAACTATCATTTGAAATCAGATTAGGCTTCTCTACAAAAAGTTATTCCGAAAGTCACGTGATACATTTTGAACTGTACCCTATACAAGAACGCGAGCAAAGAAGTATCCACTTCAAAAAGTTATTTTGTACCAAAACACGTTAGGTACTCGTATTCATCTAATTTTTTCCCTTAATTCACGCACGCACTCGTTCCTCGTTCAAATCGTTCTCTCCGTCCCTTTCGGACCTCTCGTCATCCTTCTCGCATACTTAGGTACGTTCCGTTTCACCCTAGTCCCTTACGTTCCATTCCTACATATATTATGTTGATTGTTGACATTGCCGGTTACCGCTTGAAACTGCCATACGTAATGGGACCAAGCCCTTATGTTTACTCGAGAACAGTCCGGTCGCGCGCCCGGCGGCGTGTCTAGTATTGTTTTGTTCGTTTTAAGGTAGTATCTGTAGTTGTGTATAGCTTTTAGTTTGTCCTTTTTATGGTTTGCCGTCTCTTGTATATATTGTTTTTATTTTTGGTGTGTATTTTATACCACCTATGTTACGGCAATTAGTTGAGGGCCCCTCTTGACGTCTTCGATTGCGTAGTTCCCTTTGATGCTGACTGTACCTACTACGCTTTGACTTATTGTTGTGTCAGAACAGGTAGACGACAAATAATTAACAACTTTGTTTGTCGACAAATAATTAAAAATTTGAAAACCTCCCAACATTTTCATTTCAAAATTCAATATCACAAAACCGGCTGAACGGACTTTGTTGAAACGTAGCTAAGAATCATCTTGATCACGTCAGCTTTCGGACAAGCAAACCGCATTAAAATCGGTCCATTCGTTATGGAGCAACGATGCCACAGTCAGACACACATACACGTCAAACTTATCCCACCCCTCTTTTTGCGTTGGGGGTTAAACATACGGAATCATGACTCTCCTAGTGTTTACCCGGTTATATCCTAAAGGAGCTGTATCGTAGCTCCATACAAAGTTTCACCCCGCATTTCCCCCCTTTAGGCACAAGTGTCCCACCGCCGGCGAGTAAGCGAATGTTATTACGTGCTACTCGCTCAAGAGAGTAAAAGCGAGTAGGAATTACTATGAGAGTACTAGCTACTAGCCGGCGGTGGGACAAGTGCCTTATGGGAAGATTTCAGGGATAAAAACTATCAACCCTTTCCTGGAATTCAAACAATCCCCACACAACGGTCTGTGCTCAAAGTAATGTTTAAAAAAACCTTCCGTCATCCAACTACAGCTCTCTATGCCCAAGCACTTGTTCTTACCGTCCGTAAATGTACGTATTTGGTTCCCCGCGATACAGGCGAAGCCTAGTGCGGAGACCTCTGGTAATTATTGATATCGAAATTGTGTCAAATAAACCTTTATTACTTACTTACTTACTTACCTACCAAATTTAATCTCAATCGGTTCAGCGGTTTTAGCGTGAAAAGGTAACAGAGACAGAGTCGCACTTATCGAACGAGCGAGCGAAGCGAACGAAGTTCTTTGCTTCAGCTTGGGTCGAAAATCGTTTGTATGTCCAAATGTCCGGATGTCTCGCTTTCCCGCCGTTCTCCTCTACAGGTCTCGTGAAATTTTGTGAGCAGGTTCGTATAATTATAAAAAAAAAATTGTATTCGAAATTTAAAAAAAAACTTTAGAAAAAAATAAAAACAAGCTCTTGAGTTCTATAGCTCACAGAGACAGTAGGTAATATTAAGTAATGATATAGGTCCTTAGAATTGACGCATTTTCGTATATTTGGCGACCATTTTACATTGCGCGCTCCGAGATAAGTGGTCGTAAAATTGTCTATTGTAGTTCAGTGTATTGGGGCCTTCCTCTCTGTGGCTGGCCGGCTTGGTACAGGGCTGTCACTGTCATTCTTTACACGGTCATGCGTCTCACCTCACCTGCCACGCATAACGAAACCAGACCTCTACCTACGCTTTTTTACTGTTACTACGAATCGCGGCGTCAAGATATATTTGTGGGTGAGCTTAGAGGTGAATTTAAAACAAGTTACTGAATAGCGGGGCTGGTCGCATTTCTCAACCGATTCTCGTGAAATTTTGTGAGCAGAGAGTGTGTGAGGTTCGATAATTAAATATAATTTTTATGTAAATTAAATAGAGTCACTTTTCGTTTTTTTTTTTAAAGCCGGTTTGCGAGTTTTACAGCTCATAGAGCCACTAGTCTTTGTTGCACAAAAGAAGAACCTAACGTATAAGAGGCGGACTTAATGCCATAAGCATTCTATACCTACTCATAGTGCCTACCTACAGTACGCGCCACATAAGTTTGTGTCTCTGAAAGGTGTCAGAAGGGTTCAACGAGTGTACGGGAGATGACTTTTTTTAATACAACGACGGTGGCAAACAAGCACCCGCCTGGTGGTAAGCGGACACCGCAGCCTATAAAGTCGCCGTCAGTGGAATTTGCTAACTATGTAAACAAACCGCAATAGTGAAAGACAATTTTAATATGGCGGTTTGTTGACATAGCAAATTCTATTGACGGCCACTTTAGACATAAGACATATTTTTTATTTTTATAGACATAAGGCTAAATTCACAAACGCAAAATTATGTGGCAAGTATTGCTACAATCGTACCGTCGCCATCAGATATATGGGAGCGGCCAAAGTGCTCACAAATATCTGAACACGTCTCTAATGCCTCGATAAACACGTCTCTATTGTCGAGGCATTAACGAACGGATTAAAAATAGAGGTATCCGATCGCAATAAAAAAAAATCATTGCGCAACCTGTATCGTTCGTCTGAATTTTCATTTCAGCAAAAAGCCAGCAGTTTTCTGGAAGACCGCAAAGTTGCCTATTCCTTTTAAATACTTATCATGTGGAACCCATGGCTATGTTAGGTTTGTTTTATAATTAATGCTCAAAATATCATAGTTTCAGAGAAAATGATTTTTTGCCGAAATGAAAATTCAGAAAAACGCTACCTACATTTGGTAAATAAAATTTAGTGATGGCGATAGGTAACCTAGAATACTTACCACCACTCTTTTCCTTCCCATAGGCGTCGAAAGAGTCAACTATGGAAATAAGGTTAAAGTGGGTTGTGGGTGATCAGGTAGCCACCTATCACTCCAATAGGTGTTTGTGTTTTATTTTTGTTTAGTTTAGTTTGTTTAGTTTAGTGTTTAGTTTAGTTTAGTATTTAGTAGTTTAGATTAGTTACACATCTTACTTCATTAGCGCCCTTACTTTGCCTTAACTTTCTTTCTTTCTGTGCACAAATGTTTAGAGTTATAGTCCAAATCGGAACCTTTATGCTAATATTGTATTTCTGTAATTGCCTGTAACTTGTTTTGTGAGCCAAATAAATAAATAAATAAATAGCACATTTTCTCCATCCATATTTCACGCGCTCTGTTTACCCCATTTGATAATACAGGCGTAAGTTTATGTATGTACCTAGAACATTTTAGTAAATAGCACGCACGCGTAGATTTGTCATGTCCTACTGCTACACAGTTACACATCACTCTTCTAAAAATAGTCACAATAGCTATTATACTCGTAGTAGAGCGGTGTAGCGTGTATCAAATTATATTTGGAAGGTATTTACGCCAAAAGATTCCGGGGACGTTGAAATCATGTATGTTAATTTGTTAATAATGCGAATGTTCCCCTTGCAACGAGCTATCTATCTTTTTTGCATCCCGTGAGGCTGAAAAACCGCGCTGCACAGCCGACAGGCTAGCAGCAAACGCTGAGCCCCGAACCTATTGTCGCGCCTAACCTAATAATTATTACCTACTTACTTTTTTTTGTATGTTGAGATTGTGTTTTTGTGTTTATTTTGCGACAATTTTATTTTTTATTTTTTTATTCAAAATGCTTTCAATGTACCCACAAACATACAAGGAAGAATATGAACGGTTTACTCACTTGAATATCCACGAGAGATGTTTAAAACTGTGGTGTCCGGACTGTTCATGGTGCAAGGGCATAATAACTACCTTAATATGATTATTTTCGTATTGACGATGACGAGAGACATCAGAATGAATACTTGACACACACATATTACATGAGTGTTCCTTTCTTTTTACTTTTAGAGACCGTATACATCTCCGAACATTAGAATAAATTATACATTGTATTTGGGAGGCCTATGTCCCGAAGTGGACGTCTTTCAGCTGATATGATGATGACGAATGATGTATTTGGACGCTCGGAGACCTTATACATCTCTGAGAAACTAAATTAATATCATTAACTTCTTGTTAATACGGCATTTGACAAAAGTCCCAATTTGGATAGGTAAATATTTAGCTAAATGTAAACAAAAAAACGTCATGACTTGGTCACTCAACCAATCATAGCTACCTTTTATATCTATGGTATTCTTTATCTGAGTATCTTATTGGCAGAATTACCAAATCACGTGTTTTTTTTTTGTTTACATTTAGTTAAATACCTACCTATCCAAATAGGGTACCTACTCTGTCTGCAGAATATTAGCAGATATTTTAATATTTACAGACTTAACGCATATTTTCAGAGGCATTACAATTATTATCATTTTGTGAATGTCGACGTCTAATACGGATTCATACCTATAATTGTTTGATAAGTATTATCTTTTTTACAAATTATAGGTATTTATGTTAGATAAAATTACGTTTTGTCTGCGAATTTACTATGAAAAGGGCCGTACTTAGTAAAAAAAGTTAAAAGCATTAAGGCCGGACTAAAATGTATCGTAGAAGACACGTGACACGCGTTATGGTTTTCGAATTGAATTCAGAACTTATGACAAGATATATTATGTAAGATTTAAGAACCCTCGATAGCACGATTCAGAACACGTCCGATTTGACAGTTGATAGAAGTGACTCCACAATTCCTCGGTCATAAAACAACAACATACAGTGTGTTCGAAATATGGAATACTAGTTTCTGCCCGCGACTCCGTCCGCGTGGAAGCCGTTTATATCATAGCTTCATATAAACTTTCACCCCCATTTCATCCTCTATTAATTTAGTAGCTCAAAAAAAGAGTTCCCCATGCAAACTTAGCACCCCTATTTTTACACGGTTAGGCGGGAGTATTTCCGAAAAAAAGGGTGTTGATTTAAGTGAGTCAGTCGGACTTTTACGTTTACATAATTTTCTGCCGGTGAGTATATATAGATGCACGACTAAAAAACATTTTACACATAATCAATATTAATCCTACTTATTCTAGGGTACCTAGTAATTTTTTATAATATTATAGTCCCTGGGTGACCGAGCTCTGCTCGTGTGAACATAGAGAAAATACGGAGAAAACCAATTTTCCCGGCTAGATTTTTCGCTTCCGTTAAACCCATACGATCTAAATTTCATAGAAATCGTTAGAGCCGTTTTGGAGAACGTTATTGCAAATATATATATATATATATTGCTCGTTTAATAGTATTGGATACAGTAGTATATAAATATTCAGTTATAATATCGTCTATTCCGTAACTATACAGTAGTCACGTTGCCAGTTGACTGTTGTGGACAAGCGCGTTGCAATTCGGCGCACGCGCGCCATTGAACTTCACCTGCGCGCGCGTCGCCTAACTACCATGAATAGTTCAAGGTCATTTCTTACTTTTAAATTTTACGCATTTAGCAAAACAAACCGCTTTTCGTTGTTATATATTTAAAATGGCCTATTATGAAATAGATCGAACGACTTTCCCAGAAATAACATATCAGTAATGTACAACAACTTGGCGATAGTTATAAAAAATAAAAATACAATAATAATATACTGACCTTTTGTGCATGTGTTAAAAGTTGTGTGTTAAATTGTCAAAGCCAATGTCGAAATTCATCCTACTTAGTTCATTAATACTTTCAAATTTATAATACCAAAGCGATCCATATCGATCGGTCATCGATGAATAAATTGTATATTGTTCAAAAGTGGAATCGAAACGTTTTCATGCGGCATGCATTATTAGTATTAGAATAGTTTCATGGAAGAAATCCCTTATTTGCACGAAAGTCAATTTGTTCCTTTGCCAGTAGCGCTAATTCTGTTGATATTTAATACATAGCACCTCCATAAAACGCTAACAGATATAAAGTATACCCTGATAAGAACCACCCACGCAGATAATAACATATTATGTTAATCTACTGGCATAAACTAGATATGATAGGGTATGCTTATGATCGATGTACTTTCAACGAATATCATAATTAAACATACTTGTATTATTATTATTTTACAGAGTAATGATTGATTAATGTAGGTAACATAATTTTTGTAGTATATCCGTAGCATAAGGTTATTCAATTAAATGACAAAACGATTGAATACCTTCTTCACAGTCTAATTGTGTTTGGTGCTTGTCAGAACTCCCCACACAATGATTCCGTAACAAAGCCACAATTAAACGTAAGCGTGGTAAGGTCCAGCTCGCCGTGTTACTTCGTCAGTTACGAGTATTCTTATTTGGATTATGGAACGCTCTAAGGTGGCGACCTGGGGCTTTACCAATTTTACTGCGAATTTTCTCCTGGGCGGGAAGTGAAATTTGCCGCTGCGCCCGTGGGCGGTAAATCTCACTTACCGCCCAGAGCGACATAAAGATAGTTAACTGTAAGGATTGAGAAACGGGAGTATTTAAAAAACGGTCTGCCATTATTTAAGTGTCCTAATAGCGTGCTACGCTACGTTGACTACGGCGTCGCACTTTCATCAGATTTTGTAAAAGTCTACAATTTATCTTTCACACCTGCTATTCAAAAAAGATCCATCTCAAATGAGGGGTAAAAATGTTCCTCATAAAATGTGTGAGAAGCAGTATGTTACCACTCGGTAGCTAAATTATTTCCACCTTAGGCGTAAACACTTGAATCCCTCGTTAAGTCTATTATTATCTTTCGATTTACTAATTAATCAATACATCGCCCTTGCCGTAAATATATCATTTTGCTCCCTTGAGACATAATCTACTACGGTAAATTTCGTAGTCATACTTTTATTTGTGCACTAGCTTCTGCCCGCGACTCCGTCCGCGTGGAAGTCGTTTATATCGTAGCTCCATACAAACTTTCACCCCCCATTTTAGGGAAGTGGGGGGTTAGAAAGAGATAAAAAGTAGCCTATGTCACTCTCAATCCCTTCAACTATCTTTGCCTAAAACACACGTCAATTCGTCGCTCCGTTTTGCTGTGAAAGACGGACAAACAAACACACACATACACTTTCCCATTTATAATATTAGTATGGATTTTATACACGGGCTCTATTCTCCACTAAAATATCTAAATATATACACGATTAAAAAAAAAAAAACAATTTTCATAATTGACTCAGTTAATAACCATTTAACTATGTAGAAAAACTTTTTACATAGGTTATACTTAATATTATATCGACCTTGTTATGGTCCCACTGCTGAGCAAAGGCGTTCCCCTCTTTTTCAATTCATCGCGGTCTTGAGCGATATCTTAGTATAGGAGTCATGTAAAAAATAATAGAGGTTTGATATTGATGACTTTTCCTAAGGGACTAATCCTTTTCCATAAGAGGAAAAGTAGTTCAGTATCACTATCTTCGTCACTTTTTGTCATTCCGAAACAATGACCCAAAAATCAAATAGTATATAAGGTATGATTTATTTTCTCAAGATGGTGGTTAAAAAAACACGTTTTGCATGCTTAGATTTTTATAGACTTTTAGTATGTCAAAGAAATACAAACAAAGAACTAAGAAAATCATAACCCGTCTATGTGAGAATTAATATGACCCCAAAGGCTATATATATCTCCTCTACTATCTGGTCAGTCTTTTAAAAAGGAGGTGTAGGCTATGCTTAAACAAGTTTAATATTATAATAAAGTCCTTCTAAACACTTAAAACAAGTAAAACGTAAATTACTGCTTAAAACTGGATAGTTTGCAAATACACGCGAAGTTACCATGATACTTTAAAATTAGCAAATATTATATAGGTACTATTTAGTTTACTCGAAACATTTTGAATTTACTTGGTGAGTTACTGTTTGCTGACACGTCAAAATTAACTAAACGATTATCGTAGTCGCACTCGCCTACCGAGGGTTCCGTACTTAATTACAAATGCATTGTTTTCAGATTTTTCTCTGTACTTGTCGTATAAGACGGTAATACTTGCCAAATTTCATAGTTTTAGGTCAACGGAAAGTATCCTATAAATTTTGGATTCCTTTGAGAGTGTCGAAATATATACATAAGCATCTCTTTTATACATAAGTATCTTTTTTTTCGCTAACTTACAAGTTTGATTTTTTCACAGCTTCAAGGGACTGTAAACTTGAGTATATGGTTTTAATTTCCACTCAATAGCTCCACGCGTTCTCGAGATAAAGGGTCTCGACAGATAGACAGACAGACGGACAACGGAGATCCTATAAGGGTTCCGTTTTCAAAAATCAGATGAAAAATAGGACGACTACTTTTTGGTCATCTAAATATTTTATTTGATGTAAGTATGTTATATTACTCAATGATTTAAATATGTATGATACAATGTATCCGAAATGACTTAAATAAATCTTTAGACAATAAATATCAAGTAAGATTCGAGATTATTCAAAAACTTTAATAAGTTATAATATAATAGGATACAAATTTTATAAAAAAAATATGAAAAAGTGAGCTGTGAAAGCGTTTAATGATATGGTCAATAAATAAAAATATGAAAACATATATAAAAAATACGGTTAAAATTACAGATATCACGAAAACCACCTATACTCGTAATTTCTTCCTTTCCTTATAAGGAAAGGAAAAAATATATACTATAGTATATATTTTTTTTTTTTAGTTGTATTTATCTTGTTTCTGATTTCCATAAATGCCGTACGATTAAATAAATAAATGTGAATTATACTTTTCAAACGAGTAAATATTGTAACATGTTACCAACAACGACAGTAAAAGCTTCTATAGGTTTAAATGTATTGCTAATGCCAAAAATTGCTACCCCCGTGTCGGGTTAGAATTTCACCACCCCTTTCTTCCGGTGGGTGTGGAAGCAAGCACAAAAACCAAATTTTATAATGAACTAGCTTCTACCCGCTACCCGCGACTCCGTCCGCGTTTAACTCGGTTATATTGATGATTTCCGTGACTCAAACTATCTCTTTACCAAATTTCATCTAAATCGGTTCAGCGCTTTAAGCGTGAAGAGGTAACAGACACACAGGCACACAGACATACATACTTTCGCATTCGGCGATACGATGATGATGAATTGATGATGTTCCGAGAAGTTTAATAGTTCGGTAGATATAATGTGTTGATAGACATAGAATCAATAATTGTACACCGTGCATGTATTTGTGTGAAGTGTGTACACAACTGATTACAATGCTGTAAGAATTGCTATACATATGTAAAATATAGTTTGATAAGGATTATGGATTATATTGTCATTCAGCAGAATTTGCTTTATCTTGTTTACTGTAGTATTAATCTTCTCTCAAACATGTAATGAAATATTGACGTTGTGTTCTTCATAATGGGCTTCGAAATGTCACGTTTCGGGCGCAGCGGGACGAGAGACCCATAATGGTATTTCATACAAAATTGGAGGCCTAACCCTGCAAGATGGTCTTTTTTAATTTCCATTTCACAATTTGTGGCGAAGCATCACGGAGTTCAGCAATGAAAATTAAAGTTTGATTTCTTGGAGTTTTTATTTATTTATTTCATTGCATGTTTGAGAAAAGCACTATACATACCTCGGCGTGAACCCCTTGGGTTGCCAGCTTCTTAACTATCCGGCCTCGCTACGCTCGGCCGTCTATATGTACTCGGCCGGCAACCCCTTATTTCCCGGCCTCTGTAGTAATCTATTAATGAGCTAGCATTATCTGAATTTGTAGATAATATTGCCAGATGTAAGTACATATCTTCATAAGTCCAGTTTGTAAACACCGATGCAAAAAGAGGTGTTATAAAAAGTTTGACGTGTCTGTATGTCTATGGCATCGTAGCTTCTAAACGAATGGACCGATTTTTTCTGTTCGAAAGCTGACGTAATCGAGATGGTTTATAGCTACGTTTCCAAAATCGTTTAAGCCAGTTTTGAGATATTAAACTTTGAAATGAAAATGTGGGGGGCTTTTCAACTTTTCTAAGCTGTTATTATTGCTCACTCTAAAATGATTCTAAGGCATATTTTATATACCCGACATTAAAGAGATTTCTCTAAAACCGAAGTCCACCGAGTAGTTTGAAAGTTGTATGTATATCAACGATTTAAGAAACTTCGATAGCGCGGTTCAGAACACGTCAGATTTGACAGCTGTCACAATTCCTCGGTCATAAAACTAAAAACTATAGCGGCTCAGTGAGCTGTACGACTCGAGAGCCTGTCTTAAAAAATTAACGAAATAAAAAAAGCTGTATAATTGTAAACCTACTTACAAAATTTCACGAGAATCGGTTGAGAAATGCGACCTGTAGAGAAGAACACCAGAACGCGGGACATCGGACAAACGATTTTCGGCCCGGCACGCCAATTATTCGCTACGCGCTAATGCGGCTCACCCCGCTGGTCACCCGTCTCGAAACTAGACCTCTGCCTACGCTTAGTTACTACGCATCGCGGTATCAAGATATATTTGTGGGTGAGCGTTGAGATGAGCTTCAAACAAGTTACAGACTAGGGGGGCTGAAGCATAGAACTTCGTTCGCTTCGCTCGCTCGTTCGACAACGTTTTATGGCTGCCATTAAACATAGGTCGCGATATGCGGACATCGATTTCGATATTGCCAGTGCCGCATGCGCAAACATTTGATAAGATATTAAAAATATAATGTTATGTGATATGTTATGTGATATTCGACGCGAATACGCCAACCTTGAACTGCTTTATCGATATGAAGGCCTAAGATACAGAGTTTGTTCAACAATCAGTTGTACTAAGTTATTTTTAGGATAGGAATATAATAGGAAACATCCTATTGCAATCACTTAATTCATTTCGCGAATGTATGTACGTCCGAATTTTCCCTTCGGCCATACACCAGTTTTTACGAAGATCATAAAAGTATTTTTTTTTATATCGTGTATAACCCATTAAGTTAGGTTAGGTTTGTTCCATAGGAATCCTAAAATTTTCATGATTTCAGAGATAAACTACCTATGAGGTTAGTACTAAGCTACTAAACTAAGTATCTTTTGAACTTGGAGGACTTAAAATAATTTCATTTGACAAAAAATAGGTGCAATTTGAACTTTCGACCACCCCTACGTCATCTGACTCTCGTATTGTAATTTGTAGGCGCAAATTAAATAGTTTAATGTCATCACTAAGGTAGCGGATCTTCTGTACGTATTACGTATTCTGTGGTAATCTTATTTACCCCACACGGCGTACGCAATGGTCGTAAACAAAGCCAATTCCCCCCAATAGTGATAAGTTGGTAGTGACCCATCCTACGGGGTTCCTGGGGTCGCATCCCGGTAAGGGCATTTCATTTCGTGATGAGCACGAATATTTGTTCAGCCGGAGTCATGGATGTTTTTGATGTATTTAAGTGTTTATTTGTCTATATAAGTATATCTAAAGTCATCTAGGTCGTCAGGTCGTCAGTAGGTCTAGTTTAATATAATACCTTTCATTGTTAAAATGTATTTTGTAAATGACCGTTTGTTTCTATAAAAATAAAAATAAAATCTAGTACCCATAATAAAAGTTTTACTTTGGACTACGTCGATTTGTGTAAAATTACATAGGTACATACATTCACGCCTTCATTCCCAAAAAGGAGTAGGCAGAGCACATTATTGTGTTCCAGCGCCACTATTAACATAAATGTGGATATAAAAGATAACAAAACTGTTGTGATTCGTGTAAAATTGTCCGCAAAATATTTATATTTATAATGTAAAACAGCGGCACACTAGACTGACCATCACTGGACCTTATCTCGTAGCTTTAAGGTCCATTCTTGGTCACACTTCGGGTTATCACTGTTTACACTGTAGGCACCCTGATAATTAGATATATTTTTATTGGAGGTCAAATACTTTATTACACGATTAAATTATTGCGATTAAATTGCGTCACATGCGATTATTAATAAGCTTACTTGATATCTTTAAGGAATATTTTGATGGAATATGAAAAAACAGATTATAATATGCATTCAAGTTAGGTAAGTTTATAAAGTCAGTAACAACAGACATCGGACCCTTTCCGTTTTGTAAAACAAAACTGATGGTTAGTAGCTATCGGGCTGTGTTCAGTCAAGTGTAAAAATATCGGTGCACACCACTTACTCATAAACATGTCCCGTCGCTCTTATGTCTGTGGATTAAGGTTTGGGTAGATATTTATTAGATTAAATCGATACATATTTTCGCACTTGATTGTTCCGCGATAGTGTATTGGTTGACGCAGAATGCGGCCAAAGTTACAGGCTCGGTTTTAGGGAGAGGGGAGAGGGGAGACTTGGTAAGTGGCTAGACATGAAGATACTAGAGAAATTGATACTAGTCGGCCACGTAGAAGGGAAGAGAGGTAGAGGAAGAGTGCCTATCAGGTGGATAGATTCTGTAAAAGCTTCAGCGGGAACCAGCGCTCAGGTTTGCCTGCGTATGGCGCAAAATAGAAGGGCTTGGAGGAAGGTGGTGGTGCAAGACGTTTGTTGTAGTCACGACCCCCAGCAATGAGGGAACCACTAAGAAGAAGAAGATATTAGTAAGGCCCTCGTTCGTCAGTAATGGGACGTCTACACATGAGGCGGCGTTTTCGATCACTTAATTGCTGGAAAAATGTGGTGATTCCATATTAAGAATTGAATAACATTTTATGATTCACACCATTTATTTTTCACTGTCGAGGCTGCCGATCTTTTACCATTTGAGTAAATAATAAAACCTATTATAACTGCACTTGAGTAAATACATTTATTTTAATTTATGCAACCTTAGAGTTGACTAAAGGCAGTTTTGAATTCCCTTCTCAAGGCAGTAAATATTACTTTCAGCGGTTAGTTGTAAAGGACTTCCATGTTTATTTATACGTAGAACCGTAGTACATTACTTACCTAGGGCGGTAAAACAAAGAATATATCAGATCGCAGGTATTTGAGCCGGAATCGAAGACAAGGGCGATTAATATGCAATCTGAGGCTTTCTTTATTACCGCCCGTGGTGAGTACAAAATTTAACACATTCACTACCAAGAATCGCTACGCGCTACGCTCGTAGCCGATCCCGTGGTTTTCCTCGTATGTAGCGGAAAGGGACTACGGCGTAGGCGCCCACTAGGCGGGTTCCTGGTAGTGAAAGTGTTAAAGTCCCTCCCCACCCAGGAAGTGGGATTTACCGCACGCTACGTGCAGTAATTGATACTTTATGGCCTGGTATAACGGGAAATAATTTAAAGCACTGCCAATGAGCTAAATCATCAGGTTTAAATAGATAGTGCGAGGAGCTTATTGAGCGTAAGATAAGATAGGATAAGATATGAGAGCAGGTGGAGCCGCGCGGGCAACTAGTATATACTGATATAAACTATACTAATATGTATAATAAAGAAGGAAAGTCTGTGAGATTGTTAAGTTTGTATTTTTGTAAGTAGGGATCCGGACCAACTTAACAGATTTCAAAAATTCTTTCGCCTGCGTATAAAATGGAAGTAGCTGCCGATGTGGTTTTGTCCACTAATTGTAAAGAACGCAGGCAAACCCGCAGGATAAAAATATAGCCTATATCCGCCTAGATAGTCCATCCCATACACAGATCAAACAATTATTGAAATGACAAATGATTCTGAATCTTACCCCCTAGATACAAAGCTACAATCCCCAGAGACTTTTCCTCTTTCTAATATTATAGTAGTATAGATATATTTTATAATTTACTTTAAGAACAAAGTTTTAACCGACTTCAATTTAGTACTCCGCCAAGCCACGAGAACATTTCTTTTCCAATTTACCTCATGAACTGATTTCCGCGAGCAAATGCGTTGACTATTATAGAAAAAAACCCAATCGCTGTATGTGACCCGATAATATTTGAGGACTTCCGTCAATTCCACAAGGATCACCCTTGGCACTTCATTAGTTGCTATTTCAACGGAATCTTATCAGAATCTGTGATATACTTTTGTACTTTTAAGTACATAATTGAGGATATCCATAAGTCATCTGTGGTCTTCATCATCAATTCCACTCCACCAATTTATGATTTCCGGATGTAAATACACGAGTTATAATAGAAAATACCAAAATCACTACACGCGTGCCTAATATAATTGAGGAGTTCCCTCAATTCCTCATGGATCCCATCATCCAATTGAATTTTCAAAAAAATGGGACCCACCTGGAAGCATATACTTACAAACAAAAAAATATAATTATGAATCGGCTCATGAATGACGGAGTTCTGAGGTAACAAACATTGGACGTGCATATCCTGTCATTACTTTTCAACACACTGTTCAGCCCTACTTCCCCTCCTTATCTTTCTGAGCGGTTTAACTATATGGCAGACGGCAGTGGCCACCGCTTGCGGTCGGGTGCTAACCTTACTCTTGCTGTACCGTCTAGAAAGACGCGAACATACTCCAGATCTTTTACCGCGCACGCTGTTAAGTTGTGGAATGAGTTGCCTTTGTCGCTGAGACAGTCGCGGTCTGTTGCGTCACTTAACATGAATTTGAAGAAGTTGTGGCTTTCCAATGACTTGTGAATTGGTTGAATATAGTATTTATTTATTTATTGTATATTTGCGATATATATAGTGTGTATTATATTTTATACTGTATATTTATATATGTATTGGCATGTTTTTATTTGTCTAGAATTAATACCTATTAGGTTTTGTTTTCATTTTCTCTGTGTTTTTGTACACGGTATAAGTTTGCCTATCTCGGTCTACCTACCTTCCTCTCAATTGCTCAAAGGTTAGCTGGAAGAGATCCCTTATAGGGATAAGTTCGCCTTTGTACTTTGATCTATTGTGTGACATGTATATTCTTTAACCTGTTATTGTGTACAATAAAGTGCTTACATACATACATACATACATTGAAAAAAAAAAAAAAATACAACCGAATTGAGAACCTCCTCCTTTTTTTTGAAGTCGGTTAAAAATAAAGAGGATCGGAGCCTTTGGAAAGGTCTGGCCAACAAGAATAGGACATGATGACACGATCCACAGCGTTGACAGAACAACAGATTATGATGATATATTATCGAAGTAAGTGCACCCAAGTGCAGATTTGTATTTAACGACCCTTAATATGTCTTTGTTAATCACATTACATTATCTATGTGCATCTAATAATCACATTACTGCCTGTTTTATTGGCCCATAAATAACAAAGCCAGGAAAACAATGTGCGGACAGGAAAACACCTCTTTCCTGCTCCAGAGCTCTATGACGTTATTAGGCGCGATTAGCTTTCAAATAAGATGATGTCTAGTCCAAACACGGACCTGCTTTAAGTGCTAGTTGTCTGTAGCTTAGACTTCCTTTTTATACTTTATACAATAGTCTTGAAGACTAAGAGCTACTAGCTGTCAAGCGGCGGTCGTGGGTTCGAATCCCGGCTCGTACTTATGTGTTTTTCGTAACTTATCTACGGAATATTTACCGTTAGCCTTACGGTGAAGGGAAACATCGTGAGGAACCCGGTCTAATTCCAATAAAGTATAGTTTTCCCCCGGGTTGGAAGATCAGATGGCAGTCGCTTTCGTAAAACTAGTGACTATGCCAAATCTTGGGATTAGGTGTCAAAACGGACCCCGGGCTCCTTTGGGGCACAACCGGGAATAACGTTAGGAGGAACATGTTTTTGAAGACTAAGACCTGATTCCTCGTTCCATGTTAAGCAGGAAGATGTAATTATATCTCGACGCACATGCTTCGGTACAGAATTCTAAAATTTTACCTAATCCCCACACTATAAGTTTGAAAGCAGCAAGTCCTTCGGGGACAAATCTTACATTGAGTGATCTATGGCAAGTTAAGTAGTACAGTCGGACATTTGTGAAACGCGTATTTAGTAACTTTGTATTGCACGCAAAAGTCGTCGTTTGCAAACGCTCTAAAACCAAATGGTTTGCACATCATACACAGTTTCACTGCCAGTGATACGGTTAAGGCTAGAATAATTTACCCATTAGCCTGAACTAAAACACATTAATAGATCAAGTAACGTGAAGAATATTCAAACTACTACATTACCCTTAAGATGAAAAAGTTATTTTCTCAAACATGCAATAAAATATTGAAGTGTTATTTAAGTAAAGGGTCTTTCAAATAGGACGGGTCGAGGTTGAAAGTTTGTGATGGCCATGTTGTTTTGGCGGCATCTGTCAAATCTGTTGTTTATTAATCAATCATTGATGCCAAATAACCGTGGCAAGTTACACAATGGAGCAGCATCCAACTGACCCAGGAGCTCAAAGTTAATGATCGCTGATTGGGTTTCGGAACGTTTGGAAAAATAATCTTTAGCGACGAGGCGCATTTTTAACCGACTTAAAAAAAAAAAAGGAGGTTCTCAATTCGGTTGTTTTTTTTTTTTTCAATGTCGTTACCTCAGAACTCCGTCATTGATGAGCCGATTCCTAAATTTATTTTTTGTTTGTAAGTATATGCTTCCAGGTGGATCCCATTTTTTTGAAAATTCAATTGGATGATGGGATCCATGAGGAATTGAGGGAACTCCTCAATTATATTAGGCACGCGTGTAGTGATTTTGGTATATTCTATAATAACTCGTGTATTTACATCCGGAAATCATAAATTGGTGGGGTGGAATTGATGATGAAGACCACAGATGACTTATGGAATTCCTCAATCATGTACTTAAAAGTACAAAAGTATATCACAGATTCTGATAAGATTCCGTTGAAATAGCAACTAATGAAGTGCCAAGGGTGATCCTTGTGAAATTGACGGAAGTCCTCAAATATTATCGGGTCACATACAGCGATTGGGTTTTTTTCTATAATAATCAACGCATTTGCTCTCGGAAATCAGTTCATGAGGTAAATTGGAAAAGAAATGTTCTCGTGGCTTGGCGGAGTACTAAATTGAAGTCGGTTAAAACTTTGTTTTTAAAGTAAATTATTAAATGAATGGTTTTGTTAATAAGCAAAATTGCCGTATATGGGTCGACCACAACCCAAATGAGGTTCACCAGGTGACAATGCGTCCACAAAAAGTTAATGTTTGGTGCGGATTTTGGTCCGGCGGCGTCATTGGTCCGTACTTCTTTGAAAACGACGTTGGCGAGGCAGTCACCGTCAACGGCGAGCGCTACAGATCAATAATTAACAATTTCTTTTGGCCTCAATTGAATGATATGGACGTGGACGACATGTGGGTCCAGCAAGATGGCGCTAGGTGCCACACAGTGAACGACACAATGGACATTCTGCATGAACGATTTGAGGGTAGGGTGCGTGCGATTTGACTCCGCTAGACTTTTTTGTGTTGTTTTCTGAAGTCGCAAGTTTATGCCACTAAGCCGCAATCAACGCATGCCCTGAAATTCAACATACCGCAGGCTATTTATTGCTCAGATTCAGCCGACCTATGCAGCAGAGTAATTGAAAATTGGACCTCTCGTATCCGTGCCACCGTTCGAAGCCGCGGCGGAAATTTTAACGATGTCATATTCCATACATAATTGCATAAATGGGCATTTCAAATAAAAATATAATTTCGTTAATATCTCATACACAGCTCGTTTCATTGACTCACTTGATTAAGTTTCATATAATTTTTAAACAGTTACGTCAGAAGAGGTCGTTGTACTTTATTATCCGCGTCACTAGAACGGTAAGAGATATAAGGAAGCTCATTGCTGGACAGGAAAATGAATTCGGAAATATTAACATTTCCTGCTATGTTTAGGCTCGCACTGTAATAATAGTGATCATTTGCATAATTTATTAGTACGACATCTGATACACTGGGTTAGTTAAATATAAATGTACAGTTAGCAGCAGAAGTTTCTAAGCAGTCCTAGTGCTCAAAATGATCAACACACGAACTCTAATGTCAAGGGAATAAAGATCCGTATAGGTCATTTTGAGCGTGTTATTTTGCTTAGCTACTTCTGATGCTAACTGTATGTGTGGCTGCCCACGTGGCTTCACCTGCATGTTAGGGTGAGTATCTACCAAAGGTGTGCTAGGTTTCAAGAGGGTGAACGAGAAATAAATCCACCAATAGCATGGCTGGCTGCGCTCGCGCATCGCTTCCTATTGGTTGATTTTTTCTTCGCTCACCACCTCGTGCAACCTCGCACAGCTCTGGTGGATACTCAGCCTTATGGCCAGCCATACCAAAGCTTCTCGCACTGTGTGTGTTTTGTCTTAATAGTACATAAGATAAGAGGCCGATCAGGCTCGTAACGCTGATTTGATGTCGTTTTGATATTTGTCGTCATATAATTTGTCTACTTTGCCCGAACGCTAGCTGGTAAAAATATTATAAGTTCTTTTTTTATAAATAATTTACTAAAAACAAAGTTTTAACCGACTTCAATTTAGTACTCCGCCAAGCCATGACAACATTTCCACATTTCTTTTCCAATTTACCACATGAACTGATTTCCGAGAGCAAATGCGTTGATTATTAGAGAAAAAACCCAATCGCTGTATGTGACCCGATAATATTTGAGGACTTCCGTCGATTCCACAAGGATCACCTTTGGCACTTCATTAGTTGCTATTTCAACGGAATCTTATCAGAATCTGTGATATACTTTTGTACTTTTAAATACATAATTGAGGAATTCCATAAGTCATCTGTGGTCTTCATCATCAATTCCACTCCACCAAATTTATGATTTCCGGGTGTAAATACACGAGTTATAATAGAAAATACCAAAATCACTACACGCGTGCCTAATATAATTGAGGAGTTCCCTTAAATCCTCATGGATCCCATCATCCAATTGAATTTTTGAAAAAAATGGGACCCACCTGGAAGCATATACTTACAAACAAAAAAAATAATTACGAATCGGCTCTTCAATGACGGAGTTCTGAGGTAACAAACGTTGAAAAAAAAATGATTAAAAAAATACAACCGAATTGAGAACCTCCTCCTTTTTTTGAAGTCGGTTAAAAATACACAGATTTAAGTGTCATTCTCCAAAATGTACTTTCACACGCATTTTCCTGACCAGTTAGATGTTTTTGAATTCATTAAGTAGTTTTTGATATTTATAGAATACTATTTCATAAGTATATATTTTGTGAGCAGGTTCATTAATTTTATGCACTATATTAGGTTTATTTGTTACATAATTATCATCGACATAAGAGTAAATATTATTTTGTATATTATAAAATGTTTTTGTTTTGATTTGTTTACTCCCCAATGCAGCTGTCCGTCCGTAATCGAAGCATGTAATTAGTTTTTTTAATGATCGCAATTGACGTCATGCTATAGATGATATTATCTCTTGTTCGGTATACTTTAAATTATGTAGGTGTATGATCCCCTAAAAATAATATTTATTAACAAAAAATAATTAAACGGTTGAATTGCGATTTCAATATATTACTCACAACAATGCGATAAGTAATTATAAATACAATAAGACACAAAGACGGATGGAACCGTATTTAACCAAAAAATATACGCTATTGCTATTATATATCGGTGTCGAACATTCTCCGTTCCTGCGGACCACTGCACAAACATGCACAAAAGAATGACCTCATCGTGCACCCAGATGAGTACGTTAGAACAGCAGGTAAATTAGCAAAAATAGGTTGGAGTCTGGCCCCGTATCATGGTCGGCCTTATCACGTGATAAGTGACAAGATAGAGCGTCCGTCACTGGCTGACACCGTTCGATAGAACGAGACGACGCTCTTATCCTGTCACTTATCGCGTGATAAGGTCGACCATGATACGGGGCCCGTTGTTTTCCAAGTATTTTAGTGACTTTTGTCATTTCTCACTCCTTTTACCGCGTTCGCTACGGCACCACAGCACATAGTTAAAATGCTGTTACATCTTCACTTTGACTCAAAAAACACTATCATCTATATCAACAACATATTGCAACAACGTGTTAGTTTGCCTTTAACAATGACGTTGAAAGTAACGACATTTACCAAATAGAGAAGACCAACATAAGGATTGTTGGCGTAAATCAAAGGTAGGTAAAAAAATTATTTGAACTGTTTATTTTTTAGGTAGAATTTCGGTGACATGGTGGGATAAGTTTAGTTCAATCTTTACTATTTAAGATTATTTACTAAACTTTATTCTTACTAACTAATTATATTTATCTATATATTACTTGGGGCGTCAATAAACATTTTCTTTAATATATTTTTAGTTTGTGTGTTTACTCTCTATCTTATTTAAAATAATTTTGGGAAAGCTATTTTAGACACCAGGGAGGTAGGTATTGTATGTTCTTTATATGCTTGATAGGGTGTCTTAACACTATTGGTAACAATGTAGTCTAGTCTATACTTTCAATACTAATATATAGGTACTAATAAAATGCAAGTCTGTGAGAAAGGAGCTGTGTAATTTGTATTGAAGGGTCTCCAGAACCGTTTATCCGATTTCAAAAATGATTTCACCAAATGACGTTCTGAATGGACATAAGCTATATTTTATCCCGTGAGTTAGCCTGGATTATATGCAATAAGCGAGCGCAGATCAACTACGTCGTTGTTATTTTTATTGCAGTGGCCATTTTGCGGTCGCCCGATTCATGAGAAGCTGATGATGGCAGGGATAGCAAGAATGATGAAGGTATGGAAGCGAGTGCTTCAGATGGATTAAGACAGTTATCCTGTAGACGGGTCCTGTAAATGTACTTTGCAATATGCCGAAGTTAACGGAAATTCCCGGGAACACCGTGTATAGTAATTAGCTTTGGTATCGAATCTTTGTAACGCTTTGGCATTTGCTGTAATGTTACATTTCATATGAATTAGTAAATAAATAAATGACAAAACTTTTTTTAAATCTGAAATACATCAACCTTAATGTAAGATTTCGGTGGCATGTGCTAGATGAGTTTAGTGATAACATCGACAATGCCACCGAATAGTGAATTTCACCTGTCAATTGTGGTGTGCAATTAAGTGCTTTTAATATACATACTGTAAACAAAACACAAAAATTACGTTTTGAGGGGATTATTCAATTCAATTCAATTATAGTTCTTTAGTTAATGATAATGTTGGATAACTAATATTTGATATAAATAAATAAATAAAAAGTAGGGGACAATCTTACACAAATCTACCTAGTCCCAAACTAAGCAAAGCTTGTACTATGGGTACTAGACGACGATAAACATACTTATATAGATAAATAAATACTTAAATACATAGAAAACATCCATGACTCGGGAACAAATATTCGTGCTCATCACACAAATAAATGCCCTTACCTGGATTCGAACCCGGGACCTCTTGCTTCGTAGGCAGGGTCACTACCAACTAGGCCAAAGCGGTCGTCAATATCACAGATTCAGCTATACTAATGTTATAAATACGAAAGTGTGTCTATATGTCTATCTGTTTGCTCTTCACGCATAAAACGCCAAACCGATTAAGCTAAAATTTAATTATATAGATATAGTTTGAATCCCGGGGAAGGACATAGGATAGTTTTTGTGCCGGAAATCATCCCCTAAGGTGTGAAATGGGGAATGAAAGTTTGTATGGAGTTACAATATAAACGTGCTCCACGCGGAGAGAGTCGCAGGCAAAACCTAATTGATAAAGTGCAATCTGTTTTTTGTATTTCTTTATACACAACTGCTTTGCCTAATGTATGGCACAGAGTGCTTCATGGCATTAAGTTCGCCTTTTGTACTATAAGTTCTTGTTTGTGCAAGAGAAATTAAATAGTGCACAATAAAATGTATATTGACATTTAATGTAAATCATTGACCTGCGCACAACTTGTTAGGATTCCGAATAAATTACATATTGTTTTCACAGCTCTATACACAAACTAAAATAATTTGAACTCACCGATCAATCGTGATTAAAGAAAACTCAATTAACATTGGCATTCTATCGTTACGTTTAATGAGTGTGACTGTACATTTCTTGTCGCACTTACGTATTGATAACTTACAGCTGTAACTAGATAAGTAATTGATCTTTGCCCATTCATGGAAAACAATATCCATTCTTATTATAAACATATTTATCCGTTATTTACTTCATTTACTTGAATCCTTCCTCCTTAAATCTCTGTCTTTAACTTTGACCGACACTGTCAATTGACTCTACACAAGCACTTTACTACCCTCTACTATAATGTTATGTAAATGAATAGAAGATTACTAAATACTTATTTTCTTGCCGCAGTCAAGTAAAAACCTATTATAACACCTATATTGTAATGAGAGTGTTTAGTTGCATTGTACCGTTTAATTTTCATAAACCGTTTCCGGTTGGAAAATACGCTCTAATGCTTTGATTGTTGAAACTTGTTGATTTTCAATCTCGTCATTTTTTAATAAATATATAATAAAACGACCCGCATTTTTGACCCCCCCTTCAAACTTACTTGATCAATCTGCCCAGCTTACATTGTTAGCGGCCAGTCACTTTAAAGAACAATCCGCATATTTTTCATCCCTTCAAACCTAAATCACTCAGCCAAACTTACGTGTTTACTTTTAAATCCCGAACATTGTTACCGGCCATTCACTTTAAAAAAAAACTTTTCAGCCAGCACAATCACTTGAACGCTCCCAAAACTCACTAAACATTTGAATTTGGAATTACGTACCGACGGCCGCGATGACATATTGCCGCCACAGCTGTCCCTTCTCCATGATGCGTCGGTTGCTGACTGGCGCGCCGGGCACCGGGTCGTATGAGTAGGCTCGCTCGTCCATACGTCACAGCACGTCACTAGTACGTGCAGGGAGCCGGGTGGACTGCAGAGACAATGTTTATAAGAGATTAATTAACTGTTTAAGTTCAAAATTAACACAGCTATGAAAAAACCCCAATTTTAGTGTTTTTTTTTTTCAGGTCTTAATAAAAACCTAACCTTAATTCCAGTGACCAGTATCGCAAAAGTACAATAGTCAGCCCTTATGTGTCAAGTGCGTCAGCTTTGTCAGTTTTTGACTTCTAAAATTGTGACTTATAGCTGCGTGACTCTGGCCATAGCTGTATTTTTTTGTACCATCGCCAACACAGTTAACTGACCATCCGGGCACTTTAAGTGCATCGTAATAAGGTTCAATATAAATACAGGATGGTCAGTTAACTGTGTTAACGTTTGTACTTTTGCTAGTCGATATATCAGTACTTAATTACAGAACTGAAATTACATTTTTAAAGTATAGACTATGTTTTTTTCTAAATACTTTGCGCGTGTTGAATACGGAAACATCCGTTTTGCAGGGAAATGTAATAGATTAAGTTTTCTATCCCATTCTGTAGTTAATAATAAATAAAAATCAAATAAATAAATCCGAAAGAATTCATTTGAATAATTTCGAATGAATCCCTAATGGTGAAAACTAACAAAGTTTACCTTCTTAAGCGTCAAACAACATCTATGAATAGCTTGTAAGGATTTATGGCGGATAACCAAACAAACATGCATTAGTATTGCAATTGATTACTAATAGATATCTGTGTTCAATCACATTGTTTTCATAACATGTTATAAGATTAATTGAGGATTCGACCGAACAATCGAAGATTACACATTTATTATAGAATCGCAGCCATAATAACACCACTCCTTGCTCTGTAGGTATGTGGTGGTGGTGTTCCTTTGGTGGTGAGTAGGTAAGGTTGCCAGGGCTCCTGAGCGCTGCTGTGTTGAGAGTGAGCCAGGGATTCTATAATTATTTTTAGACTCTCGCATTCCACCTTGCCTTATTATGCTGTAGCTGACTTTGTAAATGACAAAGCCCTCTTAAAATAATGTTTATTATAATAGTTTATATTGATTTAGTTTTACAAATAATTAATAATTCATTTTAATTTGTAATTGTACACCTGTATGTTAAATTTATTAATTGACGTACTCCTAGGTATATAGTAATGTAATTTTAAGGTCAACTTTTCATCGTTTTCTGTGTGAGTGTTTGATATGATAGATTTTATAAAAATATATGTAACTGAAATTCATATATACAATGTAAATTACGACTGAATAAATTAATTGAGAAATTTAATTTTGCTTGGTCACATGTGCCTCCATAAGCGACTAAATTTTTATTAAACATCAATTACAATCTAATCTAAATCTATTTTTTTATCACGACCAAGTGCGTCAAGCATGCAGAAACGAGCGCGACAAATACAACACCGATTTCAATTCAATTCCTCTAGTGAAATAGACCCCCAGGAGCTTGTCACACACAGAGCCAAAAGGGAGCGCGTCGACACCAACATGATTCTGACACGTCAAATAAAATGCAGGTTTCAAAACTTAGCCCAGGCCCAAAATAAATAATAGTACTACGTACAGTAGGTTCTCTGTTAACAAATCTTCTTTTTAGGTATACTAAACGAGCCTAAACGTGGCCATCCCTTTCTATCGCATGCAACGCGCTGCGATAGAACGCTTGCGTGCCGTCGCAGCCCTAACATACCGGCTGGAGCCCGTAGGCATGTAGGTACTAGTAGCGGCGCGACGAAATCACGAAGTGAGCCGGCCCAGAGGCCCTACCGCGAAACGAAAACTAATTTCGTTCGTGTATCTCCCTCTCTGTGGCACTTGCTTGTTCGAGCGACAGAGAGGGAGATACTAGAACGAAGTTCGTTTTCACTTCGCGGTAGCCCCTCAGGGCCAGTATTCCATGCGTGATATTTGACAGATGGGATACCCACTTTGATGAACCTGTCATCCTGGATTTGAGAGAAAGAGACATGAAAGTAAGTAAGGGCTACGTGTTCTGTCAAATAGAAGAAGAATGACCGAAATCACTTTTGCGAATACGTTACTTGACACAAGTCAAATCAGCTTCTTTTTATGAAACGTCAAAAACGCTCCGTTAGTATGGAATTTGTAGGGATCACTTGCCTCTGACGTCACAATCGAACCACGTCCATACCTTATCGTTAGTTTTTATTAATTTAAAATATTAAAATAGCAAACATAAAGAAAATATACTTTCCGAGTATTTTCGTAATGTTTAGCTGTTGCTAATGAAAAAAAATGTTTTATTTTCACTTGGGTCAAATACCCTATTCTTCGCCGATCGTCATTTCAAAGAAAATTATAAATACGCGTAGTCCGAAGCAGGAATTCTCCCCGATGTGGAGACCGAATTTTCTCTACAATATGGGGGAAATTCGTAGCGTTTTGTTGCCTGTATCAAGGAAGGAACCGGCTTTTGAGACACAGGGAAACCTACTTTGAAAGCCGGAGCTTCAACTATTATGTAATTTATGTACCTATGTTTATAGTTGCAATAAAGAATGTTATTATTATTGTTTATTATATTTCGTACCCAGTAAAAGGATAATCATAAACATAACGGCAGTTTACTGATAATACGTTCACAAATATTTAATCTAAGTATTTAGGCAGAAAGATGTCTTGGATTAAATTTTTGTAAATTATCTGGATTGACGATCTAATCTAATATAAGTGCGTTGCCTACAAATTTTTCGTCCTTACATGAATTAAGTATCTACTGAATTTAAATACCTTATCATTTGATTTCAATATCGTTTTTCTCTCTGAATGGTGACAAACAATAATGACGACATGCGTGATGGTAAGCAGACCCGGCCGCCTATGGACGCCTGTGACTCTAGAAGATTCACAAACGTTGACGAACCTTTATAGAATGGAGGATTCGTTGGGTCGACAGCTAGACACAAATTCCACAACATACTCACACACACAAATTAGGGTCCACAATTGAACGGTTGATTGTGCATTCTATGGTACACTAAGTTCATTGCCATTAAAGTAGATCATTTAGTAAATAGGTAGGTATAACACAACCATGTTTAAAGTTAAGAAAAGAGCGCACATTCGCCGTCAAACTGCCCTCAGTTTGGCGATCTGGAAATGTATACTTACCTCTAAGATGTTTTTTCCAAATAAAATAAAATAAAAACGCAGGGCTATTATTCGCTACGCGCTAATGCGGCTCACGCCGCCGATCACCCGTTACGAAACTAGACCTCTACCTACGCGTAGTTACTACGCATCGCGGTGTCAAGATATATTTGTGGGTGAGCGTTGAGGTGAGCTTAAAACAAGTTACAGAATAGGGGGGCATGTCCCTCACACGACGCATGCTCAGGAGCTCTGGCGACCTTACTCAACACCAGCGGGCGTAGCATGGTTGTCATTTTATCACTTATCGTTGTGGATAACACATCCGTCACTCTCGCACTTGCTTACTTGTCAGGACGTGACAGATGTCTCATCGACAGCGATAAGTGATAAAATGACAACCACGCTACGCCCACAGGAACACAACGCCAAATTTATGAATTTTAACCTTTTTTTAAACCTTTTTGTTGATTTGATGATATAGAATATTTTACTTAAATTTTTTAATACTAATATGTATAGCGTAAAGTGACACGTAAAGAGAGTGAGCGGACACTTTACGCTCGAAGTTGTAGACGATTATAAATACCTAGTAATAAAATAAAAATAATTTATTAACGAAACAAATTGTTTATTTAAATATGTTTGTTTCATGTTATTTTTAACGATGAAGTTACGCGAGAGCGCTTCAAGAGAATACAGAGAGGTCGCTATTCGTGGCAGGAATACAGTTGAAAGACACGCGACTTCAGTCGTAGCTTAGGGTTAAAGCACTCTCCGGCAATAGAGGGATCGCAGGTTCGAGTCCTGTCGGGGGCTACAGACGAAGATGGTTTATTTTTCCATTATATTCTTTATCTATGTATCATATCATTTAAAATAAAAATAATCCCGAGCGACCCCTCAGATGCTCGCTGCCTGATATGGCGGACACGATGCCCTCCGCCCGACGTCTACGTGCTAGCTTCGGAACAACTGCCACCCGGCCACAAGGAGCCATGGCCCATCTGGAGGGCGCTAAATAGGCTCAGAACGCATGTTGGCCGCTGTAAGGAAGCCATGGCCAGATGGGGACTGCATCGTGGCCAATCAACCCAATGTGTTTGCGGTGCAGCAACGCAAACCATGGTGCACCTGATGGCGTGCCCCACATGCTCACACTCCTGCTCGGAACACGACCTGAGAGACGCGACTGCCAGAGCTGTCCACACCGCTGCCCATTGGGCATCTCATATTTGAGGAACCTCGACACGAAGAAGAAGAAGAAGAAGAAGAAATAAAAATAATTCGAAAAAGACATGCTCGCGACTTTGACAGCCCACAGAGCCACAAGATGTGAATGTTGTACATATGATACTTAAATAAATATAAACAATACATCTCCGAATTCGCATTATACCATTAAAATATTCGATGGTGGCATAAAAATTATAATACAATGTCTCATCTTCTATAGACCGACTAATTGCCACGCATTATTAGCCATTCTTATCTATGGAGCGGTCCATTGTTACTGGAGTCTACGGTCATCCGAAATGTATATACCTACCTATTACAAAAATTTAAATATACTCTTACCTTGACCAAACCATCACTATATGTATGTATGTATGTATGTAAATTCTTTATTGTACATGAAACAGAACACAACAACAAAACAATTATTACAGGAACAGAAGATACATGTACAAAGGCGAGCTTATCCCTGAGAGGGATTTCTTCCTGCTAACCTTTGAGCAAATGAGTGGAAATAACAAACAGGCAAACCGAGACACATGTACAAAACTATTGAAAAGAAAAAAAAAAGAAATTGATCAATTGATTAATATATTATTAATAATAACTGCGAAAACTACCGATGTATCGTTATAAGATCAAAATTAACACACGATTAGTTCCACATTCTACATTAAATATTATCATGGTAATACGGATATAAGTACTCGTATGGTTTTGTTCTAAGCATTTTCTTAATATTGTTAAAATAATAAGTGAGGTATACCTTCATTTGCCAGAATTTCATTTGCCATAATTTCAGTTGCCATAATAGTTGACCATAATTTTGTTTACCAGAATTTCATGTGTCACATCATAAATGTTATTTATTATAATATTCATAAGACAGGATTGTTATGTCCCATAATACCATATGCCATAATTTTATTTACCACAAACTTTATAATTCATAACAGTTATATGCAAAAAAAATCATTTGCCACACCTTTTGAAAACCGTTTACATGTAAAATCACAAATTAGTTTAGTGTGATCGGCTACATAACGATGTTTCTATTTCTTTCCCTTATTTCCATGTAATAAGTTGAAAGAAAGGCTTCATCCCTTAGGAGACTGTACATACTTAATACATTTTGTATCTATAGTTGGATGTAGGTAAGGATAGGATTATAAATACCGATACTAGTTAAGCTACGGTAGCCTAGTGGTTCAGATATGCGGCTGTCTAGCGGTGGTCGTGGGTTCGAATCCCGGCTCGTACCAATGAGTTTTTCGGAACTCATGTAGGTACGGACGGAATATTTACCGTTAGCTTTTCGGTGAAGGACAACATCGTGAGGAAACTGGTCTAATCCCAATAAGGTCTAGTTTGCCTCTGGGTTGGAAGTTCAGGTGGCATTCGCTTTCATAAAACTAGTGCCTGCCTAGGTGTAAAAGCGGACCTCGAGCTCCTTTCAGAGCACAGCCGGGAATAACGCTAGGCGGATGATGATTAATATTCTCGCCGCCGTCGGTCCTATTCTACTCTACGTAGTCGGTCCCAAAGTTCTGTCACTGGCATATTATTTTTAAATTTAGAAGATGATTTTAAGAAAATTTTATTGCATTCCATTTTTGAATGTTTGCTAATTATTTTAAAACAAAAAACAGTCATTCGTTGCAATTTCTCACGATGGAGTGGACATTGAAAGAAAACCGAATAGCTGTTTTAGCATTGCACCGCTGTGGGCACTCGCCAAGTACGATTTTCAAGTTGCTCAAAAATTTAAAAATAACGCTTAGGTTTGTGTACCGTACTATTGATAGGGACAATGAAGTCTCCAGTGTTGAGGACAAGAAAATAATTGGCCGGCCTCGCTCCGTACGAACACCAGCAGTGATCAAAGCGATCAAGGCGCGCATAGCAAGAAATCCTGTCCGAAAACAGAAATTGATGGCTTTGCAGATGGGTGTCAGTAGAAAAACCGTCAAAAAGGTTTTAAACGAAGATCTTAGTCTACGAGCATACAAAAAAAAGCGTGGGCACTTACTTAATGCCCGTCTAAAAACAATAAGGCTTAAAAGATCCCGGAAGTTGTTAAAGCGGTACGCGAAAAATCGACACCGTGATATCCTCTTTACAGACGAAAAGATTTTCGATATTGAAGAGAAGTACAATAAACAGAATGATAGAGTGTACGCTAGGAGCTCTGAAGAAGCAGGAAAAAGAGTTCCGCGGGTGCAACATGGGCATCATCCATCATCAGTGATGGTCTGGTTGGGTGTATCTTATTACGGGCCAACTGAGGTTCATTTTTGCGAAAAAGGTGTCAAAATCAGTGCGAAAGTATACCAAGAGACAGTTTTGGATAAGGTTGTCAAAGATCTGCCCAACACGCTATTTTCGGGACATAATTTTGTGTTCCAGCAGGATTCTGCGCCAGCACACAAAGCCGAGACCACTCAAGCCTGGTTTGACCGTCAAAAAATCGACTTTATAAGACACGAAGATTGGCCTTCCTCTAGTCCGGACCTTAATCCTTTGGACTATAAAATTTGTCAGGTCTTAGCGGGGAAGGTCTGTGCTAAACCACATAAAAATTTGGAGAGGCTAAAGTCATCTTTAAGAAAAGCAGTCACTGAGATAGATATGAAAATGGTGCGTGCTGCGATAGACGACTGGCCGCACCGATTAAGGGCCTGTATTAAAAACAAAGGAGGTAATTTTGAATAATTTTGAGTAATTTTAATTCTTTATTAAATGTACTTTAAATCGGTATATAATTTATTAAAAATTGATTGCTACTTTTGTTTTTAACATTATTTTCATTTGTGACAGAACTTTGGGACCGACTAGGTAAAGCAGGTCGGTGTAGGTACGACGACGAGTGAAGCGAGGAGGAGTGTAGGTAGAACTGCGAGCCGAGCGAGCGAAGCGAGCATGCCGCGGCATCGGCAGGCGAAGCGCCAGAACTGAGCATTCGAACGGCTTGCAGATTGTTTTTATGTCAAACAAAAATACTGTCACGTAAAATTATTGCATTTTAAATTATGGTAAGTTAATTTTATGGCATAAGAATGATTCTGGCAAATTAAATTATATTATATGAAATTCTGGCAAACGATAGACAACCAATAAATGATCTGACTGGTTCATTCACTCTATATCACGCAAAGCAAAATGGTAGTAGCATGGTCTTATAGGTACTATATACCGATGAAATAAATCGGAAGAGTAGTTCTGGTGGTAACAATTACAACTACATCATCATCATCATCATATCAGCCGAAAGTGCGAGTCGGACTTGCGCGCGGAGAGTTACGAACCATTATCTATAAAAACGGCAAATAAATCACGTTTTTTGTATGGGAGCCCCCTTAAATATTTATTTTATCTCGTTTTTAGTATTTGTTGTTATAGCGGCAACAGAAATACATCATCTGAGAAAATTTCAACTGTCTAGCTATCGCGGTTCTTGAGATACAGCCTGGTGACAGACGGACGGACGGACAGCGAAGTCTTAGTAATAGGGTCCCGTTTTGATTAAGATAGTTTATAGCCTGGATTAAAATATAGGATAGTTTTTATCCCGGGTCCACGCGGACGAAGTCGCGGGCGGAAGCTAGTACTTCATAAAACGAAATAAAACAATGGGGACACTTTGTTCAGCGATTATCAGGATCAAAGTGGTCATGTTGAATAAGAGAAACCTAAACTTTTCAATTTCTGAGCAAAAACTTAAAATTTACAGTCATCGCCATTAATGTCTGTCATAACAAGGTGGGCAAAGATATACAACCCTAAAGGCCGATACGAGTACACTTAAACATTCACTGCATTCTAGCGAAATTAAACAGGAGCGCTTTAGCGAGCGTTCTAGCGAGCATTCTAGCGAAACAACAAATTTACTTCTAGTTTTCTCCGTGCCGAGCGATTTTGTTACTGTTTCGACTCCGTCCCTCTCCGCCCACACCTTCCGCACAGCATTTACTAGATCGCTAGAATGATCGTGAAAATATTCGTAGCGATGCTTGGCTCTGTTCGTTGTTCAGTTCGACAAATTCGCCCATTCAGGGCCCATGACGACACATATGCGTCAGACCGCCGTAGTCGCTTTCCGCTATATACGAGGAAAACCACGGGATCGGCTACTTTCGGCGATTTAGAAGTCATAACATCAATTAGCATAATAGGTACAATTTATAGATTCATATCATTACAGTAATGAAATACAGTTAATTTTCAAACAACTACAGTCCAAGGATCACGTAGAAATTCGTTTATATTGTAGCATGCCATGTTAATAAGCATGTCACTGAGTTTTTTTAGGAAGACAGCATCGCTTGTTGAGCTTTTAATGTCAAACGGCACACGGTTATACAGGTTTGGTCCGACAACACTGAGCGCCGAACGGGCCTTTGGTAGTCGTCGGTGAGGAGGTACGAGGAGGTGCCGCCTGTGCGACGGTCTCTGGCTACCTTCGCCATAGCTTTTGTATGTATGGAGGTTAGATCTAACATATTTACACGCTGTTAATATATAGACACAAGGCAATGTCAAAATACGTTGTTTCCTAAATACTTCTTGTGCCGGGTGATCGACAGGTTTACGGTCGATGATGCGTAAAGCACGTTTTTGCATTTTAAACAGCCTGTCTCGGCCGGCCGACGTCGCCCAGAGGTTGACACCTTGTATTAAAATAGAATGGAAGTAGCCAAAATAGGCTTTTCGTAGGTTTTGAGCTGTTAATGTAGGTGCGAGTCTGGACAGCGCGTAGCACGCCGAGGCACAGTATAGAAGAATAATACAGTAGGTAATCTGAGGCCGTTTAGGAGCGTTCGTTACCTACTTTAGCTCGATGCGCAGGGCTGTGTCAAGTTTGTGGCTTGGCATACCTATAATACTAATTTTGCTTTTATTATTATTATTTCTGTTACAGTTTAATAGACAATATTGTATACACAAAGTAATAATATTATAGATAGTTGGGTATGTGTTTTTAGTTTCCCACTTCATGGAATATTTTAATACCACTATACTATGCCTAAAATATTTCCTAGTAAATATAATAGTTGCTAAACTGCGCTAGGTTGGTAGATGCTTAGTTACAAGCCTATTCGACTCTTTTTGATATCGTGGCACTGGCGGCTCGCTGTCTTCATACCTACGAGGCGGCTTCCTTTGACGTAGCGAGTGAGAACGAGCGAACACCGCAACGGCGCGGCCCCGATTGAAGTATTCTTTATCATTCCCGAAGGCTATGTGTGTGTGCGTACCGAACACGCGCGCATGTGTGCAGCCGTGCGATGTACCTTTCTTCGAAGTTTATCTACTGTTCCTATACTGTGGCCGAGGACAGCCTATCGCATGCGTAGTCGATTCTGGGCAATGAATGTGTTAAAACCTGCGAATACTCGATATTCTTTTACGTTTATTGACACGTGCATGTGCAACGCTCAAGACTATCATCCTAAGGGCACTAGAAGAAGAGTCGTGTCAAATGTGTATGCGCTTTGATTGTAAGTCTGGGGACCGATTTTTGACTTTCGAGCGCTCGACTCTCACTAAAAACGGTCAAAAACGATGAAATGCTATTTTTACCCGACTGCCGAAGGAGAGGGGGGTTATGTTTTTCGAGCGTATGTATGTATGTATGTGACGTTATTCTTTGACGGACGTTTGACGGATTTCGATTTGGACTGACTATTAATTTAAAAGATAGATATATTTAAATAAAATATATAGAATCGATACTAAGTGATTGGTTGGCACGATTATATTTAATTTCTTGCCGATTTTTGTGGTTGAAAACAAATATCGTTAGTCTATTGGCGGGAAAAAAAGCGTTTCGTTTACTGATTAGTCACTACTTACCTTAGTTTTTTTCTGTTATAAAACGCATAATATATTTAAAATTAATCAATTTACTAAATTATAGATACACAACTTCCAATAAAGTACTATTCTCTATATTAGGTATCTTCAATTTCAAAATTTGAAAAACCGGTAATTATCTACTTTTTGCATACAACGAAACGCAAAAATACCTATCGAAAGCCAATCACTAGCTTTCGAGCATTTCGAGTGAAGATTTCAAAAATAGCTATTATTGGGTTTATGCGAAAATAATAGTGTCAAGTTTTCGTGTGCGAATATTTTCTACCGCTACATAAACTAATTATAGACATAGATATACCTCATGTCATTGTATATGCAAAGTTTCGTTCCAATCCAACACGTAGTTTTAAAATGAGAGCGTAACTATGTTTGTATGGGAAGGTGAAATTCGGCCGAGCTTACTGCGGACTCTTAAGCGAAAGTAGACCTCTACGTAGTTGCTACGAATCGCGGCGTCAAGATATATTTGTGGGTGAGCGGTGAGCTGAGGTCAGAACAAGTTACAGAATAGCGGGGCAGAAGCCATGTCTCGTGGTAGGTAGTGCACGATCGGAGTGACATGTCCATAGCTAACAATGAGACCGATAGACGCACATCACACGCGACCCAAGGCCGCTGCATTGACTAATTGTTCCGCTTTCCGGAACATCGAGCGCGTGTCACAACGATATTTACATTTGCTGAATATATAAACAGCGTATCATGGTCGGCCTTATCACGCGATAAGTGACAAGATAGAGCGTCCGTCTCGTTCCATCGAACGGTGTCAGACGGACGCTCTATCTTGTCACTTATCGCGTGATAAGGCCGACCATGATACGGGGTCTGAAAGTGGCTATCATCGATAAATGAAGATCCCATCGTATGACTTTAAATAAAACCATTTCCAAACGCAAGCAAAAATAGTATTGTTATGTTTGAAAAGCACTTAAATGTTATTAGTACAATATTTCACTTTGAAATCCTAGATAAACGAAGAAAAGTAGACGAATTTGTCTGTTAGAATTCTAATGTTATTTGGAATGACGTCCTGAAAATTTGTACATAAGTACGAGTACTTACTTCTAGGTAACAGATTTTTTTGGGCTCTCCTCAACAAATTCGCCATCGTGTCTAAAAACCAGAACTCCGCCAAACTACTCTTATATATTCCGTACAACCGACTAAACTCGCTATAAAATCTATATACCTAATCTGCGGAGCAATCTTAGGGCATGTAATGCGGAGGGATGACAGTCATGTGACCAAAAGAGTATTAGGTATGAACGTGGAGGGATGGAAGAGACGAAGTAGGGCTAAGAAAAGGTGGATGGACTATGTGAGAGACCATATAAAGAGGAAGGAAGTAAGTGACGAGACGAGTGACAGGGAGGGATGGAAGAAAAAGACATGCCGCGTCGACCCCATGTAAATGGGATAAGGGCAATGAAAATGATGAAAAGACATGCCGCGTCGACCCCATGTAAATGGGATAAGGGCAATGAAAATGATGAAAAGACATGCCGCGTCGACCCCATGTAAATGGGATAAGGGCAAGGAAAATTATAAAAAGACATGCCGCGTCGACCCCGTGTAAATTGGATGAGGGCAATGAAAATGATGAAAAGACATGCCGCGTCAACCCCATGTAAATGGAATAAGGGCAAGAAAATGATGAAAAGACATGCCGCGTCGACCCCGTGTAAATGGGATAAGGGCAAGAAAATGATGAAAAACAGCGTGTCGTATTAGGATGTCAAGAAGAAAGCTGAAAATAGAGAGGAATGGAAATTGCTCCACCGACAAGAGCTTAGCTCTTAAATATTTGATGATGATGATGATAAAAATACGACGGTGGTCTTTATAAATTTGCTACCGTAAAACAACATTATATAGTTATGGATTTAGACCGTTATCTAGTTTTCTTGCACTCAGGGTCCACCAGAGATGTGCTATGCCGTGCTTTTATAATATATTACTGGTATGGAAACATATCTAACCACCACATTTTATGGATGCTCACCCTTATGGTCGACTTTTCGTCATTTTCGCATATTTGTTTGCATAGTCGAAGCCCGCCACAAAACATTGTATGTTAATTTTAGTCTATGCGAATATTATAAAGAGACAAAGTCTGACGTTGTAAGTAGGGGAATCTCCGGAACAACTGATCCAATCCGATCTTTCACCAATTTAAGTAAAATGGATCTTCAAGATGGGCTGAGGCTATACATATACATACCTCTATACATATACATACCTCTATACATATACATACCTCTATACATATACATACCTCTATACAGGACGACTATTCAACTGGGGCAGTGAGGGAAAATCTGAAACTACAGGAGATAAGGAAATTTGCTCTTAGGAGTCACGACCAATATTTTATAAAAAACTAGCGACCCGCCCCGGCTTCGCACGGGTACTATATTATACATATAAACCTTCCTCTTGATCACTCTATCTATTAAAAAAACCGCATCAAAATCCGTTGCGTAATTTTAAAGATCTAAGCATACATAGGGTCAGACAGCGGGAAGCTACTTTGTTTTATACTATGTAGTGATTAAACCTGCATTCAAAGATTTTCATAAAAGCCTCATACGGCCGGGAATCGAACCTGGTCAAATCTGTCTACAAATTTAAATTCGTTTTCTGCGTAAAGTAATAGTGCTGGATGTAAGGAACAATTGTTGCTAAGGAACCCTGTATCTACGATTAATCTATATAATCATCCGACATACACATACATGCCAGTATTTCCAGAAGGGGTAGGCAGAGCACATAAAATGTTATTCTCAGTGCCGCTACTAGTAATTGTTGTTTTATAAATGCAGAGGATGTGATAGGTATCACAGTGGCAGGTTGCTAGCCTATCGTCCACAACACACTTCAACCTTATCTCGCAGTCGACTCAACCAACCTGCAATCATCGAGCCTGCTCACAAAATTTCCCGAGAATCGTTTGAAACTCACATACGAACGCATTCCCACCCGAGCTGACACGATGTACTTCGTTCGCTTCGCTCGCTTGTTCGATTATTATAGATAGTTAACCTCATATTCCTGATGGTGCGTAAGGTCGCCTGAGTTTCCAGGGATGAACTACGTTTAGTACGGGAATGCATGCATTTGTCTCTATCAATCAATCAATACTAACAACTTAGAAAAGTTGAAAAACTCCGACGTTTTCATTTCAAAGTTCAATATCTTAAAACCGTCTGGACCGATTTGATTTAAATGTAGCTGAGAACCATCTCGATTACGTCAGCTTTCAGATATAAAAACCGCATTAAAATTGCTCCATTTGTTTAGGTGCTACGACACACGGTCACGTCCAACTTCTAACAACCCTCTTTTTACGTCGGAGGTTAATAAAGGCTTACCAACGCGCTTGTGATTCTGCTGGTGTTGCAAGCACCCATAGGTGACGGTGTCATTACCATCTGTTCGGCCGTATGCTCATTTGCCACAGTCGTATCTTTAGATACTAGGTTACTAAGTTTACCTAGCGATGTCCAGTCACGTTCCTTATGTTTTCCTCCGCGGAAGCCGTCATTAGCGTACGAAAATTGTCTGATTTTAATCTATCTTCCATTATCTAGTAATCTCAGGAATACTCGTAAATATATACTTAGAGATATGTCACGTTGATATACGGATGACGTTGTATAAATCGCGTTTTAATTAGTAATAGTTGTTTATTAATATTTATAATCAACTTATTATGGGGAAGTACCTTCACCTTACCGCATCTATAATAGCACCATCACGATGGTAAACAAGCAAATGGCCCACGTGATGATCAGAGCCGGATTTCCGCCTAAGCCTACATGGCCCTGGGATCTAGGCAGCCTCAAGGGGCCAGTCCCTGTAGCTGGACCTGTACACAAGCTGCCTGAGAGCGCCCCAAATGCCAAGTGCCTAGGCCTGGGCCTGGTGATGATGAGCGGAAACCACTACCACCACCACTACACCAGAGTCATACAGATGCTCAGAATGTGTGTAGTATTATTAAAGGCAGACGATAAGGTAGGAGTATAAAACAAAAATAATCGTCAAACTTTCGTTTTCCCGGTTAACACCTAAAGGAGCCAAGAGGCTTTGGCGCCTAATCCCAATATTTGGCGTAGGCACTAGTTTGAAAGCGACTGCCATCTGACCTTCCAACCCAAAAGGAAAACAAGACCTTGTTGGGATTAGACCGATTACAACACGATGTTTTCGTTCACCGAAGGGATACTGTTAAACATATAATGATATTTCGTGCATTTTTTTTTCATCTAGTGCTACGACCCGGGGTCCAAACTCACGACCTCCAGTGGCCCATTTCACCAAGCCACAAGTTACAATTTTACAATTATAAACAGGCGACATAGGTCAAATTGCCAGTCGTTATAGGTGCTTGACCTGCGTGGTCAAGAAGAACAGTGTTGCCAACTAACTTGTAGCTTCGTAAACGACCGACAGATCGAAAGTCTTACCACTCGGCTACAGCAGCTCTTCGACAATACTAATAACAACAATAGTCATGACCATGAAACCATGATATCAGCCGAAGGGCGTGCACTGCAGGACATAATAGGCCTCCAAAGAGTGCCAAAGTGATCGATCTTGCGCCACCCGCATCCAACGGACTCCCGCGGCCTTTACCAGGTCAACAGTCCACCTTGTGAGAAGAAACTTTCCGCCCCAACGGCCATCGGCTCTGCCTGCAATGTGCCCCGGCCACTGCCACTTAAGTTTAGCGATTCGGAGGGCTATATCAGTTACCTTAATTCTGCTGCGGGTAGCCTCATTTCTGATGCGATCACGCAGAGAAACTCCCAGCATAGCCCTCTCAAGAATAATATGAGCAAAGTATTCTAAAAAACATTTGTATGGAACAAGGAACACGCTTCCACCTTAATCTCAGTCCTTATCCCAGTTGTTTAAATCGGTCCTCAAGCATACAAACGGTCCTCAAACATACTTCCTACTTACCAAGGAAGCTGCACGTGCGACTATGGCGCGCCGCCAGAACAGAACTATTGTGTTGATTTACGGGGCTGACATGCGAAATTAGCGCGAATGTTTTCCCGTACCTGTTTTCCTTAGTCGCTAATCATATTCTTTATATGAAGCAGGAAAACGGTAATGCTGTTGGACATTTCGAAATTATCATCAGCCGATATAGTGCTTCTGGTGGGTTCAGGAATCATTATCATCTCCCTGGCCAGGCCTGTGAAGCGGGCTAGTCGCGAGGGTCAAAGTAGCATGCGTAGGCGAACCTTTGTCCTTCCTTGTAAGCGAGATGGCTGGACAATCGTAGGAGGTTTAGTGGGTAGGAGTAATCTGGGCCTTTCTGCCCGGGAGTCCCTCGGTACACACCCGTCCGGTCCCCCTCCTACCGAGAACATTGTATTGTATTAACGCATTCCCCCAACGGAAATAAGGCTTCATTTTGTAGCTAACAAAATGGGCTATAGTTTCTTGGCTGTCTTAGTAAGATAATAAGTAAAAATTTCGTTACGTTCATCAGCCTATATGGGCACAGGTCTCCTCTTATATTGTGTCACTGTCAGAGAATGGGGAGTAGCCCCCACGTTGCGTCGCACCTAAACTTTCTATCCTTTTAAAACCACGGGTTAAAAAACCATTTGATAGGCGTGCGTTGAGATGCAGACCAAACCCGTAGAAGCCTGATGGAAGTTTGATGTCATTATGATAAACACCAGCATTTAGACACGTTCTTGTGGACAGATCATCTGATTGGATTTATCCCGGTAAGAGCACTTCATAAGGGGAGGGGCTAGGGAACAGACTGAAAATCAGCGCTGAGCCCGGTACCCATTGCCGCAATCATAGTATTTAACTGTAATTTGTTTCTTTTTTTTATTGCTATTTTGTATTTTTAGCCCCCTAAACACCTTCATTCCAAATTTCATTGAAATCGTTAGAGCCGTAGTCGCGAACGTGATGACTAACATATGTATAAAAATATTGCTCGTTTAATAGTATAGGATTATACCTTGTTAACAACCTTCATTTGACACACACATATCTGATAACGAGAGTGGACAATTCAATCAATACCTGTCACTGATTACAAGTCATTGTATCAAGGTCACGTGAATGTTCATTAAATGGTTAGAGACAAGCTACTACTTAAAAGGTAAGAAAAGAAACTTGAAAGGTAAGGTAGAAAAAGAACATTGAGGTCAGTCTGTTATTAATATACTTACTGGAGAGATAAAGGGTATATTAAAATATGTTTTTTTTTCTGAGCAGTGTGCCAATGTGTTGAATGAGGGCTAGAAACATATTGAAATGGAATTAGATGTGAAAGATGGACCGAATTGGCGCCTAGGTAATAGTAGCGCCTGCCACTTTTCCATGCGCAATGTCACGAGGTGATGGAGTAAAAAACTTTTGCTATATAATTTGATCAGGCTAGGCAATCTAAGATAACTAGGATTACGCCATTAGATCGTTGGTAACGTAATTAGTACTAACTATGAAAAGTACGAAAGTATACTTATGTCTAGAAATGTTGTTGTCTATCATTTAGACGTATCAGCGTCAGCTGCCTGTCTAAAAATAGGATGATAATAATGTTACAATTATAGTTTTTTCACGCCATTGGTCAGAAATGTGGCAAAAGATGGTCAGAATTCAGGCTTCAAAGCTGGGGTTCGTTAGACATCGCACGAACAGGCCAACTATGAGTTCTAAATGTCCAACAATGTTATTGTTGGATAGTTTGAACAGCGATTCGCTCAATCTCAGGGCCCCCGGCACGCGTGCGGGGCCGCACTTATTATGATCTTTAATTAGGTACTTAATTTTGACTTATAATTATAATTATTTGCAATTTCCTCGCAGTAGGCAGCACTATGCTTTGCACTTAAGCACTATGTAATGTCTCGGACAAAAGTTCGGCTCGGACCTCGAGCCCACTCGTCCATCTATTGCCTACTTTCTAGCCTTTACAACAATGTACTATTTTTTGTTCATCGGTCAATAAAACATCAACTTTAAATTGAAATATAAATAAACGTTCATTTACCGAATTTCTGTAATGGAAATGTCGCTTCCCGCTGTATGTCTCTATGTATGCTAGATCTTTAAAACTACTCAACGGATTTTGATGCGGTTTTTTAATAGATAGAGTGATTCAAGAGCAAGGTTTATATGTACAATATAGTACCCGTGCGAAGCCGGGGCGGGTCGCTAGTACATAATATATATATGCACCAATCAGTAGTAGTATAATATTATCATGCTAATCAAGAGTCTCATTGTAAGGACGGCATGGCGTGGTTACACTATCTGCATTTTCCATCAGAATGGACACTTGTTTCGAGTGCCATTGGTCTAATTGCATGTAAGAGGGTTTTGTTTAGTGCTACTCGTACTAATTTGACCTTGAAAATTGTAATATTTTAGTATTGTACAAGCGATTAGTTCGAAATCACTTATTAGATAGGCAAAACAAGTAGGTGTCTCATCTCCCCTTAGCTTCGTTGTTTTGTTCTCCACTTGGGTATTCATTTTCATTTATTTTTATTTTTTGCACTCGCACACATGTACACACACACACACACACACACACACACACACACACACACACACACACACAGACACACACACACACAAACACACAACAACGTTCGCACGCTCGTACACATACACATATACGCACATACAATAACGCACGCACGCACGCACGCTCTCACACACACACACACACACTCACACATACACACACAACACAAACACATACACACGCACACACGCTCTTATTTTTAACTTTTTAACTTTTGTATTATTTGTAGCACACCGTCCAACTCCGACGCTTAGGTTCTGCTACCGAGCGAGCCCTAATAAGGCCCAGGCTGAAAACCAGCGCTGGACTCTTGTTGTTCAGCACATGCTGAGTCTGGGACCTATTGCCCCAAAATAATTGAACTGTACTTTTTATTTCTAGCATATTCTTATTCTGTATTTGTCACTGTTTGTATATACAATCAGTGATAAATTATGATTCTATCCTATTCTATTCTATTCTATTGTGTCGATATTTTGTAGGACAAGGAATAGTCAAATCTAAGCGTAAAAATAGGACAAGTATTGAAGGTTTTAAGTGTAATAAGCATACATCGTACATTTTTTAGCATTTTCGCTGCTGTGTAGTGTCGTTAATGGAATTGCTAAGAATAAATAAATCGTAATGCTTAATTAGCTAACGCTCATGGGTGAAGACCAAATTTTTGGCCAGTAGGTTGCCTGGTTAATCGGTAGTTAAGTTGGCCATACAAACTGAAGTAGTGAATAAAGTGCCGTTGTGGCACAAAAAATATCCAATTGTATGGTTAATTTTTCGGGTCACAACGGGAAACTTAGTTAAGTAGGGCAAGAATTTAGATAGATATTGCCTATACCGACGCCTGCTACACCGAAAATGCTACAAAATACAGGTTTTTTTTTGTTTGTCGATGTGAAGCCACAACCACGGCTGCTCTACTTATAATTTACCTGTTTTATGACTTTGTTGATCAAAGCACAAATGCAAATTGAATTATAATTCTTTAACTAATATGGGCATTAATACCACTCGGCTTTAAAAAGATAAATACTAGTAGTGGATCTATTATCATAATAATGCCCATGATTACAATAAATTATCTATTAATGACATACACATCAACTAACACAGTTCCTAGTTGACTAGCAATAATTTCGCATTTGTCCATCACATGTAAAATTTAGGTAATATAGACCTTCACAACAATCACGCAAGTGATCGGAGAAGATAGATAGATATTTAAATTATTTAATTACAGACGATAATATATTATCCTTTAAAAAAATGAATATCACTACCCATCAGTTCTGTAATTTTTTTGCCAGCTTATAAGGGATGTCCCACTTATATATAAATAAACTCATTCCTGTATTCTCAAAAAAGGTATGCAGAGCACATGAAATTCAGTTTTCAGTGCCAGCCGGTTTAAATATGGAGAACACGTAGGCTGCAGTGACAGGTTGCTTACACTAAACGCTATTCCCGTAGTCGACTTACGACACAGACGGGAAGAACGGGTATCTACTGGGGTTTTAACCTGAGACCTTCCAGAAGGCGCAAGAGGGGGAAGGGGCATAGAAGACAGCTTAAAAGCTAGGTACCATCGTCGACACAGATAATTGACCATTAGTGAACTTTATGAGCATTGTAATAAGGGTCACGAATGGTCAGTCAACTGTGTTGGCGTTTGCACCATATAGGCGATAGAATCATCATCATCCTATCTTTTACCATGCTATAAAGCCTGCAACACACTGGCGCGGCCTGCAGTGGCAGTCAATAGTAAATTTGACAGCTAATGTCAAGTTTACTATTGACCGCCGCGGTCAGGCCGCGCCTGTCTATGAGAGGCCTTAAGGGTCCGCTTCTGCTACTAAGCGACTCCCATCTGACCTTCCAACCCACAGGGAAAACTAGACGTTGTTGGGGATTAGAGCGGTTTCCACATGTTTCCCTTCACTGAAAAGCTACTGTTAATCAAGTGATATGTCGTAGGTACATAAGTTTCGTAAAAACCCAGTGGTACAATCAGCATCAAAAGTAGCTAGGCAAACGAAGTCATTATTAAAAAGGAATAAGAACTTTTGACGTCTTCGATTGCGTAATTACTTTTGATGCCGACTGTTCAATCCGGATACAACCACGAATCCCAGATTGAAACTCACGTGCATTAGGCACGGCTCGGCTACAGTGGTTCTATAAAAAATTGTGTCACAAGGGCGTAAAATTACATATTTACGGCGAGGGAGGTATATTGATTCCTGAGAAGCGAAAGATTCTACATGAGCGTAGCAAGGGATTCTTAAGTAGAATCTTGAGCGTAACGAGGGATTCAAGTTTTACTGCTTTTCATATACTATCTATGAGGAAAATTTGAAGCATTTGAGGGGTACAATGACTCTTTTCTGGATAGCAGTTCTGAATAAAATAAAGCGATAGAATCATCACATGTAACCAATGTACGTTACAAATCAACATGACACATACGTTATCAAATGGTATTTACCATCACATCAAGGAAATAAGACTTGCAAGACATAAGTGTTTACAATGCATTACGAATTAAAAACGCATTTGCTAACGAATGCAACGCGACATGTTGCCAGTTCTGTTTGTTCGATAAACAGTGGTTGCGACATGGAAAGTCGATATGGAAAATTAACAGAGTTATTTTCAGACTGAGTCATGACCATCGACGTTTTGTTATTTATTAATCGCTTGCTAAGTAAGTTTCCGCTTAAACGATATTGGACGATGATTACAACTTCACTTAATCACATGGATTAGGTACTAATCCTAAATCCCGGCTCGTACCAATGAGTTTATCGGAACTTGTGCACGGAATATTTACTTTTCGGTGAAGGAAAACATCGTGAGGAAACCGGTCTGATCTCAATAAGATCTAGTTTTCCCTCTGGGTTGGAAAGTCAGATGGCAGTCACTTTCGTGAAACCCTATGCCCTAAAGTGACTATGCCTAATCTTGGGATTAGGCGTTAAAGCGGACCCCGTGTTCCTTTATGGCACAACCGGGAATAACGCAAGGTGAATGATGACTAATTCGGAAGTTCCTCGATAATAATGATCATCAAGGATTCATTTTATTATTTACTAGCTGTCGCCCACGACTTCGTATGCGTGGACCCGGGATAAAAACTATCCTATATCTAAATTCACGCTATAAACCGTGTTCGTGCAAAATTTCATCCAAATCCGTTGAGCCGTTTCAACGTGATTGAGTAACAAACATCTAAACATCCAAAATTTCGCATTTATAATATTAGTAGGATATATAATCACACTGATATTGTAAATGTGACAATATATATAAAATGGTTTTCCACCTGCTGGGCAGAAAAGAGTAATTTTTGCACTCAAGTAAGGGATCAAAGTTGTACTTTTCTTCCGTGATTTTAATTGTCCTCATAGAAAGTGTGAAAAGCCGTAATACAGTCGAGGTCTCCAATTTCAAAAATATATATACGCAGTATTTATTGTTACTGACGCATGTGTAGATATTTTTGAAAGGTGCTCTGTATTAGAGAGCTCGACTGTAAGTAGGTACTTAATGTGCCACTCGGTAAAAAATCATCTTAAATATATCATTTGGCTCCCCTGAGACACAATCTAAAACAGTACAGTCTTGCGCGTTAACACTTGAATCCCTCGTTCCTTTCAAGATTTTACTTTAGAATTATATTGTAGAATCTTTCGCTTTACTTCAGAATGCAATATACCGTCCTCACTTTGCTCCCTCGAGACACGATCTAGATCTACTATTGTTTACGACATTAGCACATCAACAAGGAAACTGCGTCAATGCCAAATCCTATTTCTACGAACTTATACTACTCATACGCATATTTTTTATCAATAACATAGTTATTACGCATCAATCATGTTCCGATTTTATTTTGTCGAATCATTCACAACACGTGGCAGATAGTGTTCTACAAGTTCGTATGTAAACAAGTAGGGTAATTGGTTTAGGGGACGATCAAAATGCTCCTTATTTTCTTAAATTAGATTAGACACTTAGATCAGGTCGCGGGAGTCCGCTGGATGCGGTTGGCGGAGGACCGATCACTTTGGCACTCTTTTGGGGGAGGCCTATGGTGTGTAAAAAAGAAGTTACGGTAGCCTAGCGGTTCAGGTATGCGGATGTCATGCGTCGGTCGTAGGTTCGAATACCGGCTCGTACCAATGAGTTTATCGGGAATAGTTACCGTTAGCTTTTCGGTGAAGGAAAACATCGTGAGGAAACCGGTCTAACCCCAACAAGGTTTAGTTTCCTTCTGGGTAAAAACTAGTGCCTTTGCCAAATCTTGGATAAGGTGACAGAACGGACCCATACCGGTTTCATTAATTTACTACAGTTAATAGGGGTCCTGTCTCTTGACCAAACAACTTTTGGCCAAATGTATCATTTGACAAATGTTTCATCAAGTGTCAGAGAGAGAGAGAAAAGTCATTAGGTTAGGTTAGGTTTGTTTTATAATAATCCTATAAAGCTTTATATTTAAGAAAAAATGCATTAGGTGAAATTAAACTTTTGTCAAATTAAACATTTGACCAAAAGTTGTTTGGTCGAACATTAGTGAACCCAGTTAATAATCCGACGTTAGTAAGAGTTGTACGTGAGTAGTACGCTAGGTAGCTCAAGTACTGAAAAAACATTTGCTTATCGATTAACTCAATAGCAACAGGACCTACTGTAGGTACATGATAATGTGACACCATTATATTAGTTGTGCAAGCCATGATGATAATCGGAATCAGTTTGATAAATTGTATTTTCTCAAACATGCAATGAAATATTGACGTTGTGTTCTTTATTTCTCGTTCTGGCGAGACGAGAGATCCGTAATTGAATTTCATACACAATTGGAGGCCTAGGCCTGCAAAACGGCTTTCTTTTGTTTCAGCATCAGTTCGTGACCCAACATCGGGCCGTTCACCCACTAAAACAAGATTTTTATTTTATTTCTTTGCCTGTTTGAGAAAAGCACTAAACAAAACATACCTAGGCGTGAAAAGGGATTGCCAGCCTCATGTCCCAATCCGGCCTTGCTACGCTTGTAATATATCTACTTGATCATAATCCCCATTTTCCCGGCCTCTGTAGTAATTATGATATATTCTACAAGTAAACATATAATCATAGCTGACGGCCCTATGTTGGAAACTCAGTCACAGGTACGAACAAAGGTACATCGCACGGCTGCACACATGCGCGCGTGTTCGGTATGCACACACACATAGCCTTCGGGAATGATGGAGAATGCTTCAATCGGGGCCGCGCTGTTGCTGTGTTCGCTCGTTCTCACTCGCTACGTCAAAGGAAGTCACCTCGTAGGTATGAAGACAGCGAGCCGCCAGTGCCACGATATCAAAAGGAGCCGAATAGGCTTGTAACTAAGCACCTACCAACCTAGTGCAGTTTAGCAACTATTATACTTACTAGGAAATATTTTAGGCATAGTATAGTGGGAAACTAAAAACACATGCCTAACTATCTATAATATTATTACTTTGTGTATACAATACTGTCTATTAAACTGTAATAGAATTACTTTGCACACTTAAAAGCAAAATTAGTATTATAGGTATGCCAAGCCACAAACGTGACACAGCCCTGCGCATCGAGCGAAAGTAGGTAACGAACGCTCCTAAACGGCCTCTGATTACCTACTGTATTATTCTTCTATACTGTGACTCAGTTAAGGGCAAAATATTTGGGTGATGAGCACGAATATTTGATAGTCTATCGCATAGCTCGCTTGAATAATTTTAATAATAAATAACCATTTGCTGGCTTTTCGGTTAAAGAAAACATCTAGAGGAAACCGGTCTAATCCCAATCAGGTCTAAGGTGTTTTCCATCTGGGTTGGCAGATCAGATGTCAGTCGCTTTCGTAAAAAGCCCCTAGTTTTACGAATGCGACTGCCACCTGACCTTCAACTGCCAAGTCTTAGGATTAGGTGCCGAAAAGGATCCCGGGCACCTTTAGGGCACAACCGGGAATAACACTAGGAGGACGATAATGCAGAGTTCCATGAAAATCTCCAAACCGTGTAGGGAAATCTAACAGCCCTCATGATCTCAAAAATGCTGACCCCGCGAACTTCGTATCACCATACAAAATCTATGAGAAATGTATATTTATTCCATATTTTAATAGTTATTCTGGTAGGAGCGGAGACAAATCAAACATCATACAAATCGGTCATGTAGAATATAGCTACTTATATAATATAGAAGATAAAAAGGGTTTGTTAATAAGGTGGTCCTTAAAAACCGAAAATTTGAAATTTCAATGAGGCACTCTCTTATATTGCTCTAATACGTGAAAAAAATACAGATGATTTTTATTGAAAAAGCAAAGAGAAGAAATGCAAGCCTTAAAAAACGAAAAATTATGTCGCCCCTAAATCTTACCCAAAAAAAAAAAAAAAACATGTTATTTTTTCACATATCACAACAATATACAAGGTGTCCCGAAACTCAACGATAACCTGCAACTGGGTGAAAGGCCAAGGTATACCAGTTATGAAAAAAAAATTAACAAAATCTATGTCACTTAGTCAAGCGGTAATAGACATTTTTCGAAAAAGTTGCAAATTAGACACCCTTGGTAGCATTTTTAAGTACTGTGATCACAATTTTCACAATTTTACAGTGATTTTTTTAATAATGTAATCTCAAATAACAGTGCTATTAATCGCAACCATCAAATCAAAGTAATAAATATTCTTAACTAAGTAAAAAAGAGAAGGTAATGACGAGTTATGGTTTTTAAAATTATTGTCAGTCAACTTTGATACTCCATGTTGGAAAAAAAATGTACCACACAAGCTTGCCAAGCTATTTTAAAAGATGGCCTATTTAGTTTAGGTTTCAAAATGGTAATAAAAGTGCTATTCCCAATTTTTTGCGAAGGGACCTCAAGCAAAACGTAATCAAAATAAAACAATCAATTATCGTAATACTTTAATATCCTCCTAAAACTAAAGTAGATGCTCAAATTGTTTCCCTTCAGCACGAATACAAGCTCTGCATCGCCTCAGGAATTACCCATTCACTAGTTGTGCAAATCTACTCCCATTTATTTCTTCTGATGCTGTATCAGGCGCAATTCTAATAGATTTCGTATTAGTTTTGAGTGGAATTTTTCCTTTATGCATCCTTAATCAAAAAAATCAAGTGGATTCAGGTCTCGGGAACGAAGGGGCCATAAAATTGATCCGCCCGATTGAGGCGTCCGATCAATCTGTCGGGATATTTTTCGTTTAAATATTCTCGTACAGGCCGCGCATAATGAGCTGGGCAACCATCTTGTTAATACCACATCTCTCAGTAGATGTTGAGTGGTACATCTTCTAACAATGCATGGGGATGCATAAAAGAAAAAGACTACTTACTCAAAACCAAATTTGTTAGAAATGCGCAAAAAAATTGATGCAGCATCAGAAGAAATAAATGTGAGTAGATTTGCACGACTGGTGAAGAGGTCATTCCTGAGGCGATGGATAGGTTGTATTTGTGCTGAAGGGAAACAATTTGAGGATCTACGTTAGTTTTAGGAGGATATTAAAGTGTTACAATAATTGATTATTTTATTTTGATTACGTTTTCCTTGAGGTCCCTTCGCAAAAAATTAGAAATAGCACTTTTATTGGCAAGAAAAGTGGCAAGTGTTGTACTATTTTGAAATTTAGACTAAGTAGATCATCTTTTAAAATAACTTGCCAAGCTTGTGTGGTAGTTTTTTTTCCAACATGGAGTGTCAAAGTTGACTGACAATAATTTTATAAACGATAACTCGTCGTAACTTATTTTTTTTACTTAGTTAAAAATGTTTATTACTTTGATTTGTGGTTGTGAATAATAGCACTGTTATTTGAGATTACATTATTAAAAAAATCACTGTAAAATTGTGAAAATTGTGATCACAGTACTTAAAAATGCGACCAAGGGTGTCCAATTTTCAACTATTTCGAAAAATGTCTATTACCCCTTGACTAACAGACATGGTTTTTTTTTTTCGTAACTGGTATACCTTGGCCTCTCACCCAGTAGCAGGTTATCGTTGAGTTTCGGGACACCCGTATAAAAGGGTGCCTGAATGAAATTTCAACTTTTGGATTTTTATGGACCACCCTTTCACTGAGTATAATAGGTAGTAATCAATATTAATAACTTAAAAATGGCCCTCCCCAAACAATACCTGATCGGCTAAAAACGAGCCAAAAACAAGAATTACGAATAAACAAAAAGAATACGTCATTCATGAATTTCATGATGGAATTTTGTAGTTGAAAAGCGGTGTAATTTCACGCACATAAACGCATTAGTCAAAGGCCATAGAATATTCGTGGTACTTCCTAGAATATGTCAGAACCTTTGTTCCTAATGTTTCTTTTATCCATATTGTAATGGTTTACACGAGTACGATCGCGACACGCGTAGTTAAAACTGGACAAACGTGGAAAACAATAAAATATCTCAGTGCACAAAAATTAAGACGTGGGTGAAGGGGCTATGTCCCAAAAAAGCAACATTGAGCAAGTAAATTGCAGTTGATGGTTTTTCGTTATAGTTATAGAACTCCCACATTAGGCTTATTTGCTTTTAATTAACAAGCACGGCTATCACAGGACGGCGCGGGAGCTCCCTCGGTTTTTCTCGCACTATCCGTCTCTCTCTTATTAGAACACTTAGAACAAGAGGTATTGTGCGAGAAAAATCGAGAGTATGTCGCGGCCGTCCCATGATAGACGTGCAGTCGACGCGCCCAGAGGCAAATTAAATGTCGGGAGCGCCCCGGGAAAGCACCTCTACGGCGCCCCTCTATCGGCCATAGATTAAATTTTATAACGAAAAAAATTTCGCACGCCCTTTTGGAATCCCGCGCTCCTGGGCACATGCCCAGTATGCCCATATGGATAATCCGCGTCTGGACGCGCCATCTTCTATGGTTATATCTGTTAACCCATTCAAGACCAATGACTGGCATATGAGTCAAGCCTCTACGAGCGATTTCCGCTACAGAGCGGAAAAATACAGTTACGCGCTACGGCGTAGTACACGTAGCGTTCCGTGGCCTCGAATGGGCTTAAGGGTTGCACCAACCTCTTTGAAGGACCGATCAAAGGTAAATCCGCCGGCTCTTGAGTCGGCATTATGCTGAGGCGGGACCTTTTCGTGACACTAGCAGAATATGTTGTAGGTTTAGTTTTTTTTTTTTTTTTTCATCATACTTCATCTGTTATGTCATGAATAAATGTTTTTCTTCTTCTACTACTTTTTCTTCTTTACATATGGCGCCGGCTGCTGACACCGTATATATTATAATGGAGGCGACTGACGATTACCTTTTTTTTTTGACGGAGTGGAAATGCACTTTACGCATCCCCCTAGCCTGGGGAAGCTATAATGGGGGGGTATGTGGGACTCTCGCCCTCCAGCCAACTGTATTTAAACAGAAGGGGAAGGGAGTCTACCCACTAAAACCACTCCGGCGTTTCCATACCTGCCGTTAAGGGGGGTGCAGTGGGATCGCTAGCATTCTACCTACCGAAATATCCTGCCCTAAAACTACTCGTACCAAAGAATTCCAATCCATTATCCTAGCATTTTTACCGGTTGTACCCAAGAGGAGCTCGGGGTCCGCCCGGGCACCTAATCCCAAGATATGGCGATGTGCCACTGATTGCAAAATAACTCATGTTCGTCATATTAAATCCATGTTATCAATTACGTCCCCAATTTGTAGATGATAGCATCTGTCTGATTTTTTATTGAGTTGAGTATTATTCGATTTCGTTTCATAATTCATATTATATCACGTAGACGACTAAGTTAATGTTGTCATGTTTTTTTGCTATTTGACATCCTGAAAACTTGATTTAAGAGTCCGCAGTAAGCTCTATTGGAGAATCGACCTTACTGCGGACTCTTTAAACAAACGTAGTTACGCTCTCATTTTAAAACTACGCATTGGATTGTAACGAAACTTTGCATGTACAATGACATGAGGTATATCCAGGTCTTTAGTTAGTTTTAGAAAAGAATTATTGTTATCCTCAAATGAAAGATCAAAGTTGTACTTTTCTTCCCTAATCCTGCTATTCAGTAATGAGTAGCTGTTACCGTCAAAAGAGGAGGTTCTCAATGCGGTTGTAATTTTTTTATACTGTTTTTTATCTTTTTTTTTCAATGTTTGTTACCTCAGAACTCTGTCATTGATGAGCCGATTCGAATTTTTTTTTTGTTTGTAAGTATATGCTTCCAGATGAGTATCGTTTTTATCAAAAAATCAATTGGATGATGGGATCCATGAGGAATTGAGGGAAGTCTTCAATTATATTAGGCAAGCGTGTAGTGATTTTGGTATTTTCTATTATAACTCGTGTATTTACACCCGGAAATCATCATTTTGGTGGAGTGGAATTGATGATGAAGACCACAGATGACTTATGGAATTACTCAATTATGTAAGTACTTAAAAGTACAAATGTACGTCACAGATTCTAATAAGATTCCGTTAAAATAGCAACTAATGAAGTGCCAAAGGTGATCCTTGTGGCATCGACGGAAGTCCTCAAATATTATCGGATCACATACAGCGATTGGGTTTTTTTCTCTAATAATCAACGCATTTGCTCTCGGAAATCGGTTAATGTGGTAAATTGGAAAAGAAATGCGGAAATGTTCTCGTGGCTTGGCGGAGTACTAAATTGAAGTCGGTCAAAACTTTGTTTTCAAAGTAAATTATGCCATATAAATTAAAACAAGCAGTAAAGTGTCACTCGGTAGAAAAAATATTTCCGTCTTGGGCGTAAACACTTCAATCCCTCGTTACGCTCAAGATTCTGCCATAGAATTTTTCGCTTCATTCAGGATTCAACATACCCCCCTCTCTTGAGACACAATCTACTATTATTACCACATAATTATATCATCTCATCTGTGGAGGTAAAAAAGGTATCGTTGGATTCGTCTGGGTGACCCAAGTGTCCTAAAAAAGCAAGGCGTCGGATATTAGGTTCAAGTGCCATAAAGCCTGCAACACACTGGCGCGGCCTGCGGTGGCAGTCAATAGTAAACAGTTGACCACTATGACAAGTGAAATGGGGTCACTTTAGGAACAAAGTTCCTGTCAAAAATTTCATTTTTGGTACAAGCTTTTATTGCCGACTGTACTTTTCTGTATACCATCATCAACTGCTCATTGAGACGATTCTAACTAGCCCAAACTCGATGGGGTTATGTGGTTTTATTACGGAGTTCCTATGGCCACCTTCTGTCTCCATCATCAGATCAGCTCGATGGTACCATAATATTGAAATGTCATGAATCAAAGTAACCCCATTCCACAGTACTGACATCTTGCGGCTGGTACAGTCAGCAGCAAAAGTAGTTAAGCGGGTCGAGTGCTCACACGACTCTAATGTCAAGAGGATAAGGACTGTCTAGATCATTTTGAGCGTGTTATTTTGCGTAGCTAGAAGTAGCTGATGATGACATTCATCAGAAAATGCTGATGATGACATTCTTTGTCAATGGAATTTAGACCTAATTGTATTATGACACGTTTGAAGTCTTATATATTTTTATTAATTCAATTTCAAAGCGCAATTTGAACTCTATTTTCATATCAGTAACTTGATTCAAATATCACTGACCAAACGTTTACATGGTTGGCATCATGCTGATATTTTAGATTTATATTTATTTATTACACAATACAGACTTTATTGTAAATCACACATGTCAATTTAAAAGAATCCCTGTAGATAGTAACTCAATATTTTAAATACCTAAATTAAATTTTTAATGCCGATGATAAGTTGTAGATAGGCCAGTGTGCAAAAAGTGATTTAAAGATCGCGATCACTGAGACGATTAGATACCCTTTAACGAGTTGGTAGGTAGTAACTATCTACTTATTAAAGAATATCGAATTAGGTTCCCCATTTGCGTGGTATTTGATAACTTTGATTAAATTGTTGACGGCGGGTTAGCCTAGTGGCTGCATATGAAGCTGAAGGTCCTGGGTTCGAATCCCGGTAAAGGCAAATATTTGTATGATGGGCATTAATATATTGTTTCTGAGTCTTGGATGTTTTATATGTTTTTAAATATATATATTTTTATAACTTCAAGCCATATTCAACTTTCTGTAGGGATAGTTTGATTTGTGTCAGATTGTCCTCTAATATTTATGTATTATAGTTTTACATCGTTTGCACTACCCAAAGGTCCGGAAGAGATCGTTTTTGAAGAGAAAACTTCTTTAGCGGCGCTCTGCACTTTTCGGGATGGGGAAAAATTGTTAAACTCGCCACAGGTGTAGGAGCGTAGGAGGTCACGTGACCGTAAGATTTAGGGGTAAGGGTAGAAGCGGGGGGGGGGGTTGCAAAATTACAATTATTCAAGTTTTCACTTCTGCCGGCACTCCCGGAGTGCAACCCGGTCTTTTTTTAGTGATACGACCATCTCGTTACGTCGTCTTATGTTTTTTTTTCTTGTTGAATTTGCAATCGGTCGTTAGACCATAAGCGAGATTGCTGTGAGAAGAATGGCTTTCATAGTCTGATGATTAATTTTAAATGTTGTGTATTTTTTTGTATTTTTTTCGGGAACATTAATGAATATTTCTATTGTATAGTAACTATTGTAAAAGTAAAAACTGCAGAAAGATTATATATTTGCGCTCCTGGTATTTTTTTCTAACAGGTCATTTAATTAGTTACCCTGTGCAATAATGTTATTGAACGAGCAGTTTCCCGTCTCGTCAGTTTCAGAATTAAAATAAAAGTTTTTTAAATGACCTTTTTTTTAAATGGCTTGACACTTTAGATCAAGTTCCGTACATTAGTATAGTACTTGTATTGTACCCATTTTCAACAGGACAGCTTATTACAATAATAAAATTGTAACTGTATAAAAGAAACAAAGCACTGACTTTTACACTTCCATGATTTCGTTCAACACACTTTTTAACTGGTAAAGTTTCATACACTTTCGCAACAATCACCAAACAATACCTAACTAATTTTAAACCACGAGTTTTTAATATCGAACACATTTTTGGTATCTACATAATTGCTAATAGTAAGTACCTAAGGCGAAGTATAGTTTTTATTACAGTGTCAAAAATGCATGATTTGATAACCACTCACTTGGTTGTGGCAACCACAGTCGCCAATTTCGCGCACCCCTAAACTGATGGTGGCAACTGTGGTTGCCAAGTGAAGTATGGACTTCTTTGATAAAGAAAAATTGAAAGCAGTTTAGGCTACCTTTTTTAAAATCCGAAAGCAAGTGAGTGGATAAGTTAATTGCTGTTCCAAATTGGTATTTTCTTAGTATGCACTATCGTATATAAATTAATATTATTCCTTAAAAAATTAGGAACACTTAGAGATTCAAATTATGCTAAGACATATTTTTTTCTAATTATAACCAGAATGTTTAATAACCTACATTGTTGTAAACTATGAATACGCACAGATGGTATAAAAACCTATTAATATTAAATGAATATAAAAAAAATACTCACAAATGTGTAAAAACCAGCGCAAACGCGTGGGTTGTTGCTGTGATATGTAATCAGAATAAACTGACGCACTACCTACACACTTACATGTTATACTTAGATATACAAATATATCAGCTAACTAACATCTGGCGTTCACTACCATAAATGATATCTTTCGTTTTTATACGGTTTTCGTAAGTTTTTGAATATATTATCCTTTTATTTGTTAATTAGGTATATGCGTCATTCTGACTGCCTAATACTAAACTGTATTAAATGTTTAACTTAATTAAAAATCGAATTGATACAAATTACGCTAAATGAACAAATTCTTGGCCAGCTTAACACTTTCGCGACCAAAAATCGCTACGCGCTACGCTCGTAGCCGATCCTGTGGTTTTCCTCGTATGTAGCGGAAAGCGACTACGGCGTAGGCGCCCGCTAGGCGGGTTCCTGGTGGCGAAAGTGTCTCACACATTAAAGTTTTCTATGAAAGTTTTCCTTTTTGACACGAAAATTAACCATACAATTCTATGGTTAATTGTTGTGTCCCAGCAGAACTTTGTTTACTTGTTCAAGTTGTGCCATACAAACTGAAGAAATGAACTAACTACCGACTAACCGGGCTAACTACTGGCTAAGAATTTGGTCTTCACACAAATAGCATTTTTTTTATATAAAAAAAATAGCAATTTAATAGAAAGATGGTGTTATCTATTTTACTATCAGGGGTTATGAACAAATATATAAGAAGGTTACAGTTTGCTTTTGGCAACGATCACCTGTCTTCATTGTACACATTACAAATCCCCGAGTTATGATTTTTTTTATGGGCAATAAGTGTTATTTGATTAAAGGCAAAATTGTTGTTGCTGCACTCAATTTCTGCCTAGTACTGAATAAGTGGAAGTAACACTATTAAAACTTATTTAAAAAAATGGAATTCGTTTTAATTATCAAAGAAGAACTGAGTTATTTTCAAATCACAAAACATACCTAGTTAAAGACTTAAGGCACGGTTTATTTGACTAAGTGTGAATTTATTGACACATGTAATTTAACTTTTTAATGTTTGAGATAAAAAAATGTGAATAGTGTTTTTACAAACGGGCGCAATTTGTCCCACCAATAGTTCGAATACCTATATTTATTTTCAAAAAGCAAATAAATAATCATTGTAGTTATCTAACAACATGTCAAGTTTTAAGTATAACCGGAATACCTTGTATATATCACAAAATTGATACAATTAAGGTGGTTCGTCGACAATACAAAACGTCTTTTTACATTCGCAGGCTAACGGCGTAATATTTTAAGAAATGTATGAAAGGTCTTTTATAAATTGTCTTTCTATTTCCGCGAAATTCCTCATTTCCTAGAAGAAACTTGTATAAGCTTGGATAAAAGTTAGAGTCGTATTCATAAACGTTCTACAAGCCTGTTTTAACTAAAATGCCATTAAAGTTTGTTTGTCCTTATCTGTCTCTTTGACTTTATTTAGCAGAGGCATTTTAATTTTTTATGAATAAGGGGGTTACTCTCGTCAACATTTTTTCCGTTGTGGCACAAACAATTGTATTAAACTTAATTTGTCGATAAATAGTGTTTAATGGATAAAAGTTAAACTTAGTTTAGTCAACATTTTTTCCGTTGTGGCACAAAATATTGTATTAAAAATAAAATGTGGAAAATATAATATAATCCTACCTTAGCAGGCCCTGTACCTCCCTTCAGCTCAACAGGTCGACTACCGATGTACATAAAATTAACATTATTTCAACTAGTACCTTATCTAGACCTTTGTAAGCACCCTTGAGTAGATACTAGATATGCAACAGTTAGTTCTTACAGGAAATGAGTGAGAATGAGTGCTTACGTAGGTAGTTTCTGGTTAAAACTGATTCGTAATGCAATAGGTATTTTTAGGTATAAGGTATTTTACTTTAAATTAGGTACGTACCTAACTTAAGAGTCCGCAGTAAGCTCGGCCGAATTTCACCTTCCCATACAAACATAGTTACGCTCTCATTTTAAAACTACGTGTTGGATTGTGACGAAACTTTGCATATAGAATGACATGAGGTATATCTATGTCTGTAATTAGTTTATGTGGTTCCAGTTTATAAAACAAACGAAATATAGCAAAAACAAGTTTTGTATGAAAAACTTAAATTCGCTGTATTTTTTTCCTCTGGTATCTGAAGCTACCTAAACTAATTAGAGACATAGATATACCCGATGTCATTATACATGCAAAGTTTCGTTACATTCCAACACTTAGTTTTAAAATGAGAGCGTAACTACGTTTGTATGGAGAATCGAGCTTACTGCGGATTCTTAAAGAAAAATACCAGTTATTTGCATTTACGAATCAGTTTTAACCAGAAACTACGTAAGTCCCTCTATCTAATTTCTAAACCTACCTAATATCTAAGGGGGTTTTATAGCGAACGAACGATTAGCTTTATAGCTTTACATTAACTTGCGCTCGTATGTAAATAAAACTTAAATATTTACTTACATACGAACAACATTTATGTAAGTAAGTTTCAACCACTTCCCGGTATTCGACTGAGCTGAAATTTGGCATAAGTATACTTATGTAATATCGTAGGTGTAGGTGATAACGCATTTTTTTTATAGTACCACTGATTACCATCACCATCACCAATCAACAACTACTCGCTGAAAGAATAAGCCCAAACACGTACTGTTAATCTCGTGTAGTCTAAGAGTTGCCACCTTCCGGGATCGTCCTAATACAACGCGACTACGCGATCAAACATATTGGACTCGAATAGGTGTCCTAATTGACAATCGCAAGTTCACGCGATTTTCAATTAGGACACCTATTCGAGTCCAGTATGTTTGATCGCAAGTACGCGCGAGTAAAATTCGCGCGAACTTGCGATTATCGCTTAGTCGCATTGTATTAGGACGATCTCTTAGCGTTGCACCAATTTACGATTACACGCCGATCAACGTATGGCGTCAGTAGCTGTCATTCCATAGAAACTTGACAAACTATCCATACATTCGGATTTTAACGAACACCAGTTACGATTACAGAATGTTTTGTGCAACCCAGCCTCTAGTCTCCATCATCAGATCAGGTCGTTGGTGCCATGATTATTAAAGAACTAATATAGGTATGCCCAAAGAGAATATAACCACAACGAGGTATGCCAAACAGCACGATTGAATTATGGCAAGTGGCTGAAAAATGGTTCGCAAGTATTAATATTCCAGATGAACGTCACTTCTCCAGACTAATATTTGTTTTCATGATGACTTTATATAGATTTCATAGAAAAATGTTCGGTAAATGCAGCATCCCCTGAAATATGTGCATACCTCTTTAATTTTTTCAGTAAGCGGTATACCATCCCAGGTTATCTCATGTCATGTCGCCACCACAATTGCATGTGCAAAGTAGGAATCAATCAATAATTTTCCTGACAGTCAATTACCTTTTTAACACTGTGTAAACATACTGCATACTTGTTTACTACGTTTGAAGAACACTTGAGAATCGTTGTGGAATAAACAGGCTAGATAAAGCTCTCTAAACTTGACTCACAAACCTTAGTTCGTTATCTGCCCTGGACTCATTATATTTTAATGTTAGGAGGCGCCAGTTTTAAATCTTAGGTATTATAATGAGTGATTAAATATTAAGGAACAATCTTACACAAATCGAACGTATACTTAGTTCCATAGTAAGCTTAATAATCCTTCTCTGACCATTAGGCAAGATCAGAAATTCTCATTCAAATGCAAGTTACGTAAGCATCTCTTTTCGACTATTTAAAATTGATGTTCCTCATGATATCTTCGTACAGCTGCATATAATTGTATGTATTTAAGTATGTTAGTTAACAAATTGGACCCCTAGATTCCAAAGAAAAAGAGGAAGACAACGAAAACGATGGTCTGACAACATTAAAGATATAGCGGGCCCTACAGTCTCCCCGCACCGTACAGCTATAAATAGAGAAGAGTGGAAGAAATTGGAAGAGGCCATCTTGTCACTTCATAAATATTCGGGGTGTAGTTCATTGATTTGTGTTTCCTTTCGAGTCAGCATTAAATAATTAAATACATAAAAGACATCCCAGACAGACAGAAACAAATATAGCGTATCACAAGTATTTGTCCTTACCCCGGATTCGACAGAGAGTTTGTCGCGCCCGGTGCCGCGGGGGCGGCGCCGCGGACGGGCCTCCGGCGTTATTTCCAAACACACCGGCAATTTCCTATACAAATCTCGTTACCTGCCTGTCAATTCCTGGCGCCAATAAACCTTGGCGTTGCAGCGCGTCAGGGATGTTCGCTAAGGTGCACTGACGGCTTCCGAGCCGTGATGCGCAAGCGTGGTCGTCCCTGTGGGCCCGGACCAACACTCCTGAAGATGGTCGAGGAAAGGATGAACAGTTCTCTCCTTACTCATTGGATGACTGTGCATGTGCATCTAATGAGCATTTTGTATTTTACTAACCTACGAGTAGGTAATTAGTTTCTAATGACCCGGTGTCGGAAATAAATAATTTCATTTAATTTCATAACGCTATATCCCAGTCTATTTTCGCGAACATAAAGCGCAATTGCACATGCAAGATATTACATGCAAGTTTCATTACATTGCGGGTTACCGAGGTATTTATACTGCGTTTTATCTATCAAACCTGTAGTTAACTTACATGCAATTTCTCATGCAAGAATTTTGAGAAAAAAATCTTACATCTAAAATGCTTCCGACGCGATCCACCGAGTGTTGACAAATAACTCTGATAAACATGATAAACAGTATTATTTACCATGCTTTGTAACGAGCTTTATTTATAGGTGAGACACCGTGCCAAAACGTGTCTTTTCTAAATTGTCTGTTCATTTGATTTTATTTTTATTTTTTTTCACGACCAAAGGGGACAACCTTGATTCGAGTCGATTCGCGCAAACCGCGCCCCCCTTGAGAAAGACACTTTGGCTTACTGCCTTCCGCGCAAGAGAAAATGAGATGCAACACATTTCGGGAATGGCTTTTTTTGGCCAAACGATAAATACCGGACTTAGTCATGTTTTATTCATATTTCATTACGTGAGAGTTTAGATGAAGCTAAATACCACATTAGAAACTTGATAGTGTCGTAAAATAAAATTTAGTTTGAGTAGGCTGAGTTAAAAAAGGAAAATAAAGACCCAACTTTGGTTCTGCTGGATTTTTTAAGCAGTCATACATCGATTAAATCAGATAAAAAATCATACAGTCAAGAATCATAATACATTTACAAACTGTTTATATCTAGTAAGAACGGCGTTTCAAAGAAAACGACAGTTCCCAATTCACGTCCCTAAAAATGTTGTGTAAAATTTGTATTTTACTGATCGTGCAATCAAATACCAAAAACTATTTGGTTTACAAACAGATAAATAAATAACAACTAAATGTACGTAATATACGATCAACCAGGGACCAGCACCAATACTTACTTACTCTTTGACCAGCACGGTCGACTCAAGTCCCATACAAAGGTAGTTTGGGTCACATTTTAAAACGGCATACTAGCATAACATGAAACTTTTTATACACAATGGGATCCGCTATCTGGGCCATAAACTTGTTTCTGTTGCTATAAATTTTAATAGAAATATAATAGAAAAATGTTAGCGCTTAGAAACTTCGCATGAAAAACGTTCTACCTACCCTATGTATTTATATTTTAATTTCTAGCATCAATTAAAAACTGTTTTCCAACCTATCGTTCTATCGCAGCGCGTTGCATGCGATAAAAAGGGATGGCTAGGTTTAAGCTCGTTCAGCATACCTAAACAGGGGATTTGTTAACAAAGAACCTTCTGGACGTAGTACTATTATCGAACGAGCGACCGAAGCGAAAGAATCTATGCTTCAGCTTGGGCCGAAAATCGTTCGTATGTCCCGTGTCCGGTGTCTGTCCCGCTGTTCTCTACAGGTCGCATTTCTCAACCGAATCTCGTGAAATTTTGTGAGCAGGTTTGTTAATTATATAGGTTTTTTTTGATGAGTCACCATTTGTTTTTTTTTATATATGAAAAAGGACTAGCTCTTGAGTTCTACAGCTCATAGAGCCACAAGTTTATTCTGGGACTACAGTACGGAGTTCTTCAAGAGAGCAGTGTATGGTCAGGCTTTAAAGTTTCCGCAACGCGCCTGGAGTGGCAGGCGTCCTTAAGCTACCTACTAAGTTTAAACGCTCACTAGTAGGAATAGGAATCAGTTTAAGGATTATTTATTACGCGTGTTCGGCTCACGCACAAGATAGTGTGAAAACGGTAGGAAGCGCTCGAATGCGACAATTAGCGCTAGGTGCACTCAGGCTAATCTCATATAACCTGGTTTCCAGCCGTGAGGCGAGGATATCATTTTATCCTTTTTATTTTAATAGGTATTTTATTTGTTTTTCGCCTTACTGGTTTCGATTTACCTGTGGAAAAGCAGCATCTCATTTCGTCCTTTCATGACTTGGCTTGGCTTGTATATAACCTGATCTAAGAATAAAACTCTTTGGTAAGTATCTTTACTCCTAGAAAACGCTACATCAACGATACGTCACAGCGACCTTACTTTGTTTTTACAATGACATAATAACTCTAAATTGCAAGCGATATGTTTATCATTTTATAAATTAGGACAGTTCATTATCAAACAATGCACATCAGTTACGAAAACCTGAAACTGTTCCGCGCGTGTTTCAATAAGAACTAAAAATGTCCTCTAACGTGAAAATATACTTAACAAAAAGAGATGAGGACCTCACTTTCAAGGGCTCTCACATCTTGGGCCCCAACATAGAAACCAAACTAGACGAGTTAAAATACGAGATGGTGAATAAAATAGAGAAGGAACTTATCGATTCGCAGAACGCTAGGAACTTTATAGCGCAGAAGTACGATGAATTGTGTAGTAAGATCACTTTTTTGACAGATTTGGACGCTACTGTCACGGGGTTTAGGAGTGATGTCAAGACTATCGAAAGACAGATTGCGGAGCTGGCAACGAGGGTCGATGATATCGAGAAGAAGACCAGCCATAGAGACAGCACGGCGTCTTCGTTTCTTCAATGAGGATTCATGTTTTGATTTAGTAGTAGGCAGTAACTGCGCGTTTTATGTTCGATCTATGTGTGCCCAAAATCTCTGTTTGCTAGAACATTCTTATTCAAATCGACGTGTTTATTTTATTATAACTGGATTAATGTAAAGGAAATATCATGTGTGGGTATACAAATTAAAGGCTTGCTAAAAACACTAGCTTCTTTTTTTTCCTATAGAAAACTTGCTATTAGTCTATAATATTCAACTTTGTTATTATATCTCCTGTTTTTGTATTTTGTGTGAATAAAACCAGCTTTTTTATAAAATTCCACTTTATTACTTATTATTATTAACAAAATTAACATCAAGTTAATTACATAATTTTAAAATTTAAATAACACATTACACTTATTAAAATCTAAAGCTCAACATATTTGGCACATTATAACTATACATTACTACAACAATAAATACAATCACAATAATAAAATAAGTACATTGGGTCAAATAATAAAATTTTGATCTTGTTTTATTCGTAAAATAGTTGGCTGATCGTCCATTAAGCGGGCATTAAATTATAATATCTCCGACTGTAATGGAGGAAGATCTAAATTAATATTCTCATTCTGTTCTATCTCCTCAAACCAACCTCCACAAAATTAGATGGTAGCGACTCATGCGCAAGGTTATACACCGTGGGCCCGAGTAACCAGAAAGATTTTAACCACGCATTCCTGAGGTCATTAGGAGTGAAAAAAATTATATGAACCCAACTCAAATTCAGCAAAAAAACTTTTTTTTCTTGATTTTCGGCTTTTGTAAATAAAACTTGGATAACTATCGCTTCTCTATGGAAGTTACACCTTTTAATAAAACGGTAACGATTATTTTTTTCAAAAAAGGATCAATTTTGTGAGTGGTAGCTGGCACTTTGATATCTGTCAATAGGTACGCGGAACTGGCCAACATCGGTAGCAACGTCGCAATCAAAAGAGCTAAATTCACTTTAGTAATCACAACAAATATTTTACATGAAAATTGGTAATATCTTCAAAACAAGCCGGATTTGACTGGGGTTCATAAAACATTTTTTGCTTCTAATGACTTGAGGAATGCATGGTTAAAATCTTTTGGGTTACTCGGGCCCACGGTGTATAAAAGTCTTGCTCTGAAAGTTCGAAATCTCATTGACACGCTTTGGTACATTTTCAAGAGCTCTCGCATGGCAGTCCTGCCAAAGAAGGTCAAAAAGAGGCGGTGGAACCTTGGTTTCGCCGGATGCCCTGCAGCCTGCAGACTGAAATCTGGGTCTGCAGGCGCCTAGGCCTACAAGGCCCAGGTCCAGGCAGCCTAGGGGCCCAGTCCCAGTAGCGTGACCTGTGTACCAGCTCCCTGAGGGTCTCAATGTGCCTAGGGTCCTTGGCTGTCTAAGTCCGGGCCTGGCAGCCTGCATCTGTCCACACGGGCCGTAACCACGCGTCGGATTCCCATACTCGCCCGTGGAGACGCGCCTTTGAAGTTTGAAAAGCGAGTGTCAAAACCACTTTCAAATCCTCTATGGCAACTAATTTACCTACCATATTAGCTGTCTGTCACTTGTTTACAACTAGTATCAGTTCCCAACGGCTAGCTGGTAAAATATGTTCGCACATCTTTGGTGAATATTCACCCTTAATACATGTGAGAGCGGTAACAGCAAATGCTAAAAGGCTAAACAACAACAAACATGTTTAACAATATAAAATCTTCCAGTCTTCTAACCTACCCTCATTCATCCGTATGAGAGATAAGTAAATTATAAAGGCTGTTAAATTATTCACATTAGAAACCTTTATCATTTACATTTCTTTATTATTGTACTGCCAAAATCGATGGGACCATACATAAATCGGACCTCTCAATGTCAGCCGCTGTTTCTCGCTCGCACTGATATAAAATTCAATATGAGACCGACAGACAGCAACACGGTTAGCACAAGACGGCGCGCAAGCTCTCTCGAGCTCTCTCACAATATCAGTATCTTTCTACATTAGAAAACTTAGAAAGAGACGGATAGTGCGACAGAGCTGGAGAGAGCTCGCGCGCCATCTTGTCCTAACCGTGCTGGTGCCAACGAGACATCCGACTTAACGGTTTATGGCCTCATCGCCATTATGGCCCTACAAGACTGAGTATTCTCATTCATTGTTCAAAATACTCGTAAATACACTAAAAGGTCGTCTGGTGGAAATGCCAACATAACAACTAAATGCAGCAGCGAAATCAGCGGGCAAAGTGGCAAAATTATCTACACTCGTACAGTCGAACACAAAGGGCTGAACATCTTTGTATCGTGTCGTTTTAACGTCATGTTAAAACTGCCACAGGTTTGTGAAACGGGTTAGAGCGAGAAGGAATCAAGTTGTGCATCTACCTACTTGTGCAGATCATTTTAACCACTTCGGCCGAACATGTGCTGCTGACTTACAACTTATTTTCTATGTGCGAATCTTGCAGTGGTTGGTGGTCAGCTCCTAAAACGGCCATGTTCATTTAGAATAAACATTAGGTACTAGTGCTTATTGAAAGATTAGTTTTGTCTAAACTTTATAAACATGCCCTTTATAATGTACTGTAAAATATAAATAACTACATAGCTATAATGTTTTGTACATATTTGAATGGGACGGATATTTTTTGATTTACGTCCAGGCATGCCATGAGGTCAGTTGACTTGTAAATACTTGCAACATGTCTCAAATTACATTACTAAATCTTGTATGCACCTGTGAATACGTAGGTAGCTTTGACATTATTACGGGCTGTTAGCGAAGGGTGACCAGTGACCAGTACCCTCTTGGTACTTTTGCTACTACCCAGAATGTCTCTTAAAGAACACAACTTTTGTCTATGACTATAACTCGTGGCTTGAGAATAAAAGGGGAACAGTAACACGCAACCTTTGGTATGTTCGAAGGTGGATCCACGATCAAACAAAATTAGACTTTAAAGTGGCCTGAACGTGGACCCACGTTCCGGCACTTAAAGTGATTCCGTGGATGCATTTCACGATACCAAATGGTATTTGACCATTACCATATCAATGACTGAGATCTTATCATTGCAGTAAAGTTCAGTGTCTCATGTTCGTGTGGTGGACCTTCCTTCCTTTTAAACCACAAGCCAAGCTGCTCATAAAAACTGCTAGCAATAAATAAAAACCACTACTTCTTCCCACCCAAAATAGCTTGAATCTGTGACACAGTTTTCCCTTTAGTCTCCGGAATTAGGAAGAAAACGAAGAAAATACAAATGATCATGAACGCGGCGAAGAACCAGAAGCAACTGTATATACCAATCGCCGACATCATAATCGGGAAACATAACGTGACGATAAACACCAAACACCAGTTAAATATAACCGCTATACCAGAAGCAGTCCCTCTGAACTCAACAGCGAACAGCTCTGCCATCATCATCCAAGGAATAGGACCGAAGCCTAAAGAGAAAGAAATGATGAATAACACGAGGCATAGCAGCGGTATCCAACCAACAGTCGTAACATCGTACTCATCTTGCAATAATTTGAAGAAGATACCCAAGATTATAAGGCAAATGCCCATGATGACGCAACTTTGTAGGAGCAGGATTCTCCTGCCGGCTTTCTCAATTAGTAAAGAACTAGCATATGTAGCCAAAGTCTGGACGACACCGACGATGATCGTGGCGATGACGGGGTCGATGTCAGAGCCAGCGGCGGTGAAGATGTTGTTGGTGTAGAAGATGACGGCGTTGATGCCGCTGAACTGCTGGAAGAACATGAGGCCGAGGGAGCAGATGAGCGCCATGCGCGATGTTCGGTTGGTCACCATGGTGAGCATACCGGCGCGTTGGCGAGATGCCTGGTCCACCTGGAAGGGGAAGTTGGTTTCTTGAAATTGGAACACATCAGCCTGTAATAGCCCACTGCTGAGCATAAGCCTCTCAGTCATACGCCCTCGGTCCCGTGCTAGTCTCATCCAGGAATGAGTATTTGTATTGCTCTTAATAATGTAAAGGACTGGGTATACTCTTGGCTCGTCTCAGTCGTTTTTTGTCATGTTCTTAAATTCGTCGCTTTCTGCTTTCGTCACCCATTCTTCATTCATTAGCTATTTCTTCTGCCGGCTTAGTTCGGTATTCGTCAACATCGTCTTTAGGCATTTTCAATGTTAGTCTATGTTGTTTTCAGACTTATATATACTATACTATACTATAACGGGTGGTTATTCGTAATTTTTAATTTTCAATAATCGAATAGGACCAATAACGAACGTGCCGTAAAAAAAATTAGAAATAACGAGTGAGTCTGAAAACAACATAGACTGACATTGAACATGCCTAAAGACGATGTTGACGAATACCGAACTAAGCCGGAAGAAGAAATAGCCAAATATCGAAAGTGACGAATGAAGAATGGGTGACGAAAGCAGAAAGCGACGAATTTAAGAACATGACAAAAAACGACTGAGACGAGCCAAGATTATACCAAGGACTGACCACACCACTGCTCATAATATGCTGACGCTACGTAAACGCTGTGACGCGACTCATGTGTCATGTTTTTAACGCGTGCTGTCAATGCCAGAGCCCAAAAAAGTGGGCAGTTATGTGGTCAATCCTTAACTTGTAATGATGTCAGTATATTCTGAGTGTCTATAGTTCTCCTTAGATGGAATGGACCCACGATAACTCTTTATTGGCTTGCTCTTGCCTTGGCTCTCAGATTATTATGGTTTTAGTTTTATTTAGAACTAAGAGAATTTTGACGGATCGACATTATGTGAACCGATAGACATTCAGGTCCCGTTCCCACAGCATTAAGTTCTAATTTCTCCTCCCTGTTAGTAGCCCTAGCTATGGATACGGAAGTCTACAATTTTAATGCACTTTTACATGTGGTTATATTTGCATTAAACCTTACTTTTTGGCTTTGATATACTATAAAGACGGAAGACGCAGCGTGGATAGGCCACGGTGGACTGATGACTTAGTAAAGGTCGCGGAAGTCCACTGGAACCCGGCAAGACCGATCTTTTGGCACACTTTGGCACTCTATGTCCAGCAGTGAACGTCTTTCAGCTGATATGATGATGATAAAGACGATACTAAACCGACAAATTTGACTATAGTGCGCTCAACTTTGAGGAATAGTAAGCAATAGGACTTTACTAAACCACTTAGAGCGGTTACACACGACAACTTTCTGCAGCGATACAAACGGGCGTCGAACGAACACATTAAAGCCTGCAACACACTGGCGCGGCCTGCGTTGGCAGTCAATAGTAAATTTGACAGTTAATGACAAGTTTACTATTGACCGCCGCGGCCAGGCCGCCCCAGTCTGTGAGAAGCTTAATAACACGACCTCTTTAGCCCAGTTGGTCACTACCAACTGGGCTAAAGAGGCTTCGTAGGCAGGGTCACTACAGGGCATTCATTTGTGTGATGAGCACGAATATTTCTTCCTGAGTCATGGATGTGTAGATAAATAAATACTTAAATGTATTTATTTATCTATATAAGTATGTATATCGTCATCTAGTACCCATAGTACAAGATTTGCTTAGTTTGGGACAAGGTCGATTTGTGTGAGATTGTCCCCAAAATATTTATTTATTTATATACTTACGTCTTTCTGCATATCCTCAAGCTCCACGGAGAGGTCAGCATGAGGTCCTCGCAGCCACTGCAGCGCGCGCTCCGCATCTCGTCTCCGGTTCTTCTTCAGCAGGTACTGGGGAGTTTCGGGCATCCACCTGGAAATTACGACAAAATGGATGAACAATCACCATTAATGAGCTTAAAAAGCATGTCATCACACCATCCTCCTAGCGTTTTCCCGGTTGTTCCCTAAAGGAGCCCGGGGTCCCGCTTTTGGCACCGAATCCTAAGATTTTTACGAAAGCGACTGCCATCTGACCTACCAACCAAGAGGAAAACCTAGAAGCTTATTGGGATTCGATCGGTTTCCACACGAAGTCTTCTTTCATCGAAAAACTACTGTTGAATATCAGAAGATAATTTGAAGGAGTCGACCAAATATAAGTGGACCGGGTAGCAGAGGCCCATGGAAAATATGAAAGATTGAAAAGCGTCACCCAATCTTAGGAATGCAAGTAATTTTCCCAATATGTACGGAGCATCCTTCAATCTTACCACTCATGGTGACAGAGAGGATGTCTACAGTATTTTCAGAAGGTTGAAAGTGGCTTCCCAAGGATAATTACCTCTGATATTGAGTAAGGAATGTTGTTTATTAAAAACTGTACTAACAATTATACACAGTCACCAGAAGAGGAATCAGTGGTGCGAACACAATGTTCCAGCGGTCTCCTATGCATCCACCCACGAACATTCACGATCAGTCAATTCATGACTGTTTCTTTGCACATGGGTTGAAAAAAGATTCCCATGGTGCCCAACCAAGCATGATAAATAAAGAGCTCTTACCAAAACATAGCCACCAACAGGGGAGGCAGCACGGCAGATATAATGGACAGGGTCCTCCAGTGCGTCCATCCACCGATGACGAACGTGAACAGGATTCCGACGGTCAGGAACAGTTGGAAGAAGGCTCCCAGGGCACCTCGGATAGAGGTCTCGGCGATCTCGCCAATGTACATGGGTGCTGCCACGCAAATACCACCTGAAACAGGAAGAGACTAAGATTAGCGTTTGGCAAAGTATCCTCGTGTAACGTAATTATGGATTCACTTGTACATATTCTCTCTCATAATCGGAATGATAATCGATAATAAAAATTATGGGATTGCAAAGTAACTCAATGAATATTAATATACAGATAAATATACCCATATATGCACTAAGTGACTAATACAGATGAAGATAGCAACCGTTACCGGCATTTACGCCTCAATGTGCGGGTAATTTATGAAAATGTATCCAATAAAGAATGGAGGCCAACGCAAAGCGCAACATAGTTCAACATTATGCAAGTATTACTGGGCGTACTTCTAAGGACATTCATAACAATCATAAGCAGCAAATCCTCATTTATTTCAATTCAAATCTTACATGAGATCACTGCAGCCACTAGCTGTAACACGGTTTCATTGAAGTTGAAATCGGTCCATAATAGTCAGTCCATAAGTGCCTGAAATACCCACTTCACTTGTATTTTCGTCACAAAGCGACGTTACGACAGAGCAGAGAAGCTGTTCGGAATAATCCATAATTCAGCATCATTCATTGCCAGACCCAGCAGCTTGCAGTAAGGAAGGAGTTACATAATTGTTTTAAGCTTTGGTGTCCCACTGTTCACTAAAGGCTTCATTGCCATGACTCCCGTATATACGTTTCTTTCTTCCAATTGCCGAAGAAGGCATCTAAATCGTTTTACCAGCTCAGAAAGACTTACCAGCAGCTAACATGTATGAGTATCCAGTGCCGTTGACCAAGCTGGTCATTAAAAACAGCGTCAGCGACTAAATAACAGAACGACTACCGCGAAACGACAACTTGATTGAGTAAGAGTGAGACTTACTTATAAAACACTTGCATATTTTAACGACAGAGAGGAAGGTGCAAGAACGAACGAGTTTGTCTTTCGCGTTAGCAGCCCAGATCACTTAGCTACTAAACAAATTTGACAAACCGGATTGACAGGAACTTTCCAGCCCTAGGCGTAACTTTCGAAGAACTTGGGTCAAAGCATCACAAAAATAAGTCTCTTACCTGTACCCAAACCTGCGAAGAACCTAGCAGCTATGAGCATGCCGGCGCCGTTGGCGAAGATGGTGAGCAGCCAGTTGAGCAGGAACGGCACTGAGAGCATGAGGATTGTGGGCCGGCGGCCGATCTTCTCCGCCAGCACTCCCACGGGGAGGGCGCTGATGGCCGCTCCGATGGCCAGGATCGAGGATACAAGGGAACCTGGAATGAGAAACATAAATTAGCCAGTAATCAAGACACACAAGGTGGACAGATGAACTGAAGGTCGCAAAAGTCCGCCGGATGCGGGTGGCGCAGGACCGGTCATTGTGGCACTCTTGGGGAGATCTATGTTCAGCAGTGGACGTGTTTCGGCTTCTATGATAAATTATGATGATGAAAACAGGCTCACACGACATAATCGTTGTGATATGATGTTAAATTAAAGTGCTGTTTGAAAATGAGATCAATGTGATCTGTCTCCAAGCCACTTTCATTTAAGTTTCTTTTCTACAGACTCGCAATTAAATGTCATAAGCATAAGATACAAAATAAAATAGATGGCCATTCTGTCGTCAATTCCTATTTCAACTCGTTACGCTTTGCCGCTGCCAAAAAACGTGCGTCGTCTGGTTGGTCACCAGAAGAATGATAGCAGTCTACCGTATGTGCTATTGAGTTATGCACCACACTAAATAATGTCTGAAGACACAACACTAAAATATGATGACTAATATGAAGATGAAATCTCAAAAACGTCGTCCCGGTTGAAATTTCGATGTTTTTTGATTTCAACGGTTTCACGTGATAATAATAATGTGTGTGTATAACGTGTGAGAGTCGTGAAAGTTTTAATCAATATAACTAAGGTCGTTGGTCTGAGAACTACATGCAAAGCAGGTAACTGACACGACCCACTTAAAAATTAAAGCCGGATGCGCTCAATCATGTGCTGATTAGATAACAGGAACCAGGGTCGCAGTCAACAGGATAATGTTACTGAGATCGCAAATTGACGAAATATTCTTGCTCGTAGTTTTACTAGCATTGGCTTAATGAAAATCTGTGATCACACCAGTATGATAGTCTGACCAAAGTAAAATAAAATTAGTCGTCACACGGGTGTGGAAACTTGGTGTGACAACGGGTTCGTTGGGGAAAAACTCCCCATCATGAGCATATACGTGCAACTGCAGGACAGAGCTCGATTTCCATGAACGAGAAATAATGAACCTCATGACGTAATGGGCTAGTCCAGTGCAGGTCGAACACAACAAACAAACAAACACGAACAAACACATGACTCGAACAAAAATTTGGGCTTTAAAGCCCAATATCTCGCAAACGAAACACTAATTTGAAATCGTTTTAATCAAATCAAATAATTTATTTCAGGTTTGCACCCATAAGTGTTAGTAATATACAATAAAATCTTAATCTATAGTTAGCGACAAAAAATAAATGTTGACGATATAGTAAGAGATTTGTAACTTCGATCTTAGCCTGTATGTTAGACTACAAAACGAATTCTAGAGCTTTGTATAAATTCATCCCCTATAGGGGTTAAATAATAATAATAATCATAATCATTTAATTCGTATACTTGTCCATATTTGTTAAGAAACCCATTAATATTTTTGAACAAGCTATCCAACGATACCCGGCGTGCCATGGGTTTAACGAGAAAAAAATACATTATTCTACTGTTTTGTCGGCGTGATTGATTTATATACTCATGCCGAATTACAGTTTTCTAGTAGTAAGGGTTACTGAGCTAAGCCGAAGACGGACAGACGGACAGACATGGCGAAACTATAAGGGTTCTTTGTTGACTACGGAACCCTAAAAATCCATAACAATCAGCTGGCAGCTATGTACCTACTAACTGCTTCATTTATTTTGAGCCAAGCGCCACTGCTTAAAAAAGACCTCCGTTCTATAATTATAATATGAATGTAGGTAGATACTCGCAACAGATCTCCTGAGTGACATATTATAGTAGTGCCAACTATCTGAACTGAACTGCGCAAATAGGACGAGTTAGAAAGTTAGTATTAGAGAAAATGACAGTAAATTCACCAATATATCTGATGGACGCATAGATATATATAAATATACTTCGCTGCGTAAAGATAGGCCCAACGCGCACGAGTAATTCGTCCAATGCGGTGGTCCTAAACTGGCAATTTAGGACCACCGTGCCTTAGTCTGTGTCAGGACGCCGTACCGTTCAGCTGTAGTGTGTCAGAGCCGACTGTGTGGTCCAGTTGCGCAGTAAAAGGCTGCAAAATTATGATACGGTAATATTGATGAGTTAGGAAGCTAGTTGTCCAAAAGGTATCGTTCTTTACTCTTATGAATGCCTTAAAGTAACACGGGGTCCGTTTTGGCATCATATGGTCATCATCAAGCACATCAAACTTCAATATACTCAAATCGTACCTTACTACCTACGTGCATTCTATTGGTCATAGTAATCTAAGCTAGCCTAGTTTTATGCAGGTTCGTATCTTGTAAGACAAACAAAATAGTTTAGTAGAAAAACAACAACAACGCATTGCGCCAGACGCTATTAGCATCTATTACCTATCGTCCAACAAAAACACATGTTACCATAACATTCATATCTCATGTAATATATACGTTATTTTTCCACTGTGTAACGAAGCGGGAACACGGGACTAACGTCGTATGACCGACACACCCACCCAGCTGGAGGCTCGCCAAATGACAGGATCACCCTCAGAAGAACCAAGACTCTAGTCACTACGAGTTCCATAGTCACTTGTGACGTTCTTCTGCTGAGATAAAAGTAGAGATAAACAAATATAGGCGTAGCGACCGATATGAATGGCGCGTGGATAGAGCTAGATGACCTGTTACGTGAGTATGTGGTTGGTTCTATTATAGGAAGCGCTGTTTCGTCCGGTATTCTACCAAGTATCTCTTACTTTTCAGAAAGCGCTCTAAACGCGCCTCCCATGGACGGACACTCATTATCTCCCGGTGTCTTGCAAGCGAAACCTGAGTGCGAGCCCCCAGGTTAAGTGTACTTACTTTTGTCTTATCAGAACACGATGCCTGTTATGCCCTTTTGCGTTATTTTTTTAACACGTTGTATATGTCATGTCATGTCACTTCTCACACACATTCAACAGTATTTGATGATGAGATGATGAGGTAAGGAGAAAACTAAAGAATCTGAACTTACTGGCTGTGGTATCAAGCAGCAAATCAGCCGGCTGCAGCAGGGAGTTGACCAGGATGCTCTCATTGCTGGTCCTGTTGATGATGATGTACGGGAGCTCCTCTAAGACCACGGTGTAGTTGATGCCATTGATGATGGTGAACTTCTTAGTTGTGTTGACGTTGGGAATGGGAGGCTGGAGCTGTGGCAGCGCGGGGGAGGTCCAGGCGAGGATGGTGCCGGCAATCACAGCACCAATAGCAGCTGGAAAAATAATTGCTGTTGAGATACGTCAAATAATTGGTCGAAGGCATGTTTTAATGTGTTTTTTTGTCTGCCTGTTTATGCGGCCACTCCAAGGGAGCATGCGATATGCCAACCCTTTGAAAACCTGTACGCGCCTTTCTTGAAGAACCACATACTGCAGGCCCTGGGTAACACCATGACAGTGGGCACATTGCACAGCTGGGGCGTGCGCGGGAGAAAATTTCTCAGGACTCATTCCGATTCTATAAAAAAAAAAAAATTCAGCGTCTTCAACGACGGGTTTTTATTATGACTGTATAATTGAGTCGTTTACCCTCTTTGGTCATCATTAAACCAGCTTGATTATTAAAGATCATTATGCGAACGTTTGTTCCGAATCACTTTGATGGTCATATTTTGGTAGAAGTAGCTGTAGATTTCTATTTCGTTTCTGGTTAGGTATCTTAGTGACAAATATCCGAAAAAACTCTACGCCTAATTCTTCATAAATATGTCCACGAAAGTGAGGTGGTAGAAACTCGAATAAACCCAACTAACTTATGCCAAATTTCAGCACAATCGGATACCATACCAGCGTGAGTTTGAAAATTGGTTTGCAAATTTGGAATGGACAACTTCCATATGTAGGAGTAGGAGAGATTATACTATAAATCGACAGTAAAAAAGTGATGTTTAGAAGTGTAAATATAGCGAATACGCAAACGATCGATCGACGCGGGATCGGATTTACATTAGCTTGTTTACATTGCTTATCTATCTTTGTACAAACGACAACACTGTTAACTGACCATCCTGTGTTTATATAGAACCCTATTACAATGCAGTTAAGGTACACCGATGGTCAGTTAGCAGTATTGTCGATAGTACCTACATAGGTACTTACTAAATTATAGGACTTAGGTATCTAGTTAGTTCCAGTTTTTATAATCGCCTGAAATGACGCCGGTCCAGGGGCGTATTTACCCTAGGGCCATCCGGGCCATGGCCATGGCCCGGGGCGCCAATCCGCCAGGGGCGGCACAGCCGCCGCTGACCGATTGCATTTCCTTTGGGTTTGGCGCCATTCACTGACTTTTGGCGCGGAGAAACTTATTAGCCCGGAGCGCCGAATTTCAAAATACGCCCCTGCGCCGGTCGGATCCTCGCGTGGTCGTGCCGGAGGCTTCCCCTGGATTTTCCCCAGGCTACCCTCCAACCACGCAATTCGACCGCTATATTCGTGACACGAATTGATTGATTCTACACAATGTTTTAGATTTAGTTTTATTTTTTTAATTTTAATTATACTTGTCATGAATAAATGTTTTTCTTTCTTTCTTTCTTTTTTTCATATTAAATAAAAAAAAAAAAACGCCGCTCGGTGCTGCGTGATTGATGCTACGCAAAGTTACACATTTGTTACTCAACCACGCTAAAAAATATATTCCGGATATCTACCCCTAAGGAGCTGTCATCGCCGATTAGTTGATTAAAGACTCACAGACTGGCGCGCCTACGGTGGCGGCCAATAATAAATTTGACAATAGCTGTCTAAATTACTATTGACCGAAGATTGACCGCCGCCGTAGGCCGCGCCATTGTGATTCAGGCTACTGCCAAAGAGAATATAACCACTACGTTTAAGAGACGGAACTTCATAGTACGAGCGTTTTGTTGAGTTGACTCTCGTCTGAAGAGAATCGTACCAACATACATAAGAAAAATTGAATGTTACTATACTCATAAGGGCCATTATACAGCTATAAGATGGAAAGAGACGGAAAACATTCAATTCATTCGCTTTTAGGCGGTATGGTTGTGACTCAATTTGTCGTGCATAATACGCTTAATTTACAAAATTGTAGGTTGGCAAAACGAGCCAGTTGCCGTCCCAATACATTTGTTCTCAGTATTGGAGTTTCCGAGGACTGAATACTGCTTAATGTGTCCAATTGACAACTGCAACGACAGCCACGTCATGGCATAGTTAAGCCTGCAGCCACAGATACTCAGGACAGGCTGTACCTGATGCCACAACGAGGGACGGAAAAGCTCCTATACAGCTAAATTAAGAACTGGTCTTAAAATGGCTGATGACTTGCCATAAACAACCTCAACCAAGGACGTATTAAAACGTCATCTCAAAGCCTGCGATATACCTGCCGAGGGCTGGGAGGAATCTATGACCGGAATGGCGTAATAAAGTCAGGAAAGGTGTAGCTTCTTTTGAAGTAGCTCGACTTGAACACCTGGACCGAAAGCGCCATTTACGGAAGACTCGACCCAAACCATCCTATACTCATACTTACAATGACCAGGGCCAGTTATACTGCACACAATGTGACTGGACATTTAAAACTAAGTTCGGCTTTGCGAGCCATATCGTCGGATACGACAAGGAGGACTATATATATATAAATATAAATAACCTAATCAATTTGGACGGGTAATGGTTGATATGCCACAACTTCATACTAAATCAGTTTTGGCAAATAAAAACAAGGGGAACTATGAGAAGGACAACGAATGATATATCCCTTTCTGTCACACTTATCGAGATTTGTATGCTACCAGCTCGCTCGCACGTGGTATTATTATTACCATAGCCTGTCCTGAGTATCATAATAGGTCAATGTCTGCAACACACTGGCGCGGCCAAATACAGCTGACAAGTTTACCATTGGCCGCTGCCGCCAAATATAAGTTTATCACATATACCTAGAGATTCCCTAGCACGAACGCCGTGTGGTTACTGCTTGACGTAATAAAAACATCCTGTTATCGATCGATACGTACCACTTCAACGTCATCGAGGACAACTACAGACCTATAGGAATAGACGCCGCAAACACACCTACCTACTTCAAGTGCCTGTCGTGCCACCAATCATGTACAAATGTACGTCCATATACATATATTTTTGGTCCACTCCCATTTCTAACTTTGAATGTAAGTATTTAATCTTTCGGTGCGTATTTTCTCATTTGTGTGTCTAGATTTTGTGTAATCTATGTCAAAATAAAGAGAAAACATTTATATACAAAATATTTGTGGCAGGGGAAGGTTACCACGTCCATGATGTTATTATTGTTCATTTATTTTCAAATGTGCCGCATTGTTATAGGATATGTGCGGGCTAACGCACGGCCCATACAAAAGCTTTTGAATCTCGAGCCGTCGTAATCCCCCATTAACTTCTAAATCAAAATATATTTTAGGTTACATAGATTAACTAAGAGTTTCACTATGTCCCTATGTTCTGATTTATTTGATGACTGATCTGGTTAATTAACTAGGGCCGCTTGCCAAACGCTAAAAATACACAAACTTTACCCTTGCCTACCAGACGTATAATGTATAAAAAGTTTAAAAAACGAAACATATAACTAAACATTCACGTTTCCATTGACGACGCGAAACTGAGGCAAGTTGGTGCAATTGACTCAGTATTAGTGTGCCACTTTTGGGGCGCTTATACTTAACCTATCTAGGTACGTCTTTCATTGGCCGAAATTGTGCAATTTATAAACTCAAATGCATTGAATTCGAGACTCGCGCACATGCGACATTCGCACGGTCTAAGTTTAGCGCGGAATTTGTTAACCTATCGATCAGACGCGAGATTTAGTCTACAAATAGATTAACTTGTTGACATTTGTTGTTAGCGCGGGTTATGCTAATCCATCGAAACCAGAAAATGTTAAAGGCGCTAAATTGTATTGACTGGCAAACCGAGTATAAGATATATTTATTTAAGTCAGTGGTTTCTGTCAAAAAGTTCCTTTTGGTGTCAACATCAAAAATGTCTATTATCTATAGTTACAAAATATGTGGACATGACTGTTTTTACGCGCTTGTCATAAAAGAAGCGCGTAAAAGCGTTCAGATATTTTTGTCACTTAGGGAACCTACATCCTACTAATATTACCTATAAATGCGAAAGTTTAGATGTTTGTGACGTGATCACGCAAAAACGGCTAATCGGATTACGATGAATTTTGGTATACATCTAGTGTATAGACTAATGAACGCAACGCTCATCGCCCCGCTGCCCGCTGACGTCCAGACCGCGGCCTTTCGTAGAACCAAAGATCATAGACCAATATAGATCGATATCTCTTTGGAAACATCGTAGTAGTTCAGAAAGCATTTCGCGATGGCGCTACTAGGCTCGCAATGAAAAAAGTATCGTTGAATTCGTCAAAATGTTGCATTTTAGTGTCCTAAATCATCATATTAATCAATTTGAAGGCATAAAATACATCGTTGCAACAACATAACACGAAAATAGCAAAATCAAACAAAGCAATTTTAAGTCAGTCACTAGTTCCATTCATTGCAAGTTTATCTAAGCTGAATGGCTACGCACGTGTATTGCCGTCCGCTAGATGGCGCATATTTAAAAATAACGCTCAAGAGTCCGCAGTAAGCAGCGCTCAACTCCGAGTTGAGACCACGCGCTAACGAACGGTTTAAAATGTTGTTGTTTCACCTAAAATGAGACAGGGCGCTATAAATAAAGCAAGAGCGCGCTAGCGGGGAGGCGGAGCTAGCTAGAGACGTCACAGTAAAAATATCGCAGTAAAATATCTTCATACAACGGCTAAATTTTTGCGGTAAGTAAAATATAACAGTAGAACATCTCCATACCAAGATTATATAAACATTATTACCATATTACCGTACGCGTAGAGGGCGGTACAACTCACATTTTGGCAGGTGTGGCGTAAAGTATAATATGTATAGGCTATAAGTTTTGATTTGCCAACAAAATGAGTAGTTACAACAATTTTGTAACTTTTAACGACCTAGTTACGTCGACCGTGTTTCTGATACCTACTATTACTGATGAATTTTCGGTTCCTTTAATTATTGTTCCATAAGGCTATGGTTATTGAAAAAAACCCTAATTTAGGCTTAGATACCTTTAATCAGCGAATAAGCCAGTCTTATCTTATCTTATCTAGATGAGTGCCCTTTCGGATGCCCTTCGACCCAGCGGCATCTTTTGTGCTTTTAATAAGCCAGTCAGTCAGCGACCAATTTTTTCGTGAAAATAAATAAGTCGGTTTTGTGTAAAGATACAACCGAACATTTTTAAATTGATACTTTTTATGTCACCTCTGTCAAATCAATGTTATAGCATCAACTGTCACTTGGCCATACTGACAAGCGGTCATAGGTGGCCAAAATGGCGGTAATTTTAATTTGGCGTGGTCCGATTACTTTTAAAATCGATATCCCGTTGTTTTATTTTATATACTACTTCGGTGACAAATAAGGGTATGTTCCACCAGATATCAAAATGATGATCATATAAACATAGACTTGATAGGTTGAAAATTGGGTGTATTGGATAAAATAAAACTGAATCATACAATGTTGTGTTTTTATTTTTAATGAAAGTATAAAAATGCGCTTATTTTGAAGAACTCTCACGTATCGGTAACTTTCTAGGTAGACGTGGATCTATAATTTCAGGTAATACGCATTCCAATAAAAAATTCTCATTTTATTAAATATGCTGTCCCAGAATCCTGTATCCTTTTCAATTTTTTCGAATAATATTCCCTTTGGAGTCCACACCACGAAGATACAGTATCTTTTTTTTGAAATATTTAATTGACCTTGGACTTGATAAAAGTAGTTATGGTTTCGCTTCAATTTTATCTTCTGAAGATCACTTTCGTCCATCACACAGAAAGTATTTTTTTTCTTTAAAATTGCTTCTGTTGGCGTCATATTAGCTGCCGAAGCTGGGCATTTGATTTCCACAATTGTTTCATTGTCTATGACTCCGTCGGGACTCGCGCCTAAATACTGGTGTTCCTCGAGGATGTATAACCCACAAGGTGATACTTGCACTCCGAGTGCAGCTTCAGTCTCTTTTAGAGCGATGGGCTTATTCTCATTGCCGTATTTCGTATTATTTATTTAGTGCCGGCAGTCCTCGAACCCAGCGGGCTGGCCAGGGACGACGGCAAGAGACCTGACGGAATGACGCTGGTGCCTTGGAGCATGGGTCAGCCGCTAGTTTGGGATTCTACTTGCGTTGATACCCTGGCACCGTCCCATGTTCCAAGCACCAGTGCCGCCGCTGGCGCTGCGGCATCCTCGGCCGAAAGCCTCAAGCGCCGCAAATATGCCGTCCTAGGAAACAGCTACATGTTTGCGGCGTTTGGCGTTACCTTGGGGCCATGGGGCCAAGTGCGCGTCGGCTTTATAAAGATTTGGCGACGCGCTTAATAGAAGCCTCGGGCGACTAGAGGGCTGGCCACTATTTCTATGTTTCTTGACCTCTACGTTTTTGTTACTAGCAGCAGCGCATACAGAACAATAGGAGTTCCGTATTCCCAAAAAGAAAACCTTTTTAGTTTCATACCCAATAATGCACGCTACCCCGGATAAAGAATTATAATTGCTGGTACGATACGATCTCTTGCCCCATGATGCGTCCGCTACAACAGTGATGCTAGGAACGCCATCAGCATCTACGTTTCCTTTTTTAATTGCCATCTGTTTTTCTTCGAGTCCTGCCTCATACATGCTGTTTAAAGAGATCTTTTAAAACATCTCCTAGCAACATATTCTCTTTCCCAAATGATTTCTCCGCCATACATGGTATATCTAAATGAGCGCAAAGCTCATCTAATTGGGAAAAGCCACTACCTGAACATACGACTGCTTGAAGAACATTTGTATTAATTTTTGACTCTAGTTTTTCATTTTTAAATGCTTCTTTTTTGCCACACATTTTGCATATGAACAGAAAAGTTGACTGGAATCCGGATCTCAACTCCTTCACAAAATCCATATCTTAAAAACTGCAATTAAAAGGACTATGATCCACAGCCTTCATTTGTTCAAATAAGTATTCAACATTGAAGATTCGTCGACCAGTAAGTTCAGGTATGACTTCCTCATTGTTACCATCATCAAATTTTACTTGTAATGATGGTGTCGAGGACGGAGTACTCGGTCTCGAATTTCTGAAAGGAAAAAAGTTAGATAATATTTACATCCATCACGCAAAGGTAAACGGTGAAATAAAGATATTTGATACTGCATTATGTTATGAGGCGTACACTACTACAGACAACTCCTAACGGCGGCGACGCTATGCAAAAAATAGGTTTCGATTTTCGGTGCGCATATTTGCGCTCGACTACACCTGGTCCCTATACCACAAAACTTTACAAGCGTACAATTTGACAAAATTGACAACTTTTTCTATGGAAAATTGTACAATTTCGTCGAATAGTAGACTTGTAAAGTTTTGTGGTATAGGGGCCTGTACCGTACACTGTGTGCGCAACGATGTTTCGGTCGGGCACGTGCGGAGCCCGGGGGTGGGGTGAGGTATGTCTGTGCGTGGTTATTCTGTATGGATTTGTTGGGTAAAAATAATAATAATAATACTAACCTGCTAAAATTTAGAGGTTGAGGCGTAGGATCGGTATTGTTATTACTAGACCCCGGATTGTTGTGGCACTGATGTCACAATAGGGTGATTTGGGGAGTAAATGGAACAATATTTGTTAATACGGATTTATTAAGATAAGATAATATAAAAAATACCATATAGTGTTAATGAATACGAAATTGTACTTATTATTTTTTGGTATACATATTATTGCGAATCTTCCTATAAATAAATTGTCAGTTGATTAAAATATCGACGTTGCTGTCAGGGCTTCAAATAACGTTAAAAAGTTGGAATCGTTACCACTGTCAGACAGATTTAACGTTAACTGGTAACTAACGTTAAACCAAGTATCGTTACCTATACTACTTTTTACCGGTAAAGAAATGGTAACGTTACCTAACACCTACCTGCATTGAGCTAACGTTAAGTCAAAGGTATCTTTAACTGTTTTTAACGTTAGTAGGTAACGTTAATAGCAGCTTATTTAACTTTTGATTCCATCGTTAGTAATAGAGCCAGTGCCAGTGTTCATTCACGTGCATGCGTCGCCGAGTGCGGAATTTATATTAGTACCAGGAGTTTATTTTTCAACATGAATGGATTGCCAGAAATGGGTAAGTGCAGTACCTATTCCTATCCTATCCTATGCTATTAAACGAGCAATATTTGTATATATATATATTTCAATCAGGTTCTCGGAAACGGCTCTAACGATTTCGATGAAATTTGGAATATACGGGTTTACGGAGGCGAAAAATCGATCTAGCTAGGTCTCACGTCCGGGAAAATTAGTTTTCTCCGTATTTTCCCTATTTTCACCCGAGCTGAGCGCGGTCGCCCAGGGACTTAGTATGTAACAAGCTACTTTACTTGGCGGCCATTTTTATTATTCTTAAATCATTTAATACGAATTACGAATCCGAGGTTGGATTTTCAGTGACCGCCATTTTGAAATTCTTTAAATACGGTCCAAATTCGTTCAAAATCGATACCGGGGGGTCCGAGGGACCTCTTAACACGAAACCGAGCTTGGATTTTAAAAAAAGTCGGCCAACTTGAAATTCTTTAAATACGGCTTGATTTCGTTCAAAATCGATATCTGAGGGTCCGAGGGGCCTCTTAATACGAATCCGAGGTTCGATTTTCGAAAAAAGGCCACCATCTTGAAACTCTTTATATACGGTCCGTTTTCGCTCAAAATCGATATCTGAGGGTCCTTGGAGCCTCTTAATACGAATCCTAGATTGGGTTTTGAAAAGTGGCCGCCATCTTGAAATTATTTTAATACAGTCCGATTTCGCTTAAATTCGATATCTGAGGGCCCGAGGGGCCTCTTAATACGAATCCTAGGTTGGATTTTCGAAAAGTGGCCACCACCTCTAAATTATTTTAATACGGTCCGATTTCGCTTAAAATCGATATCGGAGCGTCCGAGGGGCCTCTTAATACGAATCCGAGGTTGGATTTTCGAAAAGTGGCCGCCATCTTGAAATTATTGTAATACGGGCCGATTTTGCTTAAAATCGATACCTGAGGGTCCGAGGGGCCTCTTAAAACGAATTCGAGGTTGGATTTTCGAAAAGTGACCGCCATCTTTAAATTCGTTAAATACGGACCGATTTCGTTCAAAATCGATATCTGAGCGTCCGAGGGGCCTCTTAATACGAACCCTAGGTTGGATTTTGATGTACAAAACCGAATGATTAGCGGTATATTCGATATATATATCGAGATTGCATTCCGTATATCCATACCTACTGTTCTTAAAAAACCTAGGTATACGGTAAGTCAAAAATTCGCAACATAGATGCATGTGGAAAAACCCTTTAAGAGTACGGTACGGAACCCTAAATTTGTGCTTGTTCCGACAACCACTTGACCGTTTTCTTATTGTTATCGATACAGTATTAATAATAGATACCTATCAAGGTGGTTTTCCATCGGAGGGGCGAGACGAGAATTGAAACTTATATGGGACTTACTCGCGAGCGCGCGGTGGAAATAGGTAGTAACTCCCATGCGATTTCAAATCTCGCCTCGCCTCGTCTCGTCTCGCCCCTCCGGTGGGCAACCACCTTTAGTCGTAGTTAATATAGTCACAATAATACAATGCAACCACCAGCACTACACGGAACAAGGTCCCTATTTTTGACAAAATAAACAATGATTACTAACCTTCAAAAGCTTTTTACATTCGCCTATGATGCAAGTTGCCGTACGATCGTTGTGAAGGTCGTAAACCCTGTACACCGCATTTTTTTACGGCCCATGTTAAATAAATCACAAGTTCACAACTATCACAAGCACAAGGCACAAGACAAGACACGAGTCACAAACTGTGTGTTACCTCACAATAATCGCACAACCGGCACAACGCAAATCCGCCCGCATACAACTAGATAGTGAAGCGAATTGAAATGAAATGTATTACTACAGGTTAGGATTTGTAGGGTAGGTATTGTAGGTAATAGGTATACGCTCTCTCTTCACGCTCATAGTCGATTCGATAGCCAGTTCACGTCCCGTGTACGAAATGGCAACAACGCCAATCAACCAGCGCCGCGCGGTGAGCGCGCGCGCGTCTATCGGTAGCGCGGTGTGGCAACGTAGCATTACCGATTAATAATTGAATATTAGTATATTACATTACTAATACCTTTGCTAATACTTACCAAGGGCTGTAAAAGAGAGAAAGGCCGAAATCGCAGCACGGCTAGCACGAGACGGCTGCGACATACTGTCGATTTTTCTTGCACTATACCTCTCTTACTAAATGTTCTAATAAGAGAGAGACGGATAGTGCGAGAAAAATCGAGAGTATGTCGCAGCCGTCTAGTGCTAGGCGTGCAGGTATTAATATGCGATTTCGGGCTTTCTTGTTCACTGCCGTGCTGATTACACAATTTTACGTTTTCACCTGGCCATAATGCTAGTTTTACCGTACGGGTAGCGTGCGGTAAACCTCGCATTATGGCCAGGTGTGACGTAAGTACATTACGTACCTAGGGCGGTAAAATTAAGAACAGCTCATATCGCGGACATCTGTGTCCTGAACTTCGGTAAGGGCCATAAAAAAAAAACGATCCGAGGCTTTTTTTATTACCGGCCTTGGTGCGTACACAATTTTACGTCTTCTCCTTGGTGCGAAAGTGTGAAGTGAGGTTTGCCGCTGCACCCGTGGGCGGTAAATCTCACTTACCATCCGGAGTGACGTAAATACGTACCTAGGGCGGTAAAATTAAGAACAGCTAAGATGGCGGATATCTGTGGCCCAAACCGAAGGTAACGGCTATAAAAAAGCGATCCGAGGCTTTTTTTACTACCGCCCTTGGTGCGTACATACACAATTTTACGTCTTCCCCTTGGTGCGAAAGTGTGAAGTGAGATTGCCACTGCACCCGTGGGCGGTAAATCTCACTTACCACCTGGGGTGACGTAAAGTACATTATACGTACCTAGGGCGGTAAAATTAAGAACGGCTCAGATCGCGGGCTTTTGTGGCCCAAACCGAAGGTAACGGCCATAAAAAAAGCGATCCGAGGATTTTTATTACCGCCCTTGGTGCGTACACAATTTTACTTCTTCTCCTTGGTGCGAAAGTGTGAAGTGAGATTTGCCGCTGCACCCGTGGGCGGTAAATCTCACTTACCGCCCGGAGTGACGTAAAGTACATTATATGTACCTAGGGCGGTAAAATTAAGTACGGCTCAGATCACGGGCTTTTGTGGCCCGAACCGAAGGTAAGGGCCATAAACAAGCGATCTGAGGCCTTCTTTATTATCGGGCGTGGTGCGTACACAATTTTACGTCTTCTCGTGGGAGTCCTGGGTGTAAAAGTGTGAAGTGAGATTTGCCGCTGCACCCGTGGGCGGTAAATCTCACTTACCGCCCGGAGTGACGTAAAGTACATTACTAAGGGCTGTAAACAGGCGAGGGTTGTAAATATGCGATTTTTTTCGGGCTTTCTTTTTTACTGCCCATGGTGAGTTGAGTACACAATTTTACGCCCTCACGACGCGCGAGACTCACATTATGCTTATGGCCAGGTGTGACGTAATAGTACATTACGTACCTAGGGCGGTGAATTCGTGAATGGCCCAGATCGCTGGTGTTTGTGGCCCAAACCGAAGGTGAGGCTTGTACGCTGCGCGTACGGTAAAACTCGCATTGTGGCCAGATGAAGACGTAAAATTGTGTACTTACCACGGGCGGTAATTCGTAAAGCCCCAGATCGCATATTTATGGCTCTCACCTTCGGTTCGGGCCACAAACACGTGCGATCTGGGTCATTCACGAATTCACCGCCCTAGGTACGTAATGTACTATTATAGAACCAAATTGTGTCTGAATTTAATTCAACTATACATATATTATTAAAGTAGTACATGAATCCTACAGAAAAAAGGTTTATGTAAAGCATAATACACATTTACAAAATAATCCTGTTTAATTCTGCAATTGAACTTGAACTCTTTCCGCGTGTATTAACGATCACATTCGCTCAAATAAAGAACTGCAAAGGCACGCCTCGAGTGGTTTGCAGTTCGCATTCAAGGTCGCACACATTACCTACCTACGCAGATTATTTGTAATATTTATATAGTCTCCGACGATGTACTAGTAGGAAAATGCGACTATTCACGGTGTAATAATGGCGTAAGCGGAAAAAGCGCTAACAATTAATAAAATAAACATATTTTAGTAAAAACATGCCAAGAATTTAGTACATTTCTATGTTTGATGTCTCAATGCTTCATAATTATTTAATGATAAATGTCATCATTATAAAACACAGACGACCAATTTAACAGGTGATTTCCTACTTAAAGTAGTTTAGTGTCAGTTTAGCAGACTAAGTACCTAGTTTGTAATTCGAGATCCATCTGCAAATCATTGTAGTAACGGAAGTAGGTAGGTACTATCGACAACACAGCTAACTGACCATATCGGTGCACCTTAAGTGCATTGTAATAAGGTTCTAAATAAACACAGGATGGTCAGTTAACAGTGTTGTCGTTTGTACTTTATTATTGGTATGGTTAAGAAAGAAAACGCTGCTAAAATACTGCTAAGCTAACACTATACTATACAGGGTGGAAAAATCTATGGCCCTGAAAGAAAATCAACTTAAATCCTTAACATTAGTGGCGTGCTCTACATAAAGAAAGTCAGAATGTGGGCTATTTCGATTGGACTTTTTCAAAAAGTTACATTTTGGAGCTGTTTTTTTTTTCATGATATCTTAAAAGCCTTATTAACAACTTTTGTAATTTTAAAATATTCATTTTTTTATTCAAAATAACACGTATGGGCTTGTCCAGAAATCATGTGATCATATTTTGCCTACTTTTGACCCCCCTTTCCAGATCACGTGTATTCATCATATTTGTATTAGTCAATTTAAAAAAAAAATGGTTTTAATTTAAGCCATCTCACGCTACGTCATCTAATCTAATCTAATCTAATCATGGACCTATAATACTCAGGACAGGCTATACGGTTTGCCATAGCGAGGGACGGAAAGCCTCCTATGCAGCTAAATTAAGAACCGGTCTTAAAATGGCTGATGACTTGCCATAAACAACCTACTCAATTTGGACGGGTAATTAACACGGGGAACTATGACACTGACAATTAGTGATATTTCCCTTTCTGTCACAATTATCGAGATTTGTATGCTAGCATACCAGCTCGCTCGTACGTGGAATACCAAGCACAGCCTAAAGCCACAGGCTAAAGCCAGAACCCTGAATGTTCAGTTACATATAGGGCATAATATAGTTTAAAGGTTTTTATGAGTGGATAATTCATAAAAACTTAAAAATACTGCAATTTCAGATTCACGTTTCAGATTTACAAATTTAATAAGTTAGTTTACAAATACATGCGATTGCAAAGTTACTTTTGTAGTTTCTGCAAATAGTAATAACAAGGTAGGTACAATGCACTATACGATGTATTTGCATGCGGTTAGTGTTAGGTGTACAATACACTAGAAAACTATACGAACGTTATTTGTGGTTGGTAAAATAACATTTCCATACAAAGTCTATGAAATTTATTATTTCCAGTTACATTCATAAATTTGTATTTATTGATAATACAATAACCGACAAAAAGAAGTGACATCCCAAAAAAAACTCCATGTAATAATTACAACTTAGAAAGCTCACAACAGCTTTCGAATACGAAAAACCGCATTCAAATCGGTCCATCCGTTTGGGAGCTACTATACCACAGACAGATACACAGATACACAGACACACATACACGTTAAACTTATAACACCCCTCTTTTTGCGTCGGGGGTTAAAAATAGGCCAAGTTTCATAACTCGTCCACAGTAAAAAGTTGTGAGATATTTCGTAGAGCTGTCAAACATTATTCAGGCAAACCAGGAGAAGCGTATGTTTAACTGCGACCTTACAGCGCGCGAGCCGAGCGAGAACCGCCAGAAGCGATTTTTTTACAAATACTTACATCCGTAGTATCCATACGTAGGATACTTAGGTTTAGGACCAATGGCCATGAGGATACATACTTATTATGACAAATAATATTAGGGATAACACAGTAGGGCAATCAAATTTCATCCAAAATAAATGAAGCGAATCATAAATAGGGTCCTTGCCTCCTAAAAACGTTAAGACAAATGATCGTTATGGCAGACAGCGGTATGGATGGAATACAAAAATAGGATAAAAAACGTTATGGATTACAATATAAGCAGAATATAGAACGTAGCCATGTTGAATGTTTCCTTAGTTCGGTGATAAAAGCAAGGTCAAACTGACAAAAGGAAAGTTTAGGTAAGATAATAAATAATACCTATCTCAAAATTTCTGTCTACCCTATCTAAAAGCTGCGCCACTGATTAAGATTTGCTCAATTTACACAGAGGAAATATACTTGTAATTTCTTTAACTGATAGAGTAACCTGCAAAATCATTTGGTACACATAACATATACAAAGAAAAAATTAACCGTGATCGCATGTAGCCTAAGGCTAAATTATAATGAATAAAACTGCATTCACTGATTTTGTGAAAAGCTTACCCGAACTGACTGAACTGAAATATTCACTGCACTATTTAATTCTACTAAAACATAAAATCAATATTAAGGATAACATCTATCCAATAAACATTTACCCCCTTATTCATAAAACTTAAAATGCCTCTGCTAAATAAAATGTGCTTTGTCCCTTTCTTACGAACACAAATGTCAAAGTGACAGATAAGGAGAAACGAATTTTAGCGCCATTTTAGTTAAAACGGGCTTGTAGTACGTTTATGAATACGGCCGTTAGCCTTTAAAATAGAATTAAGCCTAAGGTAAAGCTTACCTGAACTGGACGAATCGTTATCCTTAATATTGATCCTATCGATTAGTAAAATTTTACATGGTGATTATTTCTTGAAAATGAGAGCGAGAGAATGAGCTGTCAAGGGTTTCCCTTCAGGGTCCATAGATTTTTTCACCCTGTATATTATCTAACATGTAATATTGGGCATAATAAAATCAAAAACAGGTAAGGGTATAAATCTCTCTATTTTGCAATTTTAACGGATTTTGGTCTATTACAATTTAATTACAACACGCCCACAATCTGTCTACTTTGCGCAAAGGTTGACTGGTAGAGAATGCTTACGGCATTAAGTCCGCCTTTTGTACGATAAGTTGTTCTTAAGTTCAATAAAGATTAAATAAATAAAAAAAAATGAACCGAAAAATTAATTAATGTAAACAAAGCAAGCATCTTCCTCTAGTCTTGAACCAGTCCATCATATACTACATATATAATAAAATAGGATACAGAGTAGGGGGGCTTGTGTGATACCGTGCGCGCCGTCGGCACGGCCGGCCAACAGCGGGCGCGCCCGCGGTCTCAAGCTCATGCGAGAAACCTCCGGAACGTACAATCTCACTAGGTACACGATATAATTAACAAACCTGCACGGCTAGCACGCGAGGGCGCGCGAGCTCTCTCGATTTTTCTCGCACTATCCGTCTCTCTCTTATTAGAACACTTAGAAGAAGAGGTATAGTGCGATAAAAGTCGAGAGTATGTCGCGGCCGTCGTCGTGTGCTAGACGTGCTGTGAGCGCGGCTATCACAGGACGGCCGAGCTGTGTCGCGGTGAGATAAGACTATCCGTCTTTCTCTAACTAGTAACTAAACAGGCTAGCGTGTTTTCTTATAAAAAAACTTTTTTAATTTCGGAAAAGTGACGACAAAAAATGCTCACAAAATTTCACGAGAATCGGTTGAGAAATGCGACCTGTAGAGGAGAACAGCCGGATAGCGGAACACCGGACTTCGTGACAGACACCGGACATACGAATGATTTTCGACCCAAGCTGCATGCGAGCTGATGCATAGAACTTCGTTCGCTTCACTCGCTCGTTCGATAATCAAATCACAGAAAGCTAATACGGCATTCAACATGGCGGTCAAGGGAGGTCAAGGCCAAAAGCGCTCCCAATTATTGTATGTGCTCTGCCTACCCCTTTTAGGAATAAAGGCTTGAATGTATGTATGTATGTAATATGTTTCTGTCAAAAATTTAATTTTTGGTACAAGCTTTTATTGCCGACTGTACTTTTCTGTATACCATCATCAACTGCTCATTGCGAGCCCAAACTCGATGGGGTTAAGTGGTTTTATTACGGAGTTCCTATGGCCACCTTCTGTCTCCATCATCAGATCAGCTCGATGGTACCATAATATTGAATTGTCATCCAAATTATACTTATACCCAAAATTTCAGCTCAATCGGTCACCGGGAAGTGGGTCAAATTTAACTTGCAAGATTTGACGGACAACTTACATACTTTTATACGTACATACGAACAAGTCAAGTTAATATAAAGCTTGTAAAAAGTAAAGGCAAGCAAGAAGGTAGGTAAGCATGCTCTCCATTCACATTGCACGATACCTACCTACGATATCGTTGCAGGCCCTAACGTTAACGTTGCCGAACCATACACCGATATCGTATTGAATAATGTGAATACCTACGCTTTTAAAATGTGACGTGTCAGAAAGGGTGCGCAAAAAACATTAATTTTTAATACCTACTAGGCTACTAACTGACCCCGGGAACTTCGTATCGCCATACAAAATGTATGAGAAAATTGATTCCATGTTTTAATAGTTACCTATTCTGCTATTCTGCTATTCGGTACCATCCTTTCCTCGAAGCAGTTCAGGCCATTTTCGACCCCCTATAACTTCGTTGCGGATAAAACTAGAAGCCTGCATTTTCATTAACCAAGCACGCATTGTATAAACACGATATATTTCAAATTTCATTCAATTTGAACCAGCGGTTTAAGATTTATAACTAGTCAAAGTTTCTTAATTTTGTCACTCACTCAAATCAATTTGTCCAGTTTTCTAGATACACCAACTGCATAAATAACTTTGTCATCCCATATAAACATATAGGAGTACAAAGTTATATTTGCAGTGAATGGGACAAAAAATTCAAACGGTCGCAGCGTCAGTTGTGATAGCCTCGCAGAAAAGTAGGTACTTAATTTACGCTATAATTTAAACGCATCACGGGCAGCGGGGCCAGCACAACTGACGCCGCGACGTGTATCGTGACAAGAAAAAATACAAAAACAGGTTACATGAGTTGGGACGCGAACCGGAGTACTCAGACTTGTGAATCAAACACCCGAACCACTCGACCAAAATCAAATGGCCGCACGGCCCGAAATTATGAATCTTATGTTAGAGGTGACTACTTAACAACCTGCTTCACCGCTAACTCGATAGATGGCACAAGTGTAGATTGAAACAGCGCCATCTGATATAAAAAGATGAACTACGAGGTACCGGCGACGATAAAAAGATTTACGCGTGCCTTGTAGCAATGTATGGAGAGAGCCATCTTCCTTTTCTCTCAATAATCTTTGGTAGAACCTATAGGACACGCTACACGAGCGAAATCGGAGACTGCCCAGCCTTTGGAAACTCTCATAGAATGAAAAAATGTACGGGATAGTTCACGCATCTTAGCCAACCTAACAAAACACATGACTTTTGCACCTTATTACAAGGCAATAAAGTGCACTCATTTTTTCTTTACGTTGGTAACATAAGAGAAACCTAAAACAATGTATGAAGTTCCGCCTCTTAAAACGTAGTTCGGTTATAATCTCTTTGAAGGCAGCCAAGCAAGGTCATAAAAAATCTAGTTTGAAGTGATATTGACTTGGCCGCCATGCTCCCGACGCGTATCCACACGGGCCGAATCACGCGGCGCGCGGCAGCCTGCATGCTGTCCTGCCGATACCGGCCTGTCTAGCATTCCCTTATCGATATAGGTGATCTATGGCTAGAGTCACGCTACAGTCACGCGTCCGGAAAACGCGCGTTTGTGTCGCGCCAAAAAGCCGTGTGTAACTGGTCTCACCTGCAACAGCGGCGATGTACTGTGGCGCCTTCTTTGTTTGTCCGCCCTTCTCCTGGACGGAGAGCATGTGTAGTGTCGGCTTGTCCATGACTCAGGCCGGCATTCTGGAACAAATGGAACACGGTTATATAGGTATAGTACAAACGTTTTATATCGTAGCTCCATACCAACTTCCACCCACCATTTAACCCCCTTAGGGTATGATTTCCAGGATAAAAACTATCCTATGTCCTATCCCGGGATTCAGCCTATCTTCATACCAAATTTCATCACAATCGGTTTTGCGGTTTAAGCGTGAAGAGGTAACAGACAGACACACTTTCACATTTATAATGTTAAGTATGTAAGTATGTATGAATCGTCATAGGGTGGTTACACACGGCGATTTTTGCAGCGCTGCAAAGGCAAGCAGTATTGATACACGTATTGACAGGGGATGGGCCCTATCCACTCGGCAGTCGCGCATTTGGGAAAGTTAAGTTAAGATTAATTCAATTTAGTAGGAAAAATGTTTGGGATTCAATTCCTGTGATGGAAATCTCGGTGCGTGACTTCGACTTGCACTTAACCGCTTTTCCTATAGAGGGACGTAAACCTAAAAATCGGACAAGTGCGTGTCGGGCCACGCGCAGTGTAGGGTTCCGTAGTTGCCTGTCTGTCTTAGTTACATTGACGTGCGGTGCGGTTGCGTCGGTCGAATTTGTAAGAAAATAGGCCTTTCCAAGTACACATTAAGTCGGTCGACTATTACTCGGTGACTACTTATGCCTACTTGTCCGTGATAGTTTTCCTTTTAAATTCATTATATGTACTACCTATATATTTATGCCTATATCTAGTCATTAAAGAACTCATTTAACGCGTATAAATAGGCTTTATTTATTAAGAATTCTTTTAACTTATTTAAAAATTAAGAAAACTTTATTTACTAAAGTATACATATACAAAATGATATTAAACTAATTATAATAAATTACAATTAGAAAAATGTATCAAAATTTTGCCCTTTAGGCAGGGTGCCCATCACACAGGCAGCATTCCCGCGCTGAATAGCAATCGCTATTCTTTGGGCGAGAAAGCTGCCTGCCCGAGGGTCACCCGTAGCCTCCCTTAACCGCTTACTGATCTCCTTGTGGAGCTTACGCGCGTTTCTTCCCCAAGAGCCGAGTGTCTCGACGCCAAATGCGACAAAATCGTATTGGGCGCCGAGACAGCTATACTTCCCGACCTTGGATCTCTCTCGGGCATCCGCCGCTGCCCCGGCTTGCTTGGACGTGCCCGGCAAGTAGGACGCTGCCAGCGTATCAGCACAGGTAGCGTCCCACACCAGTGCACAGCCCATCCGCCAGGGGATTAAAGACATCCCGTCCGGACGCTTGCCATCATCTCGTACAATGCGAGGCTCAAGAGCGCAGGGGACGCAGGCGCTGGCAAGCGCCCTTCTCAGGATGTCATTGAGCGCAGCGTGACGGGACAAGCGGCCGGCGCCCGAGGAGCAGGCGAGTCCATGGTGACCGAAGCGATCTACCGCGGCTCCACAGGAGATGCAGTTGTGGTCCACGCAGACATCAACTCCGACGCGGAGAGCAACTGCAATTCGGAGTGTGCCTGGGTCAATGAAGCTACCTAAGTTAGGTGAGGGGTAGGCGTGAAGCCATTGCCCCGACTCTGGTCTGGCTGCTGCCAACAGCCTGGCTCGGTCCCGGCCAGACGAAGAGTTGATCAACGACTTTATGGTAGCGGCGGAAGCTAACGAGTCCCAAGCCCTTTGTAATTTTGGTCTTGATGGCAAAGTTGGGTTCGGTCCTGCTAGCCAGGCGTTCCTAGCATCAACCAAGCACGCGATCTCGCAGTTTGCAGTCGTTGAGACTTTAAGGATTTTACCTGCGAGATCTTGCGTGCTGTGAGTTGATGATAAGAAAGCCGGCAAAGCTACGCTCGAGATTTTTCGAGTTCCCAAACCGCCATATCTTATGGGTAGACATGCCTGAGACCAAGCTTGTTCGCTGAATTTAACATTAAGAATTGATTCTAGTATGGACTTCAATAGGGTATCAGTAGAAAGGACTAGATTGGGAAATTTCCAAATAGGGCAACAACGGAGAAGGTACGTAAATTTAGGAACGAGTAGGCAAAATTTTAGAATTAATAAGGCTGAGTGAGAGCTTATTTTGACTAAACGTTCAGTTATTTTGGAATTTTGAGATTGATTTATCTAAAACAGACGGAATAGCCTCGTCAAAAATGGGTGATCCAAGGAGGTACAGGCTGTCTTTAGACAAAATTTTAAGGTTTGGAGCTATGTTTTTAAAACCTACTATAATTTGAGAAGCCACAAAAGGATCCGTTTTTTCGGAAATGTAAAGTTCACATTTATCGAAATTTAGTGTCAATCCAATATCATCAAATTTTTGTATAGTTTTGGATAAATCTTAACTTATTTGTAAATTCGTTATCTGACAGACAATAACAAAATGGAATGTTAGACATTAGAACGTGGAAATTCTTACGTCACGTTTACCTCATTCCAAATAACATTATATTTGTAATGGCTAAATTCGGCTGCGTTTTTTTCATTTATCTACCAAAAAGAAATATTGTAATACTAGCTTCCGCCCGCGACTTCGTCTGCGTGGACCTGAGATAAAAGCTATCCTATATTTTAATCCAGGCTATAAACTATCTTGGTGCAAAATTGCATCCAATTCGGTTAAGCCGTTTAAGCGTGATTGAGTAACAAACATCCAAACATTTAAACATCCAAACTTTCTACTTAGTAAATTTTACTTATTTCGATCATTTAGTGTTTTTCAAACATAACAATACTAGGTAGGTACGTTTATACTTTTTTCACAATGGCTTCCTTGAACTCGCATGACGGTTAGCGCACGATTTTTCTAATCTTATACTGAGGGCGTATATTTTACCAGCCACAGTTTTCGACTGTACTAATGACTCTAGAGATTCAAATTAATTTAACCACAAGTTTATTTATAAATTTATATGCATTGAATATTACTTTTTGTATTTTTATGTATTTATACCGCCCTTAATACGAGTCGCGCAGTATGCTGTCCCGCACACCTCACTGGATCCACAGACAACCAGCGCCGTTGGCACTGCTGTGTCAACGGCATTGCTGAGTGGAGACCTTTTCGGTAGCACATCCCTATTTGTTAGCTCTTAAGGTGCATTGTGTGAATGTATGTGTAATGATGTGTTATCCGAATAAATTTCTATTCTATTCTATTCTATTTTATATGAGAAAGAAATTCAGCTAAATCAGTTCATTTTTTACGAGTAGCAATGATAAGATTATATTTAACTAGCTGATGCCTGCAGCTTCGCCCGCGTGGTTATAGGAAAATGTAACATATTGAATTTTCCCGTGGGAATTAGACGTTTTCCCGCTGGAAAAAGTAGCCTATGTCACTCTCCCGCTTCTAAACTATCTCCATTCAAAAAATCACATCAATACGACGCTCCGTTGCGACACTTTCGCATTTATAATATTAGTAAGGATTACATATTTTTTTTCGCGTTTTATTAGGACGATCCCATAATAGGCCGTGCGTAAACTAAATCATTGTTCTTTCTGCGATGTCAATGCCCCGCTGCAGCTGAGTACATAATGATTCAATACAGTATGCAAATGTGGACTGAATATATTGTTTAGGATCCATTCAGCAACGTTATACATTATTTTATAGAGCGCGCAATAGTCGCTCATATGCATGCACTGTATATAGTGATATATTAGCATATTTATTTGCATATATATAGCGTAAGAGAAGAGAGCGATCTTGAACGCCATCAGCACGTCTATCATGCGACGGCCGCGACATACTCTCGATTTTTCTCGCACTATATCTCTTGTTCTAAGTGTTCTAATAATAATTTACTTTAAAAACAAAGTTTTAACCGACTTCAATTTAGTATTCCGCCAAGCCACGAGAACATTTCCACATTTCTTTTCCAATTTACCACATGAACTGATTTCCGAGAGCAAATGCGTTAATTATTAGAGAAAAAAACCCGATCGCTGTATGTGGGCCGATAATATTTGAGGACTTCCGTCGATTCAACAAGGATCACCTTTGGCACTTCATTAGTTGCTATTTCAACGGAATCTTATCAGAATCTGTGATATACTTTTTCAATTTTATGTACATAATTGAGGAATTCCGTAAGTCATCTGTGGTCTTCATCATCAATTCCACTCCACCAAATTTATGATTTCCGGGTGTAAATACACGAGTTATAATAGAAAATACCAAAATCACTACACGCGTGCCTATTATAATTGAGGAGTTCCCTCAATTGCTCATGGATCCCATCATCCAATAGATTTTTTGAAAAAATGGGACCCACCTGGGAGCATATAATTACAAATAAAAAAATTTTTTTACGAATCGGCTCATCAATGACGGAGTTCTGAGGTAACAAATATTGAAAAAAAAAAAAAATACAACCGAATTGAGAACCTCCTCCTTTTTTTTGAAGTCGGTTAAAAAAGAGACGGATACTGCAAGAAAAATCGAGAAAGCTCGCGCGCCGTCGCATGATAGCCGTGCAGCACTAGAAGGGCGGAAATGATCGGTCATTTGATACGGCACGACCACTTCTTTAAAACCATCATGGAAGGACATTCGAAGGAAGGGGAGCCAGGGGAAGACCACGGCGCAGTTATATGGACCAGATAAAGGAAAAAGCTGGTGTCTTGTCGTATCAGCAAATGGAAAGGGCTGACGTGCGACAGAGATAAATGGAAATAAGTAACTTCAACTTAGATTTTTTTTTTCAAAGTCCAATATCTCAAAAACGGCTGAACAGATTTTCATGAAACATGGCTAAGAACAGTCGGGCTCACATCAGCTTTCGAATAAAAAAAACCGCATTCAAATCGGTCTATCCGTATACCACTGACAGATAAACACCCCTCTCTTTGCGTCGGGGGTTAAATAGGGTCATTACGCTGGCTACGCGACCACCTACGTTTAGCGACCACCTGAAGGAGAAGGTTTTTTTCTATTGAAGATAACATCAATTCTACAGACCCTATTGAGACAATTAGTATTGTATTGTACATTTTAATCGTTATTTGTTATTCGGCACAAGTGCTTATGTTGAAAGCCTAGCTAGCGAAGCGGGTTAGTTCAATGTGAGCATTCCGCGTACAGCGACCTCTATCGGCAAATTAAGTAAACTATTGCGCGCGAGCTTAAAGTATGGAAGATGATTTTTATGGGATAATTCTTTATTGCGTGAACCGATTTTCACCGTTTTTTTACTTTATTTGAAACGCGTCATTTCATTGCGATTTTGTAGAAATTACGGGTACAATAAACACCTGCTTATACGGTTAAATTACAAACTTACTTCAGAAATTATTTTGTAATTTTTTTCAAAAACTATTCAACCTATCCAGTTCAAAATAATTTTCATAGAAAGTTTTTATAAAGTTCTACTTTTGAGATTTTTTTCATATTTTTAAAACTTATGGTTCAAAAGTTAGAGGGGGGTACATTTTTTTTTTACTTCTGGAGCTAGCGATTATCTCCGAAAATATTAACATTATCAAAAAATTATTTTAGCAACTCCTTTTTATTTTTAAATACCTATCCAACAATATATCACACCTTAGGGTTGGAATGAAAAAAAAACCACTCCCCACGTTATAGGGGAGGTACCCTAATAAAATAAAATAAAATCACTTTTTATTTTACCACTTTGTGGGCGTGATTGATATAAATATTGGTACCCAGCTTTCTAGTGCTAACGGTTACTGAGATTATCCGCGGACGGACGGACAGACAAAGCGAAACTATAAGGGTTCCTAGTCGACTACGAAACCCTAAAAAACATGCATTAGAGTGCTACGCGCGCCTTACGCTACATTACGTTGCTACGGGCTACGGCGTAGCACTACAAGCGTAGCGTGGCAGTGAATGGGTGAAGTACGTACGATGAAACAGCGGTTGCCTGAAAGATTCCTTAACACATTCACTGCCAAGAAGCGCTACGCGCCAAGCTCGTACTGATCCCGTGGTTTTCCTCGTATGTAGCGGAAAGCGACTACGGCGTAGGCACCCGCGGAGCGGGTTCCTGGCAGATAAAGTGTTAAAAAAGACACGTTCTACAGCTCAGACAGCCACTAGTACTTATACATATAAAAGTGTGTGTAATTAATACTTGAGTTCAAACGCTTAATTGTAGCGAATAATTGACCTTTAAATCTGTAACAATAATAAGCGAAATACTTTCTGGTTTGCTTGGAACGATATTTTCGATAAACTTTAAAAATAACAGCCCTGTGAAATTTCCAATCAAGGTAAACGTGCCAGTGCCCGTCACTACACATGACACTTTCAAGGTTATGTCAAAACAACAGAGGTGAACAATAGGTGTCATTTGGGCATTAAGGTGTCGAGCTTTGGAACATTTACCTTACATATGCATACAAATATTTGCGGACAATCTTCCACAAATCGATCTAGTCCCGAACTAAGCAAAGCTTGTACTATGGGTACTAGACGACGATAAACGTATAGCTTATATAAATACATACTTAAATAGATAGAAACATCCATGACTCAGAAACAAATATTCGTGCTCATCACCCAAATAAATGCCCTTACCCGGATTCGAACCCAGGACCTCTTGCTTCGTAGGCAGGGTCACTACCAAGTAGGCTACAGCGGTCGTCACAATATGCTGAACATCAAAGCAATGGAGGTCGTGGGTTCAACGTGGGTGGCGATAATTTTAGATTTTTCACTTTGATCGGGATTTGAAATTTCGTTAGCGGACATTTTTGCTTAGTAAACATTTACTATCAAAGCAATATCGAAATAAATCTCCAATGCTGAAGGCCACCGTTCTGTTCCTACATTAAAGATAACACACTCGACGGTGATAACCAATCCTTATCACTAGGCTACGATGTTAGATAGAAACGTGATTAGGGATTCAACTCGAGTGAATAGGAAAACTCTGAAGTGACACTCAGTAGTGTATTTCTAAGAATCAAGAATGACGTGAATAGAAATATTCTTGTCCAATTATAATATAATTTTTTCTGCCAATCATACCTATGTACAGGTCGACACACGTAAAAAGAGCTCTGCGCGCCATATTAAATGTATGGCCGCCAGAGCTCTTTTTACGCGTGTCGATCTGTATATGCTCAAAAATTATCGTCTATCATAATTCCGTTGTTTTTACCAAAATAAACTTACGTATTCCACATTAGGAACCAAATGCCGTATATGCGAGTCGTGTGCTCGCACACACTGCTCATTTCCGCAAATGGGATTGCAATTTGCATTTCCGCAAGGTTAGATTTCCTGTGACCTTCATAAGGGACAATCTGGACAATTATGCGGGGTGGGGGCGGGGGGTCAAAACGATGCCAGGCAGCCGTTAAGTTCGAACATGCGCATAACGGGTTTTGGGCACGTGTTTGGGTAGAAATTTGTAAGGCGCTCGCGTTCTATGGTTTTTTCGTTCGCTGGGACGCCACATAACCATAACGCGCTACGCCGACGGATCTCCAGAAGACCTGAACAAACCACGCTCTGCATCCCTTCAAAGCAAGGAGCGGTGTTATTATGACTGCGTACTAGGCTTGTGTAGTACATGCAGTACAAATAACGATTAAAATGTACAATACAATACAAATACTCTTTTCATCTCTCATACTCTGAAAACTCTGAAATGACGTGCTTTCAAATAAAGTAAAAAAACGGATTTAGGGTTTTAGGGTTTTGTACTTGATATGTCAACTCAATGTAACAAATAGCCCATTTTTTTAACGCTTAAGTGGGGACACTTACTGTGACGGACGAAAAATTACGGAACCCTACACTGAGCGTGGCCCGACACGCTCTTGGCCGGTTTTTTGTGATTGGCGCTACGAGTTAATGGATAAGAAAGTGAAAGAAATAATAAGCAACTTGGAAAAGTTGAAAAACCCCCGACATCAAAGTTCAATAGGTATCTCAAAACTGGCTTAACTGATTTGGTTGAAACGTCAGCTTTCTGACAAAAAAACCGCATTAAAATTGGTCCATTCGTTTAGGAGCTACGATGCCACAGACAGACACAGAGACTCACAGACACGTATAACACCCTCTTTTTGCGTCAGAGGTCACATTAAAAGAAATTGCAAAAACCCCACCAACTAGAACTCCACTCTTAAATCTATGATGATAATGATGGTGGTAATTACTAAGATAATTAGGTTTATCGTTAACACTTTCACTACCAGGAACCCACCTAGCGGGCGCCTACGCCGTAGTCGCTTTCCGCTACATACGAGGAAAACCACAGGATTGGCTACGAGCGTAGCGGGTAGCGATTCTTGGTCGTGAAAGTGTTAAACCACATTAAAACATGTATATAAAACATTAGGTACATTGAAAAGTCATTAAAACTAGATTTATAATTAAAACTAAAACTAACTTAAAAATAACCTACCAAAAACTAAAAAAAAATAATTGGACCCTTTGGCAGGGTACCCATCACGCAGGCAGCATTCCCGCGTTGAATTGCGATTGAAAGTCTGCGCGAGAAAGCTGCCCGCGCGAGCGCCTGCCGGGTGCCGAGACTGTATTCATGCTTATCTAGAAAGTAATACGAACCTGTAGAAATTTTATTGGGTTGGGTAGGCATCGGAGTTTTTGTCGCATGGTAAGACTAATAGCAAGCTATGGAGTCGACATTTGTCATAAATGTAAACTCTTATTCATACTCATAATGCCTTTAGAGCGATCGGTCGTGTATAATTATCTTAAATTATATAAAAAAATAATTTCTATTAGATTATTCTCCTATTTTATATACATATTTTTTACGTGTTTTAATGTATCTTTTGTTTGAATGAATTTTCGTAATGAAATAAGTATAAAAATGTTTTTTTTTATTAATATATTTATTTTCCAAAGATAACATTAAATAACCGTTTCTAAACTCGTGAAAGTTGTTGTCCTTGATTATAAAAAAATACCTAACAAATTAAATAAATGAGTATGAGTATGAATAAGAGTTTACATTTATGGCAAATGTCTACTCCATAGCTTTAGTCTTACCATGCGACAAAAACTCCGATGCGTTATGATGGTTGCCATCACTTCAGACCAACAAACAGAGCATTACGAACAATCTAGTAAAGCTGATTTTCAACCATGCTAAATAAGTTTAGCACACGCTCACGCACGCATATACAAACTAAATTGCACAAAACTCGAAATGTTGACCGCATTGTGACATGTGCTGATGATTTTTGTCCAAAGTTTAAACGTATATACGTGCGTGAGAGGGTGCTAACTTATTTAAGTAGCATGGTTATAAAAACCAGCTTCACCAGGTTGTTCGCCGTGCTCCTTTCTTTATCTGAGTTTTATCACTTATCGTTGTGAATAAGACACCCGTCACCCTCGCACTCGCATACTCGACATAATCTGCAAATTTAGGACAATCCTCGTAAGCAAGGTGAACTGAGATTTTGAAACCGTACAGAAAAAGAATTTTCGTTACTTAAATCTATTGTAAACAACTTCAACCAAATGTAGAGATCAACCTATCTATATATAACAGGATTTAGATAAGTAATCCTCGGCTACCGTATTTTATCATTACCACGGCTGAGGAGTGTGAAATCCGGGTTTTATAGTATTATGTTGTTGACTTTACGAGATTTTTATGAGGGCTATAATAATACGTTGTTACAGCACTGTTCATTTTACAAGTGTCCATTCAACGTTTTTAAACGACTTAAAAAAGGAGGAGGTTCTCAATTCGTCGGAATCTTTTATTTTTACAAGCTTTTATTTATTTTTCACCTGTCCCGTTGTCTGTCTGTCTATCTCATTGATACAATAAAATAGAAGGGTTGTATGTATGAATATTTATGAAGAACGTTAGTTATTTTTAAAAGCGCTAATGGTCACGGGAGTCCGCTGGATTCGGGTGGCGCAGGACCGGTTACTTTGGCACTCTTTGGGAGAGGCCTATGTCCAGCAGTGGACGTCTTTTGAATGATATGATGATGTGCGCTCGGTAATGTAACTTCTTTTAAGATTCATTTAATAAGGTAAATAATGTTAAGGTTTTTTTTAATATTTATTACAATCATGGATATGATATCGACCGGGAGGATTCCCGGTCTTTGTAGTAATGTACTATTTACAGTTGTCTACCGTATTGTGCAAGTTATAATTATAGACATGAATAACGGGAACCCATCGACAAGCCGCGCTAACCCACGCCGTTCACTAATGAGAGCTAAATGCCGATAATTGATCTCAGAGGCCGTGCATATGATGATCTGTTCATCAAAACATGCCAATCTATCCATATCGGGTAGCTGATCGTGTTCTTTGAGACTAAAGTAGGCCTAGCGAGCCATATCGGGGCTCAAAAGGAAAATGCCCGTTACTAGGGTCACCGTGTTCTGAACGGGAACGGGAGAGAATGAACGGGAAAGGGATAGATTAGATCCCTCTCGACGAAAGACCACGTCGAGTCCGTGGACGGACACATCCACCGTGGGCCACGGCCTTGTAGGCTCGGATAAGAATAGGTCTACGGTCTCCCCCGCCTGTCGTAGAAGGCGACTAAAGGGGTCGCAGTGTTCTGGCGGGGGCCGGGGCAACAAACGGAGAATCAAATGTGCCGAGGCGCGAGGGGGGCTCCAGTGCGTTCAGCATGAGATCCTGGAGTCCCCCGCATGAGAGTAGAGATGCAGGGCAGCGTTCCTGACATAACCCAGTCACCCCCCGGTGAAGCGTAACTTTTCACAAGTTTTCTCCACGAAAAAAAAATTGAGACCCTGGGTAGACCTGACCCCGTATCATGGTCGGCCTTATCACGCGATAAGTGACAAGATAGAGCGTCTGTCTCGTTCTATTGAACGGTGTCAGCCAGTGACGGATGCTATATCTTGTCACTTATCGTGTGATAAGGCCGCCCATGCTACGGGGTCTGGATAGTTTTCTCGGAAATGATAATAGCGGTGAAAAGGGAAGAGGAAATAAATAATATTAGGGGACAATCTTAAGGCTGGTTTCCATTTTGATTAGCAGGTGCGTAGTGCAGGTGATTAGTGACTAGGTGTGGACAGCGACTGATTAGTGCAAGTGATTAGTTGGCTGTGTAGTAAGGTGAATAGAAGCGCGTTCTATTTTTTTGCGAGTGGACTGCGAGTAGCCACGCCCCGCGCGCCCTCCCTCCCCCTCACTCGCAGCGTGCCTGCCACTAAACTCGTGTGGACACTACTCGCACTACACACCTGCACTCGCACTAATCACCTGCACTCGCAGTGAATTGGACACTACTCGCACTACACACCTGCACTCGCACTACACACCTGCACTCGCACTAATCAAAGTGGAAACCAGCCTTTACACAAATCGAACTAGCCCCATGGTATGCTCAATAAGGCTTGTGTTATGGCTAGACGACGATACATGCTCATCACACAGATATTTGCCCTTACCGGGATTCGAACCCAGGACCAGCAGCGTCACTTCTCACTACCCACTATGCTAACCGGTCCCATATATATAAATATAGTTGAAAGCATTATTTGCGATTAGATTTTGAAACATTTTAACTCCTAACGTGCTGTGAAATTCCCGAGCTCCTTATAAAGACATTATTATGCTAAATTGAACGAGTTTATAAGATGACCACATACACACAATACATATGTCTATACTAACACAACACACACTAACTAAATTATAGTTGAGGTGGGGCTTGACATTCAATGCTAATGTTGTCGTTATCTGGCAACATTTACACTTAGCAACTGGTCTGTGTAGCAGATACAACAGAGTTTGTTGATTGGGTAATTAATTATCTGGCGTTCGAAATGTATAATAAATATGTTCGATGTACGTATCTACACTTATCAGAAGGTTAAAGGACATGTTTTTCTAAGAATGAATGGGAAGAATCTGTTATTTTTAATTTCGCTGTTAATTGTCATGGAAAGTTATAACTAATAACAAAAGAGTGACGTACGCGTCTGAAAAGTCGAGAAGGACATTTGCCTACTTATGTGCTATTCCGTACATAAATACCTATAAGGTAACCGTCCGAGTGCTCGACTCTGTACTACTCTGTACTGTGCTGGCGTTGCCAGCATTACGCTGAGTTGTGACCATTTCGTGGCAAATGTGTATGTGCGTACGTGTCCACAGTTTGTCTTTTTGCCACGAATACATGTTTTCTTTCTTTCTTTCTTTCTTACTAGTATATATATATGGGCACTAATTCAAAGTGACATGGCTTAAATTCGAATGAAGAAAAATCCTAAGAGATCCTTCGAATTTAACCCATATTGCTTTGAAATAGAGTGCCCATGCCATATACTAGTACTGCGTCGAGCACTCGGACGTTTACCTTACCATCTACATTGTGACAGTACAAAATAATAATGGCTCTGAGATGTAGAACTCACGAATCTGCGTATTATTATAACTTTTTTCTAAAAACTGAATCTACAAAAAAACAACGGGTTGCACTCCGGGAGTGCCGGCAGAAGTGAAAACTGGAATATGCACGCAGATTGCATGGCGTTTGCGCCCTTTTTCTCGCTAACTCGAATGGCGCAGCCAGTCTCGTACTACGGCATCGTCCCGAATCTGGAATCTCTCACCTTACGGTCACGTGACAATCTGTGGCGAGCAATTTTTCCCCGTCCCAAAAAGTGCACAGCGCCGCTAAGGAAGTTTTCACTTCAAAAAAACTATATAATTATCGAACCGACTCACAATATTTCACGAGAATCTGTTGGGAATGCGACTTGTAGAGGAGATCAGCTGGATAGCCGGATATATGAAAGAATTTTAGCCTAAGCTCAAACAGAGAACTTCGTTCCCTTCGCTCGCTTGTTCGATTATATGGCAGGAACTTTTGAAGTGGATACTTCTTTGCTCGCGTTCTTGTATAGGGGTACAGTTCAAAATTGTTTTAATCCTACTTTATTTGCCATTAGTTGTTAATCACAAAATGTTATTGTTTATGTGGCGGACATGAAAATAATGCTGAAATGACCGCCATTTTCAATGAATCGCGAGTCAAATGAGCTTCGTCAGTCAATGTTGCCATATATAGCGATTTATCTGTACTTATACAGATTTTAGTGAATTCATTCAGATATATATTTTACGGGTACACCATAATACAAGGCTTGGCCGGTTTTTTTTTATTATGGTTCCATAGCCAACAAAGAAGTATTCACTTAAACTTAATTAACGGTTGTATCTCCGACACAACCCGCTTCTTTTTCTTTTGCAAGTAGGTATTGTAACGAGTTTGAGGAAGTTTAAATATTTCGTAAACTGCACAAATGCAACATTGCAAATAAGTATCTTTTGCAACTGCATTTTGTCACCGACTTTTCCTTAGTCTCACTACCAACCCGTTTTTCCTTCCCCCGACCTTTCCCCGTGCAAACCAGTGTTGAAATATGCATTGCCTTCGAAATATGCGAATCACAACCTAGAATAAGCTGACCCCGAACTGTATATATATTATCATGACCGTGGCAAAACAGCATACGGACTGCCTGATGGTAGCCTATAGACACTAGCGCTGATTCCTACAGTGGAGCTAAGTATACGGATGCCACCATAAGGGACGGAAAGGCTCCTATGCAGCTAAATTTAGAACTGAGGGACAATCACGTAACGTTTTCAACGCGTGTTAGATAGATCCAACTGTCATGTGTCCGTGTAAAAATTGACGTACCTGCTGGTCTCAAAATGGCTGACGGCTTACCATTAACCAACCTACTTAATTCGGGCGGGTAATGGGTTATTTGCCGCAACTCATAATAACTCAGCGGCGCTACCACGAAAATCGAATTACGAAGTTCGTATATCTCTGTCTCTGTCGTTTGAATACCTTAAAGCATAAGTGCGATAGACGCAGAGATATCCGAACTTCGTAATTTTCGATTTTCGTGGTAGCGGCGCAGTTGCGGCGATTAAAAAGTGGAACAATGAAGACAAGGACAACGAATGATAATATTGCTTTCTGTCACACTTATTGAGATTAGTAACATAGCTTGTCTATAGTAATCCTCCGTCCATTTTATATGTGGGGGGGGGGGCTAAACGAACCTTCACAACACAAGTAGGTACAGTACAGTCGAGTTCATACATCATAAACACTAGTATCCTGTGAGCTGTAAAACTAACGCGCCTGCCTTTTTTCTTCGAAAAAGTGTATCGACTAAAAGAAACTTCGCTCGCCACACAAAATTTCACGAGAAACGGTTGAGAAATGCAACCTGTAGAGGAGAACAAACGATTTTCGGCCCAAACTGAAGCATAGAACTTCGTTCGCTTCTCTCGCTCGTTCAATAATTATATGTGTACCTACGTTCTAAAGGATCAAAAACATCTGAGCAGTCCTTTAACGACAAATACGCAATGTATTTTTCACATGATTTTGGTCACTTTGCACGTGGGTAAATCGCCAATAATTATTGACCTTTAGATAATAGTTTTTTTTTAGTATAAGGTTTTAATCACTGGCCACCCTTCATACCTGGCCAAACCATGCATTCGTTCGGTGAAACGTTTGTCGGTGAAATAAGGGGACACTCATAAATATATGAACAGGACTATATTGTCAATGTCATAAAGGTGTGTATGGCTAGTCCTATTTCATCATCCTCCTGAATAGCGTTATTCCCGGTTGTGCCCTAAAAGAGCCCGGGTTCCGCTTTGACACCTAATCCCAAGATTTGACATAGTCACTAGTTTTACGTCACGGACGAGTTTTACGTTACGTTCGGATGGCAGTCACGTAAGACCTTCCAACCCAGGGGGAAAACTAGACCTTATATTCATATTCATATATATTATTGGTATAACATTTTAACTTTTTGGGAATATTGGGATTAGACCGGTTTCCTCAGGATGTTTTCCTTCACCTGAAAGCTAACGGTAAATATTCCGTACATAAGTTCCGAAAAACTCTTGAGTACGATTCGAGTCCTTATTTATGTACGTATATTAATACCCCTGACTGTACTTAAAACAGATATTAATGTCAATGACAAGGTTGCAGGACCAATTCGTCCAACAGTCGTGTTTCAATCAACTTGCAGCCGTCAATTTCAATAATCAAATCGACAGTCACGATGATTACCTACTTTTTACCAAATGGCGTCGTAACACTGGGTCTCATTCGAAACGCGCAACATTATAATAATTTATTGAGATAATTTAAGAAACTTAACATCCCATAAAAACATTCCATGTAAAAAAGACGCAAAGTCCTGAAACTCTTCCACCGTAAAATGTTGTGAGATATTTCGTAGAGCCAAGTCTTAGGCATTCTTATTAATCTTTATTTGCTAGCTAAATAAAATTCTGCAACTTGGCAATCACACAACTTTACTGCATTTATGGATTTTTGCATACCTAAAACTATGTAGTATTGTGTGATTACTAAGTCACAACATTTTATTTAGCTAGCAAATAAAGATTAATAAGAATGCCTGAGACTTGGCTCTACGAAATATCTCACAACTTTTTACGGTGGAAGAGTTTCGAGACTTGGCGTCTTTTTTACATGAAATGTTTTTTATGGGATCTCACTTCTTTTTGTAGGTTATTGTGCTATCAATACATACAAATTATGAATGCAGTCCCATTGTTGCTTTTTAATTTTCCCATCCCATTCGCTGCAAATATAACTTTGTAATCCTATATGTTTATATGGACTTATTTATGCAGTTAGTGTATCTAAAAAACTGGACTGAAATTGCATTTTTTTTAATTTCCCTTGATTTATACACTAAACACTAATTTTATTCTAAATTTGAAGCTTCTATGTATGCTAGAAGTGCCTTAGACTTTTGATGATCGGTGAGTCAGTCAGTGAGTGACAAAATTTAGAAACTGACTAATTATAATTCTTAAACTACTGGTTCAAATCGAATAAAATTTGAAATATATCGTGTTTATACAATGCGTGCTTGGTTACTGAAAATTCAGGCTTCTAGTTTTATCCGCAACGAAGTTATAGGCGGGTCGAAAATGGCCTGAACTGCTTCGAGAAAAGGATGGTACGGCCGTGCCGCTGTTTTGCTCGACTTGGCGGGGGCACTCCCGTGCCCCCAGATACCTATGCTCATCAGTGGTGTAGCTGAGGTACCTAGCATGGGTGGCATTCCATGCAGAAATTGTGTCATAGAGGTTTACGGGGGCGAAAAATTTACCCACCTACCTAGGTTTAATTTCAGGGAAAACTCGTTAAGTAACTCCGGGTTTTCACCCATATAAGGAGACTCCTAAGTCTTAAGTAGGTACTATATAATTTACACTTTAAACCGACTTCAATTCATTACTTCACCAAACTTTTTTGGAAAAACATATTTTTTTTTTTTTAAATTTATTAAATCAATATGTTTAATTTTACAAAATCTTCTTTCCTTAGCCACTATTGGAAACCTTGGTAGGTTTATATAATAGCTGGCGAGATCGCACGGATCGATCCGCACTAGTAATATATTAACATTACACTAGTATTAATTAGTGTTAATTAGTGTTGTGTGTGTGTGTATATGATACTGACATCAAAACAATATGGATTTCGTAAAGGAAAATCCACAACCCAGGCCTGTTTCGATCTAGTACAAATTGTTTCAGAGAGTATAAATAATAAGGAACTAGTCTTGGCTCTTTTTCTATATTTAAGCAAAGCTTTTGATTTTATAGACCATGCTATTCTTCTAAAAAAGCTAGAATCCTATGGCATAAGCGGTTATGCTTCAAAACTGGGTAGAAAGCTATCTAAAAGAAAGACTTCAATTTACGGAAATTGAAAAACTGGTTCGAAAAAATAGTAACAGCCTCACCAGGGAAAAATATAGGTCCGATGTCTTGTTAAATAAAACGGGTGTTCCCCAAGGCAGCATCCTAGGCCCATTACTATTTCTAATCGCAATTAACGATGTACCAAATTACATAAAAGAACATTATATCATGTTTGCCGATGATACTACCCTGATAATAATTTAAGGAGACAAGAACAACCAGTTAGGATTTGAATCTAGTGTAAATAATACATTAGCAGACGCAATTAACTGGCTAAGAAACAACAAATTGAAGATTAATATAGAGAAAACAAAGGCGATGCAGTTTTACTCCTAATATTCACCCACTGCCTATTCAAATTGGCTATAATAATGTTAAGGTAGAGTTGAATGACGTAGTAACATTTTTAGGTTTTAATCTTGATAAAAATTTGAACTGGAAAAGTCATGTAGATTTCCTATGCACAAAACTGGAGCGATTTGTGTTCGCTCTAAAGAGACTGAGACAAACCGTGTCAAAAGACGCAGCACTCACGGCATATCACGGCTATGTTTCTTCGGTCCTAAACTATGGCCTGTTAATGTGGGGAAATTCTGTGGAATCTGACAGAGTTTTCAAACTCCAGAAAAAGGTGTGTTCGCGCCCTAGATAGGGCATGGTTTCTGGACAGCTGCAAACCTTTGTTTCGAAAGTTTGATAATACTTCCGCTTCCTTGCCTGTATATCCGTAATGCCTGTTTATTTGTTAAGGAAAATCCAGATTATTTCCCTTATCGTAGTGACACTACTGTAAAGCACACAAGAGCTCAATACAAAAACCAATTATACCAGCCTCCTTGTCAATCAGCCATTTATAAAAAAAATGCTATAATACATATGTGTATACTCATCTTTAATAGCTTACCTGATCACATAAAATTAGAAAGGGAGACCATTTTCAAAAGGAAGTTAATGAGGTGGCTACCGAATGAATGTTTTTTTAGGGAATATTTGATATTTGTTATTAAAAAATAGGTTTAAGTGACTTATTTCATAATTAAAGTTGATATTGTAATTAAAATTAAGACCTAATAACAATTTGCACACCTGCAGGTCGAATATGTATTGTACTTACTGACTTTTAAGAACCTGCTACCATATTCTGGCAAATAAATTGATTGATTGATTGAAACCACATAAGAGTCCGCAGTAAGCTCGGCCGAATTTCACCTTCCCATTCAAACGTAGTTACGCTCTCATTTTAAAACTACGTGTTTGATTGTGACGAAACTTTGCATATACAATGACATGAGGTATATCTATGTCTGTAATTAGTTTATATGGTGCCAGTTTATAAAACAAACAAAATACAGCAAAAACAAGTTTTGTATGAAAAACTTAAATTCGCTGTATTTTTTTACTATGGTATCTGAAGCGACATAAACTAATTACAGACATAGATATACCTCATTTCATTGTACATGCAATGATTCGTTACACTCCAACACGTAGTTTTAAAATGAGAGCGTAACTACGCTTGGATGGAAAATCGAACTTACTGCGGACTATAGTGGTACCTATGTGGTACTTGCATGAAAATTTTCGCTTTTCCTTTCCAATCATTATCACATGAAAAACCCAAGTCGGTATACGGTCATAATATTTGAGGAGTTCCGTCGATTCCTCAAGGATCTCAGTATTGATACTTCATTATAGTTGCTACTTCAACGAAATCATGTCAGAATCGTTGACGTACCTACTTTACATCCTTGAGGAGTTCCATAAGTCATCTGTGGTCATCATTTACCACCACCACTTTACCAAAATTGCGATTTCCGAGGGTAAATACACGAGTTATAATATAATAGAAAATACCGAAATCACTACACGCGTGCCTATCAAATTTGAGGGCAGTTCTCAATTTCCCTGGGATCCCAACATCAGATCCTGACTTGGTGACAATTGGGACCAGCAGTTTCGAATTATTTTGAAAATCAGTCCACACTTGACAGAGATTGGCGAACATGCGTAAAAATAAAACGTATACAGTGGAACATATAACCTCCTTTTTTTTGAAGTCGGTTAATAATACTTATCTAAAAATGAGTTCATATAACTAAGTAATGTAACTTCACAATACATTTGAACGCAATTTCTGGTATTAACTATACACTTAATTGAATTATCATTATCTAAGTTTAATTGTAGATATCTTTATCTTTTGTAAAGTACCTACGTATAGTAGATAGGTTTGAGTTAGAAATATTTAAGTGGGTATAGGTAGGTACCTACTTCATTCTTATAGGTGACATTAAATAAATGGCAATCTATTAACTCTTTTTTCATTACAAATACTTAAGTAGAACTTGAGTGAAGTCCTCCACCCCTAACAAACGTATTTACTACTTATCAAGTCCCGTTTAGTAAGAATATGTTTATAGGCTGAGGTACAACCCTATCAACTAGCTTGTCATATTTAGGGTAGGTTGCACCAACGCTTCTGTAATCATACCTATGCGGCGTTCGTTAAAATCTGAATGTAAGTTTGACAAGTTTAATCATGGAATGACAGCTGCCGGCGCCATAATTAACGTTAATCGGTCTGTACCTAAACGTAAGTTGGTGCAACCAAATCTCTACTATAATCGTAAAGAAGTAAACTTTGTAACCTTACTGAGTTAAAGAAATGTAAGTTTGTGTGCAGGAGTAAATCTCCGGGACCACCAATCCGATTACAAAAATTCTCTTACAAGTATTTGTAATGGGCTTTCGGAATAGGCAGGTTATATTTTACCCCGTAGATTCTCCGTGATACGCGGACGGAGATGCGCGGGCAGCTTGTTAATGTACAGTCGAGTTCTCCGATATATACAGACAAGACAACCTTTCAAAAATATCTACACATCGCCTAGTGTCTGCAATACGGCCACATCTCAAATGTATTTTACTTTCGAGATGTGACCGTATTGCACTGTGCAATAGAGCCACATCTCAAATGTATTTTATTCTTGAGATGTGGCTGTATTGCAGTCACTAGGCGACATGTGTCTTATGTCAGTAATAATAAAGTCTCTGTATAGATATTTTTGAAAGGCTGTCTGTGTAGATATTGGAGAACTCTACTGTACACGTAGGTACTAAGTAGGTAATCTATAAATACTATATGTAATGTTAGAAATTGTAGTTGTAGTTTTGTTAGTTTATAAGTCTGTATGTATGTTATGGGTAATGTCCGGAACCGCTTATTTATAAAATTTATTTCACCTGCATGTACATACAAATGACTAGTGGATGGTTATAGGCTATATAATAGCCAGCGGGTTTCCCTGCTTTCTTAGCAATACGCGGTCGATGCCGCGCGGGTAGCTAGTTTCATATATTTTATTAGCTTTCATCGCAATTTAGACGTTCAAACTACCACAAACTTCTGAAATATTCAAATACAAAACAAAAATGGAACAAGTGTAAAATAAGTTGCTTAATAAATGCGTTAGTATGGTGATAACTGATAATACTGTGATAAATTATTCACGTTACTTTTTTTACGTCACTACCTACGTCAAATACATGTTGGTTATGTTGTTGAAACAAAACTTGTAGCTTTCCTATACGTCATGTGACATAAATATATTTAAATAATTTCATTCATTCATTAATTTCAGTTATCCTCTTGTCGGTGGAGTATTTTCCATTTATCTCTGTCGAACGTCAGCCCTTCGATTTGCTGATACGACACGACACCAGCTTTTTCCTTTATTTGCTCCATATAACTGCGCCGTGGAAGGAGAAGGGAAGACCCCAGCCTCTCCTTCCTTCTATATTTCCTTCCATGATGGTTAAAGAAGTTGTCGTACCGTATCAAATGACCAATCATTTTCGCCCTTCTAGTGCTGATGGTGTTCAAGATCGATTTCTTCTTTTTACCCTTCTCAAAACGACAATTTCGACGATATTCGCAAAAAAAAAATAACTATTTGAGGCAAAGATGCGGAAGTACCTAATGGTTTACGAGTTTTGGCAACTATTTCGAATACCTACGTAGTACCAAATAGTTATTATGTCAACTCCCACGACGACAGGAATTTGCTAATCTTCCGAAAACATTTCAAAATTAAATAACTAGATACTATCTATAATGCATACCCAGTTAATACTTAAAAATAATACGTTATAATTACTGTTTATCGAAAGAGTTTTAATATAAGACATGCGCTGATTTAATATGTATTGGGCTGAATAGAATTTCAACGTCATAAATGTTTATTTTTAAATTGAACTTGCTCTCTTCAATATGTCATAAATATTTACAGCGATTCTTCTAACTTTAATGCCATTTTAATAAGTAATCTGACCTGTTTTTTAAATATTAAAAAGTTTAAAAAATTACGTATAACCTAAAGTACTCACCAAAAATTACAACGATAAATTAAATATAAATAAGGCACGGCACTGATCACACAACGCGAGTAACTACTTATATCGAACGCACTGATAAGTGTTCGATTTTTAAATTATGTAACGAGCTCCCATTGGCGCGAACGGAGCGAAGCGACCGGCGCGCGCAGCATCCACGCTCGATTTTGGAACACTGGCTACTGGCTAAATAAATTCAAATTACGGTCCTTCCACTACTTCGCCAATTGTTACATATTTCAACACAACCCGTTAAGCTATTTTCGTCCCTACTACGTATTACAATAAACGTTATAATAGCATCTATTGCGAATGCCACTGTATGTATTTTTACTATTTTTAGCTAACTCTTGTTTGGACAGCGGTTTACTTCGGCCCCTCAATACATAGGTACAGGTCGACACACGTAAAAAGGCTCTGCGCGCCATATTAAATGTATGGCCGCCAGAGAACGTTTTACGTACCCTGTGTGATTGGGCTTTTAGCTAATCTCTGGAACATCGGACCGCGTTTATCTAATACAAACATATTTTAATCATTAACTGATTACATTTACTATAATGTATACACTAACTATGGACCTATACCTAATTATATTACACTATTAGGTATTTTAATTAGAATTTCAGATGTCAGCCCTAATAATAAGTAATCAAGTCTCGGAAATTATTCTCTCAAAGTATATAATATCTGCTTTTCACCGTCCGTTTAACCCTATTAAAATTGACCCAGTTAATGCGCTGATTGCAGAAATTGATACAAATGATGCATGCTGGTTTTCTAACTACCCGCATTATTTTTATTTTACACCCAAGGACCACTACCTATTGAGATTTTCATAACATGGCCACGCGAAACGAAAGAAGTCGCTCATGCACATCAATGTATGGGTGAATTGCATAAAAATTGTATATAGTTAAGGACCTTAATCTAATCTAATGCTTTAACTTTTCTCCATTGTGTCACGAAAGTTAACCATATAAAATGTATGGGTAATTGTCGTTACACACTGGAAAAAAGTTAAATCATAGATTAGATTCAGGCTCTTAACTACGTATTTTTTTTTTGCAATTCACCCGTATGGGCAGCCGCTTGTCGCCCGCTGCCGCGCACACCGTAAGGTTTGAGCGTTTCCATTGTCGTTTGACAGCTGCACGCATCGTCTTTTTATAGTCTACGACGTTCCATACCTTGTGATGGCACAGTATAGTGAACTGGATTGGAATAAGAATATAAGAAACTAACCTCGTTTATTTTTAAAACCGGTTTCGGTTACATGCCTAAGAATAATAATTGTTAAGGTATTTGAGAAGGTATCTACTGATACCTACTTAGGTGCAAACTGTTAAGATTGCTTTTTGCATATTGTATGAATGCATCATAATACCGTAAAACTTTGCTTTACGGCGCAACACTAACGTTTTGCACCTCCCTAATCTTTCAAGATGGACTCTCTCTCTTTTCCTTTTACCTTGGTGCTGTCATGTACTGCTCATGTATATTAAATAAAAGAAATGTTTGCTACGAGTCGACTTTATAATTGCACTGATATCCCGCTGTTCCTGACGTCCGTCTGATCTGGCCCGGGGCTCCGCTTCTTCAGCCACTCATGCGATCCGATCCACGTGCGACCTCCAACATAAACAACTTTTGTAAGAAGCTATCTACAATACATATCATTTATACTACGAGTAAGAAGGTGGCAAACAATAAGCATAAGTACGTTCTGCCTGATATATCATATGGAGTTACTATAGTAAGCAAACGACTCCAGAAGAATCGCTAGCGCGTTGCCGACCCTTTATGGATGTGAGGATTAATTGTGTTGATAGCTAGAGGCGAATATGGATCCCACACTCAACACAGCTCATCCTCGGGAGCTCTGACCACCTTACCCACCACCAGGAACACAACACCACATCCCAACGGACTCTACGGAACAGAACAACTAACTATAGTGGCGTAAGCACATCCTTAAGAGTCCGCAGTAAGCTCGATTCACCATAGAAAAGTAAAAATGTTTCCTGCTATACAAAGGTTGTCTGGAAGAGATCGCTTTAAAGCGATAAGACCGCCTGTTGATACCATTATTTAGTAAGCAATATTTTTTTTGTATGATGTTTCTCTCCTGTCGTGGTGCAACAAAGAGTATTTATTATTATTATTAAAAGTAGGTACGTTCTCATTTTAAAACTGCGTGTTGTATTGTAACGACTGCATATACAATGACATGAGGTATATCTATGTCTGTAATTAGTTTATGTAGCTTCAGATACCATAGTAAAAAAAATAGAGCTATTTTAAGTTTTTCATAAAAACTTGTTTTAGCTGTATTTCGTTTGTTTTATAATCTGGAACCATATAAACTAATTACAGACATAGATATACCTCATGTCATTGTATATGCAATGTTTCGTCACAATCCAACTCGTAGTTTTAAAATGAGAGCGTAACTACGTATAAGGTGAAATTCGGCCGAGCTTACTGCGGACTCTTAAGGTACAAGTTGGATGCCGACCGCAGTCAGCAGCAGTAGACGATGTGTCGCAGCGACACTACCGGTTTCTATTTATTTCTATGACGGCGATGTGTCGCTGGCGACGACGGGTATTTCATAGAAACCAGTAGTGTCGTTGCGACACGTCGTCTGCTAATGTGCTGATGACGGCATTGTCGGCAACGTGTCACTGGCTACGAAAGGTATTTCATAGAAACCAGTAGTGTCGCCGCGACGCGTCATCTGCTGGTGTACTGATGACGGCATTGTCGGCGACTTATCACTGGCTACGAAAGGTATTTCATAGAAATACATAGAAACCAGTAGTGTCGCTGCGGAACGTCTGCTGGTGCGTGCTGATGACGGCATTGTCGGCGATGTGTCGCTGGCTACGACGGGTATTTCATAGAAATACATAGAAACCAGTAGTGTTGCTGCGACACGTCGTCTGCTGGTGTGCTGATGACGGCATTGTCGGCGACGTGTCACTGGCTACGAAAGGTATTTCATACAAATACATGGAAACCAGTAGTGTCGCTGCGAAACGTCTGCTGGTGCGTGCTGATGACGGCATTGTCGGCGATGTGTCGCTGGCTACGACGGGTATTTCATAGAAATACACAGAAACCAGTAATGTTGCTGCGACACGTCGTCTGCTGGTGTGCTGATGACGGCATTGTCGGCGACGTGTCACTGGCTACGAAAGGTATTTCATAGAAATACATAGAAACCAGTAGTGTCGCTGCGACACGTCGTCTGCTGGTGTGCTGATGACGGCATTGTCGGCGACGTGTCACTGGCTACGAAAGGTATTTCATAGAAATACATAGAAACCAGTAGTGTCGCTGCGACACGTCGTCTGCTGGTGTGCTGATGACGGCATTGTCGGCGACGTGTCACTGGCTACGAAAGGTATTTCATAGAAATACATAGAAACCAAGTAGTGTCGCTGCTACTGTCGGGTTCAACTTGTTCCTAAACAACGTCTCCATTCACGCGCCGCCAAACGTCCTGCTACTATGGAGTAGATACCTGCTACTAGAGAGCTCTTGGGAGCATGGCTTTTACTACTCAGTGGCACATAATTAATAATAGTAACTACTTATGTACAGAAGAGGCTTTGTATAACAAATAGTCCAGTCAATGAACTGACAACTTGTAAGGAAAAAAAATCAATTTTCTGTATAACGGATATATTATCAATTTAATAGTTACCCACTTTACCCAGCGACAGAATCCGACAAAACTTCAGACATCAAATAAATGTTAAATTAACTAGCTTCTAGAAAGTCAGAAAAAATATTAATAAATATTTCTGTCTTTATTTTTGTTCCTTTACATTTGCTTTATAATATTCAAGTTTAATCATACAAAAAAGACAATGCATGCTTCATTTAAATCTACATAATTACTTCCGGGTGGAAAGTTTGTCGGATTCTTGAATACAGCATCTTCGAATAACATTTTAGAATGAAATCAACAAAAAAACGCTATTATAAATTATTATTTTTCAAAATCGTATTTTGCCGGGAGTTAAAACCGATGCTGGACAGCTAAAAAACCTCAAACCAAGTACCTAAGTATGGCATCCCATTCTAATGCATGCACGTGCTATTTCGTCTACTAAGCTTGTCACGAGTGCGTGTTACTTATCGTCATGGTTCGTGATACGTCGCATTTCTTAATTTATGATTCATTTCGCAAAAATATTCTGTGGTTTACAATTACAGGACTGTCAACCCTAAATGGGCCCCAAATTAAAGTCCGTGACTGTACAACGTCGACGCTATGGTACGATAAGTGATACTATCATCCATGTTCTGGTGCACCTCGGAGGTGCGCAAGAGACGAGTTTAGCCGAAGAGGCAACAGGCCTCCCGAAAGCCCTTCACCACAGATTGGAGACAGCTCATCCGACTTCGTTTGATGTCATTTGAATAACATTTTGACCAAAACTAGCTGACACAAAACCCAGTAGACTGGACCATGGCAACTGGCGACAGAAAAGTTGAGTTCCATGAAATCAGATGTTATCATTCACTCGCCGCCCGCATGCGCATGGCGCCTGCTGTCGAAAGATCATTATCGCGGCGAGAGTTTTATCTTTATCACAAATCAGGCGCTATCGGTGAAATTCTGATTTCAGCAATGTTAGATAACCGATACGATTGCGATTGATGGTGTAATCGAACGGAGTTCTAACAGATTCTCGTCAAATGTGAGCAGATTCGTTAATTATATACTTAGTTTTTGGGGTTCCGCACCCAAAGGGTATAACGGGAGCCTATTACTAATAAGACTCCGCTGTCCGCCCGTATGTCTGTCTGTCCGTCTGTCACCAGACTACAGTCTGCATGTCACATACATGTCATGAACCTTGATAGTTAGACAGTTAAAATTTTCACAGATGTTGGATATTTCTGTTGCCGATATAACAAAAAATTACTAAAAAACAATAAAATAAATATTTAAGGAGGCTCCCATACAACAAACATGTTTTTTTACGGATAATGGTACGGAACCCTTCGGGCGCGAGTCCGACTCGCACTTGGCCGGGTTTTGTTTTTCCCGTCACTATCCTCCTAAGCCCACCATACAACACAAAATGGCATTGTGGCCAGATGAAGACGTAAAATTGTGTACTCACCACGGGCGGTAATTCGTAAAGCCCCAGATCGCATATTTATGGCCCTCACCTTCGGTTCGGGCCACAAACACCTGCGATCTGGGCTATTCAGGAATTCACCGCCCTAGATACGTAATGTACTATAAATTCCAGAAAAAGTCGTATGAGTAGGCCCATGGGCCTTAAGAGGCTATTACGAAACGAAATAATATATATTTAAGTCAGGGTCCTGAGTTCTGCAGCTCTCAGAGCCACAAGTATGTAGTTCCACAATAGCAGTCGTGGATCCAGGATGTTGGTTTTGAGGAGTTTGACAACGTTTCGGGGGCTTGACCCCTCTGGATCCGCTGAACAATATCTCACAGATGAAATACTATTTACTTACAATACCCTGAACCAAAAATAGACATTCGAAGTCAAATTATAATAACACCACAACTCGCTCTGTACGTATGGCGTTGTGAAGGTCTCCAGAACTCCCATCAAAGCGAATTGACTTTGATAAACTTTTAAGGGAACAAGGGAAGCGTAACAAAAACACACGAGTAGGTACTCGAATACCTTTATTAGAGAAAACAATATAAGATTTATAAGTATCAATACAATCTATCAAGCAAAATTACATATGCTTCCATATTATACAACAGCACGTCTATCATGCGACGGCCGCGAGATACTCTCGATTTTTCGCGCACTATATCGCTTGTTCTTAGTGTTCTAATAAGAAAGAGACGGATAGTGCGAGAAAAATCGAGAGAGCTCGCGCGCCGTCGCATGATAGCCGCGCTGGTTCGGTAAATTCACCAAAGCCGCAAGAGAAATATATATCATCAGTGAAAACTAAGCGTACGGCCACTGCAGATCGTTAACGGTTACGATAGCCTATGGATGCTTGTATGTTAACTTACACAATTCTTCTTTCAACGTTACCTAGCATCTGTATGTTTACTCTCTGCATTATAAATGGGAAACTGATATTTCTTGATATTATTGGACTTTCAACATGCTTAGAAAATGACTAGTGGCCTAGTGGGACATAACCAGACCTAGGATTCCGTGGGGCAAATCGTCTTGACAGCTAGGGACTTCCTATATCGATAAACTCATTTATCGATACTAGTTCTAAATACTAGTGATCACTCAAAGGTTTGCTTATTAAATGTTTTTTTATTAAAATAATATAATGTAATAAAGTAACTACTCAAATTTCTCCTTCATTTTTGGAAAATTCTTAAATTTTTACTTTTCACAATCTATTTCTTCATGACCGTCCCATCTATTATTGTTAAAGTACACCACCAGAATTTTTTCCATATTTTCAGGCGTTAAGCTTCTCCGTCTTGGCTGAAAAATCCATTTCAGGTGGCTAAAGGACTTTTCAATTTCTGTGGAGGTTATGGGAGCATAACAAAATTTCATAAGTTTATTTTTCGGTTGTAATGTGACTTCTTCACCTTTTTGTAACAAATTGATTTTTTTCATTGTTTCGTACCCGAAGTTTTTGTAAAAAGTTGTTTTTTTAAAAGTTACAAAAAACACACAATGTTGGGGGCGGTCACTAGTATTTAGAACTAGTAACGATAAATGAGTTTATCGATATAGGAGTCCCTAGCTGTCAAGACGATTTGCCCCACGGAATCCTAGGTCTGGACATAACATAACCATCGCAACTACTGACAGAAAAAATATTCACCCATATGGTAATTTTGCTTGCCTGATTGTTAGCGGTTACCATAGCCATATTGATACACAATACCTCTTTAACATAACCTAGCACTATTTATCTTCCTAGCCTTACACATAGTAATTTTGCCTGACAGAAGTCAGAAAGAAGGCACTAATCCTCATCCATAGCTTCTTGTTTCTTCTTCTTCTTTTTCTTCTTCTTGACGCTGGTGTCCAGCTCCTGTGTCGCGTTCAGGGCCTCCTCCATGGCCTCCTTCATCACTTCTATGTTCTTCTTCGGAATGTCACCGGTTTCGTAGAACTTCAGACGGTCTTCTACTTGTTGACGGAGTTTCTCGCCGAATATTGTTGTTTGGGTTTCTGTGATTCAAAATGAAAAACATTTAGAGATATGGGATATGTCACTACTGAGCTCCCTTCTCAGGTAGGAAAACCGCTCATAATCTTTGGATCAGACAAATAACCAAGAGATTCATGGGCGTACCCACCGTGGGGCAAGGTGAGGCATTTGCCCCACCCTGCTCTCTGACCCGAAGCTAAGATTTTTTGGGCAAAATTAAGTATTAATTTGGTTACTCCCTTTATAAGGCCGAGGGAACTATTTTCCCACCATGAATGAATCTTATTTCTATGAGATAGGGTTCAATTCTCTGAAAAACCAGATGCCTTTATGCCCGTTAAATGGTTAAAAAATAACTTCTTCCCCACCCCTTAAATGCTTTCTGCGCAGGTGCATCGTTGTAACTTATATTTGCGGTACTACTGTACACCCATGAAGAAATTAAATACCTACATTTTTCACCCCCAACACAATATAAGAGTGTTATAAGTTTAATATGTGTATCTGTGTGCCTCCCTGTGGCATCGTATATCGCAAATGAATAGACTGATTTGAGTGCTTTTCAAAGTTCTTGTCTGCCGAGGTAGTTCTTAGTAACTGTTCGTTGTACAGGGATTTTTATTTATTTAGTTATGAAAGATCATGTTTGAAACACACACTTAATGTGAATCTCGTTGTAGATACAGCTTCATAATGACAGTTTGACATGTAGGACATGTACCACGCCTTCAGGACCAGAGATGGACCAAAAGAGACTATATGGAAGGGCCCACAAGGAACACGCAGAAGGGGAAGACCTTATGCCAGATGGGACGAAGACACAAAGAAAATAGCAGGCCCAAATTGGGTTGAAGAAACCCAATCTAGAAGAAACTGGCACTCGGGTAAAAACCACCCCAATAAAAAATACCTATCTTGACTTTAAAATCGATCTAAATCGAACGATAAATCCGTTTGCAGAGAATGATGCAGAAATAAATGTTGCAATATTTATAAATTTCTCAGTCCACACGGAACTGGAAAGTTATACGCATTGCATATGTTGTAGCACATCCGTTATTACCGCAAACAGACACGCTGCATTGCGATAGATCAAAGTGTGCAAATATTACAGTAAATGGACTAATTATGTTTAAATGTTATCACTAGACCCCGGATTGTTGAGGCACTGACGTCACAATAGGGTGATTTGGGGAGTAAATGGAACAGTATTAATTAATACGGATTTATTAAGATAAGATAATATAAAAAATATCATATAGTGTTAATGAATACGAAATTGTACTTATTATTTTTTGGTATATATATTATTGCGAATCTTCCTATAAATAAATTGTCAGTTGATTAAAATATCGACGTTGCTCTTTCGTTAACGGACTCTCCGTAACATATCAATAGTTGTTCTAAATGACTTGCGGTTAGGCTACGTCTTCTAGCAGAATATATCCACTTCAAAAAAGAAAAGCTTCATTCCACTGAGACAGATGTTATTGGAGCATATTTGAAAAGTTTGCGGTTGTCAAAGCAATATTTGTAACGATTGCTTGGATTTATTTAATTAACGCCGCTCAGTTTTTCGAAAACTAGTAAACATAGAAATTTAAGTCTTGCAGTTATATAGCAAAAATGTAATATCGATCGATTCACTGGGAATTTTTTATTGTGACTTTATTAAATTTTATTCGATTACGTACCGTAAATGAAATAATCTTTTTCTCTGGTGAAATGAATATACATTTTTATCTTATCTTATAATTTATGTATCATTTTGTTCTACCATTCCATTTACTCCCCAAATCACCCTATTGTGACGTCAGTGCCACAACAATCCGGGGTCTAGTTATCACTATCAGTCAAGGCATATCCAGCTAAGTGCTAAATACTAATTACTTTATAGGTGGTTGATTGAAGGTACAAGTTATAATAGGCTTGTGACCTTAGATTTATTTGCGATGCCATTCGAACCAGGTTTTGGAGAGGAACAAATGTTGATGTTGACAGACGATTATGTGAAAAGATGTGTCTGCGCTGTCTGAAAGTGACCCATACCTATTTTAGATTTGGGCCTGTTTGGTTCACAATTATGTAGAATAGATAGAAGAAAGCTTGATAATCATTATATGAGACTACTGACCAGAGAAGCAGTCGATCCTGGACGCGATGGAGCACTTATTGGCCAGATAGCGGCTGATGCGGCCCTTATTCTTGAGCCCCGCGCGCCCGATGAACGTGGAGTGATACAGCAGACCGTACTTGGGTGTGTTTGATTTGGTCTTCAGTGCTCTGAATAAGGCCTTCTCCGCACCTGAGGACAAGTAAAACACTATTTAGTTTAAGTGAAGGTAATACTGCTAATTATAATGTATGAAAAAGTTCGTCAATACGGGTGTAGACTAGAAAATTATTATCACTCCAAAAGAAAGAAGGCAAAAAAATATGCCTAGTGACGAAAATCCCATTCAGATATCCCAAAGAATTACGAAGCTACAACTTGTATTAATATTGCTTGTTAGAGAGAGAAAACGCTCGGGGATCGTGACGGCACTCAAGCGTCACAGTCAATGACAATCGTTTCATATGAAGGTGCATTTTGCGGAAAAGGGACAGAATACCCCCCTCATAAAACTTTGGACACTTATAACTTCGTGATTATTTAATCCCCTGCTTTACTTTTTTCTCCGTTTGACTTGATTTTAATTCTTTTTCGAGAAAATTCACCATTATTGGTCATTTTATTTGGTGTCAACACCCCCATTAGTAAATACGGGGAAAAATCAGATAAAAAATCAAGTGTTACCATTAAAGTGACGGAGGTATTACATTTTGTGGTAACAGCTCTGAGGGGCTACCGCGAAACGAAAACCTCTGTATCTCCGTCTCTGTCACACTTGCTAGTTCGAGCGACAGGGAGGGAGATAGAAAGAAAGAAGAAAGAAAAACATTTATTCATGACAAGTATCGTGTCACGAAAAGGTCCCGCCTCAGCATAATGCCGACTCAAGAGCCGGCGCTGATCTTCCGGCGGAACCTGAAGTGTGTCACGGTGTCTGCAGTACGCACGGCTTAAGCTGAACGCGACCAGTTTGACAGCGCTGTCTAGCGACGGCGACCCGAACTACCGTAGTGTCAAAGTCACGTGCAAAACCTCTGCCGTGAGTACTACAGACAGACAGAGTACAATAGGCCGACAATAAACTATAAAATAACTAAATAATAAAAACAAACAAGTACAGATAACACAGATAAGGATATGGTAAAAAATTTGGAAAGTTACAAGACACCAAAGAGGAAGACAATCGCTGATGAACATAACATAATAAATACAAGATGGGACATAAAACGTAGGTAAGTACAAAGAATTAAAGATATATCATATCAGAAATCTAGGAACGCTAAACACACACAAGTATTTCATATACATTATTTTACTTATTTCACAGATTTCTTACAAGAGAGATACAAAAGGAAGAAAAGTGTACGCTATAATAAACTACAATTATTACTACTGTTAACAAGGCGACGAATTAAATAAAGGAAACTAGAAACTATGTACATGCACTATAATATTATGCACTAGAATGAAGAACTGGCATTCCATTGTTCTAAACAGGACACAAAACACAGGTACATGACAATTATGTTTAGTAACTTAACAAAGTTTTCGTTTCGCGGTAGCCCCTCTGTAATTGGGAAAAGAAATCCAGCGCTTTACGTGTATGTATGTGTAGCGATACTTAGGTGCACACAGGTTTACTGATGAAACCTGCGTGTGTTTTAGTAAAGCAGTAATGTGCCCACTTTGAAAATAGTGACTGAAATCATTGTTCGAATTAAAGCCACTGCGTTGGGTAGTGGGACTAATTTATTTCGCTCGAAATACAAGTCTAGATCTAGGTAAGGTAGTGTCCCATGCTACCTTGAAACTAGGCCTATTAATGTATAAAGTCTTTTCATCCTTTCGTTTCCTATCATGTAAACAAAACACTTCTCGAAAACATTATCACACTTTTCTCTGGGATTACACAATAATCACTTAAAGAAACTCACAAGTCACAAAGTATTGAAATCAACCTAGTAGCCACAGAAAAATATAATTTATAACAAGAAAATATGTATGTGCATATAATTTATAGTAACGAACGAATGACTCAACACACAACTCACAAGATCGGAGCGAGTGGAGAAGGCTGGAGGAGGCCTAATGGCGAAAGCAAATGGAGGCAAAATTTAAAAAGTGCGAAGTAGTGGAAAGGTTGATGAAACAAAATTGATGTCTGCAAATTAATTTATTTTATTTTATTAACGAACGAATTACCTCACAAATATCTGACAACGATGTCTAGATTGTCTATGCATCACACTTCATTTATATTTTATCGTCATTTCCAATCACTACATTGACGACTATTGATCATATTTGACGTCATATTTATTGAAATGATAGGACACGTGAGAATGAACATGCTTTATCTATTCTTATGTTATTGTTTTTTTCCGGCTACATCGGTGCTGCCACTCAATGTCATAAAGGATGTGCGTATACAAATTATTGTACTTTTAATCATCGTTACTTACCAAGAATCTGCAACGTGGAGGCCGGATACTTGGCCAGACTGGTGAGCGAGCCCGCTTTAGAGATGAGGCGAGCGCCGACCTGATCGCCCACTAAAGTGGTCAGGTTCGGAGCTACGGAGTGCATCTTCGTGTGGAGATACTCGGCTATCTGTTTCCTAAAAATGGACTAGATTTGTGACAAACTTTCTTTAACATGAAGATGTATATTTAGATGATCACTGCCTATTGGTAATGATTGTCTACGATTTGGGCGATCCCGGGTTCCAATCTCGTTAGAGGAATTTATTTGAGTGCTGATAATCTATACATGGTGGGAATAAGTTGACAAGTCGAGATGTTAACTATACAGGGTGTATCAAAAATGGGGTGTGAACCGACCAAGGGCATATTCGGTAACGCATTGCGATTCCAAATATGCATTTGTTTATGTTTTTTATTTCTTGTTTATTTTTGTTTACATTTATATTGTTTGTTTTGACTACATTACAGTACATTTTTTGTTGACATTGTGTATGATAACGTCCCCCCCCCCCCCCCCCGTGAGGGTGACGGGTGGGAGAGTTTTTTTTCATTTTTAACCTCTGCGCGCACAGTTGTGTTATGTTATGTATATTTTATTGACACGCAGGTGACCGATTTTACGTTTCTGATGTCATAAACAAGCAATGTCAACAAAAACAAAGACTGTAATGTAAATAAAAACAAACATTTAAATGAAAACAAAAACGAATCATTTTCTTTTTAAATAAACAAATAACTACAGAATATACAAATATACAACAACAATATACTACTACTATAAACTACAGATTATAGTAGGTTAAGATTAAATTTTACATCTCGACTTATCAGCTTATTCCCACCATGAACGAATGTGTTCCGGAGTCTTGGATGTTTTCTATGTGTTGAAGTATTTATTTAACAATTTATCAATCGTCTGTCATACAGCGAACAAGTAAGCTTTGCTTATTTTGGGCCTAGATAATTTGTGTAAGATTGACTCACCAATATTTATGTTATTACCATTTATTTGTCCACAAGTAAATATTCTATGTCAATACACGTATGTGGCAATACTTAGGTGCACACAGATTTACTGAGAAAACCTGCGTGTGTTTTAGTAACGCATTAATGTACCCACTTTAAATGTGTGACTGAAATTATTGTTGGAATTAAGGCCACTGCTTTGGGTAGTGGGTCTAATATTTTCTAACTAGAGACTATTTTTTCCATAACCTCAAATGGTTTTCAAGAGGCCACTTTCAAATGATATGACTGCATATTTCATATGAATGTTTGACGTAATGTAAGTTGTGCCGATCCACCATACAAGTTGTTTGAGGAAATTATATTTAGCTAGCTTCCGCCCGCGACTTCCTCGCCGAGATAAATGCAGAATTTCATCCAAATCAGTTGAGCCGTTTAAGCTTGGTTGCTAACAAACATTTAAACTTTCGCATATACAATATTAGTAGGATTATATTTCCTCAACTAAACATTCATAATGGATTGATTGAAGATAATCTAATCAGCAACTTTTTTATGAAACATCAATAACGGATACATATTTACCTTTTCACCGCCCGACGGCGAAGCAATACGCTGTGCCACTGACACCACGGGGGTAAAATTAAAATGGGTTAAGAAATAACGCCACCATAAAAATAGGCTGTTTTTCAATAGGTATTCATGAAAAAATGTTTGTCGGCCAGCGCCGACTGTGGCGTCGTAGTCACGATTTCGCGTTGTCGGCTATGGCCGAATGTGGCGGTGAAAGGGTTAAATTCTGGCATTTCAGATCTTCTTATAGTATCTTAACCCTTTCACCGCCACAGCCGGCCATAGCCGACAACGCAAAATCGTGACTACGACGCCAAAGACGGCGCTGGCCGACAAACATTTTTTCATGAATACCTATTGAAAAACAGCCCATTTTGATGGTGGCGTTATTTCTTTACCCATTTTAATTTTACCCCCGTGGCGTCAGTGGCACAGCGTATTGCTTCGCCGTCGGGCGGTGAAAAGGTTAAGAACCATTTATTAGATTTTTTTACTCAATATGCATTACTCTCAATATGTATTAAGTCTTCTGTAATAATTTAATTAACTTTTTATATCGTAATTAATTTTTAGCATTTGCATGCCCAGCAGCAGGCAGAATACACTGTACGAATTTTATTTTTATCAACATCCGCTTGACTGTATTCTAGCAAATAAACTATTTTGATTTTGATATTTTTAGGGTTCCGTACCCAAAGGGTAAAAACGGGACCCTATTACTAAGACTTCGCTCTCTGTCCGTCCGTCCGTATCCATCAGGCTGTATCTCAAGAACCGCGATAGAATTTTCACAAATTATGTATTTCTGTTGCCGCTATAACAACAAATACTAAAAACAAAATTAAATAAACATTTAAGGGGGGGCTCATACAACGTGTTTTTTTTGCCTTTTTTATAGATAATGGTACGGAACCCACCGTGCGCGAGTCCGACTCGCACTTGGCCGGTTTTATTTTAATACGCGGGGAAGCCACGCATATCGCTAGTAAAGTATTAATATGTATTAACAAACCTGTAGTCACTAAGCTTCACAACTCTCACAGCGAACATCTGTATATTGATCAGGTCCACTGGCGATATATCCATTCCCATGGACATCTTCGACGCGTCCAGGATGGCTTGAGCCTTCTCCGAGTCCCCCAGGATGTCGGTGAGGGGCTCCAGGGACGCTTCGGAGAGGGACTTGCGGTCCTTGATGTACTCTGCGCATTTCGTGTAGAGGTAGTTCTCGGGCACGATGGCGACCAGCTCTGGGAAGTGGTAGGAGTACCACTCTCTGTAGGAGAAAAGTTTTATTTAATGATGTCATATCTCATATCTCGTGCATGCCGCTCCCGCATTGTCTTACACAGCCATGGAAGACGTTGTCTCCCTTTTTGACACTACTTGTATAGTCAGCGAACCGTGGCCCGAGGCCCGAGCGAACTGTGGGCCGAATGCCAAGGCTGCCAGTGACTGGCAACCCGATGGCTCGAGACGGAGACGCGGTAGGCCTTGGCGGGACGGGCTAGACTCGTTCTCAAAGGATTGGCCACAAGAAGAGGCAGACCTCGCCGGCGATAGCGGGACGAGCTAGACTCGTTCTCAAAAGATTGGCCACAAGAAGCGGCAGACCTCGCCGGCGATGGCGGGACGAGCTAGACTCGTTCTCAAAGGATTGGCCACAAGAAGAGGCAGACCTCGCCGGCGATAGCGGGACGAGCTAGACTCGTTCTCAAAAGTTTGGCCACAAGAAGCGGCAGACCTCGCCGGCGATGGCGGGACGAGCTAGACTCGTTCTCAAAGGATTGGCCACAAGAAGAGGCAGACCTCGCCGGCGATAGCGGGACGAGCTAGACTCGTTCTCAAAAGATTGGCCACAAGAAGCGGCAGACTCCCCGGCGATGGCGGGACGAGCTAGACTCGTTCTCAAAGGATTGGCCACAAGAAGAGGCAGACCTCGCCGGCGATAGCGGGACGAGCTAAACTCGTTCTCAAAGGATTGGCCACAAGAAGAGGCAGACGTCGCCGGCGATGGCGGGACGAGCTAGACTCGTTCTCAAAGGATTGGCCACAAGAAGAGGCAGACCTCGCCGGCGATGGCGGGACGAGCTAGACTCGTTCTCAAAGGATTGGCCACAAGAAGAGGCAGACCTCGCCGGCGATAGCGGGACGAGCTAGACTCGTTCTCAAAGGATTGGCCACAAGAAGAGGCAGACCTCGCCGGCGATAGCGGGACGAGCTAGACTCGTTCTCAAAGGATTGGCCACAAGAAGAGGCAGACCTCGCCAGCGATAGCGGGACGAGCTAGACTCGTTCTCAAAAGATTGGCCACAAGAAGCGGCAGACCTCGCCGGCGATGGCGGGACGAGCTAGACTCGTTCTCAAAGGATTGACCACAAGAAGAGGCAGACCTCGCCGGCGACGGCGGGACGAGCTAGACTCGTTCTCAAAGGATTGGCCACAAGAAGAGGCAGACCTCGCCGGCGATGGCGGGACGAGCTAGACTCGTTCTCAAAGGATTGGCCACAAGAAGAGGCAGACCTCGCCGGCGATAGCGGGACGAGCTAGACTCGTTCTCAAAGGATTGGCCACAAGAAGCGGCAGACCTCGCCAGCGATAGCGGGACGAGCTAGACTCGTTCTCAAAAGATTGGCCACAAGAAGTTCAGGACCGAGAACACTGGACACGGAGGGCCTTTGCCCAGCAGTGGGACACGACATGCTCCCAATAATGATGATATTCAGGCAGCGACTACACGCATGTATGTGTTGCGATACTTAGGTGCACACAGGCTTACTGATGAAACCTGCGTGTGTTTTAGTAAAGCAGTAATGTGCCCACTTTGAAAATAGTGACTGAAATCATTGTTTGAATTAAAGCCACTGCGTTGGGTAGTGGGACTTTGTCTATTTTACTTTTTTTGTCTTGACTTGCGTAATTAACCAATCACTGGTGTGGAAATGAGACGAGAATATATTGCGCACAAGCAGTGTAACCACCATCCAGCAAGCTTCCAACGAACGGAAGGTCAATTTATCTACACTCAAATCTGTATATTTGTAACAAATTCTGTCAAAGTATGTCTCTCTCTAATATCAGTCTGCTTCAATAAAATTTGTGTCTGTCTATGTATCCCTCAAAAATCATCTTTTCACAGCTGCTAATCAGAAAAAAGTTAGGGTTGCCCTCAAATGAGGGATCAAAGTTGTACTTTCCTTCCCTCATCCAAATTCTGAATAGCAGAAAAGCAAATAATTTTCGTCTTGGGCGTAACACTTGAATCCCTCGTTATGCTCAAGATTCAACTTTAGAATTCCTTGGTACACTCAGGATTTAATATACCATTTGCTCCCTTGAGACACAATTTACTATTTAATAGTAAATGTTTTACAAAGCAGAACCGTCCGCTAATGAAATTCCAAATTTCGATCAAAGTGGAAAATTGAACAATTCGCGACAAGCAGGATTACAACTCATGACCACGACGCGATGGACGGATTCCAGTTTCCACTTTGATTGTGATTTACTATTTTATCTAATTTGTCCTCTTTCAAAAATCTGGCTCTTCACCATCGAAATCTCTGTCCATATAAAGAAGAAGAAAACATTGAAAAAGCATTTATTCAATACTAGCTAGCCAGCTAGCTTCGTACGGGTACTATATAATTCATATAAACCTTCCTCTTTAATCACTATCTATTAAAAAAACCGCATCATAATCCATTGCGTAGTTTGAAAGATCTAAGCATACATAGGGTCAGACAGCAGGAAGCGACTTTGTTTTATACTATGTAGTGAAACAACATCTGTCCCAGTCTAATAAAACAATCGCTCCCTATATCTGTCCCAGTCTAACTGACTCAAGTACTTATTTTAACAAGATTTGAATTGGAGTCAAAACAGTCTTACAATGACATATCTTTCCCAATCTAAACCACCTTTTCCCAGAAGATATCAGAGCTAAATGCCGTACGCCTCGTCACGCACCTGATCCTCATAGAGAAGGTGTTGACGTCCTTGTCCAGCTGGTCCAGCAGGGCTATGGATTGGATGATCATGTTGTCCACACGGTGCACGTTGAACTTGACGCGCGCGCGCGAGTACGAGTGCCCCAGACCGAGTTGTGCCACGCTGCATGCCTTCAGGGTGAGCCCCTTGATTAGGGCATGGAAGTGGTGGCGGATGCCTGTCAAAAAAAATATTACATATTTACCGTATTCATACAGGCTGGAGCCAGGGTTCGAAAGGATAATTATCAATGATAATAACAAAAAATTGCGCCCGTGAAAGTGAACTGTATTCGAAGTATTCGAACGTGTATTCCCGCACTTGCGCCTATCCGAACGCACTAAATGTCAACGTGACGTGCCGCGCCGTGGAGACTCCTCTTACAAGAAAAATTCAGTTCGCATTATGCAAAGTTGAGCGAACTCGAGTGTCATTGGTTCTTACACTGGTGGTAATTATCCGATAATTATCAAGAAGCGTAATTATCTTGATAATTTCGAACCCTGGCTGGGCATTTGACGAGGCGCAGTGCATGTTTCGACAGCGGAACGTTTTATTGTGAGCTTGATATAAATGTTGGAAATTCTTTAACATTATTTTTCTCTGAGACTCAGTCACTCCAGGCACGCAGTACCGCGACCACCCGAGCCGGTGTGCATCCACTTTTGGTCTAAAGGTCATAAAATGAGGGAAGAAAAACTCTGCTTCACATCCCTGCCATTATTGGTGCAACAGAGTGCATCAGAAATGTCCAGTTCTCAGATTTTACAACCCCAAGCGGAGTTAGCGTTTGATAATACTATAATACCACATACTAAAATTAAAGTGGCCATAAAATTATTTTCTTTCTTTCTTTCTTTACTATATTGTATTATTGGGTGCCCTGGGACGCTTACAGTTTAAACATAAATGGTGAAAAACTAGACTACTTAAGATTTGCGGACAACTTAATCCTGTTGAGTGAAACTCCAGAAATCCTAGAAGTTATGGTTCAGCAGTTAGCAGAGGCAAGTGAACAAGTGGGGCTCACAATGAACACTGGAAAAACCAAATTAATGACTAATGGACCTCAAAAACCAATACAAGTTAACAACAACACAATAGAATATGTAGATCAGTACACTTACCTAGGGCAAATAATTTCACCAGAGGATCAAATTCAAAAGGAAATAGAAACCAGAATAAGTAACTCGTGGAAAAGATATTGGTCGTTAAAAGAAGTAATGAAGAACCCAAAATTTTCAATGAAGGATAAAAAGAAAGTTTTTAATACGTGTATATTGCCATGCCTTACGTACGGGTGTCAAACATGGGCCTTAACAGAAAAACAAAGGAAAGCTATGAAAGTGTGCCAAAATAGAATGGAGAGAAGTATGCTAAACATCAAATTGAAGGATAAAGTGAAACTAACACATATCAGAAAAATGACAGGTGTAACTGATATCACATACACAGTAAAGAAACTGAAATGGAAATGGATTGGGCACACAATTCGTAGCCGAAAAGCGAAATGGTCCAAGGACATCACTGTTTGGTACCCCCGTGACGGAAAAAGGAGAAGGGGAAGGCAAAGAAAAAGATGGGAGGATGAAATTAGAGAAATGGCTGGCCCATTATGGAGAAGAAAAGCTGTAGATAGAAAATTGTGGCAAACTCTAGGGGAGGCCTTTGCCAAAGGGCAGACTGTCACAAACGAAAGCATCCCGGATGTCAGAATCACAAATTAGAATAAGTGAAATGTAATAATTCAGTAATAAAGGCTCTATTTATTTATTTATTTATTATTGGGTGCCACCTTTCCAATTTCACGGCAGCAATTTCTGTGCTTTCTAAAATCGCCAACACTACACCATATCTGTACAAAATAAACACACAGTTATCTTACCTCTAAGGATTTCCGGAACAGCCCCAACATGGGAGCATGGTATTTCCAAGGCCTCACTGATCGCAGCTCCGAGCTTGGCATCTGCGACGCCGAGCGTGCATTTTGAGCGTTTCTTGCGCTTCGGCAGGGCTCCTTCCAGGAACAAGTTAAGGTCCTCAGGTATGATACCTAGGAATTAGAATTATAAGATAAGTTTATTTTATTATAATATAATGGACACATCTCAGCAAATTTGTAAACAGGTTTTGATCTGTTGTTTCATTGTTGTTATATTGCTGTTAGTTAATATTTATTTATCTCATAATATTACATTGAGACTCCTGGGAAGTCACAAGTTCGCTTTTGATTATATTTATCTTGACAGCTAGAGACCAATGCCGGTTCCTCTTTCACAACACAGCACATCCTCCGGAGCTCTGGTGGCCTTTCTTACAACCACAAACACAACACACATTACTGAGTTTTTTTTTTGAGAGGTTCTATGCAGTAGCTGGGGGCTTTCGCTGCTCGTCTTGTCTGGGTTGTGAGTAGGCACCGCTATGGGACTAGAATCTTCAGCTTCTAAATAGTGGTGTTATTATGTATGCTGCTTTCTGTAAAGTTGGTGTCATTTCCTAGAGCTGCTCCAAATATGAGCGAGAAGTCATTTCATGTACCCTATATTACGCACACTCAACTCATTTTAAATCACAAATGCATAAATACAGCAATTCACAAATTAAAATGCTTCAAGGCACACACTACAGTATAAGTAACCTCAGTAGGCATGTGGGATTGATGTGCTACTGTGCTGCAAACACATGTGGTGTTTACTTTAACAGGGAAAATATAAATAAACATTCATCTTCTCACGTAAAAATAGGCAAAATCATTTATCCCCATATATTATCCCTGTTATAGAGGGCACACGGTGAAATAGGTATGCGAAATATATAATAAACCAGGCCAAATACAAAATGTCGGGTAACCTTCAGACACCGCATTGATATTTTCCAAAGCGGTAATAGCCGACTTGAAGGGCTTGAACCCGATGAGCGTGACCACAGAGTTGAACCGCTGCAGATCCGTCACAGACTCCTCAACTTGCGGCAGGAAGGCTGCCAGCTCCTCAAATTCCGCGACTTGGAAAAGCGCAAAGCCCGCACCATGTTCGTAAAGAGCATACAACTTACTCTGTAATAAAAATAAACGTTAACTTATTACGTCACATAGAATACTATATGATACTAAAGTACTAAGAATAGCACACACCATTTTAACTTATTTTATGTCTTGCTTAATTTAATTTACCACATTTTTCATGTAAAAATAAAATCACGCGTTTTATCAACGCTGACAACGCTGTGCGTGATAAAATAAAAGTGAGGTTATAATGTTTCGTTTTACGATTATTAATGTGGGCCATGTGATAATTTGTCAAATCAAGTACAGAAGGTCAAGTTAATTCATGGAAGCTAATGGAAATCAATGATCTTATCTATATTAAAAACCAGTTAATTCATAAAATAATATGAGTATCAAAAGGGATTAAATATTCGTATTATTACGGTATACTTTATAATAATATTTTGCTTGTCATTAGCGTAAAAAGGATTGCACTTTGTTTCGTTCAGAAACTATATTACTTGAGGATAGAATAAATGTATGGTGGAACATTAAAATATAAATGATGATTGATGGTGGTATTCCACTTGGCGGTAGATACCCAAATATTCGTGTTGCATCTTTTTCCTTCCTACGGCAAATGAAAGAGAGGCAACGATGCAACGCGAACACGCAACCCCAAGTGTAAGCCACCATTATGCAATAGTTTGTCAATTGCACTGTAAATGATACACAATATTATGTACATACAGAAAAAAATAAGCGATTGAAAGCAAAGAGTCTCTCAATTTCCGCATTTATTTTATTTCAGTGCTTATTTGAACCTTCCACTCCACTTCGTGTAATAATAATTAAACTTATGTATCCACCGGGTAGATTATCTCGCATTGCAATTTTAATGGTTTTCTCGACAAATGCTTTAGCTTCTTCCTTATTCATATTGGTCGTACTACATTGATCCACATAGCCGTGCACATACAAAGAACCAGATCCGATGGCACATATAGCTTCTCGTTTCATCCCTCCTGATGATATTGAGTACACCTGACCATAGTTGGTACTATCCCAACCAACAATTACAAAATCAGCGTTGATAGTATTCCGGTTATAATAGCAGAGCTCACGAAAGATGGAAGCAGCAGCCGTTACTGACACCCCTCCTCCTCCTGTATTTAATTTGAGCGCGTGCAGTTGATAAATCACTCGATCAATTATAAATTGAATATTAGCTTCTGAACCAGATCCGCTGCAGTAAATGTGGTCATCAATCTTCTTCAACTTGTTAGCCGTTTTTTACAAATATATTCTCCCATGGTCCTCCGAGAATCGCTTCCAATAATCACTCCATTGTCAAATTTACTCGCAAGTATTATTGAATGGGACATTTTACACTTCGTTTTTTGGTAAACAGTTTATTAATAGTAAATCAACAACAAAGCAGACGCGTTGCCCTTTCTTTGCTTCAAAAAGTTGAGAGTCACTCTTCTATATGCTTCTATTCACTTTGTTTCGTTATTTCCACAAGAAAAAATGATTTCCGAACGAAATAAAAGCATTTTGAATACTGACAACACTGAATTCTAGACACCGGTTACGCCGGCCCGCCATTTGTCATCTTCATCTTTCTTCCGTGCCTCTGCGTCTGCCATTTTGTCTAATCAATTTGTGGCCGTCTTATCGTCTGTTTCGACTATTTACAAAGTGATTGATATTGTTTCAACTTAGTTCAATCGGCTTCAGTGGTTTTTGTAGCCAACTAGTAAGTATTGTTTTGATATACGGCCCACAGTCTTCATAAGTACTAGATCAAGTGTTTGAACGCTATTTGATTATTGTGAAAAATCTACCTACGTCGCAATTTTTATAGTATAGTGTTTACAAAAGCGTATTTTGAAGAATTTGAAGTCGCTTCATAACACCACTACATCAGAGCAGTAAATAATACCTTTTAAGAACCGTTATACAAATCGAACGCATCGATCAATATTCCTCTAATATTCATATCTTATAGCCTCAGCATTGTAATTAAATAATAATAGCATACTCAAATAATAGCAACCATCATAAGTGCCTATTGATTGTTGATACTGCGCATTACCGACATTATTCCGTTCTGTTCGGAGCGCGAGCGTTGACCTGTAATTACCGATTCAGATTGAAGATGGCCAACCGAAGACCTCAAGGGGGCGGACGCCGCATGGATTTCGGTCATAATGACCGGAAGAACTTCGGGCGCTCCGGCTTGTCGCCGTGGCAAGGCGGCGGGCCGAGCGGAGGCCTGCCTAACCTCCTACCGCTCTCCGGGGTCCCTACGGAAGCCACGCTGGCTCTAGCTAGCAACATCATCAACCTGCTTCAACCCCGCCAGAACCCGGTCCCGTCTCTGCTAGACATGCCAATCAGGCGGGACTTTGGGGGCGACATGGGCCGGTATGACCGAGGTTATGGCGGACCTCATCGGGTAAGTGTAATAATGTCCAATTTTATGACACGGTTTCTCTAATGGATTTTTCCACTTAATGATAAATTTCATCATGCATGTGTGCTGTACAGAAAAGATTTCTTGTGGCGAGACGTCATTTCACATTTTTGAAAACAAAACATAAGACAGTTTAATTTTCAGCCTCTTAGCCTTATGGGCGTACCTTCGCACTAACAATTACTTGTACTCCCCTAGATGGGCAATCAGGGTAATTTCCGGCGTACGGGGAATTACAACAATCGCACGGGTGAGCGTATCAACGTCAATCGTAAGCCGTTCAGGCCCAATGATGGGCGCCACCAGAACAAGAACTCCCCGAAAAAGGAAGCCGATTCCAAGGCTAAACCTGTTAAGGAGAGGTAAGCTTCCTTCCGGTGTCACACCGCACTTCTAAGTACTCCTTGGCAGTATGCTGCTGTATGTTCACCTGATTAGCCTAATTGGCGTAAAGACACTCTGAAACCTCTTCCGGAGGACACAAATTTCTAGACATATCTTCAACGGAGATCGGACACAGTCTATCATCACGTCTTCACCGCGGACAGACTGATCTGTCTGTGTGGTTCTGTTCTGAGCCACATTTTTCTTGCGTCTTCACTTTAGTGTTCCGTGCCGCAATCGGTTCAACGGAACACTCATTTCTCGAAGACACCAGAAAAAACACACTTCTCAGTGACCTGACAAACTTAGCAGACAATTCACTCTTCCTTACATGTTTGTTTTGTTTTGGGTGTATTTATTATTTTACATGAAATCTTTTGATGATTGAAGTCAATTTATTCTTCACTGCAATGATCATACCATTTCCAATCCTATTCCCGAAGGATTTCATCGCAAAATATCATATTCTTAAGACACCACGGTTAAAAGCCGAAACGCACTGACAGCGGTGGCGGGGCGGCGCCGCTCCGCCACTTCTGTCAGTGCGTTTCGACCTTATGGATTGCTTCATCTTATTAGGTCCTAAGGAAGAAAACAGCAGTGACAGTCTGACTGTACTTCTCAGATTTATTTAAATAATATAACAAATGTTTATAAATGAGGGGTACCGCGAAACGAAAACGAACTTTGTTCATGTATCTCAGTCTTTGTCGCTCGAACTAGCAAGTGCAAGAAAGGAGGATGTATAAATAGATTTGAACCCCCAATAAATTGAAAGCACTTTTTAAATTGTTTTTGATCACTGACTCAATTATTAGACTTCTTCTACTGTAAAATTCAGAAAAGCATTTCAGAAATGTGGTATCTGATAAACTTTGCTCCTTTTAATGTGTCTTAGTAATGTGGTATTTTGGGAACCATCAATCAAATCGTAAATAAGTTTCCAATAGCATTGTAGTTATCCAAACCCAAGCGATTCTGAAGCTTCACATTAGAAACATTCAGTTTCTCTGAGCAACAGCGAATACCAACTTCAGTCTTCTAACAAGCAAGTTTAACAGCGAGCAAGACAAGGAGGACAAGTCTGACAACAAAGATGAAGACTCCAAGAAAGACACTCCGAAGACTCGCTACGATGACATTGATGCTCAGCTGCTCCGGTGCCATATATGCCACAAAAGCATGTGGGACGGTAGGAGCTTCGAGAACCATCTGAGCGGCCGGGCGCATGCCATCATGATGCAGAAGACGGCGGAGAGCTATGCGCTCACTGCTGATACTATGCGGCAGGAGTATAAGGTGAGCAATAATCTAATAACATTAATAGGATTTGAATTAGTAACATTTGTGTACATTTGTAGTTGGTTCGAATCCCGGTAAGGCCATTAATTTTTGTGATGAGCATGAATATTTGTTCCTGAGTCATGGGTGTCTTCTACGTATTTAAATATTTATTTATCTATATACGTATGTTTATCGTCGTCTAGTACCCATAGTACAGTCAAGTGAAAATATGGGTGCATCTTGGGGCACGGCAGTGCCCCCGCCAGATTGAGCAAAACAGCGGCACGGCCGTACCATCCTTTTCTCGAAGCAGTTCAAACCATTTTCGACCCCCCTATAACTTCGGTGTGGATAAAACTAGAAGCCTGAATTTTCAGTAACCAAGCACGTATTTTATAAACACGATATATTTCAAATTTCATTCAATTTGATCCAGTAGTTCAAGAATAATAAATAACTAGTCAAAGTTTCTTAATTTTGTTACTCACTGACTGACTCACCTATCATCAAAAGTCTAAGGCACTTCTAGCAGACATAGAAGCTTCAAATTTAGAAGAACAATTAGTGTTTAGTGTATGTAAACGGAAGAGAGGCAGACAATTTAATAGATGGCAGGACGAAATTATAGAAATGGTCGGCAAGACATGGACCAGAGTGGTCACAGACAGGGAAAACTGGAGAAGACTGGGGGAGGCCTTTGCCAGTAGTCACACAGAAATGTACAATTTTACGGTTACTGTAGTTATAAGTATTTTTGTTGTAATTTTTCTGATAAGAGGCTATAAATAAAATAGTGTTTAGTGTATAAATCAAGGGCAAACTAAAAAAAGGCAATTTCAGTCCAGTTTTCTAGATACACCAACTGCATACATTACTTTGTAATCCGATACAAGAATATAGGATAACAAAGTTACATTTGCAGTAAATAGGACAAAAAATTAAAAAGCAAGTTGCAGAATTTTATTTAGCAAGCAAATAAAGATTAGTAATAATGCATGATACTTGGCTCTACGAAATATTTTACAACTTTTTACCGTGGACGAGTTTCGAGACTTGGCCTCTTTTTACATGGAATGTTTTTATGGGATACAACTTACTCATAAATATGTCCCATAACTCTTATGTCAGTGGATTAAGGTTTTGGTACTTATTTATGAGGGGATGTTATACATATTTTTGTACTTGACTTGACTGTACAAGCTTTGCTTAGTTTGAGACTAAGTGACAAGATAGAGCGTCCGTCTCGTTCTATTGAACGGTGTCGGCCAGTGACGGACGCTCTATCTTGTCACTTATCGGGTGATAAGGCCGACCATGCTACGGGGTTAGGTCGATTTGTGTAAGATTGTCACCAAATATTTTTTATTTATGTCTTTCCCGCTCACGGGACAATGACGTCCCGGACCTTTGGGAGGCGTGCGTGGAGCTAGGTACCTACAAAGTACCACCTGAGCCAACACGTAGAGGCCCTTTTGACAATTTAATAAAATGCAAGGAGTACACCGAGCGGATGCTGTCCCTGCCCGTGTCATGGGACGCACACAGGGACAGCACCCGCTGAGGAGTATAGGGCCTATTGATGGTTGATGGAATCTAAATGAAACGGGTTATTGGGTGAAAATGATGGACTAGTGGCTGGGCTATTGGGTGAAACATCGGACGCCTGCCTAATAAAACTGTCTCACTTTTTATCTCTGGCAGACGGTGACTCATATTTATTAATTCATAAGACATTCTTTCGCAATAATAATAAAATAATAATATTTATTTATTTATTTATTTGTGACAGATCCGCGAGATGAAGCGCACGCGCAAGTCGGGCCAGCAGCCCGCGCGCGACTTCTACTGCGCGATGTGCGACATGTACGCGGCGGACGGCGCCGTGCATCGCACCACCGTCGGGCACCGCAAGCTGAAGGTGGGTCAATCAACTATTCCGTCCTACTCTATAAAATTATGCGCAATTTATGGGATGTCCCCTCACCATTCATCATGTCAGCCGAAAGACGTCCACTGCCGGACATAGGCCTCTCCCAAAGAGTGCCAAAGTGACCGTTCCTGCGCCACCCGCATCCAGCGGACTCCAGCAACCTTTACCAGGTCATCAGTCCACCTTGTGGGGGCCTACCCACGCCGCGCCCCCCGGTACGCGGTCGCCACTCGAGAACCTTAGGTTCCCTCACTATTACATCAAATATATATTAGTCCCTCCCAGGTACCAGCGCCTTTGTCAGGAAAATAAATTGTTTTCGATTCCTTACAGTAGGACGTGTTATGCTAAAAACGCAATTATACGTGCTTGCAATTTTTATTAATGAAGGTGAGAAACTTATATATATTTGTTTAACTGCTCAATGATCGTACTAACATCCACTTTTCTGTAATTTTCTCTCATTGTCATATCATATCTTTTTAGGCTTTCACAATTAATAATATTGTATACAAACTTACTGGTACATCACTACAGTCTATTATATTATACTTAAATTAAATTTTGTACAAACTGTAAAATTGAGGATACTTCTGGTCTTATTTGAAAATGAAAAAAATGAAAAATGGTTTATTGGTAACAAACAGTGTTTACACAAATTAAGAAAGGGTTGGGTCCTTCTAGTAAGTATATGGCAATACTTGTGACAGAAGATCCCGCTCTTCCAGCATCAAGTTAGAGGTATAACCAATTTAGAGTTATTTTTTATTTTATTTGTAAGCAATGTGTAAACGACTGTTTGTTTCTTAAATAAATTATTTCCTGTGAGCCAAGAGCCAATTTGACAGTATAAAATATGGACCATACAAAAAGGAGCTGAACATGACATTAAAACCCCACATTTAGTAAAATTAAGCATTTTAAATGGCATTTTTAAAAAGTGACCCAGGAGACGGAACCATGCCAACGAATGAAAAAGTTGATTCACCCACACAAAAGACATCAAAGACGTCCACTGCTGGACATAGGCCCCCCCAAAGTGTGCCACAAGCCACAACACGCTACTGGACATTTCCGCAGTGTCTCAAGAGTCTTTGACCAGTGTGTGTTGCCAGTGATGACGTATAGCACCGAACCGTGGTCGCTTACTATGGGCCTCATAAGGAGGCTCAAAGTTACCCAAAGGGCAATGGAGAGGGCTATGCTGGAGTTTCTCTGCGCGATCGAATCGGAAATGAGGCCATTTTTTAAACGTTTCACAGAAATACCTGCACCCGACGTGCACCTGCTGCCACAAGGAGATGCCCACGCGCATCGAGCTGGACGAGCACCGGCTGAGTGCGGAGCACCTCCGCAACATACACGACAAGAACGAGCTGGTCATCAAACCCAAGGCTGAAGGTATGTTTCTATTGCCCAAGCAAGTTTGCTTTCAAGCGGATGCCGCGTAAGCAGCTGCTTAAACAAGAATTCGACTAGAAACCATCCTCATAATAAATTTAAAGTCGTTTACTGCTGGACATATGCCTCCCCCAAAGAGTGCCACAATACTGTTGCCGCGCCACCCGCATTCCGCTTACTCCTGCGACCATTACCAGGTCATCAGTCCACCTTGCGGGTTGTCTACCCACGCTTCGCCTCCCGGAACGTGATCGCCGCTCGAGAACCTTTCCGCCCCAACGGCCATCGGTTCTACGTGCACTATACTGTTACATATTAAGTTATATTTCGTGTTTTGGCCAAGGAAGGTTCGTTAGCCTAAGTGGTTCAGGTATGCGGCTGTCAAGCGGCGGTTGTGGGTTCGAATCACGGCTCGTATCAATGAGTTTTTAGAAACTTATGTACGGAGTATTTACCGCTAGCTTTTCGGTGAAGGAAAACATCGTGAGGAAACCGGTCTCATCCCAATAAGGTCTAGTTTTCCCTAAGGTCAGATGGCAGTCGCTATCGCAAAATTAGTACCTATGCCAAATCAAGGGTCGGCAACGCCCATGTTACTCCTTTGGGGTTGCATGCGTCTATATGCTGCGGTGTCCGCTTACCATCAGGCGGGCCGTACGCATGTTTGCCACCGTCGTATAAAAAAAAGACCGGGTTGCACTCCGGGAGTGCCGGTAGAAGTGAAAACATGGAAAAATTTAATTTTGAAAAAAGAGCCCTTACGGTCGGCTTGTCTAGGCATCATGCCAAAAGCTGCGTACGAATTTGAGCGGCTCAGCCTGAGGCATGCTCGCCCCGCGCGGCGCGCTGCTCGCGAGACAACTTGCTGCACACGAACATGCGCGGGCGAGGCAGCGTGCTCGCGGCGAGCCGACTTGGTGCACACGAACATGCGCGGGCGAGGCAGCGTGCTCGCGGCGAGCCGACTTGGTGCACACGAACATGCGCGGGCGAGGCAGCGTGCTCGCGGCGAGCCGACTTGGATCACACGAACATGCGCGGGCGAGGCAGCGTGCTCGCGGCGAGCCGACTTGGTGCACACGAACATGCGCGGGCGAGGCAGCGTGCTCGCGGCGAGCCGACTTGGTGCACACGAACATGCGCGGGCGAGGCAGCGTGCTCGCGGCGAGCCGACTTGGTGCACACGAACATGCGCGGGCGAGGCAGCGTGCTCGCGGCGAGCCGACTTGGTGCACACGAACATGCGCGGGCGAGGCAGCGTGCTCGCGGCGAGCCGACTTGGTGCACACGAACATGCGCGGGCGAGGCAGCGTGCTCGCGGCGAGCCGACTTGGTGCACACGAACATGCGCGGGCGAGGCAGCGTGCTCGCGGCGAGCCGACTTGGTGCACACGAACATGCGCGGGCGAGGCAGCGTGCTCGCGGCGAGCCGACTTGGTGCACACGAACATGCGCGGGCGAGGCAGCGTGCTCGCGGCGAGCCGACTTGGTGCACACGAACATGCGCGGGCGAGGCAGCGTGCTCGCGGCGAGCCGACTTGGTGCACACGAACATGCGCGGGCGAGGCGCAAGACCGCCTCTGGACGGCGCAGCGCGTGAGCGCGCACGTATTTGAGCGAAATAGGTGAGCCGTGCGTGCCTCAACCCGAGGCTGCTCTGATTCGTACGCAGCTTAAGGTGAGATTACCTTACGCATCTGACGTCACAAAAATCTGTGGCGAGTTTAACAATTTTTCCCCATCCCAAAATCCCAGTGCCCAGCGCCGCTAAAGAAGTTTTCACTTCAAAAAACTTGTGATTAGGAGCCAAAGCGGAGCCAGACGACCGGGAACAACGCTAGGGGGGTGATGTATTGGCATGTCTCATGGAATCTCCTAACAATGCTCGTTTGCCTCCAGTGATGGTGGTCTCCACGCTGACGATGGAGCAGTCGTACCTGCGCGAGGACCGCGAGCGGCGCAAGCCCAACGACGACAAGGACAGGCCCGCGGAGAAGGAACCCACTGAGGTACCCTCGATACGATCAACACAATTGACATAATTATACAATCTGGTAACTCGGTGGTACAATTATTATGGTGCTCCTACAGTGGCTTTTATAAATGTTATATAACATCAACTATTTCCTTTCAACATCTTAGTGTTACATAGCGTTATCCTTGTTACACTATGTTATATAACATTTATAACAGCCAGTGTAGGAGCACCATTACATGTTTTATTTACAATACAATACAACAATACAAATACTCTTTTTGCACACCTCACACGAACAAAGCAGTTAAAAAGAAAAACAATACAATAAAATGTACGTAGAGGTAGACAACAGGCGCTCTTATCGCTGAAGAGCGATCTCTTCCAGACAACCTTTGGGTATTGGAGAAAGAGATACAACTAGATTATGTAGTAGGTGGTGCAGAGATTATAATAAGCCAAAAATCAAAATAATTATATTAATGCACGTACATAAATAACTGTATATATAAACATACATATACATATATTTAATACTACGTCGATGGCTAATAGAAAGAAAGAAAGACAGAAGGCATTTATTCACTACACAAAGACACAGAGACAAAGGGAGTAAACATACAATAACATTGACATATTGTGTGTGTCTTCGCGGCAGTGAATAGGTTGCTGTCTCAGCATTGTGCCGAGGTGTCAGACATCTACAGCGTTGGTTTTCAGGAGTACAAACTACCTGGTAAGTGGTTAATGTAGCCTATGGACGCCTGCCACTTCAGATATTTATTTTGCACGTGGGTCACAGCATGTTTAATGGCTGGCAGCCACGGTGGCTGAATACCGTAAATTTGGGCGGACTACATAGAAATTGGGTTCGTTACCCATATTTTCCTTGGCAACATAAACATAAGTTTTGACTGGTAGAGAATGCCATTTGGCATTAAGTCCGCCTTTTGTACGATAAGTGTTCTTTTGCGCAATAAAGTTTAAATAAGTAAATAAATAAACTTCCGTTGACAACGTGAATTGACTTTAAAATATTTTGAATAATTATAATATTTCGCAGGACGAGAATGCAGAGGTGAAGACTGAGACAGCAGAGGGCGAGGAGGCAGCGAAGCCCGAGAAAGACAGTCTCGACAGCGTGAACACCATCCTCGACTACAAGGAAGGCGACGATCTTGCCAACCTCACGCCGGAGATGCTGCCGGCCTACAGGTATGATTGTAAAAATAAAATTCGTTTATTTAAAAGAAACAGAACACAACGTAAGTTAGCCCATGGCCCCACACTAGGCTTAGCCTGTATCGTGGTGACCGTTTGAAAAACATTAACAGTACAACATTTCTGATAAGTTTTCCAGTCTCGAAATAATTAAGGCTGTTTAACCAAACGAATAATTTACGCTTAGCTTCTGGAAGGGATGCATTCTTTACATCACGTTGTTTGTTAACTTTATTATATAGGTATGAATGAAAATAACTAGGGGAGTGTTTAAAGAAAGATGTATTACTGTGCGGTATTGGATTTTTGTACACCCTTTTCCGCAGTAGCTGGGGATATATTTCCAAAGAAATGGTCTTACGATGAACAAAACGGACGACTCTCAGAAACATTAGCTGCCTAACAGTGAGAACAGCCCAATCTTTATATAGGGTGGCAGTGGAAAATAAACGAGGCTTGCTGAGCATGACTTTTAAGATGAGTCGTTGTGTTCTTTCTAAACCTATAAGGTGCGAGCTGGCGGCACCACCCGAAACCGTAATGCAGTATAAGAGTATTGGTTGGCAAATTGAAATGTACACTAATTTTAAGATGTCTTTACCGGCATTTCTATGCATTTTACAACATACACAAGTTTTCTAATCCTAGAGGACACAGTTGTTACAGGGTACTTTACAACATCCACAAGTTTTCTAATCCTAGAGGACACAGTTGTTACAGGGTACTTTACAACATCCACAAGTTTTCTAATCCTAGAGGACACAGTTGTTACAGGGTACTTTACAACATACACAAGTTTTCTAATCCTAGAGGACACAGTTGTTACAGGGTATTTTACAACATACACAAGTTTTCTAATCCTAGAGGACACAGTTGTTACAGGGTACTTTACAACATACACAAGTTTTCTAATCCTAAAGGACACGGTTGTTACAGGGTACTTTACAACATACACAAGTTTTCTAATCCTAGAGGACACAGTTGTTACAGGGTAATTTATAACATACACAAGTTTTCTAATCCTAGAGGACACAGTTGTTACAGGGTAATTTATAACATACACAAGTTTTCTAATCCTAGAGGACACAGTTGTTACAGGGTAATTTATAACATACACAAGTTTTCTAATCCTAGAGGACACAGTTGTTACAGGGTAATTTATAACATACACAAGTTTTCTAATCCTAGAGGACACAGTTGTTACAGGGTACTTTACAACATACACAAGTTTTCTAATCCTAGAGGACACAGTTGTTACAGGGTACTTTACAACATACACAAGTTTTCTAATCCTAGAGGACACAGTTGTTACAGGGTACTTTACAACATACACAAGTTTTCTAATCCTAGAGGACACAGTTGTTACAGAGTATTTTACAACATACACAAGTTTTCTAATCCTAGAGGACACAGTTGTTACAGGGTACTTTACAACATACACAAGTTTTCTAATCCTAGAGGACACAGTTGTTACAGGGTACTTTACAACATACACAAGTTTTCTAATCCTAGAGGACACAGTTGTTACAGGGTACTTTACAACATACACAAGTTTTCTAATCCTAGAGGACACAGTTGTTACAGAGTATTTTACAACATACACAAGTTTTCTAATCCTAGAGGACACAGTTGTTACAGGGTACTTTACAACATACACAAGTTTTCTAATCCTAGAGGACACAGTTGTTACAGAGTATTTTACAACATACACAAGTTTTCTAATCCTAGAGGACACAGTTGTTACAGGGTACTTTACAACATACACAAGTTTTCTAATCCTAGAGGACACAGTTGTTACAGGGTACTTTACAACATACACAAGTTTTCTAATCCTAGAGGACACAGTTGTTACAGGGTACTTTACAACATACACAAGTTTTCTAATCCTAGAGGACACAGTTGTTACAGAGTATTTTACAACATACACAAGTTTTCTAATCCTAGAGGACACAGTTGTTACAGGGTACTTTACAACATACACAAGTTTTCTAATCCTAGAGGACACAGTTGTTACAGGGTACTTTACAACATACACAAGTTTTCTAATCCTAGAGGACACAGTTGTTACAGGGTACTTTGACGTGATTCCACTTTTTGTATTGAGCCACGAGCAAGGGCGGTTCACTCCGTAATTTGGACGTACCGCTATAGATACATGCCTGCCGGCCCCAGGGGTATGTTAGCGCTGCTACGGCACACGCGCGATCTATCGCAACGCGTGTTATGCGTTAGAAAGGGATGGCCACGTTCGTTCGTTCGGCATACCTATACAGGGGAGTTGTTAACAGAGAACCTTCTGTACGTAGTACTATTATATATTCTACGCCACGAGTGGCGGCCACATTAGATGCGGACGGGTTTTTCATACATTTTGTATAGCGTTCTGCATACACCGAGTCACAGGCTGCGGGAGTTTCCCGCGCTCGCCACTTGTGGTCACGTTTTGTCGTTCGACTGGCCTTAGCCGCTAGCTTCTAACTAGCTATACTAGCCACTAGTGGCTGCCACTGTAGTGATTCGACTGGCCTTAGCCGCTAGCTTCTAACTAGCTATACTAGCCACTAGTGGCTGCCACTGTAGTGATTCGACTGGCCTTAGCCGCTAGCTTCTAACTAGCTATACTAGCCACTAGTGGCTGCCACTGTAGTGATTCGACTGGCCTTAGCCGCTAGCTTCTAACTAGCTATACTAGCCACTAGTGGCTGCCACTGTAGTGATTCGACTGGCCTTAGCCGCTAGCTTCTAACTAGCTATACTAGCCACTAGTGGCTGCCACTGTAGTGATTCGACTGGCCTTAGCCGCTAGCTTCTAACTAGCTATACTAGCCACTAGTGGCTGCCACTGTAGTGATTCGACTGGCCTTAGCCGCTAGCTTCTAACTAGCTATACTAGCCACTAGTGGCTGCCACTGTAGTTATTCGACTGGCCTTAGCCGCTAGCTTCTAACTAGCTATACTAGCCACTAGTGGCTGCCACTGTAGTGATTCGACTGGCCTTAGCCGCTAGCTTCTAACTAGCTATACTAGCCACTAGTGGCTGCCACTGTAGTGATTCGACTGGCCTTAGCCGCTAGCTTCTAACTAGCTATACTAGCCACTAGTGGCTGCCACTGTAGTGATTCTACTGGCCTTAGCCGCTAGCTTCTAACTAGCTATACTAGCCACTAGTGGCTGCCACTGTAGTGATTCGACTGGCCTTAGCCGCTAGCTTCTAACTAGCTATACTAGCCACTAGTGGCTGCCACTGTAGTGATTCGACTGGCCTTAGCCGCTAGCTTCTAACTAGCTATACTAGCCACTAGTGGCTGCCACTGTAGTGATTCTACTGGCCTTAGCCGCTAGCTTCTAACTAGCTATACTAGCCACTAGTGGCTGCCACTGTAGTGATTCGACTGGCCTTAGCCGCTAGCTTCTAACTAGCTATACTAGCCACTAGTGGCTGCCACTGTAGTTATTCGACTGGCCTTAGCCGCTAGCTTCTAACTAGCTATACTAGCCACTAGTGGCTGCCACTGTAGTGATTCGACTGGCCTTAGCCGCTAGCTTCTAACTAGCTATACTAGCCACTAGTGGCTGCCACTGTAGTGATTCGACTGGCCTTAGCCGCTAGCTTCTAACTAGCTATACTAGCCACTAGTGGCTGCCACTGTAGTTATTCGACTGGCCTTAGCCGCTAGCTTCTAACTAGCTATACTAGCCACTAGTGGCTGCCACTGTAGTGATTCGACTGGCCTTAGCCGCTAGCTTCTAACTAGCTATACTAGCCACTAGTGGCTGCCACTGTAGTGATTCGACTGGCCTTAGCCGCTAGCTTCTAACTAGCTATACTAGCCACTAGTGGCTGCCACTGTAGTGATTCTACTGGCCTTAGCCGCTAGCTTCTAACTAGCTATACTAGCCACTAGTGGCTGCCACTGTAGTGATTCCACTGGCCTTAGCCGCTAGCTTCTAACTAGCTATACTAGCCACTAGTGGCTGCCACTAGTGGCAGCCACTGTAGTGATTCGACTGGCCTTAGCCGCTAGCTTCTAACTAGCTATACTAGCCACTAGTGGCTGCCACTGTAGTGATTCGACTGGCCTTAGCCGCTAGCTTCTAACTAGCTATACTAGCCACTAGTGGCTGCCACTGTAGTGATTCGACTGGCCTTAGCCGCTAGCTTCTAACTAGCTATACTAGCCACTAGTGGCTGCCACTGTAGTGATTCGACTGGCCTTAGCCGCTAGCTTCTAACTAGCTATACTAGCCACTAGTGGCTGCCACTGTAGTGATTCTACTGGCCTTAGCCGCTAGCTTCTAACTAGCTATACTAGCCACTAGTGGCTGCCACTGTAGTGATTCCACTGGCCTTAGCCGCTAGCTTCTAACTAGCTATACTAGCCACTAGTGGCTGCCACTGTAGTGATTCGACTGGCCTTAGCCGCTAGCTTCTAACTAGCTATACTAGCCACTAGTGGCTGCCACTGTAGTGATTCGACTGGCCTTAGCCGCTAGCTTCTAACTAGCTATACTAGCCACTAGTGGCTGCCACTGTAGTGATTCGACTGGTCTTAGCCGCTAGCTTCTAACTAGCTATACTAGCCACTAGTGGCTGCCACTGTAGTGATTCCACTGGCCTTAGCCGCTAGCTTCTAACTAGCTATACTAGCCACTAGTGGCTGCCACTGTAGTGATTCGACTGGCCCACTAGTGGTCGCCCTGAGTGCCGCTCATAAAGTTAGCAGTGTCAATTTATAATGTAAGATACCTGGCAATGAAACCATTAAAGGTTTAACAATCTGCAGCTGTGATCAGTCATTATCATAAAGATATATTTGTTGCAGCACCGAACGCGGCGTAGGCGCCTCATTCCTGGAACCCTTCCAGTGCGTGCAGTGCAAGCTGTGCCGCAAGATCCTCGACGGAGACGAGACCGCGGCAGTGCACCTGCGGACCTGGCGCCACCACCAGCTGTTCACGAGGCTCCTGACGCAGCAGCAGGAGCTCAAGCAGGTAACCCCAATCACTAGACTATAAGAAACTCTGGCCCGTCCACTGCTAGTGAGGACACAAGTTCACATGGAGAAGCTTCAAGCCTTTGGCCATACATTCCGCCGACGCCTTGCATTATAATGGTCTGCTCGAAGCCCAAAGCTTAACTTAAAAATTTACCACTTAAAAAATTATCGATATTCCGACAGCGCCATATCGACTACAGATGTACCTTTTTTCCAAAAACTACACATTCACCATGTCAGCAGTATGTACAACCAGCGTCAATTTGTATTTCTAGTATAATACGTCCGAAACTAAGAGTAAATTCTGTCAAACGGACAAAATCTAAAAACGACTTGGTCTTATGAGGTAGTTTAGCCTAGTTAGTAGTCACCCTGCCTACGAAGCAAGAGGTCCTGGATTCGAATCCCGGTAAGGACATTTATTTGTGTGATGAGCACGAATGAGCACTTGAGTCATGGATGTTTTCTATGCATTTAAGTATTTATTTGTCTATATAAGTATGTTTATCGTCGTCTAGCACCGATAGTACAACAGCTTTGCTTAGTTTGGGACTAGGTAGGTATATTTGTGTAAGATTGTCCCCTAATATTCATTTTACAGGTTACTTACTTACATATATTACAGCAACAAGCAGCGGAAGCCGAAGAGAAGGCTGCGCAAGAGTCGACCAAGCGCAGCATCAAGGCCGAGGAGAGCGGCAACTGGAAGCGCCGCCGCACCTCCGAGAGCGGGGAGACCGAGGCGAACGGGCTCGGGGAGGACGACGCCTGCTTGAAGGGTGAGTACTACTTGAACTCTCCACCTCCCCCTCATGGGCCACCATGCTAGTGTTGGGAGAAGAGAGTACACAGGCGGGTATGACAAAAATACTGAATGAAAAATGAAACTAGAGTTTATTCTTGGACCTGGTTAGTTATGGTTGAAGCTTATGAAAATGGGCGCTTGTAGACAGCGGCAAACCTTAAGCAAATTATGAGCGGCAAACCTTCGATAGATTGCTTTACCCCGTCATACCTTTTATTTATGGTGGCCCGTGAGGGGGCCAATACCAGTTGAATAGTAGACGGCAAACAAGTTGCGCAAATGACCTTGGCTGCGTAGAAGCTTATTTTAGGTGTCCTTGGTCGGGGGCGGTGCGGAGCGGCGGCGGGGGCCGCGCCCCGCGCCCCGCGCCCCGCGCCCCGCGCCCCGCGCCCCGCGCCCCGCCCGCACATACTACATCAGTGGCTAACAAACGTACCGCCCATCTAATGGCAAGCGTTTAGTTTGCCGCAAAGATCATAGACCAATATAGATCGATATCTCTTTGGAAACATCGTAGTAGTTCAGAAAGCATTTCGCGATGGCGCTACTAGGCTCGCAATGAAAAAAGTATCGTTGAATTCGTCAAAATGTTGCATTTTAGTGTCCTAAATCATCATATTAATCAATTTGAAGGCATAAAATACATCGTTGCAACAACATAACACGAAAATAGCAAAATCAAACAAAGCAATTTTAAGTCAGTCACTAGTTCCATTCATTGCAAGTTTATCTAAGCTGAATGGCTACGCACGTGTATTGCCGTCCGCTAGATGGCGCATATTTAAAAATAACGCTCAAGAGTCCGCAGTAAGCAGCGCTCAACTCCGAGTTGAGACCACGCGCTAACGAACGGTTTAAAATGTTGTTTCACCTAAAATGAGACAGGGCGCTATAAATAAAGCAAGAGCGCGCTAGCGGGGAGGCGGAGCTAGCTAGAGACGTCACAGTAAAAATATCGCAGTAAAATATCTTCATACAACGGCTAAATTTTTGCGGTAAGTAAAATATAACAGTAGAACATCTCCATACCAAGATTATATAAACATTATTAACATATTACCGTACGCGTAGAGGGCGGTACAACTCACATTTTGGCAGGTGTGGCGTAAAGTATAATATGTATAGGCTATAAGTTTTGATTTGCCAACAAAATGAGTAGTTACAACAATTTTGTAACTTTTAACGACCTAGTTACGTCGACCGTGTTTCTGATACCTACTATTACTGATGAATTTTCGGTTCCTTTAATTATTGTTCCATAAGGCTATGGTTATTGAAAAAAACCCTAATTTAGGCTTAGATACCTTTAATCAGCAAATAAGCCAGTCTTATCTTATCTTATCTTATCTAGATGAGTGCCCTTTCGGATGCACTTCGACCCAGCGGCATCTTTTGTGCTTTTAATAAGCCAGTCAGTCAGCGACCAATTTTTTCGTGAAAATAAATAAGTCTGTTTTGTGTAAAGATACAACCGAACATTTTTAAATTGATACTTTTTATGTCACCTCTGTCAAATCAATGTTATAGCATCAACTGTCACTTGGCCATACTGACAAGCGGTCATAGGTGGCCAAAATGGCGGTAATTTTAATTTGGCGTGGTCCGATTACTTTTAAAATCGATATCCCGTTGTTTTATTTTATATACTACTTCGGTGACAAATAAGGGTATGTTCCACCAGATATCAAAATGATGATCATATAAACATAGACTTGATAGGTTGAAAATTGGGTGTATTGGATAAAATAAAACTGAATCATACAATGTTGTGTTTTTATTTTTAATGAAAGTATAAAAATGCGCTTATTTTGAAGAACTCTCACGTATCGGTAACTTTCTAGGTAGACGTGGATCTATAATTTCAGGTAATATGCATTCCAATAAAAATTTCTCATTTTATTAAATATGCTGTCCCAGAATCCTGTATCCTTTTCAATTTTTTCGAATAATATTCCCTTTGGAGTCCACACCACGAAGATACGGTATCTTTTTTTTGAAATATTTAATTGACCTTGGACTTGATAAAAGTAGTTATGGTTTCGCTTCAATTTTATCTTCTGAAGATCACTTTCGTCCATCACACAGAAAGTATTTTTTTTCTTTAAAATTGCTTCTGTTGGCGTCATATTAGCTGCCGAAGCTGGGCATTTGATTTCCACAATTGTTTCATTGTCTATGACTCCGTCGGGACTCGCGCCTAAATACTGGTGTTCCTCGAGGATGTATAACCCACAAGGTGATACTTGCACTCCGAGTGCAGCTTCAGTCTCTTTTAGAGCGATGGGCTCATTCTCATTGCCGTATTTCGTATTATTTATTTAGTGCCGGCAGTCCTCGAACCCAGCGGGCTGGCCAGGGACGACGGCAAGAGACCTGACGGAATGACGCTGGTGCCTTGGAGCATGCTCAGCCGCTAGTTTGGGATTCTACTTGCGTTGATACCCTGGCACCGTCCCATGTTCCAAGCACCAGTGCCGCCGCTGGCGCTGCGGCATCCTCGGCCGAAAGCCTCAAGCGCCGCAAATATGCCGTCCTAGGAAACAGCTACATGTTTGCGGCGTTTGGCGTTACCTTGGGGCCATGGGGCCAAGTGCGCGTCGGCTTTATAAAGATTTGGCGACGCGCTTAATAGAAGCCTCGGGCGACTAGAGGGCTGGCCACTATTTCTATGTTTCTTGACCTCTACGTTTTTGTTACTAGCAGCAGCGCATACAGAACAATAGGAGTTCCGTATTCCCAAAAAGAAAACCTTTTTAGTTTCATACCCAATAATGCACGCTACCCCGGATAAAGAATTATAATTGCTGGTACGATACGATCTCTTGCCCCATGATGCGTCCGCTACAACAGTGATGCTAGGAACGCCATCAGCATCTACGTTTCCTTTTTTAATTGCCATCTGTTTTTCTTCGAGTCCTGCCTCATACATGCTGTTTAAAGAGATCTTTTAAAACATCTCCTAGCAACATATTCTCTTTCCCAAATGATTTCTCCGCCATACATGGTATATCTAAATGAGCGCAAAGCTCATCTAATTGGGAAAAGCCACTACCTGAACATACGACTGCTTGAACAACATTTGTATTAATTTTTGACTCTAGTTTTTCATTTTTAAATGCTTCTTTTTTGCCACACATTTTGCATATGAACAGAAAAGTTGACTGGAATCCGGATCTCAACTCCTTCACAAAATCCATATCTTAAAAACTGCAATTAAAAGGACTATGATCCACAGCCTTCATTTGTTCAAATAAGTATTCAACATTGAAGATTCGTCGACCAGTAAGTTCAGGTATGACTTCCTCATTGTTACCATCATCAAATTCTACTTGTAATGATGGTGTCGAGGACGGAGTACTCGGACTCGAATTTCTGAAAGGAAAAAAGTTAGATTATATTTACATCCATCACGCAAAGGTAAACGGTGAAATAAAGATATTTGATACTGCATTATGTTATGAGGCGTACACTACTACAGACAACTCCTAACGGCGGCGACGCTATGCAAAAAATAGGTTTCGATTTTCGGTGCGCATATTTGCGCTCGACTACACCTGGTCCCTATACCACAAAACTTTACAAGCGTACAATTTGACAAAATTGACAACTTTTTCTATGGAAAATTGTACAATTTCGTCGAATTGTAGATAGGGGCCTGTACCGTACACTGTGTGCGCAACGATGTTTCGGTCGGGCACGTGCGGAGCCCGGGGGTGGGGTGAGGTATGTCTGTGCGTGGTTATTCTGTATGGATTTGTTGGGTAAAAATAATAATAATAATACTAACCTGCTAAAATTTAGAGGTTGAGGCGTAGGATCGGTATTGTTATTACTAGACCCCGGATTGTTGTGGCACTGATGTCACAATAGGGTGATTTGGGGAGTAAATGGAACAATATTTGTTAATACGGATTTATTAAGATAAGATAATATAAAAAATACCATATAGTGTTAATGAATACGAAATTGTACTTATTATTTTTTGGTATACATATTATTGCGAATCTTCCTATAAATAAATTGTCAGTTGATTAAAATATCGACGTTGCTCTCAGGGCTTCAAATAACGTTAAAAAGTTGGAATCGTTACCACTGTCAGACAGATTTAACGTTAACTGGTAACTAACGTTAAACCAAGTATCGTTACCTATACTACTTTTTACCGGTAAAGAAATGGTAACGTTACCTAACACCTACCTGCATTGAGCTAACGTTAAGTCAAAGGTATCTTTAACTGTTTTTAACGTTAGTAGGTAACGTTACTAGCAGCTTATTTAACTTTTGATTCCATCGTTAGTAATAGAGCCAGTGCCAGTGTTCATTCACGTGCATGCGTCGCCGAGTGCGGAATTTATATTAGTACCAGGAGTTTATTTTTCAACATGAATGGATTGCCAGAAATGGGTAAGTGCAGTACCTATTCCTATCCTATCCTATGCTATTAAACGAGCAATATTTGTATATATATATATTTCAATCAGGTTCTCGGAAACGGCTCTAACGTTCGATGAAATTTGGAATATACGGGTTTACGGAGGCGAAAAATCGATCTAGCTAGGTCTCACGTCCGGGAAAATTAGTTTTCTCCGTATTTTCCCTATTTTCACCCGAGCTGAGCGCGGTCGCCCAGGGACTTAGTATGTAACAAGCTACTTTACTTGGCGGCCATTTTTATTATTCTTAAATCATTTAATACGAATTACGAATCCGAGGTTGGATTTTCAGTGACCGCCATTTTGAAATTCTTTAAATACGGTCCAAATTCGTTCAAAATCGATACCGGGGGGTCCGAGGGACCTCTTAACACGAAACCGAGCTTGGATTTTAAAAAGTCGGCCAACTTGAAATTCTTTAAATACGGCTTGATTTCGTTCAAAATCGATATCTGAGGGTCCGAGGGGCCTCTTAATACGAATCCGAGGTTCGATTTTCGAAAAAAGGCCACCATCTTGAAACTCTTTATATACGGTCCGTTTTCGCTCAAAATCGATATCTGAGGGTCCTTGGGGCCTCTTAATACGAATCCTAGATTGGGTTTTGAAAAGTGGCCGCCATCTTGAAATTATTTTAATACAGTCCGATTTCGCTTAAATTCGATATCTAAGGGCCCGAGGGGCCTCTTAATACGAATCCTAGGTTGGATTTTCGAAAAGTGGCCACCATCTCTAAATTATTTTAATACGGTCCGATTTCGCTTAAAATCGATATCAGAGCGTCCGAGGGGCCTCTTAATACGAATCCGAGGTTGGATTTTCGAAAAGTGGCCGCCATCTTGAAATTAATGTAATACGGGCCGATTTTGCTTAAAATCGATACCTGAGGGTCCGAGGGGCCTCTTAAAACGAATTCGAGGTTGGATTTTCGAAAAGTGACCGCCATCTTTAAATTCGTTAAATACGGACCGATTTCGTTCAAAATCGATATCTGAGCGTCCGAGGGGCCTCTTAATACGAACCCTAGGTTGGATTTTGATGTACAAAACCGAATGATTAGCGGTATATTCGATATATATATCGAGATTGCATTCCGTATATCCATACCTACTGTTCTTAAAAAACCTAGGTATACGGTAAGTCAAAAATTCGCAACATAGATGCATGTGGAAAAACCCTTTAAGAGTACGGTACGGAACCCTAAATTTGTGCTTGTTCCGACAACCACTTGACCGTTTTCTTATTGTTATCGATACAGTATTAATAATAGATACCTATCAAGGTGGTTTTCCATCGGAGGGGCGAGACGAGACGAGGCGAGACGAGAATTGAAACTTATATGGGACTTACTCGCGCGCGCGCGGTGGAAATAGGTAGTAACTCCCATACGATTTCAAATCTCGCCTCGCCTCGTCTCGTCTCGCCCCTCCGGTGGGCAACCACCTTTAGTCGTAGTTAATATAGTCACAATAATACAATGCAACCACCAGCACTACTCGGAACAAGGTCCCTATTTTTGACAAAATAAACAATGATTACTAACCTTCAAAAGCTTTTTACATTCGCCTATGATGCAAGTTGCCGTACGATCGTTGTGAAGGTCGTAAACCCTGTACACCGCATTTTTTTACGGCCCATGTTAAATAAATCACAAGTTCACAACTATCACAAGCACAAGGCACAAGACAAGACACGAGTCACAAACTGTGTGTTACCTCACAATAATCGCACAACCGGCACAACGCAAATCCGCCCGCATACAACTAGATAGTGAAGCGAATTGAAATGAAATGTATTACTACAGGTTAGGATTTGTAGGGTAGGTATTGTAGGTAATAGGTATACGCTCTCTCTTCACGCTCATAGTCGATTCGATAGCCAGTTCACGTCCAGTGTACGAAATGGCAACAACGCCAATCAACCAGCGCCGCGCGGTGAGCGCGCGCGCGTCTATCGGTAGCGCGGTGTGGCAACGTAGCATTACCGATTAATAATTGAATATTAGTATATTACATTACTAATACTTACCAAGGGCTGTAAAAGAGAGAAAGGCCGAAATCGCAGCACGGCTAGCACGAGACGGCTGCGACATACTGTCGAGTTTTCTTGCACTATACCTCTCTTACTAAATGTTCTAATAAGAGAGAGACGGATAGTGCGAGAAAAATCGAGAGTATGTCGCAGCCGTCTAGTGCTAGGCGTGCAGGTATTAATACGCGATTTCGGGCTTTCTTGTTCACTGCCGTGCTGATTACACAATTTTACGTTTTCACGTGGCCTAGAGGTTTACCGCACGCTACCCGTACGGTAAAACTAGCATTATGGCCAGGTGTGACGTAAGTACATTACGTACCTAGGGCGGTAAAATTAAGAACAGCTCATATCGCGGACATCTGTGTCCTGAACTTCGGTAAGGGCCATAAAAAAAAGCGATCCGAGGCTTTTTTTATTACCGGCCTTGGTGCGTACACAATTTTACGTCTTCCCCTTGGTGCGAAAGTGTGAAGTGAGATTGCCACTGCACCCGTGGGCGGTAAATCTCACTTACCACCTGGGGTGACGTAAAGTACATTATACGTACCTAGGGCGGTAAAATTAAGAACGGCTCAGATCGCGGGCTTTTGTGGCCCAAACCGAAGGTAACGGCCATAAAAAAAGCGATCCGAGGCTTTTTATTACCGCCCTTGGTGCGTACACAATTTTACTTCTTCTCCTTGGTGCGAAAGTGTGAAGTGAGATTTGCCGCTGCACCCGTGGGCGGTAAATCTCACTTACCGCCCGGAGTGACGTAAAGTACATTATATGTACCTAGGGCGGTAAAATTAAGTACGGCTCAGATCACGGGCTTTTGTGGCCCGAACCGAAGGTAAGGGCCATAAACAAGCGATCTGAGGCCTTCTTTATTACCGGGCGTGGTGCGTACACAATTTTACGTCTTCTCGTGGGAGTCCTGGGTGTAAAAGTGTGAAGTGAGATTTGCCGCTGCACCCGTGGGCGGTAAATCTCACTTACCGCCCGGAGTGACGTAAAGTACATTACTAAGGGCTGTAAACAGGCGAGGGTTGTAAATATGCGATTTTTTTCGGGCTTTCTTTTTTACTGCCCATGGTGAGTTGAGTATACAATTTTACGCCCTCACGACGCGCGAGACTCACATTATGCTTATGGCCAGGTGTGACGTAATAGTACATTACGTACCTAGGGCGGTGAATTCGTGAATGGCCCAGATCGCTGGTGTTTGTGGCCCAAACCGAAGGTGAGGCTTGTACGCTGCGCGTACGGTAAAACTCGCATTGTGGCCAGATGAAGACGTAAAATTGTGTACTTACCACGGGCGGTAATTTGTAAAGCCCCAGATCGCATATTTATGGCTCTCACCTTCGGTTCGGGCCACAAACACGTGCGATCTGGGTCATTCACGAATTCACCGCCCTAGGTACGTAATGTACTATTATAGAACCAAATTGTGTCTGAATTTAATTCAACTATACATATATTATTAAAGTAGTACATGAATCCTACAGAAAAAAGGTTTATGTAAAGCATAATACACATTTACAAAATAATCCTGTTTAATTCTGCAATTGAACTTGAACTCTTTCCGCGTGTATTAACGATCACATTCGCTCAAATAAAGAACTGCAAAGGCACGCCTCGAGTGGTTTGCAGTTCGCATTCAAGGTCGCACACATTACCTACCTACGCAGATTATTTGTAATATTTATATAGTCTCCGACGATGTACTAGTAGGAAAATGCGACTATTCACGGTGTAATAATGGCGTAAGCGGAAAAAAGCGCTAACAATTAATAAAATAAACATATTTTAGTAAAAACATGCCAAGAATTTAGTACATTTCTATGTTTGATGTCTCAATGCTTCATAATTATTTAATGATAAATGTCATCATTATAAAACACAGACGACCAATTTAACAGGTGATTTCCTACTTAAAGTAGTTTAGTGTCAGTTTAGCAGACTAAGTACCTAGTTTGTAATTCGAGATCCATCTGCAAATCATTGTAGTAACGGAAGTAGGTAGGTACTATCGACAACACAGCTAACTGACCATATCGGTGCACCTTAAGTGCATTGTAATAAGGTTCTAAATAAACACAGGATGGTCAGTTAACAGTGTTGTCGTTTGTACTTTATTATTGGTATGGTTAAGAAAGAAAACGCTGCTAAAATACTGCTAAGCTAACACTATACTATACAGGGTGGAAAAATCTATGGCCCTGAAAGAAAATCAACTTAAATCCTTAACATTAGTGGCGTGCTCTACATAAAGAAAGTCAGAATGTGGGCTATTTCGATTGGACTTTTTCAAAAAGTTACATTTTGGAGCTGTTTTTTTTTCATGATAAATTAAAAGCCTTATTAACAACTTTTGTAATTTTAAAATATTCATTTTTTTATTCAAAATAACACGTATGGGCTTGTCCAGAAATCATGTGATCATATTTTGCCTACTTTTGACCCCCCTTTCCAGATCACGTGTGTTCATCATATTTGTATTAGTCAATTAAAAAAAAAAATGGTTTTAATTTAAGCCATCTCACGCTACGTCATCTAATCTAATCTAATCTAATCATGGACCTATAATACTCAGGACAGGCTATACGGTTTGCCATAGCGAGGGACGGAAAGCCTCCTATGCAGCTAAATTAAGAACCGGTCTTAAAATGGCTGATGACTTGCCATAAACAACCTACTCAATTTGGACGGGTAATTAACACGGGGAACTATGACACTGACAATTAGTGATATTTCCCTTTCTGTCACAATTATCGAGCCACCCAGCAGATACCAGCTCGCTCGTACGTGGAATACCAAGCACAGCCTAAAGCCACAGGCTAAAGCCAGAACCCTGAATGTTCAGTTACATATAGGGCATAATATAGTTTAAAGGTTTTTATGAGTGGATAATTCATAAAAACTTAAAAATACTGCAATTTCAGTTTCACGTTTCAGATTTACAAATTTAATAAGTTAGTTTACAAATACATGCGATTGCAAAGTTACTTTTGTAGTTTCTGCAAATAGTAATAACAAGGTAGGTACAATGCACTATACGATGTATTTGCATGCGGTTAGTGTTAGGTGTACAATACACTAGAAAACTATACGAACGGTGGAGCGGTGGTGGTAAAATAACATTTCCATACAAAGTCTATGAAAGAATATTATTTCCAGTTACATTCATAAATTTGTATTTATTGATAATACAATAACCTACAAAAAGAAGTGACATCCCAAAAAAAACTCCATGTAATAATTACAACTTAGAAAGCTCACAACAGCTTTCGAATAAGAAAAACCGCATTCAAATCGGTCCATCCGTTTGGGAGCTACTATACCACAGACAGATACACAGACACACATACACGTTAAACTTATAACACCCCTCTTTTTGCGTCGGGGGTTAAAAATAGGCCAAGTTTCATAACTCGTCCACAGTAAAAAGTTGTGAGATATTTCGTAGAGCTGTCAAACATTATTCAGGCAAACCAGGAGAAGCGTATGTTTAACTGCGACCTTACAGCGCGCGAGCCGAGCGAGAACCGCCAGAAGCGATTTTTTTACAAATACTTACATCCGTAGTATCCATACGTAGGATACTTAGGTTTAGGACCAATGGCCATGAGGATACATACTTATTATGACAAATAATATTAGGGATAACACAGTAGGGCAATCAAATTTCATCCAAAATAAATGAAGCGAATCATAAATAGGGTCCTTGCCTCCTAAAAACGTTAAGACAAATGATCGTTATGGCAGACAGCGGTATGGATGGAATACAAAAATAGGATAAAAAACGTTATGGATTACAATATAAGCAGAATATAGAACGTAGCCATGTTGAATGTTTCCTTAGTTCGGTGATAAAAGCAAGGTCAAACTGACAAAAGGAAAGTTTAGGTAAGATAATAAATAATACCTATCTCAAAATTTCTGTCTACCCTATCTAAAAGCTGCGCCACTGATTAAGATTAGCTCAATTTACACAGAGGAAATATACTTGTAATTTCTCTAACTGATAGAGTAACCTGCAAAATCATTTGGTACACATAACATATACAAAGAAAAAATTAACCGTGATCGCATGTAGCCTAAGGCTAAATTATAATGAATAAAACTGCATTCACTGATTTTGTGAAAAGCTTACCCGAACTGACTGAACTGAAATATTCACTGCACTATTTAATTCTACTAAAACATAAAATCAATATTAAGGATAACATCTATCCAATAAACATTTACCCCCTTATTCATAAAACTTAAAATGCCTCTGCTAAATAAAATGTGCTTTGTCCCTTTCTTACGAACACAAATGTCAAAGTGACAGATAAGGAGAAACGAATTTTAGCGCCATTTTAGTTAAAACGGGCTTGTAGTACGTTTATGAATACGGCCGTTAGCCTTTAAAATAGAATTAAGTCTAAGGTAAAGCTTACCTGAACTGGACGAATCGTTATCCTTAATATTGATCCTATCGATTAGTAAAATTTTACATGGTGATTATTTCTTGAAAATGAGAGCGAGAGAATGAGCTGTCAAGGGTTTCCCTTCAGGGTCCATAGATTTTTTCACCCTGTATATTATCTAACATGTTATATTGGGCATAATAAAAATCAAAAACAGGTAAGGGTATAAATCTCTCTATTTTGCAATTTTAACGGATTTTGGTCTATTACAATTTAATTACAACACGCCCACAATCTGTCTACTTTGCGCAAAGGTTGACTGGTAGAGAATGCTTACGGCATTAAGTCCGCCTTTTGTACGATAAGTTGTTCTTAAGTTCAATAAAGATTAAATAAATAAAAAAAAATGAACCGAAAAATTAATTAATGTAAACAAAGCAAGCATCTTCCTCTAGTCTTGAACCAGTCCATCATATACTACATATATAATAAAATAGGATACAGAGTAGGGGGGCTTGTGTGATACCGTGCGCGCCGTCGGCACGGCCGGCCAACAGCGGGCGCGCCCGCGGTCTCAAGCTCATGCGAGAAACCTCCGGAACGTACAATCTCACTAGGTACACGATATAATTAACAAACCTGCACGGCTAGCACGCGACGGCGCGCGAGCTCTCTCGATTTTTCTCGCACTATCCGTCTCTCTCTTATTAGAACACTTAGAAGAAGAGGTATAGTGCGATAAAAGTCGAGAGTATGTCGCGGCCGTCGTCGTGTGCTAGACGTGCTGTGAGCGCGGCTATCACAGGACGGCCGAGCTGTGTCGCGGTGAGATAAGACTATCCGTCTTTCTCTAACTAGTAACTAAACAGGCTAGCGTGTTTTCTTATAAAACAAAACTTTTTTAATTTCGGAAAAGTGACGACAAAAAATGCTCACAAAATTTCACGCGAATCGGTTGAGAAATGCGACCTGTAGAGGAGAACAGCCGGATAGCGGAACACCGGACTTCGTGACAGACACCGGACATACGAATGATTTTCGACCCAAGCTGCATGCGAGCTGATGCATAGAACTTCGTTCGCTTCACTCGCTCGTTCGATAATCAAATCACAGAAAGCTAATACGGCATTCAACATGGCGGTCAAGGGAGGTCAAGGCCAAAAGCGCTCCAAATTATTGTATGTGCTCTGCCTACCCCTTTTGGGAATAAAGGCTTGAATGTATGTATGTATGTAATATGTTTCTGTCAAAAATTTAATTTTTGGTACAAGCTTTTATTGCCGACTGTACTTTTCTGTATACCATCATCAACTGCTCATTGCGAGCCCAAACTCGATGGGGTTAAGTGGTTTTATTACGGAGTTCCTATGGCCACCTTCTGTCTCCATCATCAGATCAGCTCGATGGTACCATAATATTGAATTGTTATCCAAATTATACTTATACCCAAAATTTCAGCTCAATCGGTCACCGGGAAGTGGGTCAAATTTAACTTGCAAGATTTGACGGACAACTTACTTACATACTTTTATACGTACATACGAACAAGTCAAGTTAATATAAAGCTTGTAAAAAGTAAAGGCAAGCAAGAAGGTAGGTAAGCATGCTCTCCATTCACATTGCACGATACCTACCTACGATATCGTTGCAGGCCCTAACGTTAACGTTGCCGAACCATACACCGATATCGTATTGAATAATGTGAATACCTACGCTTTTAAAATGTGACGTGTCAGAAAGGGTGCGCAAAAAACATTAATTTTTAATACCTACTAGGCTACTAACTGACCCCGGGAACTTCGTATCGCCATACAAAATGTATGAGAAAATTGATTCCATGTTTTAATAGTTACCTATTCTGCTATTCTGCTATTCGGTACCATCCTTTCCTCGAAGCAGTTCAGGCCATTTTCGACCCCCTATAACTTCGTTGCGGATAAAACTAGAAGCCTGCATTTTCATTAACCAAGCACGCATTGTATAAACACGATATATTTCAAATTTCATTCAATTTGAACCAGCGGTTTAAGATTTATAACTAGTCAAAGTTTCTTAATTTTGTCACTCACTCAAATCAATTTGTCCAGTTTTCTAGATACACCAACTGCATAAATAACTTTGTCATCCCATATAAACATATAGGAGTACAAAGTTATATTTGCAGTGAATGGGACAAGAAATTCAAACGGTCGCAGCGTCAGTTGTGATAGCCTCGCGGAAAAGTAGGTACTTAATTTACGCTATAATTTAAACGCATCACGGGCAGCGGGGCCAGCACAACTGACGCCGCGACGTGTATCGTGACAAGAAAAAATACAAAAACAGGTTACAGGAGTTGGGACGCGAACCGGAGTACTCAGACTTGTGAATCAAACACCCGAACCACTCGACCAAAATCAAATGGCCGCACGGCCCAAAATTATGAATCTTATGTTAGAGGTGACTACTTAACAACCTGCTTCACCGCTAACTCGATAGATGGCACAAGTGTAGATTGAAACAGCGCCATCTGATATAAAAAGATGAACTACGAGGTACCGGCGACGATAAAAAGATTTACGCGTGCCTTGTAGCAATGTATGGAGAGAGCCATCTTCCTTTTCTCTCAATAATCTTTGGTTTGCCGTAATAATGATTCATTGACTTCCTTGTCACAGTTATTTATTGAGGTATTGTAGTATGTTAAATTTGTAAATTGTTGAGTTTTAGTACAAAAAATAAGACTTGATGCCACCACAAACCAAAAAGTAACGTTGTTGTAAAAGGGCAGATAAAAAAAAATGGTCTACGATGTTTGTTTTAATTAGTAAAAAATTACACGTACACATTATTACATAAACAAATGTAATTCCATACAAGCGGGGTCCTTTTTTGATCGTAAATATAAGATGCGCGAACCTTCCCCCACCACGTCATTCGTTGCGCAAGAAGTTTGCCGGCTGCTGTACCAATAATATTTTTTCACTTCTCATGCTCTAAAAGTTCGTCTTTATGCTGTGCGCAGGCGACATAAAGTCACTTTTTATGCTCTAGAGCCTAAAGTAAAATCTTCGTCGAAGACAAGACCAACACGGCTAGCACGCGACGGCGCGCGAGCACTCGATTTTTCTCGCACTATCCGTCTCTCTCTTATTAGAACACTAAGAAGAAGAGGTATAGTGCAATAAAAATCGAGAGTATGTCGCGGCCGTCGTGTGCTAGACGTGCAAAGCAATCGCAGCCCAACAGCCACACGCGCAACTTTAACTTCATAGAATAAACTCTTTTTTTAATGTTTCGTTAGTATTCTAAGACCAAGGCAAGGGTACCAACAGCCAAAGTACACAATGAAACTTCATGAAATAAACTTAGTTTTTAATTTTCATCATTTCCTCGCAATCGAAATGAAAAGTAGAATGTACAATTCGTCCGTAAAACCCATTTACACCCGATTTTATATAAACGTCTCGCGTAAAATGGTGCGTTTTATGCACTTGTTGTACAATCTACTATTTTACACCATTAGTGATATGCTATATAATACCTATATCCTCGAGTTGTAACATATTGTCTGCAGACGAGCCCGGCAGTGAGGGTGGGGCGGAGTTGCCGCCCGACGACGCGCTCGAGGACTGGGAGCAGAGCGTCGATGAGATTCTGCAGGATGAGCGCGGTTAGTCATATTATCCTGCTAATATTCCTGCTAATATCCTAATAACATTTGACGACCGCTTTAGCCTGGTTGGTAGTGACCCTGCCTATGAAGCAAGAGGTCCTGGGTTCGAATCCCGGTAAGGGCATTTATTTGTGTGATGAGCACGAATATTCGTTCCTGACTCATGGATGTTTTCTATGTATTTAAGTATTTATTTATCTATATAAGTATGTTTATCGTCGTCTGGTACCCATAGTACAAGCTTTGCTTAGTTTGGGACTAGGTCGATTTGTGTAAGATTGTCCCCTAATATTTATTATTATTATTATTCTCTTTACTCAATTTCAATCTTAGGCTAGGTTTTTACAATAATTATATAAAAAGTAAAATATAAAAACTATATACAAAACATAAAATCATTATAAAAACCTAACCTAGGGTACCGCCGGCAGCGAGGCGGGGCCTAAGCTACCGGCGGTCAGGGCGACAGAGACAGGAACCTCCTGACTATCCGCGCAGTATCCAGGAGTACCGCCTTCTGTATCTGACCCTTGATCCAGCCATCTAGCAAGAGTCTCTTGAGGTGATGGTCGAGACTCTTCGCTATTAAACTATGTGTAGATGTTAGGATGTTTGTTACTCAATGACGCTTGAACGGCTCAACGGATATGGATAAAATTTTGCACGAGCATAGACCTGGTAAAGGTTGCTGGAGTCCGCTGGATGCGGGTGGCGCAGGACCGGTCACTTTGGCACTCTTTGGGGGAGGCCTATGTCCGGCAGGGGACGTCTTTCGGCTGATATGATGATGATGATGATGATAGTTTATAGCGTGGATTGAAATATGGGATAGTTTTCATCCAGGGTCCACGCAGAACTTTTTCGTTCTGTAATATTAGTATAGATATTTTGAGATACCTTGAAAGAGTTGAAAAACTCGAATGGTCTACTTATCCTTACATCATTCTTCTAGCGTTATCCCCGATTGTGCCCTAAAAGAGCACGGACACCGCTTTGACACCTAATCCCAAGATTTGGCTTAGGCACTAGTTTTACGAAAGTGACTCCCATCTGACATTCCAACCCAGAGGGAAATCTAGACCTTATTGGGATTAGACCGGTTTCCTCGCGGTGTTCTCCTTCACCGGAAAGCAAACGGTAAATATTCCGTACGTAAGTTCCGAAAAACTCATTGGTACGAGCCGGGATTCGAACCCACGACCGCCGGTTGACAGCCGCATGCCTGAACCACAAGGCTACCGTAGCACTACTTGTCCTTACGAAAAGAAAAACCGTTTTTTTTTATCGCATCTTCTTTTCCGTGTCATCATACTGAAGTAACACCATAAATTTGGTGTGACATTCATTACTTAGCAACATAGAAATGGTTGAACGCTCGGATTTTTATTAAATAGTTGAATGGCGTTTTCACTGTAAACGTAAAGGATTTGGCCAAAAAAAAAACCCTTAATCGCCAGCAACGAAATCACTATAGTCTATAGTTGAAATTTTCTAACCTAAGCTCATGAATGGTCATTGTACTGAGCTCATGAATGCCTTTGTTTGCGGTCCGAACAAAAGCTATTCATGACGCTCGCGTACCAAATTAGCAAAAAATCATTAGCGCCACATAAAATGTTCGGACCAGAAACAAAGTCATTCATGATCTCAGTACAATGGCCATTCATGGGCTTAGTTTAGAAAATCTCAACTTTTATCTCGCGTTCGACTGAACCGAGTTTGATGTGGTTTTCAGAAAAGTTTTTGTTACATCCTAGAGAAGGATTTAGTGCAAGTTGTATCAAAATCAACACAAGTTAAATAAAACATAAACTGACTTCAACGAAGTCGGAGCCCCTTATGCATAATCCTCGTAAAGCGAAGACTTCGTACAGCGATAACATAAGTAAAGAACAATAAATGTAGGTAAGTATATAGTAAGTAGTAGTGTGTAGTAGTGTATAGTATTATAATATAACTTCTATACTACATCGTTTCGGGGGCTGTTTTTTTTTATAAACACAATGGGTAGACTATAGTGAACCCATTTTTATACATTTCGTTGCTGGCGACTCTGGGTTTTTTTTCTATGACCTTTTGTCCAAGTCCTTTGCCTTTGGTTATCTTTTGGCGTAATAATATCCATAGTATCCATGACAGAGCCCGAAGACAACAACGAAGAAGCACAGGAGGAGGAAGAAGAGAAGGAGGAAGAAACTCCCCCGGCCAAGGAGCAGTCCCCGGAGCCCGCCAAGCAGTCCCCGGAGCCCGTCAAGCAGTCCCCGAGGGCTTCCCGGGCCCGCCGCGGAAGGTACTAGGGTGCTATACACGGTGGAAACGATAAGTGATCTCACTCGGATCATTTCTAAACTATGCGAGATATCGAAAATTGGTTACTGACCCTGAAAGTGCTTCGCGAGCCAAACGCGTCAAACGGTAAAGAGTCACACGGTATCAATAAATAGGTTATAGAATAAACTAGATCTATCCGAAAGTTCAATGTTTCCAACTTCCATAAGCTGCGTACGAATTTGAGCGGCTCAGCCTGAGGCATGCTCGCCCCGCGCGGCGCGCTGCTCGCGAGACAACTTGCTGCACACGAACATGCGCGGGCGAGGCAACGCGAGCCGACTTTGTGCGTCGTTCTAAATGGCGTCGGACACGATGATTTCGATTTCTATTTCTTTATTTAATAAAATAAAATTTACATTATAAGTTAACTTTAAGCTAATTTACACGAATTTATTTAATGATCGTCAAATAATGAATATTAATGACAGCCGCGGCTGCGTTTATCATATTTTACCGAATTGTATTAATAAATTTACGAACAAACTCGATTACACATGCACGGCACATCCACTTGCTCAAATTCGTACGAGCCTGGCCCACAAACAAGTCGGAACGTGTCGCTCTCCCCGCGGCACGCTCGGCCACACGTCCACGCTCGGCACGCACACCGAGGCGCCCGCGAGCGCGGCGCGGGCACGAGGCCGGCTCCGGCCGCGCGCGGGCTGTGAGCGCACAGCGCGTGACGCGCACGAATCAGAGCGAGATAGGTGAGCCGTGCGTGCCTCAACCCGAGGCTGCTCTAATTCGTACGCAGCTTTACATTCAGTACAGCCACAGAGATAAGGTCAGTCGGGGCAAGTGCGCCACTGTGGCACTCTTTGGGGGAGGCCTATGTCTGGCACTGATTATCTTGTATAGTTTCGAAAAAATCGAGCGCAATCACTTATTGTTATACACAACTTGTTTGGGGCTTTCACATCTAGGCCATCCGGCTCGCAATAGTCTGGCTTAGATTGGGTTGCGCCAAACTATCTTTAATAGTAAGCGGTGAATACAATAATAATTATAAATACTCTATTGCTTCAACACATTAGAAAAACATCTTACAAATGGCCTTATAAATAATGGTAACGCCAGACGGACTTATCGCTTTGAAGCAACTTTACAGACAACCTTTGGGTAGCTGGAAACATTTAAACTAGAATTTAAAACTAAACAGCATACTTTATAATAGATACCTAAATGAATAAATGCTAACATTAATACAAACATACACACATATAACATACATACAAAATGATGAATAATTTATTGAAAGTTTGACAAGATTCTATGCAATGACTGACTTGGTTGGTCTAAAATAGTAAATTAATGTTGTATTAAGCAGTAACGCTGCTAGCGAAATTATAAATTTTTAATTAAAGAAAAAATTAACAAGAAAGAAAATGTATTATCTAAGAAGGGATTAAGAAGTTAAGAAGCCTATGTCTTCTGGTAGATGTCGCTACACGCCTCCATAAGGCGTTGTAAGAAGGAACTGATTGAAAGATTAGTGGCCGAGACAGATGGTTCCGATAGCTCAGTTGGTTAGTAGCGACGAGCCATGGACGCCTGTGGTCGCTGGTTCAAATCCGTTTTAATTAATTTTAAATGATTCCTTTAATTTAAAACTCCAAAATAGTAAGTTGGTGCAACCCACCCTTAATGTTTAAAGCGGGCCTCTGTTGGTGTTGGCTCCCCAACAGACTGTGTTGGCCTCTAGGCCTTCCTGCTGAATGTTGTGAAGTCACAAGCGCTAGGATACATAATATCAGTACACCAAATCGAAATCACCCGTTGCGTCGCCAATCGTCCCACTAGTGCGGCCTCCGCCTAGGGCAGCCTAGAAAGTGATACAGACTAACACTGCGGGGCTAGCACAACTGACGCCGCGCCGCGACGCGAGTAGAGAAAGATCGTCCCTCTTTCTAATTTCCACGGTACGAGTGAGAAAGGAGACCCTCAGTCGCGCGCAAAGTCAAGCGTCAGCAAGTTGTGCTAGACGTACTGGACATCCCGCGAGCTTTGTCGCGGCGACATACTACCCGTCTAGGGTTCTAATTAGAGAGACACCTGATTAGAACGCTTAGAAAGAAAGATAGTCTATGTCGCCGCGACAAAGCTGGCGGGCAGTCCATTAATAGTCTGTATCACTCTCGTAGACAACGCTCAGAAATTTAGCCCCTTGTTTAGTGTAGCTATCGTCTCTCCGACCTTCTAAGACAGCTATACTTATGCGAGCGGTCCGACCAGCGACCCTAGTATAAAAGACCATAAATCGTTACCCTGTGGCCCGAGCTCCACAGTTAAAATGTCTATGCCCTCTTAGAAAAAAGGTTGTGTATGGCTGTTCTAAGAGCATGTTCACAGCAATCCGTAAATGTCTGTGTCGGATCCAGCGGCGCTACCACGAACTTCGAAAGTCGAAGTTCGAGTATTTCCATCTCTATCGCACTCCCTTACTCTAGTGACAGGGATGATGCATGTATTACGAACTCGAATATCGGAGGGCAAGTAAATGTATGGAAAACGTGCTTACTGTTCACATATCGGAGCGTTCTCCAAACGAAAAGTGTTCTCGGATCCGACACTGCGCAGATCGGTGGGCATTTTTAAAAATTTGTGTACAAGATTTTTTTTTTATGCCCAGAGGGGCTACCGCGAAACGAAAACGAACTTCGTTCGTGTATCTCCCTCTGTCGCTCGAACTAGCAAGTGCGACAGAGACGGAGATACACAAACGAAGTTCGTTTTCGTTTCGCGGTAGCCCCTCTGGTGTGAACAGTCTCTGAATCCGATGGAAAATGTTTTTTCTTACATCCTTACAACGAAATGAATTTCAACTCTATTATTATCTAAATAACTTGATGCACATTTCACCAAAAGACTTCACTAGATAACTCTCCATTAGAATTAGAAATAATAAATAAGTCCATTAATGTTGTCGTAGTTTCACACTTCCTCTGATTCTGAACTGTCTACATATAAAATATGCGACAAGTGACAATTTAGTCGGGGGTATTAATACCTAGTCTAGCCATAAGTTCTGTTACAAATGAAATGAAACATATTTTTAAAAGGATGTAATTAATTTACCATAAGTAAATGTTTATTTATAGGTAAGTTAATAAGGTTTCTAAACAATATATTTTTTATTCAAAATGCCCGCCTTTAGCTTTAATACACGCCCTCAAACGATCCGGCCACACGTCTATAGATTCACGCACTGTATTCATTGGGAAATTTGCCACTGCTACCTTCAAAGATTTTTTTAGAGAATCGATATTGGCATGGCGTTTAGAGCAGACCATGTCCTCTAACACTGACCACAATTTATAGTCCAGGGGATTTAAGTCGGGACTGGAAGAGGGCCAATCATCTGCCTTGATGAAGTCCGGAACATTCCTTTGCAGCCAAATCTGGGTGGTGCGAGCTTTATGACCCGGGGCTGAGTCCTGCTGAAAGGTCCAGTGTACATTTTTGAACATTGTGTCGTTTAGTGGTTTAACTACTGTTTCTAAAATCGTGTCCTGATACACTTTAGCTGAAATTTTCACTCCTTTTTCGCAAAAATGGATCTCAGAGACGCCTTGATACGACACACCCCACCAAACCATGACGTAAGCGGGATGATGACCTCGCTGAATCCTTCCAACTATCTCTTTAGCTTCTCGAGAGTTGTGTGCGTACACTTTATCATTTTGTTTGTTGTAGTGCTGCTCGATAGTAAAAATTTTTTCATCCGCGAAAAGAATATTTTTATATTTCCCATGTGCGTATCGAGATAAAAGGCTTTTTGATCTTTCAACTCTCTTGTCCTTTAGTGACTGATTTAACATATGTCCTGTATATCGTCGGTAAGCTGCAAGACTCAAGTCATCTTTGATTATACGCGAAAGTGTCCTAGGTGGTATTTTCATTTCCTTAGAAAGGATCTTCTGTTTTCTTATGGGATTTCGGCGAATTCTGGCCCTTACAGCATTAACGGCTTGTTTTGTTCTAACAGTACGTGGTCGGCCAGATCTTTTACTGTCATCGACAGAGGACGTTTTGGTGTATCTTTGAATGGTACGATACACAAACATTCGACTGATCTCTAACTTTTTTAGTGTCTCAAAAATGTGGGACGGCTCCATTCCTACCTTATGCAGAGCAATCACAGCAATTCTATTTTCTTTGACACCCCACTCCATTATTAATTTACTTATTTTAATATTATATTGTATATAAATGGTGGCAAAAACATCCAAGTACTTACGTCAAAACACAACATTCGAAATTCGAATTATTATTTTTCTTAAAATCATTGTTAACTGCCAGTAACAGAACTTATGGCTAGACTAGGTATACTTACATACACCTTAATGAAATTGACAATAGAGTCCTTTACAGATATTTATGTATAAGTAAGTATATTAATATCCATGACTAAGGCTATTCAAAGAACAACGTGCATATATGTTAAAAATGTTCACGTTGACTGGAGTTTGATAAGACTCGTCGCCTCAGCCTTGAGTTTGTAAATGTTATAGTAATGTGTTACTCATATCGCACCCGTTAATATCTTGCCATGATCCATACCTTTACAAAATCAATGCTAGATTTTCTTATTATATAAGTTTTTTATATATTCAGATTCACTTCATATTAGGTATATATGGGCGGATACATGATGTAACATAAATAAGAGGTAGATAGGTTATAAGCGCTCCAAAATCGCACACTAAAACTGAGTCAATTTCATCAACTTGCCTCAGTTTCGCGTCGTCAATGGACACGTATAAACGCGTCTCAGCTGTTTGATGTGGTGGCCAGTTTTGAACACGGAATTTCGTATAGAACCTATCTGCCTCTTTTTATATTACACCATTGGGTTGACGAAAGAGAACCGCCAATGTCTGTAAAAGTCGTCTTTGTTTAATAAAATGTCTGCTATAGCCGGTGTCACTATAGGGTGTTTTATTTAACATGGAGTATTTAATGACGCGATTTTGTAGCAGACGTCTAAGTGCCGTACAGAGAGAGACGGCAAGTATTTTATTTACAACTACAGACTTGGCGATCCTTGATTTATGCGTCCATGTTATCTCGGTCAATCAACTATTTCTTGCTGTTACAGTTTGAGAGACTGAGACAAATTTACAGTTTCTTAGAAAATTTACACAATACGGACTTCTAACGTGCCTAGAAGATGCCATACAAAAAGGAGTCGAAAATGCAAGAAAACCCGACATTTTGTGGATGAGAATCCATAAATCGCAGTTTTAAAAAGTGACCATGGCATCTAGTGATAGAAAATAGTTCCCCCACCCATCTATATAATAGCAGAGCATAGTTAATTAACATTATAGATGCGAGTACATTATATTATAGAGTCATATCGAAATATAATTAAAGAAAAACATTACTCACGTAGGGCGGAAACAAAGAATGTCTTAAATCGCAGGTATTTGATCCGAGGCACAGGCGATTAATGTACGATCTGAGGCTTTCTTTATAACCGCCCATGGTGAGTACGAATTTACCTCTCCCCTTGGCCAGGAATTGGGGCATTCCTCACGTATGGCAAGCGGTAATTGTCACTTTATGGCCAGGTGTGATGTAATTTCGGAACTCGTCTCTTCCAAGATTTTGTAGCGTTCATATTTTTCAATACGGAGTGATAAATATTGTATACATAACACATCTAAGGCGGTAAAATAAATTTTGGTGTGTCGTCGACATAGTCGGGCAGAAAGTAAAATGTGGTTGCTAACAAGCGGAAAATTACTGTTACTTTATCAGTGACATAATAGTCGATTACTTGCCTAGGGCGGTAAAACAAATAATAATTCAGATTGCCGGTATATGTGATCTAAGGCTTTCTTTGTTACCGACCGTGGTGATTGAAACATTTTACGTCTGTCCCCGGCTACTTTATCGCCAAGTATGACGTAAAATAATTAGAAACGAATACATTAGTGTTATTAATTTAGTTGTACTGTTCGCGCTATAGATAAATGTTTGTGTTTTTCTTGTGTGCGTCAAGAATTTCGAAGATCATTTTTTTTTCATATATTACTTACTGTGGATTTTTGGAATTAGCTATATGAAAATAGCTTCATTTCTTTTGCTTTTGCTCTTTCTATGTAGTAATTACTACTGTAGTGTTTAGTGTTAAGGGAACTTCTCTCAATATAAACATTGTACGTATATATCTAATAAATAACAATTTGTCAATTATATACAGTTTTATTTTCCTTTCCAAAATTATCCTGTCCTATGTCCTCCTAAGCAATATAAAAAAGAGGTAGATGCGTTGTCTATACGAAATTCCGCGTTTAAAAATGGCCACCATATCTGACAGCTGAGACACTTATACGTGTCCATCGACGCGAAACTGAGGCAAGTTCGTGCAATTGACTCAGTTTTGGTGTGCCACTTTTGGAGCGCTTATAACCAGGGATGTTGCAGAGATTGCATCCGCATCCGCAAAAATTGATGCGGAGTTTTTGCGGATGCGGATGTAGTGCAGTTCGCGACCAGACAGGGGCCAACACGGCGCGTGCCGCGAGTGTTTAGTATTTTTTTATTTGTTTGCAACGATTGCAAATCAGTCTCAACGTGTTCGACTTCTTACTGCGTGACCCTAAAGACGTTCCATATCTATGTTTTTGTCTGTCTTTCCTCATGTCTCTTCCTCAAGATCCGCATCCGCGGAGGTCTAAAAAGTCGCATCCGCGGCATCCCTGCGTTATAACCTATCTATCTCTTATATTACGTCATTGCTCCTAACCATATATGGGATCGAAATTAACTATGTCAAAGTCGAACATCTTAAAGTACGTTTCATGGTATCAAGTAAGGTTCATTATTGCTTTATTTATATCAGTGTTTTTCAACTAGATTGCTTCTTGAAGAGGGTAAATAAAATAATGAGAACAGCGCAGAGGAGAGCGTCGTGATATACTTTCTTACTGTACGCCTGGAAAAGGTTGGCAAACAGATTTTTTCAAAGATGTTGGCGTGTACAGGTGTTGTGAAATAGTACATTACTTACTTACCTAGGGCGGTAAAACAAAGTCTCGGGTCTTGGGGTCGAACTTAAAGCGCGGGCGGTAACTGAAATCTGAGGTTACGCTTTTGCCGCCCGTGGTGAGTGCATCATTTTACATCGCCCCCTTCTGGTATTCTGTATTACAAGTCTACAATTCAACAAAATTGCACTATTTTCCAAAGAAAAAGTGGTCAATTTTGTCAAATTGTACGCTTGTAAAGTTTTTTTGGCCCCAGATGATATTCAATCTTAAGTCAATGTCATAAATACTTCGACAGAAAACATTTATCACCTTATTTCACGATTTTCACACATTATTTTTACTAATCTTTGTGGAATCCGGTCATTAGTAAATGCAAGCGACAAAAAACGTTGTGTCGGCAGAATGACAACCCTAGTGTGCAAGTCGTTAGTAAAGACCGATAGTCGTAAGCCAACTCCCCATGCACCTACGTCTAATGACAACACGATAAAATGCATGGCAGCAGGGGGCCGATTTTTGACTTTCGAGCGCTCATAATATTTGTCAGTTTTCGAGTGAAAGAGTCGAGCGCTCGAAAGTCAAAAATCGGTCCCCAGGTCGAGGAAGTTGTTGAGCAAGAATCAGAAGATTGCACCTAAAATTGGCTGAAAGTTTGAAAATCCTACAGTGTGCGTAAAATCCCACTTCCTGGCGAGGGATACTTAGCCGTAACGTAGGTAGGAGTACACCTAGGGGACTCGTGAGTCATCGTAATTATTACTATTACGGCGTAATAGAATCCGACGTTGAATCTTACTAGCGTGAACCTGGCACCATGCGCGCGAGGACCGTCTAAATAAAATGCTGCAAGACTAATGACATCTAGGGAAGTTCTGATAAACGTCTAAAGATAGTTTCTAAACCACAATCATAGATGACACTGTTGTTCAGTACAAATCTTTGCCGCTTCTCGCCGCTAGATGGCGTCTTGATGCACTTTTTAGTCGAAAGTGAAAATATCCTAACTTCGTTTAATAATTAAATTAATCATTTACAAAGTTTTCACCTCTGACTTATTTATTTGTGTGTTATGTAGTTTGCGCTATTAATTTATGGACTGTTTACTGCTAGCCGACTGGCTGGCAGGAGAAATAAGTAAAAAATAAAGTGTCAGTATGCAGGTACTGGTTTAAATTGTGTTTAAAATTGGACAAAAATTGAGACCCAAAACTTAGGTACCGGTCCTGTACCCGTGACCGCAGAAAATACTTTGCAGTAACACGTTACACCATTTATAAACTGCTGCTTGGGCTGTTGATGCCCCAAATAAATAAAAATAAAATAAATAAATAAAATAATAACTCAAGAGCGGCTTGGACCGATTTATGATGTTTGATTTCTTGGATTAAGAATAAGTATTAAAACATGGAAAATACGAAGTAAAATACATTTTGTATGGCAATACGAAGCTGTCTGAGACAGTCGAAGGATGAATCACGTTGGGGCAGAAAGGTTCCCGGGTGGCGACCACGTACCGGAAGGCGCAGCGTGGGTAGGCCTCCCACAAGGTGGACTGATGACCTGGTAAAGGTCGCGGGAGTCCGCTGGATGCAGGTGGCGCAAGACCGGTCACTTTGGCTCTCTTTGGGGGAGGCCTATATCCAGCAGTGGACGTTTATCGGCTGATATGATGATTCTGTTGGAAGCCCTAGACATGGCTGTTTTGCACATCTTCAGCGACTTGACTAGTACAAGAGAGCGTGTTGCTTGCCCGTGTGATCGTTGGATGGTTACTTGTGTCTCAGAGTGCTTCCGTCTAAGGGAGCGGCCACACCGGTACTTAACGCTTCGTATACGCGTTGACTTGTCGTATGCGTCACGTATTCTTCATAAATTTTGCTGCGTTTTACGGTGCGTTAGCGTATTTTGAGCAGCGGTGTGGTTGCGACCACCCTTGCCTTAAAGGTGTAATTCCGTGCATCGCGGCCGATCGCAGCCGCGCACGAATCGCGCGATCGATCGCGTGCGGCTGACGCGCGCGGCATGCGACAATATTGAGTTACACCTTACCTACCTCACCTTAATAAGAAGCAAGATGGGACAAGTGGTGACAACTAATCTTGACGCCGTATATAGATTTAAAAAATGCGTGTCGGTTTTTTATTCATTTTAATGGAAATTTTAAGGTTATTTTTTGGAATCTATATACGGCGTCAAGTTTAGTGTCGGAGGCCAGGACTCGCTTTGCGTCGGTGAGAATTTAAGTTAGGTAGTTAGAGTAATTGAACATTAGGTACATAGAGCTGATGCTTGCAATGTACGGTCACCGACTTTAATTGTTGAGCCATTTAGAGCTCACTTTATACGGGACACTTCAAAGTTTAACTATCAAAAAACCAAAATTAGTTGACACTTAAATAGTTCAACAATTAAAGTCCTTGACTGTACCTAGTCCTTGTAGAAACTTAATCGCACTCCCGCCATAACTTATTCTCTAATTCGACCCATCAGGATATGATTTACGGGATAAGAGTATCCTATGTTAAGAGTCCGCAGTAAGCTCGGCCGAATTTCACCTTCCCATACAAACTTAGTTACGCTCTCATTTTAAAACTACCTGTTAGATTGTGACGAAACTTTGCATAAGTATACAATGACATGAGGTATATCTATGTCTGTAATTAGTTTTAAAATGAGACCGTAACTACGTTTGTATGGAGAATCGAGCTTACTGCGGACTCTTAAAGACCCCGAGTCCGGAACTATCCCAAAATCAAAATGTATCTAAACCAGTTCAGCAGTTTAAGCGTCAAAGGTATACAAATTAGACGAAGTTCAAATGCAATTGTATTTATTATATAAAAAAAATAGGATTCAGTTTGGAATTTATTATTTTGTGTAAAAGACCTAATATAACGACATATGTCCAAAACAGTTAGCACCTAGGTACACGTTCTAAACTTAAAAAGGATCCAGCAGAAGCGAAAATACCCGTAATCCTTCAGTTAACAGTTTGTTTATTAACGTCTTGCAATTTTCCCTTCTAAATGAAAACAACACACAAAAGTAGGCAACAATCGCCACTCCACTTCCTACCCCAGGGCCGACTACCCTCGCAAATTAGTATCGTCGCCTCAGGCTCGTCATAATTACCCCTATAAGCTTTTTACTACGTTTACCCCAAGAAATGAAGAATATTTGGATACGGCCGTCAAAATCACTATTTAACCAAAATCTGCCTATAATGTTTGTGATACTTTTGTCCGTTTGTGTTAGCCGTAACACAAAATTTGTATTACACGCAGAGCACAATGTATTACATCATAGGGGGCAATTGAGAAGTGTGTTTGAACTACTCTACCTACAGTATACGTATTTACTCCTTGCGTAACTGCATAGAAAAATTAAATAAAATGAAATATTTATTAACACACCAGCGGGCGTAGCACGGTTGCCATTTTATCACTTATCGTTGTGGTAAAGACGCCCATCACGCTCTGACAAGTATGCGAGTGCGAGAGTGACGGATGCCTTATCCACAACGATAAGTGATAAAATGGCAACCGTGGCAGCTTCCGCCCGCGACTTCGTCTGCGTGGACCCGGATTAAAACTATCCTATATTTTAATCTAGGCTATAAACTATCTTCGTACAAAATTTCATCCAAATTGGTTGAGCCATTGTAGCGTGATTGAGTTACAAACATCTAAACATCTAAACGTCCAAACATCTAACCATACAAACTTTCGAATTTATAATATTAGTAGGATACAGACATTCAAATAGAAAGTTGCTAGGGTCCCACACTTTAATAACAGTCCACGCAAGTTAGAGTGAAAAACAAGACAAAGCATTAAAAAAGGGAGTATAACTAATAACTAAATTAATTAATCATTCAAGGATGCTTACAGTAGAAAAATGAATACGTGCGTGAATGTGTCTGAGAGCGACGCACTGATGAAATTGAGATGAAAAATACACTTTTTTCGAAATCAATTATGTTTTCACTTCGCATTTTTATAATGTTTGTGCTTCGCTTCTATACGGTGCCTTATCTTAATTATCTTAAACGAATGAGCTGCCGAACACATTAAAATCAAACTGGCCTTGACCTCTGATACAAAGAATTAACAACTTAGAAAAGTTGAAAAACCCTGAAAACCGGCTGTTGAAACGTAGCTAAGAACCATCTCGATCACGTCAGCTTTCGGACAACAAAACCGCATTAAAATCAGTCCATTTGTTAAGGAGATACGATGCCACTCACAGACACGTCAAACATATAACAGGGCTGTTATTCGCTACGCGCTAATGCGGCTAACCCCGCTGGTCACCCGTCACGAAACTATACCTCTACCTACGCTTAGTTAGTTGAGGTGTCAAGATATATTTGTGGGAGCGTTGAGGTGAGCTTAAAACAAGTTACATAGGGTATGTTTTCGAACAATTTGAACTGGGGAATTATAATGAAGTTCAACGCCTACGTTGATTAGTCTATCACTTAAACAATTACTTGCCCGAACAAGTAGTGGTGTGAGTAGAGATTTCTACGCGACTATTTTGGTATTTAATTAAGGTACATAAAAGGCCCTCTTTGAATGTTTTGTTTGGGGGTTCATCCTTTGTGACTCTACCTTCACCTTTCGGCTTTAAATCAGTAGTCTTTGCCTTAAAAAATATGCAGTAAACGCATGAGAACAGATGAAATATATATACATACATTCACATCTGATCAGCAGTGGAAGTCTTTCGGCTGAAATTATATCAGCAACATAGTAGCAACCTCTGGACATGGCCCCCCCAAAGAGTGCCACAATGACCGGTCCTGCGCCACCCGCATCCAGCGGACTACCGCGACCTTTTCCCCTAAAACTATTTATGGTAAAAACAATTTTCGAACAATCGAAGTGATACACTGCGTGCCGAAAGAGGACTAATAACTTTTTACAAGCTAAGCTAAGCTACTTCAGATACTAACTATACCACAGAAAATTCACTGAATAGTGCTTCAATCTTCAATCAATACACCGCACAACACATACTTACTCTTACAATGTAATGCTTAAAGAAATTCATCTTACGTCACCGCTTTTATGAGAGCAGTATAAGACTATTATGCTATAAGCGTAAGTGTCGGCTGTCCAACCGTAATCCTACTGTTGGGGTAATCTTTTTGATAGATTTTTTCTTGTACGCTATTGAAGATAAAGATTGACCGGTGAATGGAGAAAAAAATAGGGTAAATGCATAATAGTTGGACACGCAAAGCGAGGGTTGCACATGGTTGAATTTTAGCTAGAAGTTATCTTTGCATAGTAATATATATAAGTGATTTCGGGGTCATGATCCGGAATGATTAAAAGTGAATAAGATGACAATACTAAACAACTTTTCCCATGGGACCAACCACGAAATCGCAAAAAATAACAGCCATTTAAGAGTTAACTGTGAGTTAAGATACCTTCGCGCTGACATGTCAATATATAGGTACACATATCCAATGGATGTCATCCATACATTCATACATAAACTTACGTCTGTATTTCCAATAATGGCGGGCAGAGTACAACGTGAAATTTAATTTGTATATCCATAAAGAAAGCCGCTGATCGCACCGCTTGTCCATGAACACGGCCTAAAACTCACTCCTAAACTAACTGCTTAACCTATTGCGCCCTCCAATTGTAAAACAGCGTAACTTTATAGAATTATTTGGCCGCATAAGATTCTTTAAAACGTCTTGTAGTCGCTCGACTGATTTAATGCGATTAAGATTAAGTAATGCTTATTTTGGTTAAACTCCATTTGTAGGAGCTTCGCGGATTCTAACAACAGGGGTTAAGTGTAGTGGTCGAAGAATGTCTTAAGTACCTAACAATAGACTGTTGTAGCTACCTAAATAAAATGAGAAACATTTGAGAATAGGCAGGTACCTACTTACAGGAATTAACTTCAATTCAACTCGGCTACGAGTATCGAGCTCACTCGATTTTTCTCGCACTATCCGTCTCTTTCTTATTAGAACACTTAGAATAAGAGATACAGTGCGAAAAAAATTGAGAGTAGGTCGCGGCCGTCGCATGATAGACGTGCAGTAGTTACACTACCTACCTACTCCATAATTCTGAATAGTTATTTGCCCGGAAGCATCGTTATTCCAAAATTTTCAAAATCCCGAAATGCGATTTTCACTATTGCAAGCAAATGTCAATTTGGACGCAGGTCATAATAAAGTGGTCATTAAATTGTCCTAAATTCAGTCACTGACGAGAGGGACGCCGCAATACGTTAGATACGATATGAGATATCTCGTAACGTATCTAACGTATTGCGGCGTCCCTCTCGTCAGTGACTGAATTCGGATGGAGGGACGCCGCAATACGTTAGATACGATATGAGATATCTCGTATCGTATCTAACGTATTGCGGCGTCCCTCTCGTCAGTGACTGAATTCAGGACAATGTAATAACCACTTAATTAATAAAATATAATTATAAGTAGGTTAGGTTAGTTGTTTATTCTGAAAAAATATAAATTATTTCAGCAAAACATGGCTTTTGGAAATTTCGGGCTTTCGGACAAATACTTAACTCTTAATAGGTGTAGACGCTTATATTATGCTGATATGAACTATTATTTTATAACATTTTTTAACCCTATGCTTGGAAATGTAAGTATGGTTGGATAGATTTTTCAATCACTTTATGGATTTTCTTTAAAAAATTGCTTTCTACAGCGCGACGCTTGAATCCGACGATTTTCTATCAACCAAGCCGTTTCGTGGAATTTTCGATTTCCATTACTTACCTACTTAGAGTAACTAGTTGAAGTCCCATACAAGCGAGACTACGTAATGACACGATTACATGGAATCGAAAAATCCTCAAATTGTCGGACCTCTTTCACCTTAGTTTCAAGAATACGAAGAAATTAACAGTATATTTTATCCCGCGATAACCTCATCCAATTTAACAAAAAAACATTTCGAGTAAATGAATCCTCTTGGACTTCGAGTGTTAAGTATGTACAAAAGTTGTACAAATTTACTTTAAATAGCGACGAAATCGACCATCCGTATTAATCCTCACACAATGTCTAAGATCATGAGATTACGTACAAATCATTCTCAGAATGTTGCGCAAAGGCATACCATTATCCCAAAACCTTGACGAAATAACAACCAAATTTTGATGTATAATTTTGAGCTTTCAGTGTGAAGGATAAAGATGAATTTCGATTGAGGCGGTTGGGATCGAAGATGTGACACAAATACAAAACATTGGTGACGCTCTAACGCATGCGTAGAATGCGAAGTTCCAGTAACAACTTAATGTTTTTAGGGTTCCGCATTTTGATATATGTACTATGTTTCTTTTATCCTATTTTTGGTCAGTGAGAATAATGAATATCCTGAAAATATGATAAGCAAACCACACATAATTATTGATAGTTTAAGAATATGAGTTGTACCTATATGGAATATCTTATTTATCCCTTTGTTAGAGTCCCTTCTAAATCACGATTATAGTTCGTTTAACTAAAATGACTATGACACTTACGGCGGGATTTTATAACTTCGTTTGTTGCTAAATAAGAAAGGAAAAGATAACAAAGAGACGTCATAAAACTGACACACTGTGCCACTCGTAGAGGAGTTGCTACTGTTTGTTCTATTGTTACTGCTTAATAGTTTTACAAGCCATGCTTCAAAAATGATGGCTGGTTAAAAATTTAAATATACGTCCGTAATGAAATTTACAGACTGTATAATACACGGCTGCTGCGTCGCTAGTTCTAGGATTGAACTTAGTTTAACATGCATTAGCAGCAGCAAGGCACGATAGGTTTTACCTATATGGTCAAGATTTACGGTTGAAATGTACCATTACGATACTTAAGAGTCCGCAGTAAGCTCGATTCTCCATACAAACGTAGTTACGCTCTCATTTTAAAACTACGTGTTGGAGTGTAACGAAACTTTGCATGTACAATGACATGAGGTATATCTATGCCTGTAATTAGTTTATGTAGCTTCAGATACCATAGTAAAAAAAATACAGCGAAGTTAAGTTTTTCATACAAAAGTTGTTTTTGCTGTATTTTGTTTGTTTTATAAACTGGAACCATATAAACTAATTACAGATATAGATATACCTCATGTCATTGTACACAGATAAAAAAGATATCTTTATTCAAAACGCAAAACTCTCTTGCACACTGTTTCTGAAAGAGAATAATAAATTGCTTAGTCCAATAAATATGTCTCGAGTTAAAAATACCATGATTTTTGAAGGGAGAATCAAAATAGTTTAGTTCTATTTTTATAATATTTTAAAGGAAATGGGAGAGAGTTGAGTTAAGATATAACTTATTTGCCCCAAAAAAAAAACACATTTAGCATGAAATATTGCACGCTCTTAAAAAACGGCTTTAGATTAAGTAACTCGTCATCAAACCAAAAATGCTACCCAATTCCAAAGAAGAAGCACCAAAATTTTCCTTTCAGACTTTTAAGTTTTTACGCGAGAGCGATTAATTCTTGGTTTGATGTTTTCAATCTACAGTCAAGAGCCAAAGCTATTCCAAAGAAGAATCAACAAAATGTTCCTTTGAGACTTTTAAGTTTTAAGGCAAGAGTGATTGATTCTTCGTTTGATGTTTTCAATCTACAGTCAAAAGTCAAAGCTATTCCGAACAAGAAGCACCAAAATGTTCCTTTGAGACTTTTAAGTTTTAAGGCAAGAGCGATTGATTCTTCGTTTGATGTTTTCAATCTACAGTCAAAAGTCAAAGCTATTCCGAACAAGAAGCACCAAAATTTTCCTTTGAGACTTTTAAGTTTCTAGGCAAGAGCGATTGATTCTTGGTTCTATGTTTTCAATTTACAGCCAAGATTGAAAATAATATTGTTAGTGATTAAAATAAATTGTACTAAATATTCATTCACATTTTTACTAAAAATGCTCTCCCGCTCCAATTCATAATATTCAGTTAATGTTTTAAATATAAGCTATCCAGGCCGTCTTTCGAAATGGGTGGAGGTGATTTGGTAAGAAATAACGTTCTAAATTACTACTTATCTAAAGTTACAATTTCGATACCTAATAATTTGAATATTATTCTATAGAACTCGAAAAAGTCATGGCATCCAAACACAATGAAAAATCAGGAGCGTGTTTGGAAGGCGGAGCAAGGGAGCGCAGAGGAGAAGCGCATCTTGGTACGAGTTCTTTAAGTTTTGCACTGAGACACCTAAGGTTCAATTCAAAAACGACTATAGCTTTTTTCAAGTTACCTGTTTCATATGCCAAGAAATTCCGGCTCTTGATGAAAATAATATCAAGTTTTATATTAAGTAACATACTCTTGAACCAATGCGTTTTCTTATTTCCGTTGAGGAATAAAATTTTCAATTGAATTATGAGTTTTTAAACCCAAGAAACAAAGTTTCTTGGTACAAGTTCTTTAAGTATTGCACTGAGACACTTAACGTTCGACTCAAAAAATACAATACATAAAACAAAAACGCTTACGCTCTTGATCAGAATATTAGACTTTTTAAAAAGAAACCTTTTAGAGCTTGCATTAAGTATTTTTTTTTTAGCTTAAGTAATAAACTTTGAGACATTTTATATCTTAACGCAAGAATTTAATGTTTTCCTTATATAGGAAATACAAAATACCTTGAATCAAGAGTGTTTACTTGGCTGGAGAACTATTTTTTTTCTGTGTATATGCAAAGTTTCGTCACAATCCAACACGTAGTTTTAAAATGAGAGCGTAGTTACGCTACATTACATTTTACGTTACATTTTACTACTACATTTATGTTTGTATGGGAAGGTGAAATTCGGCTGAGCTTACTGCGGACTCTTAAAACATGACTATAAAACCTATCATGCTAACTGGGCCGATCATGATAAAAAGACGCCGTACTCGTAAAACGCTGTAGATAATTCATTATTCACCCAACTTTAAAAACATACGGAACATCACAATCTTTAAACCCATTCGTCCTTGCCGCACCTTTACTTTTAAACCTCTCTATGGTAATCCATCGTTATCAACCCATCGGTGTCGAGGAGAACACTTATAGGTGCCATTATTATAGAAACACGACACCGTGTTTGCGAAATGTTTGTTTTGTACGAATTAGCCGAATTCCTGTGTTTATTGTGTTTTTTTAGCTTCCCTTCGAGCTTATCGAGAGATTGCGTATCACTTTTAACAATATTGTTAAGTAGGTGATTGTGTTTGTTACAGCGGGTTCACTAATGTTAGACCAAACAACGTTTGGCCAAATGTTTCATTTGACCTAATGCATTTTTTTCCTAAATAGAAAGCTTTATAGGATTATTATAAAACAAACCTAACCTAACCTAATGATTTGATGATATTCAAAGAATACCCGAAAATACCACTGTGCACTGTTTTGATGAAAAATGCATTAGGTCAAATGAAACATTTGTCAAATGAAACATTTGTCAAATGATACATTTGTCAAATGATACATTTGGCTAAAAGTTGTTTGGTCAAGAGACAGGACCCCGATACAGCGCGCTTTAATGTTTTAGATATTGGGTAAAATATGATCATCTAGTACGTCTAGCACAACTTGCTGCTCAGTCGCTTCGCGTGCGACTGAGCGTCTCCTGTCTCACTCGCACCGAGCAAATTAGAAAGAGGAGGGCAGATCTTCCTCTACTCGCATCGCGGCGCGGCGTCAGGTGTGCTAGCCCCGCTGAGCGTTATTCCCGGTGGGTAGGCCCCCACAAGGTGGACTGATGACCTGGTAAAGGTTGCTGGAGTCCGCTGGATGCGGGTGGCGCAGGATCGGCCACTTTGGCACTCTTTGGGGGAGGCCTATGTCCAGCAGTGGTGTTGCGGCTAATTCATGATTATGAGTATAAGTATGTACTTACTATTATATTAGTACCTTACGTACCTAGGGCGGTGAATTCGTGAATGGCCCAGATCGCGGGTGTTTGTGGCCCGAACCGAAGGTGAGGGCCATAAATATGCGATCTGGGACTTTACGAATTACCGCCCGTGGTAAGTACACAAATTTACACCTTCATCTGGCCACAATGCGAGTTTTACCGTACGCGCAGCGAGAAGTAAAACTCGCATTATGGCCAGGTGTGACGTAAAAGCTTTTACATTATCTACAATTGTGCACAGCCAACAGAATCCATACTAATAGTATAAATGGGAAAGTGTATGTGTGTGTTATTTGTCTGTCTTTCACGGCAAAACGGAGCGACGAATTGACGTGATTTTTTAAGTGGAGAAGTTGAAGGGATGGAGAGTGACCTAGGCTACTTTTTTCTTTTCCCTAAAATGGGGGGTGGAAGTTTGTATGGAGCTGCGATATAAACGAGTTCCACGCGGACGGAGTCGCGGGCAGAAGCTAGTTATCTACTAAAAATAACGGTTGAGCAATACCTATTCGAAAAATAAAGTTCAAATTCTTTATATGGTAACTATTTATCCTATGAAATAAGCTCCCCGTTATAAGTAACTATAAAACCTGTATCACACTGCGGTGGCGGTCAATAGTAAATGACAGCTAATGACAAGTTTACTATTGACCGCCGGCCGCGGCCAGACCGTGCCAGTCTGTGAGAGGCTTAAGGCCTGCATCACACTGGAGCGGCCGGCGGTGGCGGTCCATGGTAAAGTTGACAGCTATTGAGAAGTTTAGGCCTCTGACAGACTGGAGCGGCCTGCGGTGGCGGTCAATAGTAAATGTTTGTTTTTACAAGTTTACTATGGTCCGCCGCGGCCAGGCCGCGCCAGTGTGATGTGAGCCTTACTATTGATTGCCGCGGCCAGGCCGCGCCAGTGTGATGCGGGCTTAAAGCCTCTCACAGTATGGCGGGGCCTGCGGTGGCGGTAAGCAAATAGTGAATTTGACAGTTAATGTCAAGTTTGCTATTGACCGCCACCGCAGGCCGCACCATTCAAGTTTAGTCTTCTTTTTCTTGTGGCACAACTCACTTGGTCAAACTCTAACTATGAAATGTTTATTGTTCCAATTAAAATTATCTCGACATTACCTTGACCAATATGTTGGTATAATGAACATTTTAATGCCCAAATCATGTTACCCTCTTAATGCGGAAATTAATGGGAGTCCTAATTGCTCTCAACGATGTTGGAGGGTCCGAGGGCCCTCACACTGAGAGGCTGTGGGAATTGATACCTTATTGTGTGCCGTAAATGTGAGGGAAAATGGGAGTGTAAGGGTTAAAAAATAATAGGGATGCGGACTAAGATTTTTTTATGATGTCATTCGAACCAGTTTTTGGAGAGGAACAAATGTTTGTATGGGAGCAACTACAATGAAAGAACACAAATACCCATAAATTTGAGACAAAGATTGACCTCGCTGGCGGCAGCGCAAAACGCTTCATACTGATAGACACACAGGTATGACGTCACTTGTACAAAATAGTTGTATCGTTGTATGGAAAATCCGGTAAATTGTTGTTTCGGTCGCGAAATACTGCGTTTAAGTACATAATTGTCATAGAATTTTGTTTCTATAAAAGCGTAAGGATTCTATTGGTAGCTTTAAATTTACTCTTGGACAATTAAAAAAATGCATATATAAAAAAAAAAATCAAGGCTCATATCTTTTTAAGATAATCATATTTTATAATTTATACTTTATTACGGTCATTTGATGGTTTCCTATCCATTTAGCATCACTACGTTATCAATTTGAACATGAGGCCACATGAGACGGTAGCTGCTGGCTCAACTAGCGAAGAATAGATTTTGGAAAATTACATCTCACGGTAGCCTAGTGGTTCAGGCGTGCGGCTGTCAAGCGGCGGTCGTGGGTTCGAATCCCGGCTCCTAGCAATGAGTTTTCCGGAACTTATGTCCGGAATATTTACGGTTAGCTTTTCGGTGAAGGAAAACATCGTGAGGAAGCCGCTCTAATCCCAATAAGGTGTAATTTTTTCCTCTGGGTTGGAAGGTCAGATGGCAGTCGCTTTCTTAAAAACTAGTGCCTATGCCAAATCTTGGGATTAGGTGTCAAAGCGGACGCCGGGCTCCTTTAGGGGCACAACCGGGAACAACGGTTAGGAGGATGATGACATCTCACGCATAATAACACTACTTGCTTTGTGGGTGATTTGGTGTTGTTTCCATGCGGTGAGTAAAGTCGCCAAACATCCCATAACGCGACATAACGAATCCTCAAATCAGGAAAGGGTCGGTAGCGCGCTTGTGAATCATTTGCAGTATCAAAGCATCTATAGGCAATGGTGACCGCCTACCAACAAGTGCCGTATGCTTGTTTGCATCATCACTACATAGTATAAAACAAAGTCGCTTCCCGCTGTCTGTCCCTATCTCTGCTTAGATCTTTAAAACAACGCAACGGATTTTATGCGGTTTTTTTTTAAATAGATACTAGAGTGATTCAAGAGGAAGGTTTATATGTATAATATAGTATCCGTGCAAAGCCGGAGCGGGTCGCTAGTCTTATTATATAAGGTAATAAAATATATTTAAAAATAAACAGCTCTAACTGTACCTAGCTCTATATAAGGCCGACTACACACGAGCATATTCGTCGGCTAAACCAGTAATGGGCGGCGCGTGCCAGTAACCCTACACTCAAGTAGTCGCGCGAGTACTTAACTACTTAATCACAAGAGCTCTAGTGTACTTGAGTATTTGATCAATGATTTGTTTTTTTTTGCTATGAAAGGTAACGTTTTGTGGGAAAGTTTGAAGTTTAAAGGGTGTTTTTTAGTTTCTTTTGTGGTAAATTATTATTTTCTACGGCATTTTTTATTTGCTCTAGTTATAGATGACTAATAAAATCGAATATTTTTAAGTGTGGTTGAATGTTTTTAGCCACCTAACTTATTCACGCTGGTCATAACGTCTTTTAACGTAGGTAATTATTCATTAAATTCATTTTCAAAGTTCAAATTTTTCTACCTTTCATCTAGTGATCTATACTTATACTTGTCAATACTAATATTATAAAGAGGAAATGTATGCGAGACTGTAGCTTTGTAAGTTAAGTATCCGATTTCAAAAATGTTTTCACTTGCGTGATTTTCTTTTAACCTCGTAAGGTGCAAGCTATATTTAGGACAATTGTAATAACTGCCCAGTTTCCTAAAAATTGGTAAAAAATAAATAATTATTTTGAAGTTTGGTTCTCCAAAATATGATTCAAATTGTATTACAAAAAATTCAGGAGTTGGGCTGTTAAGCAAGATTTATTTTGTCCTAAAATTAGGCTGATGGTCCTTACGAGGTTAAATGGTTATGTGCTATATTTCATCCCGCGGTTATATTCCTTAACGGAATACAGCGAACAAACATGAATCCAGGATTCCAACTTTCTTAAACACAATTTTTGACCTCCATGGTAAAGTTTGAACTTTCTTTTAATACTGGCCGCTATATTTTTTTTTCTTGAGTACGCTAGTCTTTTGTTTTTGGCGGGTTTAAAGTGTTATCTCGTTGCAAGAATGGAACTTCTTGTGAAAATATTCGTGCTATGATTTATTACGATTTTCGGCGTGGCTTAACGCAACAACAATGCATAGATCAATTAACTTTGACTTTTGGTGATGAAGCTCCATCAAAAACTACTGTGTATCACTGGTTTAGTGAGTTCAATCGTGGACGTAGTATGCTTACGGACGAAGTTAAGCAAGGTCGCCCGAAATCGGCCGTTGTACCACAAAATATTGAAGCAGTGCTGAAACTTATAATGCATGACCATTATGTTACGTATCGCGAGATAGAGGCAATTCTGGAGATATCTATGACGAGCATTAATAAGATATTACATGATCATTTAGCTTTAAAAAAAATTTGTTCGCGTTGGATACCGCACAATTTAACTAAGGATCAAAAAGAGGCCCGCGTCGAATGGTGCAAAAAAATGTTGAAAAATATAACCGTGGTGACTCAAAAGCTGTTTATAATATCTTCACAGGTGACGAATCTTGGATATATGAGTATGATCCCGAAACTAAACAGCAATCAACAGTGTGGGTGTTTCAAAATGAGCCGAACCCTACGAAAGTTACTCGTGCAAAAAGCACCTTGAAGCAAATGGTCGCCTGCTTCTTTGGTATGAATGGCCATGTGGCTACAGTGCCACTAGAAAATCGTAAAACGGTTAATTCGGAGTGGTACACGACCATTTGTTTGCCAGAAGTGTTTGAAGAAATACGTAAAGACAACCAGCGACGCAGAATCATTCTTCACCATGAATGACAACGCCAACTGTCATACATCACGTGAAACAACTCGAGTTTTGGAAGGTTAAAATATAGAATTAACGGGTCACCCACCGTACAGCCCTGATTTGGCACCCAATGATTTTTATTTATTTCCAAATTGTAAAGAATAAATTACGTGGTCAACTATTTTCGACCCGTGAAGATGCGGTCGACGCGTTCAAACAAGACGTTTTGGAGATACCTAAATCAGAGTGGCAAAAGTGCTTTAAAAATTGGTTTACACGTATGCAAAAGTGCATCGACCATCACGGAGTATATTTAGAAAAACAATAAAACTATATTTAGTAATGTACGTTTGATTATTTTTCTATTCCGGATACATAAGTAGCAGCCCTCGTATATATTTTGAGAAATGCAAATTTAATATCAATCTTTTCCATGACATTCCGAGTAAGTAATACCTACTCTAATTCTACTACCTGTGAGTTCCTATAATTGGCTCTTTATATCCACTGTCAATGTTTATTGTATGATTATAGCTGTTGGTTCTCCTAATAAATAAATAAAATAAATAAAAATAATTACACTGGCCCGCAGGTTTGCGCCTTGTACGAAGCAAGTTAAAGCAGCACTTTTTAAGGCATACTGTCAGAGCTTCTACACTTGCACCCTGTGGGTCAGATATTCAACTAGTGCCCTTAACACCCTAAGGGTACAATACAAATTACAATAACGCGTTTAGGAAGCTGATGGCGCTGCCGCGCTACTGCAGTGCATCAGGTATGTTTGCGGAGGCCAGACCACGTATCATGCTCGGCCTTATCACACGATAAGTGACAAGATAGAGCGTCCATCACTGGCTATCGCCGTTCAATAGAAGTGTGTAGTGAGTGTGAGTTGGTGTAGTGTTTGCGGAGGCCAGACCCCGTATCATGCTCGGCCTTATCACACGATAAGTGACAAGATAGAGCGTCCATCACTGGCTATCGCCGTTCAATAGAAGTGTGTAGTGAGTGTGAGTTGGTGTAGTGTTTGCGGAGGCCAGACCCCGAATCATGCTCGGCCTTATCACACGATAAGTGACAAGATAGAGCGTCCATCACTGGCTATCGCCGTTCAATAGAAGTGTGTAGTGAGTGTGAGTTGGTGTAGTGTTTGCGGAGGCCAGACCCCGAATCATGCTCGGCCTTATCACACGATAAGTGACAAGATAGAGCGTCCATCACTGGCTGTCGCCGTTCAATAGAAGTGTGTAGTGAGTGTGAGTTGGTGTAGTGTTTGCGGAGGCCAGACCCCGTATCATGCTCGGCCTTATCACACGATAAGTGACAAGATAGAGCGTCCATCACTGGCTATCGCCGTTCAATAGAAGTGTGTAGTGAGTGTGAGTTGGTGTAGTGTTTGCGGAGGCCAGATCCCGAATCATGCTCGGCCTTATCACACGATAAGTGACAAGATAGAGCGTCCATCACTGGCTGTCGCCGTTCAATAGAAGTGTGTAGTGAGTGTGAGTTGGTGTAGTGTTTGCGGAGGCCAGACCACGTATCATGCTCGGCCTTATCACACGATAAGTGACAAGATAGAGCGTCCATCACTGGCTATCGCCGTTCAATAGAAGTGTGTAGTGAGTGTGAGTTGGTGTAGTGTTTGCGGAGGCCAGACCCCGTATCATGCTCGGCCTTATCACACGATAAGTGACAAGATAGAGCGTCCATCACTGGCTTTCGCCGTTCAATAGAAGTGTGTAGTGAGTGTGAGTTGGTGTAGTGTTTGCGGAGGCCAGACCCCGAATCATGCTCGGCCTTATCACACGATAAGTGACAAGATAGAGCGTCCATCACTGGCTGTCGCCGTTCAATAGAAGTGTGTAGTGAGTGTGAGTTGGTGTAGTGTTTGCGGAGGCCAGACCCCGTATCATGCTCGGCCTTATCACACGATAAGTGACAAGATAGAGCGTCCATCACTGGCTGTCGCCGTTCAATAGAAGTGTGTAGTGAGTGTGAGTTGGTGTAGTGTTTGCGGAGGCCAGACCCCGTATCATGCTCGGCCTTATCACACGATAAGTGACAAGATAGAGCGTCCATCACTGGCTATCGCCGTTCAATAGAAGTGTGTAGTGAGTGTGAGTTGGTGTAGTGTTTGCGGAGGCCAGACCCCGTATTATGCTCGGCCTTATCACACGATAAGTGACAAGATAGAGCGTCCATCACTGGCTGTCGCCGTTCAGTAGAAGTGTGTAGTGAGTGTGAGTTGGTGTAGTGTTTGCGGAGGCCAGACCCCGTATCATGCTCGGCCTTATCACACGATAAGTGACAAGATAGAGCGTCCATCACTGGCTGTCGCCGTTCAGTAGAAGTGTGTAGTGAGTGTGAGTTGGTGTAGTGTTTGCGGAGGCCAGACCCCGTATCATGCTCGGCCTTATCACACGATAAGTGACAAGATAGAGCGTCCATCACTGGCTGTCGCCGTTCAGTAGAAGTGTGTAGTGAGTGTGAGTTGGTGTAGTGTTTGCGGAGGCCAGACCCCGTATCATGCTCGGCCTTATCACACGATAAGTGACAAGATAGAGCGTCCATCACTGGCTGTCGCCGTTCAGTAGAAGTGTGTAGTGAGTGTGAGTTGGTGTAGTGTTTGCGGAGGCCAGACCCCGTATCATGCTCGGCCTTATCACACGATAAGTGACAAGATAGAGCGTCCATCACTGGCTGTCGCCGTTCAGTAGAAGTGTGTAGTGAGTGTGAGTTGGTGTAGTGTTTGCGGAGGCCAGACCCCGTATCATGCTCGGCCTTATCACACGATAAGTGTCAAGATAGAGCGTCCATCACTGGCTGTCGCCGTTCAGTAGAAGTGTGTAGTGAGTGTGAGTTGGTGTAGTGTTTGCGGAGGCCAGACCCCGTATCATGCTCGGCCTTATCACACGATAAGTGACAAGATAGAGCGTCCATCACTGGCTGTCGCCGTTCAGTAGAAGTGTGTAGTGAGTGTGAGTTGGTGTAGTGTTTGCGGAGGCCAGACCCCGTATCATGCTCGGCCTTATCACACGATAAGTGACAAGATAGAGCGTCCGTCACTGGCTGTCACCGTTCAATAGAAGTGTGTAGTGAGTGTGAGTTGGTGTAGTGTTTGCGGAGGCCAGACCACGTATCATGCTCGGCCTTATCACACGATAAGTGACAAGATAGAGCGTCCATCACTGGCTGTCGCCGTTCAATAGAAGTGTGTAGTGAGTGTGAGTTGGTGTAGTGTTTGCGGAGGCCAGACCCCGTATCATGCTCGGCCTTATCACACGATAAGTGACAAGATAGAGCGTCCATCACTGCCTGTCGCCGTTCAATAGAAGTGTGTAGTGAGTGTGAGTTGGTGTAGTGTTTGCGGAGGCCAGACCACGTATCATGCTCGGCCTTATCACACGATAAGTGACAAGATAGAGCGTCCATCACTGGCTGTCGCCGTTCAATAGAAGTGTGTAGTGAGTGTGAGTTGGTGTAGTGTTTGCGGAGGCCAGACCCCGTATCATGCTCGGCCTTATCACACGATAAGTGACAAGATAGAGCGTCCATCACTGGCTGTCGCCGTTCAATAGAAGTGTGTAGTGAGTGTGAGTTGGTGTAGTGTTTGCGGAGGCCAGACCACGTATCATGCTCGGCCTTATCACACGATAAGTGACAAGATAGAGCGTCCATCACTGGCTGTCGCCGTTCAATAGAAGTGTGTAGTGAGTGTGAGTTGGTGTAGTGTTTGCGGAGGCCAGACCCCGTATCATGCTCGGCCTTATCACACGATAAGTGACAAGATAGAGCGTCCGTCACTGGCTGTCACCGTTCAATAGAAGTGTGTAGTGACTGTGAGTTGGTGTAGTGTTCGCGGAGGCCAGACCCCGTATCATTCTCGGCCTTATCACACGATAAGTGACAAGATAGAGCGTCCGTCACTGGCTGTCACCGTTCAATAGAAGTGTGTAGTGAGTGTGAGTTGGTGTAGTGCTTGCGGAGGCCAGACCCCGTATCATGCTCGGCCTTATCACACGATAAGTGACAAGATAGAGCGCCCGTCACTGGCTGTCGCCGTTCAATAGAAGTGTGTAGTGAGTGTGAGTTGGTGTAGTGTTTGCGGAGGCCAGACCCCGTATCATGCTCGACCTTATCACACGATAAGTGACAAGATAGAGCGTCCATCACTGGCTGTCGCCGTTCAATAGAAGTGTGTAGTGAGTGTGAGTTGGTGTAGTGTTTGCGGAGGCCAGACCCCGTATCATGCTCGGCCTTATCACACGATAAGTGACAAGATAGAGCGTCCGTCACTGGCTGTCACCGTTCAATAGAAGTGTGTAGTGAGTGTGAGTTGGTGTAGTGTTTGCGGAGGCCAGACCCCGTATCATGCTCGGCCTTATCACACGATAAGTGACAAGATAGAGCGTCCGTCACTGGCTGTCACCGTTCAATAGAAGTGTGTAGTGAGTGTGAGTTGGTGTAGTGTTTGCGGAGGCCAGACCCCGTATCATGCTCGGCCTTATCACACGATAAGTGACAAGATAGAGCGTCCGTCACTGGCTGTCACCGTTCAATAGAAGTGTGTAGTGAGTGTGAGTTGGTGTAGTGTTTGCGGAGGCCAGACCCCGTATCATGCTCGGCCTTATCACACGATAAGTGACAAGATAGAGCGTCCGTCACTGGCTGTCACCGTTCAATAGAAGTGTGTAGTGAGTGTGAGTCGGCGTAGTGTTGGCGGAGCACTGATGGCTCTCACGCCATTTTGCGTAAACGCGCAGCATCGCTGATGCGACGCGGGTGCGCCGGCTCCAACAGCCTCCAGCGTTGTGGCCGGCAGGCTGGATTGTTCCAGCACCACTGGATGCAACTCCGTGAGTATGGGATCTAGGCTGCACATTTTAGTTCTAAGTTAATGTTTAGTTATTAAATATTTGTAAATGTGTGTACTAACAGTAGGCTATTACAGTACGATTAATGTTAGTTAAGACCTGACAGATGGATTGCCTTCATTTAATTTTCAACTTTAATCTTATACAAATAAAATAGTTATTACTAAATCGGTAGATTTGGGTAACAGTATTCTGAAAAATGCTTTAAATGTATGAAATTAAAGTTAAAAATTAAATGAAGGCAATCCATCTGTCAGGTCTTAACTAACATTAATCGTACTGTAAGTGTTTTATTGTTAATAACCAAGGATATGGATTTACGTGCGAAATAAATATTTTTAATTTGAATTAGAATTAGTTTCTGTATGACCCCACGTATGTACAGTCAGCTGCAGAAGTAGCTACGCAAAATAACACGCTCAAAATGATCTAGACAGTCCTTATCCTTTTGACATTAGAGTCGTGTGTATAGGTCATTTTGAGCACTTGACCCGCGTAGCTACTCTGGCTGCTGACTGATGTATACAAGATTTCTACTAGTACACACTTTTACAAAACCGTTTTCACATACACTACTATCTAAATAAACAAGCAAATAGGAACGGCCATAAAATCAGCTCCGCACCGTCTCATTTTCGTGAATTGCCGTCCGCGATTACCCCCGTAAATAACGATCCTCGGCCGGAATTACCCCGGCCAACTGGCTACCTAAGGGTTTTAGCGAGACGTGATTGGGCGTTTGTACAGTAGGGTGACCAGCTAGTGCTTTGAGCCTCCATTTAGCAATATTATTTACAAATATACTTTAATTTTCTTTTTATATCCTGATTGTCAGTATAACGTCTTATTATAGAGTTCCCGTGGCCATATGACTCACAAAAAATATATAGGGTATTTCGAAATAAACACACACGTCCACAAACAAGTGACAGGCCCGTGAAAGTAGTCAAAATATTACTGCCATCCATTTGGCGCCGAGTCAAGCGGCGCGGAGCGGCGCCTATGCTGATGCCCAGATGGAGGGATTTGTCTCTGGCTGTCAACACACAAATTCTCAAATCAATGGCAGCCAGGTACGTTTATTTGCCACCGACGTAGCATAAAACACATTAGAATAATTAGGGATGCGAAAGTCCCTGATCGATGCCAAACTATGTGGTGCTACGAGTCTGCCTCGTAGCATCAGCTACGACAAAAACTTCATAATTAATAGAATGATACTCTTTCTCTCGTACACTTGAACCTTTCGTAGAGGTAGTGCTTCACTCCATAATATCGGCTACGCGCATATCGATGCGCGTAGCCGATATTATGGAGTGAAACTGAGATGTACGATACTTATTGTTTTTTTATACTGTGACTGTGGCAAACAAGCATACGGCTAGCCTGGCAACATAGCAAATAGAGGCTTGCGACTCTAGAAGAGTCACAATGCTGTATTTAGCAGTAACATCTGCTAACAAAAATTTATAAATTTCCATATAACGGAAAAAAAAACAATGCTCCGAGCCGGATTCGAACCGGTTACCACAGGCATAGGCCTGTCACTTAACCAACTGAGCTATCGGAACAATCCGTCTCGACCGCTGAAGTTTTCAAATCAGTTCCCTCTTACAACGTCTTAGGGAGGCGTGTAGCGACATCTCCCTGGAAGACTTAGGCTCCTAACGGCACCTATCAAATTATACTCTCACTGATGCATCAATAAAGGGTCGGTCTTTATTAATTTGAGGATTCGTTGGTTTGACAGCTACAGAGAAACGCCGGTCCCTCGCTCTCAACATTACATCCTCGGAAGCTCTGGCGACCTTACTCACCACCAGACCCCGTATCATGGCCTTATCACGCGATAAGTGACAAGATAGAGCGTCCGTCTCGTTCTAGTGAACGGTGCCAGCCAGTGACGGACGCTCTATACCATGATACGGGGTCTGGTGGTGAGTATGGTCGCCCTTATCACGCGATAAGTGACAGGATAGAGCGTCCGTCTCGTTCTATTGAACGGTGTCAGGAAGTGACGGACGCTCTATCTTGTCACTTATCGTGCGATAAGGCCGTCCATGCCACGGGGTCTGGAAACATACCTACAGAACAAGTAGTGGTGGTATTTTGGCCGCGGTCTTGTGCTTCTTAGCACATTTATTTATTTAATCTTTATTGCACAAAAGGACAACTTATCGTACAAAAGGCGGACTTAATGCCGTAAGCATTCTCTACCAGTCAACCTTTGGGCAAAGTCAACATTAAACATACATTTATAATAAATAACAACAATAGACAAATAAATAAAAATACATACAAATATAAATACATGTTTCGGTACATGTATAAATATATATTCACATTCCAGTGCCAAACACGCACACACAAGCACTACGTTCGTGACCGATCCCGTGATTTCGTGTTTCGGAAAGCGAGTGTCAATTGACAAAATTGAATGCACATTGTTTAACACGTGTGTCCTGTGTGTTGGTGAATAAATGTTTCTTTCTTTCTTTCTTTCTTTCTTTCTCATATCGTATAACAATCTCTAATTCTTCTTTGCTCTAAACTGGTACAAATAGTAGAAACTATTTATAATTTTGCAAACAGGACTATAGGAATGTTCAATATGTACGCACACAGTGTTAAAAGAATGCGTAAACTACAATATTGTCCAGTTTATTTACTTTGATAGAACTTTTATGTGCATTTGCCTCATTATATATCGTTTACTTATCAATACGGTAGTTGACAACAGTAAAAATAAATTATTCTTACATTACCATAACGAAAATACATGGAAAATAAAATTTCATGGTTCACACACAGAGGCCGGGAAGTAAGGGGTTGCCGGCCGAGTACATATAGATGGCCGAGCGTATCGAGGTGGGATAGTTATGAGGCTGGCAACCCCTTTTCACGCCGAGGTATAGTGCTCTTCTCAAACATGCAATGAAATAAATTAAAAAAAAACTCCAAGAAATCAAACTTTAATTTTCATGGCTGAACGCCGCGATCCTGTACCACAAATTGTGGAATGGAAATTAAAAAACGGTCTCGTCTCGCTGCGCCCGAAACGTGTCACTTCGTAGCACATTATGAAGAACACAACGTCAATATTTCATTGCAGGTTTGAGAAAAATGTATTAATAAATGTCGCAAATTGGACGCAGTGGAATGAAATAATTGGGTATTTATTTTGTTGAATCAGAAACAAGAATGCATTCAAGATCCGTTACGCAAATAACTCCCGCCCACATACATTATTTAAAATTATAATGAAATTACCTAAATCAAACACCACATTCTTCTATTCCAATTTCAATTTTTAATTATCCGCATTTACCCCCGTGATAAAAAGCACGAAATAAATTCCGCGCGAACCTCGACGCGACAGTGAAAGTTAATTTGAAAATGGAATAAACATGCGTCAGCCAATGGGGTGAGGCGTCTTCCCTCCGCCGGCCAATCAGAGCGAGGGGATTTTCGCGCGCAGAATTTTTATTAGCCCTGATAATAACGCCATTTTGTGACAGGTTCCCTTTTTCGTTTTTACGCCATTGCGCGGTGTTGCCAGATGGGACGCGACGTAAATGGGGTATTAGGCTGATACGTGAGCGATTTTAAGGATTTACTTTTCGATTTTCTCAGTTGATACGTTTGTGTTATTTTGTTATGGGGAAAATTGGGGGTTTTGTTGTGTAATCTAGCGGGTTTGGCGTTGGGGAACGCGGAGTTAGGTGGATCACCTTGGTTTCTTAAGATTCTATGCAATAAGATTTCTTGTACAAAAGAATACTTACCTACCTACTTGAAAACGAAGTAAGTATAAGGTAAATGTAATAGTCCTCGACTTCCACTAGTGTATGACACGGACACTTTATGTCAAAGCAGTATGTATTAAATTCGAACTAGAGGATTTTTACAAGCTTTTATTTAGTTTCACCTGTCCCTGTGTGTTTTATTTAGTTTGTCCTGTCTGTCTGTCTGTAATCAAATCTTGCAAGTTAAATTTGATCCACTTCCCAGTTTCCGATTGAGTTGAAATTTTGCACGAATATGCAAATCGCGTGACAATGCAGACGTGGAGCTGATCTGATGATGGAGCTGGAAGGTCGCCATTGGCACTCCGTAATAAAACCACATAACCCCATCGAGTTTGGGCTCGTTAGAATCGTCGCAATGAGTAGTTGATGACAGAAAAGTACAGTCGGCAATAAAAGCTTGTACCAAAAATGAAATTTTTGACAGAAACTTTTATTTTCTTCTTTGACGACCGGTTCGCCTAGTGGGTAGTGACGCTGCCTACGAAGCTGAAGGTCCTGGGTTCGAATCCCGGTAAGGGCAAATATTTGTGTGATGAGCATAAATATTTGTTTCTGAGTCAGGGATGTTTTTCTATGTATTTAAGTATTTATATCTATTATATATATCGTTGTCTAGTACCCATAACACAAGCCTTACTGAGCTTACTATGGGACTAGGTCGATTTGTGTAAGATTGTCCCTTTATATTTATTTATTATTTATTCTTCATTCTAATTTAAGCCATGTCACTTTGACATAAAGTGCCTGTGTCATAAATTAGTTGAACGTCGAGGACTTATGTTTACCTTGGTCCTTAATGCGCAAAAATTATGACCACCGAATTAATAAGCGTAGATCACTCTCGTATACTAACGTCGAAACGGCATGTTATTTTGACATTTCCCGAATATGAAGACAAATCCATAGATGATAGTTTTAAATTAAATTAAAATAGGTTTGATACAGACGCGGGAATTACGTAAGTATTTATCGTCCGATTCCGATTGAATTCTCATAGAACCTATATTTTTACCACTTGGACTTTCACAAAAAAAAACATGTAAAAATATTTTTACTAATTATCTGACTACTTTGCATAGCTGACAAAAAATTTGCCAATAATTCGTTTTTGTACTTTGATCTATTGTGTGACGTGTATAATCTTTAAAATGTTATTGTGTATTGTACACAGTACAAGTGCTTACATACATATATACACATACATACATACAATATAAAAAGCATGGAAAATCTAGCCGCCGACATTAAAATACCCATAACTCCATACAAACCTTGGCTTACATTAAAAACTGTAATTCTAAATTGCGCGTTTTCCCCGTTACCTTGTCCCGTGCCTTAAAGGCCCAAGCGACCAGATTTATTTAAAAAGTTACGCCTGTTTGTCTATGGGCAGTGATCGCTTCCTCGCCCGCGGCCGACGCGGCTAATTATTTCCCGCCCTTTTCCGCTTCCTGCGATCGCTTCGAACTTGACGCCTTTTCAAATTTAGAACGAGTTTTTTTTTAGTCTAGCTATTGTTACCGATCGTGAGTTTCTAACTGTGTCGAAGCGAGACTTTTTAAAGAATTCTAACCTCAAAATTTAATGAAGATTATTCTAAAGAAGATTTGCTAATAATAGCCTTTCGTTGCTTGGGATGGTTCGCCTGAGTTATAATTGAATTAGGTATGGTGGCTATTTTCATTCTGCAATAATGTATACGAGAGCTTAGTATCCGTTGTACAGTGAGCATCATATAGCCACAAACTATACGATGCTGACTGTACCAAATAAAAGCAAACGCCTACGTACCTCAAGGTGAAAATACGCCTAGTTTGAGTTTTATAGACCTTTCATAAAAAGTGGGTACTTATGGCCGTCAAAATTAAGGTTTTTTAACCAAAGTCTGCTTTTGTGTTACGTTTGGTTTTGTGTTTGGTACTTTTGTGTTATCCATACCACAAAAGGGTGTGTTACGTACGCAATACAAAATGTAATACAAAAGCCAGACCTCCGTTCAAAAATCCTTAAGGGAGCGACCACACCGGTGCTTAACGCTGCGTATACGCGTTGACGTGTCGTATGCGTCACGTATTCTTCATACATTTTGCTGCGTTTTACTGTGCGTTAGCGTATTTTGAGCAGCGGTGTGGTCGCACCTTAATGTTGTCATTTTTGACGGCCTTGCCTCTGCCTGATTTCGCTTTCACTTCATCTTTATTGTGCAACCATTTAAATATTTTCACTAGTTCGGAACTTCAGCTAGTAACAGTACATACACGGTTGCACTAAATAGAATTATATTTAATAAAACTAGTGAAAATACCTTAGAAAGACTGACGACTTGACATCCACACAAGAAAAGAAGACTACGTAAGAAAATTCTGCTCAACACGTAACGCTGCGCGTTGTGCGGACTGTTGTGCGGACTAAAGACGGTACAGTTTGGACCCGCTGGTACCGACCCACTCACACCGCATATGTAGAAGGATGTAGAATGTCTAGATATATAGAAAGATGGCGTAGATAGGTAGATATACATACATGCGTATAGTAGATATGAATATGAAAATCGTAGTCAACAAGCAGCGAGCGCTCTGTACGGATTGAAGTCGGTAAGGTTTGGACCCACTCGTACCGAGCCACTTACACCACATATATATTTACTAGCTTCTGCCTGCGACTCCGTCCGCGTGGAACTCGTTTATATCGTAGCTCCATACAAACTTTCACCCCCCATTTTAGGGAAGTGGGGGGTTAGAAAGAGACAAAAAGTAGCCTATGTCACTCTCCATCCCTTCAACTATCTCCACTTAAAAAATCACGTCAATTCGTCGCTCCGTTTTGCCGTGAAAGACGGACAAACAAACACACACATACACTTTCGCATTTTATAATATTAGTATTGGATTGAAAAGCGTCACCTAAACTTAGGAATGCAATTAATTTTCACAATATGTTCGGAGCATCCTTCAATCAATGGTGACAGAGAGGATGTCTACAATGTTTTCATTTATTTTATTTATTTAATATTTATTGCACAAAAGAATATCTTATGTTACTAAAGGTGAACTTAATGCTATAAAGCATTCTCTACATTTAAAACAAGAACTCTTTAACATGTCTAAACATGGGATGAATAATAATGTAGTAGATATACGACCGATTTAGACGACCGGCTAGCCTAGTGGGTAGTGACGCTGCCTACGAAGCTGAAGGTCCTGGGTTCGAATCCCGGTAAGGGCAAATATTTGTGTGATGAGCATGATTATTTGTTTCTGAATCTTGGATGTTTTCTATGTATTTAAGTATATATATCTATTAAATACGTCGTCGTCTAGTACCCGTAACACAAGCCTTATTGAGCTTACTATGGGGCTAGCTCGATTTGTGTAAGATTGTCCCCTAATATTTATTATTATTATTATTATTATTATATACACTTCCATAGAACGGTGGCGTAGATACATACTTATAAACGTAGACATAAGTATAAGCGAGTGTACACCGTTAAGTGTATAAGTTGTAATTAGTCAGTCTCTGACTCAACTTTATTTGGGTGGTTCTACTCAGGAGGGACGAAAATGAAGTGATTTATGGCACAACATTTTTTTAGCATCTAAGGTCAGAAAAGTAGCTTGACGTCTAGCTTAGGTCGTTATTTTACTGATCTCAAACGGGCCAGTCAAAAAAATTAAATATACCAAATTTATGACCATTTAAAAAAAATATGGGCCCAGGAGACTGAGGCTATGAACAGGATACTGAGTATTGATACAAAAAAAACTCAAAACCGTTGTAAATATTGAAATAAAATTATGTTTTATTAATAAAAATAGTTTATTATAATACTGGCATAACAATAGTGTCTTCCATGGAACACTTTTATTGTAAGACCTTGACTCACAAGTAATCACAAAATGACACAAATTAGTATCCTTATTACAAAATTAGAGAATTTTAAAAATGAATCAAATAGTTTTTTTTTGTATTTTTTACACAACAAACATTGTCAAAGTTTGTAAAATAATTATTGAAAATTAAATCAACTTACATTTATTACAAAACCTTTAAGGTTACATCAGTCTTCAATAGTTTCATTATTTGTAACTTAACAGTAATCTCACTATTCATTAACATCAACTACAGAGTTAAAAACTCAAAAATCTAAAACTTAAAAGTACTACTTAATCAGTCTCATCATTATAAGATTAGGAACTTTGCATAAAATTATGAAAAATAACAAGTTTTCTAAACTACTACAAAATGGCAACATTCAAATCAAATTTTTAGTATTTAAGTAAACAAAAATCAATCCTTTTAAAAAGAAAAACATCTCAATCTTCAGTCTAAAGACAGTATTCTTTGTAGTCAGAGTCCGACGAGCAATCTGGACATGTAAATGAGATAGAGTCACTTTTGATGCAACCAATTTGTGCCCACTGACGACATAAAATACACTGGACCCAATCGTTTCCCGTGGTATCTTCACTATATAAAGTACCACAGATAAGGCAACAACAATCATCCGATTCTTTGTCATTTGCCCTCTTCGCTTTTCCAGCTTTCGATTTTTTTTTCTTGTCTTTTTCGGCTGTTTTGTTTGGTTTGTTTTTGAGTTTTTTCTTAGTTGTAATTTTCTTTATCTTATTTGTTTTATCAGCTTGTGAAGAGTCTTTGTCTGTATTTATTTTGCTTTTTTGTGTGCCCTTTTTTGATTCATCTAGGGAATCAACGAACTTTTTAGAATTTTCGGCTTTTGTTGGACTAGCAATGGTCTCATTTGGGAAGAGATCAGTAGGGTCAATTTCTAAGTCTGGCATATCGGCTAATATTTCCGGATTCTCCAAATTGAGAGAGAGATTACTCATAGTGCTTAGGTTATCTAATTCTGATATGCCAGACTGCACCCGACCTGATTCGGTAAAAGGTCTACGTCCCATAATGCTGGTAGTGGGACTATCAGCTTCAGTTCGTTCCGAGTCTAAATTTCCATAGACAGCATCGACCCTATTCCTTGATTCTGAGCTGTATTTTAGTAAACCCAGTCGGTAATGTTCACATCCGTTATTATCGCAGAAACAACTAAGAGACTTCATTATGAGCCTTTTAGGTAAATAAGCATTTCCTTGCACTTGGTGGACTTTTAATGTGCCAGTAAAAGGAATCAAACTTCGTTGATCTTCTGAAATCAATCGCGACATGTCATCTATATCACTATCATTAACAACAAACAGTGTTATATTGGGGCATCTGGTTTGAATAGCTCCACAAAACTCGTTGAGGTTAGTTATATTACCTCCATAGGCCACTATATTGTCTGCTGTTCTTTTACAAACCGCTCCAACACCGTCAGGTGCTCCTTTTCCATGACCTGCTTCGGTGTAATTCCAGGTCCAGTTTATGATTCCAGGGCACAAATCTGGAATTTTGCAGGCCAAAACGTAAAACATATATTTATTTCTGTATTGGGTGACAGGCCCATCACTTAAAAAGTGTATATTTTCAACTTTTTCTGGCAACTCTTCTAAAACCGGCTTAAGGTGGGCCCAGATGGCGTTCACGTTATGAGACAAGTTTGTAGACACTGTGCAGTATGATCTAGTCGACTCTTTTAAATATACAACAACTGTATGAAGCGAGAGTTGTGTCCGGGAGCCCCCAAAATGGAAAGACTGAATTTCTTCATTATATTTTGTGCAGTAATTTTCCGAAAAGTCCATGTGGACTACAACGTCCTTTTCAGTTAGAGATTGCTTTATCATTTTTAGTGATTGATACTGGTGAACAATATTCAATTCATGTTTGAAAAGTTTAACCAAATCGTTCTCCAGTTTAACTTTAAGGTCTCGAGCTGATGTTTCAATATTTTCTTTCTTTTGTTTGGTTACAGGTCGTTCTCTTTTTGTCTTAGGGTCCACAATCATTTCTCTTGAAGAAACCCACTGTTGGTAGGTAACCAGTTTTGTGTCGTCAAAGTCTTCGCTAAATGAAATGGCTTTATCAGAGCATAATTCACAAATTCTCTCTAAACACCTTTCATTATATCTGTCGCAGCATAAAGAAGTTAATAAACTTTGGTAGCTTGTGTCTTTCAGAAGTTTTGCAGTGTTTAGAGCACTGACAACTAATTGTATGTTGCTGTGTAGAGTACACATGCAAGTATCTCGGTCAATTACTTTTGGAGCCACTATCCAGAAAGGCCTCAACCTAGCAAACATTGAGTAACTGATGAGAACGTTGCCAGACTTTAAAAACTCTTTATGCAAGTTTCTGAGAGTATCGAGTTGATAGCGTTTCTGTTTTCTCACTTTATTTTTAGTGATGAATTCTTTTTTGCCGGCACACAATCTGCTGTATTGATCATCTTCTAGAAATTTTTGTACCTCATTCTTGAAGGTTTTTCTTGTTTTTTCGTTTAATTTGTTTTGTTTTTGTGAGTGCCACACCTTTTTGTACGTGATGAGTTTGTTTTTTAATTTCCAAATTTTACTTTTTTTAACTACACGTCCCATAAGCAATTTGTTTGCAACTCGTTTCTCACTCTTTGTGCTCAAGTTGGTAATGTTTTCTGATAATTGCTTTTCTAAAGTGTCACCAAACAAAGCTTTTTTAACAACTTCGACTCGTGTGTCTGGGTTTTCAGCTAATTTTTTCATCTTGGTACAAGGCGTTAGTTCCTGTGGGAGCTGTTCTTTTCGTTCTCTCTTCAGCCTGTGGTATCTTTTTCTATACTTCTGTAACTTGGTTTTTAGTGAACGTATAAAATCATTCTTTTTTTGAAGTTCTTGGTTACGCTTCTTACGCTGCCTCAACGCTCTTTTTCGTGCCTGTGCTAATCTAGGTGTCACATTTTGTGCATTTACGACTTGCTGCTGCTGATTTGAGTTTACATTTTCATCGCAACTAGATGGCGTGTTTTCTCTTACAAACTTTCTTGCCGCCTTTTCCAGAGCAGTTTTTTTATCATAATGAGTTTTGGAATAGTTTCTCCATTTTTTGCGGGCTTGACGTTTTTCACGATCCGACATATTTGATACTAATTTTCTTTGGCCCTTTTCTTTTCTAGTTAAATATTTTTGCCGACTTTTTTCTTTTTGAGCCGCTAATTTAGTAGGATCATTTTTAATTTTTTGATATCTAAGCCTTTCAGCTATCCTTTTTTTCTCTAATCTTTCTTCCTTAGTAATATTTTTTGGTTTTGCCATTTTTCTGTAAAAGAATATAATGAAATGTATATACGGTTTTTTACATTGCCTACACATATTTTACATTTTCTATCTAAAAATGTACTTATTTAATTTCAGATGAAAATGTAGAAAAAAATATTGTTTTTAATCAATAAATAATGAAGTTTTATTATATATATAAATCGGAGTTTTTGCTTCAGGTAATTCCCAGCTTATTAATTTATGATAACTATGATCAATAATATGTAACTAATCAAATAATACGTAAATGTACTAATAATTAATATATCAATCATGATGAACTGGATTACTATTCGTGCGGATCCTTAATGACTCTCAGTCTCCTGATTCATCCTCAGTCTCCTGGCTATTATGTTTCCAGGAGACTGAGGACAGGATACTGAGATTATTTTATGTTTTTAGCCAATAACTACGTTAATGCAACATTAATATTGAAATTATGCAATTCTGTACTCTAATGTAACGAATTTACGACCTATGAATGCAAAAAAAGTATGCAGAAAACAATGGATTTTAAATAAATACGTACCAGGTTACTGTTAAGTTGACTGGCCGTAGCACAACCTCACTCACACAACTTGCCGTAGCGACTAAGCCAACTGCGAGCCAAGACGGACGCGAGTGGTTGTTAGCTAACTTCACTTCGATCTTTCATTCAGACCGGACAGCAACGCGCTAGACGCGGTAATTCAAACAGATTTTAACGTGTTTTGATGTAGCAGGAGACTGAGGTAAAAACCGAGAGACAAAATATAATGCACTTTTTTTTTAATAAGTTTCGCATTTACGGTGAAATTCGACAAACAGATTGAAATTACATATATTATAGATTTCTATTTTAGTGCAGATATACCGTACATACTCAAAATAAAGTTATGATGCAGCCTTTAAGCTTTCATTTCGTCCGAGAGACATGCCTGGAGACTGAGAATTTGGCACTTTAAAGTACGATTTTTGGAAGATATTATATTAAGGGATGAGCTAATTTTTAGTGTCATACTAGAAACCATTTAGTTCTACGGTTTCGATCGTTAATCAATATAATTTTCCTACAAAAACTATACAAAATAAGGTGAGCCGCGGAAAATTCCCTTGCGAGTAGAACCACCCATTTACGTTGAGTCGCCTTTAAGATATCTCACCTGTAGCGCGCCTCAGTCCACTTGATACTTGTCTTTATTTTATTACTAGCTGCCCCCGTCATGCAAAGAACGCAGGCAAACCCGCGGGGTGAAATATAGACGATGTCCAACCAGAAAGTCCATTGGTTCCGGAGATTAAAAATATAAATAAATAAATATTAGGGAACAATCTTACACAAATCGACCTAGTCCCAAACTAAGCAAAGCTTGTACCTACTATGGGTACTAGACGACGATAAACATACTTATATAGATAAATAAATACTTATATACATAGAAAACATCCATGACTCAGGAACAAATATTCGTGCTCATCACACAAATAAATGCCCTTACCGGGATTCGAACCCAGGACCTCTTGCTTCGTAGGCAGTGTATTACATATTACATAAAAACTTACAAAGCTACAATCAAACAGAACTTTCCTCTTTATAATATTAGTCTAGATTTCTATCTTTTGTCACCAAAAATACATGTCAATTTAATGATGATAAGGCTAACTTGATACCGCGGCGTAAAATATAAATTCGCGGGAAAAATCCTCCCACTGACGTCAAAAAAAAACTGGGTAATAATAGTATTTGTTTCCTCAGCGTAATGCTGGCTCACGAGCCAGCGCTGGTCTTCCCGGCGAGACCATTTGAGTAACACGTTCTCTGCTGTACGTGAGACCGGCCTTAAGAGTTCGCAGTAAGCTCGATTCTCCAGACAATCGTAGTTACTCTCTCATTTTAAAACTACGTGTTGGATTGTAACGAAACTTTGCATGTACAATGACATGAGGTATATCCAGGTCTAAAACAAACGATATACATCCAAAACAAGTTTTGTGTGAAAAACTTAAGTCCGCAGTAAGCTCGATTCTCCATACAAACGTAGTTACGCTCTCATTTTAAAACTACGTGATGGATTGTGACGAAACTTTGCATATACATTGACATGAGGTATATCTATGTCTGTAATTATTTTATACGGTTCCAGTTTATAAAACAAACGAAATACAGCAAATACAAGTTTTGTATGAAAAACTTAAAGTCGCTGTATTTTTTTATTATGGTATGGCTGAAGCTACATAAACTAATTTCAGACATAGATATACCTCATGTCATTGTACATGCAAAGTTTCGTTACAATCCAACACGTAGTTTTAAAATGAGAGCGTAACTACGTTTGTATGGAGAATCGAGCTTACTGCGGACTTAAGTTTTTCACACAAAACTTGTTTTGGATGTATATCGTTTGTTTTATAAACTGGAAACATATAAACTAATTACAGACATAGATATACCTCATGTCATTGTATATGCAGAGGTTCGTCACAATCCAACACGCAGTTTTAAAATGAGAACGAAACTCCGTTTGTATGGGAAGGTGAAAGACGAGCTTACTGCGGACTCTTAAATTAAAACTGATCGCAGCCGATGTTTAGACTTAGAACATACGAGGCATTTCAGCACTGCGTTCCGTAGCGGTGGTTTTCGATCGCGATCAGTTTTAACCGAACCCGCAAAAACCGGGACGTTGCCGTGCTGTAGGGCTCTAAGATACTGCACGGGGCCACCAGAAGATTGTAGTTACTCCTTACTCGTTACCAGAGAGTTCAAGCCCAGAGAACCTAACAGGAACTTGGCAGGGTACAGTCGGCATCATATAGTTAGTAGCAGCCAAAGTGGCCATATACAGGGTGGCTCATTCAGAGCGGTCAGTATGGGAAAGGCTGAAACTATCCTACTAATATTATAAATGCGAAAGTTTAGATGTTTGGATGTTTGGATGTTTGTTACTCAATCACGCTTAAACGGCTGAACCGATTTGAATGAAATTTTGCACGAAGATAGTTTATAGCCTGGATTATAATATAGGATAGTTTTTATCCCGGGTCCACGCTGACGAAGTCGCAGGCGGAAGTTAGTAAGATATACGAAGATCTGTTCTTAGGAACCATGTCATCGATTTTAATAACAAGAAAAACTGCATTCATACATTTTTTTAAAACTTGTACTCAGCTCGGGAAACGAACCCGGTCGTTTTGAAAAAAAAATCGAACACTATTTCTATTTGGATATCGATTGTGTAGGTCTTAAGCAGTAAATGTTTCTATGAAACATGATGTCTAAAATGAATAAAAGGCATTGTTTAATAAAATACCTAAGCAAAATTTTAAGTTCCCGCCAAAACAATGACACTCCAATGTTTTTTTCTTTTTTTTATTGCTATTCGGCCAGTCACACGAAGACGTTCCATTTTCAAATGAGGTTTATCACATCTCTGTATCTGCATACTTAAAATAAGTATGTAGAGGGCTTTTCAATTTATTATTAGTGTTTGATTAATAGAAGTAAGCAATTGCAGTCATGAATAGATAATATTATCGCAGATAACAAAACTTCCGGAATGGTTTAATGCAATGCCAATGCCATATGATATGTAAAGCGGTGTATGTAATAAGTTGTGACACCAGAAAAGAGGTACAAACAACCATAGAGACAAGTTTACATGCCTGAACTTGTTGAATATTGTAATGGTGGTCACTTCGAACACCTACTAAAATAAATTAATGTATGTGAAAACAATGCCTTTTATTCATTTTAGACATCATGTTCCATAGAAAAAATTACTGCTTAAGACCACCAACCATATCTAAATAGCAATAGTGTTAGTTTTTTTTCAAAACGACCGGGTTCGATTCCCGAGCTGAGTACAAGTTTTTTTTAAATGTATAAATGAAGTTTTTCTTGTTATTAAAATCGATGACATGGTTCCTAAGAACCGATCTTCGTATATCTTATAGTCTCACTTTCCCATACTGACCGCTCTGAATGAGCCACCCTGTATATCGTAACAGATCCTTACTCCCAAAGTAATAAAAACGTGTTGCGATATATTTGGCTGCTGTGGCTGTTACTAACTATATGATGGTGACAGTACAAGAAAGCTCTACCCTTTCTTATACATGTTATGTCCATCCTGAAGGTTTCTTCTATATATTTGTGTTTTTTTTCCTAATAAGGGTGCGTTATCCTGAGATTACCACTAGGTACATGCCAACTATTATCTCACAGTTTTCCTCTTTATATATCAGAATCATCATCATCATCATCACATCAGCCAAAAGATGTCCACTGCTGGACACAGGCCTCCCCCAGAGAGTGCCAGTTAGAATAAAAATATAAAATATGTATATTTGAATCTGAATCACAATCAAAGGGGTGATTGCGAAACTTTTCGAACAAGCGTCAGGACACCACAACTGTCACTATCCCGGACAAAAAAAAACTTTTTGATCTACCTAACGTACGTACAAAATGTTACGCAATCGGCCTGCAGTGCAGGTTACTTTACCAGCAAGGGTCTCGACGGTTCGGGCGGCGTGTAAAAGTTTATTCATGCTCTTTAGAAGAATATCTCAAAGGTGTAGCTAAGTTACAATATAGGGTACAGTTGCGGGCAAAAGTGTTAACTTAAACGTGACTTATATTATACGTATTTAAAGTATTCACTGATTACTGAGCCGTTTTCCTCGGACACCGTCAGGTTGTCTTTGGCATAGGCCTACCCCAACATTCTCCATCTGACTCTATCCAGAGCTTCTATTCTCCACATGGCTCCGAGTGTATCTTTGAGTTCATCTTCCCGTCTTTTCTTCTGTCTTCCTTTTTCCTTTTTCCATCTCATGGATACCATGACGTAATATTTTTGGACCGTTTTTCTTTGTTGTCTCTCATCACGTGCCGAGTCCACTTCCATTTTAGTGTTTTCATAGTGTAGTTAACATCAGCTGTCTTTGTTTTCTGTTTAATATGTACTTATCATATCTTGGTTGCTTCCTGGCGGTTCAGGCATGCGGCTGTCAAACGGCGGTCGTGGGTTCGAATCCCGGCTCGTACCAATGAATTTTTCGGAACTTATGTACGGAATATCATTTGATATTTTACCGTTAGCTTTTCGGTGAAGGAAAAACATCGTGAGGAAACCTGCATACATCCACGAAGTAATTCAAAGGCGTATGTGACGTCCTCAACCCGCACTGCGCCAGCGTGGGGACTACTCCCCGTTCCCTCTCATCCATGAGACGGCCTGTGTCCAGCAGTGGGACGACGTATATAGGCTGATTTATTTATCATATCTTATCCTTTAATTTTATATTTAAAGCGTAGTTAAATATAAATAATAAACCATTTACTTCAAACACCTATGGCCCATAATTACAAATACCTTACAGAATAACATAAATACAATAATATTCTTAAAATTAAAACTCATTATTTAGGCGACGAAACAGCGTGGCTCCGTTGCGTCAACTACGGAGCCCTTGTTAACCATATGCCTTGTTCCGGATCAATCGAGAACGGTTCGAACTTGCAACTTAAAGTTCAAGATCATGGTATGATTGAATTTTTTGACATCAGCATGTACGAGACACGCTACTGTCAAACTGGTGGTCGAAGGTAAAAAACACCGGCTCAAACCACTGGGTAAAAAAAACTTAGGTACGAAGTATCATTTGACATGTAACAATATCTTTTCGGTGAAGGAAAACATCGTGAGGAAACCGGTCTAATCCCAATAACGTCTAGCGTTCCCTCTGGGTTGGAAGGTAAAACTAATACCGACTTACGATACGAACTTTTTATAGCATGTAGAATTTTGAATGCGTCAAAAATCGCATGTAAAATAATAAAAAAACATCATCTTTTCATCAAACAATCAATAAAGCCGGCACTTGTTTCATTTTTCAAAATTCTGGGACTATGATAATCGCAATGAAGGTTCCTAGCACATTTCACTACAATAATTTCGTGAAATTGAACTTGGTAGGTATATACTCACGTAGCGCTTGAGTACTCGACTGTACCGGGCCCGCTAAGACGCCGCCCGCAAATTTGGGCGTGTTGCTTAACATTTAAATGTTGAATCATACCGCGCGCGACTGTACTAGGGAGGATACTCCTTAAGTATAAAACCTACAATAATTTATTAATGTAAAAAAATGACTATCAACAAACTTAAAAAAATCTTCAGTTTTATTGAAGTGTGGCTATATAGGCTTCTGGCATTGTTATTTTTTAATTACTTTCAGCCCTAGAGACACCTCACTTTAAACCCGCTTTTTAGATAAACAATGACCTGCTTTCGGAGTATTGTAGTCTTGCTATAGCTTTCCAAATCGAGAATGTAGCAAAACGAAAGCGCACAAAAAATTGCTGGGTGAATTTTTTTTTTTCGTAATTAGGTGCCATGGTTACGTATCCTGGGTCATTTTCAAAACAACGATTTTGTCGGTTATATTCACCAAAATTGGGGTTTTCTTGACATGTTTAACCCCTTTTTGTGTGGTCTATCTTCTTAGAATGTTAGAAGACCGTGTTGTAACAGTGTTTATAAGAAGTTTATGTAAATTTGTCTACTGGCTAACTGGACATAATAACCATAAGAAAAAGTTGATTGACCCATTCAAAAATACAAAACTAAAAAAAAACAAAATTTATTTATTTGCCAGAATATGGTAACAGGGTAACAAATTCAACCTGCATGCATGTGTACAAATTTTTACAATGTTCTAACGATTTTATAAAACATCAGTCTACATACACCTTACAGTCGACATTTAATATCATACCACTACGTCGAGTCAAATAGACCTCTACTCTGTCGCCGTGAACGGGTTAACCAGTACCCTGACAATCTTTCCTATGTCTAACCATTCAGTGCTAAACTGGACTCTGTGACAGTAACGAAAAATGTACAGTCCTTCAGCACTGTCAGTGTCAAAGCATCCGAAAGGTTAACCCATCAACTGCGATAGGCTAACCGGTTCACGAATCTATTTGGCTCTAGAGAGTTTGTTGATTGGATTGGACTGGAATCTTGTTACAGACAGCATATAAATCTGTGAGAGAGTGCAGGTGATAGGTCATGTATTTGCGGGATGTAGAGATTAGAATTTAGATATCGATAAGTAATTTTTACCCTAAACTTGATTAAATTAAAAGGACTAAGAGTCCGCAGTAAGCTCGGCCGAATTTCACCTTCCCATACAAACGTCGTTACGCTCTCATTTTAAAACTAAGTGTTGGATTGTGACGAAACTTTGCATATACAATGACATGAGGTATATCTATGTCTGTATTTAGTTTATACGGTTCCAGTTTATAAAACAAACGAAATACAGCAAAAACAAGTTTTGTATGAGAAACTTAAATTCGCTGTATTTTTTTTACTATGCTATCTGAAGCTACATAAACTAATTACAGACAGTTATTCCTCATGTCATTGTGCATGCAAAGTTTCGTTACAATCCAACACGTAGTTTTAAAATGAGAGCGTAACTACGTTTGTATATGAGGAATCGAGCTTACTGCGGACTCTTAAAAGGAGTGTAGCTTTATAGAGCATATAAAATCGTTCTTAAAGTATAGCGTGACAAGCCGCTGGTGGAACTGTCGCTGTAAACCGCATAATTATATGGCTATAATGTACATGTCATGTATAGTCGGGTCAGTGTGTATTGGCACTGTGTTGTTTGTTGAATGTAAAAATTCCATGCTTTATAATAAATACCTATTCATCCATATCTGGTTCCAAGTAGGTATTCGATATTTAAGTATTTTTCAAATTGTGACTTTGAAGACTCCGACTCTGATGTGTTGTTTTCAAGACCGCCGACCTCAATTATAAAACGTTCGGCCTAGGATTCGACTATAGGACCTTTTTCTATATTTGTCGTAAATTTTTATTTCAACATTTCAATAAGAAAATAAATTACTAAAAAATTACTTAAATCCAAACAAAATAACCAGTTCAATCAATACCTATACAACCGCACTGTAAAATGTCAGTACCGGTCATGTCAACAACCAATTTCAAGACATTGTTTACAGAAATACTAGACAATCTAGCATCCTTTTTTTAACCCCCGACGCAAAGAGGTGTTATAAGTTTAACGTGTCTGTGTATCTGTGTATCTGTCTGTGGTAACGTAGCGCCAAAACGGATGGACCGATTTGAATGCGGTTTTTTTTGTATCATAGATAATTTTAACTCGAATGTTCTTAGCTATGTTTCATGAAAATCTGTTCAGCCGTTTTTGAGATATTGGACTTTGAAATGAAAATGTCGGGGGTTTTTCAACTTTTCTAAGTTGTAGTTATTGCTGTAAATATTCAATTATATTCAAAATAAACTTTCTGACATCCCTATGGATTGCTTTCGGCATATTTATTGCACTAATTTGTATTGATTTATTTTACAATCGCGAAGTATTTTGTCTTCCTTGCTGTTTGTTCGGTGACATTCGATGACCTCTAACGTCTGTTGTTAAAGAGTACTCCTTGTCCTTGTTACTAAAGGAAATTAATAATAATAAGTCCGCAAAAAATAAACTTATCGGGCTACAAATGCAAAAAGGTGACCAAAAAATGTGTGCACAAACACACTTGGCAGTGGCTCACTCCAATAAACGTGTCAAGAATTCGTGTCGACTATCCATTTACTATAATATTATAAATGTGAAAGTGTGTCTGTCTGTTACCTCTTCACGCTTAAACCGCTGAACCGATTTGGATGAAATTTGGTATAGAGATAGTTTGAGTCCTGGGGAAGGACATAGGATAGTTTTTATCCCGAAAATCATCCCCCAAGGGGTTGAAGTGGGGGTGAAAGTTTGTAAGGAGCTGCGATATAAACGAGTTCCACGCGGACGGAGTCGCGGGCAGAAGCTAGTATGTCTATATATTTGTTCTCATGCATTTTTTGAGAGAGAGAGAAAGATACGTATAATGCGCTATTTGGCGTATTAAATGTATACATTACACATTATAATTTACTTTAAAAACAAAGTTTTAACCGACTTCAATTTAGTACTCCGCCAAGCCACGACAACATTTCTTTTCCAATTTACCTCATGTACTGATTTCCGAGAGCAAATGCGTTGATTATTATAGAAAAAACCCAATCGCTGTATGTGACCCGATAATATTTGAGGACATTCGTCGATTCCCCAAGATCACCCTTGGCACTTCATTAGTTGCTATTTCAACGGAATCTTATCAGAATCTGTGATATACTTTTGTACTTTTAAGTACATTATTGAGGAATTCCATAAGTCATCTGTGGTCTTCATCATCAATTCCACTCCACCAATTTATGATTTCCGGATGTAAATACACGAGTTATAATAGAAAATACCAAAATCACTACACGCGTGCCTAATATAATTGAGGAGTTCCCTCAATTCCTCATGGATCCCATCATCCAATTGAATTTTCAAAAAAATGGGACCCACCTGGAAGCATATACTTACAAACAAAAAAAAATTTTTATGAATCGGCTCATCAATGACGGAGTTCTGAGGTAACAAACATTGAAAAAAAAAAATACAACCGAATTGAGAACCTCCTCCTTTTTTTTGAAGTCGGTTAATAATGAATCGTCTTGTATATTGCAAAGTATAGTACAGAGTGTGCTTACCTACAGAGTGATATTCCGATTTGGAAACATTGAAATACCTATATTTATTGTGGTAAAATGAAAGTAAAGGAACGTAATACTAAAGTCGTCTATTGTACAATTTTCATGTTTCGTGAAAAATATCGATATCAAAATCCTTTCCATTATTGCACCCGCACATCCCACAATATGACCGAGGCCGACCTATTCGTCTAACATTTAGGATAACTCGGTCAGACGGCCTCTTGACACTAGGCTTTCCCGTTCTAAAAGCGCGCGCATATTTGAGGCGCATCCACACTAACCCGTCCTTCTTAAAAGCACGTGCATATTTAAGGCACCGCCACACTGCTCCGTCTCTCCTAAAAGCGCGCGCATATTTAAGGCACCGCCACACTGCTCCGTCTCTGCTAAAAGCGCGCGCCTATTTAGGCACATCTAAACTGCTCCGTCTCTCCTAAAAGCGCGCGCATATTTAAGGCGCATCCACACTGCTCCGTCTCTCCTAAAAGCGCGCCCATATTTAAGGCACATCCACAGTAACCCGTATCTCCTAACAGAGCGCGCATATTTAAGGCGCATCCACACTAATCAGTCTCCTAAAAGCTAGTCGCGTATATTTAAGTAATTATGAGCGGGAGCTCGCGTTCATCTCGATTAGGGCCGCAGATCTGACGACAAATCCGAGGAGGGCTTGGAAGCTTGGTGAATAGACATGGCAGCCGTATTTTAGGACGCACTTTACAAGCTGGCAAACGTTAAATATGGCTGATTGAATCAGACGTTACTTTGCGGAAGTCTATGGTATGTTACGAGAACAATTCATTTGCTATTCTCCTAAAAAACGTGCTGGTCTGCGCAAATGGCATTTGCTCAGTAGACGTGACGCAATGTCTCCTGCCAGCATCTCTTGATGATGCCTCGTAGAGAGGCGAAACACACCGTGTCAAGCTTTTGTTGTTATTGGTGGTGGTGTGCTGTAATTATTTGCACGTTCGGAGGGAGGGTGGGCGCATAAGGCCTCTCACAGACTGGAGCGCCCTGCGGTGGCGTTCAATAGTAAATTTGACAGCTAATGACAAGTTTACTATGGTTCGCCGCGGCCAGGCCGCGCCAGTGTGATGTGGGCTTTAACCGTATGCAAAAATACGCTAATAGTCGCATCTAATCTTCGCTGTTAGACCAGCACGTTTTTTAGCGGAGTAGCAAATTAGTAGATTGTATGACAAGGGTCTAAAATAAGCCACATTACCACGGGATGGTGATTTTCCCGAACGAAGTGAGGGGAAATAGTTCGAGGGGTAATATGGTTAATATGGTTAGACCAGAGTTATACACTCTACTTTTCACTTCGGCTGCGAGAAAATAGTAAAAACAAAGATTATCCATCCACAATCAATAACCATAGCACGGCGAAAAGATTTTTCAATTTGGCGTCATTCCACAGACTACTGAGAAGATACTACGTATCGTCATTCTTTTTTAAATAAACTGCTTTGACACACACAAAATATTGACACCACGAATAAACGCCTCTGACCGTCTAATAGCCGCGACCAAACGGCCGAGTGCGGCGGACAGCATACGATAGGGCATACGATAAAACGAGATAGACAGCAGTCGGGATAGACTCAATCTTCATAGCTCATGCCATGTATGCAGTCAACCACGAACGTTTGGACGCGGCTATAGAAGGTCAGAGGCGTTTATTTTTTTACGTCACACTTGGCCATAATGCGAGTTTTACTAAACTAAAATTGTGTACTACTGAAGACTGTACTGAAGACGTAAAATTGTGTACTCACCACGGGCGGTAATTCGTAAAACCCCAGATCGCATAATTATGGCCCTCACCTTCGGTTCGGGCCACAAACACCTGCGATCTGGGCCTTTCACGAATTCACCGCCCTTGGTACGTAATGTACTATTAATGATTATGAATGATGGAATAAAAAACACCTATAATGTTTGAAATGAATTCTGTTTCCTGATTGGTCGATTTTAAATCTAGCTGTATTCTGGTTAGTTGATACAAATGTTTCCTTAAAGAGTTGTGATTGGTGGATGTAATACGGTGAACTGTTTTGATTGGTCAAATTAAAATGTTTTATAAATCATAAATATGCATACATATTTTCCCTAGTGGCTAAATGTACTACTTAAGCCCCGCTTTGCTAAGCATAATATGACGCACTTTTTGAGCATGAGTGAAATAGTACATTACCTACGTACCTAGTGCGGTGTGCTAGCGGTGAATTCGTGAATGCCCCAGATCGCAGATGTTTGTGGCCCGAACCGAAGATGAGGGCTATAAATATGCGATGTGGGGCTTTACGAATTACCGCCCGTGGTGCGTACACAATTTTACGTCTTCTCCTGTGTGTGAAGTGAGATTTGCCGCTGCGTCCGTGGGCGGTAAATCTCACTTACCGCCCAGAGTGACGTAAAGAATATTGCTCTCGGAACGTTAACCATGGAGACGGCAACTGTCATCCCATAGAATCAGATTTTGACACAATCACTGCCAAGAATCGCTACGATCGTAGCCGATCCCGTAGTTTTCCCGCTAAGTAGCGGAAAGTGCTTGCGTAGGCGCCCGCTAGGCGGGTTCCTGGCAATGAGTGTTAACGGATGTAACTTGCGATTGATTACCAACGGTTTGAAAATACAGACCCGGAATTATAAAATTGCATGAGACCTTAACCATTAAAAAAATATTTTGGCTGCATCCTCATTTATTTTCCGACTCACAGAGGTGTGATTACATGAATATTCGAACGAGCGTTGGGAAAAATGAATGTCATTTTCCCATTCATAAAAATACATTTTGATCTATCTGACGTAAGTACAAATCGATCGAACATCTGCGAACGAAAAAAGCCATAGAATGAGAGCACCTTAAATACAATTTTTACCCAAACACGTGTTTAAATTAAAACCCGGTATGCGCATGTTCAAACTAAACGGCTGCCTGGCATCGTTTCGACACCCCGCCCCCAACCCCGCATAATGGCAATAATGGCACCCATTTTGTGGGGCCATTGTGCGGGGCTAAGTACTTAGACTTCTATGGTATTTCGTTCGCTGCCGAGCATCGTTTAAATGTCACGTAATTTGCGTAGGATTCTGTGTAAATGAATGAGTTAAACTGAACAAAGGCTAAACTGTATATAGATGTCTTAAATCATTTCTACCCATTCCTAACTCGCGGGCAAGACGCCAACTTTAAAGTCGGACCCTTGGCGACTCGTTATTCTGAATTAAGAAATTGGATTGCTTTATTTGTTCCAACGAAAGGGATCAGAGGTTGGCCGTTAATTAGCCGACTACGCAGAAACGGTCGTTTTGTTTACCTAAGGATAACATCCACGGAATAAATGATAAATACTTGTGTACAGAAGGTCCTCTGCCTAACAAAATCTATGTTTGGCAGTTAGAGCCCGTAGCCCAATACAGCTGCGTCTCATGACAACACGATAAAATGCATGGCAGCAGCACGTCTAGCACACGACGGCCGCGACATTCTCTCGATTTTTATCGCACTATACCTCTTCTTCTAAGTGTTCTAATAAGCGAGAGACGGATGGTGCGAGAAAAATCGAGAGAGCTCGCGCGCCGTTGCGTGCTAGCCGTGCTGGTCGAGAAAGTTGAGCTAAGCAAGAATCAGAAAATTTTCGCACCTAAAATTGGCCGAAAGTTTTAAAATACTTCTCTTCCGGTCAACATTTGTATGGGTAGGTATATTTATGTCACGTGACAACAGTACGAGGCATGTGGCATCATTTAGCCCTTTAATCGTAGAGAGTAAACCTCCATTGGAAGACCGAAGATCGAGTCGAAGGCTGATATTCGTGAACCTAATGGAATCTTGTATTGGAAAGGTACGTTGTTGCTAATCGAAACTCCATTTGCGCGACGTTGCTGATTTAGACGGATTGTGCGAAAGCCTGGTTTGGAAATAAAAATGATCCAGTTTCAGTTTAAAAATTAACCTTAACTGAGAAGGCATAAGACTAGTATTGGAACTATTAGAAAATGAAAGCCTTTTTTATTGCGGATTGAAATGTATGGGATATGTGACAAAGTAGAAAGTGTTGAGGTGTACTCGTGTGGATACTTTTTGAAATATAAATAGGTATATGCGGACATTCTTACACAAATCGAAAGAGTCGGCTTGTATAAACGCCAACACAGTTAACTGACCATCCTGTATTTATAGAGAACCTCATGAAATGAAATGAATGTTTATTCACAAGAACACATGGTACAGTTAAAGGTTGATTAAGGCACAGTTTGCTTCCCTCGATATGTTCTACCAATACAGGCATGTAAAAGTATGGTCTTATATACTACGTCATAAATAATAATAAAGGTTGATGGAACAATTGATAATAAAATTGATTATAAAATTTAATAATTGACATTCAGATTATTAGATAAGTACATTTATTATATTATAGAAAATTTAAATTTATGTCCAAAAACATTCATCGCAAAGCATTTTATACAATTTATTCTTAAATTCTATGTCCGATAATGTTTTTAGAGTTGGTGGTAATTTATTATATATGTACTTTAATACACGTGTTGTGTGCACTCTTGTCCCTTATTACTAGCTTACTAAATGTAATGTTAAACGACATTTTCTTTGCGGTCGGGTTGTTTCCTTGTCAACAAAATCAAAAAGTTTAATGTGGACCTTAACAAATTTGGCAATTTCAAAAATATATAAACAGGGCAAGGTAAGCAGATTTAGCTTTTGGAAGAGAGGCCTGCACGATTCGCGATAATTGACACCACAAAGGGTTCTAATACATTTTTTTTAAACTATAAATACACGATTCGAATAGACTGAGTTACCCCACAAGATGATCCCATATCTCAGGACTGATAGTATGTAGCCGTGGTATGCAATAAGTGCGGTTTGTAGCGAAACTGTTTGTTTAAGTTGTTGTTAAGTTAACTTATTACAATGTTAGTTAGCTTGTGTTTGCGATAGTACTAAAGTGGCCGTCAATAGAATTTGCTATTAAGTATTTAAAAAAACCGCCATATTAAAATTGTCTTTCACTAATGGCGGTTTGTTTACATAGCAAATTCCATTGACGGCTACTTTAGATGACGATATACCTACATACTTTACATAGAGAAATAAATACTTAACTACATAGAAAACATCCATGACTCAGGAACAAATATTCCTGCTCATCATACTACTAATCCTACTTCCTACTAATATTATAAATGTGAAAGTTTAGATGTTTGTTACTCAATCACGCTTAAACGGCTGAACCGATTTGAATGAAATTTTGCACGAAGATAGTTTATAGTCTGGATTAAAATATAGGATAATTTTATCCCGGGTCCACGCGGATGAAGTCGCGGGCGAAAGCTAGTATTATAAATGCGAAAGTTTAGATGTTTGGATGTTTGGATGTTTGTTACCCAATCACGCTAAAACGGCTGAACCGATTTGAATGAAGTTTTGCACGGAGATAGTTTATAGCCTGGATTAAAATATATGATAGTTTTTATCCCGAGTCCACGCAGACGAAGTCGTGGGCGGAAGCTAGTCATACAAATAAATGCCCTTTACCGGGGTTCAAACCCGGGACCTGGCTTCGTAGGCAGGGTCACTACTAACTAGATTACGGAGGTCGTCTACATGTATTTGATACTTGTATTGACCTGCTGTTGCACACTCCTTTTCGGCTAAACTCGACTCTCGCACCGCTGCACGGTCAGCACAAGGCAGCGCGCGGGCTGTCCCGCGGCGAGATAGTCTATCCATCTCTTTTTAACTTCTGACTCAAAAAGAGGAGTGTTATCCTTATAAGTTTGATGTGTCTGCGTATCTGTGTGTCTGTCTTTTTTTTATACAATGACGGTGGCAAACAAGCGTACGGCCCGCCTGATGGTAAGCGGCCACCGCAGCCTATAGACGCATGCAACTCCAAAGGAGTAACATGGGCGTTGCCGACCCTTGATATGTTTGAGGATTCGCCGTGTTGACAGCTGAAGGAACAAATTCCCTCGGTCTCAACACAACGCATCCTCGAGAGCTCTGGCGACCTTGCTCAGCTCCAGGAACACAACACTACTACAGAGCAAGTATGGCACCTTAGCTCCCAAACGGAATTACTGATTTTAATGCGGTTTTTTTCCTTTGTCTGAAAGCTGACGTGATCGAGATGGTTCTGTTTTGCGTGGCCTATTTTTTTTTTTCAAGAAAACAGCTTAGCGGTAAGTATACTCATACATTTCCAGATCGCCAAACTGAGGGCAGTTTGTCGGTGAATGTGCGCTCTTTTCTTAACTTTAAACGTGGATTGTGTTATTGTAATGTATGTATATGAAGACGCTGTCAAGCACTTGTCAGGCCAGTAATAAACGGTCCGCGCTCGGTAACTGTCGTTTCATTGCTACGTCACAAAAACACCTCACTGGCGACGATCTACCCACGCATCAAAAAAATAAAATAGAAATAGTTATCGATTAATTAAGTCTCATATCGGGAATCTTAATGTTTTCGATCATAATACGCAAGAGTGGCAAATTTTTTACGGAAGATTGGAACAGTTTATAAAGATTAATGCAGTGGCGGACGAGAAAACGGGACCATTATTACTCACCCACCTATCGGATGATACCTACCGGTTGGCAAGAAATCTTGTGCATCCAAGAAAATTGGAGAGCGTCAAGTTCATTGAATTAGTCGATGAACTAGAGAAGCATTTCTCTCCGCGGCGGTGCACGTTTGCCGACAGGGAGAAGTTTTTCGAGGCGAGGAGGGCTGCGGGAGAAAGCATCGAGGAATGGGCGGTGCGCGTTCGCGGGCTCGCAGTGTACTGTGATTTTGGTAGTGCATTAGACATGCTCCTAGTTAATCGTTTTGTGCTGGGCATGAACGTGGGTCCCGAACGTGACCGCTTGTTCGAGCAAGATGCTACCACACTCTCATTCGCGAGGGCAGTAGACGTGGCGCAGCAGGCGGCGAGCGCGCCGGCGCATGCGCATGTCAAGGAGGAGCCGGTGTACCGGGTGGGCGCGGGCGCGGCCCGGCCCGGCGCCAGCGCCGGCCGCGGCCACGACACGCGCGAGCCGTGCGCTGTGTGTGGTATGAAGAGCCACGAAGCTGACCAGTGTCGGTACAGAAACTATCGATGCCAAGCATGTGGCGTGAAAGGCCATTTAAAGAAAGTGTGTAGTGATAAGAGTAGTAAGTGGCGATTGCACAGTTTGGCTGCTGACCAGGAGTCACATGATGAGAATGGATGTCAGAACTGTAAGGAATGTGAAGTTTTTAACGTAAGGTACGTGAAATACTCTCCAATTTTATTATCTGTACTTATAAATGGTATACAGTTGCAGATGGAACTCGACTCTGGCTCGGGAACAACAGTTATATCTAACAAATTGTATAGACAATATTTTGCGGATCTTGCCTTGCAAAAATGTAATTTAAAATTTTGCCTTTATAACGGTCACAAAATATCACCGCTGGGTTACTTTGAAACAAACGTGCATTACTTGAATAATTCAAAAGAAATTAAAATTTACATTATTGAGAATGGAGATTGGCACCTCTCGCTGGCCGAGATTTCATGTCAAAATTTAGCTTGGGCATAACGGCATTGAATAATAATATCGACTCCGCACCACCACGTCAAAGTTCGAGTGATATAACGCAAATCATGAATGAATATTCCGACTTGTTTAATAACGAATTAGGGCGGTTCAATAAATTTGAGGTAGAATTGCATCTAAAGGAAGGAGCAGTCCCGAAGTTTTTTAAGCCTCGTCCAGTCCCTTTCGCGCTAAAAGACCGTGTTGAGGAAGAAATAAACAGATTGGTTGGTTTGGGAATTCTGGTACCTGTGAATTTTACGAGATATGGTACTCCAATTGTACCAGTTTTAAAAGACAACGGTAAAGTTAAGATAGCGGGCGACTACTCTATTACTCTGAACGAAGACATGTATATTGACAAATACCCCATGCCTCACATAGAGGAAGTTTTAGCTAATTTAGGAAATGGGGAACATTATTCTAAAATTGATTTAAGTAACGCTTATAATCAGTTCGTTTGATCTCCTCGCTCCCAGGAATTAACAACAATAAGCACAACTAAGGGTTTATTTAAATATACGAGACTTGTATATGGTTTGGCAAATGCAGGAGCCGTGTTCCAGCGTACAATGGAAACACTTTTAGCAGGTATCGAAGGAGTCAGCTGTTGGCTCGATGACGTGTGCATAACGGGGCCGACTGAGCAAGTGCATTTGCGTAGATTACGGGAGGTACTTTCTAGGATTAATGACGCAGGGCTTAAGTTACAGAAGGATAAATGTGTGTTCTTCCAAAAGAATGTGACCTATTTAGGTTACGTTATAGATAAAAGCGGACTAAGGCCTTGTTCGAAGAAAGTTGAAGCGATAGTAAATGCACCTCGTCCCACAAATACTACGGAAGTAAAAAGATTTTTGGGCGTCGTAAATTACTACCGTAAATTCGTTCTAAACGCGTCCTCTCACTTAAGTCCCTTGCATGAATTATTACGAGACGGAGCGCAGTGGGAGTGGAACGAAAGACATGAGCGCGCATTTGAAACGGTGAAAAACGAGCTCGCGTCAGATAAGGTGCTGGCGCATTTTGACCCCGAGGCCCAGCTCGTGCTGACAGTGGACGCCGGCCCGGCGGGGCTCGGGGGCGTCCTGGCGCTGCGCGCACCGGACGGCACCGAGCGCCCGCTGGCTTTTGCTTCGCGTTCCTTATCAAAAAGCCAGCGTAACTATAGTCAAGTTCAAAAAGAGGCGAGTGCAATTGTTTTTGGAGTCAGACATTTCCACCAGTATTTGTATGGGCGTCAAGTACCTTTCATACTGAGAACTGACCATAGACCGCTATTATCTATATTCGGTAAGAAGAACGGGGTATCAATAATGGCCGCATCGCGCTTGCAAAGATATGCCTTATTTTTATCGGCGTACAACTATTCAATAGAATATATAAGCAGTGGAAAAAACGTAGCAGATTATTTCTCGCGCGCGGTAACAAGTAATCATGACTCACCAAACAGCGATAGCGGTCCAGCGGGGCGGGGAGCCGCTGACGATGAATTATCACTATCGCATCTAAGGTTTTTAGATTCCAATGTTACGCCCATAATGTTTGATGATATCCAAAGGGCTACCGCGAACGATAAGACCTTACAAACCGTGATTAAGTACATGAACAAGGGATGGCCGCGGAAAATCCAATGTTCTTCGATTTCTGCATATTTTAATTGCAAACTTGACTTAGAAGTAGAAGACGGATGCCTTTTCCGGGGGCATCGAATTGTTGTGCCCACTATCTATCGGGAACGAATGCTAAGCGAGTTGCACACGGGGCATTTTGGCATCGTTAAAACAAAAAGTATTGCTAGATCAAGATTTTGGTGGCCATCGATAGATAAGGATATCGAGAGGTATATAGGGTCATGTTTTGCGTGCTGCAGGGTGCAAGCGGCACCCGCGCGCGCGCCTCCCGCCCCCTGGCCGCGCTCCGCCGGCCCCTGGCAGCGAATCCACATAGACTATATGTCGATTGCTAATCGAGATTATCTTATAGTTATAGACGCGTTTACTAAGTGGCTGGAATGCATTCGTATGAATTGCGGCGTTACCACTCGAGCTTTGATTTCTAAATTAAAGTCACTATTTTCTATATTCGGCATTCCCAAGGTAATCGTATCGGATAATGATGTCAAAATTAAATCCAGCGAATTTCATTTATTTGGTGTAAACAATGGTATAAGTCATATAACATCTCCTATCTATCATCCAGAAAGTAACGGATCAGCGGAAAACTCAGTTAAGACATGTAAAAAAATGATACGATGCTTGCTGACTGAACCGTTATCAGATGACAAATTACTGGGACTATTGTTCGAATACCGTAATACTGCACATTGTGCTACCGGCGTATCGCCGGCTAAACTTATGTTTGGGCGCTCGTTAAGGTCAAGGTTGGATTTAATTATGCCATCGCACCATAATAATAATTCTAATGACTCATCAGCCTGTAGAAAATTAACAATGGGAGATTGAGTGTGGTTAAAGTGGTATACAGCGAGTAAATATACTTGGGTAACGGGCATCATTCGAGACGTTGTAGGAAATCGCATGTATGATGTATATGTTAGCGATTATGATGTAATTGGCAGGCGTCATGTAGATCAGTTACGGAAATACACTGGAATCATACCGGAGGACGATGTACATGTTAAAGAAAACAAATCGTGTAAATCAGGCGAGGTATCTGAAACCGTGCGGCCGCCGCCGCCCGCGCCGCCCGAGCTGGCCGCTCCGCCCGCGCCGGCCACGCTGGCCTCGACGGCTTCGCCCCAGCCGCACTCCGTGTCTCTCTCCCCCACCGCACGTCTAGTGGCACCCGACACAATGATAGGTATAGAGAATGACGGAGAAGGGGAAAGGGGGGAAATGGAGGACGAGTGGGTCGAGGCTCAGGACTCGGCGCCGTTTGACCTGGAGGACTTTCGTTGTGGCGATATCCCTTGTTTGGATTCGGCGCCGCCGCCGCCGCCGGGCCGCTCCAATGACGATGATGCCGACGCCGGCAACGAAAGATCGCCCTAAGTCAGAAGGCATATGTTAAGACCTAGATCTAAGAAAATAGATTATAAGCAATATTATTAAATTTATGTCTAAACCATGTGTTCGTTCCCAGATGCTCAAATGGCGCTGGAGGAGTGTAATGTATGTATAAGAAGACGCTGTCAAGCACTTGTCAGGTCAGGTCCGCGCTCGGTAACTGTTGTTTCATTGCTACGTCACAAACACCTCAGTTATACCTACCTACATATTTACTAAATGATCTACTTTAATGGCAATGAACTTAGTGTACCATCGACAGCATAGCTCAGGAAAGTTATAGAGTATAGATATTGCTACCTATGTAAAGTAATTTGGCAAGAACATACATGGTTTTCTCGGACTAGGACAAACCGGCCGAACAGACGTGAAATCACTGCAGCGGGAAACGGTTATCGGATAGAGTTGCCAACTCTGCTACGGTCGAGTAAAGTCGTAGTAGCCAGACCACAGACAGTAGAAGTTTAATAGATACGGCGCCTTTTTGTCAAACCACACGGACGGATTCGAGAGCTACGGTAGCCTAGTGGTTCAGGCATGCGGCTGTCAACCGGCGGTCGTGGGTTCGAATCCCGGCTAGTACCAATGAGTTTTTCGGAACTTACGTACGGAATATTTTCCGTTAGCTTTCCGGTGAAGGAGAACATCGCGAGGAAACCGGTCTAATCGCAATAAGGTTTAGCTTTCCCTCTGGGTTGGAAGGTCAGATGGGAGTCGCTTTCGTAAAACTAGTGCCTATGCCAAATCTTGCGATTAGGTGTCAAAGCGGACCCCGGGCTCCTTTAGGGGCACAACCGGGAATAACGCTATTAGGAGGATGATGATTCATTTTGATTGTCAGTCTTGTAAGTACTATCGACAAAATTGAATCCTGAGCCACCATGGAACCTTGTTCCAATTAACTGACATATTAACGTCATATGATCTTACTTATGTACGTTAATTGTAAGAAGGTTCTATGGTGGGTCATGATTCAGTTGGTTGGTGATTAAAAAAAAAGCAAAGCTCGGTAGCTCCGTTTGTTGAGAGTGGCTGGCCGGCGAAGGAGGCCGGTTCGAAGCTGGCTCGGAACAATGCTCGGAATATTTTTTTGTAAGTAAAATCATCCCTTTGTTATAATTTTGCTACTTTTTAGGTAGTGGATATAAACGATTATTTTTATGAGTGTAATTATTATTTTCTGCACCTATTGAACTACAATTGCCAAACTGAAAATTAAATTTCATGCTCCTGTCTACCCTGGTAGGGTTGCAGGCATGAGTGAATGTATCCATGTGAAGATAAAACCATTTGATTCGTTCATAAAATGTACGACAGCTTTCATAGGCATAGGCATACAGAGAAGCCCTTTGAAACATTTTCTCAAAAAAATCGTCTATGGCAACACTATCCAGCCAGATACAATTTCGTCACAGCACTTTCATGCTATTTGAACGTATAACGAAACGCAACGCCAACGAACTGGAGTCTTTGACGTTTGAAAATCGAAGCAGGCACAGTAAATGTATTACCTAAAGCTTTGAATAGTTTGTCAAGAGAGATGCATATTGATGTATTCAACTGTTCGATTCCTTATGTGAGGCGAAAACTAGCATGTAGTTTTTTTCATGATAACAATTCTCCAATCTAAATTTGAAGATAGATAAATTGCAAGTGGTGATTTGTTCGGGTACGTGTATCTGCTCACGTGTTCCTTCTTTGTTAATTAGTTGCTATGTTTTTTATGTATTTTTTTCTTTTCTTTTTTATGGTGCACTATTCTGTATTAGCAGTGCGATATTGTGTGCTAAGTGTGTCAAACATTTTTCTTTTTTCTATGCCATTTCTATCTGTGAGTTCCTTTAATTGGCTTTGTATTACTAGTAGTATTTTAATTGGATTTGTTGGTACTCCTTAAGTATAAATAAATAAATAAATAAAATAAGCAGTATCTCAACTAGAGCCTCTTAAGGCCTGAGTCACACGGCCGCGTGGCGGTTAATTGTAAATTTGATAGCTAATGACAAGTTTACTATTGACCGCCGTGGCCAGCCACTAGTGGTCGCCATCAAATGCGGCCACTCGACGCCCGGTGTGCGCCGATGCTATACAAAATGTGAAAGAGCTCGTTTGCTCTAAGACCCTTTTATATAGGGTCTTAAGCGTAACTCGGAGCAGTCGGCGGTACATCAGAGCTGCGTAAAACTCTTTTATATTATTTATATTCTTATGTATGTACATTATGTATGGAAAATCTTGCGTTCTTTTTGGGACAACCTTTACCTCTGCTCCATTGGAAAAGAGTTTTACGCAGCTCTGATATACCGCCGACTGCTCCGAGTTACGCTTAAGTTTATTGTAGTGGCTGTCCATATGTAAATACATCACATGGGACGTTTGTACGAATGTTTACTGCTCTAGGCTATAGTCTATCTACTGTGCCGGCGCGTCAATCAGCTAAAATGGAAGAACGGAACGCAGCGTTCTCAAATCAAAATTGGAATTCGACATGTTTGGATGAATGAGTTCGGATACACGCCTCAAGCTTTGTGAGCATACTTTGTGTATGCTGTTTGGATACGAAGTTTCACCACAAAAGTGATGCTACATATGTACTTGTATCTAAAATACATTTTGTGTGTGTAAATCAGTAAAGTGTGTGAAGTGTGACTGTGACGTCAGAGTTTTCGGAACAGTGCGACGTTTGTTGTCACACAATGAAAAGAAAACACTTCAATACGAGTACGTTGAAGTTTGGATGAGAAACAATGTTAAAGATGCCGTTTTTCTCTGAAACTATGAAATTTTCAGGATGATCCTACTAATATTATAAATGCGAAAGTTTGGATGTTTGAATGTTTGGATGTTTAGATGTTTGGATGTTTGTTACTCAATCACTCTTAAACGGTTCAACCGATTTGGATGAAATTATGCACAAAAATAGTTTGTAGTTTGGATTAAAATATACGATATTCTTATGCCGGGTCCACGCAGCCGGAGTCGCAGGTGGAACCTAGTTATAAATAAAATCTAATCTAACCTAACCTAATGGATGCTACACGATGACTAGGTATTTAAAAAATTCAATAACTGTGCGGTCTTCGAGAAAACTGGCTATTTGTCGAAATGAAAATTCGGACAAACGATACAGTTTGGACATGAAATTTAGTAATTACGTTTGGGTACCGTTAAGGTTATGTGCTATGTGTTAGAATGAGTTTTGAGGTGCATCGACATATCAACTATACTCTTCTTCGTTCCGACAGCAGACCCCGCTACAACACACAAAAATTCCGAAGATTCATTTGTCCGAAAGCATCATTATTCCGAAATATCAAAATTCCGAACACTATTTTACCGCTTAACGAAAACTTGGACGCAGATTATTAAATAAAATACATAGAATAGGTTAGGTTAGGTTAGGTTAGTATTATATCCTGAAAGATCAAAAAAAAAACAGCGGAACATGGTTTTCGGAATTATGAAATTCGGAAAAAATATGATTTCGGACAAATGACTCTTCGGAGTTATGTGGTGTACCCGTACCCGCTACAACTACAGTAACTGTCTGTTACCTTTTCACGCTTAAACCGCTGTACCAAATTTGCTGGGATGAAATTTGGTATGTATAACTTGAGATCTGGGAATAGACATAGACTTTTTCTCCCTTCTTCTTCTGTTGTGCCATATCCTCAGCGGATGTCAGCGACCATCTTACGGAATTTGTTTCTATTTTGTGCAAATACTGGCAGTGTCATTAATGTTAGACCGGCTTTTAATGTTGACCTAGGTTAGCTTTCTCCATACTCTGCTCCTTTTACCGTCGATTTTCCCCTCCAAGATGTAACAGATTACGCTATACTGGTCGTGTATATCGATATGTCCAAATATGAGGATTTCCTTTTCATTACCGCGGTTTTTATTCATCCTATTCTATTCTAACTTTTTCTCCCGATACGTTGTTAAATGTGGGTAGACGTTAAATCGGTTATGGAACTGTACTATTTAACTATTTAATAGGTACTACGTGTATTGTGACGATGGGTTACACCAAACCGACTGTAATAGTAATAGTGAGCGGTGGTAGCAGTCGGAATGTATGGAAGGTTTGTCAAGTTTCTATGGAATGACAGCTGCAGGCGCCATTATACATTGTATCGCGTTGATCGGTCTGTAATCGTAAGTTGGTGCAACCCGCCCTAAATCTGAGTAATAGCAATCATCCTACGGCGATTAGGTACCGAGTCTACGTGGTTAAAGTCATGGGCAAAAGCCCATTTGAAATTTTCCTTGCTTCCCATGTTTAATTCTGTGATATCTTCAAGGTTGCTCAGCAAAAACTTTCCCGCCAAAAAGCAATCAATCAAACATGTACGCTTTAAACCTCCTTTCCAATTACGACCCTCGTTATTTCAATCAGGCAACACTAAATTACCGAATAACATGTTGACGACAAAACGCTTTTCAATCCGCTAACAATATTCCCCTAAAGGAGCCCCTTTTTGTGCGTTGCCCCAAATGCCAATCTGAGGAGATTGCTTTTTTTCTTTTGTTAGTTTTGAATACACGTATGCTCTCCGAATCGCGCAATACTCGACGAGGCCCTTTGAACGTGATTAAATACGTACCATAGACGTTATGCCAACATTAAAAAAAGATTTGGCGCCAAATACGGGGGAGTAGAGTAGGGAATGCGCGGAAAATTTGTTTTTCGAACGCGCAAGTTGTCGTTATAATGCGGATTGGTTATTTAATGGTTTCTTGATTCGCGTATTTGACTGGTGATTAATTTTGTCGTGTGCCAGCGTTTCGGATGCGTTCAATCGATTTATTTGTATTTGTTGCGTGTCCATTATTTTTATTGTAATGATTTCAATTTTTGATTTTTTAATAACAGTCTTCGAAACTTACCGTTGATTATTTCTTTTTTCAAACGTTACTGTTTTGACATTTAGTAAGTACCGATGTTGGCGCGACGTTATTCTATTGGGCTTCTTCAAGCGATCGTTAATGCCAGTTGTAATATTAATATTTCCCACGGCTATAGCAGTAGCTTCGTTCTAGTTTCCTATAATGATATTAATGATGCCCTGAAGTCTTGTATCGGCTTTGTTTTTATATTATATTATCTGCAACTACCTTCATTACTTTACTAACAAGCCTTTTGTTCTTAAAGTATGTACATTATCCCTTTATAGCTTTTATTAAAGGACAAAGCTTGCTTTAATTTGACTTGCGGGTTTGGTTCACCTTGTGGCTTTAACCTTTGTTTTAAAAGGTACGTAAGGTATATTAATTGCTAAAATTAATATCCATATTACGGCAGGTTTCAGGCTGATATAGGAACAAGTTCTACGCGGGAGACATCGCAGGCAAAAGCTAGTCTTTTTATAAACACTACGACGGTTGCAAACAAGCATACGGTCTGCCTAATGGTAAGCAGACACTGTCGCCTATGGACGCTTGCGATTTCAGAAGAATCACAAGCGCGTAGCCGGCCCTTTATTGATTTGAAGATTTGTTTTTTTAGACAGCTAGACAACACATCCTCGCGATGTTACTCGCCACGCCAAATGATTTATCTATCTATCTATCAGGAACACAATACCATATACCTATAGAGCAAGTAGTGGTGTTATTAAGGCTGCGGTCTTCTTTAAGGTGGAGTTCCCGTTCCCCAGTTCCTCTTCGAGGTACAGTCGGCGGCAGAAGTAGTTACGCAAAATAACAAGCTCAAAATTATCTAGACAGTCCTTATCCTATTGACATTAGAGTTGTGTGTAGGTCATTTTGACCCGCTTAGCTACTTTTGCTGCTGACTGGTAGGTACCTGTGCCGCTCTTGCCCCCCCTCTCTCTTCGAGACATAAAATTATTTGACGGGTGTTTATATAACAACGTTATTAAACATTCCCGATGGGTGCCCGAGGGAAATACGCTTACCGCCTCGCCCGGGACAACTTTTAATATGAAAAATACTATTATCATAACCACCAACCTCAACTTGCTTATAGCCAAGAAAATCCCGAGCAAAACTTAACCTTATACCCTCACAGCATAAGGCGCTTGGCTGATTTTCACGAGTGCAAATGTGAGTTTGCTGGAAAACTCCGCGTTTGCGGTCGACGAAATCAATTTTCTTATTTATCTGTTGAAACCTTTTGTAATAAAGCTAAATTTTTCTCGTTTTTTGAAAGCAGCCGCAAAAGTATGTTTGTCTATGCTGTTATATCTTTTGCGCGACTTGACATCTTCTTATAGAAATTGTTTAGCATTCGACGCGGTTCTTTTTTCGATAAATATTAATAAGTTCGGTTCGTGTTTCTTTTGTTTGATTAATAAAGTTTTGTGGAGTTTGTTTTGTGTTTTTTAAAGCGTGTCATGCTAGCTGGGTGACAAATCCAATCAGGAATGTTTTTTGATGTCCAGGGAAGAATACTTATAATATTGTAGGCATAAGTTATGGCAGCAATTTGCAGCCAATTAAAAAGGCTTACATGAGATACACTTAATGTACGAAATATGATGATACCTATTTAACCGTAGATTTCTGGCAATTTTGGTGAAGGAAAACATCGTGAGGAAACAGGTCTAATCCTAACGTCTGATTTTCCCTCTGAATGGGAAGAGCGCTTTCGTAAAACTAGGGTCCACGCCAAATCTAGGCTATCTAAATATATTAGGTGCCAAAACCCGACCCCAGATACTTTTAGGATACAATCGGGATAACGCCAGGACGACGATAATGATGATAGGTACCGAAGTAAGTAAAGTCAATACTATAGGCATGTAAGTTTTTATTTATTTCAGTGACATGTTTTCTTTCCCCAGACGCGGTTGTTTGCCTACATTGTATTTTATTTTAAAAGTGTTTAAATGTGTCTATAAGTATTGTTACAATTTATATTCTTAACTCATTCCGTAACGCGAGTAAACAGCCTAATATTGGATATAAACCGTATTTTTTTACACGTATTTTTACACGTACAAGTTAAATAAAAGCATGCTAAAACAACAAGTATCATACCAAAACAATCGACTTGTTCCTTTTTCAAAAGCAGAATAGAAAAAAAAAAAAAACCATAAGCAACGAGAACTTCAATCGGGGCGGAACGTCATTTTTTATTTCAGCCAGTGACAAAGGCGCGCGTCAAATGGCATTGCTCGAACGTGTCTGGTGGCGCGGAAAAATCATCCGGGAATGACGTTCGAATGATTCGCACCCGTTTTGGAACGGGTACCCACCATTTTTGTATTTGTGCGATTGTCTTATTTTCGATCAAAAGTGCTTGTGTATAAAGGATATTGCAAATAACTTCTTTTAAGAATAAATGATCTTAAACCTGATGTTAGGCTGTCGAACAAACTATCTAGTGAACTGAAAGGATATATATTCGAGTTCGTTTACAGCTTCAAGGGATTGTAGACTTGAGTATATCATTTTAATTTCAACTCGATACCTCTACGCGTTCCCGCGATAACAAACAGACAGACGGACAACAAAGTGATCTTATAAGGGTTCCGTTTTTCCTTTTGAGGTACGGAACCCTAAAAAACCCAAGCCATGTTTTCAAGTGAGAGAGGGACATACTAAGACAGAGTGAGTCTGTTTCGGGCCTGATTTCAGCTTACCGGTGATTAACTCAGGAACAATCTAGCGACTAACATAGATTTTTTTTGCCAAGGTTTTAGATTTGGTCAATTTATATACGGGACATATATACCTATGAAACGTAACTGGTCAGGCGTCAGAGCGCATCAGAGAGCATCACGTCAGAATTGTCAGATAAGTACGAATCTAACTTAAAAATGCTCGCTACCCGGTTATAGGAAACGACACCGTAAAAAGCGATATCGTAAATGAAATGAATCGCTGAAAGATTACAACGCCCGCGGCTGTTTACGTAGGTGAATCAAACACGAGTTCCAGACAAAGACTGATTTATTCTCCTTTCATATGTACCCACATTATAGATATATCGAGACTACCCACAATTCCCCTTTTTTTTTAAAAAAAAGAAACAAAATATATATTATTATTATACATTGCTTTAATCAACTTTATAAGTAGTTGAAGTTAGATAAATTCCATTTTGCATGTTAATCACATTATTAGTCTAAATTTCATAAATTATACTATGAAACGATGACATAACATGTAATATATTATTAAAGTATACATTCATTAGTTTGATTTATTATGTTCATGCAATAGGACCTATGATGTATATATAATTTCAATTTAACGTTACAAATATATAACGCATCATAAAGTTCCTTCGACTTTTAATATCTATTTTAATCATTGTAATTCTAATTAAAAATTAAAACACCAATTGATTTTAGTTTGTAAAATAAATAGTTGATTGATTGATTATCATTATTAAATAAATATAAAATAAATTCATTTTTAACATCTCAAGTAGTAGGTACTTGATCATGACACTACTGAATTATTACATGCATTCTAGTAAAAAAACTTCAACTTTAAGTCTACTCTAATAAGTAGCCTATATTATAATTTTTTACGAACATTAGGTACTTACAACTTACAAGTAATTATGTGAAAATTATACAATTGAATAATAATCTAAATAAAATACTATACTAGCATTATGTAAGTACCATGCATTTTGAAAGATGTACCACTTCTCACGAAGAGTCGAAGCCCCACCGATCCGGTCTAATCACCACCCTGCCAGAGGAAGTTACGTAAGGGTCAGGTCTTATTGTCAACGGGCGCGTGCTACGATTACAGTTAGCAGCGTAAGCATTCGGGGCGGCGATATCATCGTATGAAAAACAAAACAGATCTTTGTCACTCACTGGTGTATCTTGAGATGGATCAATAATTAAATGTCTACGGTTCCGAATAAGAATACCTCCCCCATTAATTTGAACTGAATACGACCGAGTGCCTACCAAGTTTTTGATGTGCGCACTAATCCATTGTTTGTTGACGCGTACTTTGACCCGCTGCCCGACCAACAGCTCGGCCATGTCCTTAGCGCCTTTGTCGTATTGTTTTTTCTGACTCTGTTGTCGTTTAGTGAGTTCTTTACTGACATGCGTAGGTATCTTAGGTTTGAGTAGACGCGGAGCACACGGCACTATGCTGCGTAATTTTCTATTATTGAGTAATTCGGAAGGAGACTCTAAAGTATTGCTAATCGGTGTGTTTAGGTATTCCAACAAGGCCAGTCTAAAGTCAGTTTGTGCTAACTGAGTTTTCTTTATAATATTTTTTATCGTCTGTACAGCTCGTTCAGATTGACCATTTGACTGGGGGTACCGTGGCGAGGACGTCACGTGACTGAAGTGCCAGTCTCGCGCAAAACGCTGAAATTCCGCCGAACTGTACTCGGGACCGTTGTCCGACATAACGATGTCAGGAATGCCGTGACGACTAAATATTGTTTTTAAACTATCTACAACTTCTTGGGACGTTAGATTCCTTAATTTACTCACTTCAATATATTTACTGTAATAGTCAACTACTAGAACGTATTTGTCGATGCCAAAGTGAAAACAGTCCGTACCTACCTTAGACCATGCCCGGTTAGGTATATCGTGAGAAATCATTGTCTCTTTTCTGTTTTCATTTTTATAGTTCAAGCATACTGCACACTTCGTAATATAGTCTTCCAGTTGCGAGTTAATATTAGGCCAAAATATGGTTTCCCGCGCACGCAACTTACACTTCTCCAACCCTAAATGACCTACGTGCACTCGCTTCAGCATCTCACTACGCATTACCTTAGGCACTACGACTCGATTTCCTTTCCAAACAATGTCGTACGAGACAGACAGTTCATCTTTATAACACCAGTAGGGCTTGATACAGTCCTCGCAATCGTTCCTATTGTTGGGCCAGCCCTCCTTGATATTTTTAATTAAACAGGTTAATTCGTCGTCGGACTGCGTATGTTTCTGCAACTGTACGAAGTGCGTATCTGTCAGCGGGTTGCAGGCGAGCACGGCGCACACCTGAGCTTGCACAGCTACTTCGAGGCTGGGCTCGGCGCCGGCGCGGCTATTCTGTTCTACGGCTCTTGATAACGTATCTGCTATATACAAAAATCGTCCCGGTTTATATACTAGCCTAAACGAATACAGTTGTAGTCGCAACAACATTCTTTGTAGCCTGGCAGGAGCATCTGATATGGGCTTAACTATTATATTAACTAATGGCTTGTGATCTGTCTCAATGGTGATGTCGTGTTTGCCATATATATATGAATAGAACTTCTCGCAAGCGTAGACGCATGCTAATAATTCTTTCTCAATTTGGGCGTAATTTTGTTCAGCTTTCGTCAATGACCGTGACGCATAACTTACAGGCAGATTGTCCTGAAGCAGGCACGCACCGAGACCATTCTTACTGGAGTCCACGGATATAACTACAGGTTTACTTACATCGAAGTATTGTAACACGGGTACTTCAGTAAGACATTTCTTGAGACGGTCAAAATCCCGTTGATGGGAACTATCCCAGTGCCACTCGATATTTTTTTTTAACAATTGCCTTAAATGATGAGTTTTGTCTGCCAAGTTATTTACAAATTTTCCTATATAGTTAACAAGACCCAAAAAGCGTTCTAAATCTTTTTGATTGCCGGGTGTTGGCATATTTTTTATAGCAGACGTGTGTGACCCGTCTGGGTAAATCCCACCTTGCGTTATTTTATGTCCAAGGTACTTTATTTCTGACAACCCGAATTTGCATTTGTTTACATTTAATTTTAAGTTTATTTGACGACACCTGTCAAGTACACTTCTTAAGCGCTCATCATGCTCCTCCCTTGTGCGGCCGTATATCAATAAATCATCAATAAATAGACTTATTCCGTCTCCTAAATCATCAAAACACTCAAAAAGCCTTTTGTGAAAAACCTCTGAAGCTGAAGTAATTCCGTACGGGAGCCTAAGAAATTTGTACCTACCGAAAGCCGTATTAAAAGTACATAAATTTGTACTGTTTGGACAAAGTTTTAACTGCCAAAAACCATTCTTAGCATCTAGAGTGCTAAAAAACTTCGCCCCGGACAAGTTGGCAGTTATTTCGTCTAATGTTGGTAACCGGTAATGTTCCCTCTTGATAGCTTTATTTAAATCTTTGGGATCTAAACAAATACGTAAATCCCCATTTGGTTTCCTAACCACGGTCATGCTATTTACCCAATCGGTAGGCCCCTCCACTTTGGCAATAATTTGTTGCCTCTCCATCTCATCCAATTTAAGTTTTATTTTATCTTTAAGTGCAACGGGTACCTTTCGTGGTGCGTGTACTACAGGGCGTATACCTTCGTCTAGTCCTATGCTATACTCACCCGGCATGCAACCAATACCCTCGAACACATCTGCATATTTTTTCAGTACTGAGGTCTTTATATCATCTTCACACTGAGTACCTACTGTCAGTACTAACTGCACTAAGTTTAATTCTTGGCAAGAATCCCTACCTAGTATGGGAGGCGAATCTACATCGGCTATCAGAAACTCTAAAATATGTTCTACATCCTTAAACCTTAACTTTAAACTGCACCTTCCTAACACTTTGATATCGCCGCCAGAATACCCACGCAGCCTAGTTACAGTAGGTAAAAGATCTTGTTCTGTTATACCTATCTTATGCAGATAACGACGAGGTAAAACGTTTGTATCTGAGCCCGTATCAATTTTAAATGAGATATTACTCTCGGTACTATTTATTTCAAGTAATACTGACCAATCGCTGCTATTTTTATTAAAGTAATAAATTACCTGATCAGGGTTCTCCTCCTCGGTACAAAGTTCAAACACGCGACAGACACGCGAAAAATGATTATAACGATTACATCGTAAACATCTCTTGCCATAAGCCGGACATCTTTGACCACCGTGAACCCCTCCACACATTTGACAGGCAGCACGTGAGTCGTAACCATTATTCCGTGGTCCATATGGTCTTCGATCAGCTGACCCGGGCGATTGGTCGGCGGGCAAAGGTCGCACGGACGGCGGCCGGGCAAAGCGCGCCCCGCGCCACGTCCCGCGACCGCGGCCTCTGCTGGCTGTTTCTCCACGACGTCGACGATCCATCCAATGGACATTGCTGACACCTTCGTCATCGTTTCCAATACTGTTGCTACCTAAGTAATAAGCGTTCAGTTCTGCTGACTCCTTTTTTATGGTATCTGCCTGGACTCGTGACATTCGTGCAATATTACAAATATCGATCGATTTCTGGAGCGTCAAGTTTGGTTCGCGTAAAAGGCGTTCTTTCAAGGAGCTCCTACAGCTGTCCGTAATACCACAAATTAACCTGTCACGCACTAAATCATCACACAAATCTTTAAACTCGCACTTTGTGGCTAATTTTTTTAGTTCAAATGAATATTGTTCTATCGATTCACCATTTTTTTGATCGCGGGTATAAAAGCTATGCCTTTGTACGGTGATGTTTTTCCGTAGTAAGAAAAAGGAATCAAACTTGGTTATCAAGCTTTTCAAGTCTTTAATCGAAGCCGTGTCACTGAATTGTTCGTACACCTCACGGCCCTGTTCACCAATAACATGCAACAGAATGTTCATTTGTACCTTTGCTTCCTTTTTCGTCAACTCACACGCATCGAAATAAATTTGAAAAGAACTTTTCCACCTTTCCCAGTCCTTTGAAACGTTTCCGGCCGTTACATTTTGAACATTGTTCATAAAAATAAATGGCTGCGGCGGAGGTAACACGGATTCCATTTTTCAAATGTCCCAGCAGCTTACTACACTCAGGCTATGTTTGCGTTCTACGTTATCACACCCTTAATTGCTATTAAGTACCGACAAAACACTACAGTATATCACTAACGTATTGCAAATTTCAGTTTTTAGTAATCCACAGGCTGCGCCATGTTTACGTAGGTGAATCAAACACGAGTTCCAGACAAAGACTGATTTATTCTCCTTTCATATGTACCCACATTATAGATATATCGAGACTACCCACAGCGGCATTTCGCAGCCCGTGACGTAGTTAACAGTTCAACTGCAGCGTAACATGATTATTAATACATTCGCTTTTAACGTAACAATCCTTCTTTAAAGTAGTTTTTGACATATTAATAGTTTAGAAAATATTATCTTATTGGGTGTAATGAATGGCGACCCTTTTCGGGAGTTAGAATAATATAATATATTGTATTTACAGTTGACTCATTAAGTTTTTATTATTAAAATTGACAAACATGGTAGAAATTCTTGTAATCTTGATATTTATGCAAATTTATATTGTAATTATTACCGTGTAAGTAATGAATAAATCTAAATATAAATCATACTAATATTATAAAAGTGAAAGTCTGTTTGTCGGTCCGTCTGTTACCTCTTCACGCGAAAAACGCTGTACCCATTGTGATGAAATTTGGTATAGAGATAGTTTGAGTTCCAGGAAAAGACATAGGATAGTTTTTATCCCAGAAATTATCCCTTAAAGGACCTACCTTCACCCCAATATTTATAATATGAAGCTACGATATAGTAGTTCCACGCGGACGGAGTCACGGGCAGAAGCTAGTAACTAAATAGACGCAACAAACATAATTAAGAACAATCGACGTACAAGACTTTTGATTAAAACGCATCAAAAATCGGTCCATCCGTTTGGAGGCTAAGATGCTACAGACACACCTTAAACTTATAACCTCTTTTTAGACAGGAGTTAAAATCTGGTTCTACTTTTAGTCTTTTAAGCGACTCTATTGCCCGCCTTCCACTAAAAAAGGGAAATGAGCGGAAAACGGACGTAACGAACTGAGTGGACCGGAGTGAAATTTATATTTGTCCACTAAGAAAGAGTTTTAGTATTTAGTCTCCCGCTGCCAGCGGACTTTGCGAAGCGAGCGAGGTGGGAAAAATGGGTTAGATGAGCGAGTCCGTTCAAAACTGAGTGACGTCATGACACAGCGAACCGTTTCAACCCATTTACCGCTCACTGTTAGTCAGTGGAAGGACCTCTGTCTCTCCGCTCCGCTCGCAGTGGAAGGCGGGCGTACCTAACTCTTCTGCAAGCCCCGTCTCACTGCTACGCCGTCGTCGCTTTCTGCTACATACGAAGAAAACCACGGGATCGGCTACGAGCGTAGCGCGTAGCGATTCTTGGCAGTGAATGTGGCCCTTTCAGGGCTAGCGTTGAAATTTCCGGAAAAAATCCCGTTTCTTTCCAAACGGCTCGTTTTTTCGGATTTTTACGGAAAAAAACCATGTGATTTTCCAGTTCCGAAAAAAACGAAAAAATCAATTTAAACAGGTTTCAATCGGTTATTTTTCTTAATACTGGTGGGTAGGTGAATGATTATAGACTTACTTTGCCATTGACATCCGTGTCAGTTCAGTTCAGTAGTCATAATGACCTATTGGTTTTTTCGTTAAAAATCCGAAAAAAACTGAAAAAACGAAAATTTCATAAATTCCCGAAAAAATCATTCGATTTTTCCGACGTTTTCAACGCTATTCAGGGCCAAGAATCGCTACGCGCTACGCTCGTAGCCGATCCCGTGGTTTTATCCCTCGTATGTAGCGGAAAGCGACTACGGTCTGGCGCATATGTGTCTTCATTGGCCCTGAGTGTGTTAAGCGCGGTACGGCGTAGCAAACGTCGCTACAGCGTAGCACAAGTAGCGATGCGTGGCCCCGAATGTGTTTTAACACATTTACTTCCGAGAATCGCTACGCGTTACGCTCGTAGCCAATCTCGTGGTTTTCCTCGTATGTAGCGGAAAGCGACAACGGCGTAGGCGCCCGCTAGGCGGGTTCTTGGCAGTGAAAGTGTTAAACTGCTACGGATTACATCGTAGCGCTACGAGCGGTTATTCTGAAATGTTGGCTCGGTGCGAATGTGATTAGATTGGGAGCCGTGAACAAAAACAGTCTTCCTAACCTTGCAAAAGTTAAGCACCTTTAACGGATATAAAATAATTACATTGTTATCGTATAAAGTCTATGAAGCAAAATAAATAAATAGGCTTTCCACTGGTAGCAATGTAATTTTATAATACTCCGGGCTTGATTTTGATTTTTGATGTTTTGAATTTGAAAAATGATACCTCGCCTAGTTTTCTACGCCGGTTCTTCTCGAGGCAGACGTTTTCTTTCCGAACCGGGGGTAGTTTATCGACATTCATAGGTGCAAGTAATATGCCTTAATTGAAGAATAAATAACTTTGACTTTTTTATGTTCACCAGAAATGAAATGAAATGAAATGAAATGAAATGAAAAAATGAAATGAAATGAAATGATTTATTAAAATGCATGCGGAGATTGGGTTACAATTGCAGTTACACTTGCAGCAGAGCCAGAGTTCCTTTGTCTCAGCAAGCCAGAGCAAAGAGGTCGTCAGAGCTCCCGAGGATGCATTGTGTTGAGAGCGAGGGAACTTGTTCCTTCAGCTGTCAACACGGCGAATCCTCAAACATATCAATGATCGGCAACGCCCATGTTACTCCTTTGGAGTTGCATGCGTCTATAGGCTGCGGTGGCCTCTTACCACCAGGCGGGCCGGACGCTTGTTTGCACCGTCGTTGTATTAAAAAAGCAACGCATTCTGCATATCCTTTACTAACAGATACATGACGTTGAAGTGACGCGGTCCTAAATATTGGGCAATCCGCTTCTCTTTGAGGCTTCGAAATTTAAAATGTAAAGATGGAATCGTCTGCGCGGCGCCGCACCGCGCTGATTAGGGGAGGTGAGCCAGGTAACCGGTGTTAGGCCGTAGGGCTGTCACATCGCTGAATTTCGGCACTGGTTGTCTTTGCTAACTGTTGCATAATATTTGCCTTTGTAATTTTTGCACCAGCCGCGTGGACGCTGCGCCCTTATAACAAAGACCGTAAGCGGAGCAAATATCAACAATCTCTGTTCGGGCCCGTGTGAAGGGCCCTTAAAAATTATTCATATGGCAACACCGCCGATATGTAAAAAAAGGTGACTTGTCTATATGCCTCTTCCGTTTTCCGTGGTTTTGCAAGATGCATGTCTTCACGATTATTAATAAGAAATGAGTGGCAAATTTCGTTTTGTAACGCTAATTCGGTGTACAGATACTTTGATTTGTGTGAACGAGCGCCAGTAGTGAAATTGGTGTCAGATTGTGACTCCGCGCGGGGCAGTTCCTCGCGTTCGGATTGGGCCTTCGGCTCCCCGTGGACTCCGGCAGTAAGATTCTGACTTTGCTTAGACTCGACCTCCTGACCTTCTGACGGTAACTGTTCTTCTGACGGTAATTTATTTGTTCGTTTGTTTGTCAGTTTTTGAGTGAGGGACAAATCTTGGAACGTAGTTTGGATGGCATTTAGATTCACGAAACGCATACTAAACAATAAAGCATTAAAAAATATCGATTCTAATATTTGAACTTATATGCGCTAAATTCGTATTAAGGTGTAATTTAAATAAATGCATCAACAAATTTCAACAAAATAACGTTATTTGTTCGTTTGTTTGTCAGTTTTTAAGTGAGGGACAAATCTTGATACCTGCGATTGAGCTGAAATTGTAGGCATAAGTATAGTTTGGTCGACATTTCAATAATATGGTACCATCGGGCTGATCTGATATCTCCACGACACGTGACCATGGGAATTCGGGTCTCAAAAGACGTGACCCCGTTGAGTTTGGGCTCGTTAGAATCGTATGTATGTATGTATGTATGTAAGCACTTTATTGTACACAATAACAGGTTAAAGAATATGCATGTCACACAATAGATCAAAGTACAAAGGCGAACTTATCCCTATAAGGGATCTCTTCCAGCTAACCTTTGAGCAATTGAGAGGAAGGTAGGTAGACCGAGATAGGCAAACTTATACCGTGTACAAAAACACAGAGAAAATGAAAACAAAACCTAATAGGTATTAATTCTAGACAAATAAAAACATGCCAATACATATATAAATATACAGTATATATATATATATGTAATCGTCTCAATGAGTAGTTGATGACGGTCTACAGAAAAGTACAGTTGGCGATAAAAACTTGTACCAAAAAAGTTTTTTTTTACAGAAACTTATTCTCTTTATACTTATACGAGTAGGTACATGTATTTATGAACAAACCTCTGTTCACTAATAGTACATTACTTACCAAAAAAGAAAAAGGCTGTTAAAGAAAGAAAGTCCGAAATCGCAGATATTTGTGTCCCCAGCCGCAGGCGAGGGTTGTAAATATGCGATAGAGGGCTTTCTTTTTTACTGCCCTTAGTGAGAAAACAATTTTACGTCTTCACCTCACACACAAACTCACATTATGGCCAGGTGTGACGTAAAATATGTTTTAACTTCACACGAAGTCTATTATCGAAGTAACAGATGAAGACAAACGAACTTCAATGATATCTTTATTAAAATGGGTTTGGTAAACGTTTTTATTTTATATCTTTAATTTTGGCGTGGCTGGGTACTATTGCACATTCCATTTCATCGTGGCCTCTGCCAAGCAATAGGACGTTGTATATAGACTTATGATGATGACTTTTTGAAGAAAATAATGTGAATTTGTATCGTTCCATAATTTTAAAGTCTTCCAGAAGATTCACTGTACCCATAGCAACAAACGTCAAAAAAGGCAATTGACCCATTTAACTAACTGTAAACGCGTTTTTCCGTGTGACAACCCTGTGCCGGTGGGGGCGAGCTGTGATTGGAGCATCGTCACGTGCCGCTGGGAAATCAGCTTCGGCCGTATTTACTCCGCCTCCACAGAGTATCGTAGCGACAGATTCTGCTTGGTACAATTTTTGGCATTGGCATTTGGCAATAGCGGGCGCCTACGCCTTAGGTGCTTTTTGCGTTTTCCCAGCATTCCTTGCCCAGAATCGCTACGCGCTACGCTCGTAGCCGATTCCGTGGTTTTCCTCGTATGTAGCGGAAAGCGACTACGGCGGTCTGACGCATATGTGTCGTCATGGGCCCTAAATGGGTTAAAAAAGAGCGCATGACGCAAGATATAAATCACATACATACATATAATCACGCCTATTCCCCGGAGGGGTAGGCAGAGATCACGGATTTCCACTTGCTACGACCTTGGCAAACCTTTCTTGCTTCATAAGGGCCGATTGTGTCTTGAAATTGAATCCTAGCTTAAGCATTTCAATCTGCTCGTATTCCTAGCATTTTAAACCATTCGCTACGCGCTTCGGAGAACCGTAGCCTCGTGGCCTGATTACTGTGTTATTGTTTGCTTCGGTTCTAAGTTATGTTCGTCCCAAGTTATGTTACGAATCGCTGAACTTAAGTGGCAGTGGGCGGGGCACATACGTAGAACCCAAGGTCGTTGGGGCGGAAAGATTCCCGAACGCGACCACGTACCGGAAGACGCAGCATGGGTAGACCCCCCCACACACAAGGTGGTCTGATGACCTGGTAAAGGTGGCGGGCCGTTAGTGTGTCACGCTAATGTGTGTAGCGAGCGCCTCTAGCGCCCGATGAATGTGTGTCGTGATTAGCGTTGAATGGATTAAATCACTCACTGGTGAACTACGCGTTAGCTCAAGCAACTTACTCTCTATATGTAGCGACGTGCACGCGTAGTTCTCTGACAACGGCCTGGGGCAACGTTACTTATTTATTAAGAAACAAACAGTCTCATATAGTTACATTTGACACAATAAAAAGTAGTAAATTCTGGACTTACAGTTTCCTTAATCGGAATATTTAAACCTAAACATTAAGAACATTAAAAGTTTTGGATTAAATTTAGATGCATCGTTAGTAGTATAAACATTGCCAGAAAACTTACAGTTATGTTAAATTTGTATTATAGTTGTTGAATACATTGTAAAGATAATCGTTTGAAGCTACAAAATGTCTCATGGAGAATATCTAACGTCTGAAATTTTTCGTCATAAAGCCTGCACGTTCTTCTAATGAACCGTTTTTTGCATAAGAAGTACGGCTATGCCTACGGAATGTGTACTGAACGAAGGCGACGGATTAACTCTGTTTCACTCACTCAATCTGAATAGGTAAGATATTGGTAGATTCCAGTGTATTTTAGCTGAGCCCACGTCAGTTGAAGCCAAGCTAATTTATTTATTCGTGTTAGACTATTTAAGTAGACATAAGACCATACCATAAGTATTGGATGTAATATTGGTTAAGGTACGATGGGGCTGACATAATCACTAAGGATTTTAAGTCTCTAATTAATAAAAGAATAATAAAAAAAAGTAAGGCTATGCCTAAGGTTGACGCTCACAAATCGTCCCCACAATCATGCGTCCCCTCGCCGACGGCTAAGCTGCAAGCACGACGTTCACACGGCGACGGCAAGCGCCCATCTGTCAATAGTTTGTCCCGATGATGTGACGATTTGAGTCGAGCGATCTTACGTTGGGACTAGCATAAGAGCTGCTGGTGCGGCTAGCACAAGACTAAATATAACACTTAGAAAGAGACGGATAGTTTAATCCGTGCGCGTGGCACGCGGTCTTGTGCTAGCCGTGAGCAACACAGCAGATAGATAGTTAGTTAATAGTAAAGTGGAAGCCTCAGGGGCCTTTGCCAAAGACAGTTTTGATATAACAGACCAAAAAGCAGCACATACAACATAAGTTTATGGTTTAATTTGCCTCTGACAGTGGTTTACTCTGTGCTGGCCGGCAGTGTCATCGCGACATTTATTCCGCGCCGAATTTGGTGACGAACGCGAGCGACGAGTTTGTGAACTATTTGAGCCCCCCTATTCTGTAACTTGTTTTAAGCTCACCACAACGCTCACCCACAAATATATCTTGACACCTCAATGCGTACTAACTAAGCGTAGGTAGAGGTCTAGTTTCGTGACGGGTGATCGGCGGGGTGAGCCGCATAAGCGCGTAGTGAATAACAGCGCAGGACATTTTGGAGCGTGAGCGATTCGATTGTGGAATTCGAATGTTTTAAGATGCGGATAGGCTTGTGTAGGTATTCACTTCTAATGAGCATTCTAGTAAATGTTACATTACAGGTTTTCAAAGTAAACAGGAAAGGTTTAGTGAGCATTTTAGCGAGCATTCTAGCGAAACGGCCAGGCCGCGCCAGTCTGTATAAGGCCTAAGGATGTCATTAACATGCGTTCCTAAAATGTATCTACGCTTCGATCCAGATTGTAAATAAGTACAATTTTGAAAATGAAAACTATTATCCTCGTAAGGCCCATCAGCCTAATTTTAGGACAAAAAAAAATCTTGCTTAACAGCCCAACTCCAGAAATTTTGGTAATACAATTTGAATCATATTTCGGAGAACCAAAATTCAAAATAATTATTTATTTTTGTCATTTTTTTAGGAAACTGGGCAGTTATTAAAATTTTCCTAAATATAGCTTGCGCCTTACGAGGTTAAATTTGTTACAATTTTATTTCAATAATTGTAAAGCGGTACAAAGTTACCTTAACCTTCCCAGTTCTCACCCAGATATATCCATAAATCTTAAAGAACATAACTTAATAGCGGATGTCAGTACCATATTACAATAACTCAAACCCTCTTTACAAATATGTTCTCTATTACAAAATTACAATTACATCAAATAGAGCTAAGCTAAAAACCGTTCCGACCCCTCCAATCATTCCAATATCCCGCTAAACACATTTTAATTTACACTTACTAACACATATAAGCAAAAAACAACCTTAAAGACAACACATTAAGGCTGAATAATGAAACTAGAGAATGAATGACATCTCTTAGCATTAAACACAATCATAGAAATGTACGCACCCGAAACCAAATGAAAAAGGTGTCAAAGATCGAATTTACGATTCATTATACTTAATCTGTACAAAAACGGGGGTGGATTTGAAGAAACCACAATGAAATATACACTCTAGGCACCATTATTAAAGTCCATTTTCGTTTGGAGGCAAACCACATCTGATATTTGAGAAACGAAATCTAACTTGTTCGACTGACAAAGCAATGTAAACTCTAACTCTTTAGTAATAAAGTTCAAACTCGTTTGAAGTAGACAGACATTCGATTTTCGAAAAAAGCATTCCAAGTGCGCACGCATGTAAGTGCCCATTGTGGCGGCAGATGGTCCGTTTGAATATGGAATACAAACGTCAGAACTCACATACTTAAAACCGATAGGTCTTATCTTCCATGTAATTTATACTTTCATACGTCTTTTTTGTATTCAACGCGGGCTAGTATTTAGAAAGTCATAGCTGCTGTTGTTTTAGATATGGTTATCCGCCATTTTGTTTCTAGAGAAGTGCTATCATTTTGATGGCGTTTTTTTATAAAGCGTATGAAGATGGATCGCAGAGTGCTTTAAGTAATTCGTTGTAGAGAGGGTGGCAAAGTAATTAAGTCTATATGAATCAGTTGTCGTGTCAATTTGGGTTTATGAATAACATTACTACTGTGTCGTGTTTTTGTTTGGGCGTGGTTTTAATATGGTGGCTTATTAGTGTAAAATACTAGCCTATTTGCGTTGACATGGATTATATCTTTAAATATTGCGTTAATGTGTGCCGAGTAGTTATCACAGTAGACAAATATTAGTAGGTATAAGTTGCGGCAAAAAAAATAACAAGGACTATGAGATACTTTTTTATCCATTTCTGTCGACTAAAAAGAAAAAATACCTATTCAGCCTAGGTGTTACAGACAATCCTCCCTGCAGAACCTGCATGGAGAACGGAAAAACAGCCGCCCTCGTCAACCTGACATACATGGGGTGGATACCGGGCAAAACAGTCACTACGGGAGGTCGTCGGCAACATAAAGGGGCATCTAGGCTTCCTGGTTGTCACGACTAATCGCTGAAAACCCAACACGCAAAATAGGTCGTCGAGTTGCGAAAACCCAGCAGCCCGCGAAAACCGTCACACCTATTGAGATTTGTATATTACCATCTCGCTCGGAAGTGAAGTAGTCATAGGTTGATGCTGTCCGGCGGTGTCAGCCGCGTTCGAGTGTATTGCACCTCGGAGGTGCATCGACATTGCATTTGCGTTTGGTAGGCACGTTGGCATTGTGGAGTCCCACCACAAAGTGAATATCAATTCATTTGTGGTGGGAGTGCCAACTGACAAGCTGTCGACCTTCATGAAATAGGAGTTCTGGCCGAAGGGTGTATTTTTCCGGCGATTTCGAGGCCGGGTTATTTGACGACCAGAACATGCGCCGCGCGTCGCCGTCTCAACGTGATATTGGTATTTGGTATTTGTAAATATGGGCCTCGTTGTCTGAGATAAATAAATAAATAAATTGCACGTAGAACTGATGGCCGTTGGGCGAGAAGAGTTTTTTACTTTTTTGGGATTACAGAGGATTTCACGTATCCAAATATTGATTAGGATAATTCCTGCAGCTCACAAAAATTACCGAGATCTTTCAGCGCCATCTGCCGAGAATCAGTTAAACCGACCAATTAACAAAACTCAAAGTCCCCCTCATCTTTGCACGGGCCTCGCGGGACACCGTAATGCCCCATAATGGCACAAACACACATTTTCAATTCATACCACACTATTAGCATTTAATTATGTCCCTCTTGCCGCTTGAACACACCTCATCATCATCATCGTCATATCAGCAGAAAAAGTCTACTGCTGGACATAGGCCACCCCCAAAGAGTGCCCAATGACCCAGTCCAGCGGTCTCCCGCGACCTTTACCAGGTCATCAGTTCACCTTGTGAACCCGACAGAACGATATTGGTTCCATACATTTAGTAAGGCTCGACCTCAGGGTTCGAAACACTCATCTGGTGTGCTCTGACATGACGTACGGCTCCTTTTGGTGTCTGTGTCCTTGTCGGTGTGCGCATCAGAGAGCATCAATCGATCAATCATATATTTATTTGCATAAATAAGGGTATAATTAGGTTTTAAAATTTGTATACATATGTTCTCCTTATTTTACCATAAACTGGTGTAAAAATATTTAAAAGTCAAATGCGCCTTAATTACATAAGTCAAGAGCGTGTAGAATAAGTTAAATTTAAATATACAATAAAAAACACAATAGTCAAAAATTCAGAACATCTAATATCATTTTTTAATAATTATATAGAACCTCAAAAACTTGCAAATATTATTCATTCATTTTATTTACATATATCATTCTTATAAATTACAGTTACTCAGAAATACATCAACAGAATAAAAGCTATTTTCTAGTAAATAATTAAACAAATTCCTCTTAAATAAATTTAGTGGCAGTTCCTTGACATTATCAATTTATCAGTTAGCTAGACAGTTAAATATTCGTATTGTTATTCCGTGAACAGTTCAAAAAACTTTTGAACTGTTTATTTCTAAAATGCTCATTAAGTGAATGCTGGAGTCTACCAGCCTACAGGGTTACCACTCTAGGAAAATTTGAGTATAACACACATTAACGAAGCTGTGTCCTTATTTCCCTTTTTAAACTTTCCACTCAACATCAGCATTTAACGTTCATGAATACGTATGAATATTGTACCCATTCATTACCAGAATGTCGTATCTCACTATGAAACTTTTATGTAAATATGACTATTTGGGTTAGCATGGCGGTTTTATTGTTCAACTTTAGTGGGTAAATTGACCCGAGAGACAAGCCCGTAAAGTACGAGGACAATTACTATTAAGGTTAGCTGGAACTGGAAGGGATCCCGTATAGGGAGGACTGTTATTGTGTACAATAAAGTGCTTATATACATACAGTTTACATATCTCTATAATGCCTTCTTTCAATGTATGTCATGCATTCATGATGTCATATCATAATGGTAAATTACATAGCTTTTGTGTAGTGTGTCTTAATTAAACTAAAGACTATTCATAACACATATTATTGTATAATGTAATAAGTTCTCGCTGGTGGAAACCCTAGCGCTAAGGCGTGGCCTCCGAAAGAGCGAGTTGCATGCGATAAAAAGGGATGGCCACGTTTAGGCTCGTTCGGCATAACTAAACAGGGGATTTGTTAACAGAGAATCTTCTGTGCATAGTACTATTAAGTATTTATGATGTGTTAATAAAACAGATTGCAAATGAGTAAGTTAAGTTAAATAGATCCTTTCCTTTCTACATGCATAACATAGTTTTTCAATATCCTGTATGATCCTGATTGTTTGTTTAGTTTATTTATTATAGATATTTATAGTTTATCTTATCTAGCCTATTTTTTTTCTAATTTAAAATAAAGGACATGGAACGTCCACATCCAGCCATAAAAAAATGTAACTGAATAGTGTATTTGACACTCCAGTGAAAATAAAATGTTTTTTCATTAGCAACAGATATAAATATTACGAAAATAGTCGGAAAATGTCAATCTTTCACTTATGTTTGATACTTTAACATTTTTAAATTCATTAAATCTAATTATGAGGATTGTTTGATTGTGACGTCACAAGCAAGTAATCCCTACAAATTGCATACTAACGACGGAGCGTTTTTGACGTTTCCTAAAAAGAAGCTGATTTGATATATACAAATACCGTATTGACTTTAACCTTTTTCTCTTCACACTCCGTTTGTGATGCTCGACCCACATAATATTGGGACTATAGGACTTTTAACACTGGTGTTTGGTAGTCGTTATGTGTTTGTGTTGTCCGTTTTTGCGCAGGGCACGAGCAGAGGGTCTACCGCGAAACGAAAACGAACTTCGTTCGTGTGTTCCCGTCTCTGTCGCATTTACTAGTTCGAGCGACCGAGAGAGAGAAATACGAAAGAAGTTCATTTTTGGTTCGCGGTAGGCCCTCAGCACGGCTAGCATGCGACGGCGCGCGAGCTCTCTCGATTTTTCTCGCACTATCCGTCTCTTTCTTATTAGAACACTTAAAATAAGAGGTATAAAAATCGAGAGTATGTCGGGGCCGTCGCATGCTAGACGAGAGCTGTCTCGTTCCAATGATACTGGCAAATTTGATCCGACTCAGTTGGCCAGGACGCCAAAAAACAAAAGAAGAAGAAATACCGTATTATTTCACTGAATCAAATAGGTACCTGCGTATTCGATCTCCCGATTTTATGTATCAATAATGCCGGGAAGTAATGACACATCGTCATTACTTAACTGCCCCCAGTCTATGGTCCATTATCTCCGTAATCTGTTGTCTACGCCCCGCGAGGGCTCGGGTTTCGCGCCATTTGGCCAACCGGTCGTGTAATAGCCCTTTTTGGGCGCAGCGCACATAGAACGCTGCTTAAGGGAAATAGTTATTTGCTTTTGAGAGACATGGAAACCTACTTTGAAAGCCGGGGCATCAATTATTATGTACCTATGTTTATAGTCGCAATAAAGAATGTTATAATTATTATTATTATACAAGGGTGCAAAGTTATATTTTACCCGCGAGTGTTGAACACACGAAATAGTTATTTGTTATGCAAGGCTGCAAAGTTGTTGTTTGGCGCAAGTGCTTGTATTGAAAGCGGAGCTAGCGAAGGATTGTGAGATTGGGTAGAGAGATGAGGTACAATCCTGAGCATAGCGGGGCTTTCAAGGCACGAGACGCCAAACAACTTTGCTGCCGAGCGAAACACACAACTTTTCACCTCACCACCGCGAGGAAAATTGTAAATGTAATGGAAGTAATTTGGACCTTATACTCATTTTCAATAAAGGTTTGTTTACATCTCATCAAGATTCTATAATTATTAAATGTAACATAAACATTTTTGCATTTTTATATAACTCCACGCTTACCTACATTAAAAAAGTCAAAGTATTGTTGGGTACTCACGGATAAACTAAGGCTCAAATACGCTTATTTCACTTTTTCCGCTAACTTAACAGATTGTATATCTTCTGCACTAAAATCTATAAATAACCACCATTATTTTGGTTTTACTGTGGCTTTAGAACAAAACAAAATTAAATGTAGGTATATATGTTTTTTTCTTAAATTAACTTTTCAAACGGTGCGTTCCAAATTTGGAATAAGCGAAAACTTTTGAAAAACAAAACTACATTTTAAAATTATTTATTCGTATTGTATCCTTATAAATCAGTCTAAATATTAATATTTCGTATGTAATTAAGAAAAAATAAGTATTATTAATTTAATTTTATCAAAATAATAACAATTAATGATTGGCATAACACCATCAGTTTCTGAACGCAGGATAATGACCTCTCATTCTGTATAGAAAAAAAGTTGGATCTCGCGATTGACCGTCACGTTCCAAATTCAAAAACTCTTTCCACGCTAGGGGATATAATGGGCTTTTGGGTGCAGATTTTGAGCTATAAAACAAGCCTTTTCGAGCCGGTGAGGTGAAAAGTAAAATACATTTGCACCCGTGTGTAACACAAAACTTTTCACCTCACTGTGCAAAAAAAACAGCTAATAAAAAATAATTCTTTATTTGTACCTACGCATCATAATCATCATCAGGTTAATTATAATCATCATCAATATAGTATAACATTATTTCAATTTGTAATTAACTAATTAAGATAACAAATCAGTCTTAATTTGTACTCGGCAATGGACGTATCACGTTGACGTGCAGCTCCCGCTTTCATCATTATTTATCACATTATTCACAACAAACATAGAAGCTGTTGAGAGCCGTATAATTTAATGAAAGTACGACACTTTTCGTTAGCGAAGTCTACGGCCGTGCGAGCCAACTGAAATCAAAACACACCCGTCCCAACTGCGCGCGAACAAAACACTGACGCTCCTTTGCCACGCCGCCAAAAACCGACAACAAATGGTCACGCTCCAAGGTCAAATTATTTTCCCCACTAGTGAGTAAAATGCGTATTTACCCGTGCGGGGAAAAATCCTTTTCTGCCGGACAAAAGTATATTCATAAATAAATAAATATGTGGGGACAATCTTAAACAAAGCTATCTAGTCCCAAACCGTAATAAACTAATTACCGACATAGATATACCTCATGTCATTGTATATGCAAAGTTTCGTTACAATCCAACACTTAGTTTTAAAATGAGAGCGTAACTACGTTTGTATGGAGAATCGAGCTTACTGCGGACTCTTAAAGCCCCCTACAAAGCCAGTGTCCGCCGCCCTTTTAAATCCCTAATGTTCCTCTTCAGCCAGCATTGTCTATTTGAATTCGGAATAAGCCTGTTCCAAATTTGAATTGAGATGTTTGTTTTCGGCTCGGTGGTTAAATTTGATTCTGTTCCCAAAACAAGGAGTTTGATTTTAGAATCCGATTATTGCTGTGATTGGCTGTTTCGATGTTTATTTTGTTTAGGATTAAACATTGGTTTTTGATATAAAATTTATATATACTTACCTACTTGTATTAATTTTTACCACTCCGGTCACTTTGGCACTCTTTGGGGGAGACCTATGTCCAGCAGTGGACGTCTTTCGGCTGATATGATGATGTTGATGCTGATTAATTTTTAAGAAGTCTTTCATTGTGCTTTCTTTCTTAAAACATTCATACATACATACATCCATACATTCACGCCTTTATTCCCAAAGGGTTAGGCAGAGCACATAAAACTTATGTTCCAGCGCCATTTTTTTGGATAAATGTGGGAATAAAAGATCGACAAAATTTGATATTGCAGTGATAGGTTGCTAGCCCATCGCCCACAACACACTTCAACCCTACTCCCTTAGTCGACTTTTACGACACCCACGGGAGGAAAGGGGGTGGTGAAACTCTAACCCGACACCACGCGGGAGACTCTTAAAAACCATCAGAAAAATGGGATTAAAGTACTTCCCTTTCTAACTTACCTACTTTTCTTTCTAAAGAGCAGTTCTCATCTCGGATCTTAATATTTTATTTCTATAAGTATGTAAATGTTTTATTGTATATTTCAGCAAAAGTGACACTTTTGGAAGTTAATCAACTTATCCTAAAAAGATAGAAAAAAGAAATGCCCAAAATGTCAAACGAGTTCATAAATATACATATGTGCGTTCCCAAAGATTCTGAAATACCGGAACAACCTTATGCCCTTAACAATAAAGTCATGTTCACATATTTTTAATCACTTTGTCCATGCTCATATTTTCGAGTTTGACTTTAACCTACTAAGACGTCTTGAAATTGTATTTATATACGTACATAGTGGGGTGATTTTTTTTTTCTGAATTTCTCAGTGAAATATTGACGTTATGTTCTTTAATCGACGAGAGATCCTTAATGGAATTTCATACAAATTTGGCGGCCTAGGCCTACAAAGCGGCTTTCTTTCGTTTCAGTATCCATTCGTAACCGAACATCAGCGGCGTTCAGCCATTAAAAAAACATGTTTTATTTATTTCATTCAGTACTTATTTTAGAAAAACACTACACATACCTCAGCGTGAAAAGGGATTGCCAGCCTCATATGAGCGTTTCTCAAAAAAAATGCCACTACATTTTTTCGGAGATTTTCTGCAACTTTTATGTTGTTTCTACTCAAAATCACGATGTCTTTCCATCCCAATAGGAGAAAAAAAGTGTCCCAAAATTTTCATACATTTTTGAACTTTCCTATTGTGTTACCACCAAACAAAGTGTATGGTAAATGGTAACACAATAGGAAAAATATCTTTGGGACAGTTTTTTGTCCTACCAGGGTCGAAAGAGCTCCTGATTCTGAGTGGAAATAGTAAAAAAAAAAATCCTAGAAGTACAATTAATAATAGTGGCATTTCTTTTGAGAAACGCTCATATACGTATCTGGCCTCGATACGGTCGTCCGTTTATACTCGTATCTCTACTTAGCCGGTAATCTCAATTTTCCTGGCCTCTGCAATAATGGATTATTACAATCAAAATGTAATAAATGATTATGTCATTTGACCTTCTTATGCACTTAGTAATTTAATGTAACAGTATATGGTAATCGCGCGCAGTCTGATCAAAGCAGGATAATGACTCCATTACCGCGCACGCATAATTGGGGGGAGGCCCGGGCATAGTGGTCACCGGTGAGGTTTCCTTTTTCACCTTCTGCGTGGTGGGCATTTTTCGACGTCTTTTTTTTAAATTGTCATGCGTTTTAAAATGAACTACTTACTGATAGTGGCTCCGTGAGCTGTGCGAGAGAGAGTCATTAAACAAAAATATTTCAAAATGTGAGCCACAAAAAAAAATTGAACCTGCTCACAAAATGTCACGAGACACCTTTAGAGGAGAACAGCCGGACAGCGGAACATCCGGGCATACGAACGCATTTCGGCCCAAGTTAAAGCAGAGAACTTCGTTCGCTTCGCTCGCTTATTCTTGTCTATAAGTTTATTACAGACTGCACAAGCAGTTTCAAGAAGGAGATGACGTTCAACGACTAACCCAAAAACGTATGGTAAAAGCTGAGTAAAAAAAGAAAAATAAGTACAGACCCAACTTTGAATTTTTTTTCTATAGAGGAAATTTTAAGCAATCATGTATCGATAAAATCAGGTTTTGTGTGAATGCAAATAAGCGATGGCGTAAAATAGCGTACCAAAGTCGAAATAAATACAATTTGAGTCTACAATATAAATATTTTTTAACTTTTTGTTGTTGTTTACACCATAATGGTACGGAACCCTTTGTGCGCGAGTCCGACTCGCACTTGGCCGGTTTTTTTTGTTATCGCAAGCGCGCAGCTAGCAGTGCCAAACCATTGCTTGCCCAAATTATAGATCAAGATTTTGTCCAAGATGAGTAATACAAGATACATTCTATGTAAGTAGGTACATACTAAAAAAAGGAAAGTTTACTATCGTTTTAAAAGTTACGAAGTAAAAAAAAATGGAAACTTAAAACTGGAAGCTAAAGGTCCTGGGTTCGAATCCCGGTAAGGGCAAATATTTGTGTGATGAATATTGGTTTCAGTGGTTTTTTCTATGTATTTAAGTAATTACATTCATGTATTAAATATATCGTCGTCTAGTACCCATAACACAACACATCCCTAACCTTATTGAGCTTACTCATACGGATTTATTAAAGAAATTACATGTCAAAAATAATATGAATTATAATAGTTACTATATCAAATTAATTAGGTCTCACTATGGGATTAGTTAGATTTGTGTAAGATTGTCCCTTATGATTGTCATTTAATTATTTATAAGTAGAAAAACACCCAATTTTACACATTACGCCATCTATGTGGATTCTAGGTGTAATATTTAATAAATTCGTGTATAGGTACTTTCTTTTACGATAATATCTAGTCTAATTTTGTCACAATATTTCGACACCAAAAACCACTTAAACTCACCACATAAACATCCCCCAAAAAACGTAACAGCATCATAAAAAGATTGCCTAAACAACTGGCAAAATGCTGTCAAATTGTTCCACAAAAAGCCTTATAATTTTCACTGCGTATACTTGACATCATTTGAGTTGGCCGAACTGCATCAAGTGGTCCATTCAAAAAGCAACTCTACCGTCAAATATAGAAGATTCCAATTCCGCCGACAGTTTTATAAGAAGTCGGCCTTTTAAATAATCTCAAGCATCATCGTTAATACTTGTAACTGAACACATGTGGACCTTAATGCAGCGGGATAAGGTCTATATGTGGATGCCCTAGCGTGTCTTCGTTTGTGCGGCGCTTGCGTCGTTGTATACGGGGTGGTAATGGACTGGGTCCCAGTAGGCCCATCAGATTCCTTGGGGATAGGGAGCTGGGAGTGCAGTGGGGTACTTAATGGGGATAAACACGAGTTAAATGATTGAATGGGGCTGTTTTGGGATTGGGTTGGTTCGTGTAAATGTAATCATTGGGTAGCCCTTGTGTTGGTGTGGTTGATAATGTCATTGTTTAACATTTTAATATCAACAGTAATCCACCTAGCGTTATTCCCGGTTGTGCCCTAAACGAGCCCGGGGTCCGCTTTGACACCTAATCCCAAGATTTGGCATAGGCACTAGTTTTACGATAGCGACTGCTGCGAAGCTAGACCTTATTGGGATTAGACCGGTTTCCTCACGATGTTTTCCTTCACCGAAAAGCTAACGGTAAATATTCCGTACATAAGTTTCGAAAAACTCATTGGTACGAGCCGGGATACGAACCCACGACCGCCGCTTGACAGCCGCATGCCTGAACCACTAGGCTACCGTAGCTTATATCAACATTCTTCAAATCATTAATATTCATTAGTTTAGTTTATGTCATGGTACAAATATCATATAGGTAATACAGGTAATTTGGCTAATTACTAGTGCAGTGATCGAATCTGCGATCGAAATCGAATTACTTGACTAAGTTAGAATATTAATCACTTTCGTATGTATTTTATTCCTTACGTTATTCTGAAAGCACCTTAATTCAAATAAAAATAATTAAAACCGGTACATGTGATCAAAATCTGAAATAAATGACTATTTAATTTATCGCTGAAAAATCAACATACATTCCGAGGTCCTTGATCGCGCGAGTTAGTGAATAAAAATGGCGGTGTAACTATGACGGTAAATAACTACTCTATGCTTAGTTCAGATTTTTTCAAAATCAACGTGCGGGGCAAGATGGGTATTTTGTATGAAAGTTACGGGAACCTCGGTGCGCGAGCCAGACTCGCACTTGACCGATTTTTTGTAGTATCTTTCTACACTACTAAACTGTGGAATAGATTGTCGCCTGCGGTATTTCCGGACCGATAGGACCTTCAAACCTTCAAGAAAAGAGCGTACTCCCATCTTAAAGGCCGGCAACGCACTCCCAACACCTCTGGTGATCCGTCTGCTCATTTGCCTCCTATAACATAAAAAAAAACTATAAGTCACCAACGTGGATTCACCTTTTAGTGTCCAAGAAAAGGCGCTAAGCAATAAAAGTCTCGTTCGTTTACGAACTCAGCTAAGCTCGTTAACGAAAACGTAAAATTTATAATGAACGAAGCGTATATGCACTAATGAGAATAATTAACGTATAATATGCGATTAGGATTAACGAGGTCGTTAGGCGGTCTCGGGTTTCGTGGATCCGCTAGCCTCAGACTGACCTGACTCCTCACGATAATGAATGAATGAATGAAAACGTTTATTTCAGAACCAGGTCCATATTGGTTAGTAAACATTATCTTAATATAATGATAATTATTTAACAAAAACAAGTTTAATCATAATGAGCGAGGTGGTCTTATAACATGCTTATTAAGTGTGACAGAAAGATATATATAATGTATGTATTGTTACATTATTTTTGCTAAATAGGACTTAATCGCGTATTATTGGGTAGTAAAAAGTAGTAAAAATGATGATTAATTGAATTATAAAAAAATAAATGATGAATTGATTGATAAAAATAATGTGTGAGAATCGTGAAAGTTTAAATAAATAGGTATAAGTAGAAAGATATATCATATGGACATATATTTTCATTTTTTTGCCAATTTTTTATGTAATTACGTGTCTCCGGCAAACATGTTAACACCATGTCCGCCACGACCATTGTGTTATATTTTCCTTTCATATTTAGCTACAAAAAAAGTAGTAAAATTCCACTTTAAGTGCCTTTTCGACATTTTATTTAAAGAAAAGTATACTTTCCTGCGCCGATGAAAATTATATGGAGGGCAGTACTTTTTTTCAAACAAAGATAAATGCGTGTTTACTATTTTCTTTAAAAAACATTACCCTTTCAAGCAATTATGATAAATATCTCCCGAATGCAACAAATTGGCAAACACATTACGCACCCTTTCGTACATCGTTCGGCAATTAGACCTAGCTCGAGTAAAAGGGCCTAAGTTTTCAGATGTTTATGGCGCTTAGGCCCCTATATTGTGAATGCATACACCCCATGCTGGCAAATGGAGAGTTAGTCAAGTAGAGGACAATAGCTACCACCTTAACGATATTAATAGTAATAATATCAATTAGTTAAAATATACATATTTGTTACTGGTTACTGCACGGCTCGCACTATCCTTCTCTCTCTTATTAGAACACTTAGAACAAGAGGTATAGTGCGAGAAAAATCGAGAGTATGTCGCGACCGTCCCATGATAGACGTGCTGGTGACCGAAGAGCTGGCGGCTTTCTCGCGCAACGCATCAGCATTGCAATTCAGCGAGGAAATGCCGCCGGCAATCCTCGGTACAATGCCTCGAGGGCCTTTTTAGAATTAGTTTTAATTTAATTTAGTTAATGTTAGTTATCATCTTGTAGAGAACTATATTCTATGAACTAACTTCAAGAACTATGTGAAGCGTAAACTTATTTCGAAAGCTTATTATAGCAAACAAGACTACATGAATGATAAAACTCCATGGAACTAAATGTGAATGAATGTTTAATCTATTATTCTCGTTATATTTTGTTTTTTGATATAAGATTGTTTTTCTAGAAACATTCTACTAGTATTTTCATACAATTTTTACTTCATATAATTTTTTATTTTTCATGTTTAACAAATTACTCTAAAAAATTAGCTGACGATTTGAAAGTGCTTGCTACTAGGCCTACTTGAATAAAGATCATTTTGAGTTCTGTATATACTTTAGAAAATAAATATGTAAAGAAAGAAAGAAAGAAAAACATTTATTTATGACAAATACAGATAACAAAGAGAAATAGTAAATAAAATAGGACGAACACTGTTTGTCACAAAAGGGCCACCGCTCAGCATGAAGCTGGCAAAGCCAGCGCTGTTCTTCCTTTGTAATCGTATGTAATTGTTTTATTAAGTACCTACGGAGATAAAACTAGAGGGCTCTGTTAGCCGTAGAGCTCGCGACTCAGTTAATATACACGATATTTTTAATTCGTGATCAGGAATATTTTTTTCTAATTCTGTAATTAAACACGATTAACTCGAAGTTACCAACGTTCTTTGTTATGAATAAAACTGAATAAGGAATCAATTTATAATTCAAAATCATTGTCACCCTAACGGTAGTTTGCGAAAATTTGACGTATGTGTGTTTGACGTATCTACTTAACTTTAAGAAATGTAGGGTGACCAGATATTCAGTGGATATTAGTGTTAATATTATCATTAAATTTAATTAATTAAACAGTGATTTAATTGCATGAGACGTCATCCATTATTTTTCGACTCGTGATCACGGATTAAAAATCATCGTGTATAAGTAGGTATATACATATACTTTGTTAAATTTCCGAAACAAGAATTGTCAAAAAAAATCTATATACCAGTTCACAAAATGTCACGAGAATCGGTTAAGAAATGCGGCCAGCAGAGGAGAACAGCCGTACAGCCGGACATACGGAAGAATTTTGGGCCAAGCTGAAGCAGACCTTCGTTCGCTTTGCTTCGATCAGTGTCTAAAAAAATTAAAATAAGCCACCGTCACGTCATGCGAGTGCGAGAGTGACGGGTGTCTTATCCACAACGATAAGTGATAAAATGGTAACTACGCTACACCCGCAGCATGGCTCATAAAAAAATTTAGGAACTTTATCCATAATAATACTATAAGTAGTTCATATTCGTAACACAAATCGGATATAAATACTTACAAAGAACTAACAATATTAAACAATAGACTAAACAATCACTTTCTTCAAAAAGGCGGCATCAACAAACATAAAAAAAATGGCAGACGCCAAGAAAAAAAGAGCTGTCTATGGTAAACAATAGAGCTACTGCCTTTAATGCCAACAAAGGAGCTGATCGAACCATAGATAAATAATATTTCATATTCACCGCTCGCTGGGTTCTGACAAGGCATGAGCGGAAGCGAGTTCGATTATTTATGTATTTTCACCGTAAGGGTCGTATTCATTTTATTACGTAACACGATTTGGGGGGAGGGGGTCCGAACATGTGTTACGTTACCAGGGAAATGTTCATCAAAGTCATATAGTTTTTCTTACGCTACTTGGATGGTTAGAAAGTAGTTAAATTTGTCTTACGCAATAAATGAATAGCCCGTATCATAATTACTAATTAAGTTATTCGTTGCTTTGTGGGTTTACAAAAGTTCTTAAATATAGGTACATGTCCACCACAAAACCCTGTTATGGCGCAGCGTTATAGAAGTACTAAGGCTAAAAAGTATATACTACTTACTAGGTATAAATTATACAATCCTGTTCATTTCATAACTCTTTTTTACTATAAAACAGAACCCAGTACTAATAAGAAACTTAAGATTGTTTTTTAGTGTCTAATGTATACCAGCCAGTTTTACTTATGAAATCTGTACGACCGTTTCTGTCTCTATTCGATTTAAATACGAAACCCTCGGTACTACTAGTTTGACTTGCACCTTGCACTTGATCACTTTACCGAAGAATATTGCGTGCTTGTGTGCGGCTCGTATCAAGTCGAGGAAAAAATGGCTTTCCTGCACGAGATTCAAACTTTGCTTGTCACTTTGATTGTTGAGAAATTAAACAGAGTTTTGTTTTGATACATTATTTCAGGTTATGTTTTCGTTAAATTGATCCATTTTCCTCTTATCCGTTGCCCATTTTATTTTTATTAAGGTGTTGCCTAGGTTCAATTGTCAAGAAACCAATAAGGATAAATACCCATCAAAGCATAGCTTTGATTCTGATGATGCCCGCTAGTATTAAGTTCACTCTGGTAATTTTTTGAGAAACAGGGCCTAAAAATAATAAACTTGATTTCTAGTTTAGTTTTTTTTTTTTTGGGTCTAACTGATAATTAACGTCACAACCCCCGTGACAACATGCTGATTGAGGGTCCTAATTAGCACATTATAAATAGATGTTTCTTGTGCCTTGATTTTCGTTGTATTTTTTTTCCTTAATTTGTATTCTAAATTAATAAATTCTTATTCTCATGTAGCTATCGTAGCTCGCTCTAGGCTTATGACTTGGCCCCGTCTAGCCGCCGAACGTTAAGGGTGCTTCATACGAGTTATTAGCCCTTTTGTAGAGTGCTCTTGTATTACGCGCCGGCGCACCGTGTGGGGGGCATTGTTTGGCCGGCTTAATGGCCGGTAGATTTGCGTTAATCTTCGATTCGTCATATTTGTAGTATTAGAAGTAGTACTAAGTAGTAGTAAACATAAAGAAATTAAAAAGAGAATTTAAGTATAAAGCGTTAAAGGCGAACTTGTTCTTCGAGGGATCTCTTCGAGTTAACCTTTGTTTAAAAAGATACAAAAAGTCTGTAATATAGTTATGTATATTAAAGGAAAACATAACTATCATAATTAGTACTCTGTCTACTTGGCTGGCAAGTCCTTGTCATTAATTTCCCTGTCTCTGCAGTACTTAATGCAATATTGGTGTTTCAGTTTCTTCCAAGTACATTTCACCGTGCCCTGTGCCAGGAGGTATCCAATTCAGTTGTTTTTTTTGAAATTTATGTCATACCTATAAAAAAACAATCCTCTCCGTCATTCCAATACACTGTTAGAACAGCTAGAAATAGATCTTGTTTGACGTAATGTCTTCCGATACGTAGCAATAACTTGCTTCACCACAGTTATTTAATCCACAATTGAACGGTTGAGTGTGCTGTCCATGGTACACTAAGTTCATTGCCATTAAAGTAGATCATTTAGTAAATAGGTAGGTAGGTATAACACAACCATGTTAAAGTTAAGAAAAGAGCGCACATTCGCCGACAAACTGCCCTCAGTTTGGCGATCTGGAAATGTATACTTACCGCTACTAAGATGTTTTTTAAAATCAATAAATAAAAATAAAAAAAAAACTGATTGAACCTTAAATTCAGGTCTGATAGTTTTAGATACTCTCACATATTGTCTACCGCAGTCTATAAAACTGAAATGTTGTGGTGTCTTTTGTTAGTTTTTACTTCGACTCAAACTAATTATAACGGCAATCCTTCGCCCAGTTAACATGCCAAATCAGCCGATAACTAACAATCACACAAAACAATAATGGCAAAACTAAAAGGATAGAGTGCGGGTAATTTCATCCAACTGTATGCAATGGCGCGTAAAATCGCAAATTTGTCTATGGCATTGCAAACTTAAATGATACAGCCGGGGAAATAAAACAACAGACAGCACCTCATACTTAATGTAACAGCACGCGCGATAGCAGCGCTGCTTTCGACCGCAAGGTTAGCTTTGTCATTTTATTTCACATTGAAAACTTAATAGTGCGCGTGGCAAACTTGAGAACTAAATTTTGCACGTACTAGTTTAATGTCTACGCGCGACACTACTGCTTTTATTGCTTGCAATAATATGTTTGTGTAGTTTCCAAGATGGCTCTTTGACAGATGCAAAAAGCGCGCCAAACCCTTTGGGGATCAGCAGATGGCGGTAATTTGGAGTCGGTTTCTGTTGACAATTCCGTTGTTATTTATTGTAGTGCGATAATTGTGTGGACAGTGGGAAATTAAGTGGTTTGATGGTGCATCGACTGAATTATCTTGAATTTATAGTTGGGACTGTTATTGTGTAGTTTGGGGCGAATTTGTTGGCGTCCCTAACTTACTGTTATATCTAAATGCTTATCCTCAACTCTAAGCCGCGCTTTCATCATGGTAGGATAAATATATATGTGAGCTGTCTTTTTTGTTTTTTAATTTCGAAAAACTGATACGCTAAAAATAATACATAGTTTTGGAACCTGTACACAACATTTCACGAGAATCGTTAGAGAAACCACCTGTCGAGGAGAACAGCCAGAGATACCAAAGATTTTTCGCTCGCTCGTTAAATTAAGTTGTCTACTGAGTTATGAAATAATAGTACACTACCCACCTAGGGCAGTAAAACAAAGAATGTTTCAGATTGCAAGGTTTGACACCCAAGACGAAAGCAAGGACAAGATACCTCTGAATTGAAGTGGCAAGCGGCGGCTACGGTGACTTACCGTAAAGCAGGCCATTTGCTTCCCAACCATGGTGGTATTAACGAACACAACATTTTTACAGCATCTTTACCAACTTTAGGTGCTGTTAGATGTACCTATGTATGGGAGTGTAAGAGAGGTTGAGCACAGCAAATGGCATTGAGCTCACATTCGGAGCAGTCCTACTAAAGGAGTACCTTACAGTAGACCGCATCATAACAACAGTACTCTGTAGGTAATTGTTTTCTACGGATGCACTTTGTTGAAGCCCGTTGAGGGGATTTGTCTCTAGCTGTTGGCAAAACGAACCCTTAATCTCGAATCAAATTAAAAAAGGGTCAGTTTCGCGCCTGTGCCTCCTCCAGAAGCATTGGCAACGATGATTAATGTAAAGTTGCCCATTTGCTTCCCCACCATGGTGGCATTAACGAACATAACATTTTCACTAACGTTAGCTGCTGTTACATGTATGTATGGGGGTGTATGAACCGGCTGTAAGACCGTAATCCCTCAAAGCTAATACTCCGCTTTCATTAAGCATCGGTGTCGATGCTTTTTTGCAACCCATTTGGAGTGCGGTGCTTTTTAATTCTTTTGACACTGCCTCTGAGTACGGTTTAGAGTTGCACTGGGAGGGTTCGGTTTTAAATATAAAATACTCTGTAAAATAACGTTGACGCTTTAAACTTACGAGTACCTTTATAGTAGTACGTAAAAGGGTCATTCTTGAGAATTGCATTATTCATCTCATTCCCTCGGCGTTTTTTATTTTAAGAAATTTCTACTAAGTTACAATAAAATCAAATTAAGTATTTAATAATAAACATATTTATCGAATAGGCATCACTTTGGGTCTATTAGGTACGGAAATATACCAATTCAAAGTTTAGTTGTCAAGGGAATGAGAAAAAATGACTGGGGAATGATAAAAAGTACGAGGGAATGAGAAAAATGACGGGGTAATGATAAAAACTTTGGTATTAGATCAGATGTTTTATTAAATAATACAAAATATCAGTTTGAATAAAGAACAATTTCACAGTTATTTCTTAATAATCTTATAGACTAAGTACCATAATTTGAGACTTCAGTCTTAACCATTAATTGACATTAATTCTTCGCATTACTTGCAAAAATCATCATTATCCTAGCGTTTTTCCCGGTAGTGCCCTACACGAGCCCGGGGTCCGCTTTGCAAAAATACTTCTACAAATATATATTTTTCTTTTGCTTACTACAATCTAACAGGGAAGTAATTTTAATAACATCTAACTCACCCTAAATTCACAAACTTCTGAAAATGATTATCATTAAGTATACGCTTCGTATCAAAGACTAAAATAGGTACTTTATGTTTTTTTCTCAAATACTTGATTTAATATTTGAGATCCCACAAAATTGCATGCATGATTAGAAACAAGTGAAACAACACACAATAATAGGTCACCACAGCGCCGATAAACCAGCGCTGTGGTTTATGCAGCTGGAGAGCTAATTTGTGTTGGCCAATATAACAACGGATGCCACCAAATTTCATTACGCTTTGGCCCAGCTGGATTCGGCTACAGCATCAATCGTGGGGGATATTATTACCTCACCGGCAGTGGCAGATAAGTACCAGCAGTTAAAAACCGAACTCATCAAGCGGTTATCCGTTTCGCGGGAGAAAAGGATCCACCAGCTTCTTACCAACGAAGAGTTGGGAGACCGGAAGCGGACGCAGTTCCTTCGGCATTTGAAGAGTTTGGCTGGTGCGGGCGTGCCTGAAGACATCATGCGTTCCATATGGACCAGCAGGTTACCCAAAAGTACGCAGACCATCATCGCATCCCAGTCGAGGCTGCCGTTGGACGCAGTAGCCGAACTGGCCGACCGCATCCACGAAGTCCCACCTCGACCGCAAATAGCAGCAGCATCGATGGCAGCAGCATCGACGTCATCATCAGCACCACATTCTCTGAGCCAGTAGGTAGCGGCATTATCCCAGCAGATGCAAACACTGATGTTAAAGGTAGACAGAATGTCGCGCCAGCGCGGGCGTTCACAGACGCCTCAGAGACAAAATGGACGTGGACGCGCATCATCAGCACGAAAGTCGAACTCCAATTATAGAAAGTTTCCGACGTACTGGTACCATCATAAGTCTCATCATCATCATCTAAGACAATAAATAAATTGTTGAATAAATGAGTCGACCATAATATGTTATAAGTACGGTATAAGGGTTTGGCCTGTAATAGGAGCAATAAATGAAACGGTGGATTACGAACCCAATCAGCAATCAGTTCTAAGTGGTTTAACAAAAAACAAACAAGAAAACACTATTGATCACTATGACATATATATTCTTTGGAGTCATCCTTTAAATTTATTGTTCCTATTACAGGCCACACCCGGTACATATGATAAAATATTATAATTTTCAAGAAACTTCAGAAATCTATCATTACCCCGTCCAGAAAACCGGGGGAATGAGAGTCGAGGGAATGAGAAATCGAGGGAATGAGAGTCGGGGGAATGAGAAACCGAGGGAATGAGAGTCGGGGGAATAAGAAAAAGTATGTTTCTTGTCGATTATGCCGAAACTGTTATTAATATAAGAGTAACTATTAAATCAACACATGCAATCATTCATGTGTTATTCCCTACACTAAATATTCTATGCCAATTGCAGGAAATAGATTTTATATGTAAATATAGGGTAATGATAATCATAGTGAACCAAAGTTAGGGGATGATACATCTACCTTCATTGCTCCGAGCTCCAGCGACGAGACGCGTCCTCTCTCCGCGGCGTCGGTAGCGCTACTGACGACGGTGAGACACGGCCGAGAATACGCGTCACAAGACGTTGCAGTAGGGATGTACGCGTTGTTTAGTCAGGCATTAGGGAAATGATAGGTTAGCTCTGGACAAAACCTTTGATATAGATTCCTATAAAAACTATGATAAATAGGGGAACCATATTTTTATTTTTAAATCATTAACTTATATTCTAACGATTTAACTCGATACAATATTTAATTTTCCATAACTAGGTGTTTTCAGAGTAGATTGTTTACAAAATGGCGGATGGACGCACCGGGGGAATGATAATTTAGGTGTTTGTCATTTTTTATGGCAAATTCTACTTACCTTTAACAAAAAGTAAATCCTGCCCCAGTTAGATTAAGTGTTGAACTACTGAACAAAAATGTCAATTATTTTATTTTTTCGGGTACTTTTTCCCTCTGGACGCTAAAAATTGATCCTCTCAAGAATCACCCAAAAACATGATTTAAAAAGTAAGTACATTACTGCTGAGGGCGTGAAAAAAGGAATTGCCGGCCAGACAGATAGAGATTGATAGGGTTACAAAAAAACTGTTTACCGGACCCAATGTGTGTGTTCGTACGTGTCCACTCCACAGTTTGTCTTTTTTTTTGTTGCCATGAATAAAATGTTTTCTTTCTTTCTTTCTTTCTTTCTTTCTTTCTTTCAATGTCGGCAACAGAATATCAGACTAAATATTTCATTTATTAGACTCGGTATGGTATTGCATTGTTACCAAAACCAAATAAACATGCCAGCCAGCAAGTGTTTAAAAATATGTATATTTAGAAACAAACAATTCAAATACTAACATCACATACATAGATAAAGCTTGTAAAAATAAACCCCGTCAACAATCGAGTAATTAAAACGTTAAAAAAATACGTTACAAATTGTATCCGGTTCGAAGGACCAATGTAAAGGTTGCTTAGCTATGTTGAAAGCTGAGGGATGCTAGCTAAGGGATGGTAACTCCGGAGAGCTAATGACCGAACCCTTTGAGTGATAGTTGAACACTGCTTTATTGTTTCCACTGATACCTATAAAGGATTGCGACATGGCAATGCAAGCCATGCAAATATTAATAAGTAATTAGGTATTTTACTTGTGCGAGTTGAACGTACTTATATGTGCGTCAGCTCGTACACAAATATTTCCCGTTTTCATCGACAACGGCCCTCCCTACCCATAATCCCATCCCTAGCTGGCAGCTCCATATTTCATTTTTATCATTCCATCCAATCCTTTGCCGAAACCATACTTTTAGGAGCTCTTTTAATTCGTTTTTCTGATAACTCGGGACGGAAAACCTCTTTTTTATTTGATGTGTATTACTTTTCGGCGTGGATGTGTGGGGCGCTCGCGGTACGAGTGGCGTATTGGATGCCAATATTTCTCTATATACAGAAACCGTAACGTATATCAACAACAACAACAATAGCCTTTAAGCATATTACAGACTATGCAACCAGTGTCAAGAGGGGAGACGTCTTTCATGGCTGTGTAAGCCAATGCGGAACCAGCCTGGCAGGTGTAATTTGCCTGCGGCGAACAGGAGCCACGTCGATCAGTAGATGTCGCTTAGCTCTCTTATCTGCGAGTTTCTTATGCCGGCTGTACACACTCGTTGAGCTCGCCCGAGACTCTCGACGAGAGCACACCATGTAGGTACTTAACTTACTCGTTGCGTCATTTGAAAAGCTGAACAACCCTTTGACTCGGCCACAAAAACCGACGCGCGACCGAGGCGAGACAAGGTGAGAGCATCATGTACACACTCGTTCTCGGTCTGTCTCGGGGTGTCTCGACGAGTGTGTACAGCCGGCATAAAACCACGTATATCACAGAACAGTATAATAGTATTAGGTACATACCTACTTATACAATACTAGCGTGGATTCGCCGATTTTTCAAACTTACATTTTACAATAAATTTTGCAAATCCAAATTGGCAAGGTCTTAATGTTGCAAGTTGAGAGGTTGAGACTTGTAGAATATTAACTCCAAAAGAAAGAAGGCAAAAAAATATGCCTAGTGACGAAAATCCCATTCGGATATCTCAAAGAATTACGAAGCTACAACCGTTTTAATATTGCTTGTTAGAGAGAGAAAACGCAAACAGTGTGTGACGTCACGTTACACGAGGCTGCCGGGGGGCCGCGTCGACGGCGGTATCGTCTATAGTGACGTCACAATCTGCAAGCGTTATCGTTTCATATGATGTTGCGTTTTGCGAAAAAGGGACAGAACATACCCCTTCTTAAAACTTTGGACACTTGTAACTTCGTGATTATTTAACCTTTTGCGTTGATTTTTTCTCCATTTGACTACATTTTAAATCCTTTTCGAGAAAATATGACATTATTGATTTTTTTATTTAGTGTCTACACCCCTATTGTGTTAGAAAATATATGAGAATATCCAGCAGCATCCAATACGCAATACTTACCCTGCGTGCGCGGGCGTCGCGTAAATATCAGTTATACAGTCATTACGCCACTCGGCTTTATTATATTTATGGCGATCCCGACTTATGGGACCGTTACGCTGAGTGGAACACGGACACTTTTGTATTCATGGGTACATTTAGCCATTGTACCCGAGCAGCAAGGCACGCGGCTTTCAAACTCTGGTCGTGGGTTCAAACTCTGGAGTGAAATTCCCTAAAACAATTATATATTTCGTGCCGCCGCCGTCGCAAGACATCACCTTACTGGTCAACCCACCTCTCACCTCACCTGTCACCTCACGCCTCACGCCTCTGGTTACTAGGTTCTTCAAAAAAACTACGTACCCGTCAAACGCTCGCGCCCACGGCCTTAATGGTTTTTTTTCTTAAATTGTACCTGTATTCCATGCCTCAGTTAGAATAAAGCAAGGTTTTTAACTCGAATACTATGTTGGCATACGTATTAATTTATAAACACTTATAAAATATGTTTAGCAGAATTATTTACAGATTTGCTAGCTACCTATTTAGTATCTGTTTATCCTACTAATATTATAAATGCGAAAGTTTAGATGTTTGGATGTTTGTTACTCAATCACGCTGAAACGGCTGAACCGATTTGAATAAAATTTTGCACGAAGATAGTTTATAGCCTGGATTAAAATATAGGATAGTTTTTATCTCGGGTCCACGCGGACGAAGTCGCGGGCGAAAGCTAGTAAAATATATTTAACAGTGACTGTAAATCATGGTATACGCCGAGGGGTCATGGCCTGACGCGCCTCACGTCAAATTCAACAAAATGGACGACTGTCAATTCTGACATTTAGTAGATTTATTGCGATTAGTTAGTACCAATTTCGTTTAAAATTATTTGTTTCATCGCTCGCTTCGGCACTCTCGTTCGTAAAACATATCGCACCGTAGGCACAATGTATTTACTCATTGCAAATTTTGAAGGACTTCTTAGGTACATCTATTTACATACAAACAGAAAGAGTTACTTAAATAAAGCTTGTAAAAATATTTTATTCTAAGTACAGTCCAGCCAGGTAGAGTATTTTGTGAACATATAGAGGAAACTAGCCATTAATCACCTTTCACCCATTGACATTGAAATATTCCCAATTTACAACGGCGCGTGCGCATCGGAACGGGGACAGCAATTAATCGGAGCGAGCAATTAGCGGGAAACTTTTAGTTTTAATTGTCTATGACATCTGTTGTCTATTAGCATTTGTGTTTTAATGGTTTGTCGTTAGAAATACCGGCATTACCGGCAAGTGGGTTGGTTTTAAAAGTAGGGCAAATGAACTTAGTTCTTTAACTTAATCATGACCTTAATTCAGTTAATTAACTAAAATTCCGACCTAATGTTTTCTAACAAAATTTCAATTCCCAGCAATGTAGGTACAGCTCAATTTTGGCATACCTACTTAAAAATGTGTAATTGACGCTACCATCCCAAGTTGTTCTCCTAACTTGTCAAACATGTTTCTAGCGAAAACAACCTTCAGTAAAACTTAAAGGGGCAGAAGCACAAGTATTATCTAAAGTAATAATCAGCCGCTTGTTACATTAATTAATTAATATTTAAAACGTTCGTAAATTAATTCCCTTTTGACAAAAACACGGGAGTCAACTTTGGAAGAGTCTTATCGCCCGAATAAAGTGGGGTTGATAAAATTTTATTTTATTACTGTTTTATAACACTGCAATGTATTATAATCATCTAAATAGACATCCATACTAATATTATAATTGCAAAAGTGTGTCTGTTCTTCACGCTTAAACCACTGAAGCGATTGAGATGAAATTTGGTATGAAGATAGTTTGGATCCCGGGGAAGGATATAGGATAGTTTTTATCCCGGAAATCATCCCCTGAGGGGTTGAAATGGAGGATGAAAGTTTGTATCGAGCTACGACATAAACGAGTTCCACGCGGACGGAGTCGCGGGCAGAAGCTAGTCGTCAATGAAAGCTTGTATCAAAAATGATTTTTTATCAGAAACTTATTCCTTTATAATTTCTAGCACTAGAAACCAGTACCTATTCTACATCCATATATATGGTGGATTCCATTGTGTATACAAAGTTTCATGTTATTTCAGTACGTCGTTTAAAAAAGCCAAACGTTTTTATGGGTAGCCGACTTGTGTCGAGCGTCCTGGGTACTCCTAAGGGCCCGTAATAATCCGTATCGCGGGGACCCCGCGCCCCGGCAAGGACAGCGTCGCGCGGCTCGCGCTCAGCGGCCTTTCTTATGTTGTTACTGTGAGTATCACGCTTTGGGTACTCTTAAGGGCCCGTAATAATCCGTATCGCGGGGACCCCGCGCTCCGGCAAGGACAGCGTCGCGCGGCTCGCGCTCAGCGGCCTTTCTTATGTTGTTACTGTGAGTATCACGCTTTGGGTACTCTTAAGGGCCCGTAATAATCCGTATCGCGGGTACCCCGCGCCCCGGCTAGGACAGCGTCGCGCGGCTCGCGCTCATCGGCCTTTCTTATGTTGTTACTGTGAGTACCACGCTTTGGGTACTCTTAAGGGCCCATAATAATCCGTATCGCGGGGACCCCGCGCCCCGGCAAGGACAGCGTCGCGCGGCTCGCGCTCAGCGGCCTTTCTTATGTTGTTACTGTGAGTACCACGCTTTGGGTACTCTTAAGGGCCCGTAATAATCCGTATCGCGGGGACCCCGCGCCCCGGCAAGGACAGCGTCGCGCGGCTCGCGCTCAGCGGCCTTTCTTATATTGTTACTGTGAGTACCACGCTTTGGGTACTCTTAAGGGCCCGTAATAATCCGTATCGCGGGGACCCCGCGCCCCGGCAAGGACAGCGTCGCGCGGCTCGCGCTCAGCGGCCTTTCTTATGTTGTTACTGTGAGTACCACGCTTTGGGTACTCTTAAGGGCCCGTAATAATCCGTATCGCGGGGACCCCGCGCCCCGGCAAGGACAGCGTCGCGCGGCTCGCGCTCAGCGGCCTTTCTTATGTTGTTACTGTGAGTACCACGCTTTGGGTACTCTTAAGGGCCCGTAATAATCCGTATCGCGGGGACCCCGCGCCCCGGCAAGGACAGCGTCGCGCGGCTCGCGCTCAGCGGCCTTTCTTATGTTGTTACTGTGAGTACCACGCTTTGGGTACTCTTAAGGGCCCGTAATAATCCGTATCGCGGGGACCCCGCGCCCCGGCAAGGACAGCGTCGCGCGGCTCGCGCTCAGCGGCCTTTCTTATGTTGTTACTGTGAGTACCACGCTTTGGGTACTCTTAAGGGATCGTAATAATCCATCGTAAGTCCATTTACAGATTTTTCGACTTGGGTGCTAACCAGTGACGTCACAATCTGCGAGCGTCATAGTAAATGACAATTGTTTCATATGAAGGTGCGGGGCCCGTAATAATCCGTCGTAAGTCCTTTTACAGATTGGTTGACTTGGGTGCTAACCAGAGGGGTAGGCACGTAACGTTTCGAACACGCGTTAGGACAATTCAACTGTCATATTTCCATAAAATATTGACATTTGGATCTACTTAACATACGTACAATGTGTTACGTGATCGACCTGCAAAAATACAGTCAATCTAATGGCAATTTATTCCTTTGAAAGCAACGGAATCTTTCCTTTTAAGTCGGTTTTAAATTAAAGTAGTATATCTGGTTGCTCTTTGCGGTCAATTTGAACTAGTTTTAATGAAAAATGGTGGAATTTAAATAGCTTCAAGTTAATACAAATTAAAAGTGAACCATAACTTTAAAGTGTGCCCTTAATCCTTATCTTGAACTAAATTAGTCTAACGCAGCCGTCACTAAGACGCAATTAAAGTATTACGAGCCAGTATATTGACTTCACACTTCGTCGTACTTACTATTTATTTTGTGCCTCTCTATTATTCATTTTTATGAATTCAATACCAATATTACAATTGTGTCTGTATATTTAAATCTAATACTGAAACACTCTTATTCTTCTCTTATTCCTTTATTACAAATACTTACAAAAAACGGCAAGTAGATTGTACAAAAGATGTTAGATACTTAGTACGTATTCGCTCTCGATTATTTCAAGTTATAGAGTTAGCGTTACATTTTGCTGGTAGAGAACTAGACCCAAAACATCAATTAAAGGCATGCTTATTATTAACATCAAAAGATAGATACAAATTAGGTATAGGTCCACGATATATTCGACAACTCGACGAACACATCAATATTGTAATTTTGACGATACCTAGTGGTTGATATATTTGTGTTCTTTTGTTTTGTTTTTCTAATTTCTTTTATCGTGTTATCTTACATTTGTTGACATTGTCTTAATATTATGTCTTTATTTTTCTTTGTTTTTGACGACCGTGATAAAAAAACTTATTTTTTTGATATGTATGCAAATTTGGAATGTATTTTTAATAATCTAATCCAATCTAATTATATTAATACTGCATTACTGATGCTGGTAATACCAACTTTATTAATTTTGCATTATTGCAAGTATGCCATTTTGAAGATGGGTTTTTCAGATTACTATCTGGCACTGAGATTTTTTTCACACTAGATGGCAGCACGGTGTTAGTCGGCCTAGGTGTCAAGATCCACCTAAAATAATTATATAACCATCATGAATTAGCATTGTGAATTTTGCTGATGAAATAACTATAATGGGTTTTGAAAACCGTGATAAAAATACTGCATGTTATTATATTATGTGTACTGTGACAGCATGCCCTAATTCTGTTTTTATTCTCCTGTCACGGAGGGTGCTTAGTCACGGTGACATGAGTAATTAGAATATTACAATAATCTTTTAATTTCTACAGACCATTGTTTTTATTACAACATTTATATTTTAACAGTAGAGATAATCGAGTTACATTTCAGTCTTAAGACGAAAAACATGGGAAAAAAACTTTTTTTTTTCCAATATTTATTTTATTTATTTATTCTCACAAAATAAATTCTTGATAAAAGCTAGGGCCAGCAATTAAATTATTTAGGCAACGAATGAAAATGCCAATTTTATCTCAAAAGTTACCATTCTTTCATTCGTATAATTAAAAGTGCTACGTTTAACTGCGGCCAAATGTACTAATGAATTAACAACTTATTAGAGCACTCGCTCAAGCTCGTGCTTCGTAATTATAATTACCACCGTGCAACGATCACTTGTATCCCTTAGTTAATAATCCAGGTGAATAAAAACTATTATAACTTGTAAAGAGTTAAAAATGGTTTTGTCACCTCAACACACTTAATGTTAATTATCAACATTTATTTATGTTTATTTCATTCCGTGCTCGCCCAACCGCCAATAAAACTTATCTTCAAAATTGAATTAATGTAACGTCACAACATACGAGGGATTAATTGTTATTTTATTCAAATGCTATTATGCACGGGAAAATGGTTCTAAGTAACATTAAATTGCACCCAATTACTGCCCTTTTTCGTGAACATCGAAAATTAGGATGCACTGATAAAAAATTAAAAACAGAACGCACTCGACAATTTTAAATTTGCGGCGCTATCATCGCTGCTTATTAAGAATTGACTTAAAATTAAGATTATTTTCAATTTTACCATCCGTAAACGTATTTTTGTAATTTCAAAACAAAAGACTACGTTTGACAAATTTATTTTTGCTGTTACCCGCGGTGATATTATCGAATTAATATTATAGTTTTGGTATCATGGAAATGTTTGTTACAGATTTCGGCAACTGAATCTGTAATTGTGTACAGCAAATATTTCAATTTTGGCACGCGGTTGGCATAATGCATATATATGCTGTTGTTTAGGAATAAAGTTATTTTTAATGACCTACCCCTAATATAGTTATTTTTATTAACCTACCTATAATCTTCAGAAATATTTTGGAATGCGTCCCAAAAATTACTCCATGAAGTAGTAACGGCCACTTACTAGTAAGGGACAAATACTTTATAACTGACATAAACGCGATCATGTTAGCTAGGCTGGCTCGACTTTAATCCCTCCCGGTAAAAAATAAATACATTGGCTTTGAAAGTTCCATAGAGTGAACTACATTAAGTACAATTTACTTTTACAAGAAACAAATCTATGTAGATTGATATTTAACATGAGCTGACCCCATAAAAAACCTTTTAACGATACAATTGATTCCGTGAGTTTTTAACAATTTTTATAATGTTCAATTGACAATATTAACCGAAATTTTACTTTAGCGTCATAATACTAGAGTTTATTTTATTGAAATTGATTGTCTCACAGAGTCTAATAGTTTCAATGCCTTGTAACAAGAGACGCTAGTATTTACCTATTCATTTTCAAAAAAGGAACTTAACGCCCAAATCGGCGCACTAATCCTGAACAAAGAGAAAAATAAACGGCTTTATATAATTCAACACATTTATTGATACCGCTAAATTATATTCAACAGCACCTTAAGACTTTAAAAATAATGCTTATAATTGAGTGAAAGGACTTTTATTCCCTGTATGATATAACTTGGTACGCAGAAGGGAAAAAAATAAAAAACAGCTCCCTTCTTTTTTCAAATTGTAATTCGTAGGTTCAAATATCGAATGCGGCGTTCTTATTTCAAAACATCAGCGAGGTGTCATTGGACACTCCCTCCTTTGTACGGCAGATCGAAAGTTCGGAATAGACAAATGCTGCGACCCTTAAGAAACAACTGATGACGCATTACAATTTAATGATATTAATTTCTTTTAAATCTGGTCTGCGAGCTCTTTCTATAACGTCTGTCTCAAACCCCTTACATGCTCATGCCACAAAAAACACATGCTTAGTACCTACTCAACTACTACATAATATTATACTTATAAAAAATATTACATAAACATTGTGAAAAGGAGAGTATATACAAATAACTCACTCTTGCTCTCGCATACTTATTAGAACTGGATGGATGCCTTATCCACAGCAATAAATGATATGATATGGCAATCATCTCAAGGCAGCAGATCAAATTTTGTCTGCGAGTTAAATACCAAATTAATTCTGTAATATGAATGTACTACAATCGAATGCAATATTCTAAGTATTCTCTTTGCCAAAGAGAAATGATATGTCACATTCTGGAAACACAAAAACCAGTTTTTGTGGAATTGAAACTGAACAAAACCGAAGTAGGTACTAACTTTTGAAACACATAGCGAGCAAATTATTTAAAGACTTGCAAATATAATGCAATTATTTACTGGAGATGCCACGAATTTTGATTTTTCCGAATAAGTACCGAATATTGGGTTAGGCTCTCGGCCGAACACTTACTACTACATTACTTTTAGTTGCGGAATACCTTTAAAAAAATCACCTATTCGGGATGACTACGTTTTTAGTAAAGACAATAAACTGGCAAATTGTTTGCTTTGTAACAGCAAACAATTTTTTTTGCGTTTTTTTATGACTTGGTATTAGTTATTCGGCCGATTGGCTCGCAATATTCGGCTAAATACCGAATAGTAAAAAAAGTTGCCGAATAGGCCGAATACCGAATGATAGCCGAGAATATTCGCGGCATCTCTATTGTTTACATTGTGATTGTAAATTTTATAAATTATGTAATTCGATTGAAAGAGCCCGTGTGAGTAATTAATTATACCATTTTCAATTAACTGCCGTGTCAATAACACAGTTCCGTGTTAAATCAGTTTAATAAATTAGTCAGTTACGAGTAATTTATGTTTCCGCGAATTGTATTTTTCCCTGTATTATTTACGAACTTCCGCCCGCGACTTCGCCTGCGTTGACGCGGGGTAAAAACTATCTTACATCTTAATCCAGGCAATAAACTAAAAAAACTCGTGCAAAATTTCATCCAATGAGTAACAAACATACAAACATCCAAATATTCAAACATCCAAACATCCATATGGTTTGTATGATTTTCGGGATATAATGTTTTAATCCTTTGTTTTAATCTGGGTTACAAATTATCACTATGCCGAATTGCATCTAAATCTTTCGGTATTTTTTATGTGATTGATTAAGTAGGTATAGTTTAAATTATTTGAACTGAGCTCATGAATGGCCACTGTACTGAGCTCATGAAAAGCCTTTGTTTGCCTTTTTCCTTTGTAATAAAATGTTACCGCCGCGTAAAATGTTCATTGACTAATGAACTCTATCTCCTAAGACAATAGATTCCAAATTAGCTACGAGATAAAATACCACACACTGCGCCTTGTTTTTCGCTCGCTAGGAGCGGGTTGTTTTATCTTTTAGTCCATTTTGAATCTATTGAATAAGACGATAGAGTCATTATACAATGAACATTTTATGTGGCGCTAACCTTTCTATTGCAAAAAATGGCACGCGTCCGACCACACAGTCGTATTGTTCGACTTGAATGCTATTGTTCTGATGATAAGAAGATCAGTCCAGTTCAGAAAATCTCAACTATACCTACCTGACAACTCCAGTCATATTGCTAATCGATGATATCAAGTCCATCACACAGTCGCTGTGGCCGAAATCGGTCATGACAGCATCATCATTATCATCATTACATGACAACTATCTAAATATCCATTTATCACTACATATTTAGTATACAACAAAGTTGCTTCCCGCTGTCTGTCCCTATTGTATGCTTAGATCTTTGAAACTACGCAACGGATTTTAATGCGGTTTTTTAATAGATAGAGTGATTCAAGAGGAAGGTTTATATGTATAATATAGTACCTGTGCGGGTCGCTAGTACTTAATATTATATAGTAGGATTATTTTTTACAAACGAACTATACCTACTCAAAAGAATGTTATGTCTTAAATAGTACTTATACCAACTTTCTAACGTAAACGAATTTACAGGCGCAAACTTAGTAAAACCGATTATACAATTTAAGTCCCGTAATTTCGCGTATCCGTGCATGGACTTAGCAATTTTGAAATTCGAATCGAATGTTTTTAAATGTCGCCTAAATGGTGTTCGAATAGTCGTCACTTTAACACCTTGGAATCGAATTACAAATTATATTTGCCAGTATCACATTCCTTATTTTGAACACAATAAGGTCTATAGTGGCTTGCTCATTAGTTCCTGATGGGTTGGTTTCGTTCTTTTGTCGTTATAATCTGTAGCTTTCTTTAAAGATAGCATCGACAGGTAGAGATTAGGGGCGATTTGGAATCGGTATTTTTGTTATGCAACGTTTCGCAAGGAATGGCGCCGAATGAACTCAGATACTTAGTTCTGGGAAAATAACAGTTATTTAAAACTATCCTTGTTAGCTACTCAACCTCTTTTGTTGCATCAAAGACAGGTCAATCTTAGTTTACTATTTTAACCTACTATTCGACGCTGTAACCCTGCTTTCGTTATAACCTGCCGATTCTCAGTTGTTTTCTTCCTAAATACCGCATCGTGGACATTTCATAAGGGTCGGACACGACTTCTAGCGGCGAGGCGTTGGCGCTGACGTACCGCCTATTGCCCCGAGTTGCGTTTAGGTTTATTATTGTCACATCGGACTAGGGTTGCCAACCGTACCATATTATATAGTATTCTACCATATTTTGACTCTTTGTACTATATACTGAAGAAAAAAAATAGTACGCAAAAATTACGGCCTTACGAAATGCTTTAAATTGACTAGGTTCAATTTTACCAAATAGCAACATTGCCCAGCCAAGTACTATATTTTTTACAGTGTAGGTACTGTTTTACTACTTTTTGGAGATTTTTTTCTGGAAAATACTATATCTCTCCAAAAAAAAGTTGGAAACCCTACATAGGAAGTTTGTATGGATTTGTTTTACTGTGACTAAGTGGTACATAAATCGTACCACTCATCGTTGTCTGGAAGAGATCGCTTCAAAAGCGATAAGCCCGCTGTTGTGAACATTATATATATTTAATCTGCTCTTGTTACATGTTAATGTCTTATTGCAATAAAGAATATACGGATTGACTGTAAATAATAATTCGCACTTTTTGACGCTGAATGTGCCTGCATTGAGTGCTCTTTTTTTTTAGAAACACAGAATATTTGTGAATAAATTAAAAAAGCATCGTTAATACGGCTAATAGGAGCATTAACCGTTTTTAGAATACAGAGTGCTCCCGCACGTTTCGGGGTAATGCGTTATCCAATTACAACTAACCCGCGCTTTACATAAAATAAACATTAGCGCGTGCCGTCGTCGTGGGTACACCCTGTATGACTGACACGGGTGAGTCGTTTGTGAAACGTCAGATTCAGATTCAGAGGCTCTAGTATAAGTTTTACCGAAACAAAACGTTGCGATCGCGTTTGCGTTTTACCCTCACTTTGTATGGGATTTGACAGCTAAACGTAGACGCGGTCGTAACGTTTTGTTTCGGTAAAACTTATACTAGAGCCTCAGATTCATTTACTCACAGATTACGGTGAGATTGCCAAATCCGTTGTGCACGGTTTGAACTAAGAGACATAATACCATATGTGTAATTACTAAAGCATTATTTTCTTTGACGTAAACCATGCACATAACGGATTTGGCAATCTCACCGACTTATAAATTACATTTCAATTTAAAGGAATCCCTACCTATTGTGATCGTCAGTAACACAATAAAAATAATTAGAATAATAATAACTAACAATTGAAATATAACTTGCTATGTCCACTTAATTAAAATTTATGTCAGACTACGTTGTCTACTAGTACTCCAGGCAAAATACGGTTTTGAAAAACATTAATTTATAATAGCATTCTTTTTGTTGATTTCATTTTAAAATTTTATTCTAAGATGATTTATTCAAGAATCCGGCAAACTTTCCACCCGGAAGTAATTATGTAGCTTTAAATGAAGCATTCATTGTGTTTTTTTGTACGATTTATATTGAATATTATAGAGTAAATGTAAATGAACCAAAATAAAGACAAACATGTTTATTAATATTTTTTCTGACTTTTTAGAAGCTAGTTAATTTATCATTTTTTTGATGTCTGAAATTTTGTCGGATTTTGTCGCTGGGTAACTATTTAATTGATAATATATCCGTTACACATCAAAAAGAAGCTATTATAAATTATTTCCAAAATTGACATTTTTTCCATACAAGTTGTCAGTTCATTGACTGGACTATAGACGGTCGCCAACAAGCCCCACCGACCGAGCGACATTTTTTTTTTTTTTTTTTTAATGATATAGGAGGCAAACGAGCAGTCGAATCACCTGATGGTAAGCGATAATCGACGCCCATGGACACTTACAACACCAGAAGAGTTGTAGGTGCGTTGCCGGCCTTTAAGATGGGAGTACGCTCTTTGCTCTACCTTGGTCCGGACCGACCGTGTGCGTACGAAAACAACTACACGGCCGGACCAATGTCGCTCGGTCGGTGGCGACCGTCTAGACGTTTTATTGGCTAGCTGCCCGAAGAGCTCTGCCCGCGTATGGCCTGCAACACACTGGCGCGACCTGCGGTGGCGGTCAATATTAAATTTGAAGTTTACTATGGTCCGCCGCGGTCAGGCCGCGCCAGTGTGATGTGAGCAGATAACATATAGCCATCTTGAAGGTTAATTCTATAGGTGGAAGAGTTTTTGCAACTTACAAAGCTACCAACACTCACAAAAGCTACCTACACAATCACAAACGTCGTACTTTATCTGTCGTTAGCTGGAGTTTCGGAGATTTTAACATAAGCACAATATATTTCCCTTTTTTATTTGTGCCTGATTTATTTTTTGATGTTTTAAAATTAGATATTTACCTACGACTACGTCTAACCTCAAAGTAATTTATCTATTTAGATTATCAGTTCAATTATGTCTATATCTACAGAGTGTACCAAAAATGGGGTGTAAACCGATCAAGGGCATAACAGGTATCGTGTTCTGATAAGAAAAACTTTGCTTTTTTTTGCGCGTTTTTTTTTTTACTTTTCTATAGAGCGATGGCCGACTGGGGCGACGTGCTCCGTACAAATGTAAAAAAAAACAGAACATGATACCTATTCTGCCTTGCTGCTACCTGTTTTGCTGTTCTGTTCTTGATCGGTTCACACCCCATTTTTGTTACACCCTGTATATACGAAAAGTAGCAACGGAAATGGGTAAAGCTGGGAAATCGTTCTATAAGGTGGTTCGCCTTCCATACAACACGTTAATTGACGAACTAGACTACTAGACTATACACTTTTATAAACTATAGTTAATTGAGAAAAATTGTTGTCCCAAAGTATCACGTGCCACACTAATTTCTCAAATTATTCCAGTTTATACAAGTTTATTCTAGGAAATGGGGAATTTCGCGCAAATGGAAAGCCAATTTATGAAAGTTTGTTACATTAGTTTCTGAAAATATCACGCCCCTAGCCTTCGAATGTCAAATAAAGTTTTGTCTGGAAAGCGAACCACCTCCATAGATAATTTTAATTTCAATTTTTTTGGGTGCCTCCTTAACAGGCTATTTTCGTCTATCACAATTAAATCTTGAAAGTATGTTATTTCTATAGTTTTGACTTTAGGAAATACGAATAAAATATTATTTTGTTATGAAAACATAAGAAATATTTTTAATTTCAAAATTAAAATCGTATATTTATCTGTATGTCACGTGACCAAAAACGCTGACTGCCATTTTGTCTTCTGTGAGTGACGTCAGAACAGCAAATACTAAAACAAGTTTTCGGTGTAAACAACAACAAAATGTTAAAAAATATTTATATTGTGGACTCAAATTGTATTTATTTAGATTTGATACGCAATTTTCGTCATCTACGATGGAGGTTGGATTTGTAAAAGCTGACAATACAAATCTACCGAAAATAGCAGTAATGATTGCAAAGTTCTTTGCGTATTTAGGGTATCTCAGAAATAAGGAACACTTTAATCCAATTTACATATTTATTCCATTTTACGTGTACAAGGCATCTCAGCAACCAAACTTATAATTCACCAACCAAACTTATATTTCGCCAACCAAACTTATATTTCGCCAACCAAACTTATATTCGCCAACCAAACTTATAATTGCTATCACAAGCCTCCAAACTTATACTAAAGAACTCAATTTAAATTTAACACGGTTAACAAAACTTATAGCGAAGCAACACTATTATTTCTAACTTTCGCACGTCCGCTCCGTTCGAACGCTCAGGCTTTGACTCTACATATTTCCTATACACACCGACTCTACATATATACATACCGACTCTACATACCGGCTCTACATTCCGGCTCTACATACCGGCTCTACACACCGGCTTCACATAACGACTCTACATTCCGGCTCTACATACCGGCTCTACATACCGGCTCTATATATTGGCTCTACATATCGGCTCTACATATACGACTCTACATATACGACTCTACACATACGACTACATATACGACTCTACATAGACGACTCTACATATACGACTCTACATATACAACTCTGCATATCGTATAAACGTGACATGAAAAATGTATGGAATGGAATAAAATCATGGGGTCAAATAGGAAATGCCAACAAACTGTCCTGCAGTTTGGCAGAAGAAAATACTGTAAAACAAGGGTTGTTTAAGTGAATATTTTTTTCTTATTCTTATTCTTAATACTCGTACAACAATTATGGCTAGAGAGAGAAATAAATTAATTCACTAGCGCAAATGAATCTACACTTCATACGCGTATAATTTGAAATTATTAACAACCGCTGGTTAAAAATGGTAGTGTAGCAAGAGCATTTCATTAGTAATGTCCACTTTAAAATTAAGTCACAAGAATTTATTATCGAGATTACTGAGAGCTTGCTTAACTGTAAACCGATAAATGATACCTGTGTAAAAATAGAATTAAAAAAAAGACAAAAAGGTAATTCTTTTTGGATTATTAAGGATAAATATGTGCAGGCGTGTACCTACTTACAGGAAGTATCTTCGTCATCCCACTTCTGAGATTTAGGGTATCTCAGAAATAAGGAACACTTTAATCCAATTTACATATTTATTCCATTTTACGTGTACAAGGCATCTCAGCAACCAAACTTATAATTCACCAACCAAACTTATATTTCGCCAACCAAACTTATATTTCGCCAACCAAACTTATATTCGCCAACCAAACTTATAATTGCTATCACAAGCCTCCAAACTTATACTAAAGAACTCAATTTAAACTTAACACGGTTAACAAAACTTATAGCGAAGCAACACTATTATTTCTAACTTTCGCACGTCCGCTCCGTTCGAACGCTCAGGCCAGAATGTCCCGGCTCGCCGGTTGTTACCTTGAGAACCCCACTCTGTCGTCAGAACGGCCGGTGCCACTACCCTTTATTTCTGCATTAATTCAATTAATAGAAATCGTGTAGTTTTATTTAACGAAACCTTACACGTATAATACAGATTTCTTTTCTGCTGAATGCAGAAATATCAAAACAGTTTTGTAAGTATATTCTGTTTCATTTTCTGAAACTATATTAGAACAATATAATATTGTATATTTCCGATGATAAGTTTACATGTTTTGAGGAGTCTTCAACGTTGAACTATTACAAGTTGGCGCAACACACCAACTATAACGAGTATGAGAGCTCATTTTTAGTTAGAAAATCCATGAAAAATCAGAACTATCAGAAGGCATAGATTAGAAGTAACAGAAGTACATGCACATTTGACGTGTATCTTCTCAGTAGTCTGTGGTTTGTTATTGCAGTTATGACGTCACGATAATGGCGGCTGCCTTTTTGGCCCGAATATATAATGTTCAAATTTCAACCATTATTTATTTGCTTAAAGCGATATTATTTTGAGGACCAAAAATACCAGTTGACTAATCTATGCGAACATTTTAAAATATATTTTAAAAAATCGTAGAATAGCCTATTACATAAAACATGTTTACTAAGTACGTGTAGAAAAAACGCACCGAATTTAGTCGAACGGGCAACCTTTTGTCTCATTCCAACATCGCTCATAAGCAAGTTAATTTATCGTCTAATTACACACATATCTGTTTGTCTGTCCGTCCATATGCAAATGTGACCAAACGCACAACCAAACTTCACAACCAAAACGGCATAACTAGACCAGTCAATAATAAACCTTATTTGCCGCAAGTTTAAGGTTGAAAATAGAGACGATGGTTGGTGTTAGAAGTTTTTGAAAGATTATAATCTAATAGCATCCAAATCGGCACAACTGCCAAACTAGAACTGTCAAAAAGTAACCTTATCACTAAAAGTTTTAGATTGAAAATAACAGTGGTGGTTGGTGTTTGATGTTTTTGTTTATAAGTTGTATGGCGACAATTAAATTGAGTAAGGTATATTAATTGTTTTTTGGTAATAAGGGTAGATAAGGCTTTAAACATCGTCTTATTGATAGTGCCACGTGGCGACGAGTTAGGGCTCCGTTAGAAAATTACCAAGAAACTTATACTTACCTATGGATATTAGTTTGTTGCCGAAAATCTGAAACGCATTAAGAGTCCGCAGTAAGCTCGATTCTCCATACAAACGTAGTTACGCTCTCATTTGAAAACTACGTGTTGGATTGTAACGAAACTTTGCATATACAATGACTGAGGTATATCTATGTCTGTAATTAGTTTATATGGTTTCAGTTTATAAGACAAACGAAATACAGCAAAAACTAGTTTTGTATGAAAAACTCAAATTCGCTGTATTTTTTTTTACTATGGTATCTGTAGATACATAATTTAATTACAGACATAGATATACCTCACGTTATTGTATATGCAAAGTTTTGTGACAATCCAACACGTAGTTTTAAAATGAGAGCGTAACTACGTTTGTATGGAGAATCGAGCTTACTGCGGACTCTTAACTAATATAAATTCGGGTTATCTATAAGATAATGAGGAGCTTGATATGACTCTTGAGAAGCGACATGCGCGTTGCTGACCCTTTATAGATTTGCGGATTGTAGTTGTATTAACCTGAAAACCTGTAACTGGCTATATAGTTTTACTATTGTGTTTATAAATATGTTGCGCTGTTAATAAATATCACACGCATCTTTCCTGTTCATATCATTTCTCACGCAGTCCATCTTACCTTTTTCTTGGTCTACCTCTTCTTCTCATACAACCCTCCACATTCATACCTAATGCCCTTCTAGTAACATGACTATCATGCCGTCAGTCAGTGGGCGTAGTATGGTTACCATTTTATCACTTATCGTTGTGGTAAAGACGCCCATCACGCTCTGACAAGTATGCGAGTGCGAGAGTGACGGATGCCTTATCCACAACGATAAGTGACAAAATGGCAACCGTGCTACGCCCGCAGGTGACAACCAAAACTCACTAAGTAACAAATACGTACTTAAATCAAAGGTCGTATCTCGATATCGACTACGTACCGAAATACGAGGTTTTGAAGAACAGTGGCAGTTTTGATAGTGACTTTTGGTTGTCAACAGGCGATGTAGTGTCATGAGTATGATGGTGAGGTGGGACACAGCGAAATATCATCCCACTCGAATGTGGAGCAGCCCAACTGGGGAAGCACCTCCGCCTCGCAGGAGACCACAGCCATAATAACACTACTACTTGCTCTGTAGTAGTATCGTGTTCCTGGAGGTGAGCAAGGTCGCCAGAGCTCCCGGGGATGCGTTGTGTTGAGAGCGAGGGAATTTGTTCCTTCAGCTGTCAACACGCCGAATCCTCAAACATATATCAAGGGTCGGCAACGCCCATGTTACTCCTTTGGAGTTGCATGCGTCTATAGGCTGCGGTGTCCGCTTACCATCAGGCGGGCCGTACGCTTGTTTGCCACCGTCGTTGTATAAAAAAAACATCATGACGACCGGTTAGCCTAGTGGGTAGTGACGCTGCCTACGAAGCTGAAGGTCCTGGGTTCGAATCCCGGTAAGGACAAATATTTGTGTGATGAGCATGAATATTTGTTTCTGAGTCTTGGATGTTTTCTATGTATTTAAGTATTTATATCTATTAAATATATCGTCGTCTAGTACCCGTAACACAAGCCTTATTGAGCTTACTATGGGGCTAGTGCGATTTGTGTAAGATTGTCCCCATATTTATATTTATTATTATTATTTATTATCCCTCCGCATAACGTGTCCATACCACCGAAGACGATTTGCTCTCAGCTTTTCAGTTATCGGTGCTACTTTCAGGCTTCCTCTTATACACGATGATTCTTAATTCGTGATCAGGAGTCGAAAAATATTGATAAACAGCCAAAACAGATTTCAATGGATGAGGTCTCATGCAATGAAATCACGGTTTAGTTCATTCAATTTAACGATAATGCTAACACTAATGTCCACTCAATGTTTGGTCACCCTACATTTCTTGAAGTTAAGTAGATACGTCAAACACACATACGTAAAATTTTCGCAAACTACCGTTAGGGTGCCAACGATTTTGAATTATAAAGTAATTCCTTATTCAGTTTAATCAGAAAAAAAGAAAGTTTGTTTTAAGTAACTTCGAGTTAAATGTGTTTGGTTTCAATTACAAAATTAGAAAAAAATACTCCTGATCACGAATTAAGAATCATCGTGTTTAGGTGTACTCATTTCTTATACGATCTATTCTCGTCACGCCACACATCCATCTCAACATTCTCATAATCTCGTTTCATCCGTTACCTTTGCCACCCAACATTCCGCTCCATACATGATGACAGGTCTTATAAAGGTCTTGTTTTTCCCGTTCAGTCGAAGGGGCATTCAGCCTTCGCAGATTGTTCCCGTAACCTGTCGCCATTTCATCCATCCTGCGCTGATTCGGTTTCTAACGTCACGGTCAATATCGCCATTACATTGTTCATTAAAATATTTCTTACTAGCTTCCGCCCGCGACTTCGTCCGCGTGGACCCGGGATAAAAACTATCCTATATTTTAATCCAGGCTATAAACTATCTTCGTGCAAAATTACATTCAAATCGGTTCAGCCGTTTAAGCGTGATTGAGTAACAAACATCCAAACATCTAAACTTTCGCATTTATAATATTAGTAGGATTTCGCGGATACATGTTCGCACGACATTGTTTGACGCCATTTTGAAGGAATTGCCCGTTCGGTCCGATTATCGGTGCGAGCGTGAGAACGCAATTCAGACCGATTTTTCTTGATCATTTAAAAGTTGATCAACTAAAATCGCCTCGTGAGAACGCCGCATAAGAGACGCGAGGTATCAAAAATCGGAGCAGACCGGCAGCGTTTCGCCATCGAGCTCTATGGGCAAAAAATTGGAGAGACCGCCGAAATCGCAAAACATGTGTTCAGTTTTTGATCTGCTGATTTTCAAGCCCACCACAAGATATTGGTTTTCCATGTATTAATTAAATAAAATAACTACAACTTAGAAAAGTTGAAAAACACCCGACATTTTCATTTCAAAGTTCAATATCTCAAAAACGGCTGAACAGATTTTGATGAAACATAGCTAAGAACACTCGGGATCACATCAGCTTTCGAATAAAAGAAACCGCATTCAAATCGGTCCATCCGTTTGGGAGCTACGATATCACAGACAGATACACAGATACATAGACACGAGAGCGCCATTTACGGAAGACTCGACCCAAACCATCCTATACTTATACCATCTTATACTTAAAATGGCCAGGGCCAGTTATACTGCACACAATGTGACCGGACATTTAAAACTAAGTTCGGCTTTGCGAGCCATATACGTGCTCATCAGAGAAAGTTGTGAGGGTCGCCGTCGTCGGATACGACAAGGAGGACTATATATATACATAGACACACAGATACACAGACACGTTATGGCTCCTCTATATGATGGCCCATCCTAATGGCCCACTAGGATGGGCCAGCGTGTGGAGAGGGTAGTGGTGTCAGATGGCTTATGGCGCGGCGATGTCTTTCTCCGTCTAACGCATAGTTGCGTCCTGTACGATGGGTCGTGATGGCCCACTGTATAGAACAGGCTTTAAACTTATAACACCCCTCTCTTTGCGTCGGGGGTTAAAAATTGGTTGGGCCGCTAAATCAATAAGAATTGACACATCACATTACCGGCGGTAATAATTGAAATAGATGGGTACAAAAGATCTATAAGAAGTACATATAATTATAACATCAATCTTTGGGTAGATTCGGCAGCGCAGTTAGTGCAGCAGTAGGTACGCAATGGACCGGAAATGGATGGCTGCAATGTAATCCAAATCCAAAGACAATACGTTTTAAAAAAAAATACAATTACAAAACATTTCAAGAATAAATGCTAGTGGCTCTAATGATAAAAGAGAGGTAGATATAGGTAATAAGCCCTCAAAAAGTGGCAGACAAAAACTGAGTCAATTGCACTAACATGCCTCACTTTCATAACATAACATTCATAACATATATTAGAGATATACGAAATTTACAAACAAGGCTGATTCAATTCTTAGTTAGTAAAAAGGTTAAGAAAGATTGTGAAAAAGATTATGATAAAATATTTCCCTTATGTAAAATTTTACCGATAGACAAGAAAGTCACATACCTCTTAGGTTTAGAGCATTATTACAGTGAAAAGTACAAATTATTAATTAACAATAAATATAATACTATGAGTGTAAGAGAAAAAAAAATAGTACAGCCGAAAATTAAAAACTATTATGGCAAAAGAAGTTCAAAGTACCTAGTACCAAAAATATTCAATAAAATTAGTTTACTAAGAGAAAATCCTAAATTAAGTAAATCTATGATAAAAACTAGACTAAAGGAATGTCTTCTCGACTTTTCATGATTGTGTGGGTGTGTGTGTATGTATGCATATATATATATATATATATATAATTTCTTTGGTATGGGGCCCACGAAATTGTTACCTAATTTATCTTATAAGATGAGTTTAATAGGTTAAGTTAAGTTGTATTAAAATGTAGCGCGTCTCGCCATCAAACGTAACAGTTTGGCGAGAATATAATTGTATAGTATGTAAGTTTTCATTAGAATAAATACAAAAAAAAAAAAAAACTTTCGCGTCGTCAATGGAAACATATGCCATCAGATTTGGTTGCCATTTGAAACACCGTATCACGTACCGGAAGGCGCAGCGTGGGAAGGCCCCCCACAAGGTGGACTGATGACCTGGTAAAGGTCGCGGGAGTCCGCTGGATGCGGGTGGCGCAGGACCGGTCATTTCGGGGAGGCCCATGTCCAGCAGTGGACGTCTTTCGGCTGATATGATGATGATGATTTCGTAAAGACAACTTAGGTATCTACCACTTTTTTATATTACATAATTGAGTGGCTCCGTGAGCTGTAGAATTCACAGGCTGTCCTATTTTTTTCTGTAATATTGGATCGAGAAAAAAAACTATGGAAATGCGTCCAGTAGAGGAGAACAGTCGGCCACCTGGACATCCGGATTTACAAAAGAATTTCGCCCCAAACTGAAACGAAGAACAAGGAACATGGGTTTAATTATATGCGTGTAATTGTTTGTCTCGAATAAATATTTGAGTTTGAGAGCCTCGTTAGCTTCAATAAATAACTTGGATTTCATGCATGAATAAATACTATGACTTTCTGAAACGAACTTTTCAGTCGTTTATACATTCATTTGTTTATTCTCCAACATTCAGAATAAAAAAAATAAGCGTGCTACGTCATCTAATAACGACGCGACCCAAAGTCCGTTATTAGGGTCCTATCTGGTGGCCATCGCTAATTCTAACGCGATAATATCGCCCGACATTTCGGGGGTCGTCTGCTTAAAAACTCATTATAATTCATGCTTAGGTCAAAAATTATACTGTTAATTTAATTTATTTGTTTTATGCACGATATGGCGCGTGCTGGCGATTTTGCGCTGTTTTTACAGATGTTATGTTTTACCCATAATTTAGCGTGTTACCAATATTCAATTTGAAATATGTTAATCTCCAAAAACTTGGCATATTGAGTGAGTAGTTGTCGCGGGAACGTCAATTGCCGAAAAACTAAAAGCTTTCCAAATTGGATCCTTTCAAATATCATTTTAAAATACTCTTAAAAGTAAATCCTCACATCTCAGAAAACATAGAAAAATTTAGATTTGTCATATTAAGGGTGCGACTACACCGCTGCTCAAAATACGCTAACGCACCGTAAAACGCAGCAAAATGTATGAAGAATACGTGACGCATACGACACGTCAACGCGTATACGCAGCGTTAATTACCGGTGTGGGCGCTCCCTAAGAGTCACGAAAATTTTGACGCAGATGTTTTAATTAAATAGGTTAGGTTAGTATAAGGCCTGAATCACACTGGCGCGGCCTGCGGTGGCGGTCAATTGTAATGACCCCTAATGACAAGTTTACTATTGACCGCCGCGGCCAGGCCGCGCCAGTCTGTGAGAGGCTTTAATTCCTGGAGAATCAAAAATGCCTTCAGCGGAACATGGTTTTTGGAATGACTCTTAGGATTTATGTAGTGTACCCCACATCTCAATCGCTCGTGTGGCCACGACTTGGAGCGGAGGCGATACTCCGCTTGTTCTTCTGCGGGCGTAGCACGGTTGCCATTTTATCACTTATCGTTGTGGTAAAGACGGCCATCACGCTCTGACAAGTATGCGAGTGCGAGAGTGACGGATGCCATATCCACGACGATAAGTGATAAAATGGCAACCGTGCTACGCCCCCTGGAGTCACAAGCGGCCGTAGACTACGGTGCTCGTTTTCCACCAGGCAGTCTGTATGCTTGTTTGCTACCGTCGTAGTATTCAAAAATTCATTACTCCAAAAGAAAGAAGGCATAAAATATCCCTAGTGACGAAAATTCCATTCAGCTATCTCAAAGAATTACGAAGCTACAAACGTTTTAATATTGCTTATTACAGAGAGAAAAGCCTCTCAGTTAGTGACGTCACAAACTGCAAGCGTCACAGTAAATGACAATCGTTTCATATGAAGTTGCATTTTGCGAAAAAGGGACAGAACATACCCCTTCTTGAAACTTTATACGCACGGCATTCGCTCGTTAAACAACCATATCACATTGTAATTTTACAAAAAGCTATATCATGACATGTATTTACCTAACCTATCGTGAGCCGTCACATATATTTGCCTAACCTATCCGTGAACCTATCATGCGATTCGAACCATTTTTAGAGAGGACCACATGTCGGTATAGGACCAAAATACTAGCGCACAGCAAAATACGAGGCAAAGTCAGAAGAAAAGCTCATTGAAACACGCTTGAAGTAATGGCCACGTCATGTTAAGAGTCCGCAGTAAGCTCGGCCGAATTTCACCTTCCCACACAAACGGAGTTTCGTTCTCATTTTAAAACTACGTGTTGGATTGTGACGAAACTTTGCATATGCAATGACATGAGGTATACCTATGTCTGTTTATAATTAGTTTATATGGTTCCAGTTTATAAAACAAACAAAATACAGCAAAAACAAGTTTTGTATGAAAAACTTAAATTCGCTGTATTTTTATTACTACGGTATCTGAAGCTACATAAACTAATTACAGACATAGATATACCTCATGTAATTGTACATGCAAAGTTTCGTTACAATCCAACACGTAGTTTCAAAATGAGAGCGTAACTACGTTTGTATGGAGAATAGAGCTTACTGCGGACTCATAAGGCCCAAAGTTCACATGACTAGTCTTAAGAAACTAGGCAAACCTTCCTTAGGGCGATTGAGTAGCCACCTGAGAGATAACTCACCAATAGTGTGGCTGGCCGCGCTCGCGCATCGCCTCGCAACCTCGCTTAGCTTTGCTGGATACTCAGCCTTAACCTAAATGTCCGTCATCAACAATTACCTTTTTTTTCCGTGGAGAAAACCTGCGAACCAGGTGCCCAGCTTTTGGGGGAAGCATGGGTTATGTGGTATTTTTACCCACTAAAAACTCCACGTCAGCCGCCATCTGCACTTATTAATTCGGAAGACTAAGGCACTTGTCCCACCGCCGGCGAGTAAGCGAGTGTTACTACGTGCTACTCGCTCAAGCGAGTAAAAGCAAGTAAGAATTACTATGAGAGTACTCGCTACTCGCCGGCGGTGGGACAATAGTGCCTCAAGGATCTCAGTTTGAACGCACTAGAGCTCACCTCGCGCTTTTCCCCCGCGGGGTCGTTCTGGCCATATTTGTCGCCTTCTCTGGGTACATGGCCAAGAGCTGTGCCCCCTGCCACAAAAACCACTGGTTACCCCGGACTGAAGAAAACCCAAATAGATGTCTCGACGACCCAGAAGAGATAAGCCTGGCGAATAATGACGAGTAAAGTCGACACCAAATTAAATGAGAAAAGGCTAGAGAAGAGGTCCATTATTTTAGGGAGGTTTGGTTTTGCTTACTTAGATACCAAAAAACATGAAATTATAAGGTTTCGGTGACATCGAGCAATAATAATTTAACACGTCATTAATTCCTTTGCTACAGCTCAAACATACATTTTGCAAATGAATCCTATAACTTATATTACTTTCTATTAAGACGGCCATCACGCTCTGACAAGTATGCGAGTGCGAGAGTGACGGATGCCATATCCACGACGATAAGTGATAAAATGGCAACCGTGCTACGCCCCCTGGAGTCACAAGCGGCCGTAGACTACGGTGCTCGTTTTCCACCAGGCAGTCTGTATGCTTGTTTGCTACCGTCGTAGTATTCAAAAATTCATTACTCCAAAAGAAAGAAGGCATAAAATATCCCTAGTGACGAAAATTCCATTCAGCTATCTCAAAGAATTACGAAGCTACAAACGTTTTAATATTGCTTATTACAGAGAGAAAAGCCTCTCAGTTAGTGACGTCACAAACTGCAAGCGTCACAGTAAATGACAATCGTTTCATATGAAGTTGCATTTTGCGAAAAAGGGACAGAACATACCCCTTCTTGAAACTTTATACGCACGGCATTCGCTCGTTAAACAACCATATCACATTGTAATTTTACAAAAAGCTATATCATGACATGTATTTACCTAACCTATCGTGAGCCGTCACATATATTTGCCTAACCTATCCGTGAACCTATCATGCGATTCGAACCATTTTTAGAGAGGACCACATGTCGGTATAGGACCAAAATACTAGCGCACAGCAAAATACGAGGCAAAGTCAGAAGAAAAGCTCATTGAAACACGCTTGAAGTAATGGCCACGTCATGTTAAGAGTCCGCAGTAAGCTCGGCCGAATTTCACCTTCCCACACAAACGGAGTTTCGTTCTCATTTTAAAACTACGTGTTGGATTGTGACGAAACTTTGCATATGCAATGACATGAGGTATACCTATGTCTGTTTATAATTAGTTTATATGGTTCCAGTTTATAAAACAAACAAAATACAGCAAAAACAAGTTTTGTATGAAAAACTTAAATTCGCTGTATTTTTATTACTACGGTATCTGAAGCTACATAAACTAATTACAGACATAGATATACCTCATGTAATTGTACATGCAAAGTTTCGTTACAATCCAACACGTAGTTTCAAAATGAGAGCGTAACTACGTTTGTATGGAGAATAGAGCTTACTGCGGACTCATAAGGCCCAAAGTTCACATGACTAGTCTTAAGAAACTAGGCAAACCTTCCTTAGGGCGATTGAGTAGCCACCTGAGAGATAACTCACCAATAGTGTGGCTGGCCGCGCTCGCGCATCGCCTCGCAACCTCGCTTAGCTTTGCTGGATACTCAGCCTTAACCTAAATGTCCGTCATCAACAATTACCTTTTTTTTCCGTGGAGAAAACCTGCGAACCAGGTGCCCAGCTTTTGGGGGAAGCATGGGTTATGTGGTATTTTTACCCACTAAAAACTCCACGTCAGCCGCCATCTGCACTTATTAATTCGGAAGACTAAGGCACTTGTCCCACCGCCGGCGAGTAAGCGAGTGTTACTACGTGCTACTCGCTCAAGCGAGTAAAAGCAAGTAAGAATTACTATGAGAGTACTCGCTACTCGCCGGCGGTGGGACAATAGTGCCTCAAGGATCTCAGTTTGAACGCACTAGAGCTCACCTCGCGCTTTTCCCCCGCGGGGTCGTTCTGGCCATATTTGTCGCCTTCTCTGGGTACATGGCCAAGAGCTGTGCCCCCTGCCACAAAAACCACTGGTTACCCCGGACTGAAGAAAACCCAAATAGATGTCTCGACGACCCAGAAGAGATAAGCCTGGCGAATAATGACGAGTAAAGTCGACACCAAATTAAATGAGAAAAGGCTAGAGAAGAGGTCCATTATTTTAGGGAGGTTTGGTTTTGCTTACTTAGATACCAAAAAACATGAAATTATAAGGTTTCGGTGACATCGAGCAATAATAATTTAACACGTCATTAATTCCTTTGCTACAGCTCAAACATACATTTTGCAAATGAATCCTATAACTTATATTACTTTCTATTAACTTATTACGCTTCACGTCTTATCACTAGGACATAAAGTTCAATTTGGAAAACTATTCAATAATTTAACTGAAAGAAATAAATTGGTCCTATCTAGAACTTACCATTTAATAATGTACTCGGAAAATGAGCTCATAGGCTTTGATGCATTTGTTTTAAAGGTGGTTTTTGTTCAAATTTAATTTCACCATTCGCAAGAGGAAGCATCATGCGAGTCAAATCGATTATCGCTTTCGAACGCATCTGCCATTCCAAATTTGAATAATTACAAGTTTTAAAAACAAACATGGCTGACATGGAACCGGCCATTAGGCAGTGTTACCTGTTAAAAAACTGACGTCCCCGTAAATTACCTTTTAACCATTTATTAATTGGGATGTTTTTTGGGTATACGTGCGTTTAAATTGATATAGTCAATTTACAATATGTGGGGTGTATGTGGACAACTGGACACGTACGGTATTTTTGTTTTACTTAATTATTAGTATTCTTGATCTTATTATCGGTATTCCTTCAGGTCTTATTTGCATTTGTAGTAAAGTAAGATTCTAGCAATTCTCTGAGATAAGTTCCACAGGAGATATGTATAGGTATTTCATTCGGACGAGGGAAAGTCCAAACATAACGGTGATTATTTGATCCCATTATTTTTGTGGTTCTATTCCCATATCGGCACATAAATCAAAATAAGGATTCTGACTGATAGTCGCACCATCAGGTTTACCCTTTAAGAAACGACAATAACGCTCTGTGAGAATGAATTTTCAAAGTGACGTCATATGTTTTATGGTCAATCTTTAAAGCGGAAAAAAATATAATGATTGAAATGTAAAATGTCCTACCAGGCCTGGCAATGTCGCCATGAAGAGTAAGGGCTTCTCGGTAGGTAATGACAAGTCAAGACTCGGGTAATAACTGTGTTTATTCAGAGAAAATGCATGCCTTAAATAGTAATCCATTTCCTTGTGTTCCCGTGAGTGGAAACAACTATCAGCTATCAGTACAAAGTCCAGTACGCTTACCATGAGTTTGACAATGACGACTTACGCTAACAAGTACAGTACGATTACTGTTAGTTAAGACCTGACAGATGGATTGCCTTCAAATGAAATGAAAATGCTTTATTTGTATGAAATTAAAGTTGAAAATTAAATAATTTTCAACTTTAATTTCATACAAATAAAGCATTTTTCAGAATACTGTTACCCACATCTACCGATTTAGTAATAACTATTTTATTTGTATAAGATTAAAGTTGAAAATTAAATGAAGGCAACCCATCGGTCAGGTCTTAACTAACAGTAATCGTACTGTATCGAGTTTTCTATCTGTGCATCCCGCTCGTACTGTCAAAGTGCAATAGAGATGCACAGATAGAAAACTCGATTCTCGTTAACGAAAAATGACAATGTCAAACTCATGGTAGCCGTACAGGCATGTGCAGGTGGCTATGCCGAGGTCGAGGTATTATGTTACAGTTTGTTATGATTAAGTACTAATGGAAAATAGTTATAAACTTTCCATCAGGTGTGCCGTGTGCCCTCACTACAAATTGAATTGATTGAAATAATTATGTAGGTAATCTTTCTAAAATAACGATTAAATGGTGCATGACATTAGCAAAGTAATAAGGTTATTAGCATTTAGCGAACACTCATTAACCAATTTAAGTATTAGTGAAAGCAACCATATCTTTGCGATTCGATTATAAGGGCTATATCAGTTACCTTGGTTCTGCTGCGGATAGCCTCATTTCTGATGCGAGCACGCAGATAAACTCCCAGCATAGCATAACATATAGCTCCCTCTCCACTGCCCTGGTAAAGGTCGCGGGAGTCCGCTGGATACGGGTGGCGTAGGACCGGTAATTGTGGCACTCTTTGGGGGATGCGTATGCCCAGCAGTGGACGACTTTCGGCTGATATGATGATGAAGATGGTTAACCATGCATTGACGGACACTGAGCTAGACTCAGACTGTATAGGATTAACACTAGAATTGCGCCATCAGGCGGGAACGATTGATATGATAAGGTAGTAAAGCTGTCATTGGAATTTGAATGTTTTATCATCAACAGCAAAGTTGCTTTTCGAATGGACTAATTTGATACAATTATGTTTAGTTTATCTTTCACTAGCGACTCGCCCCGGCTTCGCACGGGTACTATATTATACATATAAACCTTCCTCTTGAATCACTATCTATTAAAAAAACCGCATCAAAATCTGTTGCGTAGTTTCAATGATCTAAGCATACATAGGGACAGACAGCGGGAAGCGACTTTGCTTTATACTATGTAGTGATTTGTAGTGTGTAATAAAGAATTTGCTCCAATAGTTAAATTTTAAAATATACATTTTTGGGCCGTTTGGCGCAGTGAAAGAAAATCCTGCAGAAAACCATTGAAAACCACTAAAAATAAACGGAGTAAGATGTTTGGAAAACATTTTCGACACGAGTGAGAATAGAACATTTAGAACCATTGTAGAAGGGACGTGGACTTTGGAGGCCAAGTACATTGTATGGGCTAAATCAAGGCCTTTTTTATAAGTATCAGGCTGTTAAAGAACAGGCTCATGAAAGTCAAACTGCTGCAAACAAGAGCTTAGCTCTGAAATATATGATGATGAAGATATAGACGCGAATGTTGAATCTGTTGTGACTAAGTGACTCTGGTTTTAACTACTTACTCACCATCACATATTTTCAAATCCGTCAGGGGCGATCTATTTGATCTTATATAATACAATTACTTGAAAAGTCTCAGCTCCGTTTACATAACAAATTCCTAATAGGATTAACATCTCATAAACACAACACGAAATTGTCTCTGAAATTCGCACAAGCTAAACCGCCACAATAAATTACCCAAAAGCCGACAAACAAAACAAATAACAATCGGAACAAACCGTCAACGAATTCCATTTTCAATTTGGTAATTAAGTGACAGCTGATAACCGGAGAGCCACGAAAATCCTCGGCAATCGGAGCGTGGCAACACTTGGGGGCATGCGACCGATCGCGCGATAAACATTCCAATTTTAATTAAATTAAGATTCCACTACTTTTAAATCGACCGATAGATGGCGTTGTATTCAAACCTAATCCAATTTCAACTCTATTATGCATGGTATAAGGTTGATTTCGCGTTGAAAAGACGATTTGTTTGGATGACATAATTAAAAGCTTTCCAAACCGTAAGCAGTAATAAAGTGTAACACTATTGTTTTAAGGTTCATTTTAATAGTGATTGAATCGAATAGCGTGCTAACGCGACTCCGTAACAGTAATTAAAGGATCGTAGTGATAAACCAATGTAATCTTTATTACTGGGTGATAAAATTGAAATTTCTTTACGGTTATTAGGCTGTCGTGCCACGCTATCGTTTGCGCTAAAAGGTCTGTTTTGTAGTTTTTACGTGAGGTAATAATCGAGTTAATATTGCGGATCGCTTAATTAAATAGAGATATCTTTATGAACTGTTTTTATTGGAATTAATAGGCTATTGATAATGTTATTGGCGAGTAATTATAAGTCTTCATAACATAACGAATATTCCGTAATTTCGTGTATTAAGGTTATTTCTGTGGACTGGATGAGTTTCTTAATTCTGTTAATGTTTTTACCACGCCTAATAAGGGCTAGTCTATGGCTAGTTTTAGCTTGATTATAATTCGTTATTGTTCACGAAATGTCAAAACTGTTAAGCTAATAATTATTATCATCCCAAAACATACTTTATAAATGCGAAAATGTGTCTGTCTCTCTGTATGTCTATTACGTCTTCACGCTTAAATCGCTGGATCGTTTGTGATGAAATTTGGTATAGAGATAGTATGAGTGCCGGGGAAGGACAAAAGATAGTTTTTATCCCCGAAATCATTGTGAAATGGGGATGAAAGTTTGTATGGAGCTGCGATATAAACGAGTTCCACGCAGACGGAGTCGCGGGCAGAAGCTAGTTATATATAAAATATCATACGATGTCTTTTCGTGGGTTGATGTCAGCGTAATAGAGAAAGGTATATTTAATAGTGTATGTTGGTAAACATACCTGTATACTTAGCTAGTAATATGATTGGTCAATTTTGAAAAGAGAATGCGTCAAGATTATTGACGATCTCTTTTAGCCTAGTTATTGGTCCCGGGTTCGAATCCCAGTAAGGTATTTTATATGTGTGATGAGTACGAATATTTGTTCCTGAGTCATGGATGTTTTCTATGTATTTATTTATTTATATTTAGATAAGAAGGTACCCGTAGTACAAGCTTTGCTTAGTTTCGGGCTAGGTCGGTTTGTGTAAGATTGTCCGAAAATACTTATATTTTATTTATTTGTTTATTCAACAAAAACTGAAAATGCCCGGCGAAAATAAACTATTAATCAAAAATACTCAAATCAGTGCTTGTATGTCCCAAGAAATTAATTAAGTACAGTCACTCAAAAATATCTGAACACGTCTCTAATGCCTTGATAATAGAGACGTGTTCAGATATGTTTGAGCACTTTGACCGCTCCAATATATCTGATGGCGACGGTACCTACATACATCCATCTTTACGTACGAGATTAATAAATAAGTATTAACAAAGTAGCTAGCAAATTCATATTACAAATACATCAGTGTTGCCCACTTCCGTCATTAAAAAACCAGTGTTACACGGAAGTGCGGCCGGATGTGGCCGTTTAGTGTTGCCAGTGAAATGGGGTAAATATACCTAACAGGGTTATCGCGATGTTTATCCGATCGTTGCATTTAACCCGCCACGCGACCGGTTTACAAATTAAATGAATTGGACTAACATTGCATTGGCACCAAATAGTCCATGTTGTTGTTTATTTTTAGTAAACGAGCCTTAAGAATCCGCAGTAAGCTCGGCCGAGTGTCTACTTCCCATACAAATGGAGTTTCGTTCTCATTTTAAAACTACGTGTTGGATTGTGACGAAGCTTTGCATATACAATGACATGAGGTATATCTATGTCTGTAATTAGTTTATACGGTTCCAGTTTATAAAACAAACGAAATACAGCACAAAACAAGTTTTGTATGAAAAACTTAAATTCGCTGTATTTTTTACTATGGTATCTGAAGCTATTTATAAACGAATTACAGACCTGGATATACCTCATGTCATGATACAAAGATAACTTTCTTTTGGCTGCTTAGTTTTAATAAGAATCAAATATTAAAAACTGGGTTCCACAAGGATACAGTGCTTCATACAACAATACGATTTTTTCATCTTATGTACAAATTCAACGGCCGCGCTGGGGTCCTTATTCCAGGAAAAGTCTCAACAGAGCGTGTTTCAGGATTGCTCATGCACGTAACAGCGACATCTAGCGGCCTACTTGGCTAAACTATAAAATCTTAGGACACAAAATGAACAAAACTGAACCACTAAGTACATACCATCAAGATCCACAGCGCAGGTTTCGTCATTCCACAGATAAAGCATCCACCACAGCGGGCGTAGCACGGTTGCCATTTTATCACTTATCGTTGTGGATAAGGCATCCGTCACTCTCGCACTCGCGTACTTGTCAGAGCGTGATGGGCGTCTTTACCACAACGATAAGTGATAAAATGGCAACCATGCTACGCCCACAGGATTCGTCAGTAAAATATAGATACAACACACAATCCGCAACACGCATCGTCAACTAAAACTTATAACACATACTTAACCTAGATCCAACCTTATCGTCCCGCGTGATACGTACCCGGCACAAACGTCCCAAAAATACTCGCCGCATTGCCACGTTATGTCATTGTACATGCAGTTTCATTTTGCTTTAGGTAGGTAGGTAAAGTTATTTTTTACTTTTTTTAAATTGCTTATAAGTATAACATATAACGCACACCATCCTTATTCGCGGGTCGAACTGGCTTGAGCGGGTACCTATCACCATCTTGCTGCGCAGGTTTTCAGAATTACCCGCATTTGGTCTTGGAGTCTTGATCTTGATACCCGCTTAAGGGGATGCCTTGTTTCGAGTCGACCACGCCCCGTTGACAGAGACACGCTTATGCCTTCCGCGCACGAGAAAAAGACATGCAACGCTCTTCGGGAAAGGCTTTTTTGGACAAATATCGATAAAAACCCAACTTACTGAAGTTTTATTTTTATTTCAGTAAGTGAGATTTTAGATGAGATAAAATACTATATATAGTTAATACTTAACTTGATTGTGTCGTAAAATAATTTATTGTTTGAGTAGACTGAGCAAAAAAAGGAAAATGAAGATCCAACTTGGGATTTTTTTTTCTATCGAGGAAATTTTTGGCAATCATGTATCGATTTAAATCAGATAAACAATCATTGTATACCTAGCCAATATTCCGCAGTGTCTCAAGACGAGAGTCTTAGACCAGTGTGTGTTGCCAGTGATGACGTATGGCACGGAAACGTGGTCGCTTACTATGGGCCTTATAAGAAGCCTATCCGCAGCAGAACCAAGGTAACCGATATAGCCCTCCGAATCGCTAAACTTAAGTGGCAGTGGGCGGGGCACATAGCGCGTAGAACCGATGGCCGTTGGGGCGGAAAGGTTCTCGAGTGGCGACCACGAACCGGAAGGCGCGGCGTGGGTAGGCCCCCCGCAAGGTGGACTGATGACCTGGTAAAGGTTGCTGGAGTCCGCTGGATGTGGGTGGCGCAGGACCGGTCACTTTGGCACTCTTTGGGGGAGGCCTTTGTCCAGCAGTGGACGTCTTTCGGTTGATATGATGATACCTAGTCAAGAATCATATATATATCTGAAAATCAGTCATTATTGTTTCCTAATCTAGTCAGAACGGCGTTTCAAAGCACGCGATAATTTCCGATGCACCCCCTTAAGCCAGTTGGTTCCGCGACCAACAATGTTGTGATAAAGAGGTAAATAAATAAGTTAATTATACGCAATGAATCCCGTTTAGTAAAAATAATGTGTGAGAATCGTGAAAGTTTAAAACAACATATAGTGCATATTGTTACGGGAAAATACTTAACTTTCAGATAGCAGCGCCATCTTTTAGCATGTTGTTAGGCATGTTTCCTGTACCCCAAAAGGGCCAATAGACAATCCCTTAGGAGTCGGTCTCCCCAGTAATACAATAGATTTGGTGAGGTAGGGTACAGCGAAATTGTTGTCTTTGGTTTATGTTTGACAAGTTACTTCAAGAATAGATGTCTGTCAATGCTGTTAGCTTATTATATACGTATGCAAAAAATAAATTAAATACTGCAACGTAAGCTGCCTTACTGCTTTTCAAGTGGTTATGGGCCCAGAGCTGGCGCATTTGTTGCAGGTAAACCGCGTCGTGACGCTGGACGAAAACGACGGGTAACGTCGGATTTGCGACCGGGAAGTTCAACAGCAAAAAAAAACAAAAAAAATGGCGACGTCACTTTCGGCTACAACGGTGAATAAATTAAATGGTGGGAACTGGTCAACATGGAAATTTGAAACAAGAATAATCTTAAATGGCCAGGGATTATTTGAAATTGTGTCGGGCGGAAAATTAAAACCGGAAAAACCAGCTGAGGCAATCTCATGGGTCCGGGACGATGCGAAGGCACAAACCATCATTGTCACCCGTATGGAGCCAGGTCCACAAACCCACATTCTATCTTGTGAGACCGCGTATGATATGTGGACAAAACTAAAGTCGGTTTATGACAAAGAATCAACTGTTAGCATTCATCTCTTACAACAACGTTTCTTTACAATGCAATTCAACGAGGGCACTGTATCTGACTTCCTGTCGAAACTGGAAGAAATCCGGGTCAAGCTTAAACAAGCAAGAGAAGGAATTTCAGATCAAATGGCAATCAGCAATCACCAAGATCCTCATGTCACTTCCAGAGCAGTACAGATATTTCCGGTCTGCCTGGGAATCTGCCCCGAGTGAGAAGCATACGTTAGATGAACTGACATCACGACTCCTACTTGAAGAGGAGCGAAATAAAAGTAGCACGGAACAAGATGTGGCGATAGCACTCGTCACTCATGGAAGTACTACTAGCAAGTGCTTAACATGTGGCAAAGCAGGACATGTAACAAAAGACTGCTATAAAAATAAAACCTGTGAGTTTTGCAAGAAACCGGGACATATATCCAAGTACTGTTTCTTCGGGAAAAATAATAAAACTAAGAAGCAGGTTAGTCCTATTGCTTTAGTATCAGGCCATCTAGATCAAATAGAAGACTGCTTTTATATGGACAGTGGATGCTCCCAACATATGTCAAGAAGAAGGGATATAATGAGTGACTATCAAGAGCTTCAAGATCACCCAGTTCAGATGGGAGACGGGGCAACTATAAACGCTATTGGTGTCGGCAATGTAAGACTGGAAGCATTTGACGGACAGAAGTGGACAGAAGTGGAGCTGAAACAGGTTTCTCTATGTAGCAGATCTCAAGGTAAATCTGTTTTCTGCCGCCAGTTGCCTAGATAAAGGTCTGCAAATGGTATCCGATAACCATCTTTGCAAGTTTATCAAAAATAATGAAATTGTCACTAGCCCGCCGTGAAGGTCGTTTATTCAAAATGATGTTCAAAATGTCACAACAATGTATCGCGCTGTCAAGCAACTCTGACAAAGTTGACGTATGTAACAACAATAAATGCGATTTAATGTTATATCAGAAGTTCGCTCACCAAAACTTTGTTTACGTAAAGAAAATACTCCAAGAAAATGAAATTAAAACCACATGCGCGAAACAGCATTTTTGCTCCGCTTGTATTGAAGGCAAACATTCGAAAACTCCAGCTTACTCAAGCAGCAATAAGACAAGTTTTCGAGGAGAAATTGTACACGCTGATCTGTGTGGACCCTTGGAGGAAGAATCTGTTGGAGGTTCGCGATATTTTCTCCTACTGAAAGATGATTTTTCACGGTTTCGCACTGTGTATTTCATGTGACCGATGAAGAGCGAAGTTATAACTAATATAAAAATATACCTCGCACAGAATGAAAATGAGGGGAAACCGGTGAAAACTCTTCGCACTGACTGTGGAGGTGAGTTCATTAACAAAGCTAAAAAGGACCTTTTTGAATTCAAAGGAATTAAACATCAAACCTCAATACCATACACGCCTGTTCAAAATGGTAAAATTGAACGTGAAATGCGAACTGTGATGGAGGCTGCTCGTACAATGATGAAAGCAAGCCAAGTCAGAAAGGAACTGGGGGCAGAAGCAGTAAATACGGCCGTGTATGTTATCAATAGGGCAGGGACGAGTCCCGAAGAAGGTAAAACCCCCTACGAGCTGTTCTATGATAAGAATCAAATTTAAGATATGTCTCGACAAAGTTTTGAAAAGTTGAGAGGTCTTTTAGGGTTGGTTTAGATACCTATTTATATTTATTGTTAAAATATTTTTTGATTGAGGGTGGGACAGTCCAGCAATCAAAATATGCGGATGTTTTCTATTATGTTTTATGTTAATGTAACGTTATGAAAATCTATTTATATAGATGTTATATGTCTGAGTAGAAACTATATATGATGAATAATGTTTAAATTTTATAACGTTACACATTTTGTTAATTTAGTTAAACTCAAGTAGAGTTAGTTAAAATAAGTTAATAGATTCTTAGTTAATGTAATGTTAAAATAATGGATCTATTCTTGAGGGTGGGTGTTGTCTTTGGTTTATGTTTGACAAGTTACTTCAAGAATAGATGTCTGTCAATGCTGTTAGCTTATTATATACGTATACAAAAAATAAATTAAATACTGCAACGTAAGCTGCCTTATTGCTTTTCAAGTGAAATGTCATCCCGCTCGAATGTGGAGCAGCCCAACTGGGGAAGTACCTCCGCCTTGCAGGAGACCACAGCCATAATAACACTACTACTTGCTCTGTAGTAGTGTTGTGTTCCTGGAGGTGAGCAAGAGCTCCCGAGGATGCGTTGTGTTGAGAGCGAGGGAATTTGTTCCTTCAGCTGTCAACACGGCGAATCCTCAAACATGTCAAGGTTCGACAACGCCCATGTTACTCCTTTGGAGTTGCATGCGTCTATATGCTGCGTCCGCTTACCATCAGGCCCCGTACGCTTGTTTGCCACCGTTGTTGTATAAAAAAAAGATCTTCACGTGTGGTGAAAAAAAGCTTAAATCGCATTTTTAGTTCCGGATATATAACATATATACATTACACAAATTCACAAAGCATCAGACATTAACCTCTATTTAATTATGTATTTAGGACGTGTTGCACCAATTTACGATTAAGGACTGATCAACGTTAAATATGGCGGCGGCAGCTGTCATTCCATACAGACTTGTCAAACTCTCCATACATTCAGATTTTAAGAGTCCGCAGTAAGCTCGATTGTCCATACAAACGTAGTTACGCTCTCATTTTAAAACTACGTGTTGGCTTGTAACGAAATTTTGCATATATAATGATAATGACATGAGGTATATCTATGTCTATAATTAGTTTATGTCGCTTCAGATACCATAGAAAAAAAAATACAGCGAATTTATGTTTTTCATACATAAATTGTTTTTGCTGTATTTCGTTTGTTATATAAACTGGAACCATATAATTACAGACATAGATATACGTCATGTCATTGTATATGCAAAGTTTCGTCACAATCCAACACGTAGTTTTAAAATGAGAGCGTAAACTACGTTTGTATGGGACGTTAAAATTCGGCCGAGCTTACTGCGGACTCTTAACGAACACCTCTTTCGATTACAGTTTGGTGCAACCTACCCTAAGTAAAGATGGTTAATGTTATTCCAGGAATAGTATTATTTTTATATACTAGTTAAAAAAAAAACTGGATGAAATAAAAAAATATGTACATCAGCGTATTCGTTTTATTCCTCTTATCTTATAATATTACAATATGACGAAGATCTCAACTACTATCAATAAATAACATTAATATTTAGAATTAAGCTTCATTTAGGTAAGTAATTATTTAGGCTAGCAACATTACGGAACGAACGTTCAAGCGACATGGCAACACAGTTCTGTACAAAATGTCTAGTAACAAATAAGAGAAATCGCATTGTAAACGCAGGCAAACCCGCGGGATAAAACATAAGCTATGCCCATCCAGAAGGTCCATTATACACGCAGGTGAAAGAATTTTTCAAATCGGTTAAGCGGTTCCGGAGATTTTCCATTACATACAAACTCACAAACTGGGAAACTTACTGTGTCACAGACTTTTCGTCTTTATAATATGTACAGTATAGAAAACACCACTTTTTTTCTAGTACGGAAGCTTAGATCAGTTGCATAATGTTTCGTACGTTACGTTAGGTAGATCTGCAGTTCGATCACGTAACGCATTTGTACACACGTCAGATCGATCGTAGATCTAAATGTCAAATTTTATATGGAAAAATGACAGTTAACCCAGAACTATGCTTGTTTTTGGTATCTCATTTGCCCTTGTTTCGAAAACGATGAACAGCCCTTATACATATTAAAACGGTTTTGGGCATATGATGGTACATATCATTCTCGAATATAGGGCCATATATGGGTTAAGAGTCCGCAGTAAGCTCGATTCTCCATACAAACGTAGTTACACTCTCACTTTAAAACTACGTTTTCGATTGTAACGAAACTTTGCATATACAATGACATGAGGTATATCTATGTCTGTAATTAGTTTGTGTAGCTTCAGATACCATAATAAAAAATACAGTGAATTTAAGTTTTTCATACTAAACTTGTTTTTGCTGTATTTTATTTGTTTTATAAACTGGAACCATATAAACTAATTACAGGCATAGATATACCTCTTGTCAATGTATATGCAAAGTTTCGTCATAATCCAAACCATATTTTTAAAATGAGAACTTAACTACGTTTGTAAGTATGGGAAGGTGAAATACGGCCGAAATTACTGCGGACTCTTAAACTGTCCTAACGCGCGTATAAAGCGTTACGTGATTACCCCTCTGAGGGCCTACCGTGAAAGGCATTCGAAGTTTTCCCTCTCTGTCAGACTTACAATTTCGTACGCATGTGCGAAAGAGAGGGAAACCTTCGAATGCTGTTGGCGGTAGGCCCTCTGAATTACATTGTTTGTTTGAGTAAATTACAGTTGAATTGCCCAAACGCTCTTCCAAAGTTAGGCAATAACCCCTCGGATTTAGATTTTAAATGTGTTTCGAATCTTTCGAGCAAAAGAGTGAGAGATTACGAGCGGGAAAAAGAATAAGCATCATAGTAAGATGCGAAACGAGCCAGATAGACCCCCAGAAAAATATAAATAAATAATAAATAAATATTAGGGGACAATCTTACACAAATCGACCTAGTCCCAAACTAAGCAAAGCTTGTACTATGGGTACTAGACGACGATAAACATACTTATATAGATAAATAAATACTTAAATATAAAGAAAACATCCATGACTCAGGAACAAATATTCGTGCTCATCACACAAATAAATGCCCTTATCGGGATTCGAACCCATGACCTCTTGCTTCGTAGGCAAGGTCACTACCAACTAGGCTAAAGCGGTCGTCAGAATATCACTGTAATCTAAATCGTTCACAGGCACCACGCATAATATACAAATTGTTAATAGGAATTTATCATCGTTTTTTTTTAAACTGGTGCTAGTTTAATTTATAAATGGTTATAATATTCGGTTGTGCAATCGCTCTTTTGTAGTTACTATAGCAATACGGTTCAAGCGTGTCCATGCACTTATGAAGCCTACCGTACATTCGATTATTGGAGTTTATCAAAATCTCTTCTGAAATGCGATTTATCTAAGTTGGTATAGACTGATAGTTGGGGACTAAGATTAAAATCCGCTGCGCGTATGGTTGAGATTATTTAGTGGCCTACTTTTTATACAATTGTCATTGAAATTAGAATCTTCTACCTTGCGCGGTAGAGTCGCTTTTTGAATGGACTACTTTGATGCAATTCGGCCAACTAAAAATCTCAAGTCAGTTGCGTGTTAAGTAATGTTATACCTTTATTATCACACTGATCTTAACTTAGTCCCTAACAGAGGCCCTACCGCGAAACGAAAACGTTTTCGTTCGTGTATCTCCCTCTCTGTTGCACGTGCTAGTTCGAGCGACAGAGATGGAGATACTCGAACGAAGTTCGTTTAAACGCTTCGCGGTAGCCCCTCTGTTTACGCATGAAAATACTGCAAAATAAAAAGAAACAATTCGGATGTTAAAGACATTACAATGGCATTGATAATGTACCTAGGTAGGTACCAATATTGCATAAAGTATTTAAAAATGTATGAAATTCGGTATAGGTCGACCGTTTAACTCTGTCGTCGCCAGCGTGGCGCGTAACGATAACAGGGCGCGGGCGAAGTGCAGGAGGCAAGTCGCAGTCCGGCGGCGCCCGCACGCCGCAAGCCCCGTTATCGTCATGCCCCAGCACCGGCACGCCGCGCAAGCGAGGGTGGACTAGCTAGATATATGTCTAAATGATTGGCACTGTTCTGAATTAACTCAACTGACAGTTTTAATTTATGAACGGAACAGGGGTTAAAGCACACAATACATACCCAATGCCCGTGTGGTGTCGGATTAGAGTAGCACCACCCCCTTTCTTCCTGTGGGTGTCGTAAGAGTCGACTAAGGGAACCGGGTTGAATTGTGTTGTGGGCTATGGGCTAGCAACCTGTCACTGCGCTATCACATTTTTGTCGATTCTTTATACCCACGTTTATGCTAAAAGTGGTACCGGAACACAAGTTTCATGTGCTCTGCCTACCCCTTTAGGGATAAAGGCGTGAATGTATGTATGTATGTATGTAAAACGTACCGCAGAACCTTTAATCAAAAAAGATTCGGCCCTGGTATTGGCTAACATCTTCATCAAAAGTAGCCTCTGATAATCGTACCTATCAATAGTATTTGCTGTCTATTGCCTCTTCACGCTTAACCGCTGAACCGATTCAGATGAAATTTGGCACGTAGGGATATTTTGAGCCCCGGGAAACGACATAGAATAGTTTTTATCCCGAAAATAATCCCCTAAGGGGTTGATATGGGGGGTGAAGTTTGTATGGGGCTACGATATAGAGTTCCACGCGCAGCAGGGGGCAGAAGCTAGATTTATAGTTGTTCGATGCAATAAATGATATGACTATGACTATATAAGATGACAGCTGCCGGCGCCCGCCGTATTTAACTATTACCGGCTGGTAAAGTGTAGGTGATGAAACCCGCCTGAACTGTTACATTCTGTAGTAGATGTCTTATTTTATGAAGTTGGATGATGACTCGGCGCTTCCGAGCTTACGCACGCGGCCTGTGCTATCTCTACGTCGTAGATTATATTTAAATACTAGCTTCCGCCCGCGACTTTGTCTGCGTTGTCTCGGTATAAAAACATTCCTATTCATACAAAATAGGTATATAATGGTTGGTTTTTTTATTATAGTCTATAAAGAGATTCAGATATTTATTGATATAATTATAAATAATAGCTTCTGTCCGCGACTCCGTCCGCGTGGAACTCGTTTATATCGTAGCTCGATACACACTTTCATCCCCCATTTCACCCCCTCAGGGGATGATCTCCGGGATAAAATCTATTCTATGTCCTTCCCCGGGATTCAAACTATCTCCATACCAAATTTCATCTCAATCTGTTCAGCAGTTTAAGCGTGAAGAGGTAACAGACAGACAGACACACTTTCGCATTTATGATATTAGTATGGATAGACCTGTTAGGTATTTAACCGACCGATTCACTGCAGCTGCCGCGAAGACACACACAAAGTGTCAATTGTATTGTATATTTACTCCCTTTGTCTCTGTGTGTCTTGTGTAGTGAATAAATATCTTCTTTCTTTATTTCTATTCTTTTTTTATGTGTATGACAAAACAAATATAAAAAGCTTTCCAGACAAACTATTAGTTAATTAATAGAATTATAGCTAACGGTAAAAAGCATAGTCAGTTCTTTGCGATATATTTACATTTACAACTAGCTTACTACAGAATAAATACATGAGAATTTTACTATTTTCTATTTACAATAATTTACAACATGGAATGACGATTTGTACGTTACAATTTTACTTGTCTATGCCTCCAACCGAACGCTGTCCTCAGAAGTTCGAAATTCAAAGGAATGTTGAAGAAATTCGATTTTACACCTCGAATAAAACGGTCGGATCGTGACGTCGCGACCTTTAAAGATTCTTAAAAAAACACTACCCGATCAATCTGACCGATTATGGAGGCAACATTTTCTTATTCTACATTTGAGTTTAGCTGCGCAATTGTCAAATTAACAAAAAAATACATAGAAAAACATTTCGTTATTAAAAAAAAACAATCGTATTCATTAAATCATTCATTCTTGTAATCAATTTGACAATGCGGTTAAGCCTCGTTTACAACGGGGCAGTAAGCGATCAAGTAATTAGCAACTGTCTGGAATATTAGTCACTAGTAACTTGACCTCTGACTACCCTCAAAAGGTATATAAATAGGCATTAAAAGATAATCTAGTTTACAATACCTATACATATATGTCACATTAACGATTTGGCATTTGACATTCATGATATGACTAGTCCTCTGTTTCGTACTCTCCGGGTCCCTAATACTATCAACCGCGCACAACTATCAAAATTATATAGACATATTGCTGCTGCTTTTATGGTAACAATTTCTATGTAAATACAGTTTACATATTTAGCTATAGTCGCAATTATATCCGAACTGACAAGTTGCTCAAAAATAAATGAGCACGAACTTATGATGTTGTCAAAACACTTATGCGTATTCAATTTTTTTTAGCACTTTGTATGAAGCTACGATATATTTGACGATAATAGTTTTTATCAGCACCAAAATGTATGAAATCATTTGTTTTCACTTACCTAAAAGGTGCACAGCACGCAATGCAAAGCAATTAAATATGTAAAAAATTATTGTAAGCAGTTCATGCGTCATGTCCTGTAATTCAACGTTCTTTTAGTTTAGGAACCGGATGCTAAATCACTCAAAAACTCGGCCGGCGCGGCCGATGACTGACACTACACTAAACCACTCAATGGCGCGCGTGACGTCACTGGGGACGCCGGCAGCGGCTGCAGCGGCTGCGGCGCCTGCTGCGGGAAGTACACACCAGGCTCGTTCGAGAACTGAGGATGCATAGGCAACGGTGTATGCGGCATGCCCGACGGCCGCGACTCGTGGTACAGAATCGGGACGCGCACCAAACGCTGTGCCGCATGCGCCATGTTGGCAGCTTCTAGCTCTGCCGCCAACTGCCTTTTCCATTTATTCCGTCTGTTCTGAAACCATATCTTGACCTGCGTTTCTGTCAAGTGGAGACTAGCGGCTAAGCCAGCGCGCTCCGAACTGCTCAAGTACCGCTTCATATCAAAAGTTGACTCGAGCTGGAAGACTTGAGATCTTGAGAACACAGTTCTAGTCTTCTTCTTCCGTTTCCCTAAGTTCGTGTTAGGGTCTCGTTTCTCATCTTTGTCGAAATCGTCGCTCTCGTCGACGTCAGGGTCTGAGTCTTGGGGATCCTGTTGTTGGGGGTAGAGTGCGGGGTGCAGGCGGGGGGAGCGGGGCGAGGAGCGGGAGGGCGAGGGAGGGGTGGGGGCGCGGGGCGGGCTGCGCGCGCGTGGGGAGCCGCCGGCTGAGCCTTCCTCGTTCGTGATGTCTTCTGAAACAATGAGAGAGGGTTTAGTGGAAGAACAACTAAAACTATGTGTATTTTCAGATGCGTATTGGATTGTTCGTCACGGGATCTACTTGAACATGTTACAATGTCTAAGGCAACATAGAGTAAATCGCCATCTTACTTAGAGTAAACCAGCTATCCTATACATTAGCTCCACAGAGTTACCTCTCGAGTAACATACAGTTAACTCTTAACTAGGTCTGATTTTGTTCGCGGTTTCGTGTTTGGTCCCATGAGTAGAGTGGTTCAGGGCCATCCACTTTTAATCATTCGTGATCATGAAATCATTCAGTATGCACAATTGCACATTACTTCTTAGTCCCTGGGCGACCGAGCTTGGCTCGGGTGAAAATACGGAGAAAACTAATTTCCCAGACAAGACCCAGCTAGATCGATTTTTCGTCCCCGTAAAGCTCCATATACCAAATATAATTGAAACCGTTAGAGCCCTTTTCGAGAACGTGATTTTAAATATATAGAGGTATATATATCAGTCCCTGGGTGACCGAGTTCAGCTCGGGTCAAAATACGGAGAAAAAGTATTTTTCCAGACATGAGAACTAGCTAGATCGATTTCTCGCCCCCGTGAACTCCTTATTTTTACATTTCATCGAAATCGTTAGAAACGGTTCCGAGAACGTGATTGCAACTATATATACATACAAAAATGGGGTGTGGACCGATCAAGGGCGTAACAAGTATCGTGTTAGATAAGAAAAAACCAAGATGAATATTTTTTTCGCAGATTCAGGATTAGATTCTTTCCTAAGCAAATTTGTCGAGCCTTAAAAGGTGTCCTAACACGATACAATTGCCATTGCTATTGCCGTGTTGCCGCTTCATTAAATCACAGCTAACCTACAAAAACAGCTTATTCGCTTTGATTACAATCGGTTGCGAGGCTTCCGCGGATCCAATTACCGGCAGCGTTTCACGCCTTCAATTACATTATGGTCTGACGCGTAAACGTTAAACATTTCGGTACAATTTTATAAACATTACCTGCTATAGTGCTTTTCCAATTGCTTGGGTACTATGCACAGCTGTCATCCACTTACTTATCATAACCTTAAAATGTCAAAGAGGTTGCCAATTGTACTGGGAGGACGGCTGTCGCCATACCCAAGCAATGTAAAGAGCACTATAGCTTTGAACACGTGGGCAGAACGTTATGAGATGAGGCGTGATTCTGGTGTGGAGAGGAAGTATTGATTGAACACACTGTTGTACAAAGAATTTTAGAATATGCACGTTTCACAGTGTCACAAGGTTCGTCAAGCTGGCAACACTGAAGTACTTGGCTAATAGCTAATGGCTTTGACCGATGTTGCCGGGTTGGACTTATATAAGTGTAAGTTCATAAAATGAGCCCTATTGGTTAAACGAAGATACAATTTCACTAAATTGGCAACACTGGGGCGCTTCAATGACGATCCCATGGTCATGAAAAAAAAAATGACGATCCATTTTCGAGGGTTTCCGGTTTAGACTGCTTAGTAAAATGGGCTCCGGTCTGACCTTTCTAAAGATGGCCGACTTACATTCCTTTGTTTTAAAGTTGTGTGTAAAAATAGATTATGGGATTTATGGGAGTATCCGAGTAATGGTTGGGAGTGGTAAAGATTTACGAGGGCTGTGTTAGTTTAGACAAAGTAGTCAAGATGCCGGTAATGGCTTACTTCAAGTCTATATTGTGCGGTCTGGTATGGTAGAGCTCTATAGGAATTAACACATTGAATTGAAAACAGTTTGAAAATTACTGCTGGCTCACTTTGACACGGTAATTATCTTTCTACTAACTTTATTATATTATATATCAGACTGAGTTGGTATTTAGCTACTAAACAAGAGTAAACGCGGCTTATCATAACCTCAAATGTTTAAACCAGTCAAATCCAATAAAATAAAAGGTATTCCGCTATGTCCAACTATAATATTAAATTAATTCGAGTCAAACCAACACATCAAGCAAAAATCAATATAATAATTAAATCCAAACGGAATTTCCTAACGTCGTTCCATTCCTGCACCGTACGGAATTCAAAATTGGAAAATGGACGCGTGAAACTAAATGTCATCAACGCTGTTGAACGAATCACTACAATCGAATTCAGACCATTCTACATTCAAACTAGAACACACCTTATGCAGTTGAGAGTAGAGTTTAGAATTCATTCGAGCGTGGTTAGTTTTAAAGTTAAAACAAAGATACGTCGCCAGCGTAAGTTGAGTCGAGCCTTAAGTTTGTTTTCAATGATTGGAGGGGTCTAGTTCGGTGGTTAGCTGAGTGTGATTGGAATTGATTTTCGAAACCGTACGCCGTAATCCTTTGTTGCCGTTGCTTGGTTTACACAAACGCTTACTAGTTTAAGCAGTTTATGAGTTTGTTGTATGCATTCGATGAGTGCGTTGGATATTTCCTATTTGGCAAATCCATGGAGTCTAATGAATTCGTGATAAATGTATTGAGATTGGGTGTGTAACTACTGGGCATTATCAATTTCGGTTAGTATGCTTTTGTACTACTAATGCAATACTTACTTAAATACATACACATTTGCATTGATTACCTACCTACTTTGGTAATGGGTAGCTCGTAGGTAACTAAGTAATCAAATTAAAGAGAGTACGATAACCAATATTTGAAACATTACGAGAAAGTCGAGAAACATTGCCAAAGGATTCTAAAATAACTTTACTTTTAAAATCAGACGAAGCATAAACATTTAACAATTTGTTAATGCCATGAATGCATATTCTATTCAAAATAAAATAACTCCAACGTTTATAACGGTCTACCAACATGAGGACAAAAATGATAAACCTCAGACCAACTAAACAGCAATCCGTATAAACCACGTTCGAAAATTTAAACAACCGCACGCAACATTACATCCAAAAGCGACGACACCGTTTTTGGCGCGAACGCGCCCGTCGCGAGCACGATAGATACAAATCGCGCGGTTGCGAGTGGAATGGCTATAGTTCAGAAACTTTGTCGTCTAGCAGTGTTGCTATACGCGAATAATTGTAGGAGGATGCTAGAAAAGCATTGTTCAGTCGGTTTGGGTCGCGTGAAATGGCCCTCTTTGTCTCGATGGGTTTTCCGAAATTAAAGGGAAACGCGGGGTTGAGAGAGCAAAGATGTGATGATGATTGCTTTTCCAGTTGAGATGGGCTGGGATTGGAGTTTACTGAGGTTATACGAATTGTGTCGTGCTCATTTGCAATTTATGAGACTGGTGACTGCTTATCTAAAGCAAAATAAAACACTTAAGTAGATAAAAGAATGGCCTCGTTCTGTCCAAGAAGTTTCCAAAACCGTTTAACGATGTACGATACAACGATAGATATATTAGGTACATCAATTAACGGTCTATAGCTAAAGAAAATTAAATAATCCATAGTTGTAAGCCGGCGCATTAAAGTAGGTGGTTGCTAACCGGTGCAATGCTAGTTACCCACAGTAGAAGCTTTGTTCCTTTGAAACTACTAGTATGAGGTCTACCGGACTTGAGGTATTGGTTTGATATCAGTTACATTTATTGCGAGCACTTTAACAGACAAGCGCCGTTTAAAATGCTACGGGTGCATTTCGCTACAATCCCGTGGTTTTCCCCATATGTAGCGGAAAGTGCCTGCTGTAGACATCGGCGTAGCGAGGCGGTGATGAAGTTAATAGTCCATTTTTAGAGTTCCGTAGTCAACAAGGAACCCTTATAGTTTCTCATGTCCGTCTGTCTTTCCGTCTGTCAGTCTTCGGCTTAGCTCAGTAACCATTGCTACTAGAAAACTGTGATTCGGCATGGATATATGAATCAATCACGCCGACAAAACAGTACAATACAATTTGGAAAAAGATTTTTTTTTAGGGTTCCTCCCCTACACCTAAAGCGGGGATGTTTTTTTTTTCTCGTCAAACCCATGGTGTGGGGTATCGTTGGATAGCTCGTTCAAAATGTTATGAGTTTCTAAAACCATTTTTCAAATCAGTAATTCGTTTGCGAGATATTGGGCCCTATTTAAAGCCCTAATTATAGTTCAAGTCATGTGCCCCCCCGCCGGCTAAATGGCTACTACTGGGGATTTGAAAAAAATCGCGGTAGTGGTACATATAATGAATTTAAAAGGACCACTATCACGAACAAGTAGGCATAAGTAGTTACCGAGTAATAGTCGACCAACTTAATGTGTACTTGGAAAGGCCAATTTTCGTACAAATTCGGCCGACGCATCCGCACCGCACGTCGATGTAACTAAGACAGACAGGCAACTACGGAATCCTACACTGCGCGTGTCCCGACACGCACTTGGCCGGGTTTTTTTCATTAAGTACTTTCTGTTATTGTACTCCAAAAAATATTACAGATAGTAATTTTATAGGTAACCTTTTTCTAAGACCCAATGGTCGTAATTACAATCGGCTTCAAATTGCTTAGGTCTTACGAAGATAATGTAATTTAGTCACGATATAAACAATTATTTGTCAATATTGTTTTGCAAATTTTTTTGCGTCAATTCGGACGTGCGGATTTGTTTTAGAAAGAAAGAAAGAAGAAATATTTATTCGTGGCACAAAAAACACAAAAAAATTCATAAGACACAAAAATATAATTAACGCGCCATAAATGGTCCCGACTCAGCATGGTGCCTAATTGGCCAGTGCTGGTCTTCCGTCGGGCCCAACTGGTGGCGTCACGGCGCGCAAACGAAATTACTTACCTTTATTCTGCTTAAAGCTTATTTCAAGATTCATTTCCGTAAAAAAACTGTGAATTATACTGCATTTTCCTATAGTTGTAGACAGGGTTTCTTAGCTACAATTGCTCCTTACTACCTGCACTATTACCTGCATTACACCAAAAAAACATAGTCCGATTTTTAGACATATTTGACCAGGTTTGATTTCTGTAGTATGCCGGCTTTTTTGAAAAACTTTGAATCCAGTGTTTTTTTTAATCGGCCTCCTGAGTCCTTTCCTAATCTCTAGTAGGTCCAGATTTTCCCAAACTGCCCCGTTTTTATTTTATTTTCCGTATTTATAATATAATAAACTGTATATAATGTAATATAATGTACGGACGACCGCTTGAGCCTACTTGGTAGTGACCCTGCCTACGAAGCAAGAGGTCCCGGGTTCGAATCCCGGTAAGGGCATTTATTTGTGTGATGAGCACGAATATTTTATCCTGAGTCAAGGATGTTTTCTATGTATTTAAGTATTTATTTATCTATTTAAGTATGTTTATCGTCGTCTAATACCCATAGTACAAGCTTTGCTTAGTGTGGGACTGGGTCGATTTGTGTAAGATCGCTGGGGGGCGATTTTTGACTTTCGAGTGATCAAAAAAATAAATTCAATTCAATACGATTGTTGTGTCGACATTGCAGGCACTCTTTTATACTTATAGAATTGAATACGAGTGGTCAAAACCAGTTGGTTTTGAATTATCCATCGCTATTTCAAAATAGCATTTTGCAAGTTTTCGAGTCGAGCGCTCGAAAGTCAATAATCGGTCCCCCGGACGCAGCCCTAGCGCGGCAATCAGTGCGGTAACCGGAGTAATCGATTACTGCGACGCCTTACGAGTGTAATCCGCCGACGTAACCGTGGGTAAACCAGCACATTATACAATCGGCGCGCTTGTTACTACTTTAAATAGTAGTAGATTGTACAACAAGTGCACAAAACAAGCAATTTTATCCGCCAATTGGGTACTTTCGTCATTTGAAAAATTATAACGTAGTATTGCTACGAGTGTATTAAACTCATCAGTGTAAATTACAAAATATAATTTAAATCATAAAAAGATACGATACTTAAGTTTCAAAAATATATTATGTATTTTTTTATAGGCCAAGAGCAAAGATACCAATATTGCAATAGAATTTACACTTTAATAAAAAATAATTGCCAACTTTTTTTTAAGGGACACGTGTTTTTAGGGTTCCGTAGTAAACAATCTTATAGTTTCGCCATGTCCGTCTGTCCGATGGTCTTGGAAAATTTTGACAAAGGAGTTCGTACGCCCAGAAAAGTCGTGCAATTTGCCCTATGTAATCATATAAATAACCCAATACTGTTTTCGTTATCATTCAATAAAAATAAATAAAATCGAGAACTTTATTTTCTTTATACCTCAAATCTTGCGTGACTTTAGGGACCATGTCTATGCCAACTTTCTAAGAAACTCCACCAAGTCTCCTAGCTAACGGGATAGAATATCAATAAGTTGATTTCCCTCCGTACTTCATACATTGGTGGTAAACAAGTGCTCGACTCACCTCTCGGCGGTGGTGACCTGTCGTGTGGCCGCCAGTACCAGGGTGGCATGAGCCCGCCGTACCTGCCCGCTAGCGCGCTCCATTGCGAGAACAGGCCCAATCTGGAACAAAACAACTTTGAGTAGAAGGCATATTTTTATCCGTGGCTTCCGAACCCAAAATAAAAAGTAAAATAGATATAAAGTCACTGTAGTCGACCGGTAATACTTTTTAGTCTGCAGGCTCGGCCCGGAGTAAAAAAACTTAAGTATACTTTTGATTATTTGAGTTGGTCGATTTGCATCAAAGTAATCCATTCAAAAAGCAAGTCGATCATCCAAGGTAGAAGATTCCAATTCCAATGGCAGTTTTATAAAAAATCTGCCACATTAAATAATATCAACCATGCCAAATATCATATATTTAACAGTCGCTTTTCGGTGAAGGCTGGGATGGTGGAAACTGGTCTAATCCCAATAAGGTCTTGTTTTCCCTCTGGTTGGGAAGGTCAGCTGGCAGTAGCTTTCATAAAACTGGTGCCTAAACTAGGCAATTCAGCACAAAATTAAGAGACCGCAGCACGGTCGACTTAAAGTAGACTATCCATACAAACGTAGTATGATTCTCATTTTAAAACGGCACACTCTGCACGTCTAGCATGGGACGGCCGCGATATACTCTCGATTTTTATCGCACTATACCTCTTGTTCTTAGTGTTCTAATAAGAGAGAGACGGATAGTGCGAGAAAAATCCAGAGAGCTCGGGCGCCGTCGCGTGCTAGCCGTGCCGGATTAACATAAAACTTATTATAAACAAAGAGATTCGCCATAGCTATATCGGAAACTAGTTTCAGTTCCTATGAATTATAATAGAAATATATATAGAGAGAGAGAGTCGAGCGTAATAATTAATTGTAGTATTGTAATATGTTCAGTAGAATAGCATCAGCCCACAACTAACATTCTAACCTAAATAACATTGTTAGAACTCCATTAAAATCTTCCGCACTTTTAGTTCCATTCGAATCGTTTTCACAAACAAGATCCAACTTTTCACTTACATCGGCAATATAAGAATAACAACAAAAAGAAAAAGTAATAAATCACTTTGGTGGGAATCAGGAGGAAATAGAGAAAATCGTCTATCGTACAGAAACAAGCTTTCTCACTTTGCGGAGAATCGAGATATCGAAAGTATCGATTGTTGAGAACAAAGAGGATTGCGCGGCCCTGGGGGCTAGGGGTGGGGGAAGTTTTCGATGAATTTTAATTTATCGATGAACTCGCTTTAGCCCACAAGCCACTGGAGCCGAACGGTAAGGCAAGGCTTTCAATCTGGAGGTTCAAACCCCAGCTCGTGCCACTGGGTTTTTTCAAAAAACTTATCATCATTATAAGTTGATATTTAAAACGCTGTCAACACATAAATGCCCTTGAGGATTGACACTGTCTATTTGTATCGCAGTATACGAGCGCGAGTCGGGTCTTAGAATATAACATAAATAAATTATGAAATAAAAAAAAGTGTGCATTTTTTGTGAAATATGACTCGTTAGCGGTTCAGGTATGAATATGTTGAGTTCATGATTTTAATTGCAGACAGAGCCGTTTAATGATGATTTTAAGACCAATCTGCAATTATTTTCTATCGAGCCGATTTCGTCAAACTATGTATAGAGTCCGTCCACGGTCTTTGAAATATGATGAATATGAACATATTTTTGATTATGCTAGAACAAATAGTTTTTCTTAAGAAACTGCTTAAATAACATCAATTTCAACATAATCAGGTCTTGTCAGCCTCTTAACAGTGGCTTTTCCAAGTCTGAATGACCAAGTCACGTGGTTTTTTTTGTTTACATTTAGTTAAATACCTATCCAAATAGGGTAAGTATGCTCCTGATAGTTAAATTTGAACCGGATTATAGTTAAAAAGTCAAGGATGTTGGTAGTTTTTGCGATCACGCGGTGTCTACCCCTCTGTCACAGGCACATGTGATTTACTTCGGTAGTTTTTGAAGTGAAAACTTCTTTAGCGGCGCTGTGCACTTTTTGTGATGGGGAAAAATTGTTAAACTCGCCACAGGTCACGTGACCGTAAGATTCATAAGACATAAGATTCTAGGCAAGTCACGTGACCGTAAGACGGACACGTGGCCTGATCGAGAAACTGTTACAATGTCATTTATTCTTCAAAAGTACATATAATGTTTTAAATAGAACCTTTTTAGAGATTGTGTAAGTAGGATAGTTTTTTCCCGGAAATCATCCCATAAGGGGGTGAAATGGGAGGTGAAAGTTTGTATGGAGCTACGATATAAATGAGTTTCACGCGAACGGAGTCGCGGGCAGAAGCTAGTTTCCAATAAACAGTTTAACTATAATTATATCGATGATAATCATAGAGCAGCCCTATAGAACAGAGATGTCCTATCGTCACCAGATTGCTAGTGCTGCCAATAGCTATTCAAGCTGAAGACCATCTGTAGCATGAATTTCACATTCTGATTTCGATGTGGTTGCGCGCTTCTTCTGCGGGCCGATTGTTGACTTTCGAGCGCTCAAAAATAAATAAAAGTAAATACAATTGAAGTGTCATAATTAATAATCATAATAATCATTTATTTCAGGCAACTAAGGCACGGTACAAATACCTTAAAGACTAACATACAATTATAAGTTCACTAATTATTATTTACGCACTTTCTACCAATAGACTTTAGTACGAGTGGTCAACACAACTTGTTTTTCAATTTTCTGTCTCTATTTCAAAATAGCATTTAATCATTTTTTACAGTAAAAGTTCAACAAAGTCAAAAATCGGTCCCCTGATACGTATGTAGTCGAAAAGAACTTAAATCATTGGTTTTGATTTACGTTCTATATTCAACTCTACACAATATACCTACGCAGTAGATATAATAGCTTAGAGTAGTTAAACAACTCCGTCAAACGTTCGAGTTAACACACAGCTAGAGATACGCGCATGCGTCACTACAATAAACTTAAGCGGACTTCGGCGTACTCGGCGGTGCATCAGTCACGGGTGCCGCGCATGGGCCGCGTAGACGAGTTCCACGCAGACGGGGTCGTGGGCATAAGCTAGCTCCCTATTTGGCAGTGGCTCTAAATGTTAACTTTTTTGCACCAAAATTTATTGACCCACGATTTTTTAAATAAAGTTAAAGGTTATCAATTTAGAATGCGATATGTGAGTGTCTAATCGTCCCCTGTTCTAGGTCGCTGATATCGGTCTAGATTGCGATTGGCTTGTCAATGGCCTTTCAACGTCTAATTGCAGTGGGACCGCGGCTGAATATACCCTGGGAACAGTCTCTCATAATTCTATTCGAGGTATAGATTAATATGTTAAGACTGTCTCTGACCGAATTCAATTGATGCCAATGCCATCCATACTAATATTGTAAATAAAGAAAGTGTGTCTGTCTGTCTGTCTGTTACCTCTTTACGCTTAAACCCCTGGACCGATTGTGATTACATTTGCTAAAGAGATAGTTTGAGTCCCGGGAAAGTACATAGGATAGTTTTTATCCCCGAAATCATCCCCTAATAATGGGGTGAAATGGGGGTTGAGTTTGTATGGAGCTACGATATAAACGAGTTTCACGCGGACGGAGTCGCGGGCAAAAGCTAGTGTTTCCTATCGTCTTCGCTGAGGAGACTAAGTATGAAATTAGTTAATACCTTTCATTACTTTATTATATTATTTTTTAACCTAGTGGGTAGCAGGGATCGGAACCGGTCTTTTGCAAAAACCTCGAAATAACCACATATCTCGAACTATTTTATACCTGGTGGGTAGTGACGCTGCCTACGAATTCCGCGGTCCGAATCCCGGCAAGGGCAAATATTCGTGTGTGTCCTGGATGTTTTCTACGTATTTAAGTATTTATATCTATGAAATACATCGCCGTCTAGTACCCGTAACATAAGCCTTATTGAGCTTACTATATGGCTAGTTCGATTTGTGTAAGATTGTCCTTTAATATTTATTTATTACAAAGGAAATAAGGATGATAAGAAATTGGCGACAGAGACAATAAATTTCAGAATATTGTACAGTCGAGTTCTCTAATATGTATACAGACAACCTTTGAAAATATCTACACATGTGTCTTATGTCAGTAACAATAAAGTCTCTGTAGATATTGGAGAACTCGACTGTACTTAAATGTATAACGCATGGAATCCTTTCTATCACTTCACTCTTATAAGTACGCCTATTAGAAGTAAAGTCAAGTATGCCAATCTCAATAATGGTACGGCTATATACAACCATATTCCGGACTCCAGAGATATCTTCCACGATACTAAAAGTAAATTAAAAAAATCTGTTATCTCATATCTTATATTACTGGAGTCTGGTGGGTGATTGCCATTTGTTTCTTGGTTAGCTTCGGTTACCTCTAATTCCCTGTAACTTGCTACTTGATTTAATCTACATAAAGTATTTCATATTTCATTTATTGCATAATCATGAACATAATTACATAATAAGGTGTTACAGTTAATTTAGTCAATTCATGACACCCTGTTAGGGCACACAATATTTAACTTATTATCGAATACTTACCTTCCTATTAGAACATTTCATCATAATATGTTTAACATATTATGTGAGATGTTTGTATGTGAATAATAATTATTATTAATAACATTGTAAAAGTAAATAAAAGATAAAAGGAGAAAAAGAAAATCTTTAAGCAACATTCCATACATTACGTTTTTAGCAATTGTAAAAGTAAATAAATAAAAAGAAAGAAAAGAAAAGAAAAGCATTTCATACAATGACATATAATTCAATGTTACAATAAATTAGTGTTGTAAATCCTTATTTTAAGTAATTGTACCTACTATTTTATGTATTATTATATAATATATAATATAATATTATAAAATGCGAAAGTTTGGATGTTTGGATGTTTGGATGTTTAGATGTTTGGATGTTTGTTACTCAATCACGCTTCAGCGGCTTAACCGATTTGGATGAAATTTTGCACGAAGATAGTTTATAGCCTGACTTAAAATATAGGATAGTTTTTATCCCGGGTCTACGCAGACGAAGTCGCGGGCGGAAGCTAGTATAATATATTTACTTAACTTCTCCAATTTACAAAGATTCTACATTTTTTATAGGCGAAAATTTAAATGTACCTACCTACTTAAAACTTTTGCCAATGGTTACTAATCTGAAAATCGGAATCTTCATTCATGTAATTTTGAATGTTTTTTTTTGTTTTGTTTCTCTTGATTTTATACATGTGCGAGTTGTGGTCACCTATATATGGCTAAGCATCTTACTTAGTTTTTTGTATTTAAGCCAAATGTATTGTTCAGATGCGTTATCCGTTCGTGGTCGTTAAATAAATAAATAAAGTGATTGAAAAATCGTCGAAACGAGTAGGACCCACGATTGCTCAGTTGGCAAAAACAATGAACGGTATTACGGTGTTTAAGGTGTTTGCCGTTGGGTTTAAATTTCAGTCGTGCGGTTTTTTCAATTATACACACAGTCATTTTAACTTTTAATTTAAATCACGACATAATATGAAGCAGTAACCAATATATATTCGTATTAAGGCGGTGCATTGGAAATTATCGCGTGCTTTGAAACGCGGTTCTGACTAGATTAACAAACAATAAAGTCTGATTTTTAGATATATAATGTGATTATATGACTGTTTATCTGATTTTATCGATACATGATTGCTTAAAATTTCCTCGAGAGAAAAAAAATCCAAAATTGGGTCAGTATTTTCCTTTTTTTACTCAGCCTACTCAAACGATACATTATTTTACGACACAATCAAGTTAATACTATAGTATTTTATCTCATTTAAAATCTCACTTTATAAAATTTAAATAAAACGTCTCTAAGTTAGGTATTTATCGAAATTTGTCCAAAAAAGCCATTCCCGAAGAGTGTTACATCTCTTTTCCTCGTGCACGGAAGGCATCAGCGTGTCTCTGTCTAGGGGGCGTGTTCGATTCAAATCAAGGCATCGCCTTAACGTATTGAATTCAAATTAGTTTTATAAATATTGCGAGCGGTCGTCTCCGTGTTCAGAGCTACCGTATCAGAACGAGTGCTCGCAACAAGAAGTGAAGTGCGATGCGAAATGTCGATCCAAATACAATCGTTATTAGGAGACATGTTGATATTAAAATTATGGTTACTAGCACATTCAGGGCCAATGACGACACATATGCGTCAGACCGCCGTAGTCGCTTTACGCTATATACAACTGAAACATACAACTTTGCTCGTTCGTTCAATTAGAACTGGCGATCATGGTAGGGTTTTTTGTAATTTTTAGGGTTCCGTACCCAAAGGGTAAAAACGGGGCCCTATTAAGTACTAAGGCGTCGTCCTAATTGGCAGCGATCGTACTATCGACAACACAGCCAACTGACCATCGGTGCACCTTAAGTGCATTGTAATAAGGTACTATATAAACACAGGATGGTCAGTAAACAGTGTTGTCGTTTGTACGATGGCGCGATGCGTTTATCGTCGAACTTCGTCGAATATCAGTATGTTTGAACTCATCGCACGACGAGAACGGATCGCGCCATCGTACGATCGCTGCCAATTAGGACGACGCCTAAGTCTTCGCTGTCTGTCCGTCTGTCTGTCACCAGGCTGTATCTCAAGAACCGCGATAGCTAGACAGTTGAATTTTTCACAAATTATGTATACTAAAAACAAAATAAAATAAATATTTAAGGGGGGCTCCCATACGACAAACTCTTTTTTGCTGTTTTTATAGATAATGGTACGGAACCCTTCGTGCGCGAGTCCGACTCGCACTTGGCCGGTTTTTTATTATATTTATTCAAGCTAATATGGTAATTTTTCTCGTGAAATGAATGAAGCTAATATAAATCATGACAACAATATGTTAGGCCCCTGAATGGGTTACGTACGTGGGTTTGAAACGAGCCGTGTGTGTGTGGGGTGGCAAACAAGGCTCTCGGGTTACCAATTTGTTCCCCAACTCTAATCACTCTTGCAATTTAATTTTGTTATTTTCATAATTAAGTGGACTCGAGGGAATATTTAATTAGTGTAACCCATTTGAGACCAAGATACGTGTGCAAGGCCGTAGCGTGTAGCAGCATTTCTCCGCTTTGTAGCGAAAATCGCTCGTAGAGGCATGACTCATATGCGAGTCATTGACATTGAAACTCACGCGTTTTTGTACATGATTTCCATGTGTAACGTTTACTCTTATTGAAATTAAACACAGCTGTTTAAAGTTAAAATTCAATTGAGTAGTAATTTAAACATATTTTAGTATCAATGCTCGCGAGATACTAAAAGTTCGTAGCCATCTACGTAGCTACGTCGTAGCACCGTAGCAGCCTCGTAGCCGTACCGTGTAGAGCCTTGTAATGTTCTGAAACTTCTCAGAAACTGCTTTCACGTGTAGGTGAATAAAAAGTAATCGTTAAATCTTTCCAAATTAGTAAGACTTTGTAGTAAAAATAGAAACATCATTTATAAATCAAATAAACCAAATCCGAATACAGACTTCAAAGGTCAAAATCCATTTGAGACCAAGAAAATAATTGGACACCAATTAGCAATTAAAAACTCCTATAAACGCTACAGGCTAAACCCTTCTCAAAGCTAATTAGCGAAAAAACGCCACGGAATCGATAAAGAAAAAAAAACCGGCGGGTAATTCCGGCGTTCCAAAGTTCTGAATTCAAATTCCATTACAGCGTGCCTCTAAGAGAGGAATGGAAGGGACCGCGCGATTGGTCGGTTCACCGCGCTCTGATTGGCTGGCTGTCTGACCCCGCCCCCCTGCGAGGGTATAAAAATCGATGCGCCGAGAAATTTTACTCTTTTTGCAGCGACGCGACGGGCGACAGTTCCCTCTGTTGCCACTAATAATGGCATTTGTGCTTTTTCACTTTAAAGTGTTTAGTTGTATCTGAGCTGTCGCCTTTTGTTGGGTTAAGAGCTTTTTACTTATTGTAAGTAGTTATTTGAGGAAGTGGAGACGTTTATAGGGACAGGGGACAATGGGTGTCTCTTACAGATTGCAACTTCGCTTTGGACTTATTTCAGGTTTTCGATACATCCTTGTCGTGTTTTGGAAAACGTTAAGTCAGTCAGGATCGCTGAGATAAACTAACTTTCAATGTTTTAAAGTGACATTTGTAATGTATAAAAATATGGATTCAAACATACGTCGTGGCCGCGGTCATTTTTTCAAGCTTTTACACACTTCACTGCCAAGAATCGCTACGCTCGTAGCCTATCCCGTGGTTTTCCTCTTATGTAGCGGAAAGCGACTACGGCGTAGGCGCCCACAAGGCGAGTTCTTGGCAGTAAAAGTGTTAACTTGCCCTGTTAGTTTGTTCAATATTATGGTACCCTCGAGCTGATCTGATGATGGAGACAAAAGGTGGCCATGGGAATTCATAAGTATTTAACCGACGTGATCCATTAACATGAGTTTGGACTTGTAAGAATCATATCAATTAGTAGTTGATGACGATACAGAAAAGTACAGTTGGCAATGAAAGCTGGTATAGTCAACAGCAAAAGTAGGTAATCACTTTAGTGCCTTGTCACCTTCACTATTTTGACGCATTCCAACTGTCGCAGTATTGTTACGTTAAGTGCGACAAAGTACTAAAATGATCATCTATATTTGCTGTTGACTGTACCATTTTTTTTTTGACAGAAGCTAATTTATTTTTAGGTCACGACAACAACGCTAACACCCAAGCGTCAGAGCACTGCGGGGGTTTTTCTCTTCATACGGAAATTACTGCGGACTATGTTATAACTGGGGTAGGCCTATGTCCAGCAGTGGACATCTTTCGGCTGATGATGATGATGATGAGGTTTTCATATTGCCAGAGCTCCCGAGGATGCGTTGTGTTGAGAGCCAGAGAATTTGTTAATTCAGCTATCAACACGGCGAATCCTCAAACATATCAAGGGTCGGCAACGCCCATGTTACTCCTTTGTTGCTGCGGTGTCGGCTTACCATCAGACGGGCCGTACGCTTGAATGCCACCGTCGTTGTATAAAAAAAAATACGTCTTGTTTTTATCTGAAGACATGAAATCATTGTTTTGATTGAAATTAATTAAATATTTGTCACGGTTTTATTATTTTGGACCGTTAGTGACCTTGCAGAATAAATATTTGCGGACATTCTTACACAAATCGACCTAGTCCCAAATGTAAACATAAACTTACTTTTATGGATACACAAATACTTAAATGCATAGAAAACATCCATGAGAATAAATGCTTGATTTGACAGATTTTTAGATAATGTGAAAATTTCAACGCGGTATCAACCACTCCATAAACATCAAAAGCTAGTACAGTTATATTGAAAAATGTTTCCAAATACCGAAATCAGTGAACCAACCAAACAGAGGAGGGGGCGCCCCTCCGCATAAAAACATTCCGACCCTTATATCAAATCGACTTTGCCGATAAGTAACCTCTTAACTTAGCACATAGGCTCAGATTTTGTCGTGCCTCAAGTTAATGACTTGAGCGGGTAGCTTTTTACGTTTAAAAGAAAACGGAGATTAAATTTTAATACACTCTCACTGCCGGAAACCCGCTTAGCCCGCCTACGCCGTAGTCGCTTTCGTAGTCGGAAAACCACGGGATCGGCTACGAGCGTAGCGCGTAGCGGTTCTTGATAGTGAATGTTGTGTTCATGTTATCTGGACTTAACGACTTACCGCTCACCATACGAGAAACCTGGCAATGAAGTTTGTATCAAATATACAAATAATAGAAAATAGAGTTTGTTTTGTTTCAAAATCAACCGAATCAAGAAAAATGCAACTCGTTCCAATTTAGAACGGTATAAATTCCACCATAGCTTAATTGCAGTTTGAGTTAGCATATTTTTTGTCAAATGTACCTATAACCTTTTCTGTTTAACCCTTCGGTTGCCTGGAATAGAATAATCAGTTGAATTAAAATAGAAGCCGCGCTAATCAATAATAGATTCTAAAATGTCCATTTCTCGCGCTGTCTCGCTAAAACTATGGTGTAAACCAAGACTCAGTTAAACAAATAATGCACATCACACAAATATATCCCCTTACCGGGATTCGAACCCAGGACCTTTAGCTTCGTAGGCAGCGTCACTAACCACCAAGCTAAACGTTCGTCAAAATAGGTCACAAATTTTGACAACTGGACCCTCACTATCTCCGGTTGTCTTGCAAGGGTAATCACGTAATGTTTTGAACGCACGTTAAGACAACTCAACTGTCATTTTCCCATACAAAAAGTGAAAGTTAGATCTACCTGACGCGCGTAAAATGCGTCAGGTGATCGATCTGCTGCGCTGTTATTCGCTACGCGCTAAAGCGCCTCGCCCCGCCGGTCACCCGACACGAAACTAGAGCCTACCTACGCTTAGTTACTTCGCATTGCGGTGTCAAAATATATTTGTGGGTGAGCGTTGAGGTGAGCTTAAAACAAGTTAGAGAATAGGGGGGCTGAGGTCAAAGCCCCGAAGGCGAGCAGCAAGGCAATCATTATACGCGTCAAATACTCGCTACATCTCGTAACTCGCGCCACAGTTGAAGGGCGTTAAATTATTTATATCAGAAGGGTCCCCCAAGACGTTATTCGCCGTATTGTTGTATTAGCGGGGAGCCGACTAATCTCTTTATGGACTGAGACTATTAGCTTCGAATAAACGAATTATTACTACCATGCACAGATTTAAGTTTTGATTTAACTTCGTAATTATTGCAATCGGTTCAGTATTTTCTAGGCGTTATAGGTAATTCCCATTCTACGAAGGCCTTTACGTTTATTTCAGATGATTTAAGCGTTAAACGATATGATACGGCGAACGAATATAATGGAAAAATAGACCATCATCGTCTGTAGCACTAGACAGGACTCGAACCTGTGACCATGTATTGCCGGTACAGTGCTCTCACCACTGAGCTACGAGGACAGTGACCGATGAAGCGTGTCTTTCAATCACATTCGCCGCTACTAGTAGCGACCTCTCTGTATCTCCTTGAAAGGCTCACAGCCTTAGAACCACTCTAAGTTTGATCGTGGTAACGTTGAATTAACACGAAATAAAATATTTAATAAAATGATTTTCGTTCAGAAGTGATTTAACAAATTGACTGACTAGCCGCTACTGCTACGTAGCCGATCCCATGGTTTTCCCCGTATGTAGTGGAAAGAGACTACGGCGTAGGCGCCCGCTAGGCGGGTTCCTGGCAGTGAAAGTGTCCGCAGTAAGCTCGATTCTCCATGCAAACGTAGTTACGCTCTCATTTTAAAACTACGTGTTGGATTGTGACGAAACTTTGCATATACATTGACATGAGATATATCTATGTTTGTAATTAGTTTATGTAGCTTCAGATAGCATAATAAAAAATATATAGCGAATTTAATTTTTTCATACATAAGTAACTTGTTTTTGCTGTATTTCATTTGTTTTATAAACTCGAACCATATAAACTAATTATAGACATAGATATACCTCATGTCAATGTATATGCAAAGTTTCGTTACAATCCAACACGTAGTATTAAAATTAGAGCGTAACTACGTTTGTATGGGAAGGTGAAATTCGGCCGAGCTTACTGCGGACTCTTAATACACAAAAAAACAATATTAATACATTGAAAAAAAAAAGTTATTTGTAACGTATACATGAACTGGGCTTCGGCTCTAAGACGGTTAAAAAAACACCGTGTAATAGAAGAGGTAGTTCCTCTCTAAATCTCGATTATATTAGCCCGTACATATATAAGAGTATTTTTTATAGATCTTAAAGATAAGGTAAAATAACATTGGAAAGTCAGCGAGGGTCTTTGAGCGGGGGATATCGTAAATAACTCAGTAGCTAGGGATCACCCTGGTAATCTGGTTTTAACTTCGAAGGAGATCGGCGCGGCACTAGCTATAAAAGAGTGAGGGAAAGTATCTTAAAGGAATCTATTGTAAAATAGTGTGGTATAAAGTATTTTTAAAATGTATGGATAATGATGGAAATTTGTCGTATGATTGGTTAAAAATTGTTTATCATGTGCCGTAATCTTCTATTATAAAACTATAAAAATTGGCCAAGTGCGTGTCGGGCCACGCGCAGTGTAGGGTTCCGTAGTGGCCTGCCTGTCTTGGTTACATCGACGTGCGGTGCGGTTGCGTCGGCCGAATTTGTACGAAAATTGGCCTTTCCAAGTACATATTAAGTTGGTCGAGTATTACTCGGTAACTACTTATGCCTACATGTCCGTGATAGTTTTCCTTTTAAATTAATTATATGTACTACTACCACGATTTTTTTCACATCTCCAGTAGTAGCCATTTAGCCGGCAGGGGGGGATACAGACTCGCACAAAAATTAGGGCTTTAAACACACGGTACGAAATATTTAATTTATTAATCTAGATTATAAATATTACTTTTTTCAAAGTGTAAAAAGGGCCGCCAAAAAGTGCAAGAAATTCTTTTATAAAGAGATACACACAATTTTTGTTTGCTTAATTATTCTTATAATAGGCTTCATTTCAAATAACACAGTCATTTTGTTCCTTAATTCAACAATAGAAGGAAAAACAAAAAGCTCTCAAAAACCCGTATTTTTATTTAAACATGATACAGCAAAAAAATCCCCTAAATCGAGACAAAATGTATCACTCTTAATTAGCGTTACAAAGATAAACAGCCAAAGAATTAAAAAGTTGAAGACGCCAAGATGGCGACTACACGAATTAACAGATTGTCCGACACCGAATAATTATGGAGGGTGTCCTTTTGAGACAAGAAATATGTTTCTTCAAGTTTTATTGTCAAATTAATTTGCTGTCAGAGGAAAGATTACAAGTTCAAAATGTGGAATTTGAGGAAAACATAGCAATTTATTTTCAGTACGGCAACGTGGATTAAAGAAACAAGCACGATTCATTTAATTTTCTGAACAAATCTAGAAGTTCGTTTTACACTGATAGCAAAACGTCCCAATGTTTGCCATTACATATTCTACACCAGCACGGCTAGCACACGACGGCGCGCGAGCTCTCTCGATTTTTCTCGCACTATCCGTCTCTCTCTTATTAGAACACTTAGAAGAAGAGATATAGTGCGATAAAAATCGAGAGTATGTCGCGGCCGTCGTGTGCTAGACGTGCAGGGGTCGGCAAACCGCGGCTCGCGAGCCGCATGCGGCTCTTTGAAAGGTTTGTTGCGGCTCTTTAGGTTCCCCAAAAAAATAGTTTTTTTTATAAAAATCAGACAAAAAAATGTAAATAGCGCGGGGCAAATATTATTATTTTTATCGAACTCAAACACAGCATATCCACTTTGTAGACTCACCCAAAATTATTATTTTCCCTAAAATTTGAATTTCCGGGATAGCTCTTTGTCTAAAAAGTTTGCCGACCCCTGTTCTACACTGAAACTCAGTTTCGGAACAGTGGTTAATCTGTATAAATAAATAAATAAATATTTGCGGACAATCTTACTCAAATCGACCTAGTCCCAAACTAAGCAAAGCTTGTACTATGGGTACTAGACGACGATAAACATACTTATATAGATAAATAAATACTTAAATACATAGAAAACATCCATGACTCAGGAACAAAGATTCGTGCTCATCACAAATAAATGTCCTTACCGGGATTCGAACCCAGGACCCTAGATTCGTAGGCAGGGTCACTAGCTACCAACTAGGCTAAAGCGGTCCAATTAATATGTATTATAAAGAGGAAAGTGTGACATTGCAGGTTTGTAAGTTTATAAGTTTGTATGTAATGGGTAATCATTGATCCGATCTCAAAAATGCTATCACCTGCGTGTAGAATGAAGTTTCTGGATGGTTGTAGGCTATATGTTATCCCGCGGGTTTGCCTGTGTTATTTGAAATACGCGGGCGAAGCAGCGTGGGAGCTAGTATGAGATAATCTAAGATAGTTGCATAAGATAGTTTTAACTATCCTAACCGAGTTGGCCCGGTCTGTAACTACTGCAACCAAGCCGGCTGGCATCGATTAGACATGGCCTCAGCCTCGTTTACACATCAGTCGTTCCCTCAGCATAGCTAATGCCTCGTTTACACGGACCAGCCTAGCTAGAATGATCGTGTTTATGTCGGACATAAAGTATTCATCCCTCTCGCGCTTACATACTTGCTAGTGCCAAATTAGGCACTACGTTAATACCATTCCAACAGCACGAAACGCACAGTACGGCTACCATGAGTTTGACATTGTCATTTTTCGTTAACGAGAATCGAGTTTTCTATCTGTGCATCTCTATTGCACTTCGACAGTACGAGCGGGATGCACAGATAGAAAACTCGATACTCTTTAGCGTAAGCCGTCATTGTCAAACTCATGGTAAGCGTACAGCTAGTAAAGTGGTCACTATACGATAATCTACGATAGTGACATAAGATAGTTTTGACCATCCTAACCGCGTGTGACCCAGACTGTAACTACTGTAACCCAGCCGGCTATTCAACAACTGGCCACTTGCGGCGCCGGTAATGCTGGTATCGATCAGATGTGGCCGTAGCCTCGTTTACACGGGCCAGAAACTGACCAATTGATCATTATAAAAGCCTCGTTTGTACCGCCCAGTTACTGACTGGTAACAGTAAGTGGCTCGTTTACTCGGGTCAGTAGTTCACTAGTTGCCGCCTCATTTGTATCCATACTTATACTTATATTACTTATGTATACTATCCATCCTTACTAATGTCAAAAATGTGAAAGTGTGTTCTGTCTGATTGTATGTTATCTCTTCACGCTTAAACCGCTTAACCGATTGAGATGAAATTTGATAAGTAGATAGTCTGAATCCCGGAGAACGACAAAAGATAGATTTTTATCGCGGAAATCATCCCCTAAGAAGGTGAAAGTTTGTATGGAGCTACGATATAAACGAGAATGCAGCGGGCGTAGCATGGTTGCCATTTTATCACTTATCGTTGTGGATAAGACATCCGTCACTCTCGCACTCGCATACTTGTCAGAACGTGACGGACGCCTTATCCACAGCGATAAGTGATCAAATTGCAACCATGCTACGCCCGCAGACGGAGTCGCGGGCAGAAGTTAGTAATTAATATGAGCAAGTGTGTAACACAGTGGACTAACTTGTTAAATTGACTTCAAAATTTAATAATAATTTATTGACGTTAAATACCTTATATAACATTTCATGACTAACAGTAATGATACATATGTACATTAGGTTTGTAACAGATTCGCCAAGGTTGAGCCTCTGTCTTCCGAACTAGATCGAAGCCTGTGACTCATATACACTAGGGGCCTCCTATGTGTTTAGAGTCAACTTGAGCTGTCCCATTAAAATAATACCGACACTTACTGAAGTCCGGAGATACGAACTACATATAACTAACCGCACCAGAGGACAAATGTGAACGACGGGTGCGAATCGTTAAATGGATGGGTTGATGCGTTATTTCCATAAACCAAAAACTTGAAATAATGCATCAATTTTATGGAAAACATGGAAAAGTGACAAAAAAAATATGTATTTTGTTTTACCGCTGCTCTTTTGCGAGAAAAGGGTCACAGACGCCATAAATCACACAATGACGATACTACCTGCTTATGTCCTTATCGGGTTTTTTCATTCCACGCAGGCCACCTGCGTGTTATCAGTAGCAGGATGATGATTTATGTCTATTTTATAAAAATAAATAACACGAACCTTTGTTACGTTACTTAGCTGTTATGGTTAATAGAGCAGCGGCTTATCATCTCAATAAATCGTTGTAATATAAAAACCCACTATAGAGACGTCAACCTACCATTTTTTTGGTCATAGAATAGTAATAATAATAAACTATGTATTTACCTTAAACATATTTATTTATCCACAAACATTGATATGCTTGGTTAAAACGGCAATAGCATGAAACCATTCTTCCCGACTCAAACGACTTGATTTATGAAAAGTAGCATTACTGCTTTGAACATAAAGCTACTTATGCTTTGGCTATGACAAAACTTACGACTCTTTTGAAATGAGTCGTTATGCGCAGTCCACCCGCAAGCCTGAATGACGCCGACCTGGGCGCAAGAGGTTTTAAACCTATTAAACGTAGACATATTTTCTTCAAAATTACTTTTTTCTTACCTATATTATCTACTTTATGTTTTGTTAAAGGACTTCAGAAATGTTTTCAAGCCATTATGCACAGAAAAACTGAAATGAAAGTTTGGAGGAAATATTACAATATATACGGATAATTTTGTATTTTGGTCGTATTGAATATTACAGCTCAGTCTGTTAACTATACAAAAAAATAAGAAAAAGTAACTCCGCTTAATCGATTTTATGACATAAATGCAAAAATGTTATGGCGCCGAGCCGGCGTCATCAGTACGGCGGACTTGCAAACGGCATGGCGCCGACGCCGGCGTCATGCGCACTGAAAGGATTTAAAAAAATGGCACAGGCAAGGCTACTGGGTAAAATATAAAGGTAAGCCATTGTCTATTTCGAAGATTTATAAATTTTTAGTTTGTGTACTTGGTTGCAAATAAGTAAATGAAATGAAATCGGACGAGTAGTGCAGATTACGCATCTACATACAAACTTATAAATCTAAAGTAATGTTTCACATAGATTAGTTTTTTATTATTACATAGATAATACACAAGCTGAGATAGTTTAATCGTAGTCAGACACCGAGCTTTACTTCATGGGTCAGTATTTGTGGCCAGTACCCCTATAGGCGTTAGTAGGATACAAATAATCTGGGAAACTATTCAATAGACGTTCAACCGGCCACTCACCAGCGGTTAATGCTCGGTATCGATTAGAAGTGGCCAAAGCTTAACTCGAGCCGCATTTACATGAGCCAGTACTTACGGTTAATCATGGTTTGTGCCTCGTTTACATTTTCAGGACTACTCGTGGCTAGTAAACATTGATAGCATGGACCAATGCGAAGTAATCTGGGTTAACTATTCAAAAGTGACCATCTATTGAATAATTACCACTTAACCGGGTTAAATTCTCTGCACCGAATAGAAGTGGGCTGAGCCCGAGTTATGATTCCATAAAGATTATTACATATACATACATACATACATATGCATATACATATTCATGCCTTTATTCCTAAAAGATGTAGGCAGAGCACCTGAAACGTATGTTCCAGTGCCACCTTTAGCATACAGGTGGGTACAAAAGATCGACAAAATGTGATATATCAGTGATAGGTTGCTAGCCCATCGCCAACAAAAAATTTCAGCCCTGTTCCCTTAGTACGCCTCTTACGGCACCCACAGGAAGAAAGCGGATCGTGCTATTCTAACCCGACACCATAATAAAACGGTAGTTACGAATAATTTGGTTCAAATATTTAATATACATTCTACTTGCTACTCATCGGTGGTCAATTCTGCGTATCCACTAGACTTGGCCAAAGGCTGAGCTGTATTCACAGAGCTCATAGATTTACTTAGAACTAATAGTCACAGCATAGCCGAGTAAGCCTCACCAACTATTGATTAGACGTTTAACTAGCCACTTGCAAGTAGTGGTAGAATTGGCCAGAGTAGCCAATATGTAGCATGTAGTGTAGCTGTGTTTAAATATGCCAGCACTTGTTCTTATAGCTAAACAAAGTGACGAAAGTGACGATACAATAGTTGCGACTTGCCAACGAGTAGGTAATCCTCGGTTTCTAAATGACTGGCAATTACTAACGCTCACAATATAACACGTTACTATGTTAAAACGGTACGGTATAATAATCTCAAACGTTAGAACAAGGCAAATTTATATTTTTTATAAAATCTTAAGTCTCTATAATGACCATTTTTACCAACGGCTTAATGCGTAAGTATAGAACGGGTTGTCTTTTACACTTTATCCAATCCATTATCAAGCTCATTTTGCCCTGACACATTGCTTCCACCTAAATATCAACAAGCGGGATACATTGCTAAAATAATTCAAACCAAAGATTTCGATTCTAGCGGTGACCTACATAAACCAGGGGTTTCTCATAACCACAATACACAAAAAACTTGTGCACGCCTCACCGACTTAGGGAACTTTAGCTTCTTGCCCATTAGCCACTAAACTCGCTGTATTAAATGTCTGAACGAGGCACGATCGGGAAGATCGTCGATCTACTTAGATGCCAGCACTTTAAGGCTATTTAGGAATAATTACCGAAGTTCAAGCTTTGTCTCAAGTTCCCGGGAGCTTTATTATAACTATTGACATGGGTTTATGAGCGTTTTATTTTAATTACATGAGAATATCTCGGTGCTTCCTGAATTACTAAGGCAAATATTATAGGTTATTATAGGTTGACTGGTAGAGAATGCTTACGGCATTAAGTCCGCCTTTTGTACGATAAGTTGTTCTTTTGTGCAATAAAGATTAAATAAATAAATAAATAAATATTTACTTTAGGTACTATTTTTTTGTGATAAATAAATAAAATAAAATAAATATTAGGGGACAATCTTACACAAATCGAACTAGTCCCATAGTAAGCTCAATAAGGCTTGTGTTATGGGTACTAGACGACAGTATATTTATTAGATATAAATACTTAAGTACATAGACAACATCCAAGACTCAGAAACCAAATACTCACACAAATATTCGGCCTTACCGGGTTTCGAACCCAGTGATTCCACAATTTTTTTATAGGAGTCATTTGATACAAATTTGTTATTAAATAAAATCAGGGTCTGTTAGTTCTAAGAATCTAAACCTTATATAAAAAAACATGAAAATGAAACACGAATAACTAAACGTTTTCCTACTGCTAGTAACTCGACGCAATTTATCCACCATCCGACATGACATCTTAAACCCTACACTGTCCTGTCCGCTGTCCGTCCCTTGTCCCATTTACCCCATAATGGGGTAAACCCTCCTTACTGAGATAAAGGGATGTCTGATTAGCCGGGTAATGACGTCGGGGGTGTTTTATGAAGCCTTATCTGAGGTTTGTCGGCGCATTTGTTGGTAGTAAAACTGGGAAGGTGACTTATTATTGCTTGTTTTGTGGAAAAGCCTTATTTGTACAAGTCATACATAGATTTGTAACCTAGAAAAACGTGGCAGAGAATATTTAGTTAAACTTGATTTATTTATTTATTTAAACTTTATTGCACAAAAGAAAACTTATCGTACAAAAGGCGGACTTAATGCCAAATGGCATTCTATACCAGTCAAACCTTAAGGCAAAGCGGAAAAGATTGTGGGCAGTGCAAATAACAACTAAAAAGAATAATAACATTACGGTATTCCTATATACAACATATTTACACAAATTTACACACTTTATGGCATTAGATCTAGACTTCACATACCCTTTGTGTCAATCAATCAATCAATCAATATATTTATTCGTTCATCACAGGTACATAAGGTGGTAACATAATATTTAAAGGAACAGCTATGACGTGCCTTCTGGCGTACGAAACAAATGGTTCTTAATTACAATCTAATCTAAGTAATCTTACAATGAAAAGTCTATCTCTAATACTAGATTACATGTACAATATATTACATTCAGAATATTATGTCAAAGATCATTCAAATAATCCGCTACACTATAATAACACTTAGACAGTAAGAAATTAAATAATAAGGTTTTAAACTTGTGTATTGTTGCCGTCTGCCACGCTTCTGGCAACGTATTAATGTCGTGAATATAAATACTTAATTTTAACATTAATGCTAGTTAAATTGCAGGTTTTAATAGATACGCAAACGTTATGTCTAATACGTGTGTATCTGTGTGTCAGTCTGTCAGAGGCATCATAGCTCCCAAATGGATTAACCGATTTAAGTAAGGTTTCGCTGAGGTTAGATTTTGGTGAGGACTCAAATGCCTTTAGGGTGGTGTACTTGAGCTTTAAGTCTTTTGTATAGGTCATTGAAACGGATGACGTTCAGCGTGGGCCAAAATTCTTTCGTATGTCCAGTTGTCCGGAGGTTTTCCTCTACAGGTCGCATTCAATCGATTCTCGTGAAATTCAGTGAGCAGCTTTAATAAATATAGTTCTTTTTGTCGCTTCAGTATTTCTAAAGAACCAATAGTGTTATTGTTATTATATTATTATATAGAGCCTGATGTATCCCACTGCTGGGCAAAGGCCTCCCCCCTCTTCTTTATAATAAAAATAGTGTAATCTATATAAAACAATTAAACTCACCTCGAAAGCATAGCGTCATTGTTCCCAAAATGGTTCGCCGCCAACGCCGCTTCGAGCACATTACTTTCCCTCCTTGGCTCCGTTCTATTCAATATCGAACTGATCGAAAAACTAGTGTACGGCGCGCTTCCCGTCGCCTTCTCTTCTTTATCCTTCTTTAACTCGTAGAACGGACTCTTCTGCGTGCTTCTAGAAGGAGATATGTCGGGGCTGGAGGCGCCGGAGACGACGTTCACTTCGATGTCGCGCTCGTCTTGGGAGGAGAGGGGGGAATCCATGGTGACTAGTGCATTGCTGGCCTGGGGAGAAATGTGATACATTATTGGCCAGAAAATTAATAGTAGGTTTACATTAAATGCATGGACGAACGATTACGAAACGACGAACGGCATTTACAGTAGACTAGCTTCTGCCCGCGACTCCGTCCGCGTTAAACTCGTTTATATCGTAGCTCGATACAAAGGGGATGATTTCCGGGATAAAAACTATCCTATGTCCTTCCCCGGGATTCAAACTATCTCCATACGAAAATTTCATCTCAATCGGTTCAGCAGTTTAAGCGTGAAGAGGTAACAGACAGATAAACAGACAGACAGACACACTTTCGCATTTATAATATTAGTATGGATTTTACCAGACCATTATAATAGTACATTACTACAAAGGTCGGGAAGGAAGGGATTGCCTGCCGAGTATGATATTACCGACCTCGCTACGCTACGCTCGGTGCGTTCCAGCTTTTGCCCTCGACTTCGGCCGCGTGGAGTAATCCCTAGCTCCAACCCAGGTATTTATTAGTGCTGTCTCAAAAATAAAAAATTGTAGCAAGACCCCGAATTAAAAATCTAAAATTCAGTAACAAATCTGCTGGTGACAGTGGTGACCCGGCCGCCAAAAAATTACTTGTTCGTTCGCTTGGTCGAAGTCTGCCATTAGATGAAATGAAATATTTATTTGCGGAGCAATACAAAGAGCAAGTGTGGAACTACAAATGATTCCGAGATAACTTTGCCGGCCTAGTCCTGCAATATATTAATGGCCTTTTCGAATTTGAGCTTTTGTGAGTCATGTTTAATAGTGACAATTAATCCGTGAATTTAACTGTTTAATTATTAGTAGGCATACGTATTTATTTAAATGAAAGATGATTTCGTTTGTAATGAACTGTAAGTATTATTATAACAATTCAACTTAAACTATTACGATCAGTTTTTCTATCAAGGGGTTGTCTTTTGCTTATTTTGTTAATTTTCAACTATTTTACCTAAACGTAGGTATATAAGTTAATCGTCCCAGTGCGCGTCACTGACCTTATACATGACACTTTCAATCGTATACCTACAGGATGTGGCCTATAATAGGAGCAATAAAGAAAACGGTGGATTATTAGCCAATCAGCAATCAGTTCTGTCGTTTAACAAAAAAAAAACTTTTTTTAAAAGTAACAGCATTCTTTTACTTAACTGAAATACTATCAATATTATTTTACATTTTAAATACAAAAAAGATAAAAACCTGTAAAAAAAACCTCCAAAAATTTATGGAAAACAAGGACACTACCGTAAAATGGGGTGAGTAGGGTGAAAACTGACATTCAAACCTCGATACCATTTTATTTTTACTTATACAAACTGAATGGTGTATATAATAAGTGTTCCGGACGTTTGTATTTTAGTTTTTATTTTATTTTGGGTAGTTCCATTTCATAACTTTGACGATAAACAGGATAACCCACCTCACCCCGTAGGCCCTCGTAATTGGGGTGAGATGGGTTTTCACACAAAGGTGATTTTGGAAGATTGTGTGATCTTTTTTTTAATGAGTATTACTATAGCTCCATTTTAAATTGGAATACATTATTTTTGTAGCAGTAGCCTTAAAAAACCATCTTACCCCCCTTTCATACCTTCTCTCCCCATTCATAACCCAACTCTCCCCGCGAATCCTACTCACCCCATTTTACAGTATTAATTAAAGTGCCTTGTCTTCTACTAAGATATTTAATGAGTTACATGCTACGATATCATGATATCTAGTTTCATTACTTCAAATATAATTTTCTCCGAATTCAATAATTTTGAAACACTGGAACCTATATAGAATAACTACAGATATTCTATGGAGTCATCCTTTGAATTTATTGCTCCTATTACAGGCCACACCCTGTATAATAATAGCGGTGAACAGTAGGTTCCCGTGTGGTGTCGGGTTAGAATTTCACCACCCCCTTTTTTCCCGTGGGTGTCGTAAAAGTCGACTAAGGGACCAGGGTTGAAGTGTGTTGTGGGCGATGGGCTAGCAACCTATCACTGCAATATCACATTTTGTCGATCTTTTATACCCACATGTATGCTAAAAGTGGCGCTGGAACATACGTTTCATGTGCTCTGCCTACCCCTTTTGGGAATAAGGGGCGTGAATGTATGTATGTATGTATGAACAGTAGGTGTCAACAATTAGCATTACCGTGTCGACTATTAGGACATTTACGTTACCTACAAAATAGAAAGTTAAAGTAACGGTTTATAAAACTTGGTAGTTGCACATACTAAGGGTGGGTTGTACTATCGACAACACAGCTAACTGACCATCGGTGCACCCTAAATGCATTGTAATAAGGTTCTATATAAACACAGGATGGTCAGTTAACAGTGTTGTCGTTTGTAACAAACCGTCTCTAATCGTAAACGGTGTTTGTTAAAATCGGAATGTGTGAAAGTTTCACAAGTTTATATGACAGCTGCCGGCGTCATTTTGAACGTTGATCGGTCTTAATCGTAAGTTGGTGCCGCCCTCAGTGAAATCCGGCTCCACCCTCATTTCTACCTCAAATTAACAGCGTAATATTCCCGATTCTACTAAAAACTCCCTTTCACTAAAAGACGTCTTTCATTATGCAGAACCCTTAAGTGCGTTATTGTGAGACCCTCAGGCTCCTGAGGGTCTGCATAAATAATAAGGGATTGTCGTCTTAAAAAATGATAATAATCGCATTACGAAATATGTATTTCAAGAAAACTGGATTGTGTTATATCCGGATTTGGGTGTAATAGAGTCATGAGGATAATATGGTATAAGTGACTTTGTTGTGTAGAAAAAGATTTTACTATGTAAATAAGTTGTTATGACCACGTTTCAAGTAATAACCCTCGAGTAATCGGCCTACGCTTTACAAACGTGTATCCGCCGAATAGCGAACTGTCATCTGACTAAACATTCGAGCGTCAACTTCGTCAACAAGAATCTTAGTCTTATAAATATATAATCATTATATGATATACTACAAACCTGGGTATATTTATTTCGAACATAATTCGAATCTGAATGAATCTTTTGAATCCGAAACCATCGTTAAGTATTACGAAAAATCTAAGTTCCGATTGCCATTTTGATTGCAGTTAGGTTAGGTTAGTATTATATCCAGAAAAGTCAAAATCTCCTTCAGCAGAACATGAATTTCGGAATTATGTAGGGCTGTACACTTGTTTACCACCGACGTGGTTTTAAAAATAGGTTTGAAAAACATAATGTTGAAAAAAATGCAATTTAATGATGTGACAAGGGATAACTTTACAAAATTAATAACCTATGTGCTAGCATAGTGCAATTAACACTGAAACACAATTACTCATACATTTAGAAAATATGGTAAAGTGGCCGCTATATTCCCTGAAGGGTTTGTCAATTAATATAAAGTGCCAGCAAAAATTAGACACTCTAATTATGAAAAACCACAAACACTATCATTATTTATACTAAACGGAGTTTAGTCGCGTTATATTCGAACAAAAGATCGTTTGTATGCCTGCATGTCTATCATGAGACGGCCGCGACATAGTCTCGATTTTTCTCGCACTATACCTCTTGTACTAAGTGTTCTTATAAGAGAGAGACGGATAGTGCGAGAAAAATCGAGAGAGCTCGCGCGCCGTCTTGTGATAGCCGTGCAGCACGTCTAGCACACGACGGCCGCGACATACTCTCGATTTTTATCGCACTATACCTCTTCTTCTAAGTGCTCTCAATAAGAGAGAGACGGATAGTGCGAGAAAAATCGAGAGAGCTCACGCGCCGTCGCGTGCTAGCCGTGCAGGGCTGTTATTCTCTACGCGCTAACGCGGCTCATCCGTCACGAAACTAGACCTCTACCTACGCTTAGTTACTACGCATCGCGGTGTCAAGATATATTTGTGGGTGAACGTTGAGGTGAGCTTAAAACAAGTTACAGAATAGGGGGGCTGGTGTCCGATGTCTGTCCGGTTGTTCACCTCTCTCTCTTCATTCTCAGCCTATTCTAGTGGAATTTTGTGAGCAGGTTTGTTGATTATAATAGTTGTTTACTGTCGAGTCACTTTACGTTTTTTTTAAGTTTCAGTTTTGCAAGTTCTACATCTCACAGAGCCACTAGTTTATTTATTTATATCTTTAAGGTGGTTCTATTCCCATACAAAACGTTATTTGTCATTCGCAGGCTAACGGTGTGATTTTGTAAGAAACTAACTTTCATAAATCGGCTTTCATTTGGCGCGAAATTCCCCTATAAACTAGAATAATTTGAGATACTAGTTTGTGACGTCATACTTTGGGAAAACCATTTTTCTCAAATTATTCTAGTTTACAAGTTTATTCAAGGAAAGGGGGAATTTCGCGCAAATGGAAAGCTAATTTGTTACTTAATAAGTTAATAAGTTACTTACATAGGTTTCTTAAAAAATCACGCCGTTAGCCTGTGAATGTCAAATAACGTTTTGTATGGAAATCGAACCACCTTAAGGTTACTCGACGTTTCCGATGTGATCACAACAGCCTCGGTCGCGAGCACACTTTAGCGTATCGGAATTTACTCGCTGCACGAGTTAAATTTAATTAAACGCGATTATCTAAGTCCCGTTCAGTAAATAAATGTGTGACAATCGAGAAAGTTTCAATCAATATCGTGACAAGAAACCTTTCTACCTTTTCTCAAACATGCAATGAAATATTGACGTTGTGTTCTTCATAATGGGCTTCGAAGTGTCACGTTTCGGGCGCAGCGAGACGAAAGACCCGTAATGGCATTTCATACAAAATTGGAGGCCTAGGCCGGCAAGATGGTCTTTTTTAATTTCCATTCCACTATTTATGGCACAGGATCATGGCGTTCAGCCATGTAAATTAAAGCTTGATTTCTTGGAGTTTTTTAAATTTATTTGGGCAACCCCTTACTTCCCGGCCTCTGTAGTAATGTATTATTACTTGACTAGCCTTTTGCCGGCCTAGTCCTGCAATGTATGGAGTGAGCTTTTACTTGATTTTAAATTATCTCACTATGCTTTTTTTATTTACTTGTCCGTTGTGTTCTGTACTGTTTTGAAATAGATACTAAATGGTGCTGTAATGTTCTATCAGTAAATGAATCTAAATCTAAATAAAATACTGGTATCATTAATAGATCAACTAAATAACACTAAAAACATGTAATACAACAAGCTTTCATGAAAGCACATTTAAATGTAATGCAAATTTCAGCGAAATAACCGCAAATCTGTCACTTCGATGCCGAGATAGCCGCCAACTGAACAGTTTTCCGAACATGAATTCAGTGACGTTTTCAAAGCCGTTCATAAAGCTTAACAACTCGGGCAAACTAGTGTACGACGGTCTCCGATCACGTAGTTTTTATTTTGAAATGCTGGTCATTAGGACACCTTTTACAATTCTAAAACTTACCTCATTCTTGAACCATATAGACTTTTTGCATTGCTGTAGTCAAAATCGTATGAATCAACAAAAAAATATCAAAACAACGAAATCGTGTTTATAAAAAAAAACATTTAGATCTACCTGCCTTGCATACAAAGCATTATGCAATTGACCAGCTTGTGACGAAACAAGCTGGTCTAGTAATAGTTTTTTGTTACTTGAGTCTCTTCTGCTGTTTCTAGCTACGAGAATTGAATAGCGTTCGTTTTAGGAACAAGTACGATTTCAGCATGTTTACTCTGCTATGCCTAGTTCGATTTGTGTATGACTGTCTAAATATATAATTGATTGGAACGAGCGAGCGAAGGGAAGGACGTGCTCAGCTTCATCTTAAGCAAAAATGCCTTCGTATTCTTTTCGGCAGATGCATGTCCGGCTGTTCTCCCGTAAAGTTCGAATTTCTGAATTGGTAGTCGTAAAAATTTGTGAGCTGGTTCGATAAATCTGTAGAATGTTATTGTAGATTTTGCAAACAATGTAAGTACTATACATACATACATTCACGCCTTTACCCCTAAAAGGGGTAGGCAGAGCACATGATACTTGTGTTCCAAGTACCTTTTAGCATAAATGTGGATATAAAAGATCGACAAAATGTGATATCGCAGTGACAGGTTGCTAGCCCATCGCCCACAACACACTTCAACCCTGTTCCCTTAGTCGAGTCTTACGACACCCACAGCGAGAAAAGGGGTGCTATTCTAATCCGACACCACACGGGAACAGCTAAGTCCCACTAATTTAATTTGCATTTTTTTACAATCTCTATCTACACTCGCGGGCAAAGAATACGGGTCGGTAAAATACCGTCATATTTCCTAAAATAGTGCGTAAGAGGTTGTACAGTTAATCCTGTCATGATCTTTATTTAATTTTACATATAAACTGCTAATAACAGTAATAAATATAACGTTACCAGGTTTAAATCGGACTCGTAAAAACCCATGAAAAAAAACAACGTTAACGGAGCGAGATATCGCAAAAATCGTGATTTTTGGATATCGATATTTTTATGATAGGATCCAGGAAATTGTTAATACAGTTGGGTATTGTAAAGAATTGCATATTATGTAAATAAAACAAGTATTAAATATTTTAAAAAACCTATTGCAGTTATTTAATTTAGGGTGACCCGTATTCTTTGCCCGCGAGTGTAGTTACACTTGAAGTAGATGAGAGAGGCTTGTGAATAGCCCGCCAGCAAACGTTTTACATTTGATTGGACGCGATCGGATGTTTAACGGACACGGTTCGAGCATTAAGAGTGATATATACGGGTTATTTCATGTGGCAGGTTTTAAAATGGCGTCGGCCAGTAGAAATAGGCCTTTCATTTTTGTGCACGCATACACAGCCGTGGATGTCAGTACCGTGGATGCAATAGGCATGTGAAGACCAGTTCTTGGAAAGGGAGCAACTGCAATTAAAGTAAATAAATACCCAAAAAAATTAGTTAAAGACGGACCTCGCCGGCGGCAGCCAAAACGCTTCATACTAAGTGTCGTAAAAATATAACGACACACTTTACAATTTGTATTAATCGCTGTATGGAAAATCAAGCAAATTGCTGTGTCGGTCGCGAAATTAGGTCCATATTTGTATAAGTAGCTTATAATTCTATAAGTAGCTTTAAATTATCTCGAGACAATTAAAAAATGCATATTTTTCTATGCTTCCAAGGTCTATCTTTTTATGATATTAATTATATTTTGTATTAAGTTTAATTCATGTAGTCCCTGGGCGAAAGAGCTCTGCTCGTGTGAAAATAGAGAATATACGGAGACACGAATTTTTCCAACATATGATCCAGCTAGGTCGATTTTTCGCCCCTGTAAACCTTTATATTCCAAATCTCATTGATATCGTAAGAGCCGTTTTCGAGAACGTGATTTCAAATAATTATATTCATAGGTATACAAATATTGCTCGTTCTATAATTAACTAGTTATCAGGTACGCGTTTGAGCCAATGACCACTCACTGTCGAAAAACTCGTCAATGCTATAGCAAGCCATTGGCACTTGCACTTGCAATATGCTGGTGATCACCTGCCAAGGGTACTCAAAATGTTTTTTAATTTGGGCATGAGTTACTGTTACCTTCCGAATAGTCTTATGAAGACTGGTTTGTGGTGACCATCGCTAAGAATAAGACGGGAAGTGCCTCCGATGGGTCCAATTACAGGCCGATATCCCTCGCGACGGTAACAGCGAAGGTGCTGGACGGACTGCTTGACAGGTTGCTGTCGAAGCACATTAAGTCACAGGATGCTCAGTTTGGCTTCAAGCCTAACTTATCAACTGAGATTGCTATTCTTTGTTTTAAGCACACCGTCCAGTGCTATACTGAGGACAAAACACCCGTATTCGCCTGTTTTTTTGGACCTGTCGAAGGCTTTCGACATGGTCTCGTATGAGATCTTGTGGAAAAAATTGGAAGACAGTACGAGTACACCAGTGGGGGTGGTTGGCATGTTCCGATACTGGTATGCAAACCAGACTTATCAAGTGAGATGGGCAGGCTCGCACTCAGACGTGTACAGGTTGACGTGTGGTGTGAGACAAGGTGGTCTCAGCTCGCCTAGGTTGTTCAACCTTTACATGGATGAGCTGATCGCTAGGTTTAGCAGCACGGGTATCGGATGTTCAACCGGTGGCACAACTGTAAATAACATCAGTTATGCAGACGATATGGTGCTGCTGTGCCCAGCGATCAGTGCTCTTGTCCGGCTGCTGAAGATTTGTGAGGAGTATGCGATGACCCATGGCCTGAAGTACAACACCAAAAAGAGTGAGCTGTTGGTTTTTAACGCAGGAAACAAGGCTCTTACCTCCATCCCCCAGATCCAGCTGTGCGGGGCTCCTCTTACCAGAGTGTCGCAGTTTAAGTACCTCGGGCACTGGGTCACCGACAACCTCCAGGGTGATGCGGATGTCGAGAGGGAACGCAGGGCGTTGGCAGTTAGATGCTGTCACGTAGGTTTGCACGCTGTAATGGGGATGTCAAAAAAACCCCTTTTCAAGGCTTTTTGTCAGTCCTTTTACACATGCAGCCTATGGACGAACTACACTAAAAAATCACTCAATGCCCTGCGTGTCCAGTACAACAACGGCTTCAAAGGGTTGATGGGACTGTCACGGTACTGCAGCGCATCTGGGATGTTCGCAGAGGCACGGGTCGATGGTTTCAGTGCCATTATGAGAAGCAGAACCGCGTCCCTCATGCGTCGTGTGCGTGATAGTTCCAACAGCCTTCTTCAGCTGATTTGGGACAGTCCTGCTTGCGCAGTGTGGAGACACTGGAACGCCCTACACATGGGCTCAAGAGGTTCGGCGTATAATTTAATGTAACTAACGTAGTTTTATAAGTTTTTATTGTTACTAACACGATATGGACATGAGTCTGCAATAAATAATTAAAATTGGAATTTGAATTTCGTCGTCCGGAGTATATTGTACAGTCCCATTACATTACATGCACAGACTTCCTAGTTTTTACTTGATGAACTAGAAACATATTTTCTCGTTATTTTAGTCTGCTTACTAAAATGTAGACGGTTCACTTTTTTCTCAAACGATTGTCTATCAAATAGACATCATACATTATGTTTATAAATGAATAAACTAATTTGCCTTTCTAAAGGTCAGTAATAATATCAACCGTAAACGTGATGACATGTCATGGCGTCGTTAGTTCGAACATTTTTTCGCTTCGGTCACACCCTGTCATAAAGTTAACTTTATGTTTAAGCGATAATGTAGGTAACTGGATTGTGTTAGGTTAAAGTATGTAATTTGTCTGCCAGAATAATGATGTGCAGTGACATTCCGCCGGTTAGCGACAATCTAGTTTAGTGTGCCAGTTTGCGGTCACTGAAATGAGTTGGTTAACTGGAAGGATATTTAATCGTTTTTCTAGTAGAATCCTAATTAAGTATATTAACTTCTAACAAAATGGCATACGTTTGTCATTAGTAGAAGAAACCTTGTTATGCAGGTGGTTGCCAACTGATGATCCTTACAAAATAGATACCTTGGTGAGTGGAAATATTACTTTTACTATCTGAGTGTATGAATAATTTATTGTTTACTACATTTATTAAGAGTTTAATTTAATTTACTCAAACATGCAATGAAATATTGACGTTGTGTTCTTCATAATGGGCTTCGAAGTGTCACGTTTCGGGCGCAGCGAGACGAGAGACCCGTAATGGCATTTCATACAAAATAAGAGGCCTAGCCTGCAAGATGGTCTTTTTTTATTTCCATTTCACAATTTGTGGCACAGGATCACTGCGTTCAGCCATGAAAATTAAAGTTTGATTTATAGGAGTTTTATTTATTTATTTAATAGCATGTTTGAGAAAAGCACTGTACATACCTCGGCGTGAAAAGGGGTTGCCAGCCTCATAACTATCTATATGTACACGGCCGGCAACGCCTTACTTCCCGGCCTCTGTAGTAATGTACTATTAATGTAAATAATAAAATCATAATTTGAATTTGGAACAAAAACCGCTCTACTAAGGCCTCTCACAGACTGGCGCGGCCCGGCCGCGGCGGTCAATAGTAAACTTGTCATTAGTTGTAAAATTTCATTTACAATTGTCCGCCACCGCAGGCCGCACCAGTGTGTTGCAGGCCTAAAACGAACTAACAACCTCCCACGCTTATCCATGGTAACTCGATACCACAGATAGAATCACACCGACGGCGTGGCGTAATCGATATTTTACCGAATCGATTAACTTTTTACGGCGGTTGGCTGTTGGCAAAATATGAATTCATTAGAAATTTGAGCTGGAAATGCACCTGCGGTAGATTTAAAAGTTTATTAACGCGTTTTATTTGTTAGAAAAATATTTTATAGAAAAATTAAACCAAATTTAAATAATAGACGTGGCATAGATTCAAAAAATAACGCAATATATGATATTTTTATATAAAATCAAAGGTTTTTTACAAGCTTTTATTTAGTTTCACCTGGCCCATTGTCTGTCTGTCTGTCTGTAATCAACTCTTGCAAGTTAAATTTGACCCACTTCCCGGTGACCGAATGAGCTGACATTTTGGGTATTAGTATAGTTTGCATGACAATTCAATATTATGGTACCATCGAGCTGATCTGATGATGGTGACGGAAGGTGGCCATGGAAATTCAGTACTTAATCGGCGTAACCCCGTTGAGTTTAGGCTCGTTCGAATCGTCTCAATGAGTAGTTGATGATGGTATACAGAAAAGTACGGTGGGCAATAAAAACTTGTACCAAAAATGGAATTTTTGACAGAAACTTGTTTTTATCTAAATAGTTGTTTCAAATAAAAAAATCATTAACCAAGTGTTTTGAATCATTAGCGGGATCACGATTTACATTCAAAAGTATTTGAAGAAGTGATTATGTTTGTTTAGAATCCTCGGCCTGTTGGCCGTTTCTTTTATGTTAGGAACGTGTTAAAACTGCTCGTGGCATTACGATTTATTGTAAAATACAGTTCCAATTAACAAACACTTTTAAAATAATAAATGTTATTAGAACACTGGAATATTTTACCGTTTCACCGCTTATTCAACCTTAACAATTAACCTTAATCCTTGTGTCGAAAAATCTTAAACTTGGGCTGTTTCCAACTTATACTGTTTCGAAATGATATTTTGTCAATTATTTCGAGGAAAGAGCACACCTTAACTTACTTTTAAAATGAAATTAAAAAAACCTCAAGAAATAAATTTAAGTGTGTTTCATTATACACCCCCCTTTTCGACTAGACTAAAAATTTCCGTATAAGTATATATATATATATGCAATAATATTTGTGACTGAGTAGTTTTTAACTTAATTTTGTAATTTTCATATGTATTTCAACTAATAAATGAAATGAAATGAAATGAAATGGTTATATTTGCGAAATTGTTTAATTTATGAAAGTCCTCTCGTAGCCTATTTTCGGTATAAATACTTGATATTGATTTGATACCTATTTATTTGTACCCATATCAAAGATTTAAATCCATCAAATTTAAACTTTCGTGACACATCTCTAAAATAGCAGGCGACATGTTTCCAACTCATAGTTCTTCTTCAGGGTGAGTGTTTTGCGGCAATGTCGCTTGAAGCACTGCACCAAAAACACTCCAGAATTTAAAACCAATATTAATTCATACAATACATTCAATACAAATTTTATATTGCTTTATCGTTTTTTTATTTATTCATACAGTACTTCATTCTAAATAAAACCTCCAATATGCTGATTAGATATAATAGCGTGTAAGGGCGTCCGTCCACCGGCACGCGGTCAGGATGACGTGTAAAGGCAGCTGCCTCGATAGCATCACAACTTAACACCGGAAAATGGGCCTAACCCCTTACATGCTAATCAGGCTCGCTGTCACACCGAAATGTACTAATATTATAAATACGAAAGTTTGGATGTTTAGATGTTTGGATGTTTGTTACTCAATCACGCTTAAACGGCTCAACCGATTTGGATTAAATTTAGCAGGAAGATAGTGTATAGCCTGGATTAAAATATAGGATAGTTTTTATCCCGGGTCCACGCAGACGAACTCGCGGGCGGAAGCTAGTATTTTATATTTACCGGTTTAGGCTAGTGGGTAGTACCCTGCCTACAACTCTGACGGTCCTAGGTTGGAATCCCGGTAAGGGCAAATATTTATGTGATAAGAATTAATATTTTGTTTCTCAGTCTTGGATGTTTTTTATGTATTTATGTGTGTATATCTATTGAAATATATCGTCGCCTAGTTTTCATAGCACAAGCCCTATTGAGCGTACTATATGTTCTATTAATTAAGCGTAAGCATTCTGTATCAGTCAACTTTAGAGCAAAGCAGGCATATTGTGGGCGGTGCAACTTCAAATATTTGTGTGGCAATAAACATTTGTTCCTATGGGAAATGCCACAAGCATCTTCGGCAATGCCGGTAGGACTAGAATATTTTTTTAATAAGGTACCTACATTGTTGTTGTTTAACTATGGAATCCGAAACATATGTATTAAAATATGTCAAAAATTATGAGTTCCGGATTTAGGTTCTTTTTTCAAAGAGTTGCAGCGGTGTGACAGGGGCCTCGAACATCTTAGCTGTAAAGGGTTATCCATTTGACTTTGTAATGTAATTTTACGACACTGCGTCAAAACTCACTCAATAATTATACCATCTAACCATGTCGTTTATGGCTTAACCGATTTTATGGCCCTTACTATGTTAAACGGGCCCATCCACTTTTAGAGGCAGTTTTTTCACATCCTGGCGCTCTACTTATTCAATTTGAGTTTTACGTGACTGCAAAACATTTTCGTTGCATTATTGACTAGTGTTTGCCCGTGACTTTGGCTGCGTGCCAATTTTCATCCCCAAGTCATACTTTTGGGGTAATTTTTGGGATAGTATTATATAATATTATAAATGCGAAAGTTTAGATGTTTTTGTTACTCAATAAAGCAAGGGTCTTAGGGGGTGAAATGGGGGTGAAAGTTTGTATAAAGCTACGATATAAACGAGTTCCACGCGGACGAGGTCACGGGCAGAAGCTAGTAAGTATCATAAGTTTTAAACCAGGCTGTAAACCTCTCGGGAGTCACATACCTTTGATCGGAGACATTCTTAATTCGTAATACCGCTCTTGGTGATTAATGTACTATTATTGCAATTAGCATTTATTTTGCTTCAAATGTGTTTGTTTTCTCGTAAATGTGATGAAAAACATTGTGTAAGCACGGAGGGTAAAAAAAATTATAAATTTTAATCATCAAAGCCCTTCGCTGTAGCGACGGGTTTCAAATAGACTCTTGATCGCAAAAATATATTTCCAACGTCGTTGTACATACAATGTACTGATTATTACTCTATTTTTTACAGCTCATGAAATTCCAAAGTTGAACATCGCCGGTCACAAAAGTATATATTATTGTATTCATTTCCTTATTTATCCGTAGTTGCTGTCATTGCCGAAGGACTACGTATTCGTGTGAAATTTCTGCCCGTCGGCGGTGACATTATAGTGGGCCATTTCCGAAACTGTAGGTATAATAAACTTCATGAAACCGTTCTGTACTGGTCTTTTAAAAATAAGAAATGAAACTTTTGCAATTTTTTATGCCAAAAGTTAGTGAACCGTTTCCGAGTAGATAGTTAGGTTTATTTTGGTTAAACTATTACCCCCATATACATAAAACTTAAAATGCCTCTGCTAAATAAAATGTGCTCTGTCCCATTCTTACGCACACAAATGTCAAAGTGACAGATAAAGACAAACGAGCTTTCACGGTATTTTAGTTAAAATAGAATGAATACGGCCGTTAATCTTTAGGATGCACGGTCGCTAAGGAGATAGGAGGGCCGCTAGCTCGATTCTAGCTCGGAACAGTACATAAAAAAACCTTTTTAAATTAATAACTTTCGTTAGCAGACTGATGTAGTCTGCTAACGAAAGTAGAAAAAATAATTGAGAAATCCAATACTATCTATAAATCGTGTTTTTAATTGACGGTCTAAAATCATACGTATCTCATGAAGTTATAGTAACTCGGAAGGAGAGTCTAAAGACCGAGACCATTGAAAGATGACCCTGAGCGAAGCAATCATGGTTAAGCATGATAAAGCTCGGTTATCTCCTCTTCCTTTTTACTACGCTACGTGTTTTTGTCAATTTCCGTTAATTGCAAGCAAGGGGGCATAGGTTAGATAGACAGTAGTATCTTAACTCTTACTGTTATCAAGATATTCAATATTTTAATTTAATCAGATTTGCAGCTTTAACCACTGTTAATGCTACAATCAATTATTTTGTAAAAAAAATTTTTTATTTTTTTTCAAGTATTATTTATGCTTATTTGATCCTGTGAATGTACTCTGCAATGTGCCAGTTAACGGAAATTCCCGAGAACACCGTGTATATACAATTAAAAACAAGCATATGACATATGCCTGATCTTAAGCGGACACAAGCACGTTTCCGTCTGCATTGAATTTAGACTTTTTTTCCTTAAATAACAAGAATTAGATATTTTTTACCATGTCGCACCGCAGAGCCTACTTGTGATGAAACATAAGTTTGCCATCGATATTAAAATCTTCCAGTGCACCAGCTTATCGGAGTGGTCGCAAATGGGCACACCAAATTGGTTGGCCGCTAACCTGCGCGTCATAAGGTCTATCTCACTTTCAAAAAGATAATATCTGACTCACTTTACAACTTTTACTATTGAAACGAAACTGTCGTATACCTACTGGATAGTAATAACCTGTATAATTATCTACAGTTATCTAACATCGCAAATATACGGACAAATAGACAAAACTATACCTAAACATTACATTATTAATATCAATATCTAAACAAAAAGTGTGACAAAATCTATAGGAACATTACATAAATATCAAGAGTTATAAATACAATGTTAATCTTTATAAACACCAAAACCTTTTTTAACACGCCCTACAACATACCTCAACGTCAAATCTCAAAAATCCTCTCAAACCAACACAGTCACAACATCACTACACTGTCAATCCTGTCAATATTGTCAATATTGTCAAAACACTCCCGTCCACTCAGAGAAACGTTTACCAACTGACAGCTACCCTTAGAATAGGGGCGTCACTCTTTCGCAGAACCACCCCTTAGCGACGCAGCCAACCGTTCCCTAGAACATCCATCCCTTTCCCTCAAAAAAACAACCCTATAGTCCACATTAAATCACACAAAAACCACCCTTATCCATTGAAACCTAGGGTGGTCTACGATGGCATAGGTTTCTTTGTTTTCTGAAAGGCGCGATCGATGTTGTAAGCCTAAAGCAATTAACTACGCGGAGAGTACAGTACTTAGACACTAAATTGTTGAAACTATTTTCGCGTTCACAGATGTTTGGAATAATGTAATTATTTGGCAATTAAGTCTCTATACGTTGGTTTGGCTTGGTTTTTATTTCGTTAACCGCCTTTTTGGTTTAGATAAAATCATGGAGATTAGAAGTGCGTGCCTACCTACGTTTTTTTGTACGAAGATCGTTTTAACACTTTTAATTTTGATGCTCGATGTTAGAAATACATAGCTATTATATTTTATGTTCGAATTACCTACATACTTTGTATGTAGGTAACGCAATAGGAAAGTTAAACAAATTATGGAAGTTTTAGGACGGAAAGAGGTCATGGTAACAACAAATCTCAAAAAATAGTTAGTTACTTAGTTTGTGTTTTGTCTGTAGCGCAAGTAGGAGTGGGACGCGTCTTCAAAAATTGATCTATAAATTGCAAGCATTTGTTATTCGTGCATTGAGCATTCGAGCCGAAGGCGAGCGATTTGGATTCCTCTCAAGCAACTTGTATAAATATGTGAATCGTTGTCTGGTACGCATAGCACTGGCTTTGCTGAGTTTAGGAATAGAGTTATTTATGGTTTAGGACTAGGTCTTGAGGCACGGTTTGAAAAAAATATCTCTCCAACGCTCCGGAGTTCCCTGCCGAGGTTTTCCCGAGGGACTACAACAGTCTGGGGTTCTTCAAGGAAGGCGTGTATAAATCTTGAAGGGTCGGAAACGCGCATGTGACACCCCTGACCCCCTATCTTGGTCGAAATCACACGATAAGTGACAGGATAGGGCGTCCGTCACTGGCTGACACCGTTCGATAGAACGAGACGACGCTCTTATCTTGTCACTTATCGCGTGATAAGGCCGACCATGATACGGGGTCTGGTGTTGCAAGTGTCCATAATTTACGCTGACCACTGACCATCAGGTCGGCCGTCGCTTTCTGTAAGAATGTCCCGCATAAATAATTCCACGGAAAGTGAGGGTAAAGGCTAGTATATGTATGATATAATAATACATCCCCTTTACCCCAAATAGGCTAAAGGAGTCTCGATCGCAGCATCAAAGCCCAATGAGAGAGGGAAAATATGATAAAAGGCATTTTCATATGATATGAACGCAAGAGTAATACGGCTATTACAAAATTGGATTTGTTTGTTGTGCTAGCGAGCTAGAGGCGCGCCCGGGTTTGTTCGGGTTGTTTATTACATTTGAATGGATATAAAAATGACAAATAATACTGTGCTAAATGTTAAATATATATATTAGGGGACAAAGGAGGAAATAGCCCCATAGTAAGCTCTGTAGCGTATTTTAGGTAAGGTAGGCGAAATAGGTGCGGTGTTCTGGGGGCCCCCTAGTGCTGTTTCCTCACAGGCCGCTGGAGTCTGGTTAGAATAATATTCGCGTGTCGCGTTTCGGTTTGGAGTTTTATAGGGTTTTAAGCTCCAGCAATCTCATTGCGAGCTGTAACGATGCGCGGTAAAGAGGAGATTGCCATATCACGGTCAGTGTTGCTAGCTTTCAGAAAAGCGTTTGGTTTCGTCTCCGTCAAACTAGCTATATGATTTAATACCCATAGATTACGAAAATGAATGAATAACACGTTGTGGTTTGTGCTAGGAACGTTGAAATGCTGAACAAACTCATTATGTAGTTTGTATACTTTCTAATAAGTTTACATTGATATGTTAGTGGTGGGTTGGAGTGTGTTGTGGGCGATGGGCTAGCAACCTATCACTGCAATACCACATTTTTTCAATCTTTTATACCCACAGCTATGCTAAAAGTGGCGCTGGAACATAAGTTGCATATGCTCTGCCTACCCCTTTTGGGAATAAATGCGTGAATGTATGTATGTACGTATGTATGTATGTATTGTTAGCCTAGGTATTTGTAATATGGGACTTTGTTGCCTGATTTAAATAAATAAATAAGGCTTGTGTTGCGGTTAGTAGACGACGGTTGTCGATATTACGATAAATATCAACCCGATTCCATTCCAATCGTTCTCCCGGTTGTATCCATTAGACCTTATGGGTAGGCCTATGTCCATTAGTGGACGTCTTTCGGCTGATCTGATGATGATGATTCGAGCTTATATTATATCGGTAAGTATTAAATCATCACAAAGTTTCTACAATGAAAGCAAAACCAATCGTTGAATCTTAAAGGACTAAGTGTATAATTTTTTATGTAATTTTTTTTTTCTTTGTGTTTCTTAATTCCTTTCAAATCGTAACAATTGGGCTAATACTGGCTTTTCTTATTTTTGTTATTGAATTGTGCATGTAAGTAGTGTGCATTTACTCAGAGCATGTAGGTAGTAACCAAGGGTGGAAACTGATTCATGGCTTCTGTGTTAACTATATTGCTAATCTATAAGTGTAATGTATAGTCACGGAATTTGATTGTTGAGCCATTTAGGGATGAAGGTTATATGGTTTATATTGATAAACCATATAACCATATGAACAAATGACCATATAAACATATGATATGAATTGTCCAATATAAAGTGACCCCTAAATGGCTCAACAATCAAATTCCGTGACTATACGCTGTCTGTTTACCATTGTAATAAAAAAATATAAAAAAAGTAAAAGTTATTTATTCTTCAATTCAGGCATATTACATGCATTAAGATAGTAATGTCATAAATAGTAACAAGTTACTGAAATTTGAACTGACGTTTAGACTAAGTAACATCCATACTAATTCTAATATACTAATACATACTAATACTAATACTAACCCTACTAATATTATAAATGCGAAAGTTTAGATGTTTGGATGTTTGTTACTCAATCACGCTTAAGCGGCTGAACCGATTTGAATGAAATTTTACACGAAGATAGTTTATAGCCTGGATTAAAATATAGGATAGTTTTCGGAAGCTAGTAATATTATAAATGTGAAAGTGTGTCTGTCTGTCTGTCTGTCTGTCTGTTACCTCTTCACGCTTAAACCGCTGAACCGATTGAGATGAAATTTGGTATGGAGATAGTTTTAATCCCGGGGAAGGACGTAGGAACATATTAGTTATATTGTCATAATACTTATCTACAATAATTAATAATAATATAGGTACATAAAACTAATAAAACTAAAACTAAAGGCAAAAAATTGGCCCCAGGTCGCTGCCAGGCGGTAGTGTGCCCAGAAGGCTGGCAGCATTGCCACGTTGAATGGCAACGCGGATCCTCTGGTCGAGCACATAGGATAGTTTTTATCCCGGAAATCATCCCCTGAGGGGGTGAAATGGGGGATGAAAGTTTGTATCGAGCTACGATATAAACGAGTTCCACGCGGACGGAGTCGCGGGCAGAAGCTAGTCCTACTATATAATATTATAAATGCGAAAGTTTAGATGTTTGGATGTTTGTTACTCAAACACGCTTAAACGGCTGAACCGATTTGAATGAAATTTTGCACGAAGATAGTTTATAGACTGGATTAAAATATAGGATAGTTTTTATCCCGGGTCCACGCGGACGAAGTCGCGGGCGGAAGCTAGTATTTTTATAAAACTGGGCCTAAGTCAGTATTTGACCCTAGTCCCCGCATTCAAGGGCACCAATTTAAATTGTAGTTGCTTGTGAAATTGTATTCGTTTCTGGCCTTCCACATTCGTAGGTAGGTATAGCACAGATGACCTATAAAGAAAAACCTTTTCCACAGGCCAGGTGAAATTCAATCTTATGTACCTACTCGTAAATAACGTACAGACTTTGACCAGGAAAACTTTTCACAGGTACCTACTTTACCTGTAGGTACCTACAGTAGCGCGTTTCGAATTGGAGCTCTAAATTGAATTGAACCATAATCGAGACGTCTATTCAATACGCACTTAAACCTAATATGGTAGGACTGTTATTTGCCATTCGCATATATGTATAATACCGTCGTATGAATTGCAGGTATGTGCTGCGAAATTAGGATAAACCTTTTCATATGTAGGTACGCTAAAATAAGTCATTCTTACATTACCATTTAATAAAACTCACTATAATACTCGGAAGACATAGGTAAGTCAACATAACGCTTCAACTTATTTTTGCGTTTATACACAAAGATGAATAATTGGACTCTGTGCCTTCCGTGACGTCACGTGTTCCTATTCCCCTGCAATCTTCATACCAACAGAGCATTTTTGGCGCTTCATAAAAGCTAGCTGATCTAATAAATTGTCAGTTCGTCAAAAAGGTACCAATTTAATTGGACCAACGAGGACCTCAGTAGTAACTATTTTATTACCAGCCTCTCAACCACAAACAGACTTACTTCACATATCCATGATGAAATGCGTTACTTAGCGGATTTCTTGGGGGAAGTTTTGAGGCATTGTCAGGGGGGCGTGTGTGTAGGTGTGGGTGTAGGTATGTGTGTAGTGCCGTATTGTGGCGGTTGATGGAAGCTGTATTACCGCAGGAGATTGTGGAGGAGGCTTCTCATTAAGTAGTATGTTTACAGGATATGTGTAGCTTGAAGTTTACTAAAGCCGGGACCGTCAGTTTCGGCAAACAAATAGGGTAGTGTTTTGATTGTCAAAACATGTTAGATGTTTAGAAACATCGAAAGCACGGCGCAGCGGACCCGGCTTAAGAGTCCGCAGTAAGCTCGGCCGAATTTCACCTTCCCATACAAACGTAGTTACGCTCTCATTTTAAAACTACGTGATGGAATGTGACGAAACTTTGCATATACATTGACATGAGGTATATCTATGTCTGTAATTAGTTTATATATGGTTCCAGTTTATAAAACAAACGAAATACAGCAAAAACAAGTTTTGTATGGAAAACTTAAAGTCTCTGTATTTTTTTATTATGGTATCTGAAGCTACATAAACTAATTACAGACATAGCTATACCTCATGTCATTGTATATGCAAAGTTTCGTTACAATCCAACACGTAGTTTTAAAATGAGAGCGTAACTACGTTTGTATGGAGAATCGAGCTTACTGCGGACTCTTAAGCTGAAAAGAGACGGCTATTTAGAGATGAGACGAGTGCATGCTTCTATAGTCCGATCGCTTAACTTCGCCCCCCGCACGACTCCCGCTCCCACGTTATACCCCCCGCGCGCAAGCAGGCGCGGACTCAGTTAAGAGGTCGGACAATAATTATTTGAAATGTTAAATATTCGCAATCTGCTACAGTTGCAGAATCAGTGGTGAAAGTGAAGTTGAAAACAGACTATTTTTGACATAATAGGTAGGATTATAAATCCATAAAATGTATCTAAACAACGACGTTAATAATTAAATTAATACCAACTTACTCTACGCTTCTCTAGCCCATGTAGCGCCCGTGTGCAAACATTTATTTTCAAGGACGACAAAGTAACTTCACTCTAGTGTTGCGCGCAGAATTGACATGAGAGACTTCATTCTGTCCTCATCTGATTTTAGAATTATATAATTTTTGACGGTCAGAGACCTTATACATCTCTGAGGATACCTATTTTGACGCTTGGAGACCTTATACATCTCTCAGGATTGATTAGTGTACTTTACTATTTTTGACTTGCATAAGTGCCCTCGTGGCCTATTTGCTGAATAAATATTTTCAATTTTGAATTGAATTTGATTACTCTCTGGCGCCCCCTAGTAAGCGTGCGGTCAAAATGGAATGGTTACAAAGTAACCCTAGGCCCGCTGCGCCCGTGCGCAACGCACACCCTGCACCATAGGCAGTGTTGCCACACACCTACAATTTTGCCATAATGGTAGAACAGGATACAAAAAGTGGTAGAATGTGGTAGAATGTAAAATGAAATGTAGGTAGATCTACCACTCAAATTTATAACCCCGGGAACGCGGTTATAAATCAAGCGAGACGGCGCGAAACGGTCACTGTCAGCTTTCACTAGTGTCAGAACTTGTCCACTTCATCAACTTGTCAACGTCACTATGTAGGGTCATTTCGCCGGTTAGCGACCACCTAATTTTATGTGCCGGTTGGCGACCACTTAGGTGCGTTGGTGAACTGAAAGGATATTTTCTCGGTTTTTTAGGAGATTTCTATTCTAAAACAACAAAAAAATGCATGTACAACTAATTGTCTCAATAGGGTCTGTATAGAATTGATGTTATCTTCAATAGAAAAAAACCTTAAATTCTCCTTCATGTGGTCGCTAACCGAAGGTGGTCGCGTAACCAGCGTAATGACCCTACTCAACGCGTTCCGTTTTATGTGATGCTGGTAAAATTGCTGCAATTATTATACAAGAAATGCTAGTAAAGTTTCGTAACATGCATATAATTTTGTTTGCTATCGTAAAACAATAGCCTTAGATTTGAGACCGAGGGTGGTAGGTCGGTAGAACAGAGGCTAAATAGGTAGATCTACCAAAAAGTCGGTAGATGTGACAACACTGACCATAGGTAAAGACGCCTCTGTTCAGGCCCTTAAAATCGAACATATGGTCCCCAACATGACATTTACGCTTTATAAGGAGTCTCTCTCCTCACCTCCCCAGCTAATCTGAACCCATGACACCACCCGTTCATATTTTACATCCCAACACCTAATGTTCCCCCTCACCCACCTTCGGAAAGGCGCGCTATGCGTTTTAGCCGGTTAACCGGTTTTGATGAGATGAAATGTCCCACTCCTATTTTTCATTTTTAATAGGTTTAAAGTAAAGGCATGTTTTACGAATATTAGGTTGGTACCTATCGGCTGTGTTCTTTAGGAAGCAACTCAGAATCATATCTGCGGTGTTCACAGGTCACTTCGAGGTCAAGGATCTCTTGGCCAAGATGGGACTGTCGGACAGTTTAGACTGTAGAATGTGTGGCGAGGAGGACGAGACCATGGAACACATACTGTGTGAATGTCATGCCCTTGCCAGACAAAGAATGAATTACTTGGTAGCGACTATCCGCAACCAAAGGAATTCAAGGTGCTCCCGCTGAGCTGCATCATCCGCTTTGTGGAAATGATGGAGCGAGCTTGGGAGTAGGCATAAAGGAGAGGGCAAATGCACAAAAGATCCCGCTGGGTCGAAGTGCATCCGAAAGTGCCCTCATCTAGATAAGATAAGATAAGATAAGGCTATGTTTTTGGAAGACTTGCCTATTAATAGTATAAATGTATACTTATACGCCAATTATTTAAAAAAATACCCTATAGGTATTTCGCAGTGTATCTATGCACACTTGATCACCTTTATGCATATATTTTAAGATTTCCGTACCCAAAGGGTAAAACATGACCCTATTACTAATACTCTGCTGTCTGTCCGTCTGTCACCAGGCTGTATCTCATGAACCGTGATAGTTAGACAGTTGAAATTTTCACAAATGATGTATTTCTGTTGCCGCTATAACAACAAATACTAAAAAACAAAATAAAATAAATATTTAAGGGGCTCCCATATAACAAACGTAATTTTTTTGCCGTTTTTATAGAGAATGGTACGGAACCCTTCGTGCGCGAGTCTGACTCGCACTTGGCCGGTTTTAATTTTGCCAAGTTTACGGGTTAAAATGAGTATTCAATTTTTTATTTATTTTATTTACTTAATAACCTTTTTTCCCAATTTGACCGAAGAATAATAAGCCTTAGTAGCATACTTTTATTTAGCCTAATCTAAGCACACTTCGGGTTGTAGTCTAACACTTCTAAATGTAACCAACCCATCAAGAGCACATCAATAGAAGAACCTATAATTCGGCAAACTCTAAATTGAAACGAAAACGAAATCCCCATTCCTTCATGGGAGACCTACTTCAGAAATCAAGTATGCACAAACACTCGAAAAAACTCAAAAGTATCAGCGGTTCCTTTTAACGTTTTTTGAACAAAAAGAAAAAAAACTACTTTCGATTAGCAAAACACTTACCGAACCGAATGCTTTAGATCTGCCTTACACTAAACTACCAACTTATCTTTGCCAGTGACGAAATACTGAACTAAAATTTGCAGCAACAGTTTTGAAGAAAAAATACAACGGTAGCGTCGCTATTGCCGGCAAAATAAAATTTGTAAAAGCACAATGATGTAGGTAGCTAACACGACTCATTGAAGCTCAATGGCTTTACAACTTTATCTAAACGAAATTGTATTGTATTGTTAGGGTATCAGGGTAGAAAATAGCTTGTAGCTTAAGGAATTATTGTGCATTGTGCGCCACCACCCGCGGTGTTGTTTAAACATAGTATTTTATCCGATTTTGTCTATTGTTGTTTTTTTTTTCTTTTATAAAGTATGCCCTAAATACCGAAGATAATGAGTGTTAAAATTGGATAATGTATTGTTGAGATGGCTGTCATATTTGTTTTGTTATGTATTTATTTTGGACAAGCGTTTTGGATGTTTATGTAGCTTTAGGGCACAAATTGATATGTGATCATTTCGGTTCGCGCGAGGCTCTCCGAGTTAGATGATGTTGTGGCTATTATTGAATATTGCCTTGTTTTTGTACAATCATTGCTAGAATTTACTATACGCGGTTTAGGAAAGATAGTAGATCATTTACACAAGCTCTTATTTATCTTGCATTTTTCATAAGTATGTTGTCCTTCGATACTTTTCGTAGGGTCAATATGCCGTGCCGGTTACGCGACCAGCAACGACCAGCTTCAGTTAGCGACCACCTGAAAGACAAAGTTTTTTTCAATTGAAGGTAACATCAATGCGGTATTAGACAAAAGTAAATTCAGCTGCTTTTTATGAAACGTCAAAAACGCTCCATCGGTATGGAATTCGTAGGGATTACTTGCTAGTGACGTCACAATCAAACAATGTCCTTATTGTTAGTTTTTATGAATTTAAATATGTTAAAATAGCAAACATAAATGAAAGATATTACTTTCCGAGTATTTTCGTAATGTTTATCTGTTGCTAATGATAAAATAATTTATTTCCACTGTTGTCAAATACCATTAGCCATTATAAACAGTTAGCCATACCTATGCATTTTTAATCGACTTCAAAAAAGGAGGAGGTTGTCAATTCGGTTGTATTTTTTTTTTCAATGTTTGTTACCTCAGAACTCCGTCATTGATGAGCCGATTCGTAAATATTTTTTTGTTTGTAAGTATATGCTTCCAGTTCCAGATGCGTCCCATTTTTTCAAAAAATCTGTTGGACTATGGGATCCATGAGGAATTGAGGGAACTCCTCAATTATATTAGGCACGCGTATAGTGATTTGGGTATTTTCTATTATAACTCGTGTATTTACACCCGGAAATCATACATTTGGTGGAGTGGAATTGATGATGAAAACCACGGATGACTTATGGAATTCCTCAATTATTGTACTTAAAAGTACAAAAGTACGTCACAGATTCTGATAAGATTCCGTTGAAATAGCAACTAATGAAGTGCCAAAGCTGATCCTTGTGGAATCGACGGAAGTCCTCAAATATTATCGGTCCTGTATATGAGCCTCTGAATGGGTTTTTTTCTCTAATAATCAACGCATTTGCTTTCGGCAATCACTTCATGTGGTAAATTGGAAAAGAAATGTGGAAATGTTCTCGTGGCTTGGCGGAGTACTATAAATTGAAATCGGTTAAAACTTTATTTTTAAAGTTAATTATTTAGTAACTTGATATAGAATAGGAATCTACAAAAAAAACTAAAAAACATGCTTTCAGTTCACCAACGCATCGAAGTGGTCACATGAAATTAGATGGTCGCTAACCGGCGAAATTCCCATTCCATTTTTCAGCCACTTGCCGGTATCCGATTGAGCAAATTTTACTATAGCGCCATATTATGGCACCATCGCGCTTATCTGATGATGGAGACAGAAGGTGGCATAAGGGCCTCCTAAACGCAGAGGTCGCGCCAGCCACCAGTCTCCTGGCCGTCGTGGTAGAGAGATAAGTTAGCGCCTAATCAGGCATGGAACCTCTCAGCACTTAAACACTTTCACTGCCGGGCCCTTAGCGGGCGCCTACGCCGTAGTCGCTTTCCGCTACATACGAGGAAAACCACAGGATCGGCTACGAGCGTAGCGCGTAGCGACTCTTGGCAGAGAATGTGTTAAGTTTAGGTACGGTCATTAGAGTCTGGCCAGGGAAAGATGATCCTAGAAAACCGCGGCAAATTTTAAAAAACAGCGTGTTGCAACACTGTGTATAACGCGATGAAATAATAGTGATACTTGCACAATTATTATTTTTCTTCATTCCTCAAAATGCAACTGATCAAACAGAAGGAAGTAAAGTTATATGAAATAATACTCTTTAAATTCATTCTATTTTATATTTGAGAAGATTATTCAAAACCACTCCAAAATTTAAATTTGGCGAGACATGATAAATGGAACTTTTTATGATATTCTTCAATGTGAATAATATTAGCAGTAAGCCACCCTTTAATTCTCTTAGAAAGCAAAAACAGACCAATTTAGGGTCATTTCGCCGGTTAGCGACCACCCAATTTTATGTGCTGGTTGGCGACCACTTATCTGAGCTGGTGAACTGAAAAGATATTTCCTCGGTTTTTTAGTAGATTTCTATTAGAAAATAACAAAAAAATGCATGTACAACTAATTGTCTCAATAGGGTCTGTAGAATTGATGTTATCTTCAATAGAAAAAACCTTCTCCTTCAGGTGGTCGCCAACCGAAGGTGGTCGCGCAACCAGCGTAATGACCCTATTATGGAACAGTTACTTTCTTAGTTACCATATCAAGTATCAAGATTAGGACATCATACTAATTTAAAGCGTTTGACACATTTGACAATCATATTACTGTTTCCATATAAAAAGTTGCCATATAAATCTCAGTATCAAGTTTCGATGGCCAGACTCTAGTTATTAGTTAGTATTAGGTAGCAGCCGAAGAAGCTAAATATATTGTAACGCATTCTTACTCCTATAGTAATAAAGATGTGTTGCGATATATTTGGCGACTTTGGCTGCTTCCAACTATACTAACGTACTAACGTAGTTATTTGAGTTTAATTGTAATACTAACATTTATATACATAGATTACATATATTACTTTGTCCGACGTAATGTTGTTGTTGCTGCGCCTTCCGGTACGTGGTTGCTACTCGAGAACCTTTCCGCCCCAATGGCCCGATGGCCAACGCAGACAGAACCGATGTTCTACGGCAATGTGCCCTGCTCACTGACAAGTTTAGTTAGCGATTCGGAGGACTATATCGACCCCCGACGAGGTGGACTGATGACCTGGTAAAGGTCGCGGGAGTCCGCTGGATGCGGGTGACGCAGCACCGGTCATTGTGGCACTCTTTGGGGGCCTATGTCCAGCAGTGGACATCTTTCCGCTGATATGTTGATGATGTTGTTGCGATAGATTGTTGAGGCCCGTTTGTCCCGGCCACCTTTTTGAAACTGAATGGGAAAGAAATATTCAGTGTCGATTTTTTTGATTTTTGCGCTTATTGCAGACGGATTTTTATAATGGTCTTATAATTGCGGCATATTTAAATGGACCGTTTTAAGCATTGCTTGAAGCAACCTAGCACTTCTAAAAATAAGAATCGATATCAAAAAAAGACTTATTAGAAAAAAATGCCAATTTTACCCTACAAAAATGGGTAGAATGTGGTCGACAACGCATGTATTGAAAAATTAAATTTTTTTTCCTCGTAAGGCCTGGCCGTGGCCTGTGTTGTCAGTTTACTGAGACTTGTAACTGTTGTACTTACATTATATTGTCAACTTGTAGCTTTTTTATGCCTCTCACAGACTGGCGCGGCCTGCGGTGGCAATAGTAAACTTGTCATTAGCTGTCACTATTGTCCGCCACTGCAGGCCGCACCAGTGTGTTGCAGGCCTAAAACGGGTCACTGGCAGTGACTAGACTAGTGTTGTATCTGCCAACAAAGTGAATCGTCAAATGAATAAAGAGTCGGCAATAAGACACCCACACAACAATTTCACGTAAATATTGTTTTATTTACCTTTTAACTTAACTCTTTCTATGTATAGCTAGCGCCATCTCTCGAGCAGGAGCGGTACAATAAATCTCAATATAACGCCATCTACCGTACAGTAGCGAACTAATGATAATACGCATACCGTTAGCTCCTTGTTACAACTGCATTTTCAAGTAGTTCTAAGCGTAAATTATAGATGGCGATGTATTCTACGTAATAAGAATGTCGGTACCATCGCCAACATAGTTAACTGACCATCCGTGCACTTTATGGCCATTGTAATAAGGTTCAATATAAATACAGAATGGTCAGTTAACTGCGTTGGCGTTTGTTAGTCAGCAGCTGAAACTACGCGTACGAAGTGGTCAAAATGACCTACTCGCGTGTTTGTTATACGGCAACGAGAGTTTGTATAGATATTTATCCCGGAATAATCAGAAAAATAATAAAACACATTAATTTACCACAGACTTTATTGCGTTTAGAATGTTCATTTTTAGTACAGATATAAATAAAATGATATCGTGTAAATACAATGTACAGTAAAGCCTTGTGTCGCGGCGAGATAGACACGACGTCTCTTTCTAATTAGAACATTTAGAGAGAGACGGAGTAGGCGGCATCGCAAATGGGTCAATCAACTATTTATTGTTGTTATCATGTCCCGTTAGCCAGGAGACAAAATTACAGTCTCTTAGAAAAGTTTTTAAAACGCGGGCTTCCAACGTGCCTAGAAAATGGTCTATACAAATAAAACTTTAAAAAAAAGGAAACCATCTTGGCACTGTCTTCAAAAAATAAGTCAATACCCAGATTACCAATTTTAAAAAGTGACCCAGGCGTAAGTAAGTTAGATTACCCAAATACATTGTTTTACAACTCAGTCCTCTGCTTACTAATGCCAATGTTCAAGTTGTCAGGCCTCCAGCCCTCCTCGACTGTCCTGGTTTGTGCGACCCTCTTGTAGGCGAGCGCGGACTGGCGCGCCGTGCGCGTGCGCAGCGGCGACTCGAAGTCCACCTCGTAGAGCCCGAACCGTTCACTGCAGTGGGTGTGAATAGAATCACGATCAATCGTATGGCATACATTATTTTTGGACTTTAAAGTTGAGTTTTTATCCCGGAAATCATCCTCTGAGGGGGTGAAATGGGCAGAAGCTAGTTGTATAATATAGTTATTTGTTACCCAGTGCCGGCCAGCCATTCGACGTTGTCCATGAGACTCCAGTGCGTGTACCCCAGCGCGTCCGTGCCGTCCTCGATGGCGAACAACAGCGCCTTGAGGTACTGTTGGATGTACTCCGAGCGACTTGTGTCCTGAATATAAGTATACAATGTTAAAAGTATTTCCTTTTCGGGCAATAAATCAGAATCAGGGTTAAACATAGGTTACAGTGAAAGATGTTACATGAACAGATATAATTATTAGAGCACTATGTTTTACCCGCAATGCAGGTGTACAAAAATCATTGCATGCAGCTATGCAATAAGCAAGTCATTCACTTATGTAACTAAAATAAAGTATCAATACAATAATAATCAAAAAAGTAGCCACACTAGTACTCCTATCAATACATAGTTTTGCCATCATTATCATTAAAAAAGTCATTTATTGAATAATAGCATTTGTCGATAAGGAATAATGTCAACTGTTTTTGAAGTTACGTATGTCAAGTGATATAATTTTATCTGGAATTTTATTAAATATTCTCGGCGCCATGCCTAAGATACTTTTTCTCATCCACGCCGTATGCCGTATGCAATACATTCCAGAGATTTTATTTTGTATTTATATTGCTGCCGTGTTGGAAGTCTCCGGCCTTGTGAGACGCTCATGAATAAGTTGGGGTTCGACTTGACAAATATAGCAACTTCAAGTATGTATTAGGATGTCAGTGTTAGTATTTTAAGCGATTTAAAGGAGGGGGCATAGTCATCTCTAAATTTTAGTCCACACATTGCTCTTATACAACGTCACTGCAATTTGAAAGCTATATCCTTATCAACCGAGTTACCCCAGAATATAATTCCATACCTTAATACCGAGGCTACAAGACCATAATAGGCCGTTAATATAGCTTCTCGATTTACCGTCGTTGATAGTCTAAAAAGTGCGTAGGCCGCTTTACACAACTTTTTACCCACATATTCAATATGATATTTCCATTTAAGCTGGCTATCTATCATTACCCCTAAAAATTTTGTTACTTCTACTTTGTCAATTTGTGTGCCTCGGTAGTTTACATCCATGTCAATGTTTTGTGTTCGTTGTCGGAAGTGCATTAAGTTAGTTTTTGACAGGTTTATTAATAGATCATTCTTATTTAACCATGTAATTATGTTGTCCAATACAATATTTATGTCTTGTTCATAATCATTAACATTGTCACATTGAATGATTGAAGTGCTGTCATCGGCGAAGAGCACCATAGGGTGACGATTGATTTTGGGAAGGTCATTAATGTAGACAAGGAATAAGAGTGGACCCAGCACACTTCCCTGAGGGACACCATATAGGATGTGCTGTCTGTGTGATCTGTATTGACATTCCTTTTTTGTTTTAGGGCATACCTCTGATATTTCTGTGTATTGTTGTCTTTGACTTAGATAGGATTTTATAAGATTTAATGCATTTCCCCTAATACCATATTGATTGAGCTTATGAAGAAGTAAACTATGATTTACGTAGTCGAATGCTTTTGTCATGTCCGTGAAAAGTGCGCATACTGGATTTCTCTCATCAACATTTCTCACTATGACACTAAGAAAATCGTAAATAGCCATATTTATCGTGATATTCTTCCTAAATCCTTTTTGTTCCCTACAGAAAAGATTGAATTTATTTAGGTAGGGTAGGTGTTCTCAAATATCTTCGAGATAACAGGGATTAGAGCAATTGGCCTTTAGTTATTGAGGTCCTCTCTGTCACCTTTCTTGAATAAAGGTTTAATTACAGTTATTTTCAGAGCTTCTGGGTAAATACCAGCCTAAATACAAAGGTTGAGTATATAGCTTAAAGGTTCTGCAAGAATGTCACTTACAAATTTAATAGCCTTTGTGCTTAAGCAGTCATAACCGACGCTATTTGTGTTTTTTAATGTTTTAGTGATTACTTTAATTTCTTGCGGTGTTGTTGGTGACATGAACATTGACTGTACACTGTTTTGAATGTTTATGTCCGAAATATCACAATAAGAAGGGACTTCCCTGTGTATAAAATAATCATTTAATGCCATAGCAATTTTATTAGGATGCGTCAACGTATCACCAAAACGGTTAATTATTTTATGGATAGGCTCCTTTCCCTTCAATAAACATTTGAATCCCTTGTTACGCTCATGATTCTTCTTCAGAATCCCTCGTTACGGTCAGGATTCAATTTACCGCCCTCTCCGTAAATATATATTTATTTCTCCCTTGAGACACAATTTACTCTCGTTAATCATCTTTTCTTTCATGAATGTGACCGATGTGTGAAGTCTGTCTCACCCAGCCAACGAAAAAACCATATAAGTCTAAGTAGCGCCGCAAAATGGCCTCACAGAATGGGTGCCATTGCCATTATGCGGGGGGGGGGGGGTATGGGGGGGGGGGGGGTGTCGAACATGCGCATACCGGGTTTTACGCACGTGTTTGGGTAGAAATTGTTCTATGGTTTTTTCGTTCGCTGGTCTCACCTGCAGTCCCCTGTCGGTGGACCAGCCGTTCTCTGTGATGAAGACTTTAGGGTAGTCGTACTGCTTGTTGAGATATAAGCAGGCTTTATACAGCCCGTAGGGAGCACTCTGTCAACAAAAATACAATTTGAAACTCCGGGAGTGCCGGCAGAAGTGAAAACTTGAATATTTTGACATTTCGAATCGACGAATACCGTAGCGACAGAAGTAACTATTTCACTTCCAAATTAGCGCGTGAGAACTTATCGTGTGTCGGCCGAACGGGTAAGCGCCGCGGATTGCATGGCGTTTGCGCCCTTTTCCTCGCTAACTCGAATGGCGCAGCCAGTCTCGTACTACGGCAAACCCCCCCCCCCCCCCCCCAATGGCCAGAGACTGCTCAGAATCGGGAGCACTGGACAAAGTGGGGGGAGCCCTTTGCCCAGCAGTGGGACGCTACAGGCTCACAATAACAATAATAATAATAATTTGAATGGGATTTTAGTCATTAGGCATATTTTTGCCTTCTCTCTTTTGAAGTAATAATAAATGTTGAATCTACACCCCTATTCGGCGAAACATTAATTCGATGAAACGTTTGTCGGCAAAAGTCAAAACAAGAGCAACCCTCGGAGCGGAAGCGTTGCGCCATACGCGACAGCGATAGAGGCTCTCTCGCTCCTACGTCTGACGGCACCGGTGGTGTATTTAGGAACCTACATTTTTTTTTTAACCTGACTGTTGCTATAATAGGACGGACCCAATATAGCGGTCGAATTGCGTGGTGGGAGGGTAGCCTGGGGAAAATCCAGGGGGAGCCTCCGGCACGACCACGCGAGGAAGTAAGGAACCTACCTTCAACCAAGTGCTGTGAGACTGCACCCACTCGGCGCGGGTGCTCAAGTCAGTGCTGACGTCATCAGCGAATGAGGGAGAAGGGTGTTGTTTCTTCGACGGAGAAGCGAGGAAGGTTGTGTAATGGTTCATACCTAGGAAGTCTGCCGAGCCTGGAAATAATTAGACAGAACGTCATGCAGATATTTGTCTATGACTATACTAATACCCTTATTCATGAAATCCATACTTAATATTATAAATGCAAAAGTGTGTCTTTCTGTCTGTCTGTCTGTCTGTCGTTACCTCTTCACGCTTAAACCGCTGAACCGATTGAGATGAAATTTGGTATGGAGATAGTTTGAATCCCGAGGAAGGACATAGGATAGTTTTATCCCGGAAATCATCCCCTGATGGGGTGAAATGGGGGTGAAAGTTTGTATCGAGCTACGATTTAAACGAGTTCCACGCGGACGGAATCGCGGGCAGAAGCTAGTAAAATATATGTAGCACTATACCCTCCCTGATGGCGTACAAATATGACGAGGATGTATTGATTTAAACTTTCACGATTCTCACACATTATTTATACTAAACGGGACTTAATCGCTAAACTAAATAAAACAGTGACGTAACAGTTTGTTTGGAAAGTTTATTTATTTATTTATTGATTTAAACTTTATTGCACAAATATAAAAATAAAGGTACAATTGGCGGACTTAATGCCTTAAGGCATTCTCTACCAGTCAACCATTGGGCTAAACAGAAACTTTAGTGGTGCAGGATCCTAAATACAGAGACTCGAATGGAAACACAGATCAATTAATTTCATTAATATACATACATATATAATGAATACAATATAAACTTACTTATACATACATAAATACATAAAGTTCACGCTGTCATACTTTTTACATTTATTATCCATTTCAGTACGTCTAGCACAACTTGCTGACAAGTCGCTTCGCGCGCGACTGAGCGTCTCCTGTCTCACTCACACCGTGCAAATTAGAAAGAGGAGGGTAGATCTTTCTCGACTCGCGTCACGGCGCGGCGTCAGTTGTGCTAGCCACCCGATTGGAAGTCCGGTGACAGCTGTCATCTTAGTACAGTTTACGCCATATTTGACGTTTAATATTCTAGACGAAGAATAATTTTGACGACCGCTTTAGCCTAGTTGGTAGTGACCCTGCCTACGAAGCAAGAGGTCCCGGGTTCGAATCCCGGTAAGGGCATTTATTTGTGTGATGAGCATGAATATTTGTTCCTGAGTCATGGATGTTTTCTATGTATTTAAGTATTTATTTATCTATATAAGTATGTATATCGTCGTCTAGTACCCATAGTACAAGCTTTGCTTAGTTTGGGACTAGGTCGATTTGTGTAAGATTGTCCCCTAATATTTATTTATTAATGACAAACTGTTTTGAGATGACAGCTGTCACCGGAATTTCAATCTGAAATGGATTATAGTTTTTACCTTTGATAAGCGTAATCTCGTCTTTGGAGAGTGCTGGTAGCCTGGACCGGACGAAACCTTGTTCCTTGCTCCTCGTGGCCACTCTCTCCTTCACCAGCCTGGGGAAGTCTCCGGATTTCGACCAGATCGGGTTCAGGTATATTCCATACTGTATATTAAACGTAACATAAGATAATACATTTCTTATGACCTTTAATTTTGGCATCTGTTACTTGCTGAATTCTAAGGAATTTGTGACTACTCCACTAGCGAGAACTCTCAAATCGTGTTGGTGAAAAATACTTCAATCGCCGCCACTTGTCGGGAATCCATATTGTCTGTCTGTCTGTTACCTCATCACGCTTAAATCGCTGAACCGATTTAGATGATATTTGGTATAGAAATAGTTTGAGTCCCGGGGAAGGACATAGGATAGTTTTTGTCCCAGAAATCATCACCTGAAGGGGTGAAATGGGGGGTGAAATTACACCCAAACTTATGAATCGATCAATGCAATGACATCGATGAAATGTGGCTTGTCGAAATCTTATTCTATGGTGCATAGGCTACTTTATTATTTGAGATCCGCTCCCCCGGGGATCCTGGGTAATTGTCACAGACTAAATCCGTCGCCAACGGAGCCACGGGCACAGCTAGTATTAAAGTAGTATTTTTAAGCCCCTACGCTAAAAGGGTCTTATAAGTATGACGTGTTTGGGTCTAGTCTGTGGCATCGCAGCTCCTAAACGAATGGACCGAGTTTAATGCGGTTTATTCGTCTGAAAGGTGACGTGATTGAGATGGTTCTTTTCTATGTTTCAACAAAATCAGTTCAGTCGGTTTTGAGATATTGAACTTTGAAATGAAAGTGTCGGGGTTTTTCGACTTTTCTACACAATACATTACGACAAATTACAAAATACATGTAAAAATGTATTTGAAATACAAACTACAAACTACTTTGGTTACAGGTATTTCAAATACAAAATACATTATCGAACTTCTTTGAAACCTATCTCACAACAATTTTTACACATTTTTATAAAGTGAAGAAGGAATTTCCTTTCATAAAAACTAAATTCCTAGAAGTATTGTCAGATAAGTTCCGTCTAGTAGGTGAATGAATGTATCCAGCCAATGAAATGGACTGGAAGAGCACAACAGCTTCAATTTACTGGATCTTGGCTTCTACCCCCGGGGAGGGGGACACTCGAGCCCGTCGTCACTTTGTAGTATTTGCCGGTTAGAATTAGTGGATCAGTTGTACAAAAATAACCCTTTATTTACGAAATAAGAATGATCAGGTAGGTACATAAAAATATCCGCAACGCAGGCTTCGTCAATTGCGTACAAAAAAACATCCCCTTAGGTAGGTACTTAACTAACAATGATAGAATCCGCAACAGGCTTCGTCAATAACACGTTATAACCTAAACTAACAAAAAGGACCGCCCCGGATCGTTGGTGGCCCGAAAGTTCCCATGACACTGGCGGCGTTGCCACGCTGAATGGCCAAAGAAATCTGTTGAGCCAGGAACGATCCGAAACGAGGATCACAGCCCCTCTCCCTAAGCCGCCGCCCCAAATCCCGTATAAAATCTTTGGCCACCGTACCCCAAGGTCCCGCAGTCTCTACCGCGACTGGTACAAAGTCGTAAATTGGCTCCAAGGCGGAGTACTTTGTATGTTTCAGCCGAGCTGCCGTCTCGGCGGCCGACGCCGCGGATCTGATGGTGTGGCTCAAATGGGACGGGGCAAATGTGCTTACACATGTCGCGTCCCATAAGAGGCGCCGCCCCTTCCGCCACGGAACCAATGTTAGACCATCCGGCCTTTTCCCATCCGTACGGCACAACCCCGGAGGCTCCAGGATACAAGGCACATTGGCCGAAACTAAAGCCCGACGAACCAAATCATTTATGACGTGATGCCTCGGAAAACGCCCCGCACACCTCTGACAGCTCAAACCATGGTGCCCGTTTTCCTCAACCACCACCCCACAAATGCAACGGTGCGTCTCACAGACCTTACACCCCAATGCTCCCGCCTCGAGGGTAGATGCAGCCTTGAGGCGCGCTATATTATTATATTATTACCCCCCCTAATCAGTTGTTGAACTTTCACTGTAACCATCGCTATCGTCATTATCAACGTGGATGTAGATGGACGTGAATTGAAATCCATTATCTTCAGACTCAGATCTATCCGATTCAAATCCTCCGAACTGAATTCCTCTCCTCGCCTCCTGAACTAAATTGGCAGTTGGCACTTTACGTTTGACGTTGACACTTACAGTAAAGTGTTGCCACAGTGCCCTAAGCCCCTAACTATTTTTTTTTTTTTTAAATCTTTTATTTTAACGAGGCTTTTGTACACTCGTGGTGACAATGCCAGCCTCATAGGAAAACACACCTTCCATACCTTTCAGTTAGGACTTATTTCTAGGCATTTAATATAGAACATATAGGTTTTCATGGCATCATCAGACATAGGTTCAGCAAGTATCAAATTTATACATGAAGCATTAGCCAGTAAATTTCCTAACATTCTTTGCCTTTCACAACTAAACCTGGTGCATTCTATCAAAATATGGACTAGATCTTCTACTTTGCCACAATTGTCACATAGATTATCATCTTTCCTTCTCATTAAGTGATAGAATTTATTACATGGTATGTGTCCTGAGCGTAATCTTAAAGCCGTTGTTAATAGTCTCCTAGTAAGCCCGGAACTATCAAACCATGGAACCCATCTGGGTCGTCCCTGTACACTGCGGTACCATATACCCTTTGCAGCAGAATTTTCTTCAAACTTTTTTTCCCAGTTGACTAGACATGCTCTTCTTATAATGGGAATTAATTCTGTTGCATAGGGCTTACATGCGAGATCAATTCCTTTATCAATAGACTCATTAGCCAGACAATCAACAATTTCATTCCCTCTGATTCCAACATGAGACGGTATCCATTGAATTTTAACACTCATATTTTTATTCTGTAAGACATTAATAACTTTCAATGCTTGGTAGGCAATCGACATCCCTCGAGATCCCGATACACACCGGGCTAGATGTTGTAGTGCACTCTTCGAGTCCGATAGAATTACTATATTTTTGGTATTTAATGATTCAGCGTAATATACTAATGCTTGGGTGATAGCTAATAACTCTGCTCTCATTATACAACACTCCTTTGGTAATTTAAATTGTCTTTTTGTGTTTGTTTGTGGATCGTAGAGTGCACTTCCAACTCCCTTCGCTGTTTTGGACCCGTCTGTATACAGTTTATAATAATCATTATATTTATGGATAATCATCTCTAATGCTTTATGTCTTAAAATTATGGGGTTATTATCCTTTTTTGGGGAGACCATATCTTGTAAGTTAACTTCTATACATGCTTTAATGTTAATAAATGATATCCATGTATCTAGCTCATACATTTCTAGTCTATTATTTTGAGCTTTTTCGATATCTCTACAAGATAGATTTCTATTTATATTGACTAATGTTGGATGGTTTTTGTTTCTCCAGTAACTACGTTCGCATAATACAGATAGTTCATTTAATTTATTTAGTATATTGTCCTCATCAACTGTGTATAATTTCAGTAAATATCTATAGGCTAACCATTCTCTTCTTATATAAAGTGGCGGTAGGGACAGTTCACTTTCCATCACATGAATGGGTGTAGTTCGTATGAACCCACCACAGATTCTCATGGCACGGTTTTGTAGTACATCAAGTTTCACTAAATTGGTTTTTGCGCTTGTTCCATACAAAAAGCTTCCATAGTCTATTCTACTCCTAATTAACGATATATATAATCTACGAAGATGCTTTTGGTGGACTCCCCAAGAGCTACCTGACAGAACTTTTAAAATATTGAGATACTTATATATCTTGCTACATATTTCTAAAATGTGATTATTCCATCTTAAACCTGAATCCAGCCACATTCCAAGGTACCTAATTTTGCCAACATTCTGAACCAAAACCTGATGAATTTTTACCTTAATATTTACCTTTTTTTTACTTCTATTAAATACACATATCTTACTTTTATCCTCAGATAACGATAAACCAATTTTATCTAGCTCAGTGGTAAGTGTGGATATGGATGTTTGCAGACACTCTACAGAATGACTATTATTGATGTATGTATACAGCACAAAATCGTCTGCATATTGAGATATTATAACATTGGTAACCTTCTTACAAACATTAATTGTTGCAATGTTGAACAAAAGAGGAGATAGAGGATCTCCTTGAGCTAGGCCTAGTCCTGTGCTTCTAACGTTTATCATGTCACAGCTTCCAGCCATTTCCAGCTGTCGATTCGATAAAAAATTCCAAATATACAAACACAGACTCTTATCAATGCCCAAACTGTTTAACATTACAACCAATGTTTTAACATTTACATTATTGTACGCACTATCAATATCTACAAAGCATGCTAAGGTGGAAATCTGTTTTGAAAACCCGGATTGAATATATGTTATTAAACTGGATAAATTATCCAAACATGAGTGTCCTCGTCTAAAGCCAGTAGTACCCGAGGAAAATATAGACCTGCTTTCACAAAACCATTCTAGTCTTTTCAAAATTATTAAGTGGAAGATTTTGCATACACAAGAGAGGAGGGATATCGGGCGCAATGATGATGAAAGGCTGGGGTCACGACCAGGCTTCGCAATAGGTAGCACTCTTACTTGTCGCCACTGCTCAGGAACTTCTCCTTCCTGCAGGATCATGTTGTATAATCCTACCAGAAACTGTTTTCCAATTAAAGGGAGATGATACAACATGGAATACGATATATTATCCACACCTGGAGCAGTATTCTTTCTCCGAAAGTTGTTTTCTAGCTCAGTTAAATTTATTTCTCGGTCCAGGGCTCCACTGGTATTATTTGTAAAATCTGGAAGTGTTTCTTGAGCCGAATCAGGTGTAAGCGAACGAAGCAGTTCCATAGCCTTTTCCGGATCTACTCCGCTACTAGAGGATTGATTGCCTTTCATCCATCTCATCTTCCGCCACATTTCACTTGGAGAACTTTCCTCATTTATACTCGAACAAAACTCAGACCAGTTTTTGGACCGTGCATCTTGAATCAGTTTTTTTGCTTGGATTATTTTGTTCTGTAACCTATTGTAGTTATCTGGAGTTGGATTGCGCCTTAATTGAGCCAGTGCTAATCGTCTTTCTGCAACAATTTTAGATATAGATGAATTCCAGTACTGTCTCGGGATAAATTTATTATTAGGTTCAGGACAGTGTCTGATCCAAGGGATGGTTTTCTCAGCAGCCGCATTCACATTATCCAAAAAGTAATCGTAGCGCTCTTGAACATTGTTAAATTCACCAGCATTTTGAAAAGCTTCACCCAAATGATCACAGTAGTCTTTCCATTTAGCTTCTTTGAAATTTCGTTTTTTGTACTTTAAACCCGATCTACTGAAACCAACCACCATCTTAACGATAACATGATCGCTTCCTAGAGTTTCATTTGTTGTTTTCCATTTAAAGTTTACTGCAATATCCTGTGAAGTAAATGTCACATCGGGGGATGATTGTTGGAGGGCACCATTAACTAGACGGATTCTTGTTGGGTTTCCATCATTTATACAGATAAAATCATGTTCAAACATTGCTTTATAAATAGTTTCACCTTTTCTATCAGTTTTATATGACCATGAAAGATGATGAGCATTAACGTCTCCAGTTATTAAAGTTTCTGAATTATACATGCCAAAAATCTGATCCCAGTCTGACTGTGTCATATTTATTTGCGGCGGGCAGTATAGATGAATGATACATCTCAGACCTGGAACATTCAAAATTTTGACCCCAATAACTTCTATATTTGTGTTTTGCAAGGATATGTTGAGGGGTGTTATCTTGACTGACTTATGGGTTAAAATACAAACGCCTCCATATGAATCTTCTCTATCACATCTCCATATATGGAATCCACTTACTTTAATAATATCTTCCTCATCAAACCATGTCTCACTTATTAAAGCTATGTGTATTTTATCTCTATTTAATAGTACTTGAAGATCATGTAGTTTAGGTTTCAGACTATTCGCATTCCATTGTATGATATTTAACTGGCTCTCTTTGTGCTTGTATTTATCCATTACTGAAGGTTCCTAAAAACTTCATCAGATTTTCTAGATTAAGGTATTTCTGTATATAACTTATTACTTCACTAATTATGTACTGCCCAATGTTTTGTATTTTTTCACTATATTTACTATCTGCATACACAATTTCATTAATCTTCTCCCATAGTCTCTCCAGCAGTCTCTTATCTCTAAGTTTTGTGCAATTCTCCTTTCTATTATCCATATTCTCAATTTGTGCCTCTATATCCATTAATTCCTCTTCCTCGCTGGACGAGGCCATTACTTTTTTATTTGTCTTAATATTTTTTTTTTTTATTGGAACTCTTCTATCATTCACTTGAGCTTTAATTTCCACTCTATTTTTGATCTTCATTTCACTGTTCTGCCTTAAGGCGTTGGCATAGCTATTTCCGTCTTTCTGTATATTGTTATCAATACCATTACTGTTGCTTATATTATTTTGATTGCTGTGCACCTCCTTATTCTGAACCGTCTCCTCAGTCATACTATTCTTTTTCTCCTCATAATATTGAGTTAGTGCTACTTTATAAGAGCAGTTCAATTTATTCATAATATCTCTAATCTCTCTCTCTTTTTCATATGCCGGACAAAATCTTTTAAACATTGCCATGTGATTACCTTTGCAGTTTATACACTTATATTCTGTTGTCTCACAATTTTCATGGTTTTGGCTACATTTTGGGCAAGTCTCCGTTTTCGACGGGCAGAAAATTCTCATATGTCCGTATTTCCAACATTTTGAGCATTGTGTGACAGGGAAAATAAAAGGCTCCACTTTCATCCTTGTCCCATATACATATACATAAGGCGGTGTAACTTTCCCCCTAAAAGTTAATTTAACTGTCTCACAATCAATCCATTTTCCTTCCTCATTCTTTTTCTTAAGACGTTTTATTCCTGCGATCTCTATACTGCTCTCAACAATTTCCTTTAAGGACTCTTCTGTTTCGTTCATGTCTACCTCCTTTATAATTCCGTAGGATTGAATTAACTCGTCTGTTCTCCGGCATATCCATCCGTTCTTTTTAAATGTCTCTGAGGTCGTTAGTTTTAGCGCCGATATGTCATTAGAGGTGCGTACGAGGATTTTATATGGGCTTTTATATGTTACTTTAGTAATATCTGTGACATTCTCCTTATTTAAAATCCTAGCCATCCCAATTTGTTTCGGTAGGACTTCCTTTGATGTTATAGCCACTTCAACATACCCCTCAGTATCTTGTTCTGCATCAGCATTAATTACAGGTGAAATTCTTGTTTTCATTTTTTTCCCCTTGCCTATTACCAGTATATAACCCTCATCCTCTTCGTTTGAGCTGGATCTTCCTCTTTTTATCGATGCATTGTTCTCGCTAGCTTGTGTATTTGCAATCTTCTCCGCATCGCTTTCCGATTTTTCTCCACCCAAGTCACCATCATCCCATTCCAACTCAACATCTCGAACTTGATCCTGCACTTCTGTAAACTCTCGATATACCTCCTCATCAACCCTGTCTGGACTTGTCATTTTTCAGGTAATGTTACTCAAATTCGTGTATTCAATGAAAATTGCATGACGGGCACGAAAAGTTAGGTTATCTTCACTTAGATTGTTTATAATTAATCGCTTAATTACACTAGTATATCTTATACCGACATACCAGTATTAACTAATCACCACACGAAACTTAACATTCATCAAAACAATTGTTCAAACCAAATATTAACTCAAAAGTATTACGGAGCGATATTGTCAAATCGCCGTACCACGCCTAACTATATTAAAAAACGGTCCATTATACTGGTATAGAATTAAATAAAATGTATTTTAGTGCAAATGTATTTTAAAAAGTAAAGTATTTGAAATACAAAATACTAAATACATGTGAGTGCGGTATTTGAAATACCAATTACAAAATACTTCGCCAATCAGTATTTGAAATACAAATACAAAATACGTATTTGTATTTCAAATACGTATTTCAAATACATGTAATTGAAATACTGCGCAACCCTGGGCACAACCGGGAACAACGCTAGGAGGATGAAGATTTACGTGGCTAGAGGTGTATAATTTGTGTTCTACACTTGGCGTTAAATAAATAAACCGAAGAACGGTATGTAATAATTACCGAGAAGTCTTTGTAAGTTTCAGCGGCCGCCACATCGCCGGTGCTGTTTGTGAGAGGGTCCACCCAGTTTACGGAGATCGATATTCCGACAGACCCTGAAATAAAGTTCTTTTTATTATTCCTAGATGGAGACAATCATCCATACTGATGTTGATGAATTAAAAATTAAATTAAATTCGTCTATTCATAAACCAACTAAAAAAACACAAAACTGGTAAAAACTGGTAAAGGTCGCGGGAGTCCGCTGGATGCGGGTGGCGCAGGACCGGTCATTGTGGCACTCTTTGGGGGAGGCCTATGTCCAGCAGTGAACGTCTTTCGGCTGATATGATGATGATGATGATGATGATGATGATAAACTAACTCATAGGTTATGCTTATAGAGCTGAGATGTGATGCCAACATGCTTGACGCACTACAGAATCAAGGTTTTTTTAGGGTTCCGTACCCAACTGGTGAAACGGGACCCTATTACCAAGACTCCGCTGTCCATCCGTCGGCTGTATCTAGCGGTCAGTCTTTGGATGGGTGACCGCCTGATGTTTGAGTGGATAAATGAGCGCTGCCGTGTTTTGGAAGGCACGCTAAGCAGTTGATACCGGCTGCTGTCTATGACAGTCATCGTTTAGCCGAGTTAGAGGCCTTCTGGCGGCTTGAGAACTTCAATCAGTCGAGTTGCCCACTCACTTGAGAAAGGGGGGACAACTGTTACTCGCGTCCGCAGGAGCTACCACAACCCTGCACGTGTCCCCTGGGTGGTACTAAAGAGTGACAAACTTTAAAGTAGATTAATCTCTTGCGTTATTTTTTTCTCCATTTTACTACATTCTTAATCATTTTTCAAGAACATAATTATTGATAATTTTATGTACTGTCTAGGTACACCCCTATTGTTCATTGAGAAAGCAGTCTTAAAGCCCCTACATGTTATTGTAAAGATACTTACCGCCATATTGCTTCTTATACTCCTTCCCATAAAGCCTGTAAGCTCTAGCATGAGCCAACAGCACGTGTTTAGCGCACAGATAGTCCATGACACCTCTCGTACCGGGGTGCAGATGGTTCTCGAAGTTTCCCACCTCGCAGACCGAGTTCGGTTGGTTCACTGTTATCCAGTATTTCACCTAAAACAGTGAAACTACATTTAATGCACACTCACACGCTCACTTGACACGATCACTCAGTTTCACACTAACTCACTTACCACACTCACTGACTCAGTCACTCGCTCACTATATACACAATCACTCGCTCATACTCATTCGATCACCACACTCACTCGCTCACTACACTCACTCACTTACCACACTCACACACCCACTCACCACACTCACTCAATGATGCTCTTATTTATAAACGTATAATACGTATTGCGTGGGAAGGCCCCACCCCACACAAGGTGAACTGATGACTTGGTAAAGCTCGCGGGAGTCCGTTGGGTGCGGGTGGCGCAGGACCGGTCCGGTCATTGTGGCACTCTTTGGGGGAGGCCTATGTCCAGCAGTGGACGTCTTTCGGCTGATATGATGATGATGATAAACGTCGCGTAGACCCCGGACTGAGTCCAAGTTGAAATTGAAATAATCTTTTTTTTTATACTTGGATGGTTGCAAACTAGCATACAGTTTGCCTGATGGTACGTAGACACCGTAGCCTAAGGCCATAGGCTGTAATACGGAGCCGCGTGGGCAGTTCATTTCTAACATCATCAGGCCAAAATATTCGCCACTGGAGCAAGCGTTGACGGGCTACGATATTTCCGCTTGTTTGCCTACTTATCGCAGTATAAAAAATGTCATAAATGTTCATATTTGCATTTTTTTTGGTTTCCACTAAAGCTTATGTGCGAAATATCACTTGATAATCTTGATATCAACATAGGCTTTTGGTGAAGGAATACATCGTAAGTAAACCGGTCTAATCTCAACAAGCTCTATATTTCCCTGGGTTGGAAGGTCAGATGGCAGTCACTTAAATTAGTGCCTACGCGTGCCTAGGTGCCAAAGCGGACCCGGGCTCCTTTAGGATGCAAACAGGAAAAACACTACGAACATGATGAATATAAAACACTAAACTATGCTCACCTTACTGGCATATCTATCAAAAACCACCCTAGCATAATCCTCAAACCACTCGACAGAGTGGGGGTTGGCCCAACCACCCAAGTGTTGCAGTACCACTGGTAAGTCGAAGTGGTACAATGTTACCATCGGCTGTATGTTGTACTTTAGAAGCTCGTCTATTAAGTTGTCGTAATATTGGAGGCCTGCCTCATTTTTTATGTTACTGAAACCTAAAAAAACAAAAATACACAATAAATTAGAAATTTTAAGGTTGCTCGAGATGTTTGTGCCATTTAAGAAGCCTGAGTTTTCGGGGTAGATGTCGCACGTCCCAAGGCGTAACAAGAGGAGAGGAATGATTCGTTGAACCGACCAACGGTTCCGATAGGTCAGTTGGTTGGTGGTTGGTTGGGATTAGACCTGTTTCCTCACGATGTTTTCCTTCACCGAAAAGCTAACGGTAAATATTCCGTACATAAGTTCCGAAAAACTCATTGGTACGAGCCGGGATTCGAACCCACGACAGCCGCTTGACAGCCGCATGCCTGAACCACTAGGCTACCGTAGCTAAATAGTGATTGGAGAAGCGGAGAACTAAATGATTTAAATGTTGAGTGTTTTAGTGAGTGTAGTATGCGAGTAAATATAATTTAATCACGTATCCACCCCCAGCACTCGCAGCTTCTCCACATCCCGTTTGTAGTTGTGGTACGAGTCGCTGGCCACGTCACCAGAGGCGGAGAGTATAGTGCTACTATACCACAATGGATGAAGTGTAAATAAGCGCAAGGGTCAAACGGGGAAGTGTGTGAGTGTGGTGAGTGGGTGTGGTGAGTGTGGTAAGTGAGTGAGTGTAGTGAGTGAGTGAGTGAGTGTGGTGATCGAATGAGTATGAGCGAGTGATTGTGTATAGCGAGCGAGTCAGCGAGTCAGTGAGTGTGGTTAGTTATTGAGGGTGAGACTGAGTGTTTGTGTCAAGTGAGCGAGTGAGTGTGGTGAGTAATTGTGTTGAGCGAATGAATGGAGTCTTAACGAGTGATTGGAGAGGTGGTGGAAGACCAGTGAGTGAATATTGCCGGTGCCGGTGTTACCTCCAGGGAGTACCCTCGGCCAGGACACAGAGAACCTGTAGAAGTCCACCCCCAGCTCGCGCAGCATCTCCACATCGCGCTTGTAGTTGTGGTACGAGTCGCTGGCCACGTCACCAGGGGCGGAGCCCTGCTCAGAGTCATTGTGGAAGTGGTGGTCCCATACTGATTGTCCTTTACCTGTTGAATTTTAGTAAAGTAACACATTCACTGCTAATGTAGCGAATAATACGCAAAAAACTGTATTAGGGGAAAGCGTACAGGCAGAGTGCCTACTCAAAAAAACAAATTCAAAACATGTGTCGATATTGGAACTAATGTAATTCAAAACGTTACAGATGAAATGAAGAAAGAAGAGAATAATGAAGAACAATTAATTAAGGACCAGTTCGCAGAAATATTCGAGCCAGGCTGGGGTAATTTCAAAGGTGAAGTGATCAATTTAAAACTGAAGCCGAATTCGCAGCCTAAATGTCTTCCTGTCCGGCGAGTACCCTATGCACTACGTGATAAGGTAAACAATGAAATTACTAGACTTTTAAATGATGGACGAATCACCGCAGTTGAACAAAGTGAATGGGATACCCCGGTAGTACCCATCTTGAAACCAGATGGCGCAGTTCGCTTATGTGGCGCTTCCGTGGGCCGTTGACTAGCAAAAAGCACTCGAATTGTTGTTCGAACACCTCCCAATTCTCTCCCTCAAATTGTTTCAGTTCCCCGAGTGACATTTTTGTTCGAGTCACTACTCGTATTTTTCGTTTTGTAAAAAATACTTAATAGTTTTCTTAGTTGTTCCAATGTATCCGTTTCGGAGTAAACCAATTGATATTTCAACAGAATCTTTATGAGTTCGTCCTTTTTGCACTTATACCTATATAGCACTTAAATTTCCACGTTTTGCTTGTATGATATGTTCACCTTCCTCCAAGTCTGTACAGCCGTCTTCGTATTCTGTATCTGACATTTGCGGTTTAAATTAACGTTTTCTTTCGCTGGCCATAGTTGTAAAAATAGCTCCTTGCCCGTGGTCCACCTAATCTGTTCACCTGGGTGGACCACGGGAAGTTTTTTCTACCCGTGGTCACGTGGTTACATTCGTACAAAAAACTATGTCCAATGTCAATAACAAAACAATAATTAGGCTTAACAACAATATAATTGAATATGTCCCAGAATATTTATACTTAGGCCAAATAATCTCGCCACATGAGTCGACCGCAAAAGAAATAGACAGAAGAATCGGAAATGCATGGAAAAGATACTGGTCAATGAAAGAGATTATGAAAAACACCCAATTTAGTACCAGTATAAAGAGAAAGTTATTCAACACATGTATATTGCCCATATTCACATATGGCTGCGAAACTTGGGCACTGACCAAGGCACAGTGTAAGAAATTGAAAGTAAGTCAGAGAGCCATGGAAAGAAGCATACTCAAGAAGAGAAGATTAGATAAAATAATGAATTCAGAACTGAGAAACAAGACAAAGAGGATGTAGCATATAAAGTTAAACACCTTAAATGGAAATGGGCAGGACATATAATAAGAGGACCTGAGAAATGGAGTAAAATCTTAACAACATGGTACCCAAGAGGATGTAAACGGAAGAAAGGCAGACAATTTAAAAGATGGGAGGACGAAATTATAGAAATGGCCGGCAAGACATGGACCAGAGTGGTCACAGACAGGGAGAAATGGAGAAGACTGGGGGAGGCCTTTGCCAGTAGGCACACAGAAATGTAAAGTTTTACGGTTACTGTAGTTATAAGTATTTTTGTTGTAAATTTTCTAAGAGGCTATAAATAAATAAATAAATAAAATGTCCAGAACCGCTTATCTGTCACACCGAGTAACCCACACGCACGCACATGCACTCACAAACAAACACACACACACACACACACACACACACACACACACACACACACACACACACACACACACACACACACACACACACACACACACACACACACACACACACACACACACACACACACACACACACACACACACACACACACACACACACACACACACACACACACACACACACACACACACACACACACACACACACACACACACACACACACACACACACACACGCTCACACACACACACACGCTGCCGTAATTCTTAAAAAGGCAGTCATCTACAAGTAAATTGTATGAAGAAGACTGCCTTTTAAAAAAGTACGGCAGCACGCCCAAATACACACGCTCGCGAACACGCACACGCACACGTACACACACGCACGCACGCACGACGCACGCACGCACGCACGCACGCACGCACGCACGCACACACACACGCTGCCGTAATTCTTAAAAAGGCAGTCATCTACAAGTAAATTGTATGAAGAAGACTGCCTTTTAAAAAAGTACGGCAGCACGCCCAAATACACACGCTCGCGAACACGCACACGCACACGTACACACACGCACGCACGCACGACGCACGCACGCACGCACGCACGCACGCACGCACGCACGCACGCACGCACGCACGCACGCACGCACGCACGCACGCGCGCGCGCGCGTTCACACACGCACACACAATTTTTTCAATATTAAGTATCGCGTTTCTTTTTAAAATGTAATCTTTAATGTATATAATGTACAAAGTTAATAGATATAGATACGTGCCCTTAGCCTATTTGCAGAACAAACGTTTTTGTGAGAACTTGAAGTCGTTTATGTTGTCTGTGGCGCTTCCGTGGGCCGTTGCTGGGTGACCAAAAAATAATAACGTTGTTCTTGTATCAATCGTCATTCAAAGAAATATAATAACTCCAATTAATTCATTTGGTAGTTTCATTTGAAGATACAATAATTGGCGACGAGTATTAAGTACCAAACGTGCAACAAACAGTTATAATAACATATCCGCTAACATTATTTATCCGTAGGTATATTCAGTGATTTTTACCCCTCCTTGCCCGTGGTCCACCTAATCTGTTCACCTGGGTGGACCACGGGAAGTTTTTTCTACCCGTGGTCCACCTAGGTGGACTAAGGTGAACCACGGTCATTTTTTTTTACCCGTGGTACACCTATGTAAACTTTGCTAAAAGACCCCTTCTTTCCCACCGTCCATCTCCCGAGACCTCCTCGGTGAACTGTTGAAAATTATTTTTTCCTACCGTTCACCTTTAATTATATAGTGTAATTTATATTGGTGACCGTCCACCTCTGAAATTGAATACTGGCTGTTTTATTATATCTATGGATTTTTTTATGTTTGCGTGAAGAATTTGTCTGACAGGAAATACGCACCGAAAATGTGTTATTTCGCTTTCTCATTTAAAAGTTCGGTTCTGGCGCTTCGCCGGCCGCTGCCGCGGCACGCTCGCTTCGCTCACTCGGCTCGCGCGCTGTAGGGTCGCAGTACACCTAACACTCCTCCTCGCTTCGCTCGTCGTAGTACCTACATTGGCCTGCACATTTTTCGATCTGAAGAGTTCTGATAGTATGTAGGTACGCTGTATTGATAACAAGGTGTACGGTGGAAATTAAAAAAAAATCCATTGTACACACAAAAAGTACTACTGTATACTATATACTAATTTACTGGATGAATATCGAGAGTCCCACCTCTTTGCTAGCTCTGTCAAGGTCTTCTAGCATTTCTTGCAGGTCTTCTGCGCTTGTAGCAAATACCACTATGTCATCCGCAAATCTCAGATGGGTAAGTTTAACACCATTTATGCGCATACCATAGTTCATCCACTCCATCTTCTTGAATACTTCTTCCAAGACCGCTGTGAATAGCTTGGGTGATAGGGGGTCGCCCTGTCTCACCCCTCGTTTTTTTTATGTCTTCTCCTTCTCTTTCTAATTTTATCCTTGCTGTGGTATTTGTATAGATATTTCTAATAAGCCTTATATATTTGTGTTCTACACCTTGCCTCTTTAGTGCTTCCCAGATCTTTGTGTGAAATAATGAGTCAAATGCTTTGCAGTAGTCCACAAAGCAGCAGTAAAAGGTGATGTTGTATTCTTTACATTTTTCGAATATTTGTCTGACTGCATGTACGTGGTCCACTGCAGAGTATTTGCTTCTGAATTCCGCCTGTTCTACCGGTTGGTTCTCATCTAATGTTTTCGTGATTCGGTTTAGGATGATTTTAAAGTCTTGTATATGTTCGACATTAAACTTATCGGCCTGTAGTTGCAGATGTCATTTTTGTCGCCTTTTTTGTGTAGAAGTTTAATGGTAGATACTGTCCACTGCTTAGGTATCATTTCCTCTTTCAATATCATGTTAAAGACATGCGTCAGGGTCGGTACTATGTGTTCTTTGGTCTCAATTAATGTTTCATTGGAAATATTATCAGGTCCCGAAGCTTTGTTTATTTTCTGTGTGCTGATTGATTTTTCCACTTCTCTTTCCAGTATGCGGGGTTCTCGCTTGTGTCTGGTAGGTCTATATATTCACTTGCATCTGGATTTGAATAGAGATCTTTATAAAAGTCGGTGGCGGTGGTGATGATATCGATTCTTCTAGTTCTATTATTTCCAGTGCGGTCTTTTAGTTTAGGAATCCACTCTTCTTTTTCTTGCAATATTTTTATTGCTTTTTTAGTTCCTCCCGTAGTAGCTATCAGATCTTGTAGAGATTTTCGTCTATGTTGTTGCCGATCTTTTCTCATGTTTTTTCTTAATAGTTTGCTTATTTGGGTTATTTCTTTTCTAACTTCTGCCTCTTGGGTGTTGATTGAATAATTTCTGCTCTATTTTGCATTAATCATCTCGTTCTCTTACATTTATTAATAAATTCAGTAAGCCTTTTGTATGTGCCTGGGATGTTAACTTCGGATAAGTTTCCTTGTAGGTTGTTTTAATTCTTGTTTGAGTTGGTCAGCTGTTATTTGTGACTTTTGGTCAGTGGTCTCTTTATACTGACGGCAAATTTTCTTGTAGGTTTAGGTGTTATAGACTTTAATTTATTACCCTTACATACAAACTTACAAATCTACTATCTCACAGACTTTTCCTCCTTATAATATAAATATAGAAATAATGTCAAAGATTTACCATCTTCATTCCAAGCTCCCTCCACCTGATAGGCTGCAGAGGCTGCTCCGAACAGAAAACTGTCTTTAAACCTCCGCACACTGTGGTCTGTGTACCCAAGTACTGTCACCGTCAAGCTGGAAACATCCAAAAATACACATCAAAACATGTTACTATGTGACGTAACTTGGCAAGTCTTTCTTTGTCATGTACCCTGTACGCAACCATTTGTCGCAGTAACAGACCTCTCCGAGCTGTTAAAACTTATTCAATAAACCACCATGTTTTGTGTTCAAAATTATTTTTAGCCGACAGCCAATGGAGGGTTTATCGGCCAACATAGTCTAAAGCTGATTTTTGCTAACAAAGTATCCACATAAATATTAATGACTGAACAGAGGAAACAACCAAACATATTCTACTGGAATGTAAGCAGGTAGAAGTATACAGGAAAAAACAGCTAGGGTCTCCAGACACATTATGGGAGGCAGTAAACAACACCATGGCACTCACTAACTTTAAAGAGGAGCTGGGTTCAGAGTAGCGTTAGCCCCCCTTTTCCACGCAAAATAACTGGATGTCGATTTACGGAAAATGCCCAGTATAACTAAGTAACTATTAATGACCGAAACTTGTGTGGGAGTAACATTCCAAAATGTTTTTTTATTAACTTTTATAGTTTTGTCTACTATGAAGAAAATAGTTGTATTTCAACACCATTTTCTTTCCCTTGTATCTAATATTAAATCGGACACAATTCTACATTAACAAAGTAAATTCAAGGAGTGTATTAGTGTAGGTACCTATACCATACCACATTAGTTCCAGTTACTTACTCTAAATATTTGAAGAATCATATTTTTATCATTTTACCTTAAAATACTCGTTAGCGAAACGATCCACATCTTGCTTAAATGCAAATTCCTGATTCCATGCAATCAGTGCAACTTCCAAGTTAAGTATGAGTGTTTACACAATTACAGATAGTAGTAATATGTTGTTATCTCTCACCGGCATGAATTAATACTTATCTAGTAGAAGGAATTAAACCTTATCTAGTAAAAGATACAAGAAGCAGGTTGATAATTAATTTACTTTATCGATATTCATATTATTAATTTATTTCTATATTTTACTATAATACATTACAAGTAGCGCCAAAATTAAAATGCACTTAGGCACTTAGTGTCAAAAGTAATGATTGCAGTCCAAATCATACGATATATAAACTGTAGGGCTTATTGTACAATATTGTAGAACTTAAATTACTTACATTTCTATCATAATAATATTTTAAATAAACAACAATCAATGGCTATTATTATTTTAAGTCATCTGGCCATATAAGCCAACATTGTGACTATTTTTCTCTTACAATTCGGACTATAACCCGTCTAGTTGGAAAATTGAAACGGCTCCAAATGAAATCTATGAATAAGATAACCAATTATATTTAGTTGGTTACTTGCGTTTTACTGTCAGATAAATCTTGACTAGAGGATTGGCGGTAGAGTGTCGATAGCGTACGGACGTTAGCTTAAAAATATTTTTGAGTTTAGTGATTCCGATCGATATTTTTCGGTGAAACCTTATAGAATTTAGTTTTTAATATAGTTACTATTCCTTTCCATGGTTGTGGGAGGTGGGGTAAGTGGTTTGTGTCTGTGATTTAGAAGTAGTATAGTTATAGTTGGTTTTTTTCGTAGTTTAGAGGGTAGACTGGGTCAGCGTCCTCATGAGTGAGGATGCTGATTTGGTCGACCCTGGAGATGGGGACTTCCGTCCAGTATTAAAAAATGTAAGTCTATCTCAACACGAAATATTTGAAAACTCACAGGCGGAATTTTTCACTCCCGCTATGGCTAATCCCAGAAAAGAAAGACGTAGGAGGGCACGCGAAAACAGAGAGCGTAGCCTTGAAAATAAACGATCCCGGTCAACACATTCACCAACGGAGCGTAGTTTGGAACATCAGAATACTACAGTGGTTAGTAATCGGTCTCAGGAAGTTGATTCGCAGATTCCCCCCGGGCAAAATATGATTACCCAGCCTCAGATCCCGGCCACGCCGCCGGCACATTTAATCGTTGATACTCCTGATTTGACGCACACCGAGTCGCCGGCTTCTCTTTTTACGCCAGTAGGGCGCGAAAGGTACATCACAAATGACCAGGGTCCGTATATCGTACATATCCAAAAAATAGAGACTGCGCCAGATTCAGGGGTAACCCTACATCCTGTTACTTTCGGATTATTCCTACAAAAGAGAAAGCGGGAGTTCCAAAATATCATAGAAGGCTCAGTCAAGAGAATAGGGCGAAACCGTGTGTCCCTAGGCTTCCACTCGGCTGAGGATGCTAACTCTTTCCTGGATTCCCCCACACTAATGAACAATAATTATAAGGCATTTCTGCCAACTTTTAATGTTACTAGAATGGGGCTAGTGCGTGGAGTCCCGGCAGAGTGGACACCAGAGGAGGTCCTTGAGCAGGTTCAGATGCCGGTAAACTCGGGAGGCGCTCGCCCAATAAAGGTCAGACGTCTTAACTTTAAAAAAAACAGACCGGACGGTACCTTTAGCTGGTTGCCCTCCGAATCGGTTGTAATAACTTTTGATGGACAATGTTTACCAAAAAGGGTTTATTTGTGTCTGAATTCACTGCCAGTCGAATCATATCAGTACCCAACGGTACAGTGCTTCAAGTGTTGCCGATTTGGCCACACTAAGGAAAAGTGTCGGTCACTTCCTCGTTGTTTCCGGTGCGGCGGTGCCCATGCCGGAGAATCGTGTGAGGTTGACCTAGAAACCCATGGATCGTTCTGCTGCAACTGCCCCCGAAGCGTGGCGGCAGGCCATTGCGCTAACAGTAAGTCTTGTCCCGAGTATGCTAGACAAATTAATATTAAAAAAACCATGACAGACGAAAACATTTCATATATCGAGGCATCCAATCTGCATGCTAAAATCTCCCAGAGGTCTTATGCAAATGTAACATCTGCCCCCATCCAATCTCCACCAGTTCTGTCGTATAAAAAGACTGTTTTTCGTCAGCCTCGGTCACCCCCCCGCTTGGACAAAGGTTATGATAGAAGGGCTCATGAAGCTTTGACCAGGGACCCTGTTGTCGAGTCCAGGCCAGTATACCCCGAACAACGACAATCAAGAGAGAATGTAATTAGCGAACTAATTAAATTACTCTCGTCTGTGGTTAAGGTACTTTCTCCTTCCAGTCCCCTGTCCGACCCTGCTCTGCTGTCCCACGCTGCTCCTTTTATTTCGTCTTTCCTGTTTCCTTCTAACAATGGATCAAGTAGTTCTACAGTGGAACACTCATAGCATCACGAATAAAAAGCAAGATTTACTTTATTTAATTAATAAATACAACCCTGTCATTCTAGCCATATCGGAGATATGGCTTAAAGATGGATCTAATTTTAAATTACCGAGTTATTCATCTCTAATGGACTGTCGGGCTGACGGCCGAGCTGGCTGTGCCCTCTTCATTAGAGATCATATTCCTTTTTCTTCTGTTAAAATTGCTCAAAATTACTCAAATTTTCACTTAACCTGCGCTCGTGTGGAAGGTATTACTTATTTATCTCTTTACATCCCATATCCCTCCGCTATAATCCTCAACCAACTTAAAAATATTATAGAAAACCTGCAACACCCGGTCATAGTCCTTGGTGACTTTAACGTTCATCATGTTTTGTGGGGTTGTGACAATAGTGACCCTCTAGGTGAACAACTCCTAGAAATTTTAGACAAGTGTAACCTTTGTTTATTAAATTCAGGCACATCAACTCTACGTACTCTCCCTAATCAAACAGCTAGTGCAGTTGATATATCCCTTTGCTCTCCTATACTTGCGTCTCAAATTACCTGGGAGGTGTTGGATAGCACATTTGGCAGTGATCACTTTCCTATTTTACTTAGATCACCTTTCGTATCTACAAAGAGACCTACTGTCACTAAACCTTTGCTAATTTATAACATTAATGGCGCAGATTGGGATACTTATAGAAAGCATCTGCAACAGGAAGTCAAACAGTTACCCCCTATTACTTTAGAATCTACGCAAACATGCTCTGATGCTCTAGTTTTAGCTATAAAGAATTCAGCTGATAAGGTTTTCCCTCTTAAAAACACTGCTGTGGGTAAGATGGCATCTCCTCCTTGGTGGGACAAAGAGTGTACTGTAGCGGTTAAAAGTAGGAAGTATGCTGAAATTGCTTATGCTGTGAACATGTCATCTGAGAACTTCCAGCTTCTCACCAAAACTATGGCAGAAACGAAAGCGTTATTGAGTTCTAAGAAGCTAGACGGATGGAAGTCTTTCTGCACAACGTTGAGTCCTTCTACTCCTGATGCAATCGTGTGGAATAATATCCGAAAGTTTAGGAGATCATTTAATGATAGTAGATGTCCCTATCCTATGTCCTTACAATGGGCAGAATCTTTCCTGGACAGAATAGCACCTTCTTATGTCCCAGGTGTTCTTGACTCTACAATAGGGCTCCTAAATAACAACTCGTCTGATCCATTAGATCAAGTGTTCACCTTTTTGGAGCTCACAAATGTTTTAAAATCAGTCAAAGACTCCGCTCCGGGTCATGATGGAATTCCTTATTCATTTATAGTTAAAGCAGGGGACTCATTCCAAAAATATTTCCTTGAATTAATTAATTGCATTTTTATATCGGGCCATCCTCCTCGTACTTGGAAAACACAACTGATAATGCCTATCCTGAAAACTGGTAAAGATCCTAATGACCCTCGTTCTTACCGCCCAATAGCTTTATCGTCGGTTCTTACAAAGATTCTAGAACATCTCATTAAGAATAGACTGGAATGGTTTCTAGAAAGTCAAGAACTAAGGTAACGGGCCATAAGTTCGTGCTAGTACGTCATTTCGTTAGTTTTATTTCTGACGCTTATAATAAGCAACTCAAATATTTTTTATCAAAATTATACATTTGTAAAAAATCTCTGTTGAAATCTCTTTCCAAAAAATCAAATTCTACATTTTTAACGACTAAACTAATAGCAACACAACGCTCGAAACTGTCAGTCGGCCGAAAACAGCTGTGTGGTATGCGCGTACTGCTTGTTAACGTAAGGTGTTCGCTCCGACTTCTTAAGGAAATTGAAAGGGAAAGGCAAGTCCATTTGAATAAAACTTTTAACAATGCTTTTTTTAAGTTCCTTAACAATGGATTGAATATGGAAAAATTGTATATTTATGTATAGGAGCCCATGAAATTGCAATAAGGTGACTCACGAACTAGCGGTCATTATATTTATCGTGTGGCCCCTATTTCGTGTTACTAACGAATCAAAGGACTTTCTAGATACATCCTTGTATCTTTGTATTAAAATAATACTTAAGGAATTGTGAATGCCAATCTAAATAACAGATAATGTATTTAATGACGTTTTCTATGAGCTAAATTCGGTATATGTTTTGTTCACTAGAATTCTCATAAAATGAGTTTGAACGTGACCTAAATGTACAATTTTAAGGTGAAATCGCATATTTATTTGTAGCACAATTTTGTTTCTTGCTCGATTCCTGTAATTTATTTTTATGTTTATTTATTACATATAGCATAGGTAATGGTTATTGACCATAATTTAAAAGTGATCTGCGTCATTAATTGCGCGAATATCCAAGAAATAGTAACACAAAGAAAGGGACTACTACTTTTAATACTTTTTCCCCAAGTTCGTGACAGAGAAATCTATAGTGGTAGATAAACACACAGATCAATTCTAGTAGGAGATAAGGTATGGGGAATGTGTAACCTCATTTGTTATTTGATATTCTTCTTGAAGAAGTAACGTATATGATGATATTCATCATCATCATAGCATCTGAAAGACGTCCACTGCTGGACATAGGCCTCCCCCAAAGAGTGTCAAAGAACTTTTATAAGTATATTGATAAATTGCAATAGTGGTGCCCGGGTAAATCCCAGGACTACGGGACTTGCTATCCCGGGACCGTTGTTATTTTTACGGGATTATCTTTCTCCAAGTAGGAGATAAGGTATGGGGAATGTGGAACCTCATTTGTTATTATATTATTCTGGAAGAAGTAACATGTATACATTGATAAAATGCAATAGTGTTACCTGGGTAAATCCCAGGACTACGAGACCTGAATCTCGGGACCCTTGTTATTTTTGCGTTTTTTAAAAAAAATTAAATGAAAGGTTACTTTATACCCCATTAAACAGTAAGATTGCTCTTTTAAAAGTGTGGAAGTCCCATAAACATTGCCATATTTTTCCTTAAATTAAATCATCGTTTATTTCATAAAATTTAAACTTGGTTACAATTTAAACTTAAAACAACTAGTTATGTTAGTAAATGATTTTAATTAAATACACGTGTTTAACTGCTGCTGGGCTTATGTAGCCCACAACAGTGATTAATTTAAGGAGAGTCCGTCCTCTCAGCAATCATCGCTAGGATAGTCTTAGGTTAAACAATAGTAGAAAATCAAAACATATGTTTTTTCTCTGTTATCAACACAGAAGAAACAATAAGTAGGTGGTAGATTTATTGTGTCACTCTTTGGGGGAAACCTATGTCCAGCAACGGTTTTCTGTGATAAGTTTATACCCTATTAAACAGAACAGCGTTTACAGATGCGTGCCACATCCAAAAGGTTGCCTAGATATTTAACTTAAACGGTTTCGGTTAATATAGATAGGTAACCTATATGTGTGTTTTCAAAAAAGGTGAGCCTGTACTATTGGATAAGGTATTTCATCTTACATTTCATTAAAAAAACCCGGAAAAAGAACAAAAGTTTTGGATTTTGTGAATATTCATGTTAATTACCTCATCTATAATCGTGTTCAATATAAAAGAACAAATGAGGGTGTACATTCTTTAAAACGTATCTCGTACTATAAGGTACTCAAAAAATGTATGCCGAGACAGGGGTCACAAACTCACAAACTTAGGAGCAGAGCCAAATTTTATCACGAAATGGGGTTCAAATACGAGGTCTGCAAATAAATTAATAAAAAAGTTATATTGTAACAAAAACTATATTATAATTGCATTAAATAATAGGCAAGATATCAATATTCATCACACAAAATGTTTCAAAGTGATATCATGTGTAGTAATGTGTCAAAAAAATTACCAATTCATAAGTGGCTTAACATGCCGAAACAGTGGACGTTTACCTTACTTGGTAAATTTCAATTTGGGTTCAGAAAGGGAAGAAGTACCATGGATAGTTTAGGGATTTTTACTACAGATATTAGACTAGCTTTCTCTAACCGAGCCTCGGTAGTGGCAGTGTTTCTGGATGTGGAGGCTGCCTATGATAATGTCCAGCTCCCTCTTCTCAGGGAAAAATTCCATAAGCTGAGAATCCCGGAGAGGCTGGCATGCTTTGTGGGTAATCTTCTTTCAGAGAGACAAGTTACTTTTCGAGGCAAGGATCCTAACATTTACCCATCAAGATTGGTTTGGCGTGGATTGCCTCAAGGCTCAGTCCTTAGCCCATTACTGTATAACATGTTTACGTACGACCTTGAGGGGTCGGTTGCTGACTGTCAAATACTTCAATACGCCGATGATATATTAGTTTACTCTGTAAATAAAAGTATAATTACTGCTTATGAAAATATTAACCAATCCCTTCAGTCCTTGAACACGTGGCTAACAAATAATGGTTTATCCCTTTCCCCATCAAAAAGCTGCGCCGTTGTTTTTACGCGTAAACTAGCCCCTCCTACCATTAACATAACTATAAATAATTCTTGTATCCCAGCTCGTACCTCCTATAAATTCTTAGGGATTATACTAGATTCTAAACTGAACGGAACTTCACATTTTGAATACTTGATTAAAAAAAGTGAACGGGGCCTCAATACGTTAAGATGTCTTTCAGGGGTGTGGTGGGGAGCTCACCCCACCTCTCTCAGATTAATTTATAATGCTACGATTCGTAGCATACTAGATTATGGATCCTTTTTATTGGTCCCAGCAAACAAGGCGGGTTTAGTTAAGCTTGATCGTGTCCAGTATAAGGCATTGAGAATAATATTGGGAGCGATGAAGTCTAGCCCCACCAATGCTTTACAGGTAGAATGCGCGGAACCCCCTCTTAAACTTCGCCGGCAATTTTTGGCAGACAGTTATTTCTACCGAGCTTTACAACTCTCTTATCATCCTATAATCCATCGTCTTTATGATCTTAAGGCGGCTTCCCATTGGTATGAGGAAGACGCGCCTTGTCTCGTAAAGAGCCTAACGAAATTTCAGCTTGTTAAGGATCCTGTTTTCCACTCCACTCGGCTTCCTCTGTTTGAATTTAGCTATGAAATTGTAACTCATCAGCCCCGTATTATTCTTAGTATGGACATTTGTCATGATGATCCCCATGCCGATGAATATCTACGCCAGATTCTTACCCGTGAGTGGATTGGTTGGAACACAATATACTGTGATGCATCTAAGTTGTCCCCAGCTGGTTGTGTAGGGGTGGGAGTTTTCCATTCCCAGTATGATATAGTTCAGAAGATTAAATGCCCTCCTGAAACTTCGGTGTATACTGGAGAGTGTATCGGCATCTTGGAGAGCGTGAAATATATTTTAATATTCAATTTAAGAAAAACTATAATTTTCTCTGATTCCCTTAGTTGTCTACAAGCGCTTCTCTGTAACCCGTTTTCGGTCAGGTTCCATAATCCTATTATCTATCAAATTAAGGAGAATCTCATAAAATGTAGAAATCGAGGGTGCGAGGTTGTCTTAGCCTGGGTCCCTGGTCATACAGGGGTTACAGGAAATGAAAGGGCCGATCAGGTAGCAAAGGATGCGGTGGTCTGTGGTGATAAGTTTCCGTTCAGAAATTATTGTCATGATTTGGTCCCCTTGGCGGCCCGGTACCTTATTAAGGCTTGGTCTGCCGACTGGACATCATCTAGTAAAAAACGGGCACAGACTTATGCACTCGTTCAGCCCACGGTGTCGCGAAAACCGTGGTTCTCAAAGTTATTTCTTCCAAAACCTTTTTGTTCCACTGTGATACGAATGAGGCTGGGTCATTGTTGTACTCCTGCTCACTTGAAAAAAATACACATCCGGGATTCCTCCCTGTGTGAATGCGGACTAGACGATGGGGATCTTAATCATATATTTTTCGCGTGTCCTTTATATAATCACAATTGCTTATACGACGAACTTATAAGACTGAAGGTCCCTCTCCCAACTCACATTTTGGAACTTATTCAAATTAAGAATAAAGATATATTGATGGCCTTGGGATCTTTTTGCCAAAGTAACAATCTTAAGATTTAAGCTATAATTTTATTTGTATGTATTTGTGTTGTCTCTACATGTTACTAACTTTGTAGTTGTGTCTCGTTACTCATAACTGTGTGGTATTTATCTGGGCTTCTAATTAACTGATTTGTTTTTCAGGAGTAGTAACTATTTCTGTTATTGAGTCCGTTTAGTTATTTTTCTTTTTAAATATAAATCGACATGACACTGGCTAATCGATACAAGTAGCCACAATATAAAAAAAAAAAAAAAAAAAAAAAAAAAAAAAAAATCTTGACTATCCTGACACATGAAAACCTTTGCAGTAATTAATTGCAGTTCGCAAACCTTAGCTCGCCTCACAACATGTATCTTGTATTATAAGATCCCAGAATCCTTAACAAACATGCGTGGTTAGAGATTAGACTTATACTGTTTACATGTGGAGATTTCGATAAGCGTTGTAAATATCAACCAAGCTCGTGACAGCAAATTTATGGTCTGCTATCATATTGATAAACAATAAAGTTGTCCCTTCTTCTCCGCAAGCGCAGGTTTTATAGCTTTTCAGCGAACAGCAAGCACATTCCTGGCGGTCGATAACTGAACGTATAATGTACCATGACGCCGGGAATAGCAGTACCAAAACTGTAAGTCGTCTTCAAATAGTACCTTTACAGATTTTACACTATTTAGGTTAAACTAGTTTGTACATTTACTGTTATAGCGTATTTTCAAATAAAAGATGTAGCAAATTGTGTAGTGAAGTAAACCTTATCGAATTTTGAATCAGCAGATTACTATAAGTAGTGGATTCTAGTTGGTGCTTAAAGATGGAATATAGGTCATATTCCCATTTGTGGCCATTGTAGATAAGATTAAAGTAGTGTTTAACTGACAAACTATAGTCTTGTTAAAATATAATTTAACGAGAGAGTGATGTAAAGAAAGTTCTCTGCTTCAGCTTTGAGCCAATATTCTTTTGTATGTCAGCAGGTCCATTAATAATACAGAATGTATGTGTCAATTAAGTTTTTTAATATTTTTTATTTCATCATCATCGACTCGCGAGTTCTATAGCCCACAGAGCTGCTAGTTCAACCGATCCCACAAGTGCGGGCATCTGGTCCGTTGGCTCCCGCTGACCCACATGTGCGTCAGACGTCTGGTCTCCTGGACGTTTGCGTTTTTACTTACACATGTGTGTCAGCGGGAGCCAGCAGATAAAAAAATGGAAACATCCGGGACTTATACCCTGACCCATATGTGGGCCAGCGGGAGAGGAAGGGATGGCTCTAATACATAAATTTTCTATTTTGCAGACAAACTTCAAACCCATTAAGCGACAGAATAAGTAAGTATAGTGTCAGAAACATGGGAATAATGGGTTTTATTATGTAGACCACATATTGAGGCATTGTTAAGGGGTCCTATGTGAAGTATATATTACCAAATATTTATTTTTATGGATGAGGAGGAAGGGGCAGTCCTTTTATGGGATTTATTTGTTATTCATTCTGTTGCCCAAAGATATAGCATAAACTTGCAAAATTGTTCAATTTATTTATATTTTCATATCTTTGACGAAGAAACTTGAGTTGTGGAGTAGCTATGATTAATTTAATTTACAAATAAATATACATTGAAATTAATACAATTATGATCTAAACAAGATGATAATATTATTAGATGACACAAATGTATTTTCAAAAGTCTTTGCTAATCAACTGATAGAGCCCAAAGTAGTTTCGTCCCCTAGATTTGTATAGGTACAGTTTTACATAATAATTAAAATAAATATTGCACTTGAAAGGCCATAGTCAGGTTTCCAAAGACAAAAACTGCAAAAACCATAAGTTAAAAACTCACAAGTAGAATGTTGATACTCAGCAGAGATATTCTTCACTATAAGAGGTATTCACAAAAAATACCATTAGGTATGGGCCAACTTACTGTGAAAATCAGACTATCGCCTTCATTGAGAGTCACCCACTTGATTTGTTTCCCGGGTGATGGGGAAAAACTGACCCGTAGCATGGACAGCCTTATCACATGATAAGTGACAAGATAGAGCGTCCGTCACTGGCTGACACTGTTCAATAGAAGGAGACGGACGCTCTATCTTACTGGATACTGTTGGTTTTGTGGCTTTAATCCTGTCAGCTCTCGATTCGGACGTGTTCTGCATCGCGCTATTGAAGTTTCTAAAATAAGTTGCTTAAATATAACATTGAAACAACTGTCATTGGCCTTCGGGCCCTGAGAGATCTCTCTATAGCCGAGTCTTTGATCTGCATTTTTTTCAGACGCTGCACTGTTGCCCAAAAAAATGCGTTAGTGGAGTACATGTCAGCACACACTAGCCTAGCCCGATATGAGTGTGACGCTGCAACCGCAAATGTAGAGTGGCAACTCTTGGCAAAGACTCTTAACAGAAGTGGTACAGTTAAAACAGTTGATGCTTGGAAAGTTGTAAGTATTTTGACTGAGTACTAGTACATGATATAATGTGTAATTTATAAAACACAACATTTACACTTGGTCTTTTACAGCCGTTGTTTATGGTCATGGCTTGTGATCTGAAACTTAAACTGGGAAGCAATTTTTGTGTCACCTACACATGCATTGAGGTTGTCTGGAAGAGATCGCTCGTTAGCGATAAGACCGCGTTTTGCATACTATTAATCCATACTAATATTATAAATGCGAAAGTGTGTCTGTCTGTCTGTTACCTCTTCACGCTTAAACCGCTGAACCGATTGACATGAAATTTGGTATGGAGATAGTTTGAATCCCGGGGAAGGACATAGGATAGTTTTTATCCCGGAAGTCATCCCCTGAGGGGGTGAAAGTATGTATGGAGCTACGATATAAACGAGTACCACGCGGACGGAGTCGCGGGCAGAAGCTAGTTGTGTATAAAAGGATTCATGTTATTCCAGCATGACGCCATATATAAACCCAAGAATGTCTATCCTGAATGTGAACTTCAGGCGGTACATCAATACTAAAATATCAAAAAGCCATCCATACAATAATACTATATTATCCACTAGCTTCCGCCCGCGACTTCGTCTGCGTGGACTCGGGATAAAACTATCCTATATTTTAATCCAGGCTATAAACTATCTTCATGCAAAATTACGTGATTGAGTAACAAACATCCAAACATCTAAACTTTCGCATTTATAATATTAGTAGGATACTAATATTATAAATGCGAAAGTGTGTCCGTCTTTCTGTGTGTCTGTTACCTATTCACGCTTAAACCGCTGAACAGATTTAGATGAAATTTGGTATCGAGATAGTTTAAGTACCGGGGAAGGACATACGTATTCTACGTTTATTAAGTTTTAATGTGGACGTCAGGTGATAGGTATGAGGCGAGGGGCATAAAACTTTGAACACCCACCGGTTTAGGTCATAAAATACGACCATAAAACCTATCGCGCTAGCTGGGCAGTTGGGCTCATAAGGTAGTAGTTACTTGTTATATGTGGAATAGAAGGCTCGATTTGTTAAAATTACTGTGTGTTTATACAGGCCACGTAGGTATGTATACAAAATTACGTTTTTCTCTAGAAGTGCAAAAGAGGCGTGAAACCTTTTGGAGCGCGATTATTCTTACCTAGGATTGCTTTTTTGAGAGTCCGCAGTAAGCTCGGCCGAATTTCACCTTCCCATACAAACGTACTTACGCTCTCATTTTAAAACTACACGCGATAATTTCCAATGCACCGCCTTAAGGTACAGATGTTTTGATTACTTTGATTTGTTTCATGTTGTTCTATTTTTCTAGGTTGGAAGGTCAAACGCCAGTCGCTTTCGTGAAACTAGTCCCTATGCCAAATCTCGCGATGAGGTGTCAAAGCAGACCCCGTGCTCCTTTAGGGGCACAACCGGGAATGACGCTAAGTAGGATGATGATATGTTTCATCTTCAACTTTATGTAATTTTCAGACATGGCGGGACCTTAGAAGGAAAGCTGCTAGGGACGTGCAAGAAGCACGCGCCAGAAATTCCAGTATTAATGAGTTATCCTGGAAGATTAGGGAAATAATGGCGGAGTCAGATGAGGAACTGCTTGGAATGCCCAATAATATTGTAAGTGTATTTTGTTATTTAGTTGACTGGAAAATTGCTAAAGTGACTCCATTACCAAAAAAGCCAAATCCAGCTAACCTGTCCGAGCTCCGTCCCATAAGTATTCTCCCTTGCGTATCAAAGGTAATAGAGCGAGTGGTCTGCGACCAGCTCTCGGCATACCTGGAGGAAAATGGCATCCTACCTGAGCTACAGTCAGGTTTTCGCAAGGGTCGATCGACAGTTACTGCGTTGCTCGATGTAGTCGACAATATCCTACAGGCTCGGGATGTTGGGGAGAGTACCATTCTCGTTCTTCTGGATTTTTCGAGAGCTTTTGATTGTATAAACGTGTCCTTACTTCTATCGAAGATGTCATATTACGGATTTGATGTTTCTGCGGTAAAGTGGTTTGATAGTTATCTCTCCGGCCGCGTGCAGACGGTGGCGTTGCGTAGGATGGATGGTGGCACTTTGCGGTCCGCTCTTTGCCCTGTGGAAAGAGGTGTGCCGCAAGGTTCAATACTGGGTCCCCTGCTTTTTATATTGTATAGTGCTGACATCACTCACAATATAAGAGGCAGTAGATACCATCTTTACGCTGACGACCTCCAGTTATACCTCTCTAGCGCGCCCACGGACATATCTGTTGCGGTCAATACACTCAACGCAGACCTAGAACGTATTTCTACTTGGTCGGAAAAGAACTGCCTAGTCCTTAATCCGAATAAGTCGAAATATGTTGTTTTTGGGTCAGAGCATCAAATCCGTAGTACCATCAGTAACCTCGAGACTTTGACTACCAGTAAGGTTGCTATCATGGGCGAACCAATAGAGAGGGTGGTAGAAGCAACTAACCTTGGCCTCCTCATGGACGGCAAGCTGCGCTTTGAGAACCACGTACTAAAAGTTGTGAGTAACTGCTTCTACCGCCTTAAAGTTCTTTACAATGTTCGCGATTACTTAAGTGTTGATTTGCGTGTTAACCTTTGTGAATCGCTGATATTGTCAAGATTAAACTATTGTGATGTTGTCTATGCTGGCTGCATTACTGGTCGTACAAAAAAGCTCATACAGCGAGTGCAAAACGCATGCATTCGTTTCTGTTTCCGAGTCCCACCCCGCTCCCATATCACTCCCTACTTGAACGCCGCTGGTCTGCTGAACATGCCTGCACGCAGACGGCTTCACCTTGCCACTCTTCTCTTTGGCATAGTGCGATCTGGGGTCCCAGCATATTTGCTGAGTAGACTTGTATGGCCCAAGAGTGCGCGTAGGTGTAAGGCGATGATTCTGGTGCCAAAGCATCGGACCGCGGCGTTTCGAGGTAGCTTCAGGTTCGCGGCGTCCAAGTGTTGGAATGATCTCCCCCCACCTATCCAAGGAGCGTCTAGCAGGTATACCTTTAGGCGCCAGCTTAAGGGCTATTTGTTGACGCTCCAAAAATCCCAACCCTAACCCATCCAGCACTTTATTTAATTTTTAACCATTTTTTTTTTTTTGAACATCCCATCCGTTTCGCGTTTTTCACATTGTTTCTCATCCCATTGTGCTTGTGTCACATATTTAACAGATTTAGTATATAAATTATTTATTTATTATGTGTATACGTTTGTATCGGCAGTATGTTGTGTTGCGTTCCGTGGGTCACGTACGGTGCTGTCTGAAAATCAGCGCTGTAGGTGTCTGTCTGACACCTTGGCATAATGCTGAGACAGCGACCGATTCACTGCCGCGAAGACACACACATTATGTGTCAATTGCATTGTATGTACTCCCCTTCACTGTACTCCCTTTGTCTCTGTGTGTCTTTTGTGTAGTGAATAAATGTCTTCTTTCTTCTTTCTTTCTTTCTTTCTATTTACGTGAGCGGGGAGACAACAAAGAAAATTGCGGTAGGTACTGTCAAGGGCTTTAATTGTTGAGCCATTTAGGTGTCAACTAACTTTGGGTTTTATAGGGTACCGTAGTCAACAAGGAACCCTTATAGTTTCGCCATGTCCGTCTGTCCGTCTGCGGCTTAGCTCAGCAACCCTTACTACTAGAAAACTGGCGGCCGAATATACCCATATATACTGCTCACAACAAAATAAGGGCCGCTTACATTTTTATATTGTATTGTTGATTAATGGACAGAAACTAATTGATAAGTGGCTAATTAATTATGCTCCCTTCAGAAATGAACCTCTTTCATGCTCGTGTTTAAATATAATAGCAAAAAAAAATTGGTACTTACTATTTTATATCATTTTCCCGGAACGATCTCCATACTTGTGGCCCCTATTTTCTTTTGAGTAGTATAGATCAATTACGCCGACAAATTAGTAGAATAAAATCGTGAATAGTTTTGTTGGCGCGCGCGTGTCGATGTGACTATGACAGACGGGCAACTACGGAACCCTACACTGCGCGTGGCCAGACACGCGCTTGGCCGATTTTTTAATAGTAATCTTTGAAGTGTCCTGTATAAAGTCAGCTCTAAATGGCTTAACAATTAGACCCCGTGACCGTACTAAGGCTGATTCAGATGAGGACTCGATTGGAATGCCCAGTAACATTTTAAGTGGTTATTTCTCGCGCAACCGTGGAGACAACAAAGATAGAGTATTTTAGAATGGGCAAAACTTGGCTAATCGGTGATATGCAGTAATTCTCTGATAGAGTATTTATACTCTTTATTGCAAAGTTACTTTATAATCTACAGTTACACTCTTTATGTCATTATTAACTTTGATAGTAGCGTTGTTTGTCGTAAATACTGTACTAATGTAGATTATATGGTAACTTCGCATATACCCTGTATGGTATAAATAATCTATTACAGAATTACTGCATATCACCAAGCCATCATCTGATAAGCCAAGTTTTGCCCTAGTTGCAATATGGATTCTTCTTGTTTTGTATACCTAGTTGAGTAAGTCAGGTGGTAGTGCATTATTATGGTACTATAGACAACACAGCTAACTGACCATCGGTGCACCTTAAGTGCTTTGTAATAAGGTTCTATACTGCGTGGAACGGAACGATGGACTTTCCCGCAAGAGGGGGATTATTGAGCGCTAGTACGTCACATTTTCCAGATAACCAATTTTTTTTGACGCGTTTTTTTTTTCATTTGTATGGAGCTCGTCGCTCCAGTCGGCCAACGCTCCATACAAAGGTAAAAAAAAAATCGCGTCAAAAAAAATAGTTTATCTGGAAAATGTGACGTACTAGCGCTCAATAATCCCCCTCTTGCGGGAAAGTCCATCGTTCCGTTCCACGCTGTATAAACACAGGATGGTCAGTTAACAGTGTTGTCGTTTGTACCATAGCTTGTCTGATAATGGAGATGGAAGATCGCCATAGGAGCTTCTAGTTCGAACCCTTTTTAACCCCCAACGTGTGTATTTATGTGGTATCGTTAACCCCCCAACGTCTGTGCGCCTGTGCTGTATGTGGGATCGTAGCTCCTAAACGAATGGACCGATTTGAATGCGGTTTTTGTCTGAAAACTAACGTGATCGATCTCGATAAGAGTAAGAAAGAACCATCTGGTTCTTTCTTACCCACGTGTCAACAAAATCGGTTCAGCCGGTTCTGAGATACTGAACTTTGAAATGAAAATATTGGGGGCTTTTCAACTTTTCTAAGTTGTTAATTTAATAGTGTTACTGGGGGCCTAGACAAGGTTACAATCGACAAGCGCTAACGCCAATAGAAAACTAATAAAATGTATGGGAATGACAGATGTTAACGAAAATTGTTTCGTCGGCATCTGCCATTCCCCTACATTTTATTATTTTCTATTGGCGTTAGCGCTGGTCGATTGTAACCTTGTCTACGGCCCCAGGTTAACGAACCTTTCTGTTTCAGCGTCCATCACCAACTCGCTCTGTCTCCATACACAGTCCTGCCGAAGAATCCGATCACGATCAGCAGGAGACCATAGATTTGCCTCAAGCACAGTCAATTCAAACCATGGTGGTACCAGCTGATGAAGCTGAAGACATGGAGACTCGACCCTTGAGTCCAGTTAGTGAGTTGGAGTCACTACAAGGTGATCCGGAGTCGAGTTCAGACAGTTCACCGTGTACGTCGCCTACTCCGATGAATAAGGCGTGAGTTACGTTTGTTTGTCTTCTTGCACAAAGATGCCGATGAAAAAGGACCTGCGTTGGTTTACCCACGCCGTAGAATGTAAAACTGACGATTTACTGTCATTCCACTGTAATGGAAAACAACTCGAAGTTATTGGTTGAATATGAATAATCTCAATTTGTAAAAAGTATTCAGCCTAAATAATGCAAAAATAATTACGGGGAATTTGAGATACTTCATAGTTAAGTCGAAAGAAATACTGGAGTCTATATGGAATTACGTTCACTCCAAAAATATGACCAATCTGAAATACTTATTATGTGACATTTGTACAAAATAGGTCATATACCTAGTTGATTTTCATTTGAAGATTTTTATATTAATTTAAATTCGTATTGAAATGTAAACCTATTCCATACTGGACAAAATTCCGTTTGGTCCTGATTCAATTTGGACAAGAAAAATTGGTCATAAAAAAGCATAGACACGATTACATTTTCACCAAAATCACTTTTGATGATACTTTTGGTCCAATTTCAAAATGGTCATTTCGTGTTGAAGATTTTCCATTTGTGCTGAATGACAGTAAATCAAACAAACAAAAAAACTGTTTACATGCACCGACGTAAAATTTCCATGTGCGGTAGGCATGTACAAACGACAACACTGTTAACTGACCATCCTGTGTTTATATAGAACCTTATTACAATGCACTTAAGGTGCACCGATGGTCAGTTAGCTGTGTTGTCGATAGTACCTTAATTTGCTAACTTGACGACTGCAAAATAAATTCACCTACATTTATAAAATGCACGTATAATGAGTCAGCAAAATATAAAAGCTGACTATTACAAAATAGTTTTGTTTGTATGCTAATCTGTAGTCTGCTGATACATTTATATAACACTGCACAAATACAAATAAGTGGTGACCGCATATATACGTCTTAGTTTATTTAATCTAAGGAAATCATCCGTCGATAAAAAAAAAACAGATCAGCCTATAGGTACGTCCCACTGCTGGGCTCAGGTCTCATGGATGAGAGGGAACGGGCAGTAGGTCCCACGCTGGCGCAGTGCGGGTTGGGGACTTCACATACACCATCAGTCAATATCGTGTTAAAATTTTAATGAGATATCGAGTGACCTACATAAGTTTACGTTCTAAACTCTACCGTAGCAGCATATGACTGTAAATGTTACGTTACATGCACATAACGTTTATGCCCGTAATGTTTTATGACGACCATAAAAATTTAACACCGGTTTAGGCCATAAAACCAATCGTGCTAGCTTGGCTGACGCTACTATTATTTGATTTGCTAGGCTATTTCTAGTATTAAAATTTTTGTTGCTTGCGTGTTACGTGTTATTTATAATGAACAACTTGGAAAAGTTGAAAATCGCCCGACATGTTCATTTCAAAGTTCAATTCTCGAACTGGTTGAAACCGTAGCTAAGAACCTTCTCAGTCACGTCAGCTTTTAGAAAAAAAACCGCGTTCAAATCGGTCCATTCGTTTAGTAGCTACGATGCCTCAATCAGACAGATACACAGACATGTCAAACTTATAACACATTATTTTGCGTGGAGGTTAAAAAATTATGAGGTCCGTTCATCTTTCTTCGGTACAAGTTAAACACAACCAGTAAACTCGACTCTCCATACAAACGTAGTTACGCTCTCATTTTAAAACTACGTGTTGGATTGTAACGAAACTTTGCATGTACAATGACATGAGGTATCTGTTTTCATATAAAACTTGTTTTTGCTGTATTTCGTTTCTTTTATAAACTGGAACCATTTAAACTAATTACAGTAAGTACAGACATAGATATACCTCATGTCATTGTATATGCAGTTTCGTCACAATCCAACGGGTTAGTTTTAAAATGAGAACGAAACTTCGTTTGTATGGGAAGGTGAAATTCGGCCGAACTTACTGCGGACTCTTAAGAAACAAATGTTTGTTTGGAATACATGGAAGATCTCATAAATCCATTGTTATTAACTTTAATTTACTAGAGTTATCTTCACGATCTTTTTTGACCCAAATTCGTAATCCCTTTTTTCCCTATGAGGATCGAAAGAGCTCGCGATGAGTAGAAATAAAGTAAAATTTCCAAAGTCGTGACAACTTGGGGGTACGTATAAGTTTAAATAGAAAAGCCAAATTATGTAATCCGACTTAAAAAATGATAAATAAATGAAATAAATTCATTTTATTCTGCAAGTAGGCCGTAATGGCACTTTTACAAGTCAAATGATATGTCAAACAAACACTTGTCTAGTGCTACGTTAGTCGGAATGTTTCGTATTCGATTCCTTTACACTTCGATCCTTATATCCATTGTTTGTTTGTTTCTTTTGAACACAAACGATGCGTGACCGAGGGGGCATATATTTTATTGTGTGTGTATTGTATGTATGTTAGTATAAGGTATTCGTAAGCGTAACTATGGGAATTAGTTGCCTGAAATAAATTATGATTATTATTATTATCTCTTTTTTCATATTTCTTCTTAACTTAGGTTTGTACAATAATTATATAAAAAGTAAATTATAAAACTATACATACAAAACATAAAATCACCTAGGGTACCGCCGGCAGCGAGGCGGGGCCTAACCTGCCGGCGGTCAGGGCGACAGAGACAGGAACCTCCTGACTATCCGCGTAGTATCCAGGAGTACCGCCTTTGTATCTGACCCTTGATCCAGCCATCTAGCGAGAATCTCTTGATGGTCGAGACTCTTCGCTATTAAACCGTTCGCCGAAACGACTATCGGGACGATGATCGTCGAATCAACATCCCACATGGCGGTTACCTCGTGAGCCAGGTCTTGCTGGCTTTGTCCTTCTCGGCCTTCAAGAGGTTCTCGTCATGGGGGACGGTGATGTCGACGAGCACTGCCTGGCGTTTCGATCGAACTGTCACCACGATATCAGGTCTATTGGCAAGAATTACTATTAAAATATTTTAAAACGTATTTTTGTAGACGCTGCACCCAAGATCATTGTTTATTTGGGTCACTACAACATACACGTGACCGCGGGGACATCAAACTATTAAAACCCGTATTTTTTTAGACGCTGCACCCAAGATCAGATCAACACTCTAGTGGACTGCATGGCGATCAACACTTCCATGGCCTTCGGCAGACAGAACACTCCTAAAAAGGCCGAGGACTGGAGAAGACTGCGTCAGTTCCTTAATAGAATGGGCCCTGTTAAACGCACAGTTGCTTGGCAGAAGGTAAGATGTTCATTATTTTATTCATTTATTTATTTAAAATGGGAAACAAACAGCTAAAAATAGCACACATGAACATATAAAGTTCTACACTACAAAAAAAAAAAAACAGTTACCACTTATAAGTTAACTAGCGACCCGCCCCGGCATCGCACGGGTACTATATTATACATACAAACCTTCCTCTTAAATCACTATATCTATTAAAAAAACCGCATCAAATCCGTTGCGTACTTTTAAAGATCTAATTATACATAGGGACTGACAGCGGGAAGCGACTTTGTTTTATACTATGTAGTGATAGTGATATCATTATATGTTTCCGTTTGAGATAACAATGGCAACTCGGGCGCTTGACCAATCGTCAACACCATCATCATATCAGCCGAAAGACGTCCACTGCTGGTCTCCCCCAAAGAGTGATAGTTACTGGCTGTTTGACCTGTGTTGCCGTTAAGAGGTAGCGCCGTGAAACAGGCGTTTGAAATAAATGGTAATCCTTTTATTTCAAACGCCCCAGTCCAAGTTGGCTCAGTTCGGGTTGCACAGGGCGGTTCCACAACACTTCGGGAGTTCAAATACCGCGAGCCATCCGGCTGCCTCTTGGACGCGTCATTTAACACGTTCGCAACCAATAACCCGCCTAGCGGGCACTCGTAATGTTTGCTCAGATGCAAGAAAGAAAGAAAGAAAAACATTTATTCATGACAAGTATAATTTTAAATTAAAAATAAAACTAAATCTAAAACATTGTGTGGAATCAATCAATTCGTGTCACGAAAAGGTCCCACCTCAGCATAATGCCGACTTAAGAGCCGGCGCTGATCTTCCGGCTGAACTTACACGCCTAGCGAATTCTGTCGGTTTCTGGTGAATTGTTCCATTTTTAGTCCGGTTGCGAAAGTGTTAAAGTACTAAGTCTGGTCAATATGGTGGATGCGGCAGCAATTTGTAGCGTAATTTTTCAAATTTTGCCCCTGCGATTTTTCACGGGTGAGCTGGTGCATTGTCATGGTGGAAAATATTTTTTTTCCTTGTTAAATGCGGTCGTTTATTCCTTAAAACAGAATCAAATTCGCCCAATTTTGCGTAGTATTGCCATGTTATCGTTTTATTAAGTAAACAATATGTATGATTCCCAAAAAACGGTCGCCTCGACCTTTCCGGCCGATGGGACGGTCTTTGCTTTTGGAGCTGATTCGCCTGGTAAAATCCACTGCTTTGATTGTTCTTTGTTTTGCTTACAGACATGGCGCGATTTAAAACGAGCTGCCGTTATTAGTGAGAAGGCCAAGCCCGTGTGGGTCAGGCCGACGACTAAAAAAATACTGGACGTTATAGAGGCGTATACGAAAAAAATCAAAGATAACCCGAACGATGTTTCGGTGAGTGTTTTCGTAGTTTTGAAGTAGAAATAGATTCAGGTTCAGATTCATTTATTGCTAATTGAAAATTGACATTATATTTTACTCTTTGTATATAAATAAAATGAATCCACAGAAAGCTCGTCAGGGGTACATACAATAAAGTTACAAGAATTTCTAAAAATAATAGGGTATTTGACAACAGTGAAAATTAATTGTTTTTTCATTAGCGACAAATAGTCGGAAAGTATCTTTCATTTATACTTGTTATTTTAAGATTTTTAGTCATAAAAAATAACAATAAGGACGTGTTTTGATTGTGACGTCACAAGCATGTAATCCCTACAAAGTCCATACTAATGGAGCGTTTTTGAAATTCCATAAAAAGAAGCTGATTTGACTTTGGTCAAATACCGTATTATAGTTAGTATACTTTTTTTCTATTGCTTATTTTTAACCCCCGACGCAAAGAGAAGGATGTTATAAGTTTAACGTGTCTGTGTGTCTGTGTATCTGTCTGTGGTATCGTAGCTCCCAAACGGATGGACCGATTTGAATGCGGTTTTTTTTATTCGAAAGCTGTTGTGAGCCCGAGTGTTCTTAGCCATGTTTCATGAAAATCAGATTAGCCGTTTTTGAGATATTGGACTTTGAAATGAAAATGTCGGGGGTTTTTCAACTTCTCTAAGTTGTAGTTATCGTTGTGTCTCCTAGGTCACTCTTGAAGTATAAACCAAATGTTCATAATTATAATAAGTACAATTATCAAATTATCTCCGCATAATAGTTGAATGTAGCGGAGGCCTTTTCAGAGTCGTACGAACGCCTACACAGTTAACTGACCATTCTGTATTTATATTGAATCTTATTACAATTCATATAAAGTGCACGGATGGTCGGTTACCTATGTTGGCGATGGTACGAACAACTTTATTTGTTATGCGCAAACGTACTATTTCCAATACGATTTTACAACCTTTTATTTAACTTTCAATGAATCTTAGTACTCAATTCTGAAGGAGATATCTTCAACCAATTTAGCTGTATTTTGGTAAGTATAGTTTGGATGGCAATTCAATATTGTAGTACCATCGAGCTGATCTGATGATGGAGACAGTTGAGAGAGAACAATTGTCATTACTAATTTGTCTTCTGTGTCACCGCGCAGTATGACAACATTTAACAAAAAAAAAAATACCGCCACGTAATTATTTTTTATTGTTAAACCCATTAGTGCGGGGTATCGTTGGATAGCTTGTTCAACTTAATGATTCGTTTGCGAGATATTGGGTTTTAAAGCCCGTTTTGTTCGGGTCATGTGTCGTCGTCGTCGTCCCATCGCGTCAAAAAAATATTTTTTTCTGTTTTTTTATCAGAACACGATACCTGTTGAGCGGTTGATCGGTTCACACCCCATTTTTGGTACACCCTGTAGGCCTGTACTAGCAGACCAAATTTTTTGATTGTTGATGTCAAACGGGGAAAATACTCAATGCTTACACCGTACCTACCTTTTTCAGGCAGACGACGATCTGTTTCTACCGCCCGAGCCGTCCGTCCATGGCGCACATTCAATATCGCCGCAGAGTGAATATCTCATCCTGCCAGACGCAGATCGCTCCAAGATGCGTGATGAAAAACAAAACAAAGTGTCCCCTGCGCGACGGAGCTCTAGTATAATGTCGTCTGTGCATAACTCGTCACATGAAAGCTCTGTGTCGTTTGTGCTGAGTGACAATGAGCACGAATCGGACGATGGTTCTCGGCGGTCTCAGGGGAATAAGAAAGTTAAGAAAATGTAAGTTCTTCTTCTAAAATAAGAGAATGATAAAACTAAAAAATATATATGATGTACATTACCATGCAAACTCTCACCGATAATTGGTTTGAACGAGATCTAGTAAGTAGTTTTTGTTCAGTACGTCATAAATCGTAAACCGCAATTTACCTTTCATTCAACGGATAATGGCAGGAACCCTTTGTGCGCGAGTCCGACTCGCACTTGGCCGGTTTTTTAATGTTACTTGAACAGCCTGCTTTTTACCACCGCACCGCTCGCCGTCGGCAGGGCATTCATCCTCACGCCCTGGAACATAAATGAGGCTATCCGCAGCAGAACCAAGGTAACCGATATAGCCCTCCGAATCGCTAAACTTAAGTGGCAGTCGGCGGGGCACGTAGGACCGAAGGCCGTTGGGGCGGAAAGGTTCTCGAGTGGCGACCTCGTGCCGTGGCGCAGCGTGGGTAGGCCTGGGTGGACTGATGACCCGGTAAAGGTCGCGGGAGTGCGCTGGATGCGAGTAGCGCAGGACCGGTCAGTGTGGCACTCTTTGGGGGAGGCTTATGTCTAGCAGTGGACGTCTTTCGACTGATATGATGATGATGATGATGAGTGATGACGAAACTATTATATTTGTAAACAAAATAAAAAATATATAAAACTAGCTTCTGCCCGCGACTCCGTCCGCGTGGAACTCGTTTATATCGTAGCTCCATAGTAACTTTCATCCCCAATTTCACCCCCTCCGGGGATGGTTTACGGGATAAAAACTCCCATGTCCTTCCCCGGGATTCAAACTATCTTCATACCAAATTTCATCTCAATCGTTTCAGCGGTTTAAGCGTGAAAGGGTAACAGACAGACACACTTTCACATTTATAATATCATACTAATATTAGTATGTATATCAAAACATCATTATCATTATTTGTAATATTGTCTGCATTTTTTAATTATAAAATGTGCCATTACGCCATTGAATCCAGGCGCTGCACGGACGCCCAGAAGTACGCCATAGTGGACTACATGGCGCGCCACCCGGGCCTGGCCACGTCCCGCGCCTCCGACGGCGACTCCTACTATGCGGAGTGGCGGCAACTCAGCAAGTATCTCAACAAAATCGGCACAGCCAAAACCACCGCTTCCTGGAAACGGGTAAGTCAACTTTTACATTTTTTTTTTCATTATTTAATCATTCATTAAAACCAATTATCATTGTGTGTTAATTAAATGTAAATTAAAGCAGTTAAATACAAAGTTAAAATTGATAATACCAACCAGTACACTAGACTATTTTACATATCAAATAAAATAATAATGAAAAACGTCATTTATTTATTGTAAAATACAAGACTTTACAGCGCTTAACTATTATACAATGACCAAATAGATACAAAAAAAATACAAAAATTCAATAAAATAAAATATTTAAAGTTATAAATGAGCTTCGCAAAACGGTCATGTCATGTGTGGTCAATGATTAAAAATAATGAATAACGTCATGTCATCCTTACTAATATTATAAATGCGAAAGTGCGTGTGTTTGTTTGTCCTTCTTCCACGTTGCAACGGAGCGTCGTATTGATGTGATTTTTTGTTTAGAAGCTGGAGAGTGACATAGACTACTTTTTCCAGCGGGAGAACATCTAATTCCCACGGGAAAATTCAATATGTTACATTTTCCTATAACCACGCGGGCGAAGCCGCGGGCATCAGCTAGTTGTAAATAATATCTACTCGTATGTCCAATAAAGAACAATGAAAACTAAAACAATTGTCTGCAATTTAAACCAAAAACAAAACTTATGTATTGGTGCCTAATGTAATGATGTCAACATTGTTCAGTTAAATACATTATTTAAATTTAATTAGAATGTCGACATTAGGTAGTGATAATAATTAGAAGATTGATTGATATTATTCATTATTTATACGTATAGTCACAAATAATCCTGTATCTCCAAAAGAGCCCATTAATTTATCTGGGTAAACCTTCTTTTTAGTGTCTCCCAGTTTCTACTATTTTCTGTTTAAAAGTATTACAAGAAAACAATGTCTGAGGCCCTAGCACGATAGGTTTTATCGTGACGTGACGTTTTAATATTTTTTCGCTGTAAAACTTAACTTTACTTTTAAAACGAATCGTGCTAGCTGGGCTGCTGTTGTTAATTTGTTGCATTCCTTACTCATGAATATAATTGTAGCGTGAAACTACATGACAACTGAGGCTCTAGTATAAGTTTTACCGAAACAAAACGTTACGATCGCGTTTGCGTTTTACCCTCAATTTGTAACGGATTTGACAGCTAAACGCAAACGCGGTCGTAACGTTTTGTTTCGGTAAAACTTATACTAGGGCCTCTGTATTACAAAAAGTATTCACTTGCCTTCAATTTCACCGGTTGCCCAGTGGAATTAAAATGTCTCCCGATTTGTATGAAAGATGTGGTTTGTCCCGTGGACAACCATGTTTTTTGCTAGAATACGTTTTTTGCGAGACGCAACATATATGTTCAAAATTTCAAACATACTGTTTATGAGAAACTAACTTACTATAAAATAGAAGAGGGAAGATGATTCATACGACATGACAAGTTCATACTCAATATAATAATATGGAATATACTACTTAGAGCAGCTCAAAAAAAGAGTTGATTGAGTTGAGTCGATTGAAGGTTGCCTGGGATCGGAGTAGATGGAGGGCCTACTTTGAGCAACACCGACAAGAGCTTAGCTCTTAAATACAGAAGAAGACTGCTTATCTGGCTATAAGAACTGATAGATTTTATGAAATACACATGTTGTGGTAACTCATAATGACGAAAGAACCAAGGGACCGGAAATGTTGATCGACGCTTCTAATGATTATCATTTTAAGTCTTAACTCCTGCCATCAGCAATCATCGCATTGGAACTGTGAATATTGCTTGTCTGTCTGTAAACGAATTGACCGATCATAATGCGTTTTTTTTTTGTCCGAAAGCTGACGTGATCGGACTGGTTCTTAGCTACGTTTCAACAAAATCGGTTCAGCCGGTATTTAATGAACTTTCAAATGAAAATTTTCTAAGTTGTTAATTGTTGCGTCGGGGTTTAAAAATGTTACAGGCCTTTAAGCCTGGTTTCCACTTTGATTAGTGCGAGTGCAGGTGATTAGTGACTAGGTGTGGACAGCGACTGATTAGTGCAAGTGATTAGTTGGCTGTGTAGTAAAGTGAATAGAAGCGTGTTATATTTTTTTGCGAGTGGACTGCGAGTAGCCACGTCCCGCGCGCCCTCCCTTCCTGCCACTAAACACTCGCAGTGAATTGGACACTACTCGCACTACACACCTGCACTCGCACGAATGAAAGTGGAAACCAGGCTTTAGTAGTGGTTTAAAAGTAAGTTATCTATACAGACATGGCGGGAACTCAAGAAGAATGCCCGTTGCAATCGGTCGTCCAACCACAAATGGCTGGAAATAAATGAGAGAATCCTGGAAATCTGTGCTATATCAGCGAGCATCAAACGTCAAGCTAAAGCCGCCATTGGAACTGTGAGTATTGTGTGCTAATGTTGTGTGTGTATTTTGATTTATGCTTTTTTCTACACAAACTACCCGCGCCCGTGTGGTGTCGGGTTAGAATTTCACCACCCCCTTTCTTCCCGTGGGTGTCGTAAAAGTCGACTAAAGGACCAGGGTTGAAGTGTGTTGCGGGCGATGGGCTAGCAACCTATCGCTGCAATATCACATTTTGTCGATCTTTTATACCCACATTTATGCTAAAAGTGGCGCTGGAATATACGTTTCATGTGCTCTGCCTACACCTTTTGGGAATAAAGGCGTGAATGTATGTATGTATGTATGTACTTACTACCCGCGCCGGTCTGCCCGTGTATTACGAAGAACCCACAAAATATATCCTATACTCCTAATATATCGCAAAAAAACGAACTCCGATTCGTAGACAGATTTGACCGGGTTCGATCCCGGCCGTGGCTTTTTTTTACCCGACTGCCGAAGAAGAAGAGGATCATGTTTTTCGAACGTATGTATGAATGTATACATGTACACACATGTATACATTCATACACATGTATGTGTGTATGTCTGACATGCCCTGCAGCCTAAACGGATTACTTTTAATCGTAGGAGTAACAGAGCATAGGTTACAAAGCTTAAAAATTGAAAAACCTAGCTTCTTTATAATATTAGTATAATACAGGGTGTACCAAAAATGGGGTGAAAACCGATCAAGGGCAATTCAATGTAAACAGAAACAAAAAAAAATAAAAAAAAATGCATTTTTGGAATTTCAATACGCTACCGAACATGGCCTTGATCGGTTCACACCCCATTTTCGTTACAAGCTGTATAAATGGTTATGAAGTAATTTTTACACTTACAGGCTGTAGAAGATAACAAACCGTGTCCAACCGACGACTTGCCACTTCTTTCCTTAATGAAGCAAACGTCACATTCACCACCTGAAGTAGTATTATGTGAGGTAGAACAGTCTAATGATACGGAATCCAACCAAGACCAAAGTCAGTCTAAACTAACTGAAGTGTCTCCTGACCGATGTGATGTGTCTCCTCGACAACGCTCTGCGCCCGTACCGGCTCGAACTAAGAAAGAACGGCCGCATCAATCTCCGAAAAACACGTGAGTATAGATTCTATATATTAGCGAATTCAATCAGTATATTAAACCGTTGACATCAATTTATGTATAAAAAATACAAAAATCACACAATCTACCAAAACAATAACACACAAAAACATACACTTATGACATAACTAGCCCAAGTCTAGTCAAATAATCTTGGTCCATCCCGTCACTAACGTGTTTCTATTCTATTCTATTCTATTCTATTCTATAAGTAGGAAACGGACGATCTAGTGCAAATGACATAAGAAACAGGACTAATGAAGTAGAAATCATTATGAGTAGAAATTATCAACGTAAAATGCATAAAATCTCTATCATTGTATTATTTTAGTAGGTTTGTTATAACTTAGGCTTTGAAAGTAGTAGTTTTAGAACTTTACAATTTTATTAATTATTTTATTTAATTTTTTTATTTTTACTTTATTTGAAATGTATTTGATTTGATGTGTTATTTGATATGGGTGTTTTATGCCTGAAAATAAAACTTTATTTATTTTTATTTTATTTTTATTTTTATTTTGATATTTTTTCCAGGCGCTGTACGCCAGCTCAAATACACGCTCTAATGAACTACCTGGCCAAACATCCCAGTTTGGCCCAAGCCAAGTGCCTTTACGTGCCGAAGGGGAGAGACCCGTGGTACAGCGAGTGGCGCCGGGTGACCAGGTACCTGAACAGTCTCAACAAAATGGGCCCAGCTAAAAGTACTTCGGGGTGGAAGAATGTAAGTGCACTTTTGTCGTCACCCTCCTAGCGTTGTTCCCGGTACTGGTCCGCTGGGGTCCGCTTTGACGCCGAATCCCAAGATTTGGCGACGCGAGTTATACGAAAGCGACTGCCATCTGACCTTCCAACCCAGAGGGAAAACTATACCTTATTGGGATTACACCGGTTTCTTCAACGAAAAGCTAACGGTTAATATTCCGTATAGGTGAAAAACTTAAGTAAATCACCTGTTGTATGTAGTAGTGTCGTATTCGAATAGACAATAAATGTTTAAAATTAGGACACAAACAAAACAAATGTCTATTCGCACACATTACTCACACATACAACAGGTGACTTGCTTAAGTTTTTCACCACGTCAGTTCCGAAAAAGTCATTGGTGCGAGCCGGGATTTGAACCCACGACCGCCGCTTGACAATTGCATGCCTGAACCACTAGGCGTTTTTTGCAGACCTTTATTGTTGACACTCACAAAGATATTCGTGAGATTTCATTTCATTTATTCATTTATTCAATGCAATTGTGCGTACAGACAGGTCTTAAGATTATAATGTGTGTAAATCATCATCATACCTCGAACAATTCATGCGAATGACGTCAAACCGCTCGTAGGATGATTTCAATTCATAAACAATTACTACTTATCATTTATCATCTTTAATTAAACGACATCGTCACTTGGAATGAGCCGAGTAAATGAATAGGATAAATAATAACATAAAATTGTCTTTTTTTTTTTTTTTTTTAATAATATATATACTTTTATTATAAATAATCGTACTTACGATAGCAAATTTCGTAACACTTATATTATTCACGACATCGTCCCGTCATTCTGTATAAATCTCATGGATTTACTCACGATTATTGTTTTACTTCGTGCGATATGTCACACGGAAGTTTAATACAAACATCATCCTGTGTACAAAGTTACGTCATTTTTACGTCATCCGCATGAATTGTTCGAGCCCTGATCATCATCATCATCATCAGCCTAAACGGCCCACTGCTGGGCACAGGCCTCTTCTCGTGGATCAGAGGGAATGGGCTGTAGTCCCCACGCTGTACGGGTTGGGGACTAGAAATACTTGTTGAAAAAATTAGAAAGCAAGGCTTAATGAAAGACGTCTTCGAAAATGGGACTTCGAAAAATAAAATTTTTGATGCTAAATTTACATATTCTGAATAGCACGCTGATAGGTATATTTTCGTCTCAAGCATCCGGATTAAGGTGGTTCACGGACCATACAACACGTTTTTTGACATTCGCCGATTAACGGCGTGATATTTTATGAAACTTATGTAACACACTTTCATAAATTGACTATCCATTTGCGCCAAGTTGCCCCTATCCTAGAATAAACTTGTATAAACTAGAATAATTTGAGAATAGTCGTTTGTCACGTGATACTTTGGGAAAACGATTATGAAAATGAAAATGAAAAGTTTATTGTATAAGGGCAACATTTTTCTCAATTTTTCACAGTTATTAGTTTAGATAGTTTTTTCTAGGAAATCGGGAATTTCGCGCAAATGGAAAGCCAATTTATGAAAGATTGTTACATAAGTTTCTTAAAATATCACGCTGTTAATCTGCGAATGTCAAAAAAATTTTTTGTATGGTCGGCGAACCCTAATATCCTTGTTGTAGTGACCTTTCTACTAGAGTTTTTATTTCATACTCGTACTATCGACAACACAGCTAACTGACCATCGGTGCACATTAAGTGCATTGTAATAAGGTTCTATATAAACACAGGATGGTCACTTAACAGTGTTGTCGTTTGTACATACACTTGTTAAAGCCTAAAGTATACATTATGGTTTCGTTCATGACAAATCATTCATTAATCATAATATTTTTCATGGAATTATAGTTGCCAATGCTATTCGACGACTTGTTTAGCCTAGAGGGTAGTGACCCTGCCTACGAAGCGGACTGTCCTGGGTTCAAATCCCGGTGAGGGCAAATATGTATGTAAATACTTATTGTACACAAGACAGGTAAAAATACAGACAGAATTAGGTTAAATCGGTGTATTTGTATGATGTGCATGAATATTGGTTTCCGAATCTTGGATGATTTCTATTTATTTAATTATTTATTTTCTATGAAATGAAATCTGATTTATTTGCATTAAGTGCGGTTATATAAAGCTCACATGAGATGTCAAGATGTGAAGTTGTCCAACACACTTAGCTTGTTTCAGCATGCAAAAATTACGGCGTCACAAACTTATTACAATCAATTTAAACCTACAATACATTAGATATCTTTCATTATTTATCCTATTCATTTATTATATATCTTTGTCTAGAAACTCCATAACACGAGCCTTATTGAGCTTACCAAGATTACCCCCTTAGTATTTATAGGTAATATTCATTCCGGGTTGAAGTGTGTTGCGGGCAATGGGCTAGCAACCTGTCACTGCGATATCACATTTTTGTCGATCTTTTATACCCACGTTTATGCTAAAAGTGGCGCTGGAACACAAGTCTCATGTGCTCTGCCTACCCCCTTTAGGGATAAAGGCGTGAATTTATGTATGTGTAATATTCATTTAATTTGTTCAAAATTATATTTCAGACGTGGCGAACACTCTGCCTAAATGCGCGCAGGAAGAAATCCAAGCAATGCCCATCGTACGAGAGCGTTTATAAGAAGGTCCTAAAAATTCTTGGCGAGGAACGAGTGAACCAAGATGATCCTATTGTGACGAAAGAGGAAACAGTACGTGTCTTAATGTAAACTGTGTTGTTGTGTAGGGTACTGTTCTAGGCAATCTATTTAATTCTATTGTTTCCATTAAATAAAATTGGATTTAAATGTAATCAGACATGGCCCTCTCAGATCAAAGATAAACTTAATTTTATCTTTTCATTAGACTTAGAATGTTTATAGGGTTATCGGGTTATTGCGTTACGTAAGCCAGAGACAACAGAAACCATACGTTTGAAAAAACAAGTGCGAGTTGGGCTCGCGCACGAACGGTTCCGTACCATTATCTATAAAAACGGCAAAGAAAACACGTCTGTTGTATGGGAGCCCCCTTACAAATTTATTTTATTCTGTTTTTTAGTATTTGTTGTTATAGCGGCCACAGAAATACATCATCTGTGAAAATTTAAACTGTCTAACTATCACGGTTCATGAGATACACCCTGGTGACAGACGGACAGACAGACAGACGGATGGACGGACGGTCAGCGGAGGTAATAGGATCCCGTTTTACCCTTTGGATACGGAACCCTAAATAATAGAGTCCCGTTTTACCCTTTGGGAACGGAACCCTAAAAAACACGTTGTTTTCAAACAATCTGTCACATTAATAATCACAAATATGGTTATTCCCTTACGTAACCGAAGAGACAATAGCAATCATATATTTGAAGAAGAAAAAACTATGTTGTTTTCTAACAATCTGTCACATAAATCTTTATAATTTCAGTTATCTTAATTATACTAACCAACACTCCTATTAAGTGTATAACTATTTAGATAAAAAATCTTATATGGTTGAACATAACAGCTATAATAATTTAATTTACAGATAGAAGACTGTGACTCGCTACCAATACAAATTGGCAGCATTCAGGCCTACAATCAACCACACTCCGACCATCGTATGTCAGACCCTCTGCAATGTGAAAACGATCGCTCTGATATCTATAAACACAACCAAGAGAAGAGAAATCACACAGTCGGCAGACATATATCGGGTACAGCGACTGACGGAATGTCTCCTCCACAACGCGGCTCACGCATGTCCCCTGTCCGTATTTCTGACAAACTGCGACGGAGCTCTGACAGAATGTCTCCCGGGTGCTCCAGCGAGGTTTCTGTACATAGACCCAGTCGGACATCGCCAGGAGTGGACGGGGATGACGCTAATATGGAGGATTTGGAGAATGCACTGAACCGATGGGGAAGGCCGAGAAAAGTGTAAGTAGATAGATAAATCATTTAATTGGCATTTTGCAACAAAGTAAAAATAAAAAATACAGAAAAAAACAACGATAAAAGACAAGTAAAACAATTGTGGTACGGAAATAGAATTATAAATTAAATTTAAGGCATACTTGTGCGTTGCAATAATGCCAAAAAGGTACTAGCTCAAGCTTTGCTCGTGTGCGCTAGTACTTATTCTTAAATAACAGCGTGCCAGTCCCTGAGACCTGGGGGTTTCAGACTTCAAAAAAAGAGGGGGTTCTCAATTCGTCGGAATCTTTTTATGTATGTTCCCGGGATGATTACTCGAAAATGCCTGGGTCGATTGGGAAAATTATTTTTTTGTTAGAAAGGTAACTTTTCCCAGGTGGTCACATGGTCACTAGGCCGGGATCTGATGATGGGATACTGGAGGAATCAAGGGAACTCTTCAAATTATATAGGCACATTTGAAACGATTTGGGTACTATTTTGAAGTCGGTTAAAACTTTGTTTTAAAAGGAAATTTTATTTAGAATATAATAGCATTTATTCAGGCAACAACACGTCATAAAGTCATAATCATAAGTAATAATAAAAATACACAGTGACAGCGTACTGTGAGACTTGTGTCAGATGATGCAAATACGTTATTAATATGAAATATAATTATAATATATATATACAAGGTGTAACAAAAATGTGGTATGAACCGATCAAGGGCTTAACAGGTATCGTGTTCTGATAAGAAAAAACAGTTTTTTTTATAAGAACACGATACCTGTTAAGCCCTTGATCGGTTCATACCACATTTTTGTTACACCCTGTATATATATATACATGTTACAACAATAAAAGTAACTATATCATACATATAATTTTATTAATTAGCGGTTAGCTAAATTCTTTATTTTGTCAATTGTTTTTGATTTTGTATCTGTTCATTGAATGTTTAGGCATTTTTTCATTGAATCGTATTGCAGCCGCAGCTCCAACGGCCAACTCCGAGCCCTAGCGGACTACATGATCGCCCACCCGGAGCTGGCCACAGACAAGTACATAGACCACAGGGAGCCCGCGTGGCTGCGTCTCGCCAAGTACCTCAACGACATAGGCCCCGCGAGGAAACGGACTGAGGCCTGGAAACGAGTGAGTATTGTGATTATTTATTTTTCTTGAGAAAACCTGCGAATCTGGCACCGAATCATCGAGAGAATGAACGGGTTATGTGGTATTTTCTATGCGCGAAAAACTCACCGGCTGGCCTCTGCGCTCTCATGCGGAGCCTGTGATAAAGATGTTTGTTGACTTCCCTGCACGGCTACCACGCGACGGCGCGCGAGCTCTCTCGATTTTTCTCACACTATCCGTCTCTCTCTTATTAGAACACTTAGAAGAAGAGGTATAGTGCGAGAAAAATGGAGAGTATGTCGCGGCCGTCTCATGATAGACGTGCTGGGGTTTTAAGCGAGTGCCCCGGACCCTACTTGTGACCCCGATGACCCCTTAATTTATTTATTTCAAAAAATAAGTATGGTTCGATTTACATTTGTTTCAGTTTCGCCAAACATTACATTTATCGGCGAATGGTACACTCACTTCGACTGTACCAGAGGGTTGATTACGCAACGCTCTGTACGCTCGCCCTTCAGGTCCCCAGGGTCCCTTCAGGGTCATGTAGAGTATGGAAACTGATATATAAATCCCACCTACGCCTTCTACGACAGGCGGGGGAGACCGTGGACGCATCCTTGTCCGAGCCTACGCGCCGCGCCGCACTGTTTCTCACGCCGCCAAATGGATGCATCTTTTTCATATTTTGAATACATTCACGGGCGCACTATGTAGCTGTCACTTGGTCGCGTGAGTGTGTTGTTTCGACACTAGCACTCCATTTAATTATCTCGATGACAAAATTGAAAAACTCATTTCACAAGTCAATAGGTCGTTATGGGAAAAATACAGTTCTTTTTATCTTATCAGAGTTCAAATTATCAACTGTTCAGATGAAGTTGTCAAAACTAATATTGAGAAGGTAAACAGTAATTCTTATTCCAAAACCGAAATGCTACGAAAATTCCGATCCCATTAGCTCGTTCCACGTCCCTACAAGTTACAATATAATGGTAACTTTAAAATGCGCGAAACGGGCCACTAGTTATTGAATGTATTACATACATACATTCACGCCTTGATTCCCAAAAGGGGTAGGCAGAGCACATGAAACTTATGTTCTAGCACCACTTTTAGAATAGATGTGGGTATAAAAGATCGACAAAATGTGATATTGCAGTGATAGGTTGCTAGCCCATCGCCTGCAACACACTTCAACCATGCTCCCTTAGTCGACTTTTACGACACCCACGGGAAGAAAGGGGGTGGTGAAATTCTAACCCGACACCACACACATTGCTTATGTATTATATTGCTTTTTTGATGTCATCCTAGACTTGGCGAGACATCAAGAACGGTGTGCGAGCGAGAGGGCGCACCAACCAGCGCAGCGGGTGTCTGGAAAGCTTCAGGGAGGAGAGAGTGCTGAAACTAATCGGCATGTCGTCTCCGGATCGGAAGAACAACGCTGGATCCGATGATGGCCACGTGAGTCACATTTTATTTTCGAATCGATAATCTAAACCAGGGATTTATATATTTATTTAAACTTTATTGCACAAATATAAAAATAATGGTACAATTGGCGCACTTAATGCCGGCATTCTCTACCAGTCAACCATCGGGCTAAACAGAAACTTTAGTGGTGCAGGATCCTAGATACAGAGACTGGAATGGAAACACAAATCAATTAATTTCATAAATATACATACATAAATACATACAATTATATGTACCCGAACAAAGATATCATGAGGATCGTCAATCTTTAATAGTTAATAAGAGATGCACGCAACTTGAGTTTAAAGGAGAACTTGCTCTGAGCTCGCCTGACGGTCAGAGGGAGATCATTCCACAAACGAAAAGCCTGAACAGCGAAGGAATTTGAGAGGTAACCAGTACGGTGAAATAGGACAGACGTTTGAGATAAGATAAAGATAAAAATCATTTATTCAAGTAAGATTTCATAATCACCTTTGCATCGTCAAAGATTATACATTGTATCTATATATCCGTTTTATCACCAATATTACTATTCTGTTACACAAACACGTACACATTTCCTAATTAACATAATTAATATGTCACCTAATTCTAAGTAATTCAATGTATGTCTGTTTCAATTATTATCAAGGTCTGTATGTAGTCCTATAGGAGGCCAGTCATCTTTATCATTTAAAAACTTCAACGGTATAATATGCCTTTTTCAGTAGGAAAGTCATTAAATATGTTTTACCCTAGGAGAGGGTAACTTTAGTGCTTCCTTGGGTAGTTTATTATAGAAATGAATGCATTGACCCAAAAAGGATTTACTGACTTTCCTAACCCGAAATTTGGTTATTGCAATTTTGTGTTTATGCCTCGCACTGTGCATTTTACGGAACGTGTCTACATTTTTTAGAGCATACATAATGGTATCATAAATGTGCTGTGACGCCATTGTTAAAATATTTATGTTTTTGAAATGTTCTCTCAGTGATACACGCGAGCCCATATTGTATATCGACCGTATTGCTCGTTTTTGCAAAACGAAGATGGTTTGTATATCGGACTCCTGGATGTACGTAGCTCGCAACCAGGATGGGGTGCAACAAATTGAAATTTAGATTTAATATATTCCGGTGCAGCTGGGATGCCGCGGATGCGATTTTTTTGACATCCGCGGATGCGGAGGCGCATTCAGATTTTGGGGTCACTCGCTAAAAAGCGTAAAAACAACGTCCATTTTTTGATATCGCGCAATCATCAAACACGTTGAGACTAAATTGCAATGATAGCGACCGAATAAAAGACGTGTCTGGTCTTGGTCACAGAAACGAAATGAAGTTTGTTTTTCTAATGGCGAAATATCTGAAACGCGCGCGGTAAGCGTTCTTTCTCGTCGTGAATTGCACTACATCCGCATCCGCAAAAACTCCGCATCGGTTTTTGCGGATGCGGATGCGAATGTCTGCAACATCCCTGATCTAAAGGTAGGTAGGGAGAACTGGTCTAATCTAAAAAGCGTATCCCATACTAACTGAATAGTTTGCCTGAAACCATTCGACTTAAAAAACTTAAGAGCATATTCAAAAGACTATTAAAAACGCATTAGCTAGATGTACTTATGTAACACCTAGAAAGTTTAGTATGTGTAACCGATTTATGGACAGTATATTACACTGTTATTTATATTAATGTATGTCTAACCTAGAGACTGCCGTTCCCACACTCAAACTGTTACTACAGTTTTGTGGGGCTGTATTAAATTTTAATATTAATAAAATGTACTTATTAAATAAATAATAATAATAATAAAAAAAACAGAAACACGGAACTGCACTCCAAAACACAAATTGTAGATGTGGCTGCCGAGACCGCCAAATTGAACTGGGAATGGGCTGGACATGTCTGCCGAATGCATCCAAAGATTGACGCTTTTGCATGCTTTGTTTTGAAAGAAGAAAGAAAGAAAATGCATTTATTTATTTAACGTCACAACTTACACAATATAGTTTTGGTAAATATTAATACTGGTGATTGTACTCAGTGCGCCGGGGCTCGAACCCACGACCTCCATGTCGAAAGCCGTTTGAAGCCCAACTTGAATTGCCGTTTAATACAAGATGATGACTCATTATTCACTATACGTATTTGAAGTAATTATGTTCACGCGTCGAAACATCCACTTATTTAAGCGAGCGAATATGCCTGGCAGAATCACCCGTCAGACGGGGCGATTACTACCTGTATCGCGGCGACTCGCGCTGCTCGACATCGACAGGAGCCCGCGCGTAATAGGCCCGTCGATGTACGAGCGCCTACCCGCCACAATTAAAAACGAGACCTCTAACAACATATTTGAACGCCGACTAAAGGAACTTTTACTTTCAAAATCGTTGTATTCCGTAAAGGAATACAACGAACGAACATTATAAATTGTAGGTGTATTTGACATGTTTTAGTTTTAAAATGATATTATTATTTTATTGTGAATATTGTTTAAAATTTCTCATTATTTTTATATCTAATTTTTTGACCATTGACTATTTATATCTAGGATACCCTAGCATTTACTCCTTTGACATTTGAACCATTTTAATATTATTTCAATATTTTTATTCTTGTTTTTTTCATTTTTGCAATGTACATATTTAGATTTTTGACTTTCATTTATAATATTGTTATTCTTATACACTCTGACGATCTTTTTCTGAATTCATGCTATTTAATTTTAAAAAAATGACATGTCAATTTTCAAAATGAAATAAATGAATCTAATCTAATCTAATCTAATCTAATAATCAACCAAGCGTCTGTCACTATTTTACAGATGGACGAAGAATACATGGTGCCCGAACCCGAAGTCATATTGGCCCCGCGTGCCGAGTCACCCCACTCTCAGTACAACCTCACCGAGATCCTCGCTCGAAGTAGCCCCATGGGAGATCAAACCGCCGAGAACGAGAGAGAAGATAACAGCGTGCCTTCAGAAGAACCGTCGGTTGCGACGACGACGAATAGACTTTTACAGGTAATAAAGATATTGAGACCAAATATAATATTCAATCAGAAAGTAAGGATTAAAAACATAGTAAAAGTAGCTTCTGCCCGCGACTCCATCCGCGTGGAAATCGTTTATATCATAGCTCCATACAAAGATATTTTTGGAAAATGACATTAATACTTAGTTAAAAAATAACTAAACAAATAAATAATTGTAAACGTATAGCACTTTAAGTGCAGAGGTGGAGTGTTCAGGCATTGTCATGTTTAGTGTGTAAGTTAGTGTTTAAGATCATGTGTAGTTCATATAGCATACCTAACATAGTTTTAACATAGGTACTTAACATTAGTTAAAATGAGCGCGGTCTCGCCAACAAACTGTTATCGCAGTTTGGCGAGTAACATAACATTGTTAATTGTTTTGTACTTTTGATAAATAAATTTAAAAAAAAAACACTTTCACCCCTCATTTCACGTCCTTAGGGGGGGGGGGGGTTTGCCGAGACAAAACTATCCTATGTACTTCCCCGGGACTCAAAATATCTCTATGTCAAAAACGTTCCATTGGTATGGATTACTTGCTTGTGACGTCACAATCAATCTACGTCCTTATTGTTCGTTTTTATGAATCTTAAAATAGCAAACATATTCCGAGTATTTTCGTAATGATTATCAGCTGCTAATGAAAAATCTATCATAATAGTTTTATCTCACGTGAAAGTCACGAAATGTTTTATACTATACTAGCTTCCGCCCGCGACTTCGTCCGCGTGGACCCGGGATAAAAACTATCCTATATTTTAATCCAGGCTATAAACTATCTTCATGCATAATTTCATTCAAATCGGTTCAGCCGTTTAAGCGTGATTGAGTAACAAACATCCAAACATCCAAACATCTAAACTTTCGCATTTATAATATTAGTAGGATTTTTTTCATTTATAGATAAAATTACATAACAGTTAGACAGAATATTAGCAAGCACAGCACTTTGTCTGCGAGGAACCCGCTCCGCGGGCGCCTACGCCGTAGTCGCTTTCCGCTACATACGAGGAAAACCACGGGATCGGCTACGAGCGTAGCGCGTAGCGATTCTTGGCAGTGAATGTGTTAACGCAAATTTTAAGGGGATAATCGCAAATTAATCACTAACTCAATAGTAAACGCGCTGAGAATATAGATTGTGACGTCATAGTCTATGTCCGCTTAGTATAGAGCGTTTTCAGTAGGAGCTGGCGCGTGCACATTTAAAATGATTATAACACCTGATTCATCATATTCCTCAGTGTCTCAAGACGAAATTCTTTGACCAGTGTGTGTTGCCAGTGATGACAAATGGCACAGAAACGTGGTCGCTTACTATGGGCCTCATAAGAAGGCTCAAAGTCACCCAAAGGGCTATGGAGAGGGCTATGTTGGGAGTTACTCTGCGTGATCGCATCAGAAATGAGGCTATCCGCAGCAGAACCAAGATAACCGATATAGCCCTCCGAATCGCTAAACTTAAGTGGCAGTGGGCGGGGCACCTAGCACGTAGAACCGATGGCCATTGGGGCGGAAAGGTTCTCGAGTGGCGACCACATACCGGAAGGCGCGGCGTGGGTAAGGCCCCCCACAAGGTGGACTGGTGACCTGGTAAAGGTCGCGGGAGTCCGCTGGATGCGGGTGGCGCAGGACCGGTCACTTTGGCACTCTTTGGGGGAGGCCTATGTCCAGCAGTGGACGTCTTTCGGCTGATGTGGTGATGATGATGATGATAACATCAGAAAAAAGTTCATAGGAAAGTTTTTATGCTACACTATAATTCGTCTGGATTAAACTGTTGATTTTCGTAATAAAAAAATAAGATGCATACCTAAACCCTATTGCCGCTATATGTATTTTGTTTTGTTTTCAGACTCTGCTAAAGGAGGTGAGACGAAGCAATGAGCTAAGTGTACAACACAACGGCTATTTACAAGATATATTAAAGCAACTTAGGTGAGAATTATTCATTGTTTCTTTCTTGCTGTTTGTCGGCCGATATGTAATAGGCATGATTGCTACGGGTTTTTTTTCTATGCCATTCGAATCAGTTTTTAGACAGGAATGTTTGTATGGGAGCAACTACATAAAGCACATAAATAGATAAACAATTGAGTCAAAGACGGACCTCGCTGGCGGCAGCCGAAACTAATTGACACAGAAATATGGCGACACCGCTGACTATTTGTACTAATCATTGCATGGAATCAACTAAATTGCTGTTTCTGTCGCGCAATACTGCGTTTATGTTCATAGATGTCATACAATTGTGTCTCTATAAAAGCGTAAGGATTCTATTGGCAGCTTTAAGTTTACTCTTGGACAATGAAAAAATGCATATTTTTTCTAAACTTCCAATCTTTTTATGATCTTTATTATATATTTTTTATTTATGAAAGAAAGAAACAATAATTGTATGAATTAATTTTGTATTAAGCAGCAACGCGGCTAACGAAATTATATATTTTTTAAATTAAAGGAAAAATTGAAAAATGTAATGCCCGATTTAGTGTTTTTAGATTTAGTGGGCGAGACAGATTGTTCCGATAGCTCAGTTGGTTAGTAGCGACGGGCCATGAATGCCTGTGGTCGCCGGTTCGAATCCGGCTCGGAGCATTCAATTTTTCCTTTAATTAAAAAAAAATATTATTTCGTTAGCAGCGTTACTGCTTAATACAAAATTAATTCAGTATGGGGTGGCGCATCGTTACTGACGGTTTCTCAATATAATTTGAGACGTCGGTGCCGTTAAGAAGCCTAAGTCTTCTGGTAGATGTTGCTACACGCCTCCCTAAGGCGTTGTAGGAAGGAACTGATTGAAAGATTTAGTGGCCGAGACAGATTGTTCCGATAGCTCAGTTGGTTAATAGCGACGGGCCATGAATGCCTGTGGTCGCCGGTTCGAATCCGGCTCGGAGCATTAAATTTTTTAATTTTTCCTTTAATTTGAAAAATAATAATTTTATGGTTTACTGCCCTTGTAACAGTACTACGTTATAATTTTTTTAGATGAGTACACCCCTATTGTCATTGAATCTTTATAGGGTTTCGTACCCAAAGAATGTGGGACCCCTACTAAACTCGCCCCTAGTGATTTCGCGGTCGCATCCTAAAGGAGCCCGAGGGTCCGCTTTGGCTAGACACTGTCCGTGTATACTGACAAAAAAATACCATAGACCCCGTGTACCATAAAAACCGTATACATATAATCACGCCTATTTCCCGCAGGGGAAGGCAGAGATCACTTGCTACGATCTTGGTAAACCTTTCTTGCTTCAATCACTTTCATGACAATCTTCATACATGCTCGTTGGTTTAGGGTACACTTGACCTGACTTTAGGATTTCTCCGCTTTGGTCGGAAAAAGTTCGGCGAGGTCGTCCCCTTCCAACTGTACCATCTACTTTTCCCTCATACACTCTCTTTGTTAATCTTCTTTAGAAAGAAAAGAAAGAAAGAAAATAATTTATTAGTGCAAAAACTATACATAAATAAAAGTGTAACAAAACTTATCTTAATGCACATTATTTTAAGTAATTTGCACTAAAGGGCTTGCACTCAGCTTAATGCCACGGAGTTAGCCAGAAGACACATTCCGTGACGCTGCTTTTCAGTGAAAACAGCATTTGGACTAGATGGCATGGCACTGAGAGAATATTAGTCTATAATAAATATACTAATAAAAGAAATACAAAATCTTTAAACCAAAACTAAACATAAAAACCAAAACAAAACAAATATAAAAATTACTCTTTATACGCTTAAGCTCTAATGTGTGGGCGTATCCATAAAATATTTTATTTATTGAAGTTGCAACTACTACTACTTACTATTCAAAAGAAAATAAGGGCCACTTATTTATTTATACTTTATCGTAAATTACTGTACAGAAGCTAAAGGAATTGATATCAATTATAAATGTTATAGACTAAAGAGTCTATAACACGAGTCACGACGAGACACGAGTATTATAGAGTACGTCACACAAAGAGTTTATAAAGCAAAGGCTTTATAAACTCTTTGTGTGACGTACTCTTTTTGGCTAAATGCTGGCTATTATAAAAAAAAATGGATTTGAAAAATTCTTTATGTTTTTGTTTAGATTCTCTAACAACGGAGAATTGCCTATTCTGTAGTGATCGGAATTTTCGCTTGTGAAATTGTTTAATATTGTTTAATTGTTCAATATTGTGTTCATAATGGCACAATTTCGTAGGCATATGGACACTTACTGCCAGTAGAGCCATTACAATGATTGAAGATGGTCATTCACAGCGATCTGTGGGTTTGTTGTTAGGTTTTTCTCGAAGAGCCATTCAAAATGCATGGAATCGTTTCCGAGAGACTGGGAGTGTCACTAGAAGACCTGGCTCGGGTAGGCTTCGAGTTACTACAGCTCACAAGGACCGCTACGTTCAGTTAAGTGCCCGAAGAGAACGCAAAGTTACGGCTCGTAAGTTACAAAGTCGGTTACGGCTGACGACGGGTACTCGTGTTAGTGATCAAACAATTCGCAATCGACTGCACGAAGACCAGCAAACGTCAAAACGAAGAGTTGTTCGAATTCCGCTGACCAGGGATCAACGTGCTAATCGTGCAAGGTTCTGTCGTCAACATTTGAATTGGTCCTTAAATCAATGGAGCATGGTGCTCTTCACAGACGAATGCAAAATTAATTTTTTTAGTGACGATCGGCGTATTAGAGTGTGGAGACGACGCGGCGAGCGTTTTTCGGACGCTTGCATCCATGAAAGTGACCATTTTGGTGGTCCCAACGTCATGATTTGGGGTGGGATAAGCTTACGTGGTAAAACTGAGCTCGCTATTTTAAATGAAGGTACAGTAACTGCACAACGATACGTCGAAGAAGTTATCAGGCCTCACGTGATCCCATTTGCACAGCAAATTGGTCCAGAATTCTGGCTGATGCAAGATAATGCCCGTCCACATACAGCTTGGGCGACGCAGGCTGTATTGGAAGAGTCCCATATTCAAGTTTTACCATGGCCGGCGAACAGTCCCGACTTAAATCCAATTGAGCACTTATGGGATCAGTTAAAACGAAGAGTCAGAGAGAGTGAGCAAGAGATCTGGAACCAACAGCACCTAATAAACGCTTTAAAACAGGCCTGGGATCAAATTCCAGCAGAAAATGTGCGAACTTTGATAGAGAGCATGCATTCTAGGCTTCTGGAGTGCAGGGCTAAGAGAGGAGGACATACACGTTACTAACTGAATAAATAAACACCAACAAGTTTTCTCAGAACGAATCTCTGTTTAGTTTCAATCGAAGTTGACTATCAAATGAAACAAATGACAGCCTTAAATGTAGATAAGGGCACTGTTTTCATGTAACGTTAATAAAAAATACAAAAAACATTAATATTTTCATGAGAAGGCGAAAAAGCTTAGTGGCCCTTATTTTCTTTTGAGTAGTATATAATACCTAACGCTATGTGTGAGTGTGTGTTTGTGTGAGTGAGCAGATGAAAGTGCGCGGTAATATAATGTAAATGTGATCATGGCTGCCTAAGTACTAAGGGACATTTTAAAAGTAGCGACTGTATCCAGCCTCTCTACATGCCCAAACCATCTTAGCATGCCCTTTTCAATTTTCATTACTACATCTTCAGTCGACACTTCTCTCCCTTAAAAAACATATAAACCCTTAAAAAGCGCGCGTATGTGAAACCATAAAACACGCTAGGTGGATGATGGTGAGTGTGCGTGTGCGCGTGCGAGCGTGCGTGCGTGTGTGTCTGTGTCCATATGTGTGTGGACGTTTGTGTATTAATTTATGTAACTAGTTCAAACTGCAGTGAAATACAAACTGGAGCGCTATTATAATGACTAAACTAAGTGCATGTTTTCAGAACGCAAAAATGCATGCACGGCACAAGACATGCAGACAGAGAGAGCCCAATTAATAATGGGAGCAACGCGCAGGAAGGAAAACAAGAGTTTATGGAAAACACACTCGAAATACATGTGGGAGACAGCGCTAGTCATTGTGACGAAGGCAACAATTCGCATAACGAGGTAAGAATGAATGAGAGAATTAAACCCTAAAAAAAATATTCTAATCCGTAGGTCAAGATTTGCAAATGTTTTTGTGACTGTTTATTTAATTAGCGACTTAAATATACAACTTAAATGAACACCGTTTTTCTTATTTTTAAATATTGCTCGAGACAATTGTTTAGACTAGTGTGCAGTTACAGCTCAAGAAGACTTGAGACCTATTTTAGGTCTAGTTACGAACTATAAACCTCTCAATATCGCTATTTACGCATAGCGCTGTCGATTGTAACGTTATTTTTCCAAAAAAAACGCTGTATCGATTATCCACTAATATTATAAATGCGAAAGTTTGGATGTTTGGATGTTTAGATGTTTGGATGTTTGTTACTCAATCACGCCTAAACAGCTTAACCGATTTGGATGAAATTTTGCACGAAGATAGTTTATAGCCTGGATTAAAATATAGGATAGTTTTTATCTTGGGCCCATGCAGACGAAGTCGCGGGCGGAAGCTAGTAACGTTATAAATCTAAACCAATAGTATATATAACGATACTTGCTTAAGCGATTGAATAGCTTAATAACGTTATAGGGTTTATAGTGTATCTTTTTCGTACTGGTGGTTTCGCCCATTCGACAGCACGGCTCGTTTTTAAAACGACATTATAACGTTATCCGACCGTATTCTATAATGTTATGATATTTATATCGATAATGATTTTGTTATAACGAAAAATTTCAAAACTAATCAATCAAATATTTATTTGCATAAAATACAGTACAAGTGGATGTCATAGTATTACGAATAGTGTCATGTATTAAGCCGGTTCAGGCGTGCAAATATTCAATACACTCTAAAATTAATTTTACATAATTATTTACATTATACTTATATTATTATTTACATTTATATTACATGTCAAAAGGAAGAAATAATTCATGTAATCATAGTTAATTAAATTTTAGGTCTATAATTAAACCATCTTATATGTCTCCAAAAATAATCTTATACTATAAAAACATTTATCCAGCAGCCAGCTATTCAACTTAGATTTAAACAGGTTACCCTCTAACTTCTTTAATTCCTCGGGCAGACGGTTGAAGATGGCAATACACATGTTAAATGCGTTCCGCTTGTAAACATCCTTGTGACATTGTGGTTTCAGGTACAGGTTTTTCCCTTTAAGTCTACGAAGTATAACGTTATGATGTCGCTTTTTTTCATAACGTCTTAAAGGTCTGTTTACTTGTGCAATTAATGTTCTCTTTTGTTGCTCCATTAAAATTATTTCCAGTTTATTAGTCCATTTCATACAATCATTACACAATCCCTTAAGTCGAGCACTCGGCAAGTCTGTCTGTCTAAATAAAGATTGACTGTCAAAAATTGGGCAGATTAAGGGCGTTGCCCAATTTGTTATTTAAGAACTGTCTTTTTATACTTGCGTTACTAACCAAATTTAATTAGTCTTAAGTCACTTGTTACTAACACACTATGGATCAATTGGTCTGAAATAAAGTATTTTTATTTATTTTTTATTTAAAAAAAACACTAAATCGAAATGGAATCGGAATCGCTTTCAATCTTAGCCGTAATCTATCGCCCGCTACTCCGTTACTTTTTCTGCTTATTTAAGAGCTAAGCTCTTGTCGGTGTAGCTCAAAGTAGGCCCTCCATCTACTCCGATCCCAGGCAACCTCTTTGACATCTCGATACGACCTAACATCAACTCTTTTTTTCTGCTTCTTTGTGTAGTTTATTCTAGGTCTTCCTCTTCCTCGCTTCCCCTCTCTCTTTCCTTCAATTACATTGAGTATGAACTTGTCATGTTGTATCATCTTCCCTCTTCTATTTTCTAAGTTTCTCACTAACTGCCTGGTTTGTCTCGCTCTATTCCCCGTGTGGTGTCGGGTTAGAATAGCACCACCCCCTTTCCTTTCTGTCGTAAGAGTCGACTAAGGGAACAGGGTTGAAGTGTGTTGTGGGCGATGAGCTGGCAACCTGTCACTGCGATATCACATTTTGACGATCTTTTATACCCACCGTTATGCTGAAAGTGGCACTGGCACATAAGTTCAAGTGCTCTGCCTACCCCTTTAGGGAATTAAGGCGTGAATCTATGCTTGTATGTATGTATGCCACTCTATTCCTACTCTGTTACAGATTCCCGTAAACCCAGCGGCTCTCATCAGACCAGTATCTTTGTCAACACTGACCTCAAGCGGCACTCGTAAGTGGTTTTCATTACCAGCTTTATACTCATACTCATACTCATCAATACATATAATAAAATCGTAACCGATCGCTGTCTGTACGGTCAAGTGTAAAAATATGGGTGCATACAACTTACTCTTAAATATGTCCCATAACTCTTATGTCAGCTGATTAAGAGTCCGCTGTAAGCTCGGCCGAATTTCACATTCCCATACAAACGTAGTTACGCTCTCATTTTAAAACTACGTGTTGGATTGTGACGAAACTTTGCATATACAATGACATGAGGTATATCTATGTCTGTAATTAGTTTATATGGTTCCAGTTTATAAAACAAACGAAATACAGCAAAAACAAGTTTAGTGTGAAAAACTTCAATTCGCTGTATTTTTTTTACTATGGCATCTGAAGCTACATAAACTAATTACAGACATAGATATACCTCATGTCATTGTATATGCAAAGTTTCGTTAAAATCCAACATGTAGTTTTAAAATGAGAGCGTAACTACGTTTGTATGGAGTATCGAGCTTACTGCGGACTCTTAAGGTTTTGGTACTTATTTATGAGAGGATGTTATCGATACGTATTTTTGCACTTGACTGTACATGGCAAATATATTCAAGGGGATGCCTTGATTCGATTCGAACACCCCCCTAGAGAAAGACACGCTTATGCCTTCTGCGCACGAGAAAAAGAGATGGAACACTCCTCGGGAATGGCTTTTTTAGACAAATTTCGATAAATACCTAACTTAGAGAAGTTTTATTTAAATTTCATAAAGTGATATCTTAGATGAGATAAAATACTATAGTATTAACTTGGTTGTGTCGTAAAATAATGTATCGTTTGAGTAGGCAGAGTAAAAAAAGGAAAATCAGACCCAACTTTGGTTTTTGTTCTATCGAGGAAATTTTAAGCAATCATGTATCGGTAAAATCAGAAAAACAATCATATAGTCAAGAATCATATATCTGAAGATCCGACCTTATTGCTTCTTAGTCTAGTCAGAACGGCGTTTCAAAGCACGCGATAATTTCCAATGCACCGCCTTAAAAAACTTTTATGGGCGGCCTTCATAAACGCAATAGAGCCCAATAAAATGATTTTTGAATAGTTTGTCTGTGCGTTTGTGCACGCTAATCTCAGAAACGGCTTAACCGATTTGGATGCGGTTTTCAGTACAATATTATGCTAGACTTCCCTTAACATTTACTGTTTGTTTTATTCAAATCGCATAATAAATAAAAAAGTTATGTCAATTTAAGTAACGTAGTATAAGTATCGCATAAACTATACTGATCTATACATATAATCCATACTAATATTAATATTATAAATGCGAAAGTGTGTCTGTCTGTCTGTTACGTCTTCACGCTTAAACCGCTGAACCGATTGAGATGAAGTTTGGTATGGAGATATTTTGAATCCCGGGGAAGGACATAGGATACTTTTTATCCCGGAAATCATCCCCCGAGGGGGTGAAATGGGGGATGAAAGTTTGTATCGAGCTACGATATAGACGAGTTCCACGCGGACGGAGTCGCGGGCAGAAGCTAGTTAAAAATAAAATGGTAAGACGAATACTGAGCTGAATAAATACATTACACATATTGTTCAACAGCAAAGCCAATTTACGAGCGGGTGAAGGTGCAGTCCATCTTGCAGGGGAAGGTCAAACCTGCTACCCCCAAAGGGAAACTCATCAGATTAAAGGTATTACAACTTTTACTGTGCTCAACTAAACTATTATACTATTAATCTAACCCTAACCCTAACCACTAAGCCATTCACGGGCATAGTTAATGCGCACGAGTATCCGCTTCTGACCTAAGATTTATTTACGATGATGTCATTCGAACCAGTTTTTGGAGAGGAACAAATGTTTGTATGGGAGCAACTACAAATAAAGAACATAAATACCCAAAAGATTGAGTTAAAGGGCTCCCATACGCCAATGACCTTCGATCTGAATCCCTTAGTTTTCTAATGTCTTTTGTAGCTTATTATATTGACAACAACGGCTTTAAGCAATATAGTATCCCATATTTACTTCAAAGTTCATTGTTTTCGATATATTTGGCATCAAAGGTTTTCTGGCCAATAACTTTTGTGTTAATTGTTTTAAAATGAAAATCAAAACCCTAGGCCAGTTTTAGAGACGTCACAGGCGAACCCAAATATGTAGATTTCGTATATGTATCTTTAACCCTTAACCTTAACCTTTCACGTCAAAAGAGATACGCAATAAGTGTTTTTTTTGACAATGTTTAAAAAAAACATACAAAATGAAGTATTCATTTGTTTCTAAATCCGGTATATGAAAACGGAGATAAAAGATTGAAGAACCGATAGCCGTTTGACTCATAATTCTATCTGTAGTGCAAAAGTAGGAGATACGATTCAAAACTTGTCAAAACTCGATGAAAACCTCGGGTAGCCCCTTAAAGACGGACCTCGCTGGCGGCAGCCGAAACGCTTCATACTTATTGATGTAAAACTATGACGTCACACTTTGCAATTTGTAGTAATCGAGTAAATTGCTTTTTCGTCAAGTCAAAATTATTTATTTGCAGTATTATGGTACAGTCGTTCGGTTTGAGTCGTGTCCAATCTACTTAAAGGAACAATGCCTTTGTTGACTGAAACCGCAAAACACCAAAATTACCATATTGTAAAAAGTCGTTACAGCCACCTACAAATTTCAATTGAATATCGACTCTACGTCCCTAAGTAAGGTTAGGAGTGCACTAATAGGAAAATGGTGGTCCAGGTGCCTTTGTACTTGTTAGATTCTCAGTACTCAGGTAAACGCCAGGGATGTATTGAAATATTATAATTCTATTAAAGCAATTTAAACTTTTGGAGTTGAATATCCAGTAAAATGTAAATGCAATTTTTGTCTACGAAGTGTGCTTATCTTTTATGACGGACCATAATGAGGAAGCAAACCCGCACTATGAGACAATGGATTGGACACAACTCAAACCGACTATACATTAAATAATTGATGGATTCGGAAATAACATGTTCAGCATAATTCACCATTTTAGTAGCATGCAAATTACAAATTATAATGAAAAATAAGAAATTAACCAATTCTACATATTATAAAAATAATTGTTATGGAGCAGTTCCGAAGTTTTGACGAGAACAATGTATATGGAAGATTTTCGGTAGCGAAATACCGCGTCTAGGTCCATAGTTGTCATACATTTTTATCCGACTTCGAAAAAAAGGAGGTTCTCAATTCGGTTGCATTTTTTTATTATTATTATTATTTATTATTTTCAATGTTTGTTACCTCAGAACTCATTTTTTTGTTTGTAAGTAGGTAGTTCAGGTGGGTCCCATTTAAAAAAAAAATTAAATTGGATGATGGGATCCATGAGGAATTGAGGGAACTCTTCAATTATATTAGGCACGCGTGTAGTGATTTTGGTATTTTCTATTTTAACTCGTGTATTTACACCCGGCAATCATAAATTTGGTGGAGTGGAATTGATGATGAAGACCACAGATGACTTATGGAATTGCTCAATTATATACTTAAAAGTATAAAAGTACGTCACAGATTCTGATAAGATTCCGTTGAAATTGCAACTAGTGAAGTGCCAAAGGTGATCCTTGTGGAATCGACGGAAGTCCTCTAATATTATCGGGCCACATACAGCGATTGGGTTTTTTTCTCTAATATACAACGCATTGCTATCGGAAATCAGTTCATGTGGTAAATTGGAAAAGAAATGTGGCAATGTTCTCGTGGCTTGCCGAAGTACTAAATTGAAGTCGGTTAAAACTTTGTTTCTAAAGTAAATTATTCTTGGGTCATTGTCAGATTTAGGTTCGCGTCTTTTCGGTGGACATTGCCAAAGTTAAGGGCTTAAAGCCTAATTTTTGGTTGAACTCTGAATCCGCGTAAACGGCGTCGCCTCTTCTATAATTCTATCCGATAAAAACATATTATACACCGTGGGCCCGAGTAACCCAAAAGATTTTAACAACGCATTCCTTAGGTCATTAGGAGCATAAAATGTTATATGAACTCCAGTAAAATCCGGCTTAGTTTTGAAGATATTATTAATTTTCATGTAAACTATTTATTGTGATTACTAAAGTGCATTTAGCTCTGTTGATTGCGACATTACTACCGATATTGGCCAGTTCCGCGTCGCTATTGACAGATATCAAAGTGCCAGCTACCACTCACAAAATTGATCCTTTTTTGAAAAAAAAAATGTTACCGTTTTATTAAAAGGGATATTTTCCATTAATAAGCGATAGTTATCCAAGTTTTTTTATAAAAACCTTAAAAAATAATGGGAAAAAAAAATTTTTTTTGCCGAGTTTCAGTGGGGTTCATATAACATTTTTTACTCCAAATTACCTCAAGAATGCGTGGTTAAAATCTCTCGGGATACTCGGGCCCACGGTGTATATAAACATAAGCCCTTAACTATTGCCCACTGAAAAGACGATTTTTGTTTTACTGACTGACAATGACCCTCTTTCTATAAAAGCGTGTTTTGATCAAGCCCCATTCGCGCCAAGTGCGGGCCTGCAATAGTCAAGTCTAGATGTGTGTGCAGGACGGGACGATGGTGCTGGTGCCGGAAAACATGAAGATGAAGGCAGCGCCGGATCAAGAGAAAAACGGAGGTGAGTGAGGGATAGAGATATACTGTTTGTCTTTTTAAAGAAAGAAAGAAATATATCTATTTGGTAACACAAACACATTTGGTATTATATCCATACTAATATTATTAATGCGAAAGTGTGTCTGTCTGTCTGTTACCTCTTCACGCTTAAACCGCTGAACCGATTTGGTATGGAGATAGTTTGAATCCCGGGGCAGGACATAGGATAGTTTTTATCCCGGAACTGATACCCCTGAGGGGGTGAAATGGGGGATGAAAGTTTGTATCGAGCCACGATATAAACGAGTTCCACGCGGGCGGAGTCGCGTGCAGAAGCTAGTGTGTTTATAAAACTGAAATGGACCAAAATGGATGCCACACAGCATATATATGCCAGCAGCAATATATTCTAAAGGCGCTGGTTATTATGGCACCCAGGGAGAGATATAGATAATTATATATAGATAATTATATATAGATAATTATATATAGATAATTAATAAATCAGCCTATATACCGTCCCACTGCTGGGTACAGGCCTCCTCTCATGGATGAGAGGGAACGGGCAGCAGTCCCCACGCTGGCCCAGTGCGGGTTGGGGACTTCACATACACCTTTAAATTTCTTCGTGGATGTATGCAGGTTTCCTCACGATGTGTTTTCCTTCACCGAAAAGCTAACGGTAAACATCAAATGATATTACGTACATAAGTTCCGAAACACTCATTGGTACGAGCCGGGATTCGAACCCACGACCGCCGCTTGACAGCCGCATGCCTGAACCGCTAGGCTACCGTAGTTTGAGCAGGGAGAGATACGGATGTTAAAATATAACTTGTTTTTTGTTTATTTTATTGTTCACACGTGCGTCCTGTGTGTTTGTGAATAAATGTATCTTTCTTTCTTCTTTCTTTCTTTCTTTCTTTCTTGTACAGTCAGCGTGGTATACTTAGTAGCAGCCACAGTAGCCAAATATATCCTAGTGGGTAGTGACGCTGCCTACGAAGCTGAAGGTCCTGGGTTCGAATCCCGGTAAGGGCAAGTATTTATGTGATGAGCGTTCGAATATTTGTTTCTGAGTCTTGTATGTTTTATACGTATTTCATTATTTATATATATCGTTGTTTAGTACCCATAACACAAGCCCTCCGGCCGCCTACGAAACCTACGCTAAGAAACTAGTTACGTACAATTTGTTTTTCCTACGTTTCGAGATATGTATTTTTTTTGTATTTAGACATTTTCGACGGAGCTCCTATTCCTGGGTAGTTTTCCCTTCGGGCATCTGAAGCTACCTAACGAACCTAACCTAGCTAGTGTTACGCGATCGTTGTTACGAGGAAGAAAGCAAACTAGTTGCGATCGAAGATTCTTCAGTGTGCTGCACACTAAGCAGATACGGTAAGGCTTTATCTGCGAAAGCGGAGACCAGCGAGTCTATAGAGCGAGACAGTTTGACTCCCCTCCCCAGTATTCACAGATAAAAATTTACCGTATCTGCTTAGTGTGCAGCATGCTGAAAAATTCTTCAATCGCAACTAGTTTCATATAAAGAATAAAATATTCGTTTCTAACTTGCGCTTTCGTACGAGGCCAAAGGGTTACAAACATAGCTAACAAGTCGTTGATGGATGCGTATCCTTATTGCTTTTATTTTGTTACAGAAAGCCATGTAGCGAGTGATCCGCTAGACGAACCGAAATTGGAAGCAAACGAAAATGATTCCTGGCGTTTGAAGACTACGGATATGAATGAATATTAACAGTATAATATTATATTTATCTAGCAGCTATTAGCAATAACTTAGAAATAAAAAGATGAATATCCACAGGCTAGCTTCGTCAATTTATGGGCCTTACGTCTTGGACACTAAGGGCGGGCTGCACGAACTGACGATCAACGTTAGGCGCCGTCAGCTGTCAATCCATAGAAACTTTTCAAACTTTCCACACATTCAGATTTTAACAAACACCGGTTACGATTTGGTGCAACCCAGTGCAACGAACTTACCATTACAGACCGGTCGACGTTAAATATGGCGGCAGCTGTCAATCCATAGAAACATGTCAAACATTCCAGACATTCAGATTTTAACGAACACCGGTTACGATTTGGTGCAACCCAGTGCAACGAACTTACCATTACAGACCGGTCGACGTTAAATATGGCGGCAGCTGTCAATCCATAGAAACATCTCGAACATTCCAGACATTCAGATTTTAACAAACATCGCTTACGATTACAGATGCTTTGGCAACCCACTCTTAGTGAGTATACCTAGAGAAATGTGCAAGGTAGCGTAGCGGTGCGCAAGGTAGAGAGGCTAGCAATGCTATTAGTGATTTCTCTCAAACACGCAATGCTATATTGACGTTGTGTTCTTCATAATGGGCTTCGAACTGTCACGTTTCGGGCGCAGCGAGACGAGAGATCCGTAATGGCATTTGATACAAAACTGGAGGCTGCAAGATGGTCTTTTCAGGGTTCCGTGCCCGAAGGGTAAAAACGGGGCCCTATTACTAAGGCTCCGCTGTCTGTCCGTCTGTCACCAGGCTGTATCTCATGAACCGTGATAGTTAGACAGTTGAAATTTTCACAGATGATGTATTTCTGTTGCCGCTATAACAGATACTAAAAAACTGGCCAAGTGCGAGTCGGCGTGGGGCTCCCATACAACAGACATGATTGTTTGCCATTTTTATAAATAATGATACGGAACCCTTCGTGCGCGGGTCCGACTCGCACTTGGCCGTTTTTGAGTGAGATAGAAGCTGTTTTCGTGTCGTATTCTCCGGAGGTAAAAAGTTCCTATAAGTATCCTTCAGTATAGTTCGAGACTATTGACAGACTTGCGGTTCAATTTGTACGGAAATTCGATACAAAGTACTTTTCATAGCTCTTGAGTATAATTCCATATCGAATTATATCATGTTCTGTGGTTTAAACTTATAATGAACGCTTTGGCACTTATTTATTTAAAACAGTATTCATTTATTGATAGCGCTGAAGACTGATACCATATTTGCGTAAATTGTTTGTGTACAAACGCCAACATAGTTAACTGACCATCCTGTTTTTATATTGAACCTTATTACAATGCTAATAAAGTGCACGGATGGTCAGTTAACTGTGTTGGCGATGGTGACTAAATGGTGTATAACCCGCGCCAGTAAAGAATAGAATCTATCTAAAATGGCTACCCCGCGCCATCTTGCTCACACCATAGTTCTGCTATATTCACACACGTCATTCATAGTGAAAAGCCGCCATTTTAGATTCCGTTCATTATTGGCATGATTTTTTCTTGTGAAAGATTTAAAATAAATAAGGCTTCCCAAACACAACGTACTCGTATTAATTAATTATCAGAGTTCGGCGGGGATGGTTTTCAGTTTTTGCATAACATGGACATACCTTGTCATTCAATGGTGCAAATGCCCCATGTGTAATTATTAACTAATGAAATGATTTTATTTATTTCTGCTACGAGCTTTACGTCGCCATCAAGACAAATGAATTTTATAAGTATCTACGGAATCTATTTTGCACAACTTTCCGCTTAAGTGGGAAAACAGATACAACTAATATTAAAGCAAACTTCCTTAGATAAAAGTAATGCATTTTCATTTTATGTTTGTTCATTTCATTTTTTACTTTTTTTATTATTTCTTTATGGATACACTTATCCATATTAATATCTACAAGACACAACTACATGACATTAATGACGTAAAAAGAGCTCACCCCCGCCGACCTCTGCTAATTATTAAATTAAAACTAATGTTGATGAGTCAAACTGCGCTAATTTAAGAATATTAAACAACGTGGTAGCATTGTAACTAATCTACGTATAATTAAATACAATATATGAAAAATACGTTCCGTGTTTTTTTTTCGAAAGAATCGACCTAATTAATGAACTGTCAATAGACTCAAATCGTTGTTTCAATCTTGAATTCGACAATGTGGTAAATGGTATGTAAAGAATTTACTCAATGTATTTATAACTAGCATTCTTCGCCAACGCTTTGTAAAGAACGCAGACAAAGCCGCGGAATAAGCTATAGCATATGTTCAACCAGAAAGTTTCTAAACACCGGTGAAAAACATTATGATATCCGATAAGCGGTAGTTTACCCGTTAGATACTCATATAGTAATTTACCCACAAAGTCTCTCACAGACTGGCGCGGCCTGGCCGCGGCGGTCAATAATAAACTTGTCGTTAGCTGTCAAATTTTCTATTAAAAGTTTGTAGGAAGAGTTCGTTCGAGGGTGTGGACGCACTATTTCAATAATTGATAATGCTGCGTCCGAAGTGTCCGCACACTACATTCAGGGCGCTGCACAAATAGCTATAGCCAGTTCCGCGAAACTACAAGTTACAGTTTATCAGTCAGTGCAAAGAATATTTTTTATTTGGTCGGAGATGGCCAGTCGTTATTGGTAAAGCACCTCAGTATTAGCAGTCTAGCAGTTGACCTGTTAAATTGTTGCAACTCGTAGCTTCGCAAAACGGGCCAATGGTGGCATCCAGAGATCACCTGAGATAATCAAGAGTAAGGTAATGGTGGCCCATGAGGGGGAACCTCAGTCATTACATAAAAGCCACATTACTCACCTATACCCCTTCATCTACTCAAAATTATCCACAAGGCTGGAGCCTTATGGATAATTTTGAGTGGATGCCGGCCTGGAGGCCATGCAGCCCCGCAGCTGAACACCTTCCTCCAGCACGTCTTCCAGCGCGGCGCGGTAGTACCGCACGCGATCGTCGTCCACCAGACCCCCAGAGCTGGACCACCCGTTCTCGGTCACGTACAACACGGGCGCGTTGTATTTGTTGGGCAGGTCGGTTAGGGCGTTGTATAAGGGGCCATTCATAAATAACGTCATTTCAAAATGGGTTGGGGGGGGGGTCTGGCCACTGGATGACGATAGTCATTTTATTAGGCGGGGAGGGTCCATTTCAAGGAATAATAGGATGATCCTATTATTCCTTGAAATGGACCCTCCCCGCCTAATAAAATGACTATCGTCCATCATCAGATGGAGGGGGTCAAAAATCGTCAAAAAAACGATGACGTAATTTATGAATGGCCCCTAAGCTGCGTTGTGCATTGTGTTCTCTAGTGGAAGTGAAATGTGAAGAGACCTGAACGACCGACGAGCATCCGCTACTTTCTATCAAAGGGGTAAGAAGCCAACTAATGGGGTGTCCCAGCAGTAAAGAGACAATTTTATTTTCAAAATAAAGTTATAATTGAATTGTCTTGGAAACAACAGACAAGTGAGCTAGTGGAAAAATGTGAGATAAACTGTTACCATGTAATCATGAGCCTTGAGAAAGTTAACGATGGTCGATAACTATGACGTCTATTAATGTAAAGAGCTGCCTATGTTGTCCCCGATAAGATAATACTATCAAATATTGAAAAAACCCGAAATCTCGAGGAATTTCTTGAAATGTAGTATGGTAGGTACGAATCGTCACCGGTTCCCTAAAATTCAGGCCGCTAACGTCTTAAAAAATGTACCTACTCCGTCATCGTCCTCCGACGTTTTCTCCCGGTACTTTTTATTATTGTGGGCCTTTATATGCCGCTTCGACCAGCATGTGATCTATTGTGGCAGCCCTTTGTTTATATTTCACCGTTTAGACCCGTTGCGTCTAGGAAGTTCCAGATTCTTTGGGCGGTGATATGTTGTACCTCTTCTGGGTGCACTATGTGCCGCCCTAGGTAGATACTTCTTTTGTGCATGAGTGTTCCGCAGGAGCAGAGAATATGCATTGCTGTTTCCTCTGTCTCCTGGCAGAACCTGCAAGTTGCGTCCTGTTTCATACCCATTTGAAACAGGTGCTTGTTTAATTTGCAATGTCCTGTCAGAATTCTCGTTAAGTACTGCGCCAGGTTTTGTGCCTTCTGAGTTATAGAAGCTCTTTAGACAGTTTATTATTGTACCCTTTGATCAAGGCTTTAGCATGTTTTTGTCCTTTGGCGAACTTCCACAGCTTTATTGCCTCTGATTTTTCTGTGTTGTTTAGCAGAGAATATTGTTTCCGTTTTGTGATACGACAGAACGGTTCTGGGCCGACCAGGGTTGTGTCCGCGCCCTTCCTTGCAAGTTCATCTGCTTTTTCATTCCCAACTATGTCGGAATGTCCTGGTACCCATATAAGTACGACTTTGTTCGTATTGGCCAGGGTGTTTAAATTGTTTTTACAGTTCTGGACTAGTTTAGAGTAGGACTCTAGGGATTCTAGTGCCAGCAGAGCAGCTTGGCTGTCTGGGTTGATGTAGATGTGTTGGTTTCTTAGGTTTCTTTCAAGATTGATATCCACGCATTTATTTATTGCGAAGAGTTCAGCCTGATAGATTGAGGCCTCTTTCCGCATGCTGACGCTAGCTTTGAGCTTTGGCCTCTCACCGTAGATACTACATCCAACATCATCACCCTTTTTAGATCCATCGTGGCTTCCCTCCTTAAAGTCCATTTGGTTGTTTAGCCATTTGTCTCTCGGAGGTAAATTTTCCACTGTGTACATTTTGGTGAATTTGCATTTCGTCAGTGGGCATGCTTAGTTTTTGTTATCAAAAACAAGGGCCTCTAGTTTGGTAAGCGCTTGAGAGCGCCATTTTGGCCTGGTTAGTGTGCATATCCTATAGATGCACTGTTTCGCCTCCTTTTGCATATGCAGGTGGAGTGGAATTAGATCGAGCAGTGCATCCAAGGCTGCCCCCGGTGTTGAGCATAAAGCTCCTGTTGCTGTTAAGCAATCTGTACGCTGTAGACTGCTTAACTTTGTGATGGCTGTCTTTTGGTTGGCTTTGTTACACCAGACTGCAGAGGCGTATGTGATTACAGGCCTCACTACCGCTGTGTAAAGCCACAAAGCAATGTTGGGTCTTATGCCCCATCTTGCTCCTGCCATTCGACAGCAAGTCCACATGGCCATTTTTGCCTTGTGTATTATGCTATTTAAATGAGCGTTCCAAGTTAGCCTTTGGTCAAAGGTAACTCCTAGGTTCTTGACCTCATTTGATTTTTCCCGGTACTTACTGATCAAACGAGCCCGCACAGAACCAATAATACTACTACCCACGTCCCGTGTGGTGTAATCCCAAGATTGCCCACTAGTTTAACGAAAGCGACTGCCACTGACCTTCCAACCGGCAGGGAAAACTAGACCTTATTGGTAAGTATTAGACCGGTTTTCGCATGATGTTTTCCTTCACATGCACCGTCTTGTATAATGCACTCCACTCGTGAGAAATTCACGTGAGAGTGATATGTATACGCAGTTATCAATTTATTTATTTATTAGAACCAACAGCTATATTCATACAATAAACATTGACAGTGGATACAAAGACAATTATAGGAACCACGACCACTTGAGGCTAGTCGGTAGTGACCCTGCCTACGAAGCTATAGATCCTGGGTTCGAATCCCGGAAAGGGCATTCATTTGTGCGATCAGCACGAATATTTGTTCCTGAGTCATGGATGGTTTCTATAATGTAGCTATATCCAAGTATTTATTTATTCATATAAGTATGTATATCGTCGTCTAGCACCCTTAGTACAAGCTTTTCTTAGTTTGGGCCTAAAGTAGGTCGATTTTTGTAAGAAAAACCCTAAATAAATATGTATTAATTTTATTTATTAACAACCAGCCGACCACACGGCTTCGCCCGCGTATAGCAAAGCACAGCAAAACCGCGGGATAAAATATAAACTATGTCCATCCAGATAATACTTACATTCTATAGTAAGTAATACATCTGAAATATTTTTTTAAATCGGATAGGTAAGCAAGTGGTTCTGGAGATTGCCTTTAAACGCTTCTCACATGCTTTATAACTACGATTATGCAAAGCTATACAATCTCATACTTTTCCTCATTATAACATTAGTATACTTACCTACCTAGATTATTATTGTTGGAGTCCGCCTTTGGTGTTTATTTGTGTTGTGCAATAAAGAGTAATTTAATAATTTAAATACGTATAGTTCAATAAGTACTTAGGTATGTACTGTAATATTTATTACAAAAGATACACCATTTAAATATCATGAATTCATGACTAAAGTAACGCCTATTACCGGGGTAACAAATTCGGCAAATGGAATATAAAATACACCGGTGATAGACGCCATTTTTAGTTGGGGAAACTAATACCGTGGCATCCCACGGTAATAGTTAAGTCGGCGATTTGCTTCTTTATGCTTTATATTTTTTATATGTCATTGATTATATAATCTCTTACAGTTATTCGAATCTTGATCTATTGACGCTATTAAAGAAATATTTCCGTGGTATGGAAAGTATTCAACAAACCCTTGATTTTTAACCAAAACTTGATTACTGAATCTGCAGATTCTATGGAAACCCTTATTTTGTCATGTCGTTTAAATATTGTAATAATTAACTATATTTACTTACTAGTTATGTGATTTTGGTTGTATACCAAGCTTGTAACATATATCCTAAAGTTTATATGGGTCGTTCGTACAATTTTATTTGATAAAATTGTAAATTTCTCTGGAACGTATTATCAAGATGTGTGGGAGATAATAAAATAACATATCACAGCCGCAAAATTTGTAAATTAAATAAAGACCTAAAACATTGGGAACCCAGAAACGACACATAAGTATAGGGTGTTACTTAATTACACAAAACGCAAAATATTTTTTTCGAGTCATTAGCCTATTAGGTACTTATTAGGATTTTTATTATTTTAACCCTTGATATTGGGTACCTACCGAATTGTGTATCAGGTTACTATTACCGATGGTAGAAAATTGCTGCTTTTTGTACCCTCGGTAATAAAAGCTAAATTCGCCCATCCATTACCACGGTAATAGAAGACTCTCCTTTCGTGGGTTCAATAATTATTTTATCAAATATAATAAACTAAATTAGTTACGAATCTGAAAGTTTAATAAACACTCTTCAATAAAAATAACAATCTAGGACGTTAAGGAGCTTTCATACCCATCACTTTTTTATAATCATTTGAAAACTACCTTAAGTACGACGGTAATAGGCGCCGTTACCTTATAATTCTTATCTTATTACCAGCCCCGTGCTATAATCTCAAGTAGGTAGCAACAGTTGGTTCAACTTTGACAACTCTATTTTTGTGTAGGAAAATATAACCAAAATATGACAATTGACATTACACGTGTCTGACAATATACCTACATAATCTCGGTTCTCTCGCAAATCTATATTCATAATCCAAGATATGAGCTCTATCCTTCACCTGCCGGTAAGAGCGTGTTCACATTATCCAGTAATACGTATCGGTGTAGGATCTGGCAACGATATCGGGGTAAGTAAAATGTATGGAAAACATGCCCATTGTATAATTGCACTATAAGATGTCGTTGCAGGCTTTAGGCACGTCCTGACGGTATTCCTGCCGAAACAGGTCAAAGGGGAACCAGTACGGTGCCGGAGCCAGACGGTTTTTCCGGACGCCGAAGAATCACAAGGTCTGGATGACGGACTGCCATGCTCAACCGTGGGGATGCACCTCTTGACACTAGCCTATAGGCGCGGCCCTACTGCCAAAGATCAAGGGTAATCTAGTACGGAGTGACGGGGTTTGCCGGACGTCGTGCATCCATACTTATCCAGGAAGGCCGACATCAGGCTGTACTTGCTCGTCTGGAAACGGTTTAAAATATGTTAGCTACAGGCGGCCGGTCGAGGAAGGTCAAAGGCAAGCTAATCTAGTAAGGAGTGACCATGTTTTTCCCGGACGCCGTGTACCCGGCACTTATCCAGATGGGCCGAAACCACGTGGCGGACTGTATACAGGACTGGCGTCTGGATGCGGCTAATCTTTGCCGTGCCCTATAAGCCACCAACCAGTACGATATATATATCGTACTGGTTAATGTGAACACGCTCTAAGAGGGCTTAACTTCATGGGGGGGGGGGGCATATTCCCTTCGTATTATAAGAGGGGCTTGTATCAGGTGTTATCATATTGACGCCAACTTTAGCAGAGTTGGTAATAGTCGTAAAGGGTTTAAGTTATTTATTTAAGTTAAGACAAGACTTCCTAGGTATTACCTAAGCTGTTTTATTTGAAAGCGTTATTAACCTTGCCATAATGCGGTTATCAGTAATTTTAAGGTAAGATTGAGTTTTCATTCATCATAATCTTCATTTTTAATGCAACCCTACTAAATAGTTCACGATGTGTGTTGGCTTGGCTTGGAAAGATCTGTTTGTACCTACTCCTAGTAAGAGGCAATAATAATTACTATGTTGGTCATCCGTTTTACGCAGAATAATGATTAATTAAACAATCGCCCATCATATTAGCCACAGTCGCCTTGAGATCAGGTTATTAGCAAAACAGTAAGTAGGGTTGGTTAAAAACTCTTTGGAGTTGGTTTTAAATGATACCCAAAGACGCTTTCTTAAAAAATCTTAAAAAATCACTTTTTAGAAAAATCGTTTTATTCATACATTGAGTCCATAAAGTGTTAGTGTACAAATTAACTGAAATAACTATGTTAGTACCTAAACTTAAATGTCCATCTCTCCGCCACAACGGCCAGGAGACTGTGGCGGCTGGCGCGCACCCTGCGCAGCGTTAATTGCGGCACAGCGTTTGCGGAGCGTCGCATGGAAACCGTCTACGTGCGCGTCCGCAAACGTGCCGGACGCACTGCAGTGTCGCGGCAGCCGCAACAGTACCCTGAACGCGTCGTTGTATTGTACACGCATGGCGTTCATGGCATGCTGCGTGTACATCGTCCGCAGGCTGCAGGTGTACTGCAATGTACAGTATAAGCGTTCTGCACGGCTAGCACGCGACGGCACGCGAGCTATCTCGATTTTTCTCGCACTATCCGTCTCTCTCTTATTAGAACACTTAGAAGAAGAGGTATAGTGCGATAAAAATCGAGAGTATGTCGCGGCCGTCGTGTGCTAGACGTGCTGTACATCGCTGAGCGAAAGAGTGTTATTTTAACTTGTGCTGTACACCTGCTAAACTTGCGGGCAATCGTGTTGGCCCTGAGGTCCAGAACCCTGCGCTCGCGTTCATTGTCTGAATCGCCTCGAAAGCATCACGCATCTGTATAATAACGAATATTTTGCAGTTTCGCAGTATTGGCTATTGGAAGCAATGCGCTCCACACGAAACAGACGAGACGGTTCCCCGATGATTTCGTATTCGGCACGGCGACTGCCTCCTACCAGATCGAGGGCGCTTGGGATGAGGATGGTAAGTTTAAGCATCGGTGATGTACAGTCGAACATATAAGGAGTTTTAAACACCTTGATAGCTTGTCGCTTTCACCCGTTTGATAACTTTGTATGGCAGTTTAAACGTGACGTTAAAGCGACACGTTACAAAGGTCAGCCCCTTGTCAGTTCGACCACTGCGGTGAGGCATAGGCAGGGTACCACCACCGACGGCACCGAACACACTTCACAACGATTAGGTACATAAATTCCGTAGATAACGGGGAACTTTTTTGCCGCGTCCAATTAAGGCCCTACGATATCATTATTCACGGCACTTTTTAAACGGTAATCGATTCAAAAACAAGTAAGACTGGCTGATAAATATTAAACTTTGAAATATACGGACATAAAGACATCTATCTTATCTTATCATCTTATATAGAAATGATAATTCAGGTACAGGCTGTAGGTACAACATATTTTTAATATTGTAAAGGACTTAACATGATATCAGGAACAACGAAGATACTTAAATTCGATCTTGAAGTACCAGAGAGAACGAGCTTTGTTGTGTGAAACCACGGAGTGTTCAGTCTTTAATTTGATTTTTCTGTTTAGGTAAGAGTGAAAACATCTGGGACCATATGACCCACAACAAGCCGCACGTGATCAAAGACCAGAGCAACGGCGACGTGGCGGCAGACTCGTACCATATGTACCAGCGCGATGTGGAAATGATGCGCGAGCTTGGGCTCGACGCGTACCGGTTCTCGCTCTCCTGGGCGCGTCTGCTGCCCTCCGGCTTCCCCGACCACGTCAACCCTGCCGGCGTCCAGTTCTACAACAACTACATCGACGAGATGCTCAAGTACAACATCAAACCCATGATCACGCTCTACCACTGGGACTTGCCACAGAGCCTCCAAGATTTAGGGGGCTTTGCGAACCCTCTCATGTCTCAATGGTTCGAGGATTACGCTAGAATCGTCTTCTCCTTGTTTGGAGATAGAGTCAAGGACTGGATTACCTTTAATGAGCCTAGAGAAGTCTGTCACCAAGGCTATGGAGACACTGCCATGGCGCCTCAGTTAAACGCTACGGGTGTTGGGGACTACCTTTGCGCGAAAAACTTGGTGATTGCTCATGCGAGGGCGTACCACGCGTATAACAACGACTTCAAGCCCAGCCAGGGTGGGCAGTGTGGCATCACGATCAGTGTGACGTGGTTTGGAGCTCTGACAGATTCCGAAGAGGACGAGGCTGCCGCCGATTTAGATAGACAAGGACAGGTAAGAATAAATAAAATGAAACGGTATCTTAGGAATTAACTTCAGAGTTGTCACCACTTGTCCCAATCTTGCGCCATTTCCCGCCAGTTCATGGCTTAAAGATCTTTTCTTCATCTCTCTTTAAGCCATTAATAAACACCTTTCCTTACCTTTTTTACTTTATTAGTAATGCATTGATTACGTAGATTTCCCATGCCACATAATTCCGGGAGAACTTTATATCATATCATAACATATTTCTCCGTTTTTTTCAGTGGGGCATATACACGGAGCCAATCTTTTCCGAACAAGGCGGCTTCCCCAAGGAGTTTTCCGAACGCGTAGCTGCTAAAAGCAAAGAACAGGGCTACCCCCGATCACGATTACCAGAATTTACTGAAGAAGAAAGGCTTTACGTGAAAGGGGCTGCTGATTTCTTGGGTATCAACCACTATACGGCTAATCTGGTGTCAGCGAATGAATACAAGAGAGTGCATCCAGTACCTAGCATGTATGATGATATAGATGTTGGCGAGTTTGTGCCTGAGGATTGGCTTAAGTCGGCTTCGTCGTGGTTGACGGTGAGTTAATTGCGGCGTCACGTGGGTTCATTATTCATTTAGTGTGTGGGAAGTACCGCTATAGAAGCGTTTAGGTAATATATTACCTCAATAACTGAGTACTTGAAAAGAGCTAAATTAATAACTTATATCGGCACCTACATATCGGCATATTTAAGTGGAAAATTGTGTCTTGAAACAGTTCATTACCATTCGCAGATGGCACCAAACAGCCTTTATAACGTCATGAAACATATGCACAAGAAATACAACGGTCCCGTAATGTACATCACAGAGAACGGATGGTCCAGTAAGGCCGGTTTAGAGGACGACAACCGCGTGCTGTACTACCGCGCCGCGCTGGAAGATGTACTGGATCTGCTGGACGAAGGTGTCCAGCTGCGAGGGTACATGGCCTGGAGCCTCATGGATAACTTTGAGTGGATGTCAGGATACACGTATGTAGCGGTTCTTATATTTACCCCTCATGGGCCACCATATATATTATGCGCTATAAAAGACGCCGCAGACAGACAGACTGCGACGTCATAAGGCTCAACCGGACCAGAGTTCCATTCCCGCTGAGACAGATAATACCCAGATTTCAAAGGCTACACTCAGCTCAATAGATCGACAAATATTGGAAAGGCCACGCTCAGCACCGATTAGTCTGTCAAATAAGTCGTGTCACTGCAAATTTTGTAAATTCTTTATATGACAACAATTTTACCTATGAAATAAATTGTCAGTTGTAAATACCTATTACGCCGCCATATATTTCTTGTTACCAGTAAGCGATTTTTTTCAAATTTGATGATATTTTCCAGTCACGACTCGCTTGACAGATTCTAATAGATGATATACTTGTACTGCTAATATTTACTGAGACTCAGGGCATGAATTCAAGCATAAGCTTTATTTTACAACTTAAATATATCTTGTTGTCGACAGGGAATTGTTCGGCCTGTATGAGGTGGACTTCACATCGGCCGAGCGGACCCGCACGGCGCGTAAATCCGCGCTCGTGTACAAGCACATCGTCGCCAACAGATACATCGACCACGACTACACGCCAGACAGTCTCCACATCACCATTGACGACGGAAAATGAATCTAACGACCATGAAGAAATAAATGCATTGATTGGAAGGATTTCACTTTAGAGCATACATAACTGGAGCAGCCTTTCAGTAACTTATCTCTCAGTTGAAAACCTTGCACAATGTGTAAAAGCTCATATAAAGACAATTTCACAATCGATTAATGGTCATTCAAAAAATCGCCTCGCAAGAGAACACTGATCATCAAAATGCCCGCATGTGATGTAATAACATGTAATAAAGAAGAACCTAAATAACTTACCTACAGCGTATATATATATATATATATATATATACAATATACAAATAAGAATGTTGAAAACCATTGTCTCGCTTAAAATTAAATACCAGTTTAAAAATAATTATGAGGCTGTTATATTACAATATAGCCATTATCTGGATAAACTAATTAGGTATAAAAGCTTCATTGTACCAAACAGTACCAACATATATGGACATAGAGTATGGTCCAGTCATTTACCGCATATCCTAAATAGTTTAATAGATATCATTGAAGATAAACCCCAGAAGATTAAATGTACCCTCAAGGAAATCATGTGTAATAATAAAATAAAATAATCGAAAATAAATTAATTTGTTATAAATGTAAACACTCCTCTAGATTATTCTTAGAAATAAGCTAAGCTTAGCAAATAATCTTATAAAATTGATATTGTGCTATGTAATAAGTAGGAAAAAAAAATAAGCACCAATTAAATTCTGAAATAAACAGTTTTTTTTTTTTTTCTTAACTTTCGTCCACTTCAAGCTTTGTAAAAAATTACCAAATTTCGATGGGAATACTGTTAATAATTATATTTGCAAGAATTATCTAAAATGACAGATGTTTCCCGAGACTCAAGAGTAGAAATGAGGGTAGTGTCGATGAAATAATTAATAATTATCGATGATAACTTGATAAGTATAATCCACTAAGAACCTGCAACATTGCCAAGTGAACATGAACATGAACACATGAACATAGGTACCGCACCCAGCCAGGAAGCAAGCCTGACCCGGACAAGCCGGATATACCAGGGGGCACAAATTTGTGAGGAGTGACACGCTCTGGGATGGGAAGGGAAGACCGACCAACCGCAACCAGTCGGCCACAATCGACCGGCTATGCAGCCTTAAGCCAATATTGGAAAAGAGGAGAGGTAGGATACTTCGTCGGGGGGTGAGCGTTGGTGAAGTGATGCACGTTGCTTTGTATGAAGTCTTCTTGTACCTTCTTGTGTTGGAGGTGGCTCTTCTAGGTGGTTGTAGGTCAGCCTCATTTCCCAATGATTCGTCCTCCTCTTCTGACTCGCTCTCAGTCTCTTGCATCTCGTAGATACTTCGGGCGGCTTTATTAATTTTATCCTTGTCCGATGCCATGTTAGGCCATTCGTTGGAGCTAATGTGGTAGTACGTATCCCGATATACAACATATCCTGTGTCAGGGAATCTTCCCATGTAAATTTGGGAAAATACCTTAAGTTTCTTTGCCTTGTATCTGTTTGCTGCCTTTAAGAGGTGTGCGTTAGGGCGTCTGAGAATGTGTCCAAGGTAGCACAATCGAAGGCATTTTATCCTCTTGGTAATCGTTTTTCCTTCCAATAAGTCGTGTACTTTGCCAGGGCTGGGTGATGTGCCTGAGTTGTTGATCATGTCTTTCAGTATTATTCGTTCGTACCTCCTGTTTTCGTCTGTTGGCTTTGGTGAGGGCAGCGCATTTAAGCCCATACGACATAGTTGGTTCTATGACCATTTAGTAAAGTAACCTTGTAATTTGCTACTGCATACGGGATTCTTCAATAAAGCTGGTAAGAGTTTTGCGTTTTTAACCGCCTGTTTACAGCGCGAATGTACGGTGTCTTTTCTACTCAGTGTGGAGGTAATATACCTTATTTCCACTAGGGTTCCTCGTGTAGTGTTTTGATTGGTACGTCCCTGTTTTTAAATTAGTTTCTTGTAAGCATGCAATGTGTATTGATTTCGATTCTAGATATAAATCAATATCGTTTTTTTTTCCTGTGTGGCGGCGCCTCTTATATTCCATGTGGCGATATTGATATTATTATTATTGATGGGGTTTTGTGCAGTGAGATGTGGCCTTGGCCTGGTTAGTCTATATCCTCTATCGTCTGGTATCTCTTCTAGGCTGCCTGCACTCAAGATCGTATCGTCTTGCGTAGCTTTTGACGTGAGTGCTCCCAGGTGGTTTTCGAAACAATCGTAGTGGTTACCGCTGAAAATAAGGCCTTTACAGCCCACAGCGTCGCTCGGTACCTTGGGGGTAAAACATATTGTTTCTCTTAAAGGGAATATTTTTACATTACTGCCATAGTAATCTGCCGCCGCTATCAGAATGTCGGTGCCACCCCATGTACCGTCTTGGTATTGTGAATGTATGTATTTTTGGATTTCACTGTCTTGAGCTATCACGTCAAGGTTACTTTTAATAGCAAGGTGCATATTCTTGTCGTTTTGGTTTTTATCAACGTAGCGGGCAAGGTCCCGACGGATTGCGTGATGGTCAAACGTAAGGTCATATATAAATCGTTAATTTGATACGCTATCGCGCGGTATAGACAGTTTCCATCTCTTGGTATTTCGACGATGGGGTTCTCGCTATTCATGTTAATTTGTTGAGTGTTGGTGGTGAGCTGTGGAAAGGGCTTATAATCTATTGTTGTATGAGCGGCTACTCTAGGTAGGCCTACAATTGGCCTTGGTATCTTACTACCTAGACGATTAGTTACGATACGGGCCGATTGAGTGTTGGTGAGATAGTGTTACTCGTCGACCAGGCTGTGTTAGGGACACGTAGTCCGGCTTGACTTGACCCAAGCGTATATGTAAGCCTAACGTTGCTCTGATTAGGTGTAGGTAGCTGAGCGTGGCAACGCTCTGCCGTTGGAAGCCTCGCCTAACTATAATAGTTGTTGCTGGGGGCCGATGCTGTCTTATGGGGCGATGCGCTAGCAGTATACTTTATCGCCTAGTAAAAGTGCACTGGGTGCAAGGGAAGAAGACTTGGGTGTGGGTCGTTAGGGCTACAACTCTATCTGTTCTAGGCCACCTGTTGGGAGAGAAGACGGTGTCCCTTCAGCGGTGATTAGTTAGTAGTGCCTTGAGTTATCGCATCATGCGGCAGGCCCCCGGGACCCTATTAATAAGTTAGACCTAAGGCAGGAAGCCTGTGTGTTAGTAGAGTCGTAATCGTGCGCCAGCAATACGGGACAACGGAGTTGTGGTTGGTTACTACACGGGTCCTGCCGTAGTTAGCTGTGATACGCTAGAATGGCCTTATTTTAATTCTAGGCTCAGTAAGTCTAAGTTTGAGATAAGGATACGCATGCAATTGATACCGCGGAGAACTATTATTTGGCAATGGCCTATTGTAAGGGGGCCGATGTTAAAATGAGCGGCATTTCTATATTCCGTGTTGTATTGATTACAAGTGGTTATTTGCCATTAGGCAAATAACTGCTAGCCAGATGTTTGACCGATGGAACTTTTACGTAATGGGTGTTATTTTAATTTTAGTCAGTTTGTCGAACTTAGAACACAAGATTTTATGATGGGGAGTTTCGACGCAATTTGGGTTTTTAGGCAAAAGACAATGCCTTTATTTATGTTTTTATGGTGTATATTCCGGAGAAAGCATGAAGCGCTGTATATTGGGTAGGTACCAGATGGCTAGCGTGTCGTGACTCGTGGAGGGAAATTCCAAGATGTAATTTTTTGTTACTTTGTACCTAATTGATGGTTGGGGGATTATTTGGTTGGGGTCTACTCAGTTTATGTGTTAAAATGATGGAATCGTTTTGGTGTGATCGAGATGTGAATTTCAACATTGCCAAGTGAACACAATTTATTCGAAAAAGCGATTATCAAGTGGGTTCTACTGTAAAATAATACATTTTTGTACCCAAATACGACATATAAGGTTACTCCACTCTCCAGATTTCATACAAAAAAACTACACACTTAACAAACTTGTTTTATTCATATTTAGGTACATTTTCACATAAATACCTACAATTTTCATCTACCTATTCAAAATCCTTACTAATAGCGTCCATAGCTTCCAAAACATCACAAACACTCCCAGCATATATCCTTATATCATCATCTTTCTTAATTTTTAAACTGGCCATGTACAATCTTTTGTACATATCAGTCATTTTCTCATAATCCTTATTAGACCTCGATCTACAATACTGTATAATACTCTTTAGTATGTAATGTAGTCTATTTTCGTATAAGGAGAGTAAGCTATGTTCGTTTTTCATGGTTTTCTCGTCGTGATCTTCGGATTTGGGGGCGGTGTTCTGGTCCTCTGGGTCTCTGTATTTGAGGAGTTTCATGATGGAGTGACTTTGGCGGAGAAGCTCTATGGCTGTTTGGAGGGATTTGAGTTTGAGGTTCGGTGACACTGTAAAAAGTAATAATGGCATTTTAGAAAAAAAAGTATCTCGTAAGACTTAAGCCGTATTTATATTTATCTGAAGGGCTCTTAATATGAATCTGGCTTGAATAATTTCTGTGAGAGCAGACCCCGTATAATGGTCGGCCTTATCACGCGATAAGTGACAAGATAGAGCGTCCGTCTCGCTCTATTGAACGGTGTCAGCCAGTGACGGACCCTCTATCTTGTCACTTATCGTGTGATAAGAACATCCATGCTACGGGGTCAGGTTGGTATAATTGACTTAATTTTAATAAGGATAAGCAGAACTAAAACAAAACGATGTAAAACGAATGGTACCTACTTCTATCAACTTTTGAAAGTAGGAATATTAGACATTTACTTCTGAACACATGTGTGTTTGTTCCGAACATGTTATTAATTGTCTGATTCAAAGACATAGACAGTGACTAATAGGGGTGTAGACACTAAATAAAATAATCAATGTCGTATTTTCTCAAAAAAGGATTAAAAATGTGGTCAAATTGAGAAAAAAGCAACGCAAGAGGTTAAATAATCACGAAGTTATAAGTGTCCAAAGTTTTAAGAAGGGGTATGTTCTGTCCCTTTTGCGCAAAACGTATTCATATGAAACGATTGTCATTTACTAGGACGCTCGCAGATTGTGACTTCACTAACTGCGAGCGTTTTCTCTCTAACAAGCAATATTAAAACGGTTGTAGCTTCGTAATTCTTTGAGATATCTGAATGGGATTTTCGTCACTAGGCATATTATTTTGCCTTCTTTTTTTGGAGTAATAATAATTTTCGAGTCTCCACCCGCATTAGAGATAGACAGTGGCGTAGCTAGAGGGGCGGTTCGGCCTAGGTGACACTCTTCTGGAGCTCAAAGCTCAAGACCCAAGATACACCACTGAGTGACGCTCACAATAATGTTACGCTACATACATAACATACAGGCTGCGATGGTGGCGTGAAAGGGACAGAGCTTCAGTGTTCACTGCCAACGGAACTTGTGCTCTTGCAAAACTGCCCCCAAAATCGACCTGTGACCATACGTACTTTGCTAGCTCACTAATAGTTCAAAGTATTCTTCCAAGACCATGTCTCTCAAAATGAGTTCTTCTCTTTCGGTGTCCCAATTCGCAAGAGTGCAGTGTCTGCTAACCAGGCTATTATATATTTCATATTATAGATTTAAAATTACAGTACTTTGCATAGATATGCTAGTTTGTCACCGTCGTGGTTTTAAAAAGATCCTGTAAGTAAGTTTGCTTATGGAGCGAGGTTGCTCACCAGCGGCGCTACACTCGCACAGCGCGACATGCTCGAGGCGCGCCGTTAGGAACATGCCGGCGTCCTCTAGGCTGGCGAACATGTGCGTGCACGACATGTAGTTGGCTCTGGCTGAGTTGAGGAGCGCTCGACGTTTCGGACCTTCCTCGGAGGTTATCCTGAAAAAAGTATTTTAAAGTATAAAAAATAACCTAAACTATTCAAAGAGCCTCCGCGGTAACGATGTAAATCTCTAGGGCAGTGTTCTTCAAACTGTGGGTCGAAGCCTTTTAAAGGGGGTCGCGGCTGCTAGATTTTTTTAAGTTAAAGTGCTGTAAGTATTTTAAACAGCGTGGGGGTCGCGAAATATTCTATTCTATACCACAGTATAGAAGAATAATACAGAAGGCAATCAGAGGCCGTTTAGGAGCGTTCGTTACCTACTTTCGCTCGATGCGCAGGGCTGTGTCACGTTTGTGGCTGTGGCATACCTATAATACTAATTTTGCTTTTAAGTATGCAAAGTTTTTCTGTTACAGTTTAATAGACAATATTGTATATAGAAAGTAATATTATAGATAGTTAGGTATGTGTTTTTAGTTTCCCACTTCATCGAATATTTTAATACCACTATACTATGCCTAAACACGCGCGCATGTGTGCAGCCGTGCGATGTACCTTTGTTCGAAGTTTATCGACTGTTCTTATACTGTGTCTGTACTAAGGGGGTCGCGGCATGTAAGTGGCGACCACGTATGACGTCACCGCTGTCTATTTGTACTAATCGTTGAATGGAAAATTAAGTAAATTGCTGTTTCGGTCGCGAAATACTGCGTTTAGGTCCATAGTTGTCATACTATTTTGTTTCTACCAAAGCGTAAAGATTCTATTGGTAGCATTAAGTTTACTCTTGGACAATAAAAAAATGCATATTTTTCTAAACTGGAAGGAGCAGCGTGCGTCGACCGCCACGAGGTGCACTGATGACCAACTAATGGTCGCGGGAATCCGCTGGATGCGGGTGGCGCAGGACCTGTCGTTGTGGCACTCTTTGGGGGAGGCGTACCTCCTACAGCGGACGTATTTCGGCTTATATGATGATGATGATGATGACGAAGGAATTTACATACGACACGACATTCTGCCAACAATTTTGCAGAATCGCACAGTCGTAAAGTTTTGTGGGGAACGGCTCGTGTACCTGTACTGAGAATGGTATAACGAGCCCAGGCGATGGTGTATCATTGCAGCCCGGAATTGGTACAAGTACTGCCGCGGGCCCGGAGTCAGTTGGCAGTATTTTAAGGCGTGCTTGAATGCCTCGGCCACCTCCGTCACTTCCTGGAGATAAAGAAACTTGTTTAGCAAATCTAACATAGTCTTATAAGTCCAAATTGTTACTAACACAGTATGGATATCGGTCTGAAAAAAAAAACATTCACTGATAAAGATCGGAAGCCAATTGACGAGGGCGTGACCATAGAGATCTTTCCCATTGTTAGAGGAATTTATTAAAACATAGGTTGTATCTGAAAGCGTGCATATAGCGCCACAAACGAAGATGTTCGACCTTACTACCTTCGTAATCACCTAATAAATTAATAGAACTATAATATTGTGATATAGTAAATGAGAATAATGTCCTAATAAATTGTTTGTGTTGAGATTATATTTAAAACTAACGTAATATTTAAGGACCTGCGCTTGATATTAATAATCTAAAGTGAATTTAAATTTGAATTAAGTGGAGGATTAGGTATGTAATTAAATTACAACGCCCTACCAGGGTCCAGAGTCCAAATGTACCTACAGTAAATGTTTATTAAGCAGAAACGTCCGCTAACGAAATTTAAAATTTCGGTCATAGTGGAAAATTGAAAAATAAAAAATAAAATTATTTTTTTTCAATTTTCCACTATGACCGAAATTTGAAATTTCGTTAGCGGACGTTTCTGCTTAATAAACATTTAATGTTAAAAAATGGGGTAGCGCATTGTTACTAACGATTCTCAATGTAACTTGAGACGTTGGAGCCGTTTCAGAAGTTGTAATAACTTCGTGGTAGATGTCGCTACGAGCCTTCGTAAGGTGTAAATACAATAGTGGAAGGGATTGAAAGATTCGTCGCCATTAGCGGACCCACGGTAGCTCAATTGGCAGAGCGATGGACGGATTCCAGAGGTTGTGGGTTCAAATCCCGCTCGTGGCGAATAATTTTTCAATTTTCCACTATGACCGAAATTTCAAATGTACCTAGTTATTAAGACCCTGTACAAACTATGTCTATGCTAAAAGTGCACGCGTATGCTTGCACGCCAACATATCCACGTCCCAATTTTATGTGTAATCCAATAACCAAATTGGCGCAGAGGAACTTACAAATAACAAATTTAACTGTTCACGAATTTCACGCTACAATCTATCATATTAACTTCTTGTTATGGTAATTGTCACTTGCACTAGAAATTATATGTTCCAACTTTCGTTCCCACTGAGCATGGCCAGCCGGCCACCCACGCTAAGCTATTACCGATGGTTATGCCTGCAAGGTTCGCTTGTGCCTGCCTGCGCAAGCATAATTTGAAATGTGCAAGTTGATATTTTTTGCCGGTCGGTTGTGCTTGCACACTTCGTTTGCGCAGGCATCAGGCATAACTGAACGTGTGTGCCTGCGCGCTTGAGCCGACCAGTGATTGCGGAGGGGATAGGTCGCACGTCGCTGCGCAAAAAAGGTTCTCATAATGTTATCCTGTTTTTTTAATTAATGGAGTCATCTTTGATAGCAGGGTAAGATAAGTTTTTTCGTCCATTCGTAAATAATTTATATAATCTTGCGGATAAAATCTTAATACCTTTAATAAATTGACATGGCTGTATTGTCTCCTCTTCGGTAGCCAATTTTTACGCCTCTCACTTCGGCCTCGTCGTTTAGTTTTGTTTAAAAATCACTAATAGTGCTATTGCGTCGACGTCCACCACCGCCACCGGTGTCATGATGGTTTGAATTGAGAGTTTATGCAGGTTTGTCGTTACGTGTGTGTGCCCTGTGAAACTCGGTCAAGCCTGTTAGTATTGCTTGCACACGCAAAACCGACACGCAGAACCTAGCGTGTGTGGCCGGCTTTAGTCTGGCGTAATGGCGAATCTTTTTTGAGTCCTTCCGCATCGTCAGCTCGACTTCGGCCAATGTAGCATCGTCTGCTTGCAGCCCAGTGTGAACGAAGTGGTATTTCTTACATGATAATTTGAGGAGCTTTTGATGCTCCTCACAGTATTTACGATGTGCAGGAATATATTCCCCACATGGCTTGTTGAAGGTGGTGGCTGAACAAAGCTTTTAGTCTTTGGACTTCAGCTTGTCCAGCGTTTGGTTAAACCACGCGTGAAACATATTGGTGTTCAAAAATGTGAGCGTAAAAAGAACTTCAGCAGTGTCCAGTATGGAAGCTGAGTGTAAAATGATCCTAGCGTTTGATTGTTGTAATGCTAATTAGCCAATTTATCCTGTTTTGTTCCCCTTTTTTTTGACCATATACTAACGCGGAAATATAACTTGAACTCGTTATTGCGACCTGTTTTCACAAAACGGAGCTGACCTTTTGATATTTTTTTCAACTCTGATACAGTCCAAACTAGCACATTTGCTAAGGTGGTGTTATATGTCAAACAGTCTTCAGATCACACCCTTATACTTGTTTACAAAATTTATTTCAGTTTCTTCAGTTTTTAGTCAATTATTTTTCATGATTCTCCCTCCAGAGGCTGCAACTGTCGGTTTTCTGTTCACTCGCACTGAGAATTCCACTCCTACTTAATCTCTCACCACCTGCGTATAGCTTTCCGTTGACCATGACTGTTTCACAGTCACCTCGCGCTTACCGCGTACAGGAATTTTCTCTCTTGATATTTCCAAACGATGCATAACCATATCTTTATTTGTCACTGCAAATCGGTATTCTTGTTATCTCACTCTGTTTCACCCATATTGTTCTGACGGGCTCCATTTCTCCTCTAGGAATCATTTGAATCTTTATAAACCATTGACCGTAGATAACATTATCAGTGTTATCCAACACAACCGCTTTGCTTAAGGCGATGCCTTGGTTTGAGTCGAACACGCCCCCTAGACAAAGACACGCTGATGCCTTCCGCGCACGAGGATAAGAGATGTAACACTCTTCGGGAACGGCTTTTTTGGACAAATTTCGATAAATACCTAACTTAGAGACGTTTTATTTCAATTTCATAAAGTGACATTTTAGATGAGGTAAAATATATAGTATTTACTTGATTGTGTCGTAAAGTAATATATCGTTTGAGTAGGCTGAGTAAAAAAAGGAAAATACAGACAAAACTTTGGTTTTTTTTTCAATCGAGGAAATTTTAAGCAATCATGTATCGATAAAATCAGATAAACAATCATATAGTCAAGAATCATATATCTGAAAATCAGACGTTATTGTTTCTTAATCTAGTCAGAACGGCGTTTCGAAGCACGCGATAATTTCCAAGGCACAGCCTTAAAAGCCGCCGATTAGGAATTGCACATGAAGGTAAGTAATGATCACTTAACGATGATGTTTTGTGACATTTTGTGTCACCTCGTCAATAGACGAATCAATTGATAAAAATAACGAAAGCGGTAGCAAATTACTAATAAACATTTTTTGTTTGCATATTCACTTTTATTTTACGTTTATTTGGCAAGGTTACTTCATGTAATCATCATCGATATCATGCCAAACATTTAATTATAAAGTTGGCATACAAACGTACCTTTATTTCAATCCTACGGAGGAATGCAAAAATATTAATTTACACTTGGGAACGATAAGCACTTCCTGTTGTTTCGCCTTATTAATGCTAATTAATATTTTTATCCTGTTTTGCAATGTATTACAGTATTCTTAGAATTATAACTCGAATTAATTAAATGCGACACGTTTTCACAAAACGTGACCTGGCAACACGAATCCATATGTACCTCTAGCCAATAATTAACGAATCCGCAACAGGTGTTGATGAAGATTCTAGCTCACTTCTAAGACAACTTCACACTTTCATTTCATGCCAACTAGCGCGTCAACGGCACCGTCAATGGCCCCGCCACCAACGGCCATGGCAGTCAACGACGTCTTCACGCATCCACACACGCACACGATGACGTAGGACATACTTTATAGGCAGAGTCTGACGCCATCGACCTCTTCAAAGACACCACCAACGGCCATGGCAGTCAACGACGTCTTCACGCATCCACACACGCACACGATGACGTAGGACATACTTTATAGGCAGAGTCTGACGCCATCGACCTCTTCAAAGACACCACCAACGGCCATGGCAGTCAACGACGTCTTCACGCATCCACACACGCACACGATGACGTAGGACATACTTTATAGGCAGAGTCTGTCGCCATCGACCTCTTCAAAGACACCACCAACGGCCATGGCAGTCAACGACGTCTTCACGCATCCACACACGCACACGATGACGTAGGACATACTTTATAGGCAGAGTCTGACGCCATCGACCTCTTCAAAGACACCACCAACGGCCATGGCAGTCAACGACGTCTTCACGCATCCACACACGCACACGATGACGTAGGACATACTTTATAGGCAGAGTCTGTCGCCATCGACCTCTTCAAAGACACCACCAACGGCCATGGCAGTCAACGACGTCTTCACGCATCCACACACGCACACGATGACGTAGGACATACTTTATAGGCAGAGTCTGACGCCATCGACCTCTTCAAAGACACCACCAACGGCCATGGCAGTCAACGACGTCTTCACGCATCCACACACGCACACGATGACGTAGGACATACTTTATAGGCAGAGTCTGTCGCCATCGACCTCTTCAAAGACACCACCAACGGCCATGGCAGTCAACGACGTCTTCACGCATCCACACACGCACACGATGACGTAGGACATACTTTATAGGCAGAGTCTGTCGCCATCGACCTCTTCAAAGACACCCACCAACGGCTATGGCAGTCAACGACGTCTTCACTTCACTATTAAAACACTTACTACTTATACGTAGAGAGGCCGTGGACGATGTTACATACATTTGCACTACTAAACCACTTTAAGGAAGTGGCTCTGGACGGATCCTCCATACATTTGCGTTTTCCTTAAAGTGGCGCTGGACGGATAAGAAATAGCTACTAAATGTGGCGTTTTTTGGATCAATGAGCTAGTGAAGTAAGTATTCTGACATTAGGTCGATTGTGCCGTCTTGGAAGAGCACAACTCCCGTTGGACCAGTTCTGTCTGGCAGTGAACGCTTAAGCTCTGTCCAGTTCACGCCACCATGTATGCGAGACTGAGACCCCCGTTGGACCGACTGCCAGGACAGTATAACATGTGAACAGCTCGTGTGTAGAGATGGCAGGACAACTTCCATTGCACAAGGTCTTTGACTCCGCCGCTATCGCCTCGCCCGACCAGTTTCAAAGCGGTGAGGTATGGTTCTTCGGCGGTATTATAGAGACTGCGGTTTTGTAAATATACTCACGTTAGGCCGACTGCCTGGGCAGTCTTGCATGAGAACAGCTCGTGTGTAGAGATGGCAGGACAACTCCCATTGCACGTGATATCTCACTCCACCGCTGTAGCCTCGCGCGACCAGTTTCAAAGCTGTGAGGTATGGCTCTTCGGCGGTGTTATAGAGACTGCGGTTTTGTAAGTATACTCACGTTAGGCCGACTGCCTGGGCAGTCTTGCATGAGAACAGCTCGTGTGTAGAGATGGCAGGACAACTCCCATTGCACAAGGTCTCTGACTCCACCGCTGTCGCCTCGCCCGACCAGTTTCAAAGCGGTGAGGTACAGCTCTTCAGCGGTGTTGTAGAGATGGCGTTTTTTGTCACTGCAATAAAGACTCAATGGTTCACTAAATGTGTAGGTACATTTATATAAAAAAGATATGGTCTGTGCGGAAAATAAAAAAGAACAAAGGCGGACGGACTGGCGTGGAAACAGATGCGTCGTAGCATTTGAGGGTGCACTAGTCTAATATACTTTAGTTTCATTAAATGTTCTGCTTACGTATAGACTAGTATATAATGTGATTAAAACTTATGGTTAAAAAACTCATTGACGCTATAAAAACGAAATGTACATAATAATTTGTGGATTTCAGATTTAAATTTAGAGTTGGATAATGATTTTAAAGTCGTGTCTAATTAAATATTTTAATGCACATAATGTACGCACTCTTTTTCCTAGTTGTTAGACCGTGAGGCGGAAGTGTAATTTGATACCTCCTTAGCGATCGACCTGTTAAATTTTTCAGGGTTGGGAAAACTTCCGGGGTCTGCTTGACAAATAGACACACGTCGAAGATATAAATGCATGGTAAAATCAGTAAGTTTAACTCTGAAAAAGGTTTACATGTCTCTTTATAACCTACCCCACACATAGCTCGATAACATTTTTTTTGAGCCACAAATGCTTGATGAGCGGTTACAGAATTTCTCCACATTATCATCCCGTATCTTAGGATGCATGCTATATATCCGTGATAGGTCATGAGCGCTGTTTTTACGGACACTGTGTCGGGGTCGACTAAGAGGTCATTATGTACTCACTCAAAGCTTCCCTGGTCGCAATGCGCCTTAAACCTCAAGTACCGTCCTTTGTTACAGTACAGCAAGGCAAGGTTCGGCACGTCGTTTACTTGCTCGAAGATGGCGGATGCCTCGTCGAGGCATTCGAGCGACCGTTTCGAGAGATTGTTGAATTGCTTTAGGAGTAGCTGGGCTTTGGTGTCTTGTGGGTCTTGTTCGTTGTATTTGGCGTAGGTTTCTGTTGAAAGAAATTATTGTTAAACATAATATGTTTGTTTGGGTGCTGATTAATTTTAAAATTTTAGAGTTAAACAATCTTTAAATGAACGCTCTAGGCTAATCGATATGTTTAATGCGTAAGAGATTTTTTTACATTCGGCTCATATAGTAGCTGGTTTTTGAAGTGAATCTTACGTGTAAACGCAAAACAAAAGCTTTATACACACAGCTTTATGCGTACTATCGACAACACAGCTAACTGACCATCGGTGCACCTTAAGTGCATTGTAATAAGGTTCTATATAAACACAGGATGGTCAGTTAACAGTGTTGTCGTTTGTACTGTGGCATTGTTTAAACATGTTTTATGGATATATATATAATGCTTGTGGTTTCCAATACAAAAGAGAAACAATACTAGTACAAAGCCATTGTATTACGTTGCAAACGCTCAGTTTTAAAGCTAACTACTATATTTATTAAATAAACCAACAGCTCACAAAACAGGTTAAAAACTGATATGAAAAAAGGGGTTCACTAATGTTAGACCAAACAACTTTTGGCCAAATATTTCATTTGACCTAATGCATTTTTTTCTTAAATAGAAAGCTTTATAGGATTATTATAAAACAAACCTAACCTAACCTAATGACTTCTATTTGATGATATTCAAAGAATACCCACAAATACCACTGTTTTGACGAAAAATGCATTAGGTCAAATGATACATTTGGCTAAAAGTTGTTTGGTCAAGAGACAGAACCCCGAAAAAAGGAGGCCAATTAAAAGTTCTCACAGATAGCTATCTAATAGAAGTTAACATTACGATAAAAGTATAGTCAGCAGTCCATTGAATGCAGACTAACTAATTAAATAAAGTATTAGAGCGTTTCTCAAAAAAAATGCCACTACATTTTTTCGGAGATTTTCTGCAACTTTTATGTTATTTCTACTCAGAATCACGATGTCTTTCCATCCCAATAGGAGAAAAAAAGTGTCCCAAAATTTTCATACATTTTTGAACTTTCCTATTGTGTTACCACCATACAAAGTGTAGGGTAAATGGTAACACAATAGGAAAAATATCTTTGGGACAGTTTTTTGTCCTACCAGGGTCGAAAGAGCTCCTGATTCTGAGTGGAAATAGTTAAAAAAAAAAACCTAGAAGTACAATTAATAATAGTGGCATTTTTTTTGAGAAACGCTCATTAAAAGACAAAACAAAAACAAAAACGAAATACCTTTCTAACGAAACAAATTATTTTAATAAATATTTTGTTTCGTGTTATTTCAACGAGGAATTTACCCCGATCATTTGTCAGACCAAGATGTTTTATTTTTCCATTATATTATTTCTCTCTGTATCATATCGTCTAACAAAAAGGAAAGGTGTATAAATAGTAGAAATCGGTGTTCGCTGACGTGAGAAAGTAATGACATAAAATTTAGAAGCGTTAAGATCCAACTTATTTTCTCTACAATACATCGAGATCGGTTTGTACAAGCGTCTTGGTCAGACTCAATCTCAGCGAAAATTCACATGTCATCAGCGAAACAGAACAACCTAGAAAACTTAAAGCAGTTGGAGATACCACTAATGAAGATGTTGAAGAGCAAGGGACCAAGCTGGGTATATGAGCGAATCAATTTTGTTCTGTCGCTAAGACACTCTGTCATGTTGTCTCTTGGCTAACGGCTCAGAAAACCAAGAAGTTTTTTTTTATACAGCAACGGTGGCAAACAAGCGTACGGCCCGCCTGATGGTAAGCGGACACCGCAGCCTATAGACGCATGCAACTCCAAAGGAGTAACATGGGCGTGGCCGACCCTTGATATGTTCGAGGATGCGCCGAACAAATTCTCTCGCTCTCAACACAACGCATCCTCGGGAGCTCTTGCTCACCTCCAGGAACACGAGTAGTAGTGTTATTATGGCTGTGGTCTCCTGCGAGGCGGAGGTACTTCCCCAGTTGGGCTGCTCCGCATTCGAGCGGGGTGACATTTCGCTGTGCCCTACCTCACCTAAGTAATAGTCGATTGCACCGTATAGTACGGCTACTACTCACGTTGGGCGTCGTTCATGTAACGCACGGCGAGCTCGTTGGTGACGGAAGCCAGTCGCCGCTGGAGCTCGGCTCGCTTGTCGCTGGTGGCCGCTAGAGCGAGGCGGTAGTACGAGCAGCAAGCGAGCATGGATGATAGCTCGCTGTTCGGGAGCGATATGTCTGGGGATGTAGGAAAATGTATTCGCACCTCAGAAAAAATGCAATAGGATGAACACATTTACTGACAAGACCGTGAGCAGCGTTACAAAGACCCCTTAATAGGACTGATCTCTCCGCGAGTCACGGGCCGTGAGCGGGTTCGAAACATGTCGCCCGCAGTGCAATTAATACGTGAGCTTAACCAGCATTAGTATAAATTTATTCAGAAAAATCACACGCCCATGAGAGGAGGCCAGTACCCAACAGTGGGAAGTTCATTACATGGTAATGATGTCGACGGTAGGGTATATTACAAAGCCTGAATGCACTTGCGAGATGACTATTATTGTGTATATTCTGGCGAAATCTATACAGCTAAGCTAGGGTTAAAGTGTGTTGTGGGTGATGGGCTAGCAACCTATCACTGCGATATCACATTTAGTTAATATTTTATAACTACATTTATGCTAGTCGCACTGGAAGATGAGTTTCATGTGCTCTGCCTAGCTCTATTGGGAATGAAGGCTTGAATGTATGTATCTATACAGCAGGAATTAATTTGGAAGTCATATTAGCCACCATTTTGAATATCTTACTTCCGATCGGGATTTCGTCTGGGCCAATTCAAATTCGTCAGGGCAAAGGGAAAAACGCCTGCGACGCACCATCACGCTTATCACCCCTTGTATGTCCTTCCCAGGTCCCAAACTTCACACCAAATTTCATTTCAATGGGTTTAGCGGTTTAACTGTTAAAATTTTCATTTTTGGTACAAGCTTTTATTACCGACTGTACTTTTCTGTATACCATCATCAACTGCTCAATGAGAAGATTCTAACGAGCCCAAACTCTAAGGGCTATGTGGTTTTATTACGGAGTTCCTATGGATACAGATATCCATCATCAGATCAGCTCGATGGTACCATAATATTGAATTGTCATCCAAACTATACTTATACCCAAAATTTCAGCTCAATCGGTCACCGGGAAGTGGGTCAAATTTAACTTGCAAGATTTGACGGACAACTTACATACTTTAATACTTACATACGAACAAGTCAAGTTAATATAAAGCTTGTAAAAAGGAATAGACAGTTATAATATTAGTATGGACAGCTATTGATGTAAACTTACCTAAATCAAATTCATTCGTCAACACTCCATCCACCTCCTCCTCCAAGTCATTCTCAATCTCCAGCTTAATCTTACTGTCAATATCGTGATCAGTTTCAAACTGTTTCCTAAACTGCTCCAGCCTATGCCAATTCTTACTTAATTGGAAGTAATTATCACCAACCCTGCCTATGAGGCAGCTTGAATCCACAACTTTACTTTTAATGATCATATTGCTTAGCAACTTCTGACATTTGCTAGCTAAATCTATGTATTTTAAGGAGAATCCGTATTGTTCGTTTGCGTAGCTATATTCTGCTAAAGTAGCGTAGGCAAGGCATATCTTCTCATAGAGTAAAGTTTTTATATGCATTTTCCATGCAAAATTGTCGTCTCGGTTAGGTTCGTTCCACGAAGGCAATTTCTTCTGTTCTTTTCTGACTAAAATAGCGTTTTTGTCTATGTTACTGATGGCTTCTATTAAATAATCTTGTTTGGCTTTCTTCTCTCTGTTTTTTCGTCTCCGGCTTCTGGAGTTGTGTTCTTTGGGGTCGAGTTTGTCGATTTGTTTTATGGGTTCGTAGTTCATCGAGATTGGCTCGTACGGGTTCGCCATTTTGGGATGCTGCTCTTCTAGTAAGATTTGTTCCTTTAAACGTTCTCTCTCTTCTTCCTGTTGAATAAAATAGAGATGATAAGAATAGACTCTTTAGCCTACAATAAAAATAACATTGAAATTTGAATCAACTTATGGAAGAAATAGAATTTCCTTGGCAAAAAAGGTCGTTGCAAGTCTACTTCAACACAGTACCAATTGAATATCATTTAAATTTCTTTGAGTAAATAAGTCACCTCAATGGGCCTTACTCCAATAACACTCGAATAAATGTCGTCATTAAAATCGCGTTGTTATCAAAAATTAATATTTTCATAGACTATTAAGCGAAAACTGGAAATTTCAGATATGTTGAGCAACTAACAATAAGTGAGAAAGTTTTTTCGTCGTTTAGTTTTTCCAACAGATTACCGTTTTTTTTTAGGTTCCCGTGATATCCCAATTTTCCGACGCAGGTCCATATTTTTTTAATCCAAAAAAATTTTTTTTTTTCGTATCAGATCATGAGGGATATAATTTAGCACAATAATAGCGAATAAAAGCCACTTCAAGCGAAAAAAACATAATATGAAAATCGAATGTAAACTTTCGTGAGACATGTTGAAATAATGCTAATAATTACACGGTTCAACTGACGTACTAAATGTCACTACGGGCGACATGTTTCGAACTCTTCGGGAGTTCTTCTTCAGGATGAGAGCGACACCGCCGCGAAAACACTCATCCTGAAGAACTCGAAACATGTCGCCCGCAGTGACATTTAATACGCGAGTTGAACCGTGTAATTGTTAGCATTATGATATAGAAACTTTGATTTCGATGTCTATGAGAGCCAATTTTCGGCCCATAGTGCAACGCCACGAAGGTATGTATAGCCTATGCGGGCAAAGACCAAATTTTTGGCCAGCTAACTCAATTAAATTTGAATGAAAGTTTTCTGACCAGAAAATTTGTGACACGAAAACTAACCATACAATTCTATGGTTAATTGTCGTGTCACAACGGAACTTAGTTCACATCTTCAGTTTCTATGGCTAACTATCGACTAACCAGGCTAAACCTACCATAACCATATTGAAACAATGTTTACCTTGCACTTGTCTAAGGTGACATTGTGCAATGCCAGCAGCCCTTTAAGCGCGTGCCTCAACGCGTGCCCGCAGCGGTTTGGGGGCTCCACGCCGAGACCTTTGTCTTCTGGGCCTTTGCCCTTATTCTCCTGTAACATGACATTTATGGGTTAAATATAGGGCGTTTTTGCCCAGGGATTGATCCAGATACATACGTTAGATAAATAAATACTTTAAATAGATAGAAAAGAAGAAAAATAGATAGAAAAGAAGAAGAAGAAGTTTTTTAAATTATTATTTATTACAAATTATTTTTACAAATTATTTTACAAATTATTTTTACAAATTATTTTACAAATTATTTTTACAAATTATTTTTACGAATTATTTTAATATTTTAGAAAGTGATTGTTATTTTATTATATTCTTTATACTTTAACTTTCTTACTAGTCAAATAAATTTAAACTTATTTTATATTTTAAATATTTGTTGTATTATAATAATTAACTGTAACGTTTGCTATGCCCTAACGGGGTCCTGTGCATTGCCTAGCTTTAAGTTGCATAGTGTCAATTGTACAAGGTTGCAAATAAATGAATTGAATTGAGAAAATATCCGTGAATCAAGAACAAATATTTGTGCTCATCACCAGTGATCGTAACTTTTGTAGCATTTATGGTGCAGCTTAACGTTGTTAACGGAATTGGTATAAAGAATTTCAATCCTAATGCTTAATGAGCGTTAATAACGTTAATATTAACCTTAATTAACAATTTTGATTGATATTGTCTATACCAATTCCGTTAACAAGACTACGCTGCACCAAAAATGCTACAAAAGTTACGATCACTGCTCATCACACAAATATATGCCCTTTCCGGGATTCGAACCCAGGACCTCTAGCTAATAATGATATAATGTTAGTAATGTCATTATTTCTAAGCATTGTGTTGCGCTTATCTTCGTCGAGGTCAATAAAGACGATTTCTTAATGCGTCATTGTGGAAATAGCGCCTTACTGACACACGCCGACTGTTTATACCGTGGTACAGCTAGCAGCAGCCAAGGTAGCCAAATATTTCGGTACACGTCTTTATTACTGTGAGAATAAGGGTGTGTTACGAAATATTTGGCTACTCTGGCTGCTACTAACTATATGACGCTGCACATGTTTGGGTCATTTTTTTTTCCTGTCTCTCCTTGTGCAGCCTAGCATGAGAGATAGAAAAAGAGCTACAGATATAAGAAACATAACTAAAGTAGAAGATGTCACGGCTAAAACTAAAACCCTTAAGTGGAGATGGTTAGGCCACATACTCAGAGAAAACAAAAACAAATAGGTAGACAAAAGACTTACGGCCGTATTCATAAACGTACTACAAGCCTGTTTTAACTAAAATGGCGTTAAAATTCGTTTGTCCCTATCTGTCACTTTGACATTTGTGTTCGTAGGAAAGGGACAGAGCACATTTTATTTAGCAGAGGCATTTTAAGTTTTATGAATAAGGGGGTTAAAGACTCCGCAGTAAGCTCGGGTGAATTTCACCTTCCCATACAAACGTAGTTACGCTCTCATTATAAAACTACGTGTTGGATTGTGACGAAACTTTGCATATACATTGACGTGAGGTATATCTATGTCTGTAATTAGTTTATATGGTCCAGTTTATAAAACAAACGAAATACAGCAAAAACAAGTTTAGTATGAAAAACTTAAATTCGCTGTATTTTTTTTACTATGGTATCTGAAGCTACATAAACTAATCACAGACATAGATATACCTCATATGCCAAGTTTCGTTACAATGGAACACGTAGTTTTAAAATGAGAGCGTAACTACGTTTGTATGGAGAATCGAGCTTACTGAGCGGACTCTTAACAAATTGGACCCCCAGATTCCAAAGAAAAAGAAAAAGAGGAAGACAAAGAAAGTCTGATGACATTAAAAAGTAGCGGGCCCTTTATGATACCGCACAGCTATGAATAGAGAAGAGTGTGTGTGTGTGAGCGTGATGTTGGAGGCCTTTGTGTCACAAAGACACGCCCGCACTTCATAAATAAAGGCTAAAAATCTTACCTGGCTAAACAAGACAAACTCAAACTCAAAATTCAAACTCAAAATGATCATTATTCAAGTAGGCCTAGTAGCAAGCACTTCCAAATCATCAGCTATGTTTTTCGACACTTAGTTGAAACGGGGCTGTAAGTACATTACGTACAAAATAGGGGAGGGGGGATCTAACCATTGGATGACAGTAGTCATTTTATTAGGCGGGGGCCCCTCAAGGAATTAACAGTATGATGATATGGAAGGGGTAAAAAAACCGACGAACAAGTCAAGATCGGTGAGCAAGGTCGCCAGAGCTCCAGAGGATGCGTTGTGTTGAGAGCGAGGGAGTTCGTTCCTTCAGCGGTCAACACGGCGATTCCTCAAACATATCAAGGGTCGGCAACGCCCACGCTTACCCCTTTGGAGTTGCATGCGTCTATAGGCTGCGGTGTCCGCTTACCCTCATGCGGGCCGTACGCTTGTTTGCCACCGTCGTTGTATAAAAAAAATAACAACGATACGTAATATATGGACAAGCCCAGAGGCATGATTGTCTTGATCCATAAACATCAATAATGAGAAAATTCAACTTACCTCCTCCTGTATTATCCTTGCAATCATTAGTCAATAGAGAGTACATCTAAATGTCTGTCTAATTAGACCAGCGGGGCCAGCGAGTCGAGAAAGATCTACCCTCCTCATTCTAGATTGCACGGTGCGAGTGAGAAAGGAGACGCTCAGTCGCGCGCGATGCGACATGTCAGCAAGTTGTGCTAGACGTACAGCTAGACAGTGCTGGCTTACCATGAGGCAGCTTGACCCTCAACTTACCTCCTCTTTGCCCTTAATCTTGTCCCCAATATCCCTCAACGCCAACCCCCTCATCTGCAGCGCCAGCGATTTCTCTTCCTTCTCACCATCGCCATCTCCACCTTCACTGTCACCACTTTTAACTTTGTCGTCGTCTTCACTAACTTTAATATCACTTTTATCACTTTTGTCACCACTGTCGCCACTGTCCTTTCTGTCAATGTCTTCCGTGACGTCGTCAGTGTCTTCGTCTTTGAGTGTTTCTGTCTCATCTTTGACGCTTTCCGCGTCTCGCTCTGACGTGACTTCGGTTGGTTCGAAGTCGGGGTCCTCGTTTTCGGAATCTGAGTTGTCGTCTATAAATCAAAATACTGAATGAATTACAACTAATCCTATGTAGGTTCTTTTTTCGTTTTGTTATTTTAATATTATGTTTGTATTTCATAAGTAAATAAGTAATAAACACTGATCCTGAGCTTCTGTACATATGTATTTATGTTTTCCAAATACTATCTGGAATATATTGCATAAAAGTGTCAGAAGTTCCTTTGAACACCGAGGAACGGAAGAAAAAAAGATTGTTTTAATGGATAAGCTGTGAATTTTGTTAAGTCCGCAGTAAGCTCGATTCTCCATACAGACGTAGATACGCTGATTGTAACGAAACTTTGCATGTACAATGACATGAGGTATATCTATGTCTGTAATTAGTTTATGTTATTTATGTAGCTTCAGATACCGTATTAAAAAAAATACAGCGAACTTAAGTTTTTCATACAAAACTTATCTTTGCTGTATTTCGTTTGTTTCATAAACTGGAACCACATAAACTAATTACAGACATAGATGTACCTCATGTCATTGTATATTCAAAGTTTCGTCACAATCCAACTCGTAGTTTTAAAATGAGAGCGTAACTACGTTTGTATGGGAAGGTGAAATTCGGCCGAGCTTACTGCGGACTCTTAAGTCATAAGCAAAAAATGTTTTATCTACTCATTGTCTGCAATATTCAACAGTGAAATTCAGCTAAATGTAAGATGCACCAACAATTAAACAAACCTTTAAAATCCGGGCAAGCAGGATTAGTAGTAGCCGGCACGTACAAGTCCGCGAGCATATAGTGCGAAGACGCGACTATCTGTGGATACCTCTCAACTTTCAGCAGATTTATCGCCTGCTCCAACAGCTGACGGACATGTTTAGACCTGTTCGTCAGCCTCATGTTCCTAGCCACCCTGTATAACAACATGGCGACCGGCGTCGTGAACGGATTGTCCAGGCTATCAGGACATAGCGACGTCAGATCATACAACTTAACTACGTCATCGTGAGGACCTTTGAACAGCCAGTACGTATGACCCGCTTTCGTCGCATTGTACTTTAAAAAGGACAGGATGTTCTGAGCTACATTCCGAACGACCTTCGGCGAGAATTTGGAGTTCTCCATAGTTGGCAAGTCTTCTGTCTTCATCGGCTCATATTTCTGCACGATTCCGTCCAAATGGTAGCACATCAGGACTTCAGGGACGTTGCACATTAAGTTGTCCAGCCAGTAATCTATTCCAGTCAACACGTTGATGGGTTCCCTCGCGTCCCTGAGCCTTAGGGATACGCAGGGGCGGTCTTTGTCTCCGAATATGGGCAGATCGCTGCCTATGAGCATTTGTATGTCTTCGAAGGTCCACAGCACGTTTCTGTTGTAGAGGTGCTCGTTCGGTGGTTCAGACCTGGTTTCCGGTTCGGGTAAATATGGACCTTGAAATTGAAGGGGTAAGGTTGATATTGGTTTGCTCTAAGATTAACAAGATAAGGAGACTGTTAGACCAGGGGTCGGCAACCGGCGGCCCGCCGGTCCCTCACTTGCGGCCCGCGAGCCTCCCTAGCTGTCAGAATTCTGAAATTGCCTGTTAAAGTAAAAAAATATGAAGAAGTGCGGCCCGCGTCAATTTCGTTAGTGACTATAAGGCCCTTGGTTACTAAAAGGTTGCCGACCCCTGTGTTGGACGATAATACATTTAATGGACTATTATTAATATTCTTGACTTGAAAAATAATACATTTTATTTATGAATGAAGTTCTGGTTCTGTGAGAGACTATAGAATAATCTTGTGCATAGCAAGGCATGCAGATTTATTTTTATAAATATGTCTAAAGACTAAAGATAGGGTCGTCAGCGGGCCGACGGCGACAAATGTAGCCCGCTAGGCATATTGATAAAAAAACCGGTCAAATGCGAGTCGAACTCGCGCACGAAGGGTTCCGTACCATTACCTATAAAAACGGCAAAAAAATCACGTCTGTTGTATGGGAGCCCCCTTAAATATTTATTTAATTCAATTTTTTTGTACTTGTTGTTATATGGCGGTGACAGAAATACATCATCTGTGAAAATTTCAACTGTCTAACTGTCACGGTTCATGAGATACAGCCTGGTAACAGACGGACAGACAGAGAGACTGACAGACAGATGGACGGACGGACAGGGGAGTCTTAGTAATAGGGTCCCGTTTTACCCTTTGGGTACAGAACTCTAAAATGAATACTGACATAATGGGCTGAGCGCGTTATTATAAAGGGTTGCCTTGGGCGCTCTGTCATACAACAATTTGAACCAAAGTGTCTAGAACATAGAGCTGAATTTACATTGTTCTAAAACCGAATAAAACAAAATAAATTGCCCGATACAATAAAATCCGAGAAAAAACACAACAAATTCATAAAAATATTGAGAGAATTCCTTATTAATAAAAGTTATTATACACTAAGAGAATACTTAGAAGAAACTATATATAAAATAAAATGGAAATTTAATTTTTTTATTTACCATTTTATACACAAATATAATACATAAAAACAAAGTTCCTATAAAAAAAAAGTATATGTATAAATAAATGTGCAATAAACAAATGTTGATATTTAAATGTAATGCTCTTTATAATTTGAAATATAATTTGAACATTGCACAGAATATAGAAAATATAAAAAGCAGAACTTTACATAAGTATGTAAGTCGTCTTCTCTTCACTCATTTTGCGGTGCCCAACAGGGTCCACAATTAAGTTTTATCCTCATCACTTAGCAACTAAAACTTAAGTTTACCTAAAACCTTGTAAACTAACATTGTGGAATGCAATAAATGATTGAGTATTGAGTATTAAAAAAAACCATTAAATGTGTTACGAAAGGTATCGATGGTACATCCTGTTGCACATTCGTCACGAGGATAAAAAAGGCAGGAAGCGCTCAAAACACTCGCATTTGGGTGTATGTGTGTCTGAAGGGTTAAACAGCACGTCTAGCACACGACGGCCGCGACATACTCTCGATTTCTATCGCACTATATCTCTTCTTCTAAGTGTTCTAATAAGAGAGAGACGGATAGTGCGAGAAAAATCGAGAGAGCTCGCGCACCGTCGCGTGCTAGCCGTGCAGGTGGTTTTACCTGGTATGGGCCCCCCGGGCGCCGGTCTTGTGGTCTCGGGCAGGGAACACACACTGTGTGACAGGAACTTGTGTGTCAACTGCAGTGCATTGTGTGCAGGGGGCGGTGCTAGGCTCATTCGCTCCTAAAATTATATGGAACACATCTTAGCGGCTACCTCACGATACGGCCCGGCTTATGGCCAGCGTCCATAAATAAAATTAAATAAAAATAAAAATCATTTAATTCGGATATCATAGACCCAAAGAGTGCCACAGTGACCGGTCCTGCGCCACCCGCATCCAGCGGACTCCCGCGACCTTTACCAGGTCACCAGTCCACCTTCCGGTACGTGGTCGCCCCTCGAGAACCTTTCCGCCCCAACGGCCATCGGTTCTACGTGCAACGGTTTTTTGGTGTGCTCCTTGGGGGAGGCCTATGTCCAGCAGTGGACGTCTTTCGGCTGATATGATGATGATGATGATAGACCCATAAGAATACAATACAATTGAATCAATATTGAATAGGATAAAATGAACATGTTTGACAATAAATGACCTACATACGCTATAAAACAACAGCTACAATGGCTGTGGTGACAGCTTATCAGGCGGGCGGCACGCATGTTTGCCACCGAGTATAAAATAAAAAGCAGATACCGGAGCCTACTGACGCTTGCGAATCCAGTCGAATAGCAACTTGTGGTGTTGACAGCTAGCACAGTCAGCGGCAAAAGTAGCTACGCGGGTCTAGTGCCCAAAATGACCTACACGGGCATTTTTAAAAATTCGTGTACCCAATTAGCGTGAGTTGTTAAATAAAAATTAAATCGGTGTCAGTTTTGTGACGACAATTAAGCATTCCAATTATGTGAAATTGAACTTGTTTCACATGTAAATAACGCGTATATGCATAGCATTTATAAGTTGAAAAGAAAAAGTTAATTTGTATACAAACTGTATACTTAATTGTCGTCACAAAACTGAGAGTGAGTTAATTTTTATTTAACAACTCACGCTAATTGGGTACACGAATTTTAAAAATGCCCACACACGACTCTAATTTCAAGGGGATACGGACTGTCTAGGTCATTTTGAGCGTGTTATTTTGCGTTGCTACTTCTACTGCTTACCATAATTCATAAAGTCTATGAAAATTAGCACATAATGGGGGTGTGGATTCGAAAATTATTATTACTTCAAAAGAAAGAAGGCAAAAAAATATGCCTAGTGACGAAAATCCCATTCAGATATATCAAAGAATTACGAAGCTACAACCGTTTTAATATTGCTTGTTAGAGAGAAAACGCAAACGGTGTGTGACGTCACGTTACAGGATGCTGCCGGGGGGCCGCGTCGCTGGCGGCGCCGCACGCGACGGGGCGCGGCACGTCGCCGTTGCCGTCTATAGTGAAGTCACAATCTACAAGCGTCATCGTTTCATATGAAGTTGCGTTTTGCAAAAAATGAACAGAACATACCCCTTCTTAAAACTTTGGACACTTATAACATCGTGATTATTTAACCTTTTGCGTTGATTTTTTCTCCATTTAACTACATTTTTAATCGTTTTTTCGAGAAAATATGACATTATTCATTATTTTATTTAGTGTCTACACCCCTATTGTAGCTCGCTAGTGTCATTACGCTGGTTACGCGACCACCTGAAGGAGAAAGTTTTTTTCTATTGAAGATAACATCAATTCTACAGACCCTATTGAGACAATTAGTTGTACATGCATTTTGTTCTAGAATATAAATCTACTAAAAAACCGAGAAAATATCCTTTCAGTTCACCAACTCAGCTAAGTGGTCGCCAACCGGCACATGAACCCTACTCCCCCAGTAGAGCTGCTCCAAATACGAGAGAGACGTCATTCCGCTGCCGCTGTGCTCTCTTTACAATTTACAACATACCTTCTCCGACATGGTCTTGAGAATGTTCTCGTAGAAGAAGTCCTTCAGCCACGACCACTCGGACTTCATCAGGTAGTCGTAAACGTCGAAATCGTCTAGTAGAAGTGTGTTTTCTACGCGGTGGACCATCATGCTTACCTGGAACAATGTGGTTAATTTCGGTTACCCTGTATAGTGGGTAAAATAAATGGTTACCCGGTATATACGGCTACCATGTATAATTGGTTACCATGTATATTTGGTTACTCTGTGTAATTGGTTACCCTGCATAATCGGTTACCGGGTAAAATTTGTTACGCTGTATAAATGCTTGTAGCTTATAAAGTTTGAACAGTTGAAGCACGATACAAAATAAACCTTACTTCTATAGATATTTAGTACATTTTCGTCATAGATATGTTGTTTGGCCTCAGCGATCGCCGACAGAGCAGCAACCACGGAACACAAACTCTATCTCTGTCGCACTTGCACATTCGAGCGACAGAGAGGGAGATATGCGAACTTCTATTTTAGTGGTAGTGGTACAAGCGATAAGTGACCTTGCACCTATATCAATAAGGTTCAAAACTCACGGTCCCGTTGGGTTGATATGGCAGCTTGAGAAGTTTCTTTATGCACTCGGCGCCCGAGATGACGTCCACTGCGCCTACGCAGTCGGGGAACATGTGAGCCATGCGGAAACTGGAAAAAGACACTTTATTACTATATGTGTAAAGTTCGTAATTCATTGAACAATTGTAGTCTGTAAAAATAATAAATTCAGTTCAGGAACATATGTACCATGTGGAAACTAGGAAAATAAACCTTAGTACTATAAACGTAAGATTCATGATTCGTTGAGCGATGGTAAGTATGCAAACAAAATAAATTAAGTTCAGGGACACGTGCACCATGTGGAAACTGGAAAAAAGACCTTTACAGTACATATGGTGCTACTTGCCCGCACTAGTGCGGAAAAGAGCACTTTTCGTGCATATGTCGAAACTTTAAAGAGCCATATGTACAGTAAAACGTTGTACGATACACGTGCGAATAGGTAATTCGCCACTCGTGTCGATTTAAAACACTCCCTTCGGTCGTGTTTTAATTTGTCACCACTCGTTGCGAATTTCCTATTTTTGGCACTTGTATCGTAAATAACTATTACAGTACATATGGTGCTACTTTCCCGCACTAGTGCGGAAAGAGCACTTTTCGTTCATATGTCGAAACTTTAAAGAGCCATATGTACAGTAAAACGTTGTACGACACACGTGCGAATAGGTAATTCGCAACTCGTGTCAATTTAAAACACTCCCTTCGGTCGTGTTTTAATTTATCACCACTCGTTGCGAATTTCCTATTTTTGGCACTTGTGTCGTAAATAACTATAGCGCTTAGACTTAAGGTTCATCAATTTCATCATTCGTTGAGCGATGGTAAAGTATGCATACAGAATAAATTAAGTTCCGGAACGAGTGCGCCATGTGGAAACTGGAAAAATACGCCTTACTGCTAATCCGTAAAGTTCATAATTAATTAAATTGGATGCTGTTCGGAGATAGTTATTTATTTCAAAACATATGCAAGTTTACAGAGCCCACCAAGACACCTGCACGTTTCACATCTGCTGTCTTATTATGGTTTGCCACACCGCATCAGACAATACTTTACCTGGACAATGGAGTGGTCCCCGTCAGTATCTGCTTGACCCCGTGCGAGTTGGCAGCCCAGTTGGACGGCGGCAGGTTCAAGTCTGCACTGCACTTCAGTCGAGCATAGCTCACCGGGCGAGGGAACACTGTGTACCTAACAGTTGTCTGCCGAGATATTTATGAACACAAATGTACAGCCCGTTACCTAGACAATGGAGTGGTCCCCGTCAGTGTCTGTTTGAGTCCATATGAGTCGATGGCAGCCCAGTTTGACGGCGGCAGGTTCAAGTATGCACTGCACTGCAGTCGAGCACAGCTTACCAGGCGAGGGAACACTGTGTACCTAACAGTTGTCTGCCGAGATATTTATGAACACAAATGTACAGCCCGTTACCTAGACAATGGAGTGGTCCCCGTCAGTGTCTGTTTGAGTCCATATGAGTCGATGGCAGCCCAGTTTGACGGCGGCAGGTTCAAGTATGCACTGCACTGCAGTCGAGCACAGCTTACCAGGCGAGGGAACACTGTGTACCTAACAGTTGTCTGCCGAGATATTTATGAACACAAATGTACAGCCCGTTACCTAGACAATGGAGTGGTCCCCGTCAGTGTCTGTTTGAGTCCATATGAGTCGATGGCAGCCCAGTTTGACGGCGGCAGGTTCAAGTCCGCACTGCACTGCAGTCGAGCACAGCTTACCAGGCGAGGGAACACTGTGTACCTAACAGTTGTCTGCCGAGATATTTATGAACACAAATGTACAGCCCGTTACCTAGACAATGGAGTGGTCCCCGTCAGTGTCTGTTTGAGTCCATATGAGTCGATGGCAGCCCAGTTTGACGGCGGCAGGTTCAAGTCCGCACTGCACTGCAGTCGAGCACAGCTTACCAGGCGAGGGAACACTGTGTACCTAACAGTTGTCTGCCGAGATATTTATGAACACAAATGTACAGCCCGTTACCTAGACAATGGAGTGGTCCCCGTCAGTGTCTGTTTGAGTCCATATGAGTCGATGGCAGCCCAGTTTGACGGCGGCAGGTTCAAGTCCGCACTGCACTGCAGTCGAGCACAGCTTACCAGGCGAGGGAACACTGTGTACCTAACAGTTGTCTGCCGAGATATTTATGAACACAAATGTACAGCCCGTTACCTAGACAATGGAGTGGTCCCCGTCAGTGTCTGTTTGAGTCCATATGAGTCGATGGCAGCCCAGTTTGACGGCGGCAGGTTCAAGTCCGCACTGCACTGCAGTCGAGCACAGCTTACCAGGCGAGGGAACACTGTGTACCTAACAGTTGTCTGCCGAGATATTTATGAACACAAATGTACAGCCCGTTACCTAGACAATGGAGTGGTCCCCGTCAGTGTCTGTTTGAGTCCATATGAGTCGATGGCAGCCCAGTTTGACGGCGCAGGTTCAAGTCCGCACTGCACTGCAGTCGAGCACAGCTTACCAGGCGAGGGAACACTGTGTACCTAACAGTTGTCTGCCGAGATATTTATGAACACAAATGTACAGCCCGTTACCTAGACAATGGAGTGGTCCCCGTCAGTGTCTGTTTGAGTCCATATGAGTCGATGGCAGCCCAGTTTGACGGCGGCAGGTTCAAGTCCGCACTGCACTGCAGTCGAGCACAGCTTACCAGGCGAGGGAACACTGTGTACCTAACAGTTGTCTGCCGAGATATTTATGAACACAAATGTACAGCCCGTTACCTAGACAATGGAGTGGTCCCCGTCAGTGTCTGTTTGAGTCCATATGAGTCGATGGCAGCCCAGTTTGACGGCGGCAGGTTCAAGTCCGCACTGCACTGCAGTCGAGCACAGCTTACCAGGCGAGGGAACACTGTGTACCTAACAGTTGTCTGCCGAGATATTTATGAACACAAATGTACAGCCCGTTACCTAGACAATGGAGTGGTCCCCGTCAGTGTCTGTTTGAGTCCATATGAGTCGATGGCAGCCCAGTTTGACGGCGGCAGGTTCAAGTCCGCACTGCACTGCAGTCGAGCACAGCTTACCAGGCGAGGGAACACTGTGTACCTAACAGTTGTCTGCCGAGATATTTATGAACACAAATGTACAGCCCGTTACCTAGACAATGGAGTGGTCCCCGTCAGTATCTGCTTGAGTCCATATGAGTCGATGGCAGCCCAGTTTGACGGCGGCAGGTTCAAGTCCGCACTGCACTGCAGTCGAGCACAGCTTACCAGGCGAGGGAACACTGTGTACCTAACAGTTGTCTGCCGAGATATTTATGAACACAAATGTACAGCCCGTTACCTAGACAATGGAGTGGTCCCCGTCAGTATCTGCTTGAGTCCATATGAGTCGATGGCAGCCCAGTTGGACGGAGGCAGGTTCAAGTCGGTATTGCACTGCAGTCGAGCATAGCTCACTGGTCGAGGGAAGGCTGTGTACTTGACCACGGCTGTTGATTTGATGCCGGGTGAAGGGCTGCGGTCCTGTCAATAGAGTAATAAGGTAGATCAGTGTTTTGAAACCTGTGGCTCGCGACCCCCTGAGGGGTCGAGAAAGCTTGAAGGGGGACGTGGCTACTTCAATTTTGTAAAATAAAACATGTCGGCATTTCATATCTGTAAAATGCAAAATATGAAATAAGAACAGCACCTCTGTGATGTTCTAGGGGGTTGCGAAATATTTTCTTACTACCTATATACAGTCGCCATCAGATATATCCGAACGGCCAAGGTGCTCACAAATATCTGAACATGTCTCTATTGTCCAGGCATTAGAGACGTGTTCAGATGATTGTAAGCACTTGAAAGGAATTATCTTTTCTACTTCGACAGAAGTAATGGGCAAAAATGTACATTTGGCGTAAGCTCGAATAGGGCTAAGATATATTGGGATCATCGTGACTGCGCTATATTACTGCAGAGAATTTGAAAAAAAAAACTGATCCATCATTAAAACTCATTTGTCATCTCTTTGTATATAACTATTCTATGCAAATAAAGAAGTTTGAAGTTTGAAGTTTGAAAAAATACATTGTCCCTTTTGGAAATAAAAGAGAGATTTATAAATTATTCAATGTCTAATTAATTTATGAATGGTTTGTGCTATGAAGATAACGATAATTTGTTAGTAACTAATGATGAAAAATTGAAGATTTTTAGGGAGCGAAACTATGGTGCCGATGACAGACGTATGACGTCAAACTACATACAGTGTTTTTATCAAGTTTATAGATACCTAATCTAATAACAACTTATTGGCCCCTTTAGTTTACTGATATTGAAACTTGAGTTGAGTTTTTATATGTACTGCATGACGTATAAAAACCTAAACTAACTGTCTTTGTCATGTTAAAAACAAGATTGTTGGAAACAACAACCGATTTGTGTTTAATTATGTTTTTATTTGTAAATTGTAAATATAACCGAAGTATTATTTTTTCGCTTGAGCGAAGTCGCTAGGCAGCCATATTTGCAGAAGTTTCCTTTTCTGATTGTAAAATGAAAAAATGTACTGCTGCTGATGTCAGCAAATTTTGCTAACAGCAAAAGCAAGCAATATTGAGAAACATTTTAAAACAAAAAGCACATTGAACGAGAAGGAGAGAAAATGACACAATATGATTTTAACATGGATATAACAAATTTTAGACAAAGGACTAAAAATAAATGAAATGTACCTGAGTAATTTAAAATTTGCAGACGACATAGTACTGCTCTCCGAAGACCCCAAAGAACTAGAATTAATGTTACAGTCACTAACAACTCAAAGCAAAAAAGTGGGACTACATGTAAATGAAGACAAAACCAAAGTTATGACAAACAGGCAGCCTATACAGATCATGCTAGATTCTTCACCACTAGAGTATGTCGAAGACTACATTTATTTAGGTCATTTAATTTCCTTCAAATCAAGCACTGAAAAAGAAGTTGAAAGAAGAATAAAACTCACATGGAGTAAGTATTGGTCCCTGAAGGAAATTATCTAAAGTAAAATGTCTATAAAATTGAAAACGAAAGCCATGAACATCTGCCTACTTCCATGTCTCACTTATGCATGCCAAACCTGGCCCCCAACCAAAAAAGTTGTCAAAACTCAAAGTATGTCAGAGAGGAATGGAGAGAAGTTATCTAGGACTGAAACTTAGAGATAGAGTAAGAAACATGTCAATCAGACAAGTAACCAAAGCCACAGACGCAGTAAAACAAACCCTACGACTCAAATGGAAGTGGGCAGGGCACACACAAAGAACAATGGACAAAAGGTGGACAAAGATCGTAACGGAATGGTACCCTATGGACAGCACACGAAGAAAAGGAAGACCACTCTCAAGATGGAGTGATGATATCAAAAAGACAGCGGGATGCTATTGGGGAAGAAAAGCTAGAGACAGGGAAACCTGGAAAGCTTTGGAGGAGGCTTTCACCGCTATAGGCGGTCCTTATACAGAAGAAGGGTAATTATTTGAAAAAACAGTGAAGTTAAATAGTGATTTACAAGTGAAATAAGAAAAAACAAACAATTTAAAAACTTTATAAACTATATGTTTACAAACTCTGTGTAAGGAAATAAAGCTTATCTTATCTTATCTTATCTTATAACAAATTTTATGATAACTTAAAAAATACCTTGGAAACAGGTACAAAATAAAAACTAAAAATACAGTAATATTATATTACCATTATTACATTATTAAGAATCATTGAGGTGCTAAAAGCTTGTGTTGACATGTATGCTAAAAGTGGCGCTGGAACATATGTTTCATGTGCTCTGCCTACCCCTTTTGGGAATAAAGGCGTGAATATATGTAATGTATGTATTGAGGTGCTGCAATGTTGTTTTAAAAAAACATCCTATATGTGACATTGTGTCATAATTCACCGGCACCATAGTTTCGCTCCCGGGTAATTATATAAGTAGTCCTGTTTAATAAAATAAACATGTTTTATTAGTCTTAGACTCTCATTATGGTTAAGAAAAATTATGGAGATATAGCAAATATGGATGTATCTTTAATCAGAAATAAACATAATCATATTTATTATATATTTACTATAGCTATAATTGTCCACATATAGCTAGTATTCCTAAAGTTCTAAAACATGTGTAGAAGATGTAACCGTTAAAGTTAAGACACTCAAATGGAGGTGGACAGGACATATGATCAGGGGTAAAGAGAAATGGAACAAGAGAATTGTATGGTGGTTCCTGAAAGATAGAAAAAGAAAACAAGGACCACCAAAAATGAGATGGGGAGATGAAATTGTCAAATTCGCAGGGAGACAATGGACCAGACTGGCGAGAGACAGGGAAAAATGGAAAGGGATGGAAGAGGCCTTTGCCAAACGGCATACAGACCAAACCGATGTTGTCTGAACCAGTAATATGTTAAGTTAAGTTATTTAATTCGATAAGTTGTGTACAATAATTCTAAACTCTTTAAACTGTAAAATTGTCTGAATAAAAGGCTTATATTATTATAAAATTATATTATATAGCTAGTATTCCAAAATATTTTTACACATCCCTAAGAACTTGACAGCTACCAATTTGCACCTCCGATAGTGGGGTCTATTTATGTCCTTACAACTACATGAATATGGTAGAATTATTTGGATTCCTCCCGGGCACCTAGTTTTAGAACATTTATTGCAATATTATTTAATCCAGGTTTAGTATTCATGTAAAATTCGGAAATTTAATCAAAATTATAATAAAGTGGTTAGGTACAGAATCTACTACTTGAACTTGCCTTGGATAGAATGTTCTAGGTTCGTATTTATTTAAGACCAATTCAGTCCTTGAGTATTAGACAGAGCTTCACTTAGTAGTAGTTCTTAGGATGGCTTATCATAATATAATAAACACATTGATTGTTTATTTCAGATAGATAGACAAAAACAACATGGAAATAATTCGGTACTTTTTACCTTTGTACTTTTGTATTCTTGTTCATTTTCGTCCTCCATTTTCAGCGATTAAAATAGCCGGCACACCAATATAATATAACGCGATCTTTCTGCTTAGAAACAAACGATAAGTATTGAAATTTATGTTTTTCTCGTTTTACAACCCGTTTGCCAATTATTCAATTCTCACTCGCATTCATCTTGAGGCCACATTTTGTCTCTTACATAAGAAGGTAGTTAGACAAAGATAGCGTAAGGATAGTAACAAAAAGGGTCGAGAAAGAAAATGTGACAACACATGGTATCTAGAAACAGAACTTTGTCGAGTGACAGTTGACGTGCATGACAGCTGATAGTTCAAGAGATAGTCGACATATATTATTACACTCTTATTTATGGTCGATATAAGTATCCTATCCGTATAAATTATTACAGAATAAACCAGCGTATTATTTAATTTAAACTAGTTTCACCTTACATTTAAAAATACTAGTAGATACTTATTTATTTAGATATTTTAATAAAACAGCTTATTTTTCGGGGGGTCAAGTTTAAGGAGACAGGAATTTCAACTCATATCCGCATAGAACGAATAGTGGCTTTATTCTCTTTAATAGATGTGTTAAAAAGTAACTATATACGGACTTACGTATTTTATTGCCATAATTCATAAAGTAAGCACATCAGAAATAAATTGAATTACCTAATATCATAAAGTAAATATTTTATTTATGCTAATATTAATTGTTATCACCTAGGGTTCTAGTCGAACGCTATCTTTTAACGGAAAGTTTGACATTCATTTGAAATACATTTGCATCTCTCGCTCGCTCGAGTCGCTATGCTCATATTTAGTTTCGATCCATGAACGTAAATAATAATTTAAAAACACGGTTTCCAATGCAGTGTATATTAAACTAACATGGAATAATAGTGCTAGTGACTAGAAAGTCTCAACATGGCTATTTCTGCGCAACGGGACCTCGTAAGCTCGATGAAAATAGAAACATTTTTGAATGTTTCCATTATAAGCAAACTGCATCCTTTGCCTTCTGATTTGAGGCAATTATTCACCAAAGATGCTTTGGAGAAACTTACACAGAATGTGTTCAATCCTCTTTCATATTATTTAGTCTCCATTGTGGACCCGGGAAAAGCTTCAGCGCTTTCTTGGCCATTGTATGACACGAAGACTGAAAGAGCTTATAGAAATGAACTTTCAAGTTTCATAGCAGACTACAGTGGTAAGGGACTGCTGTCTCCCGTAATGTCGTCGTATCTGGTTAACCCAGCGTGTTATAAAGTGACCCTGTTTATGTTTCAACTATCCCAATTGGCTGTTCAGTGTACACTCAAGTCTGTCATGAAGAGAGACCAGCAGAAAAAACTGTACACGGAAATTACAGAAAAGTACAAATCTCAAAATGAAGGGTTAGTGGAAGAAATTGAGAAAGAAAATAAAGTGGTATATCTAAAGTTATCAAATTACATAGAAAAGAGGAAAAAATATGAGAAAATAGCAGAGTTGTTCAGAAATGGTGTTACTTCGATGGAGGGTAAACTGTCTAAGTTAAAACCTAAGGAAAAAATTGTGAAATTAGTGGATAGCTTTGAAATGGATAATACAATAGATGAGGCAACAAAAATCAGTATACTTGGAATAAAAAAATTCAATAAACCTGCTCAGTATTTCAACCAATGGCTGGAAGATATTGACTCTGATCTAGATGGCTTGGAAAAAGAATGGAACTGCAAAATGTCACCCGTAGTTAATTCTGCATCGAAAACAATGGAACTAACAAAAGAATTAATAGAACGGCAAACTGGAGAAGCAGATAAAAACTCTTTCATAGTAGAACACAACCCTAATGACGAAATTTGTACGAAAGCTTTATACGAAAAAGTCAATAGTCAGCAGAAATATATACTCAAAAATATAGTGAAAAACAATAGGTTAAGTTTCCCTAATCTTATTCGGGGTTACATAGTGGCAGTGAGTTACGTTTTGAAAGACAAACAGGTAGGAGATGAGATATATCGGTTTAATGAGTATCTGCAGCACAGCAACAAGAGTTATTCTGAAATGGTTGAAGCGATGAAAGCTTTGACGGACAGATTGAGCAATGCTGAAAGTCGATTGGAGGTAAGTGTATATTTGATTTTAAATTTGTTGTTGTATAAGGTTTATGAAACTATTTTTGTCCAATCTCTTTTTTGCTAAGTAGTAAAGTGAGTATTAATCCAAAATTATTATTTATTTATTACAAACTAGCTTCCGCCCGCGACTTCGTCTGCGTGGGTCCAGGCTATAAACTATCCTTGCGCAAAATTTCATCTAAATTGGTTGAGCTGTTTAAGAGTGATTGAGTAACAAACATCTAAACACCCAAACTTTTGCATTTATAATATAGGAATTACAGTGTTATACCAAACTACCGAAAAACTAAACTATTATATAAACAAGATAAGTCTGGGAAGGACTAGTGATGTGCCGTTACCGTAAATTACGAGAACGGAGAGAATTTTGAGGTAACGTTCTCGGTAATGTTCTCCGTAACGGTAATTATCGAGAAAGTATTCAGTTTTTATTTTTTTCAAGTTTTTTAATCGTGATTCTATTACAATTAGTAATGAAAATCTACACACAAAAAAACTAAATAGTCATACTAAAGGAACTCGTATATTTCCAAAATTACCGTAAATTACCGGCGTAAATTACCGAGCATGTTCTCGGAGAACGTTCTCTGGTATTATTTCCGTTAGGAATCTCCATATTTTCATTGAAACGGTTACGATGTAAATGCTTGAATGAAAAAAAAGCTTTTTAATTGGTAGATTTAAAATATATTATTACTGCAAGAATAATAATACACAGTTAAGTAGATTTGTAAATAGGTTTATTTTTTAATATATATTTATAAGGGTAGGTAATTTAAAACATACATATAATTAACAAATGCAATAATCATCTTAAAAAGTATAAAATTTTATGTGATTGCTGCTAATTATCATAACATTTTTTATTTAATAATGTTAGGATAGTTTGCAGATATGTATTGAACATTCAAAATCACGAAATAACTAGAAATATAATTATTTTCTGAAACAAGTTTAAAGCTTGTCTTCACATCGGTTTTTTTTATATCCTACTAATATTATAAATTTATAAATCCGAAAGTTTAGAAGTTTGGATGTTTGTTACTCAATGAATCGATTTGAATGAAATTTTGCACGAAGATAGTTTATAGCCTGGATTAAAATATAGGATAGGTTTTATCCCGAGTTCACGCAGACGAAGTCGCGGGCGGAAGCTAGTGTTGTTATATAATTCTGTAATTTTGGCAGATCTTAACCAAATGTTGAGCGAAACGAATAACATTTTTGGAGGTATACACATGAATTCGAAACAAGCAATGGTATTTGATTCGTTCATTTTCGATAGTTTCTCTAAAATATTCTAAACTTTACATTTTGGTCTCATTGTTCTACTGTCAGTAACACTCTTTTATTCACAACACAATTCACAAACTCACAATAGGTCACTTCAAGATGAACTAAACTGTAGCATGTAGCCGGTGCTATGGGCATACTTTCCCTACCACCGGCTAACTGATAAGGGTAAGGGCCAATCAGGAACCATTACAATTCAGGTATTCTGGGACCCAGGTTCCAATTTGTTGGCATAGCGTACTTAGATATTGCCCATTTAGTCATAATGGGTTCCTTAAGTACCTGCTAGAATACAATGCGACCCTAACTGATAAGCCTTTATCTATTTGCAAAATAACGCTCAAACCTTAAATGAACACGAATTATAATAAAATATCTTAAAAACTCACGCGCTGGTAGCCATTTTCAAAGTCAACTTAATCTCACCAAAATTACTCGCGGAGAACTTTACCGAGAATTCTCGGTAATTTACGGAAATTTTACGCAATGAGAATTACCGTAAGGGCGTAATTTCTCGGCGGCACATCACTAGGAAGGACTCTTGCATCACAAATTTCACAGACAGCTACTAGGTTCCGTATCATCACAAAACCTACATATTACATATTGGACATACATGGCACACAGCTACCCATCCTATACAATGAAAAACGTTTTCACGAATGCATATACTTATTAAGACTTCAGTACATAAATACACCTATTTGGATGCTATTGATTATGGTTACAAACTCACATTTAAATTAAAATATTCTGCCTCCCTGACACCTTTTTTTTCCTTTCCAGCCATCACCACTTTCATTCAACCAGTCGATATCAATAAAGGACCTCACGGAAATACCGCAACTACCAGACCTCTCCGATCTTTCCATGAAGAGAGACATCCAAACATACTTTGACTTCACACCACTCGGAGCAAATAGACATCAGTTCAATTTACGAAGAACTAACACAACATCCTTCGTGAAACCACAAAATAGATCCTTAATTTACCAAGCTCCTAGAGATGACTTTCTGAAGAATTTCATATCGGGCCCTTATGACAAGGGTTCAACGTCAACAGTGCATAACTTGTCCATTATTTCCCAACTACATGGGAGAAGCAACGAGACTATTGCCGACTGTGCCTCTGGCTTTACGAAGCAGCAAATACAAAGATTACTATCAACCAACAAGAAATCCAGTAGTACCAAAAAGCACAAGTTCAAACTAGATAGACCAAGCATGGTTATCAAAAAAGGTGGTTTGTTCAATGTTTCAAACAGTTTTAAAGCTGCATTCAATGTTTCAAACACTTCAAGCGAAAACGGGCTGTTTCGATGTCATTCATCACCAAACCTTTTAGAGAACAAATGCATTAAAAGGGCGAGAAAGCTTTCGATCATGCAGGAAGGCAGTCCGTCTCTTGTCGAAGTTTCTGGTATCATGGCTTTACAGAAAGACACACCAGAGCATGAACATAAAGAAAGTATCATGGGTTTTGAAAAACATACACCAGATGCACATATACAAATGCCACTTTTGATAGAGTCTCCAAGCTTTCTTACACCAACTATAGTAATAACGCCAGCAAAACCAAAAATCATTGACCATTTGAGCAAAGACATTGGCAATAACAGTTTTGAGTCTGGTATAGCGTCAATGTGTTCAAAAAAATCTATTGATGATGCTATTGAAACACCCAAAAGCAAAATACCCGTACCAATAAAACAGACGAGCTCTATTGAGAAAATAATAAACAGATTTAAAAAGGTAAAAGCCAATGTAATAGCCCAAGAAGCAAAAGACATCGAAATAAAAACGATAGTTGAAGAAAAGGAAAACTTCAATGCGGTAAACGTAGACGTGTTGACAGCGAATAAGGTCTTATTGCCAGACTTATTAAGTCCAAGTTGCAGTGTGCTTTCGATGAAAGGCAGTGATTTCTTTGAGCAAATTTGTGATGATGTTGAGACGACTGAAAGGAGACCCAGGGAGAGTCTAGGGGCAGCATTGGGTGTTGATAATACATTTTTAGACCAATTCAATCTAATAGACTGATCTTTATGTTATATAGACTATATGTTAATCTTTAATGAACTTAACTGATCTACTTTAATGGTGTAGCTACATAGTGAAAGAAAAAACGAATGCAGGCCAGGCGAAATTGAGTCTTAAGGTCCGGCCACGACATAGCGCGCCGGCGGTAGCGGCAGCGTTTTTCAAATCCATTGCGCGTGATCCCAACTAACCACAGTGCGTTGCGCGCCTCGACCGCGCAATGAACGGATAAAACGCTTGCCGCGGCGCAATTCACGCAATGTCGTGGCTCAGCCGTTATATCAATGTCTTAAAGCTTTTTAGCCGAAACTTTACCAAATTAAAAAAAAATGCGAGTTCAAGCGTTGTTCTCGCTGTACAGAGCAAAGAAATTATTAAGAGTCCGCAGTAAGCTGTGCCGAATTTCACCTTCCCATACAAACGGAGTTTCGTTCTCATTTTAAAACTATGTGTTGGATTGTGAATTAACTTTTGCGTATACAATGACTTGGCATTACAGACATAGATATACATCTATGTCTGTAATTAGTTTGTATGGTAAAACCAACGAAATACAGCAAAAACAAGTTTTGTATGAAAAACTTAAATTCGCTGTATTTTTTTACTATGGTATCTGAAGCTACATAAACTAATGACAGACCTGGATATACCTCATATCATTGTACATGCAAAGTTTCGTTACAATCCAACACGTAGTTTTAAAATGAGAGCGTAACTACCTTTGTATGGAGAAGCGAGCTTACTGCGGACTCTTAAAACAAATGCAAAAAGGTGACCATAACATGTGCATTTAATAATACACTACACATAGGGTTAAGAGTTTTTCTCGCTTTACTTTTTTATGCAATATGGGTAATTCCTTGCAGTTGCCATGAGACGAAATAAAAATGATACGTTACTATTACTACCCACGTTAAAGAAAATCTTGTGCTTTGAAAATGTCATTGTCAATGGTCATTTGTCAATCTAGTAAACATTCGTCAAAGTAGTGAAAGTAAGGACTATACCGGTATGCTTTTCTTACAAAAATTCCGGTTTTAAATTTCGGTAACATACTTGTTTTTTTATGTTTTTGTTGCTTATTGATTCACTACACTACTGTTTCAGTATCTTTTATTACATAAATATGTACAATTATGGAATAACTAAAAAATGTCGCGAATAGAGGAGACTATTTAGTTTTTTCTGACCGGTATAAGGCTCGACTGCTGTCTACTCTTTGGTTTATGTGTTACAGATAATGTTCATGAATTATCATATGTCCTACATTGTAAGTTAGTCTTACATACTGTATCAAGACTGTATCTATATAATAATGTATAATTTTTAACGCATTTACTTTAATTATGATGCTTGTAAAGCTGCGTACGAATTTGAGCGGCTCAGCCTGAGGCATGCTCGCCCCGCGCGGCGAGCTGCTCGCGAGCCAATTTGGTGCACACGAACATGCGCGGGCGAGGCAGCACGAGCCGACTTTGTACGTCGTTCAAAATGGCGTTGGACACGATGACAGCCGCGGCTGCGTTTATCATATTTCACCGAATTGTATTCATAAATTTACGAACAAACTCGATTACACATGCACGGCTCATCCACTTGCATACGCGCCTGGCCCACATACAAGTCGGAACGTGTCGCTCTCCCCGCGGCACGCTCGGCTACACGTCCCAATGACGCTCGGCACGCACACTGAGGCGCCTTTGAGAACCGTCACAAGACCGCCTCCGGCCAGCTCGCCGCGCGCCGCTCGCGGGCTGCTCGCGCACAGCGCGTGAGCGCGTACGAATTTGAGCGAAATAGGTGAGCCGTGCGTGCCTCAACCCGTGGCTGCTCTGATTCGTACGCAGCTTAACATTGCAAAATGCAGGATAGCATATTTACTGGATACATAATCATAGTTTAAGGTACAATGAGTTCTTCAATTTCTGTAATTATACAAGGTGCTCAAGATCAAACCAAATCATTTTATCAGCGTATCCATTGTTACCTCTCTATCGGGCGTCAACTCATCACACACTGCCTTCCTATTCATATCGTCTCTCACGCAGTCCATCCACTTTTTTCTTGATCTACCTCTTTTACAACCCTCCACATTCATACTTAAGAGTCCGCAGTAAGCTCGGCCGAATTTCACCTTCCCATACAAACGTAGTTACGCTCTCATTTTAAAACTACGTGTTGGATTGTGACGAAACTTTGCATATACATTGACATGCGGTATATCTATGTCTGTTATTAGTTTATATGGTTCCAGTTTATAAAACAAACGAAATGCAGCAAAAAAGTTTTTATGAAAAATTTAAATTCGCTGTATTTTTTTAATATGGTATTTAAAGCTACATTAACTAATTACAGACATGGATATACCTCATGTCATTGTATATGGAAAGTTTCGTTACAGTCCAACAAGTAGTTTTAAAATGAGAGCGTAACTACGTTTGTATGGAGAATCGAACTTACTGCGGTGCGTGTGCGGGGCGGGTCTAGTAAGCTGTGACCTTTAATGCCCTTCTAGTAACATGACCATCATCCCTCCGCAAAACATGTCTATACCACCAGGCGATTTGCTCTCAGCTTTTCAGTTATGGGTGCTACTTTCAGGCTTCCCCTTATATACTCATTCCTTATTCGATCCATTCTCGTCACGCCACACGCCACACATCCATCTCAACATTCTCATCTCCGTTACATGCAATCTCGTTTCATCCGCCATGTTTGCCACCCAACATTCCGCTCCATACATGACGACAGGTCTTATAATGGTCTTGTAAATTTTGCCCTTCAGTCGAAGGGGCATTCGGCCGTTAATGATTGTTCCCTTAACCTGTCGCCATTTCAACCATCCTGCGCTGATCCTGTCAAAATAGGAGGTGGGGGGGAGGTCTGACCATGGTATGACGGTAGTCATTTTAGTACGCGGGGAGAGTATTCAAGGAATTAACAAGATGATGATATCCTCCTATCTTCCATTATTCGACAAAAACGATGAAGTAATATATGAACAAGAAATCGTATGGAGTAGAAATTATATGTTGTGTAGGTCCAGTTACCTATAAGTTTTTGCATACATAACTCATTTTTGCTTGTCCATTTAAATATGCCATAGGCACTGGTCCCACCGCCGGCTAGTAAGCTAGAAAAGTTGGGCGAGTAACGGTTCATTGCGTGCTGACCAGGCACAGTGTGATCAATCGACCTTTACAGATCCGCAATGTAATGCTACTCGCCCAACTTTTCTAGCTTACTAGCCCGCGGTGGGACCAGTGCCTTAGGAGGAGTTGGCAGAGATCACGGATCTCCATTTGCGTTTCTTAGTGTTATCTTTTTTTTATCAAAACGGATCATATCATACAACGCTGCCCCCTGCACTCATACTCGGGGCGTCCAGAAGATCTGCATAAGTTTACACCTGACGCTGCCACGTGGCTCGGGACCCTGAATGTGGACTTATTTTTATTGCATGAAACGTTTATATTACACGCCACACGATTAAATAAATAAGTATTTTTTTATTAGAAGAGACGAGATAAAAATACATATAAAAAAAAAAACTGGAAGTCAGCTTCCAGTAATTTTTATTTTTTATACATGGTCAGGGAACACACTGGTAACATTTATAACATTATTTGAATTCCTCCAGCACGGCTAGCACGCGACGGCGCGCGAGCTCTCTCGATTTTTCTCGCACTATCCGTCTCTCTCTTATTAGAACACTTAGAAGAAGAGGTATAGTGCGATAAAAATCGAGAGTATGTCGCGGCCGTCGTGTGCTAGACGTGCAGCACGGTTATCACAGGACTGCGCGCGCGCTGCGTCGAGGCGAGATAGACTAACCGTCTCTTTCAGTGTTCTGATAAGAAAGTCTATTTCGCCGCGAGACAGCTCGCGCGCCGTCTTGTGAGAAACGTGCCGAGCAGCTTGTGTAAGTACTCGAGTTTTGGTTCAAGGTTGAAATAGAATTGTAAAATAACCGGCAAAAAATAAAGTAACTACTTTTTACTAAAACGTTTATTGCAAAAATAAAACACCTTAATGTAAATAAAATGTTGTTTTAATAAATTAACTCTTTATTCGTATAAGCTTGGCGTAATTATACTGAATTACATGTAAAGTGTACCGAGGGGGTCAATTGAAACAATTCCTCTATTTCTTCCGGAGCGCGGAGTTACCAATATAATGTATTTTCTATATTTTTCCAAAAGTACACTTAGCAAAAAAAGCGGGCATAGGTACATTGTATTGAATTTCCAAACAATACCCGTTTTTTTAAGGTACAAACGACAACACTGTTAACTGACCATCCTGTGATTATTTAGAACCTTATTACAATGCACTTAAGGTGCACCGATGGTCAGTTAGCTGTGTTGTCGATAGTACAGTGAGAGGTAGCTAAGAACGGTTGACGTATCTCGAATTTTCTATAGATACACTGTATTCATGTAATGTATCTCGCATTGGATTCAATCCATATCAAAAGCTATTATATTTTATTCAGGTCTGAAAACAGTCCTTATATTAGCTAAGTCCTAAGGCTGATTTTCAATATCTATTTACTTCACCTCTAGTAAAGGGGCAATTACAGCCCGCTATGCGTGCGGAAAATCACAATTCCTGGCTAAGCGGATACGTATAAATGTATAATCAGCACGGGCGGTAGTAAAGAAAGCCTCAGATTGCATATCTATCGCTTTGCGCCATCGGCCCAGGCATCAAATACTTGCGGTGAAAGATATTTTCTTACAGCCCTTAAGGTTGAATAATGTACGTACTTTTACCACCCAAGGTGTGTAATATACCTACTATAGAGAAATCAGCACTTAGAATACAGGAGATATTAATATTTTGTAAGAAGTCAATAAAAGAAGACTAATTTACTCGTCGAATAGGTAACATACTACTTACACGTTTTACATAAAAGCTACCTAGTTGAGCCTATTACCTTTACTCCTATTTTGGCCAAATCTCAACACGAAGTTTGTTTTTTATGTTTTTAAATACTCATTTTAACAATAACGAATATGTTGCCTTCCAAAACACGGACACTTTTTTTCATTGACCTTTCAAATACCAGAGAAGTCAGCAAATGAAATGCCATGCCTTTGTTAGTTAAGGCCGTAGCGTAGGGAGACCAACTCCTGAGAAGATAATAAATATATAAACAAAAGTACCCACTGTCTTTTCGCTTTAGATCGTTGCAATGAACTCCAAAGTTTAAACCAATACCAACCGCGACAATATACCGCCATAATCGTCGAAGCAGTGACTGTTCTAATAGATCTCCCGAAATCGATTATGTTCAGTGTCAAGTCGCGGTGTCGTATCGGATTTATTAATGTATTTTACCCCCTAAATCCTCGGTTCATTTTCCTCAAGCTTCACCATCTTCTCGGACACCTCCCAAAGCTTCCTCGCCCTCTGCGGATCCGTAGCAGAAGCCGACAGCGCGCTCTCAGCGCAATCCGAGAAGTACTTGCCAGAGACCTTCTCAAGCTGCTCATCCACCGCCAACATTACCGACGTCTGGCAACCTTGGTAAGGAGTCTTGAAGAAGCACTTGTTGATAGCCCAAAGCCCCCAGCTGAGCGGAGCGGGGACAGACCTCCAGATCCCGCTGTCAATCATGCCTGGATGCAGGCAGTTGGCGGTCACTCCAGTCCCTTCTAAACGCCTCGCCAGCTCTCTTGTGAACAGGATGTTGGCTTCCTTTGAAGCGTAGTACAGATAGCCTGGCAGAGTTGTGGTGGGATTAGGGTTCTCAAGGTTAAATGTCGCTAGGCGGTACAGGGAAGAGGCTACAACAATTATCCTAGATGGAGCGCTTTTCTTCAGCAAATCTACGAGGAGATGTGTCAGCAAAAAAGGACCATAATGATTTGTCGCCATAGTCAGCTCTATGTCATCTTGGGACTTGTTCTTCTGGAAGGTTTCAGCGTAACCAGCGTTGTGGATGAGAACGTCTAGTTTCTCTACGTTCTTCTTGATGTCTTCAGCGAAGGCGCGGATGGATGAGAAGGAACTGAGGTCTAGTTTCTTGACTTCGACTTTGGAGTTCTTTGTGGCGTCGATGATATTCTCTGAAAAAAAAAGAATAGTTTTAGTTCGATGCAACTCAAAAATGTAAGTCGTTCATAGAAAGCGGTGTTGCACTGGCCATCAGATATTGGTCTATATTAGAAACACATTTGATATAATGTTGCCTAGACGTAAATAAATTAGGTTCATTAGGATAACCTGCCCATAAGGGCAAAGTATTAAGTTTGTTTCTATAGGTTATGGGCCCATTGGCTGCAAGAGTCCTATGGCCCGTTACTATTTTGCAACTCACCGGCAACACTGGTCATATGGCCGATCGTTATTGGTCGAGCACCTCATTGTTGCCAGTTACAGCATCATCATCATATAAATACCACTGGTTTCAAAAGACGCATGATGGGCTTATATATAAAGGAGGCGGTTCGCGCCGCGACAGAGACAGGAGACCGAGACAAGACAAAGACAAAGAAATCTCGCGTCTCTGTCTCGCTCGCGAACTGACGCTCGTACACTGCCTAACGTCAAGTGACGGTCGCGGCCTCCTGTCTCTGTCGCGGTGCGAACCGCCTCCTTTAGGGAACTCATAATTCTTGTTATATTAAATTTGTTTTCTGAGACCTGCATGTGATCCATGATGAATGTAACGGATAAAACTATATCCTATGGATCCTATGGATAAACCCTATCCTAACATAAGCCTTGTTGGGATTATAAAATACCTAAATCCTATGGAACAAGCCATTGTCTCCCTATTACTCCACTCATCCAGTCCTGTGCTAGTCTCACGGATTGTCTTTCATGTCGTCAACCCATCGAGGTGGAAAGGAAGCAATCACTGCATCGAAGCCTCACCTTTGACCTTTCCGCCGCCTCAACATTCCGGCACGCCATGATGACAGTGACGCCCCGCTTGGCTAGCTCTCGAGACCTATATCCAGTATGACACAGTCGCTGCTTCGGAAAACCTGGAAGACTCGCCTTTGACCTTCTCCGCCGCCTCAACATTCCGGCACGCCATGAAGACAGTGGGGCTCGGCTTCGCCAACTCCCGAGATCAAATCCAGTATGACACTGGCTACCCTGGCTACCAAACTATCCAGTTAGGTAGGTCCAACTTCGAGAAAGAGGTCAATCGTCGAATCCGACTCGGCTGGGCAGCGTTCGGGAAGCTACGGCACATCTTTTCGTCCAATATTCCGCAGTGTCTCAAGACGAGAGTCTTTGACCAGTGTGTGTTGCCAGTGATGACATATGGCACTGAAACGTGGTCGCTTACTATGGGCCTCATAAGAAGGCTCAAAGTCACCCAAAGGGCTATGGAGAGGGCTATGTTGGGAGTTTCTCTGCGTGATCGCATCAGAAATGAGGCTATCCGCAGCAGAACCAAGGTAACCGATATAGCCCTCCGAATCGCTAAACTTAAGTAGCAGTGGGCGGGGCACATAGCACGTAGAACCGGTGGCCGTTGGGTTGCAAAGGTTCTCGAGTGGCGACCACGAACCGGAAGGCGCGGCGCGGGTAGGCCCCCCGCAAGGTGGACTGATGACCTGGTAAAGGTTGCTGGAGTCCGCTGGATGCGGTTGGCGCAGGACCGGTCACTTTGGCACTCTTTGGGGGAGGCCTATGTCCAGCAGTGGACGTCTTTCGGCTGATATGATGATGATGACACTGGCACTTCATCGGGAAACCTTGAAGCCTCACCTTTGACCTTCTCCGCTGCCTCAACATTCCGGCACGCCATGATCACAGTGGCGCCCCGCTTGGCTAGCTCCCGAGACCTAAATCCTGTATGACACAGTCGCTGCTTCGGAAAACCTGGAAGACTCGCCTTTGACCTTCACCGCCGCCTCAACATTCCGGCACGCCATGAAGACAGTGGGGCTCGGCTTCGCCAACTCCCGAGCTCAAATCCAGTATGACACTGGCACTTCATCGGGAAACCTTGAAACCTCACCTTTGACCTTCTCCGCTGCCTCAACATTCCGGCACGCCATGATCACAGTGGCGCCCCGCTTGGCTAGCTCCCGAGCCGTTTCCCGTCCGATGCCGCTCGTGCAGCCAGTCACGATCACTGTCTTGCCGTCCATCCTGACCTTGCCGCGGTAGCGACCACAGGTGAATTGCGCGTATAGCCTGGAAATGAGGATTTGGTAAGTTGTTTAGTCTAGAATTTTGTCCAAGTACCTACTACTTTGTTAAATGAGGATAAATCTCTTCTAAGTGCCCAGTAGCGAACTGATTAAAAACTCAAATTATTCCTTTCAAGGCAGTACAAGGCACATGATAATAAAATTATCTATTTTCATCCAGCATTTGGAAGACACTGCGGATAATGGACATTACTAAAAACTGTGTGGTGGCCGTGTCTGCTCCTGTGATAACTCGGGGATTCGGTTTTTACTGTCTTTTTTGAAGCAGATAGCACAAGGGGTTGGTTGAGGATTAGTGACTCTCCCGGGGCGTCTTGATGGTTAAAGCCGATCCCGTACCTATTCAGCTTCTCAAGCTCTTTTAGTATCTAACGCAAGTCCTGGTTTCAGGAACCTGATAGAGCGTAGAGCGCTGATGGCGTCCCATGATACGTGGGCGGACAAAGCCTTATTAATATCCCGGTCTGCAGCTGATAAAGCGTGGCGCGCCGACGGCGTCCCATGCTATGCGCGCGGCCACGCTATGAATGTCACAGGTACCTGATGCCCAAGAGAACAGTGAAGACGCCCAGAACAGCTAGGATCACGAGCACGATGAGGAGCGGGAACACCCAGAACAGGTAGCTCGACCTCCAAGCTTCCGCGACGATCATGTCTGGAACAAGGGTAAGTTCGTTAGAACATAAGTAATCTGCTACATTCACTGTGACAGGGGCCCATTTCACAAGGCTTTTAATATAAGCGGAAAAGCCTCTTTTCCGCTCCTTTTATTTGAAAAGAGACTTCTGGGGCCCGTTTCACGAAGCTAGTTACAAATTGCAAGCGGAATAAGTCTCTTTTCAATACCTTTTGTTTGAAACAGACTTCCGCTTGTAACTTGTATGCAAGTTACAAGCCTTCGTGAAATTGGCCTCAGGGGCCCATTTAAAAAAGCTACAAGTTACATGTTCAGTCTATACCGGCAACACTGATTATGTAGGCTCGTCATTGGCCAAAGCGCATCAGTGTTGTCAGCTTCAACTTTAAAGACTTGTACCTAAAAGTAACTTAAGTATTTTATAAAATAATTTGGCCCGCATTACACTAAAACCGCGTGTACGCTCACGTAAATGGGGTTTCTTAACGAGGTACAGACTTATCGTCTTTTTAATATTTAATATTATCTATATTAGATGATACGCACGTACCTATATGAACTGTAACATTTCCCCCCACATAGGGATTAATGCCGCTACAAACCGTTTTACAATCACACATTTCAGCCACAAAATCTGCCCTACCCATAGACAATATTTACGATCATAGAGGACGAAATACAAACGCTCACTGAACGTGCATAGACTAACAATTAGTTAATTATAAAGTACATTTCAACACTTGTCATTGTTTGAATAGAATCTTAATTAATGTAGTAAAGTGACCTATTGATTAATTAAATGCAAACGTGTTGCGTTATTACTACAATGACTTAGTCAAAATTGGAGACAACCCTAAAAGAAAAACTCTTCGTTTTGATCTGTCACTGAAATAAATATATCTGAGTGCACGGCAGTGCCGCCGCCAAGTTCATGGTTTTTATTACTCCCGATAGTCCCGATCGGTGATAATTATAATTATTTGTCGCGACATAAAGCTCCGTTTAACAAACATACTTACCTACTGTGCGAAAATTGTGATAGGATAAAACATAACGTGGCATACCGTAAAACAACGTAACTTCGCACGTTTTTGAAATATTAAAAAAAAATCACTGTAACTAAGTTTGTATTGCGGCGGTATAGTTAATAACTTATAACTATATTCCTTTCCGCAGGGTAACAGCTGAAAGTCAGTTTTCCTTTTGTGAAATAAATATTATGATAATGTAGGTACTATGAAGATAATGTGCAATAAAATACAAATTATAAAAGAATACATTGATTAATGGATTAGATCATTATTTTGTTATACTTACTTACAGATAGCAGTAATATGGTGTTACAAGAATTCATACTACATTTTAATCACCACTCTTAATCAAATAACTAATTAGAACAGAGTTAACGACCTAGAAACTCACATTTCCATAAATACCTATTAGATATTAGCTACGGCACGTCTCCGCCCACGACGTACCTAAGTGAACCCAGCCGGAGACGCGGGATTTCGAATACTACGCTATTCCATATATTACCATTTTTTCTCTTTTTTTTTTGGTGAATTTGCAGTCGGTCGTTAGACCATTAGCGAATTCGTGGGGGGTGGCCAGAGCCACCTCTACCAATAAAATAAGGTGGTCCCTTTTAAGTCGCTTGACCACCGCCGACGGGTCCAACAGATCTGCTACGAGTGGATTTTCGTGTAAGAAATTCTATATATTATTGGTGAAAGATTTTTGGATATCGGACAATTGGTTCCGGAGATCCCTTAAATTAAATACCATATAAACTTATAAAGCTATAACCTCAAAAACTTGTCTTCCTTATAATATTATCCTTAGCTGCCCGCGCGGCTTCGCCCGCGAATTGTAAGGAACGCAGGCAAACCCGCGGGATAATAAATAGCCTTTAACCATTCAGAAAGGCTACTCTACAAGCAGGTGAAGGATTTTTGGAAATCGGATAAGCTGTCCCGGATGTTACCCATTACATACAAACTTACATTTTATAAAGCTAGAATCACAGAGACTTTACCTTGTTATAACATTATAGTACCTATAAATAGAAGTATTGACTTCTCTTAGGTATACCTAAAGATTAGCTGTACTGTAACCGTACCTCCGCCACGGTAGTACATAAAAAGCCGTGACTAAGTAATTATTCCCGCTATGAACATTACATTAAATCTTACTCAGAAACAGCCATAGTTTTACAAACAAAAACCAAAGAGGATTGACACATTCTTCACACATTGTGACAGCGCGGCGATAGCGATAGCATTCAAATTTCACTTATGTAAATCACTGTTATATCATTTACGAACAAGTCGCGGTTAACCTAAAATACTGGTTTTGACGGAACATTATAAAGGTACCTACGATGATGAGGTCATCATGCATATGTATTGATGACTGACTAAGGCGGGGAATGAATTAATCAAAAACGACCGGTTTATCCTCGTCGTAGTAGTAAGTAGTTGTAGTGACCCTGTCTGAAAAGCTGACCTGTCCTGGGTTCAAATCTCGGCAAGGACAAATTAAGTATTTGTGAGATATGCATGAATAAAATGTCAGAAACAAAGTCTTGGGTGATGGAAAACATCTGTGTTTCAATCGGGAACCCATAACATAAGCCTCATTGAAGTTACCATTGGGCTACTTCGATTTGTGTAAGATTTTTCTTTAATATTTATTTATTTATCTACCTACTAAGCACCCGCTTACTTCTAGCTCTGCTTCATGCACAAGTTTTATGTAATATTTACTGAGATTTAGTCAAGATTAAATCGCAAGTCTGCCTCCATTACAAAGCTATTGTCCTGACAAATACCTATAGGTACTTTGTCCGTGTAGATGCTCTAAGATACATCTGCGGCTGACAGTACTTATAATATACGTACCTACATATGATGGTGTTAATAACATACTGTGCAATTTGCAACCTTAATTACATTTTTATAGTTTCTAGCAACTTTTTGGCTTGGTGAATTGTGGCCCAATAAAAACAAAAACGTAAACATATTAGCCAAGTTCTTATAACTACCATGCCCAAAGTTCTTCATTTGAGGAGCACGCCAGATCAATTGTATTGTGTCTAGCTAGACAGGTGCACTTTTTTATTCTAACTACCCTTCAAAAACATAACATACAATTACTCACATCGTCCACTGTTTTTTTGTATGACACAAAAACCAATCTGCGTATATTCTATTCTAAAATTTAACCACAAAATATTTATTACATTTATCACACAACCGCACTCAAGTACAAAGAAACCTTCATTTAATTTACCAACAAGTTAAGTTTACACCTTTAGTGTCCCCACTTACCACACACTCATGCGCAACGGATCTACGGATAAAAATGGAACTAACATTTTTACATACTAAACGCACCACAATACAAGGATAGTGGCGCCACTGAAGAGCGAAATAATAAGATTGTTGTAGGGAACGTAATTTGAAGATCCATTAGTAAACAATTTTCTATTTATTTTGTCGTTGCAATTCTTGAATGGCAAATGGATTAAGTAACTGTACTTAAATTAGTCATCCAAGCATAATGATATTAATGATGAATACGAATAATTCTGTTACCTTTTCACTGTTAAACCACTGAACAATTTAAGATGAAATTTGGTACAGAGGGCGTTTGTTTAATTCTGGAATTCAAGGCGGTAGAATGAGGGGTTAAAAGTTTGTACCGAAGTACGATGTAAAAGAGTTAGTAAAGAGAGACAGAGAGAGAGAGCGGATGAAGTCGCGGGCAGAAGTTAGTAAGATTTATAGGGCATAATAACGCCTTAGGAAGCGTAGGTACCTAAAAATTTACATAATAAACTAAAACCACTTGGTTGGTACCTACCATTCACTAGGTAATAGTTCTAGGTTATTCCTCATTTATTAAGAATGGGCTTGGCGTCCACGCACACTTACTTACTAATACTATAAAATACCTAAAAATATACCTACTTTATAATACCTAATCACAAAAAGATACGTAGGCATTAAGAATCCACGGAAGCTAATGCCGTCTGCCTAGGTTTGATCGCATTTTAGTAGATCATAACATAACTGAAGCATTCGTCGCAAGTATCTATAAGAACGGGCCAAATGCTTTATGTCCGACATAATGCTAGCTAGACATACTGATGAAATCGGAATTTTACGTTCTCGAGACAGTGACAGAGCTTACATTGAATGTAGATCCATCTCCAGGTGTCCTCCAGAACTACCTCTATCATAGAGTTGTGTTTGACGATGGCCCACTCAAATGAAGCCACCATTACCTTTCCTAATGCAGTTACCATGATGATACTATAGGTAACTTTCCTGTAATAAATAGAAAGAAAGAAAAAGCACAATTGAAAGTAAAGAATGCCGAGTCGAAGAGAAAACGTGCACGTGAAAATAGCCTTTTATTAGATCACGTCAAATGCAGCGACTCTCTTTCTATTAAAAAGGCTGACTGGGCTGAGTTAGGGCTAATAGTTTTAAACAGTTGGTAATCGTAAGTTACGTCCGTCAAAATCTGATTGTATTACTTTGACAGGCAGAAACGTCAAAACTTGTTGCTACTATGCAGTTACGATGAGATCATTACATCTCCATGAAAGTATTAGGTACCTACAGTTTTATACGCCATCTATAAAAATCTGATTGAATCGAAATTTTGATGCGCAGAAATGTTTTTAAGGATGATTTTTGCTCCGTATATGAAGTTAGTTTTTTTTTTCTTTTAAACCATTTGATTTCTTTATTGATTTGAATAATTTAAATTGTATACTTGAAAGTATAGTTTTCTAAACACACATTTGATAGATATGACTTGTTTCTTAAAAGCACTTTTTGGCACAGCCAAATAAAAAGGGCAAATATTTTTTACTGGGTCTGCGTAAACACTTCTAATATATCCCGACTTGTTGTATTGCCGAATGCTCGCGTTCCCACTGGGTGCGCGTAGTGCACATCAGCCAAGTCCAGTAAGTTCATGAATAAGTAACTACCGCCACCTAGTTTCACGCGCTACAAATTAACTGAACTAAAACTATTATTAGGCTCCGTAATTAAAATATAATTGGCCAGGCAATGAAAATTATTCAAAGTATAACGGAATGGGTATACGAGTGGTACGGTTTGGGGATTTTGACATTCCATTTATTATTATTAAGTTTAAAATTTGGTGTTCAATAGTTCGCCTAAAAAGTCTCATTTTAAATTCAAGTTCGTCAAGACTCATGTTCTCATGTATAGCATGTAGGCTTACATTAGTAGGTTTCTTGGTACAAATTGTATTCTTTTTGCCATAAATATTATATGTAAGATGTAAGTGGAACATTAAAACAATTTTTTGTAACTGTTAAATATAAATACAAAAACATTTTTTACGACTTATGAATGACACATTCGTAAAAAATATGATAACGGTTTTATTATAGAGATTCTAATTTCTTTTGATAGGTACTATACCTACTAACCATAGAATTGTACTTACGGACAGTAATTAGCATATTAAAAATGAATACTCAAGAACAAAAGTTTAATGTTGAATGTGTCCATAACAACTTTCTCCTATACAAATGTATACAATACAATGCAGCCTCAACGCAGGCCATATCAGACACCGCGTAGTCTAGTAATTTGGTTCCAAACATATTTTTGGACTCGTCTGTATAATAACAATGCAAAGTAGGCAATATTGGAACTCCCAATTCCTGGACCCTTTTAGTATGGAACCATAAAAATCGATTATATCAATGGATTCAAGGTACTTCAGAATTCTTCTTCTTTTTCGTGTACACGTATAGTGTAAGTGTTGAGTTTGAAAATATCTGCCCTGACAAAGTGACCAGAAATATGTGAAAACTTGTTGCTAAGGTTGTTATGCCCTTATATTTTATATTGTTAAGATATTTTTTTACCTTTGGGACGTAATTACGTAGCTTGAATGTGCCGTCTGGCCTATCTGACCGCCGGCCTACTGCTAAAGCACTGTTTTTAAACACATCAAATTGGTAATCGCTTTGATGCCTGTTGCACTGAATATGAAAAGTACGAAATTTGGCCGGTTTTACTCAGTGCGTTCTTGGTTTCTAAACCTGATTCGACAGAATCGTAACTATGAGAATAATTTAACTGTTGACAATATTGATGACTAACTAACGAACCTGCATCTAATCGAATGTATAAAAGCTTTCGTAGGTATGTTAACAAATGTCTGCAGTCTGAACAGCTTGGCGCATGTCGAATAGAGCCACAATGTCTTGATGAATTGAGTCTTTCTTTTGAGGGCAGGTCACTCACGTCTTGTCGAGATGACAGAGGGAAAGTTCGCAGAGATAGCTGAGTCGACAACCTGTTGGTTTATTGCGAAACGTATTGATGACGAAGGGAAAAGATGCCAATACTTTATAAGATACCTACTAACTGCAAACGCGGTTGCGCCCGCGTTTTACCAACATCCCAATGACAAGCATGGGAATAAATGTAGCCTATGTCTATCCAGAAAGTCTATTCTATACACAGGTGAAACAAACTGAAGTCGGATAGGTGGTTCCGGAGATTACAAACTTACAAAGCTGCAATATAATAGAACCTCCTCCTTAAAAAATAGATTAGAAACTCAAAGGAATATTAGTCAAATTGAAGTAAACGTTAAGAGCAAAGCATCTGATTCTAAATCGCGTCTGTAGATATGCAACCAAATTGAATTGTGTAAATATAAACGAAAAGAAAAACTGCATACTTAAGTACCTACGTAGTTTATTTTAGATTAATGAGACATGCAAAAGTGAATTTGAACTTCAAGGTTAAATACAATTTTCCAAACAAATAAAAATAATGAAACCATGCGGGAATCAACAAACCACTTCATCATCTAATTTTTAAGTGACCTTGAGCACGTTATGCGCGTAAAGAAAAAGAACGGAACTAAATCCAACAAAATATGCATAGTTTTTACGAATCATTACGCTTCACAAAAAATTACAACACGGGGCTGGCTTTTAACTGTAAAAATACGGGCCAAGTCATTAGAAATTGTGGCTAGTTTGAGGCACGAGCCAGCTTTCACGCGACCGCCGCGGTCCAAATAGATGAATCGAAACTTCACGTTTACCCTAATTGATACGATTTGAGTGAGTCGATTAAAATGTCGTTTGTTAATAAGGGAAATATAGAAAGCAAGCAAGAGATTACAAATGCTACAGTCTCACAGATGCTTTATAATATTAGTAGGTATAGACTAGATGTGCCCGCTGCCACAGATTATATAATATATAGTTCTACGAACCGCTGCTCCGGCTGCGTGGGTTTAGCTCTGTGTCAATTTCTCCTATACAAATTAAGTAGCCGTAATATTAGATTCCGCAGTAAGCTCGGCCGAATTTCACCTTCCCATATAAACGTAGTTACGATCTCATTTTAAAACTACGTGTTGCATTGTGACGAAACTTTGCATATACAATGACATGAGGTATATCTATGTCTGTAATTAGTTTATAAGGTTCCAGTTTATAAAAAAAAACGAAATACAGCAAAAACAAGTTTTGTGAAAAAATAAAATGTATGCTGTATTTTTTTTACAATGGTATCTAAAGCTACATAAACTCATGTCATTGTATATGCAAAGTTTCGTTACAATCCAACACGTAGTTTTAAAATGAGAGCGTAACTACGTTTGTATGGAGAATCGAGCTTACTGCGGACTCATAAGTTAAAGTTTTCTACATGCAAAATTTCATCGCAATTGGTTCAGTAGTTTAGGCGTGAAAACGTAACAGACCGACAAAGTTTTATAATTGGATACTCGTATACTAAAATGTAATTAATTAAATGATACAAGTGTAACTCATTATCTTGTTCCCGTTTCATAAATAATTACGATAAACGTATAATTCTTCTAAAACTTTTCTCTCACAGTAACTACTATAATTAGACGATAAAGACTGTCATGGGTACTTTGCACGCAAATATTTATACCCTTATTCATAAAACTTAAAATGCCTCTGCTAAATAAAATGTGCTCTGTCCCATTCTTACGCACACAAATATCAAAATGACAGATAAAGGCACACGAACTTTAACGGCATTTTAGTTAAAATAGGCTTGAAGTACGTTTATGAATACGGCCGTTAGAGTTGTTACCATTACTATCAATCAGGCAATACCGATAGCAAAACTAGTGAAAATCTCTAGCGGATTTGCTAACACATTAGCTATCAACATTTTTTCTATACCACGTCGGTAACGTCGGTAGCAAAGAAGCTAAGGTTCATACATTCGAGAGACGTCAATGTATGGGCAGCCCCTTGTTGCTCTGGGTTTTTTATACTAATTAAAGCAATTCGTGCAAAATTATTCCCTAACCATTCCAAAATATAATGATCATGTTGGACCCGTAGATCATTGTAAGTCTAAGATATAATGTGATAGGTAATTTTGATTACAAATCAAGCGTTTCGGTTCTCATAATGATAACATATTTACTCGATTTGGGAAATCTCCAATACTTAAACCAATTTACTAAAATGTATGTTCGTTATTAGTAGAGCCACCATCACTAATTTTGTAAATCTACTTATATAATACTACTTATGTATAAATCTACTTATAATATAAGGCGAAAGTTTATTTAAGTATGAGGCTCTGAAAGCTTGTACGGGTAATATCCGAAACTCATTTGATTTCAAAAAATATTTAACTGTAAAGTTTTTTTCTGAGTGAGTTTGGTACAAGAGCGGCCCGACCCTCCTTCTAGGATGCAACCGGGATTACTCTTCATAAGATGAAGAGGAGTTTGATACAAAGTTACGATTATCATTTTTCTGACTGCGTTTTCACTGAACCTTTGTATCAAACCCCTATTAATTCAAAATAAATGACCATTATAATATAGCACAGATATTGGTATATTTACTTACTGACTGAATTATTTTTTTCTTCAACAAAATACACTTTCTCAGGCAATGTTATAAAGTCACGTGCGTGTTCGCTCGTCTACGAATCCGTATACACTGATTGGTACCCCAGTCATGCCTTCGATGCCTCTAAAAGCCTTCAGTTATATTCCTCCCTTTCAAACAAAAAATGACCCTGCCGCGTTGCAACAAGGTTGATAGCATCTGCACGTTCATGTTGTTTCTGAAGCCTTTCTTTAATATGCTGTTATTTTATTCGAAAACCCTCTTTAGATCAGCGGAATAAGGGTCATTAAAAATGTACCGGTATATGGTTTTTGTAATTATTTTTCGTGTTTTTTTACAGTTAGATAACGCATTAGAGATTGCTGAATTTAAATGATGCAGCTACTGTTATCTTCCGGCAAAAAACTTGAAAATGTCTGTACGCAATACTGGTAATGATATAGCGGTAACTATAAAAAAAAATTGCTTTCCTAAAGTTTGACTGGCTTTTCGCACCTAACTTTCCGCTGTTTGTATTGTAAGGCAATTATAAGGTTTAACAATTAATTATAGCATTGCTATTCAATTGTTTAATGTATCGATGTTGTCATTCATTCATCATCATACCTTCATGCGCCTAGATCTGATTAATCGAACTCTTGCAGATATTTGCTTCCTCTTCTTCTTCTTATTTAAGAGCTAAGCTCTTGTCGGTGTAGTTCAAAGTAGACCCTCCATCTACTCCGACCCCACGCAACCTCTTTCACATCTCGATACGACCTAACATCAACTCTCTTTTTTGAGAGAGTTGCTCTATGTAGTTTCATCTAGGTCTAAGCAGGTATTTGTTTCCACGGCGCCAAAATTATGATGGTCCAAGATAAAAAGTAAATATATTAGGGACCTATGTTTTTCGCTAATTTAAAGGTAAAGTACTTAAAACTGACATTTCGAAAGACTTAGTGTCACATCTATAATGTTAGTTTAGGTTTTGTATAGGCAAGACTAGCTGCCCGCGTTGATTTGCGCTGGCGCAGTTTGCCTGGAAAACGCTTTTACTTAGCAGAGCATTCACAATACTTCGTAGTCCGTTTCAGTTTGCAGACTAGTTCTTCTAACCCCTCTAACAGATGAAGACACAGATAACAGATAAAGTATTTTATTGAGGATTAATCTATAATCTATAATCTTGTTATTCAACGATTTCTCCTCGTTTAAGAGAAACTTAGTGCAGACAACATTGTTACCGAGATGGTATCGAACCATGCCATGACCACAACACTGCTATTAAAAAAAATATCATGGTCGGACTTATCACGCTAAAAGTGACAAGATAAGAGCGTGGTCTCGTTCTATCGAACGGTGTCAGCCAGTGACGGACGCTCTATTTTGTCACTTATCGTGTGATAAGGCCGACCATGATACGGGGTCAGGGCTCCTGAGTCGATGGCCACGTGGAATGAAAAGGCAGGTAATACGTGCATACCTTTATTTATAAAGATTTACGTAAAAAATAAATGACATTACAGATATTAAGTTTTCATAGTTGCAAAATAAATGACGCCTCACATTGTATTAGGTAAAGATAAAGATAAAGATAAGCTTATTTGCACAAATGTAGTGATGAACATAGGTGGACGGACAGTAATTTTGGATGCGTACATTTCGCTTGAAGAAGCATGCAAATTTTTCTTATTAGCCAAGTACCTGTTATAACTAAAATATACAAATTCTAAGGTAAATAGGTAGGATGGATGGTGGGTATAGGTTCTCAGTGAGGTAAATAAATGATTTAATTATACGCGATTAAGTCCCGTTTAGTATAAATAATGTAATTCTAAGATAAGTTATACAATAATAAAATCATCGGAATACACATATGATTTCATTTCTACCTAAGATTTATAATATTACTATTACATAGAATTATTTATTCATTTACAAATGTCAATTTCTACCTAACATTTACAATATTACTATTAAGTATATAAAATTAAGTATACGAGTTTATACGGTACTGTGTAATATTAATTAAAATTTGTTATAATGCGTGCTTACGGCATTATGGGCTGGCAAAGAAAAAAGAGCAACGAAACGGGCCATAGACATGCATAGAATAGTTTCCAATAATATAGACAATATTTATAGGTTGCCGATCACCTACTTATACAATTTTTCAAACTTGGCGGTGGCACTACCTTGCGAATTTTAGGGATTAGGGGTTTTATACTGTTAATTAAAGCAATTCGCAAGTTTTCACTTCTGCCGGCACTCCCGGTGTGCAACCCGGTCTTTTTTTCACGTTCCTTCATTGTAGTGTATGCTGTTATGTGAAAATACTTCCCTTTCAACCCTGCAGCACTCCAAAACTGCAGAGAGACAGTCTCTAAGAAGTCGGTCTCCCACCTAATTAATGACGTCATTGAAATCGATCATCGCGGCCGTGTTTGGAAATATCAATTACATCCAAACTATGCACGTACACACATGTGTGGCATATCAAATGAAAATTGAATAATTTTTCTATTGTTCATTCATACATTATATTTCAATAGATACCTACGCAAGTTTCGGAACTATTAGCAAAAGTATAAAACAATATAACATTCATTCATTTTCCCTACCTAGAAAAGAAACATGAAAGTAATGTACTACACAAAAGGTAACTAGTCTTTCAGCTTTACATTCCCATTTATTATATATCAAAATAAGAGTGAAAATTATGCTCAATAATTTACTTTAAAAACAAAGTTTTAACCGACTTCAATTTAGTACTCCGCCAAGCCACGAGAACATTTCCACATTTCTTTTCCAATTTACCACATGAACTGATTTCCGAGAGCAAATGCGTTGATTATTAGAGAAAAAAACCCAATCGCTGTACTGCCCTCCTAACGAAAAGTGCAATAACTCGAGTTTTGGGTCAAACTGAGTTATATACATATTCGTAATCAGCAAAACGAGTTCTATATTTTCTTCTTAGACCGTTTCTGCGTATCTAGCAGGGTTAACCTCTTTTTAGTAAGGGAAAATGCTATATCTAAGGCAGTGAATTAAGATTTACTTATAAAGAACGTCATAACTCTACTTATAGGTAGGTTGGTAATACTTCTAAGCAAAATTGCTAATAATACCTAACTGTAATAAGTATAGATACTACTTTTATAATTGGTCGAGGTTATAATTTATTTCTCCTCATTTACTAGTTAAAACTGCAATAAGTACGATAGTTATTGCACTTATAATTCGAAAATACATTGTAGCTAACTATTACTTGCTACCTTAAAATGTAATATCTTGTTTTACTTGTGATGACGGCAATAAGTACACTACATAATGCAGTTAGGTCTAGTAAATATGTCATTTACAAATTAAATATTATAAGCATAAGTGCATTTTCTTATTTTTAATAGCATTAATAAATAGATTAATAAACTTAGGTATGTCAGAAGTAGTAGGGATTTGTGCGTTCTGGCTCAACCCTGGGAGGTCAAACACCCCCTGGTTTTGGTTGCTGACCTTTTTTTTAACAGCCACACCGTCGACCTCAGATGTTACTTGGTGTCAGCAGGTGGGCGGGGTGTTGGTTCAAGATGGTGCTCTCCTATTGGCCGTTGAGTTCATTAATGACTCTCATTTGCTAATTACATCCATTAATTAGGCCACACCCCCCAGTTGAAGTTATAAAGTGGGCGGGATGTTGGTTGTAGACGGTGCTCTCCTATTGGCCTATTGGTCATTGCTGTCATTAATGACGATCATCCCTAATTACATTGGTTCCCAAGGATGCTCTCCTATTGGTCGTTGCTAAATGCTGCTTAATGATACTCATTCCTAATTATACATCCATTAATTTTAGGTAGTATGTAGGGTGTAACCTAACTGAGCTCTGCCCAAAGGTACGATAGGTAGCTAACCATGTCAACCTAACACTCCTCCTCGCTTCGCTCGTCGTCGTACCTAATAACCATGTCAACCTAACACTCCTCCTCGCTTCGCTCGTCGTCGTACCTAACTGAGCTCTGCCCTAAGGTACGATAGGTAGCTAACCAGAGCATAAATGAAACGGAATATTTAAAATGTTATTTATTTTTCAAGAATACTTCATTCACAACTTATTTACTTATTTAGAGACCTACTTGTAATTATACCACGAATAAGTTACAAAATACAACATTTTTATAGTCTATCCTAAAATCCATATTGCATCTTAAAATAAGTCAAATTTATAGTTTGTTTTCTAAAATCTACATACCTATTAATATGCCAGTCATAGTTGTTACTAATTTTTAAAAAAGATAATCTATTTGTCCGCAGGCAGTCCCTTATTGAGAAAATGGTATTTGTCACAAGACAATCGAAGTAACTTGTGATGTTCCTCACAGTACTTGTGTTTATTTGGTGTATATTTCCTACACGGTCGGTTGTAGGTCGTCGCAGCACATAACTTATAGTCTAGGACTTCGTTTATGTATGCGAAAAACATGTTGTATAAAAGATATGCGTTTTAGTTCGTATATAACGTAGCGTAACGTTTTCTCCGTATGATGGACAACTAATTGTGGGTAAACAAAATTTGAAGTCAAAACTCAAAACAAGACAACCGTCAATCGTTTATTTCGAAATCAAACAAGACATTAGTTATCATGAATCGCCATTAATGTTATTATAATGGACAACTAATTGCGGTTAAAGGTTTATTTGAAATCAAACAAGACATTAATGTTCTTATAATGGACAACTTATTGTGTATTTAGAAATCAAACAGGACATTAACTATCATTAATCGTATATATAAAGGGCCTGCTGACTGACTCTATTATTCAATAACTATCCACGTTGCACTCCTACACCAGCAGTCACCAATATGTCGGTAAGTAGTCTTTTAATTTGATTTGTATTTATTAAATGCAATTATCGTTTCCTGCTATTATTTAGATTTATAATAACTGTGTTATCACAAAGCCGTATACATTTGTAACGTGTGTGTGTGTGTGTGTATATTTATGTTGCAGGACCCGTCATCAAATGTCGTCGATAGTCAAGACTACACTTTTAAACACTTTTATTATCCCATCTCGGAGAGTGATGATAGTTTACAAAGTGTACAAGATAAAGCAGTGAAGCGAAAAATTAATACATCATCCAACATAGATACGTTCTTTGAACAGTCTAAGATAAAAAGAAAGAAAATCATATCATCCACTGTTGGACAAGGTGATAAAGGCAGCGGTGTATCATATTTATCAACAAATAAGGATGATTTTTCGAATTCGACACATCTTGTAAAAATTGAAATTTTTGATCTGAAAAAACTAGCCAAAGTGGCTAACACAAGTGAACACTGGAAGCACGCAGATGTTCGTGTGAAGTACTACACAAAGGAAACAGAGGAAAATAAGCACTTACAGCAAGCGAAAAATCTCATTTACCGAATCACGAAGGAAATTGCCGAATCTGAAGGATGTAAAAAGTATCATTTTAATTCGTAGTTATAATTGTCATTATAAATGTGTTTATTAATAAAATACAAATATATCATACAAGTTGTTTCATTAAATATATTCCCTATTAAAAATTAAACAACAATCTTTTATAATGTATGATTTATTTAACCAAAAATTAATCTAAACATTTCACAAATAGTAATATCATTATTTGTGGTATTAACAATTGAGAAAACCTTAATATAGTCATTCATTTTAACATTTTTCATTTTTAAATAAAGATAAACTAAACAATATTTTCCACAGACCGATGTCCAGTAGCTTTGCAGTTGTTGATGATTATAAAACCACCTCTTAGTATTTCTATTTAAGAACATTTTATGGTAACCCTCTGGTTTTCGACCGTATGAATCAAAATATTCGCCAATACCATTTACATCAATATATATGGCTACCCAATGTGACCCTGGTTGAAAGTCTGGATCCAAATTGCTTATTAAGTAAACAGGTAGCTGAACAAACATAGGCATTGTGTTGGCTGCGAATACATTTGATTCAATGTTCGAATTTATTCTACTCATATAGTGTTTAATCTCTTGTGTATTCATCTTGAGATACTAATTGGTAATGAGATAAAAAATAATTATTTTTTTATTTATTAGTATTAACTGTTGTAATCGACACTTACATCGCGGTTTTTATTTATTTCTATAACATTATCAAACTCAGCATATATGATACAATTAAGCGTAGTAGTCAATGCTGTGTCGAAACGAACCTCTAATCTGACACTGCCGTGTCTAACTAAATTCCAGTGTGAGTTTGAACTTGCTGAAAGATCTGGAGTTAAGTCAAAAGCTAGTAAACAATAGCCTCCTCCATAGCCCTCTCTTCCTATTGAGTTACCTTCATTTAAAAAGTGAATATTCGTACCAGAAAATAATGTATGAAAACTTGATACCATTAACCCATCATTAAATGAGGGTTGCAATGTCTTTGATGGTACTTGTTGACCATCGACGTATAAGCTAAATAGATTCATTCCATTGTTATCAAAATTAAATGGATTCTGTTTAAAACTACCATTAAACGCAGAGTTTTTTATAAAGCCTACAATACATCTCTTAGGTACTTGACCTAGAAATATGTTATCTAAGGTTTTACCTTGAATTCCCGACGGAATTGTTAAAACTTTAACTTCAGCACGGGTAATAGGATATTTTGCAGTTGTAGAAGCTAGTACTTTTTGGTGTGCTAGTAAAATAGATGGGTTAATTCGAGCCTTCCGAATTATGAGGCTTGCATCTAAAATGGTAACTTTAAATTTTTGATCATCATGATTACACATGAGATTAAACGCTTCTTTACTACGTACTAATCTTATTCGCATTTCTACACCATTAAGAAGAAATTTATCTTGATTAAATATGTCACCATGTAAATGTCCAATCATATCTACAGCTGTATTCACTTTAACTAATTCTTTTCTCTTAATAAATCCCTTATTGGTACTATCTGTTGCATCCATGTTATGTGGTGTATCTTCATACCATAAACCACATGTTAAATGAGAGTCTTTAGCTGCTGGACCATAATTAAGGAGGGTTTCTATGTATGCACGATATGCGTATGTATTGTTAGGTGGAGACACGAGTTTTTGATTTAAATACACATCTAATTGATTAAAAAGTGTATGTAACCAATTATTGACGGGGGCAATATGTATGTCTTTTATTGCATTTGAATCAGGACTCACTATTTTAGCTTTTATATAAAGCATAGTATGGGATAGGTCTATGTAATCATCTCCGGTACCAGGCACTTGGAATTCAATGGGTCCATCATCACTTAATGATGAAATGGGCTTGTAATGGATCCATTGGCCGCTTTCGATACTTGTTTGTGTTGATGGTAAAGCAAACAAGTCCAACTCAGACTTGGCACATTCACATGAATGATTATGTAAAAAAGACATTATTTAACCGGAAAAAATATCTTCAAATGTAGTTTTCGATGTTTTTTTTGAACGTCTCCCGCCGTGTAGTGTTTTCCGAACAATGACTGGATTTCTTGTTTTCCGTTTTATTTTATACCCTGAGCCACTCATTAAAGAATCAATCTTTTCATCAGCTTTCCTTTTCAAATTAGCACTTGCATCTTTAAAGCGTGATTTTAACGATTCCTCCAAAGGTTGGGAGCTCATCATATCAGATAATAAGCCAACGCCCGCATTTAATGCTTCTTTACCTACACTTCTAAACCCACTCGATAGCAAAGGAACGATAGATCTAAACAACCCCCCCAAAAAACTTCCAATTCCATGACCGCGTTGGTGAGGTACACCTTTATACACACACCCAATACCAGATCCTGCCTGACGTGAGTAATAATGTTGATATGGGCATAAGTTATTAATATTTCTTTGATTCATTTTGTTATGCGTCTAAAATGTAGTTTAACACACGATGTACCAAATTGAAATGGTACCCGATTGCCAATGCTTGTTCTTATATCTATTTCAATAGTGTCGAACTCTCTGCGCATAACGGGTAAGTAGTGAGCTGGTGAAAATGCATGCATTTTGTAAGCTCCATATGTGTATTTTGTCGGATCTAGAGGTATAATTCGTATTAAAGATGCCATTACATCCCCCACTATCTGTGGCTGGATGATATCTGAATAAATAAAGAGCTGAGATGGTAATCCTAGATACAAATTCATAGGATATTTTCCAACTGCCTTTGATAATAAATTCATTCTGGGCTCAAAACCCAATTGTAGACTTAATTGGGGTGATACGGTTAAAGAAAATAAATCTTTGTTTTGACTAGTTGCTGTTACAAGTTTTGATATTTCATCATGTCGCATCTTTAGTTGGTTTTTCAACAAGGGATTTTCATTAAAAGCCTTCAAAAAATTATTGACGTTGTCATATGTAGTTGCTGGTATGTGAGATTTATATTCCACATTGATTTCTGTACCAGTGCTCGGGTTTTTATTTGTGTCACTAGCATCCTGCAAACGTATTTTCTTCTTTATGTACAACACATTTTCATGTTCTTGAACATTAAACATAGTACATGGATAATGGAACTCTACTAAACCAACTGTCCATTCACCTTCTAACTTAATAGTTTTTGGTAGCTTAGTTAAGAAATTTGCTGTTGTATTTTCGGGATAGTATGATATTGAACTGTTACTCAACAGAGTCAAATAAAAACTATCATCAGTCATATTTCTTTTATATCTGATGCCGGGATCCAACTGTTAAATTTGCTGGGATAACCTTTCCACTTGACTAATACCTCTTTTCTGCCACCAACTCGACGTGATTCTATTATTTTATCTATCCTGTGTTTGGTGGTGGGGTCATAAAACACTTTTTGCAGTTCCTTCGAGTAGAATGTACCAGTGATTGGTTCATTTTCTAAATCTCTTAAAGTGTAAACGATCCAAGGGGACCTTCTTATAATGGAATCTACTACGAATATTTCATCACTCCAATTCGTTTCATAGCCTTTTTCAAATATGTGTTTATGTCTTGTTATTCTAACGTGATCACCGATTTGAAGTGAAGGGTGTTCATTTATATACTTGTTATTTTCTTTTTTTCCATACAAATTCTGCCAAACTACCATGATATTATCATCATTGACTTCGCTTGGAGTCATCTTAATGCTCGTGTGGAAACTATGATTATAAGAATGTAGCAATGCTTGCAAGATGTTAGTATATTTATAAGTATTTTTGAAGGTAAAGTAACGCCACATTTTCATTTTTAGAGTTCGTTGAAACCTCTCTACAATGCTAGCTTTGATGTCAGGGTTGTTTGTAGTATAATAATTAATACTCTTACTTCTAAAATAATCTCTTACAATTTTCGAAACAAACTCAGTACCTTTATCAGACTGAATATGCCGAGGAGTGGCATTAGCTTCTGCAAATATACTATCAAAACAGGTTTTAACTGTATCAGGTTTTTTATTCTTCATTGCTCTTGCGAAAGCATATTTACTGAAAACATCAATAACACACAGAATATATTTATAACCGTCATTGTATTTACTATATGTGCGCATGTCACTCAAATCAGCTTGCCAAAGCTCGTTATAATTAGATAAAATATATTTATTTCTGGGGAAATGTTTCTGTGAAGGTTTATGAAGTGTGTACGTTTCCTGTGATTGTAGCCACTTCTTAACTTCGTTACGTTTCAACTTGCCCCGCATAGCTTCTGTTAAACGGTTAATGCTACTAAAACCAGCAGGATGAGAAACATCATAATATATTTTAGATATATCTAGTACGGAGTCCATCTTTCCCAATTAATTTTTCTTTTCGGTGTTTCGCTGGATTTTGCTGAGATCGGTGTTGATGTTTCTATTTGTTTTTTTTCGTTACTTGCTGTAGATTCCGAGGAGTGAGGTTGATGAATATATTGGAGAGAGGTAGGATTACCAACACACGATAAAGGTACATTTATATCCTTTAACGCTAAAGCAAATTTTTCCCAGCCCAACGGCTTGGGGCGTTTTAATGGTCTTAAAGTATCACTTATAAGATCAAATATGTTACTTCCTTTTAAATCTTCATTATTTAAAACCACTTCTCCGCCTTCTTTCCACCAAATTTTAGGTTTACTTCGAATTATGAGGTCTAACAAAACTTCGCCTTTTTTTCTATAAGTCTTTGGAATTAATTTAACCATGCAAGATGGTGTATACTGTGGTGCAAATGTTTCTTTTCTCGGAGGAGTCACATCTACACCTGGTGCAGGTATTTCAGGGACTGTAGTAGAATCTCTGTTTATTTCTTCTTTATATGGCACATCAACATTATTAAACTTTGTTTGTTCATCTTGAGTATCAGTAAATATCGATAGTTTGAGAGGTCTTCTTCCCTCCTCAGTAACATGTAGATATCTTTGTAAAGCTTGAGAATACAGTGTCCATTTGTCTCGATCATTCATTTTACTCTGTAGAATTTTCTGCATTTCGCTATCTAAACGTGACAAGGCATTTTCTGATGTAGGTTCATTACTTGCTTTAAGCCGTTCAATTAATTCAGGTTCCACGAGTAGCATCTTTTTTGCATGTTGCATGTTTATTTAATAAATGAAGTTAGTAAACCATTAATTACAGCACCTAATATTATAGGTAAAAATGTTCCACCTTTTTGTACAATAATGTTTTTCCTTATTTTATTTTTACCCTTTATAATTAATTTTCGTAATATGCTTTTATATTTACTCAAATGTTTTTTCTCTTTTTCGTCAAGTGGTAGTTTACCTTTAAGAATGTTATAAATACATTCACAAATCACATTTATCTCTTCATCATTACAGGCTTTTAATAGAATTTTTTGATATTTCGGTTTTAGAGTGTGTAACGCTTTGAGCAGATGTTGATGTGTTATAACTCTCCTGTGCATAATTATAGAATGATTGAAATCATCAATTTTGGTCCTATTTAAAGCCCTTTTTTGGTACATACACTGCACAATATGAAGTATAATTGAAAATATTCGTTTTGAATCGATACATGTCATCTGTAGACTGTTTAAGATCTATCATTAAATATCCATGGGCATCTTTTGTTGCATTTTTATAAGCTTCTTCTAAAAATTTACAGTTTTCGGGATGAACTTGGCGTGCTAAATATTTAATTTGCGTTTTATCCCTTGGATTCTTAAAGTAAATAATGTAATTAGCATTCAATGATATATCACGTTGCCCTTTTCCTTGATGAAATAGGTTCTGCGTAATGTAAAAAACGCTTAAATTTCGATGATGGCTTCCTTTAGTGAAGATATCAACAATACGGCCATCGGATTCTCTCATTAAGTCATCTATTACGAGTAGTTGAGGGTGTTTACCATCAAACATAGTTAAATCTGGAATGCCTTGAGTATAATTTACATTCTTTAAATTATATAACGGTTGCATTTCATCATAACACCATACTATATTTAGAAATGATTGATTACAAACCGTATTCACATTATTTAAAAAACCTGTGACAAAATGCGATTTACCACAACTACTGGGACCAGCAACTATTGCTGTGAATGGGTGAATGAAATGAATCATTATTTTATATAAACATAGGTTATACGTCTTCAATTGGAGGAGGTACGGTGAGGAATAAATGATTTTAAATAAAAAAAAACCTATTTATATAAAAATCATAGATATTATTTTTGTAAATTACATACATTTTAGTTCATAGTTAGAAACTTAACAAAATCAAGGCTTATAACTAACATTTTATCACACATTGGTACAATTATCATAAACAGTTATGTAAAAAATATTATTATTACTTACACACTACTACTTACTTCTACTACATAGATAAAATATGTACAACCGTTAACCTGCCATATGCGCAGATGATTTACAAACACTTATCTAAAAATATATATACAGATAATTAACAAATGCTTACATACAAATCATTAACAACTATTTTCTTAAACTATAATGACCCCATGCTAATGTATCGGTAGAATTTGGGATAATGTAACGTTTGCTATCATTGTAAGAGAGGCTGGTTTTATTAATACATTGCGTGAATATGACATGTTTTATTGATCTAAATCTATACATCTTTGAGAACTGTCTTGTTTGGTCAAAAAGACAAGTCTTGTAATTCTCCATTTTCATCTTTTTTGTCACAGATTTGTTTACACCCTTTGCTTTTGCTACAAATTCATCCTCTACAGTCATGGCATACATTTTTGATCGTAATCCTACAAACTCCCTCATTATTTTACCATTATTTTCATCTTTAAAATAGCCTAGCTTCTTTTTGTTTAGTTGCGGAAACCCAAAGATATTGTTTGATGCATAATCAGACGTATCAAAAAAAAGTGGTAAGTCCGGTTTTATGTTCAAATAAAAGTTTTCGGTAAAGTATTGGTAAATCAAGCTGTCAGTATCAGTGTATAATAGTTTAACATTATTTTGAAATTTTTTCTTCATGTAATTATAATGGAAGTCATACATTAATGTTTTTGATACATCTAATATACAAAAGCCTAAATAGATTGGTTTGTTGTAATATAACTTGGTTTTATGCAGCTGGATAGCCACCAAATTTTCTGAAAATATACACAAACTGTGAAATTCAGGTTTTGCTACTAACGATTGAGCACCTAACACTTTACCTTTACTATCCCAGTGCGTAATCAGTTTGACATTTACTCTTTTTTCAATGTTTTCCATGGTTTTACCGAATACAGCATTGTTCATCAGTTTAAAAAAATCTTTTTCAAAGTCAGATTTTGCTTGCATACGTAATTGTGTATTTAAATCAATATATTTCTGTAACCACGGACTTTGTTTGAATTTCAGCACTCTATGAATTTTAGTTAATTGTAATCCCAAACTTAAACACTGTTTGAGGTTTCTATAATGAATCACATATTTAGTTTTTTTGTTCAGATTGGGGACAAGTTTTCGTTCTTTACAGTTCCCTATGACAATATTCTCTGGACAAAGAGGTAAATCAGAGTGCGAGTCATGCAAGTGATCAGGGTACTCAAGGTCAACTTCGAGTATGTAACCATAATTACACGTGTCTGGTATATTAATATCAATATCTGTGTTTACCCACTCAAAATCTCCAATTGGTAAATATTGTGACATAGCCCATCCATATAAATTATTCGCATCAAAATAAGCTAAAAATGATTTTGGTTCATCAGGTTCATATTCTTTTATGTACTCGTTATTGGCCTTGGCATATCGATTACTGCATTGAGATATCCCTCCCCTGATCCCTGACTTAATGAATGCGACTTTGTCAAAGTCTGTTAATAATTCCAGTTCAACATTAGTATGTTTAAGCATGGCATCCCAACTTAAACCAGGAGCTGTATAGTAATGGGCTGGATCGAGGTCATATGTTAATAAACAAATTTTTCTGAAATTTTCAAAAATGTCTGTCAGTAGCATTACATCTGTCTTTAAATATAAGTTTGAGTAATCGAGCATAGTTTTGCATTTAAAATGATTCCATACATCTTGAGCATGAGCGTAGTCTTCACTAGAAACGGCGCTATCGCATAATGTATTGTAAAATTCCGCTTGGGTAGGGAGTGATGTTACATTTAATGATTCTGGGGATTTAATGAATTCATATGGAAAAATGCCTTTTCTTATTAATCTCTTAAAGTCTTCTTGAATAGGGAATTGTTTTTTTAACTCCTCATATTCATCTAATTTAAGATTTTTAGAAAGATTGTCCAAGCTAGCTGACATAAACTTGAAGGAATCTAAAAAGCGTAAGCTGATTTCTTGTCCATGTATTTGTATTTTTTTGGAAAAAGAAATGTATCTTTCTTTATTTTGGGGAATGATTTCAACCTCACCTTCCTTAAAGTTTAACGCGTGTACTATAAAATGGGCGTCATAGTTACTTAAATTATGTAAAAATATTGGTACAAAACGAGGAGTTTTATACTTCGAACTACATAATGAATGTGCTAGACCTTCGAAACGACCAGTAACCCATTCAAAATGTTCAACACAGTCTAATTCTAAATCATGATTGCATATGAAACATTTTTTCGTTTTGTTATTATTTTCTTTATCAACTGAAGTCAGAGAAACCGGCGCTTTTTGAAAACTAATCTTCCGTTGGATGTTGGCAATATCTTTACATATATTTTCCATGAAATGCGTAGCACAATGGGGGCCGGTATAAGTACAATATTTTGAAAAACTATCATCGTATGAACATTTTATGTAGTAACCGTAACTATACACTTCATGTTCGTGAACATTATTTGTAAGTGGTTTAGTTGGGTCTTGTTCACAAGTTGAAATTGGCTTGAGAAAAGACTCAAAATCCGCATAGACTACAAATGGCAATTTCATCTTCCGTTGAAATTTATCAAATATGCAATATGGATTTTAGGATAGACTATAAAAATGTTGTATTTTGTAACTTATTCGTGGTATAATTACAAGTAGGTCTCTAAATAAGTAAATAAGTTGTGAATGAAGTATTCTTGAAAAATAAATAACATTTTAAATATTCCGTTTCATTTATGCTCTGGTTAGCTACCTATCGTACCTTAGGGCAGAGCTCAGTTAGGTACGACGACGAGCGAAGCGAGGAGGAGTGTTAGGTTGACATGGTTATTAGGTACGACGACGAGCGAAGCGAGGAGGAGTGTTAGGTTGACATGGTTAGCTACCTATCGTACCTTTGGGCAGAGCTCAGTTAGGTTTGATTCGAACTGCGATGTCATTAGGTTAGGTTTAAACCGTACCTCCTGTTTGGAAACCAAGAATATATGAAAGTGCCATTACGGTTTATCTATATCCAATAGGATAACGCTATCTAGAACCAACACCCTACATACTACCTAAAATTAATGGATGTATAATTAGGAATGAGTATCATTAAGCAGCATTTAGCAACGACCAATAGGAGAGCATCCTTGGGAACCAATGTAATTAGGGATGATCGTCATTAATGACAGCAATGACCAATAGGCCAATAGGAGAGCACCGTCTACAACCAACATCCCGCCCACTTTATAACTTCAACTGGGGGGTGTGGCCTAATTAATGGATGTAATTAGCAAATGAGAGTCATTAATGAACTCAACGGCCAATAGGAGAGCACCATCTTGAACCAACACCCCGCCCACCTGCTGACACCAAGTAACATCTGAGGTCGACGGTGTGGCTGTTAAAAAAAAGGTCAGCAACCAAAACCAGGGGGTGTTTGACCTCCCAGGGTTGAGCCAGAACGCACAAATCCCTACTACTGTCAGAGTAAGCTCCAGAATATTATCTATATTCTAGTCAAAGTTTCAAGTCGATAGCATTCATAATAAGTGAGATATAGACGAAACAAGACTAAAATCTTTAAACGCCTTTTTCTCGAAAGTAGCTTGAACCTAATTATTGCACTTTACGTTAGGAGGGCAGTGTATGTGGGCCGATAATATTTGAGGACTTCCGTCGATTCCACAAGGATCACCTTTAGCACTTCATTAGTTGCTATTTCAACGGAATCTTATCAGAATCTGTGATATACTTTTGTACTTTTAAGTACATAATTGAGGAATTCCATAAGTCATCTGTGGGCTTCATCATCAATTCCACTCCACCAAATTTATGATTTCCGGGTGTAAATACACGAGCTATAATAGAAAATACCAAAATCACTACACGCGTGCCTAATATAATTGAGGAGTTCCCTCAATTCCTCATGGATCCCATCATCCAATTGAATTTTTGAAAAAAATGGGACCCACCTGGAAGCATATACTTACAAACAAAAAAAAAATACGAATCGGCTCATCAATGACGGAGTTCTGAGGTAACAAACATTGAAAAAAAAATTGATAAAAAAAAACAACCGAATTGAGAACCTCCTACTTTTTTTGAAGTCGGTTAAAAACTCAACAACGCAAACCGTAATCGTACCTAATTAGGTAAAATGTAATCATTCCTTCTACGTCGACTGTAGGTACAACCGAGGCCTATTCTGCAAATCTAACAATGTTATTTCTTGAAGTGGTTGTTCAATATTCAACAACCCACACAAACCGACTGTCAATAATGAATATCGAAGCATAAGCTTAAGAAAACAGTCGGATATAACTGTAAGTTTCTTCAGAGACCGCTTTTGACGACCTCTTATTTCACTAACATTGTAAAAGGAACCTTAATCCGTTAAATTTAACGTACAGTTTAAAACAATGGAGTTACGAGGTACAGGAAGTATTTAGGAGAAACGTTGTCTGTTACTGTTTACCGCCACAACGCCTCTTCCCTCTAGAAAAGTTCTCTTCTGTTGATGTTTGGAGTGCCATATGCTACTCCTGACCTCGATGTACCTATTGTGGCTACGTACAGCCAGCAGCAGAAGTAGCGACTCAAAATTACACGCTCAATTATCTAGACAGTCCTTATTCTCTTGACATTAGACTTAGAGTCGTGTGTAGGTCGTTTTGAGCACTTGACCCGCGTAGCTACTTTTGCTGCTGACTGTACCACGTGATGTGCTTGGAAAATTTGTAAGACCCCTGACTTTCATTTCAAAGTCCATTATCTCAAAACCGGCTGAACAGAGTTTGTTGACACCTCGCTAAGAACCATCGGAACGCGTCAGCTTTCGTACAAAGCGCAAAAATCTGTCTATTTGTTTAGCAGCTACGATGCCACAGACAGACACACAACCACGTCAAACTATCCCTCTTTTTCTCTCGAGAGTAAGAAACGTGTGTAACACACCAGCACGGCTAGCACAAGACGCGCGCAGCTCTGTCGATTTTTCTCGCACTATCCGTCTCTTTCTTATTAGAAAACTTAGAAAGAGAGGTATAGTGCGAGAAAAATCGAGAGAGCTCGCGCGCCATCTTGTGATAGCCGTGGGCGTGGCCGACCGAGCTTTACTCTTCTGAAAATGGAGAAAACGATTTTTCCCAGTAGAGATGAGACCTAGCTAGATCGATCTTTGGCCCCCGTAACCCCTATACGTTTTGCAAATTTTATGGAAATCGATACAGCCATTTTCGAGGATATGATTACAAATATAATATACGTAAACAAACTAGCTTCTGCCCGCGGCTCCGTCCGCGTGGAACTCGTTTATATCACATCTCCATACAAACTTTCACCCCCGATTTCATGCCCCTCCCCACTTAACCTAATATCGTTAGTGCTAATTTCATTACACCTACCAACGTTCGACATAATTTTCATTAGCCCTAATATTCGGATAATGTAAATTGTAAGGCATAATGGGCCTAATTTCTTTCCTACTAATCTTTCCTAATACTAAAACATCAATTGTGCTAATATTTTGGAAACTAAATAATTATTTTTCCTAATGATTACTAAGCCTAATGATTAATGTGCCTAAGTAATTATTACTATGTTTAATGAGCACTAAACTACATAACATGCATAAAAACAAAGTTTTAACCGACTTCAATTTAGTACTTACTCCGCCAAGCCACGAGAACATTTATTTTCCAATTTACCACATGATATCCGAGAGCAAATGCGTTGATTATTAGAGAAAAAAACCTACTTAATCGCTGTATGTGGCCCGATAATATTTGAGGACTTCCGTCGATTCCACAAGGATCACCTTAGGCACTTCATTAGTTGCTATTTCAACGGAATCTTATCAGAATCTGTGACGTACTTTTGTACTTTTAAGTACATACATACATAATTGAGGAATAATAATCTTTACGTCACACCTGGCCATAATGCGAGTTTTACTGCACGCTGCGCGTACGGTAAAACTCGTATTGTGGCCAGGTGAAGACGTAAAATTGTGTACTCACCACGGGCGGTAATTCGTAAAGCCCCAGGTCGCATATGGCCCTCACCTTCGGTTCGGGCCACAAACACCTGCGATCTGGGCCATTCACGAACTCACCGCGTAATGTGCTATTAATATAGTAACTATCATCTGACATTTCTCTTTTTATTGTATTTTCATTTTATTATTTTTAATTGGGTGCATGTGTTTTCCTTTCCATTGTGTTATTACTTCATTATCCTAGCTTGTTTCGAACTGTAAACATACATTTGTTTAATAAATAAATAACACGCCTTCCTATATGGGTTCATTGGAACACCCCCCAACGAGTAGTTTATGAGCAAACAAGTACAGTCGGCAATTAAAACTTTATTCAAAAATGTAAATCACAGAAAATAATTTAGGATCGTTTGAATGGAGCTGCGAGTGTAGTATGGTTGCCATTTTATCACTTATCGCGGTGGATATAGACATCCTTCACTCTCGCACTCGCATACTTGTCACGTGACGGATGTCTTATCCATGGCGATAAGTGATAAAATGGCAACCACGCTACGCCCGCTGTACACCAATAAGTGTCATATGCGCAAATGCCCACGTCTCAGTAATCCATAACTTTCGCCGGAGATAGATACTCAGAACCGGTTACGTTGACATTTCCGGTTTAGTTGAGAAGTGAGGTCGCGTTGCATTTCCATTTTGTTTATTAACAATGTGCCCGCGCGGCTCCGCCTGCAAGTTACAGAGCACCTAAGCGTGACCAAAGCGGAACCTTCCTCCTCCTAACATTATTCCCAGGAGCACGGGATTCGCTTTGACACCTATTCCAAAATTTGGCATAGGCACTAGTTTAAACCCGGGACTGCGGGATAAGATATAGTCTAATGTTCATTTGAAAGGTCCACTCTATGCAGTGTACCAAAAATGGGGTGTGAACCGATTAAAGGCATAACAGGTATTGTGTTCTGATAAGAAAAAAAACTAAAATAAAAAAATTTTGACGCGATTTTTTACATACAAATGTATAAAAAAAACTCGTCGCGACAATTCATACATTTTTCGAAAACATTTGACCTCATACAAATTAGGTTGTTATGAAAGATTAACATGGTAATATTCGGGCAACTAATACAATTAATACATTATCGTATCATCATCATCATCATATCAGCCGAAAGAGGTCTACTGCTGGACATAAAGGCCTCCCCCAAAGAGTGCCAAAGTATACTTAGATATTATGTAGAATGTTATATATATCTAAATTCTTTATTCAGATAACTGAGATCCAAGTTGTTAGTATTACATCCTTATATGTTAGTGAAAATGAAAAATGAAAATGAAAATTGTTTATTTTCCCTTGATTCACATGTACAGTGCCTGCAGTGATTAGGACTTCCTTTTAGGTAAATAAACCTGTGTTAGGATGCCCCGCTCTTCCATAACTGGTAAGTAGGTAGGAAAATGTTAACTAGCTTAATACATTTTTAACAATGGTTTTAGGTGCGTATGATTACTTTGGGTTTTAGCTTAATTTAAGTAATACTAATACTATACTATATTAATGGTGTGTGTGTGTGTGTGTTTGTGTGTGTGTGTGCGTGCGTGTGTGTGTGTGTGTGTGTGCGTGGGTGTGTGTGTGTGTGTGTGTATGTGCGTGTGTACATTTAGGTTCAGTTAATAATGAGCACGATACAGTAGTAACTCCGTTTCGTCATACTCGTAGCTTAGAAGTTTCAGCCATGTAGTTAGTTCATTCTGACACTTATTTAGTAGTCGTTTTTGGATATTGACTACACTATGTACATTATTGTAAATATATGCCGATTGCGCTTTGTACTGCCTTTTAGCGAACATGGATATACAGTTAGATACGGGGGCGACGGGTTTTTTACGCCGACGTGTATCTAAAGGAGGGTTAAAATCTAGGGTTTTGTGTAGCCTGAGTGTTGTATTCAAAACATGCAGCTTTCTCATACTTAGCTGGTCACAGATTTCATATAGTTCCTTTGTAGGAAACCTGTATGGTTTTGAGTACATCACCTTGAGCAAGCAGCGCTGCCCCCTCTCAACCTCCAAGAATTTGGTTTTGGCTGCTCCACCCCATACAGTGATGCAATAGCTCATAACAGGTTGAGCTAATGTTATATAAAGTTGATTAATTAGTTCCTTAGTGGTAATATATCTAAGTTTTTGATTCTGTTGTTCACGTTTTCAAGTTGCATGTACCATGACAGTCGCTGGTCCAGGAGTACACCCAAGTATTTAGTAGATTTAACGCTTTCTACTTCCAAACATTTACAAGAGGAAGGATCATGTTGGTTACAGGTATGTATTTTAAGCTTCAGGTTAACTTTAGGTTGCGTACTATCATACTTAGAGAAGCAGATATGATTCGTTTTGCTGGCATTAAGCGTGAGGAGGCTATTTCTAAGCCATGCAGTGACTTTACAGAGGCCTGATTCTGCATTTCTGAACGCTGACTCCCAGGATTCTCCATCAAACACTATTGCAGTGTCGTCAGCGTAAGAGCCGATGTGCCCACGTTGTAGTTTGAGATTCGTCAAGTCATTTATATATATAAGAAACAACGTGGGCCCTAGAACGCTGCCCTGGGGGACACCATAAGTTATGTCTCGTTCCTTGCTTATGAAGTCACCTATTTTCACTTTTTGTGTTCGCCCCTGTAAGTAGTCACACAACAGTCGCAGAGGTAAGCTCCGTATGCCAACTCGTTCCATTTTTTGACTAAGAGTGGAGAGAGAGACCGTATCAAAAGCCTTTTTAAGATCTAGGAATATCGCGAGGCATTTCTTGCCTTTATCAATTTTAGGCGTAGACATAGGCGGTCGTTATTTGAGATTCAATTTTCAGCATGAGGTGGTCAAAGCAATTAGTTTGTCTGGTAGTTAGGGTGTGGCCAGGGAGTACGCCATGGGATGACAATATATTTAGATAATTAGTTCTATTGGCTCTTTCATATATTGACTCTTGCTGTCGAGGTATGAGGTTAATGTTTATGTCTCCCGTGATGATAATATTCTTAAAAGTTGTTAGTTTTTCGAGGTGATTATTAAGTGACTTTATAAAGTCTGCTGCGTGACAGTTTGAGGGGCTACAATATATGCCTAGTATTACGGTGTTTCCAAGTTTTAATTGTACACAGGTTGATTGTTCTATTTTGATCTCTATTGCTTGGGCATTAAGTTCGGTTTTTACGTAAGCCACTACTCCGTCACATTGATTTAAGCTATTTACTGTGGATATATCAGTATATGAGTCTAATTGGGGAATTGGTTTGTATTGATTTAGGTGACATTCTGAGAGAATAATAATATCGACAGTGTGGTTAAGTTCAGTTAAGTTCAACATGAAGTCATCTAGGTTGCAATATACACTCCTGATATTTTGTGAGCAGATGGTTAAGTTAGAGTTTGCTGTTGGTACATGTTTATGTAGGTCCTGGAGGTCACACTGTATAGGAATCGCAACTTCTACTTCGTCAATTTCATTTAGTATATTAGAGTTGCAGGTCATGTTTTGTCTGGACTAGAGATATGGTTCACCGTGAGCAAGGGAGATAGGCGTAATTTGCAGTACTCGTAACGACAGCTATTTGAGTGATAGATTGGCATGGCATTTACAATGTGTACATGTGTAGTGTATGTGATAGAGTGTGAGATTGTGTGTGTATTGGTACTTACAATAATAATTATTGTAAGTAATATAGAATAATTATTATTCTATATTGGCAGCAGATGACTATACTTAAGGAACGTAAAATTACATGACTATATAAGGAGACAAAGGTTTTTTCTTGGTGCGGTAAAATCGACGCTTTGTAACTAAAAGTACACTTGAACCAAAGTATAGTCACTTTAGTAGTAGTAATTTGGCCCTCGTTCATTACTTGAGTAACCTTCGCATTATCGTCCTTTTTCAGGTATATGTTGCCATACGCCGTCCAGCAGTATTTGTACTCGTGTTGCCGTTTGAGCTCCCGGGCTAAAAGGTACAGGCGGGCCGCCTTGGGCGTCAGCTGCTCTGCGACGAATACAGGGGTGTCTTCCAAGCTGCGCAGGCCCAGGTGTTTGGCGCGGAGTTTTTCGCTGTGCTTGGCATTAAAAAATTGACACAGTTTCAGGACGTCATTTTTTAGGATAATAGACGAGGTTTCGACTATTATGGGAGTTGCTTGGGGGCCGCCGGGCTTGCCGCGGGTCCTGTAGACGTCCTTGATGTCGGTCTTTGTTACGGGACAGTCGATTGTTTTGGACAGGTTCAAAACTTTGGTCTCATTGCCCAGTTTGGGTACGTTTTTGATCTCAAAATTCGTCCGCCGGCTGTGTTTTAATACCTCTTCGACTTTGTCCTCCAGAAGGTTTATTTGTTTTTTGTCTTCAGCGGATTGCTTCTCGAGGCGCTGTAAGTATTTTGTTATTTGTCGCTTCATTTTCCGCTGTCAAGAATTCAATGCTGCTCTCGATATTTCTATTGGATTCCTTAATTTCCGAGAGCGTTTGTGTATTCTTCCGAATTTCTGTAAGTTGCGTCTCAGTTAGTAGGTACACAAATTATATATTTTAAATCTAGAATCTAATTAAACTACGCTGTACAGTGTCCCCTTACCATTAATATATATTGTATTGTATTGTATTGTTATATTTGTCAACAGCTGACAACTCGGAAGCCATCGTCATCAAAAACTCAAAACTCGACGTTGACGTTACGTAACACTTTCATTGACGACTGTCCAAGTGTGCCATGCTTATAGAAATTATCGCTTGACGCATATTTGGTGTCGAGAAAGCACCGGTCATTCATCCTGCACGGCTATCACAAGACGGCGCGCGAGCTCTCTCGATTTTTCTCGCTCTATCCGTCTCTTTCTTATTAGAACATTTAGAACAAGAGATATAGTGCGAGAAAAATCGAGAGTATGTCGCGGTATTTACTTATTGGTGGTCAATAACTTTGCACAAGCGAAATGCAAGTTCCGTTTTTGGGAAGTAATATTTCGTAAACAGTATTTTAACTTCGGCCCTATTAGTTAAGAGTCCGCAGTAAGCTCGGCTGAATTTCACCTTCCCATACAAACGTAGTTACGCTCTTATTTTAAAACTACGTGTTAGATTGTGACAAAACTTTGCATATACAATGACATGAGGTATATCTATGTTTGTAATTAGTTTATATGGTTCCAGTTTATAAAACAAACGAAATACAGCAAATACAAGTTTTGTCGACTACCTAGTCTACAGTTATTAAAAGTTTAGGGTCAAAATGACGAACAATTCAATAAAAGCTTTAAATACTAGGAGCATTCCCCGTAGACAACAGTTTGAGTAGCAGTGGCGAAGCGTCCATACAAGCGGATTTCTATCGGCTTGCCTAAAACTTCTGTTAGCTTATTTTTTCAATAGGGATGATGACTGACTTTTTTATGATTTTATTCGAACCCATTTTGGAGAGGAACACACGTTTGTATGGGAGCAACTAATTAAAGAACATAAATACCCAAAAATTTGAGACAAAGATTGACCTCGCTGGCGGCAGCGCAAAACGCTTCAAACGGATAGACAGACAGGTATGCCGTCACAACTGACATTTGTTAGTACAAAGTAGTTGTATTGTACCTATCATTGTTTAAGTAAATAGTTGTCATACAATTTTGTTTCTATAAAAGCGCAAGGATTCTATTGGTAGCTTTAAATTGGACAAAATAAAAAATGCATATTTGTTCTAAACTTTCAAGGTTCATATCTTTATATGATTTTAAGTACCTATATTTTATAATTTATACTTTATTACGATAATTTGATGGTTTACTATCCATTTAGCATCACTACGTTATCAATTTGAACATGAGGCATCATGCATTGTAAACTCTTTCATACGTAACTTTCTTTTCCGCGTTACCCATCAACAATTTTCACGCGCCGCCACTGATAAATAGGTAGGTACCTACATATAAATGATGTTCCGATTATTAGATACTATATATAATAACTGTTTGACTGGTAGATAATGCCTTATGTTATGGCATTAAGTTTGCCTTTTGTATGTGTACCTTGTTGCTATGTAATAAAGTTTTAATAAATAAATAAAATAGTTAAGCGTTTACATAGGTAGGTAAGTTAAGGTATATGGGGCATGGGGTGAATCCAGACTCCAAATATGGTATCTACATACCTATAATTCGATTTGCCCAGCTTCCAAATAGGAGGTTCGCAAATATGCAGTGTGTGCCTGTTTCGTAGGCGTAGGTATATCTTCTAGATAATTTCACATTTCATACCCATAATACTGACACATCAAAAGCTGCATAAATAGAAAGTGCAATTTCACAAAATGCACTTAGGAAATCCCGCTAAAACGACAACTTTATCTTGACCCCTCTCAATTCATGAACGGCCGTTCTGCTACAGTAATTCAAACTGTCCAGTTGAGAGCAGAGCTCAGGTTATGTTGGACTAGTTAAATGCATTCAGGCGTGGGTACCGTTAGAGTCACTTTCTCAGAGTCAGTGTTGTTAGATGGTGCATTGATCGATTTGCTAGATCTTAGACTAGCTTTTGTCCACTTAGTAAACTATATATCCTGTAATCTGGGTTAGTGGTGTAATACTTATTATCTACTGAACCGTATGATCCTTTTATCCTAACTTCTTTTCATCCTAACAACCATTCAAAGGATAAGGATGAAATTATAACTAGTAATACTAGCTGATATGCCCGCGGCTTCGCCCGCGTGGTTATAGGAAAATGTAACATATTGAATTTTCCCGTAGGAATTAGATATTTTCCCGCTGGAAAAAGTAGCCTATGTCACTCTCCAGCTTCTAAACTATCTCCATACCTCTCAATAATCTTTGCTCCATACAAAAAAATACATCAATACGACGCTCCGTTGCCACGTGAAAGAAGGACAAACACACACACACACTTTCGCATTTATAATATTAGTAAGGATTAACGGCTAATCTTACGTGTTAGTCAATTATTACTACGGCGTGACATGTTTCGAACCCTTCGGGAAGAACTCCCGAAGTGTTCTAAAACATGTTGCCAGTAATGATCAATGAATTTCAGTAATTATTACTTACTTTTACTTTTAAAAAATCCTTCATAATTATCAGAAGAACCAAAGCTACCGCCGCGGAACATTGACTCGCGGCGAAGCGGGAACTCTAAATCATAACCGTAGGACAGAGCCTAGGAATAGCTTTCACGGGGCTAGCCCGGGTAAATCGGCCCAACATGACGGCCGGAACGGGACACAAGCACACTACCCCCCAGAGAATACTTGTAGAATCCCTTGAGGACAAGATTTAGGGCAGCTCATACCTCGATTAACTGCTTCACTGTGTAGAGACGGACCCCCACTTAGTTTTACTATTGAATAGAGCTTAAGTATATAAAATCTCTATACATTCGCCCTCCTTACACCAAATACACTGGCCGTCAAAACCTAATGTCACATCAAATCATACGTCAATCACGAATGAGCTAAAATTGCATATATACGAAAATTTACAAAAACATGATGTCTGCATTCGAATCCCCCATACCCCTCTCTGATATAGAGACGGTACTGGCTTGGGTTGACAATTTCAAACTATCTAGACCTACTAAGAAGATAAACAGGGATTTCTCTGATGCCGGTCAGTAAACGCTGTTCATGGAACAGGTCGTGAACGAAAAAATCCTAGAAGTCTAAAGCCTCCACTACACGTCTGCAGATGCATTTGCAGACGTCATCTGCGGATGCGTCCGCCGACGTGTAGAGGGGTTAATTTGCGCGTCTGTTGTAGGTATTTAACGTCCGCAGACGTCCGCAGATGCGTCTGTCACTTATCCGCTTGTTGTCGCGTGTTTTTGTGGCACGGATCAAAGGGTTGTGAACTGAAAGAATGAACATAGACTGATCGATCTACAGACGTGTGGACAACTGATCAATCTGCGGATGTATCTGTTAGCGTCCGCGGACGCATCTGTTGACGTGTAGAGGAGGCATTAGTACCGCCGCAAAATTGCCCCACCGAATTGGTGCCATTGCCATTATGCGGGGTTGGGGCCGGGGATACGAAACGGTGCCAGGCAGCCGTTTGCTTCGAACATAGTAGAAAGAGTGCAAAGTACGTTATCTTCTACAAACGCACAGCGCGCGGCTTATATTGTATGTGTGCGCCATAGTATCTATGCGTCGCCGCACGCACACTCAAACAAAATCCCGACCCATTTCTCAGTGCACCAGTCGAGATTTTGTTTGAGTGTGCGTGCGACGACGCATCTAGATACTATGGCACACACATACAAGCCGCGCGCTGTGCGTTTGTATAAAGATAACCTACTTTCCACTCTTTCTACTTTGGTTCGAACACGCGCATACCGGGTTTTAGGCACGCGTTTGGGTAGAAATTTGTAAGGAGCTCGCGTTCTATAATTATTTCGTTCGCTGTGAATACCTCCTTTGGCCCTTTTTACGAAACTACAAGCTAAAGTCTAAGTCTAGTCTCGTTATATTGATCAAGCGGCTGTGACCTACACCGTGTCATACATACAACTATAAAATATCATAAAAATAACTACGCGATGCCAAATGATATGAAAACTGTATTATATTAAAATAAAACTAATATCAAATAATTACAATAAATGTTTGGGAATTACTCCGCCTTTAAGTTTCCGAACCAGGGTTAAACGTTTCTCAAACCCGTCACATGCGGCACGCACTACCTCCATAGGCATTTCATCCCAAATACGCACGATATTTTTTTTTAATTGGTCCAAATTTGATATTTTATAATTATTCAGCGTAGACAGCATATATGACCATACAAAAAAATCCAAAGGATTTAAATCCGGAGAGCTGGGAGGCCATTCATTCTTGGGTAAGAAATCAGTTAAATTTGCCTTACACCAGGCTTGGACGCTGTTTGCGGTATGGGAAGGTGCTCCATCCTGTTGAAAAATATAATAGTCCTCTCCAAACATGCGTTGCAGATTTGGAGCAACAACTTTCTCCAGAACTTCGGTTTTGTAATACTCAGCGTTGATTTTAACACCCTTATCGATGAATATCAAAGGAAGTTTGCCCCGCTTACACACTGCTCCCCAAACCATTACCGAGGGGGCACCCTGAAATCTTGGAACGTATTTCTGATTCTCTGGAATGTCTGCCATCTGGGCTGCCCACAACCGATCGTTTTGAGCATTGTGGGGTTGTTCTAAAACAAACAGTTTTTCATCTGAGAAGACAAACTCATCCCCAGCGTGCCACGAAAGTATTGTATTTGATCGCTGGACCCTCTTCTGCTTAGACGCTTGGGAAAGTCCATGAACTTTACGTTTCTTGTACGCGTAACACCCGAGATCATGTCTCAAAATGTTATGGGCAGACCCCCTTGAAATTTTCAATTCGGCTGCTAGTTTTCGAATAGAGCGATGGTTTTTACGTCTAATTCGCTCCCTCACAATTTTAACTACCTGATCTGTTCTCGCTGATCGCGGCCGACCAGATCTCTTTCGATCTTCTGTTGAGGAGGTGTCTTTAAATCGTTTTAATTTTTTATATACAAAATCACGTTTGATCCCAAGAGATTTCATCGCTTTGAAAATGTCACTAGCGCACTCACCGTTGCGGTATTTAGTAACAATAATTCCTCGAAATTGCTTCATCGTGTTTTACACATGAATGAAATATGGTAGACATTTGAAATGACTGTATTTTGTTTCTGTACAAATATATTTAAATTTTACAAAAAGAACTATTTATTTGCAGCTTCATGTATTTTATACCAGTTCGAAACATATTGTATCCAAACTTATTGGACACGGTGTAGTAACTTGCAGTACCTATAACTTGCAACTGCGTGTAACGGGCCACCGATGTTTCTTATTGTTTTTTCGGTTGGGTTGGAAGGGCCCAGGATGCACTACTTACGAGTAGCTACTATAATATACGAGTGTACCAAAAATAGGGTGTGAACCGATTAAGGGCATAACAGGTACCGTGTTCTGATAAGGAAAAACTAAACGAATTTTTTTTGACGCTATTTTTTTTTACTTTTGTATGGAGCATTGGTCGACTGGAGCGACCTGCTACCTACAAATGTAAAAAAAATCTCATCAATATTTTTTTTCTTTCAGTTTTTTGTTAACAGATCACGATACCTGTTATGCCCTTGATCGGTTCACACCCCATTTTTGGTACACCCTGGGGGCCTAGACAAGGTTACAATCGACAAGCGCAAACGCCTAATAAAAAGTATGGGAATGACAGATGTTAACGAAAAGAATAACTATATTTAATGAAAAACAAAGAAACATGTTAAATTAACAAAAATAAACTTATTATAACTATATCTAAAACTAAACTACTTATAAAATAAAATAACTTACAAATAAAATATTTGGCCCAGTTCGCCGTCGCTGGGCAACGTGCCCAGAAGGCTGGCAGCATTGCCACGTTGGATGGCTATGCTTATCCTCTGTGCGAGGTATGAGCCAGCCCTCCGGTCACGCGTAATTTCGGCGAGTCGCTTCGAGCACTCCTTAAAGACCCTGTGGGCACTTTCCCCCCAGGGTCCTAGGGTCTCAACCCCAAACGGCTCAAATATGCAACCACCGTTGATGTTTACATATTTGCGCCGCTTAAAGAGCTCGGCCGAGTTGGCTGTAGAGCCAGCTGTAGAGGCATCTGTCATTCCCTTTCATTTTATTATTTTCTATTGGCGTTAGCGCTTGTCGATTGTACGAGTAACCTTGTCTACGACCCCTGTAGAACATACAACTCTAAATAGAGGTAAACAATACGCAGTATTATCGCTAAAGACCAATATTTTCCAGACAACCTAGGTATACTTACATCTCGTCGCGAAGGACACATTTCTTTTTCAACATTACAACAAACCATTTTATTAACTGCTACCTGAGCTTGGCCTATGTGGCCAGAGATTGTCCAAACAATAACTATAAATGACCACAATAATCTGCCAAGCTAGGAGAAAATTAAATCAAACTTTCATTTCTCAGTACTCCTGGCCGAGATTCTTAACGTCTACTACCCGAAATTGGTGGAGATGCACAACTACCCTCCCCGGAACAGCCACGCGCTCAAACTCAACAACTGGATGACGCTCAACAGGAAGGTGCTCAGAAAGCTGAAGCTCAACTTGTGCTGCTCAACGATGGAGCAATTGGCCAACTGCGCTTCTGGAGTTATTGAGCGAGTGCTCATTATGGGTAGGTTTTGCTCATAAATGTATAACAGGCTTCTGCCATTCTTGGAAGTGTTTTGGGATGATCGGAGATGACACCCCAACAGTCATGCAGACTCCACAAGATAAAACCTTCTGGGAATGTGTTCAAAAAGATGAAGCTTGCTCAACGATGGACAGGGTTAATGAGCGAATCCTTAGTGAATATAAGGGGTAGGATCCTGAGATGCTTTAGAAAAGGGCAAGCGACTAATTAGTTTTACGTGAAAAATCCAAAATTGAAAATGAAACATTCCGTTTCAGTTCGCGAGAAGATCCGTAGAGATGAGGAACTCAACAAGTCTAAAGAAGGCCAGGAACCGTTGTCCAGCGGTGGTAGCTATTACGAAGCCTGCGGTGATGATGGTAAGTACACCATAGGCAAATAACCGGCGAATTTGACTTCAGGCTGTCGAGTATGCGAATGTAGTATACGAAGTTACGATCAGGGTGTAAATGTTCTACTAGTAGTCTATCGAAAATCTCTCCAGGGCAACTGGTCAGGTTAAGTGGTCTGTGGACTCAGTTGACCCCGGAGTGATGTGCCTGCAGGCTGAGTAGACCCTTAAGCGGTAAATTAGTGGTTGAAAGAGCCCGCGGGCTGAGTTGGCTGATTCATCCAGAAGAGTCATCCATCTCTTCCCACTAATCAGCCATCTCTCTTGATCCCGAAGAGAGGTGGAGGTGTGAGAAAATGTGTACATAGGTTACGAAAATAATGTGAAAAAATATGAGTTGAAAATTATGGTAAAACTCAATAATTTCTGTTTGTAGAACACGTGTTGGTGGTGCCAGTGAAGTCCAGGGTAAACGGGGTGCTGGAGACCATCCAGCAGAAGGTGGTGAGCCACGAGCTGTTCCTCACGGCGAAGCAGGAGCTCAGAGACTTGCAGGAATGTAACGACGTACTTAAGAACAAGGTCATCAACATGATAATTAGTTTTGTCGTTACTGCTAAGATCGGCATCATCAATCGCCATCCATCCACATCAATCCTCATTATCAATTTATTGGTCTATTATCTATTGGGTAGTATTTAAACGAGTGACTGTAAATTAAAGTTTTAAGTGTCAAAAATAATTAACTAAATAATTAATTAACTAAGTGAGCGACTGACTACGAGTGACGAGAAATCAACAGAACAGCAACTTACAAACATTAATTTGAGTTACTTAAAATACAAAATGAGAAGCTTCATAATATTTGAGTTACCTAATATTTGTTCGACTGTCAACGTTCTGTCGGCTGATTGGTTTATATACCCACGCCGAATTGCAGTTTTCTAGTTGTAAGGGTTACTGAGCTAAGCCGAAGACGGACAGACAGACAGACAGACGGACGGACATGGCGAAACTATAAGGGTTTCTTGTTGACTACGGAACCCTAATAACCTATCCGCGAGCTATTTCTAGTCGCTCACTTAGTAATGTAGTCGCACAGATAAAATGTTAATACCTGAAATGCATTAATCACAACCCACTTTTTGTAAACTCGTTCTGGATTTTATTATTAATCAATATTCGTCCTTAGTTTAGTTAATTTTTCGCTTACTCAAATTCATACCGCTCAAGTTATTAAAAAAGTATGTCCATCATCAGTCGCCGAGTTCTTTTTTATTCGATCGTTTTATAATTCCCCTTATCTATTCTATGGCACGACCGTCCTCGTCCTCAATCGGACCCTCATGGCCGAGGTTCGTGTCTGAGCCGACTTAGCATAGCTAGTATTCTTCTCCAAAGTTTCCGACGTATGCTTTTATTAATGAATAGCCCGATAATAGGATAATCGTAATTTCTTTTGCAGGTTGAACACATGGACAACCTATTAAAACTAAAAGATGAGAGAATAGATGAATTGCAGAAGCAGTTAGAGAGAAAACAAACCAGAAGAAAGGAGGTTGAAGCTCTTCAAAACAGCTTATCCGTACCATTTGATTCCTCCCCACCAACACCAAAGATCACTGATTCAGTCACTTTACTTAGCAAGTCATCGTCATTCAAATTCAATGAGTCCGTTAGTAAAATCCCAGTATTTGAAGATAAATCCAAAGATGAACTTAAATTAACCAAGTCTGATGATACCGTTTCTAAGAGCATAGTCAGTGCAACTTCCAAGCCATCGATTAAATCTTGTGAATCAATTAGCAAAATACCCAAACTAGAAGAGTTTTACCTTAGAGATTTGTCCAAACTTTCTAAGGCAGAAGATAAAGAGTTGAAGAGATCTGAAGAAATAATATTGAAGGTTGAGTCGATGGATAAATTTAACGTGACCGAATCTAAACAAAGTCTATTGGAAATAAACACGTCGGAGATCACTGCTGCAGTTGAGTATGATGTTGACAGGATTGATTCTAAAATGCTCAAGGAATATGAAATGCATGAACAAAAGTCTGACGATTATCTTGACGACTTTAAAGATAGTGTAGATGATGTTCTGGTCACCATTGAAGACAGCATCAAAAAGGAAGTTAAAGAAATAACCAACCCACTAGATTTTGCTAATCAAAATTTTATCTAAATTGAATTCAATGTCCTTAGAATACGTAATTTATTAAATTTCTAATTAATTTTAGTGGTTTGTACGTTCTAGTTGTTATACAGATTGTGATAATTAGGGTTAAAATAATTATACAGGATTTTTTATTAGAATTTTAATTTTGTAATAAAATGTACATCAAATTGACGTAGTTTCTTAGCAGCGAGTGTTTTGCTGAAACAGGTCTAGCATGCTTGGGTGCTTTCTTAGGATGTTCTTTATTTCTTGTACTCTTAAATTCTTGAAATCTTCTTTATCTTTTCTGTCGTCACCATACCTGAAGTAAAATTGATTGAGTTTTTTTTTGCAAATTGCAGGTTATTGAACGGAGATTAATTAAATTTGATAGATTTATCCAGTATTTTTTTGAGATTTTCTGACCGACATACGCTCGAACGTATCTAAAACTCTAGCCTACTTAGTACTGGTGAATAATGTCAGCTAATACATACGATTGCCTCGTTCTTTCTTGCCCCACGACCTTGAAGCGGTCGAAGAGGATGTGCTGGTTGTGGAAGCACTCCTTTGTGATCTCGTCCAGAGCCTCTTTCATCGGAAAAAGGTCTTCCACTGAAACAATTGAATAAAGTTTCAGCAGACCTCCCGCTTTCAGCACCTCCGAAGTGCAATTCTCCTACCTGTACGCGGTTGACTGCTGGGCTACTCATCGTGACGCGTTCGGCGTTTTACGAGTACAAACGATGAATCGCAAATGTGACGATGACGACCCTAGCTAGACGAACGAGCACGTTGTTATGGGGTTACGCGGGATGCCATGTTTTGAGTTTGATAGCTGGTAAACATCGATTTTGTTAGGCTGTGGAACTTGAACTTATCAAAAAAAATATCAAAATTATTCTGTGAATCTGGGATGGACTGGATGCAGACTGGAGATGAACAACTGAGCGTTGCATTGCAATAAGCTATGCAGGACAAGTGGAGAACATCCCTAATTACCTTTAAGTATTTTTTTAGATCTTTATATAAGCAGCAGTATGTGGAACGACCAACTACATTCACATATGATTCCTCAACGCACGACCATCTCCCATCCACTATTGACCGCAGAGCGTGTTAATTTGACTTGACTGGATGCAGAGGAAAATAGGCTATACTTACTTACTGCTATGCCGCATCGACCTAAAGTGGATCTTGGTCTCCTCTAACTAAAGACCTCGCACAAGGCTTCATTGTCCAATGCTGCATCTTCAACATCATATCAGCCGAAAGACGTCCACTGCTGGACATGGGGTTCCCCTAAAGAGTGCCCCAATGACCGGTCTTGCATCCAGCGGACTCCCGCGACCTTTAACAGGTCATCAGTCTACTTTGTAGGAGATCTGCGGACGCTGCGCCTGCCGGTAGGAACGTGATCGCCACTCGGGAACCTTTTCAAAGCGGGACATAATTGTACAACATTTTTACCTTTAAAGATCCTAGTCGTGCTAGAAGCTATGGAAGGGTACGGGTCCTTGCAGGTACAAGGTGGAAGACCCGTTATCAGCTCGTCTGATGTCTGCACACCCACTCCGTCTACAGCAGTCTCGTATTCTGATATGGACTCTTCTTCTTCGACCAAGTGGCCTTTGGATTTGTATTCTAGACGCTGCTTTAGGATTTCTAGCTGTTCTGGATGGGAAGGAAGAGTTTGTTTAGAAAGCAGTTTTATTAGTTGGGACAGATGGTTGTGAGCCGCATTTTTTGGTGAGGGTTTGTACGTAGGGCTGGGTGAAAGCAACGATGGGAACGGGTGGGTGAGTGTCCGTTTTGAGTGGTTTTTAAAGTATTGCCATCCCAATATTGGAACTACAAATCGGTGATTTGATTGTTACGTCTTAAAAAAGCTAAAGCGGCTAAAGTAGTAACTGACAGCAGTAACAGACACTGGAGCATTTGTACGCGAACAAGTCTGACGTATCGTGTCACTCACCAGCCGACCATGTTTCGTGCACCACCCAACAAGTCTGATGTGCTCTACTCACCCCATTGTACGTTTTCTTTAACAGTAACGTACGTGCTCGCGCGCATGAACGGGTCATTGCATGTCTTAGCCACCGTTAGTCTGACGTCTAACCGAAGGAGCGTGTCTCACAGCCACCGAACAAGTCTGACGTACTTGTTTCGTAGCCAACAAGTCCGAGGTGTCACTCACCGGGCGAGCAAGTCTCGTACCCGTCGAACGTCTGCTCGAACAGCGTGTAAGGGCTCGCGCGCATGTAGCCGGGCAGCGTTCGCATGAACGAGTCCACTTGCATGCGCTGGCATTTCTCCATGGGGCAGATCTGTCACAAACGATCGAGCAGGTCACAAACAATGTCTTTATAAGTAGAACGTTTAACTCAGCCCTCGCCTGCCTTCGGCGAAAAGGCGATGGCTGACTTATGCGGTCGACCTATATCTAAGCAATGGTCCCGGGCCGGCTCACGCGATGTCGGCCCGTGTAGCGTCTCCTTATGTAACTTTCAAAGCGAGCGTTCGAACAGTGAAACATGGTTGGAACTCACCTTTTCATAATTGATCTTGTGGTCTACATCAGGCTTGTGCATGTTCACGACCTGGAGACTGTCTTGGTGGAGGCTTCTAGAAAGATATGTTTTTTATGAAACAAAGAAATAAGGTCAACCGGGGCAAATGCGTCGATGGGGTAAATGCGTCTCTTGATGATATCTCCGAAACTGAAGGAAGGTCAACCACGCTTGTGACTTAATAACTCGCACTATCAGGCCCCTATTTCACCAACTTGACAATTGTCACCTGTCAGGCGTATACTTGTAACAAGAAATGGCTGGCTGAAGAATGAAGTTCTATTTAATAGCTGGTTTCTGATGTACTGTGTTGGCTACTTGGTCGTGTCTGTGCTCGTAGTCAGCGCAGTTTGGACTATGACTGAATGCTCCGGTTATTATTTTTATCCCCAAAATCAACCTACAAATGGATGAATGTTGGGGCTCAAATGAAATACAGATATCAATATCATATATATCAATAAATTTAAGTACCTGGGCGACCGAGCTCTGCTCGGGTTGAAACAGAGACAACGAAACGTCCCACATATATGAGACCCGAATGAAGACGACCAGCACGTCTATCGTGAGACGGCCGCGACATACTCTCGATTTTTCTCGCACTATACCTCTTGTTCTAAGTGTTCTAATAAGAGAGAGACGGATAGTGCGACAAAAATCGAGAGAGCTCGCGCGCCGTCTTGTGATAGCCGTGCAGAAAGAGAGATTGTAGGTACAAAGGCCAACACAGTTAACTGACCATCCTTTTTTTATATTGAACCTTATTACAATGCACATAAAGTGCACGGATGGTCAGTTCACTGTGTGGGCGATGATATTGAAAAGTATTCATTCAGATACGAACCCTAAACCGTCCTTTGCAAGTACCTCGCTTTCATCCGATGTTCGCAATTCGTTTCTGCAAAATAATTAACAACTTAAAAAAGTTAAAATCCCCGGATTTATGATTTCAAAGTTCAAAATCTCAATTAATTAAAAAAAAATGCGTTCGAATCCCGGCTCGTACCAATGAGTTTTTCGAAACTTACGTACGGAATATTTACCGTTAGCTTTCCGGTGAAGGAAATCATCGCGAGGAAACCGGTCTAATCCCATAAGGTCGAATCTAGTTCTCCCTCTGGGGTTGGAAGGTCAGATGGCAATGGCAGTCGCTTTCATAAAACTAGTGCCTATGCCAAATCTTGGGATTAAGTGTCGAAGCGGACCCCGAGCTCCTTAAGGGCACAACCGGGAATAACGCTAGGGGGATGACGAATGTCTAAAAACCGATTTTGTTGAAACGTAGCTATACTGAGAGCCATATTTAGATCACGTCTGCTTTTGGACAAAAAACGCATTAAAATCGGTCCATCCGTTTAGGAGCTACGATACCACAGACAGACACACAGACACACAAACACTTCAAACTTATAAGTTATATATATAGTGTTATAACACCCCTCTTTTTGTGTCGGTGGTTAAAAGTTACGAACAAGCGTTCAAATTATTTACTTTAAAAACAAAGTTTTAACCGATTTCAATTTAATACTCCGCCAAGCCACGAGAACATTTCCACATGTCTTTTAGCAAATGCGTTGATTATATTAAATATTTTTTTCCGAATCGCTGTGTGGGCCGATAATATTTGAGGACTTCCGTCGATTACACAAGGATCACCTTTGGCACGTCATTAGTTGCTATTTCAACGGAATCTTATCAGAATCTGTGACGTACTTTTGTACATAATTGAGGAATTTCATAAGTCATCTGTGGTCTTCATCATCAATTCCACTCCACCAAAGTTATGATCTCCGGGTGTAAATACACGAGTTTCAATAGAAAATACCAAAATCACTACAAACGTGCCTAATACAATTGAGGAGTTTCCTCAATTCCTCATGGATCCAGCAGCCATCTGGATTTTTGAAAAAAATGGGACCAACCTGGCCTGGAATATACTTACAAATTTAAAAAAATTGTACGAAACGGCTCATAAATGACGGAGTTCTAAAAAAATACAACTGATTTGAGAAACGCCTTTTCTTTGAAGTCGGTTAAAAATTACTGCTCGTGGTGAGTGCAAAATTGTCCGTCTCCTGGCTAGAAAGTGGAGTTTTCACATACACAGACATGCCACATCAAAATGACATTTAGTGCGGATTTAGATCTTACGTCGATGCATGTAGGTTGCTATCGCACTGCACTCCTTGACGGATTAATCCGTCATTGGCGTTGGACCAGTGGTGCAGATATATCAGTCTTGGACATTTAAAAGGTTAAGGCGTAGCGGGCTGTAATTGCCAGTTTACGGCCAGGTGACGTATAAAAAGACCACTTACTCCCTTCTATGAACCGACTCCGGTACTGAAAGGTCTTTTCCCGGTGTAAACTCCGTCGGGAGATTTTGTTGACTCGACGACTGAAAATAACTAGATTAGCAGAAGAAACTATACTTATATATAGGTACTTAATGGTGCGAATCATTTTTCTAGAACGAACTCTCTTCTCTTTGTACTAGGCACTAAGAGAAGAAAATCCTTTGTCTCTCATTGTGTAACCGGTAATTGTTTACGTTGTACAAACGACAATACAGTTAACTGACCATCCTATGTTTATTTAGAACCTTATTACAATGCACTTAAGGTGCACCGATGGTCAGTTAGCTGTGTTGTCGATAGTACTAAGCTGGCTTCAACTACTAATACAAGGTTGTTAATACCGATATAATTACTTTTTCTTTTTAATTTGAACCTTGCTAATTTAACAATAGAGTCACTATTCGAATAAAGTATCTATTAAAAATGGTATTTTCATTCCGAAGCGTTGTGGCACGTGGACCACGTGGTTAAACAATGGGCTTTGCTGGACCGATGGGTAATGGCCGCTCCACACAATGGGCCATCCTGACCCATCATATAGGACGCGGCTTTGCGGTAGAACGAGACATAAATATGTCTTATTACTCCCTTTAACGCATAGTTGCGTCCTGTATGATGGGTCAGGATGGCCCATTGTGTGGAGTGGCCATAAGATAGCATTAGTAACCAGTTCTAGAGAAATGATTCGCACTATACAAGGAATCTTTTCTACAGAGTGTACCAAAAATGGGGTGTGAACCGAACCAGGGCATAACAGGTATCGTGTTCTGATAAGAAAAAACTAACAGAAAATTTTTTTGGGCGATTTTTATTTTTACTTTTCTACGGAGCGTTGGCCGACTGGGGCGACCTGCTCCGTACAAATGTAAAAAAATAGAATCAAAAAAAATATTTTAGTTTTTTCTTATCAGAACACGATACCTGTTATGCCCTTGATCGGTTCACACCCCATTTTTGTTACACCCTGTATAAGGGTGAATTACCAGCTACCTACTCAAGTCCGTTACTCTTAACTCAACTCGGGCATCCACGGGGCCTCACCACCAGGAACACAACAGCACACTACAGAGCAAATACTTTAGTGGTGATATTTTGTCTGCCTTCCTCTGTTAGGGGGATGTACCTATATCCTGCCCTGGTTGCTGTTCCTTTGAACGAGAAGTCATACCAATGTACCCTACCTCTCTAAAAGCCATACAAAGTGTAACAAAAATGGGGTATGAACCGATCAAGGGCTTAACAGGTATCGTATTCTGATAAGAAAAAACAGAAAAAAAAATTGACGCGATTTTTTTTTTTACTTTTCCACGGAGATTGTCGCCCCAGTAGGCCAACGCTCCATACTAAGGTGAAAACGCGTCAAAAAAATTTTTTTTTTGTTTTTTCTTATCAGAACATGATACCTGTTGAGCCCTTGATCGGTTCACGCCCCATTTTTGGTACACCCTGTATAATAAGAATATAATCTAATATAATATAATTTATTTATTGAATGGTATCTCTAGAATAGGAGATAGACCCTTTTTTTCGTTTTAGCACCACCCCAGAATATTAGGTATAATTATGCTAACTAGTTACCTCAACAAAAGTTTTTTTTTTTTTTTTAACAGCCGATATTTGACAGCCGTCCGTCCGGTACAATAAAAAGGTCAATGATGACAAATGATGATATAAATTGTACTGGGAGAACAGCTGTCAAATATTGGATATAAGGGCATCTTCACTATAGTTTTCCCTCCGTGCTGGAAAGTCAGATGGCAGTCAATTTCATAAAACTAGTGCCTACGCCAAGTCTCAGAATTAGGAGCCAAAGCGGACCCGGGGCTAACACGTTCTCTGTCCCCATAAATAATGATCTGACAAGGTCACAGTCACACGTCCAGTTCGAAGCTGTGACCCAGAATAAGTAATAGTAGCTACAGCAGGTTCTCTGTTATCCAACCCCCGTTTCACCACCACCACCACCATATCAGCCGAAGGAAGTCCACGGCTGGACATAGGCCTCCCCCAAAGAGTGCCAAAGTGACGGGTCCTGCGCCACCCGCATCCAGCGGACTCCCGTGACCTTTACCAAGTCATCAGTCCACCTTGTGGGGGGCTTACCCACGCCGCGCCTTCCGGTACGGTATAATCCCCTGTTTAGGTAGGTATGCCGAACGGGCATAAACGTGGCCATCACCAGTACCGGCTCCAAGCTGTAGCGGTGCAGAATCACAGTGAGCCCCTGGCTGTGAAGTGAATCCATTGTGGAAGCACTGGGAAGCACGGACTCCTGAAACCCATCATTGGGGGCACTCGGACAGGGAACGTGTTAAGAGGGGCTACCCGAGATTTTCATCGATTTTTGACAAGTTTTGAATCGTATCTTCTACTTTTGCACTACAGATAGAATTATAAATCAAACGGCTATCGGTTCTTCAATCTTTTGTCTCCATTTTGGTCCACCGGATTTTGAAACAAATGAATCCTTAATTTTGTATGATTTTTTTAAACATTGTCTAAAAAAATACTTATTCGTATCTCTATTGACGTGAAAGATCTAACATATACAAAATCTACATATTTGGGTTCGTCTGTGACGTCTCTAAAAGCTGGTCCAGGGTTTTCAATTTTAAACCAATTAACACAAAAGTTATGGCCAGAATACCAGTTTTTTGGCGTAAAATTGTTCAACTTTGATGCCAAATATCTCGAAAACAATGAACTTTGAAGTAAATATGGGATACTCGTACTATATTGCTTAAAGCCGTTGTTGTTAATGCACTACCTACTACTTGCTCTGTAGTGGTGTTGTGTTCCTGGAGGTGAGCAAGGTCGCCAGAGCTCCCGAGGATGCGTTGTGTTGAGAGCGAGGGAATTTGTTCCTTCAGCTGTCAACACGGCGAATCCTCAAACATATCAAGGGTCGGCAACGCCCATTGTTACTCCTTTGGAGTTGCATGCGTCTATAGGCTGCGGTGTCCGCTTACCATCAGGCGGGCCGTACGCTTGTTTGCTACCGCCGTTGTATATAATAAGCTACAAAAAACATTAGAAAACTAAGGGATTCAGATCGAAGGTCATTGGCGTATGGGAGCCCCTTAAGAGTCCGCAGTAAGCTCGGCCGAATTTCACCTTCCCATACAAACGTAGTTACGCTCTCATTTTAAAACTACGTGTTGGATTGTGACGAAACTTTGCATATACAATGACATGAGGTATATCTATGTCTGTAATTAGTTTATATAGTTCCAGTTTATAAAATAAACAAAATACAGGAAAAACAAGTTTTGTATTAAAAAACTTCAATTCGCTGTATTTTTTCTACTATGGTATCTGAAGCTACATAAACTAATTACAGACACAGATATACCTCATGTCATTGTATATGCAAAGTTTCGTTACAATCCAACACGTAGTTTTAAAATGAGAGCGTAACTACGTTTGTATGGAGAATCGAGCTTACTGCGGACTTTTAAGGAACTGACTCACCCGTGTTCTCGCTATGCAGATAGACACGTTCTTGCCGGAGTCGTTGCAACCGTTGCGCTTTTCCCGCTGAAATCAAATTTAAAAAAAATATTAACTCACTTTACCATGTTACTACCTGTGCGTTCCTATAATTGGCTCTTTGTATCCACTGTCAATGTTTAATGTGTGAATATAGCTGTTGGTTCTTTTAAATAAATATTTATTAGCAGCGGTTGGCGCAGGGCCAGTCACTGTGGTACTCTTTGCGGGACGCACATGTCCAGTAATGGACGTCTTTCGGCTGATATGATGATGATGAGGTTTTGTGAAGCGCTCATAGCCTAGCTGCGTCTGCGAGTCGGAAACGATAACGCAGGTTAAGCAAAGATGGCAGCGGTCAGTCTTTGGATGGGTGACCGCCTGATGTTTGAGTGGTTAATATAAATGAGCGCTTCTGTGCTTAGGCACGCTAAGCAGTTGATCCCGGCTGCTGTCTATGACAGTAGTTGTTAAGCCGAATTAGCAACTGTTACTCGCGTCCGCAGGAGCTGCCTACCACAACCCTGCACGGACATGGGACCTTCAAACCTCCCCCTCCCTAGCTCGAGGGCTCCGGGCGGGGACTTTTGATATGTTCACCCCCTAATACGAAGTCAAAAAATATGTTCCAAGCATTTCCCTCTATACTGGGGCTTCTAAATCTCATCTCTCAGTTCTGAAGCTCTAGTATAAGTTTTACCGAAACAAATCTTTACGATTACCCTCAATTTATATGGGGTTTGACGGCTAAACGCGAACGCGGTCGTAACTTTTTTTCCGTAAAACTTATACTAGAGCCTCTGGGGGGCTACCGCGAAGTGAAAACGAACTTCGTTCGAATATTTCCCTCTGTTACACTTGCTAGTTCGAGCGACAAAGAGGGAGATACAAGAACGAAATTCGTTTTCCTTTCGCGGTAGGGCCTCTGTTCTTTTCCGCCATTGATTCACGTTATGAATAACAAAACTTGGTGGACTCACCAGTCTGGTGGCTGAAGCGATTTCCATAGAGTCCCTCGCGCCAAGGAGGTTCGTCTTCGGTGGCATCACGTGACTTGAAGTACTGAAAATGATGAAGGAATCTTTAAAAAAAAAAAAAAACAGGCAACTTTAGGCCCATAGTTTGTTCGTAAACAATCAATCAATCAATCATTTATTTGCTATAAAACACATTTATAAATGTATGCAAATATAGTTTTAACATACAAATAAAACTAACAAGCAGGTACAAGATTAAAACAAATATTATTAACTTACATTAAATGTCACAAAAGCAGAATAATCAATTTATAATTTTAATAATAATAATAACGCAATTAAGAGGTAAGGTTCGGAGTAAAACAAAAAATAATTGGAGCAATAAATGTCATGAAATTTTGTCGAAAATTCTTGCATAATATTCTTTGATTGAATAGAATGGACGGGTCAAAAAATATTCCTTTACTTTTTTGTCAAAGGATCTTAACTCTAGAATATCTTTTAGGTCGTCGGGAAGTAAATTGTACACTCTAATGGCAGTATTATTCAAACTTTTGTCAAAATTAACATAATGCGCATCATTTAAGTGTAGTCTATTTCGTTGTCTAAGATTATAATTCGTAGTCTTGCCCTGCTGGACATACAGGTTTCTATTGTTAAAAACATAAATACATAAACGGTACAAATAGAGAGAAATTACAGTCAAAAATGTATTGTCAACAAATATACTACGGTGAGAGTCAGGAACATTAGCACATTTTTCTATTAGTCTCAGAGCTTTTTTTTGTTTGAGGAGCACTTGTAAAAGCTTTTGCTACAATTCATGGTTAGCCCGTTGGCCTCAAACCATAACGAGTTGCGTCCAGGATTCTTGCATATAATTACATAGGACTAAAGGAGATGGTGCATTTAAAATAATACTAGTGTCATCAGCGTAAAGATAGGGGGTTCCACAGTTTAAGAAGTCTGGTAATTCATTAATAAAAATGATAAATAGTAAAGGTCCTAGGACTGACCCTTGTGGGACTCCAAATTTAATACATTTTTCAGCAGATCTAGTTGGATACTTAGATTACTGATCACTAATTTCCACGTATTGACATCGGTTAGACAGGTATGAATTCAGCAAGGCCAGAGCATCACCACGTATACCATAGAAATTAAGCTTGTTTATGAGACTTGTTCTTGAGAATTCTGTGATCAACACAATCAAACTCCTTAGTCAGATCACAGAAAATTCCTCCACATGTAAGGCCGAGATTGAGATGTGTCATAACTTCAGTTACCAATTTGCTGACAGCGGCTAAAGTGTTTCTATTTTTCCTAAAACCAAATTGATGGGATGAAAGTAGACCATGATGTTCAAAATAACCTTGTAATCTCATGGCTATACATTTCTCGAAGACTTTAGCTAGAATTGGCAATAATGAAATGGGTCTGTAATTATTCAAATCAGTTTTGCTACCTTTTTTATGTGTAACTATAACCTTAGCTCTCTTGAACAGCTCTGGGAAAGTTCCATTAGATAAACACTCATTGAAAATTATACAGAGAGGTATACACAATACATCGATATGCATTTTGATTATATTAGTGTCCAGGTTATCTGGTCCCGTTGAGTACGTGTTTTTAAGATTTTTAACTATCTTAATGAATTCTGGTTCAATTATTGGTGACATAAATATTGAACCGCTGTTATTAGTGTTTTGCTTTTGAAGAAATTTCATGTATGTAGAGTCATCATTACTAACCGTACTTTTACCAACGTTAATGAAGTAATCATTGAAGGTATTAGCAACCGCAGTATTGTCGTTAACAATTACATTATCTATTCTAAGGGCAATTTTTTCAATTCTCTTGCTTTTACCTGTGTGCTTTTCTCGTACTAAATCCCAGATAGCCTTAGATTTATTTTTAGCCTTAGATATAGATTTTTTAATATGGCGTCTTTTAGCACTAACAAATGATCTTAACAGCTAATGTTAGTGTTATAAATTATAGAACTATTATGCATATTGCTATCGAGGCACTCTCACAGCGTGCATAGTGCTGTGTAGCTCGTTAAACCTACTAGCACAGCACGATCCAGCCTACCTGCGACAACCCGCATGAGAATGTTGGGGCTTCCCCTCACTCTATTCATAAGAGATGTGACCTTTTTGCGCATGAACCCAAAGAAGTCGTCAGTGTGCGCATCGGCAAACATGCCCGAGGCACTGCTAACACTTTTAACATTACAAAGCTAAAGAATATATCCGCACCACTGGTTCAACGCGAGTGACGGATTTACCGTCGTCTAGTACCCATAGTACAAGCTTTGCTTAGTTTGGGACTAGGTCGATTCGTGTAAGATTGTCCCGTAATATAATAATAATAATAATAATCCGTCAAAGAGTATAGCAACCTACACATAAGGTTTAACTCTGCACTAAATGTCATATCAATTGGCGTTACGTGTGGTTGCCGATTTCTTTGACAGAGCGTTATACTTAAAGGTTAAAGATGTGGCAAACGTGTGTTTTAACTGCATACAAGAAATGGCGACGATGAATCCACTATAATAGGAAATAATGTTAGCATTCAGAGCAATGACGCGTAGTTGCAATGTCCGAGAGGCAGCCGGATGGCTCGCGGTATTTGAGATCCCGAAGTGTTGTGGAACCGCCCTGTGCAACCCGAACTGAGCCAACTTGGACTGAGGTGGAAATCATAATCATCATCATCATATCAGCCGAAAGACGTCCACTGCTGGACATAGGCCTCCCCCAAAGAGTGCCAAAGTGACCGGTCCTGCGCCACCCGCATCCAGCGGACTCCAACGACCTTTACCAGGTCATTACACAATCATTACACAGGTCACAATTAAGCATACAAATGATGTGAAAATGAACTTTTATGACATTTAATGAACGTATGCAAATCATTTATAAATTAAACAGAAAAAAGTGAATATTTTTACAAACTGAATGCTTAATTGTCGTCACAAAACTGACACTCAGTTAATTTTTATTTAACAACTCGCGCTAATTGGGTACACGAATTATTGAAAATGCCCATAATAAAGCTATACCTATATAAATACGCTTGAATGCACTTACATGAGTTTCAGTATGGAGCCCATATTCCTCATGTCATTGCTGTTGGTGGTGACGCGCCGGCTGCTCCACCTGGAGCCGCTCATGGACTGAACCACAAAACGCTATGCTTAAACTCTTGTTATCTATACTGATATTATAAATACGAAAAATCTGTGAGATTGTGGCTTTGTATGTTTCGAAGTATGTACATAGGTATAAGTACACTGAAACGAAAATTTTATTTTTTTGTTTCTAGGCATGGATTGGACTTTCTGGATGGACATATTATGGTGCATTCGTTCGAGCATCTCCCTCTCTGTCGCTCAAGTATGCAATCGCGATAGAGATAGAAATATACGAACGAGCGAAGTAGGTGTTTCGCAGTAGCCGATCTGGCAGTGGGTAGGCGGATACGGTCAGATTTTTATCTGCGTATAACTGGGCGCGAGGGCGAGACGAGCTAGTCTATAGAGCGAGACGATTTAACAACTCTGGTGCGGCCTGGCCGCGGCGGACCATGGTAAACTTGTCATTAGCTGTCAAATTTACTATTGACCGTCACCGCAGGCCGCTCCATTCTATGAGGCCCTATACGCAGATACAATCTTACCGTATCTGTGCAGTGTGTTGCTTGCTTAATATACTGGCCGTCAACAGCACGGCTATCACAAGACGGCGCGCGTACTCTCTCGATTTTTCTCGCACTAAACGTCTCTTTCTAAGTGTTCTAATACGAGAGAGACGGATAGTGCGAGAAAAATCGAGAGATCTCGCGCGGCGTCTTGTGATAGCTGCACGTCTATCATGAGACGGCCGCGACATACTAAACGATCGCGACTACAAAACTCGAGAGTATGTCGGGGCCGTCCCATGATAGACGTGCTGTGCAGCACAGACCCAATCTTATTGGACTCACAAGGATGGAGCCGCTTTCTTCCGGCGGGTTCGCTTGGCACTCCCATTTATTGTCCAGCGGCAACCGTGCGGGGTACTCATCCTTGATAACGTCGGCCGTGGGACAGTTGGACTTCACGAACATGTCGTTGAACACTAAAAGGAAGCAAAGACCAATCTTGGACCATATTTAGGTGACATCGGATGAGGTTCTTTTTGGCCGACTGCGCCAGAGCTAAAAGGAAGGGATATGGTTTAACAGTCTATGTATTTACGTGTGTTCACGGTTCACTGTAGCGTTTAAGACACTTATATGATGAATGAGGTATCAATCGATTCGGAAATATGCTCCATGCATAGATGTGTTTATAGACTTAATCAATAAACACAATTTCCTCGATGTCCTCACCACACTACTGGGAGATTCCACCTCGCAAATCCCTGTGGCATTACTGAAAGCCCCCTGACCCTGCGACTTAAACTCTCTTACGACGTTTTGGGGTCTGGCACCAGCGGAGCCACCAAGCCCTCCCAACACCATCTGAGCCGAGTCCTTACCAAAATGTAACCCAAAGCGGGTGTCCCAGACAATGTCACGCCACCCCAAACCAAAATCCCGGATCCGCTACTGGTAAGATGAGTTCTTCATAGCTGCAAGACGTCCACTGCTGGACAAAGGCCTTCCCCAAAGAGTGCCACAATGACCGGTCCTGCGCCACCCGCATCCAGCGGACTCCCGCGACATTTACCAGGTCATCAGTCCACCTTGTGGGGCGCCTACCCACGCTGCGCCTTCCGGTACGTGGTCGCCACTCGAGAACCTTTCCACCCCAACGGCCATCGGTTCTACGTGCGATGTGCCCCGCCCACTGCCACTTAAGTTTAGCGATTTGGAGGGCTATATCGGTTACCTTGGTTCTGCTGCGAATAGCCTCACAGACAGCGATCGCGCAGAGAAATACGAAACGTTTGTATGGAACTACGATATAATCGAGTTATAAATAATATAATGCTTACTTATTTGTTTCTGTGAATGTACTCTGCAATATGCCGAAGTTAACGGAAATTCCCGGGTATATAAGCCACCGAACTCTCGACATTGCAGAGGCGAGTGTTCACACTCACCGTATTCCTTCCACTTCGGTGGCGCGGTCTTCGCGGCGGCTGCCTTGGCAATGGCGACCACCTTACGCCGCTTCGGTGGCAGGTAATCGGCCATGTCGCCGTACATGACGAACGGTCGGCAGGGGGTCTCCAGCAGCTCCCACCATGTCTTTTCCTGTACCATCTCTGTAAAAACCAAGACATTATAACGTCCATCATTTCGAAGAGTGTAGGTAAGTTTTCCAGTGTCCGTTTTTTTTTTAATGGCAATTTTAAGGTTTTTTTTTTGGAATCTAATTATGGTTTCAATTATAGTATATTAAGTAAACTGTAAAAAACTAGACTAAAGGAATGTCTTCTCGACTTGTCATGATTGTGTGGGTGTGTGTGTATGTATGCATATATATATATATATATACAGGGCGTCCCAAACTTATGGGACATGAAGGGGAAGTACCTTAAATATCGTAGATAGTGAATTTTGCTCAAAGAAGACTTTATGTTATTTTTAAAAGTTAGTAATTCTGCATTCATAGATTTTCTAAAAATTACTTGCTTCGTCTGGGAATCGAACCGACTAAAATGTGAAAAAAAAATCACCCTTTTTTATGATGCCAATCGAAAGAACAGCTAAAAAATAATAACTCAGCTTAAGTAACATAGTATTTTAAAATAAAGGAACACCATAAAATGATTGAGTCAAATTTCAAGAAAGTTATTTATTGCCGAAGACGACGTTCGAAAAGTAGCAATATTATCATTCCAAAGATAGCATTGATTATTCGTAAATAAGTACCCACTTCATAAAATAGGTACTGGCATAAGTTTTCCTTATTATAAGTGCACGTGTGGATAAAATGATAATTTGATAAAACTTAGTATTTCAATACGTCCTCTGTAAGCTAGACAGAAGGCAAATTTAAAACAAAAAAAAAAAAAAAAAAAAAAAAAAAAAAAAAAAAAATCTATGAATGTAGAATTACTAACTTTTAAAAATAACATAAAGTCTTCTTTGAGCAAAATTCACTATCTACGATATTTAAGGTACTTCCCCTTCATGTCCCATAAGTTTGGGACGCCCTGTATATAATTCCTTTGGTATGGGGCCCACGAAATTGTTACATAATTTATCTTATAAGATGAGTTTAATAGGTTAAGTTAAGTTGTATTAAAATGTAGCGCGTCTCGCCATCAAACGTAACAGTTTGGCGAGAATATAAATGTATAATATGTAAGTTTTCATTTGAATAAAATACAAAAAAGAAAAAAAAGTAACATGTTTGTTTTTAAATATATTTTCGTGTAATAGCCATAACACAAGCTTTCATCATCATCATCATATCAGCCGAAAGACGTCCACTGCTGGATATAGGCCTCCCCCAAAGAGTGCCAAAGTGACCGGTCCTGCGCCACCCGCATCCAGCGGACTCCAGCAACCTTTACCAAGTCATCAGTCCACCTTGTGGGGGGCATACCCACGCCGCGCCTTCCGGTACGTGGTCGCCACTCGAGAACCTTTCCGCCCCAACGGCCATCGGTTCTACGTGCTATGTGCTCCGCCCACTGCCACTTAAACCTTTATCTTCTACTTCTGCCTATTTAAGAGCTCAGCTCTTGTCAGTGTATAACAACAAGTTTAGCGATTCGGAAGGCTATATCGGTGACCTTGGTTCTGCTGCGGAACATAGCCCTCTTCATAGCCCTTTTGGTGACTTTGAGCCTTCTTATGAGGCCCATAGTAAGCGACCACGTTTCAGTGCCATATGTCATCACTGGCAACACACACTGGTCAAAGACTCTCTCTCGTCTTGAGACACTGCGGAATATTGGACGATAAGATGTGCCGTAGCTTCCCGAACGCTGCCCAGCCGAGTCGGATTCAACGATTGACCTCTTTCTCGAAGTTGGGCCTACCTAACTGGATAGTCTGTCCTAGGTATACATAATCGTCTACAACTGCGAGCGTAAAGCACAACAAGCTTTTCTGAGCTATAACTAATATATTGCGTTATATAGACCCCTTTCAACCTAATGTAACTTGACCATGGCATTCGCAACAACTTATATTGAAAGTAATGTTGCTATGGTGAGACACGGCCAACATTTTGGAGGGTTTTGGCTTTACGATTATCCACCATCCAATCGCCAAGGTGATTAACTCAAATTTGCCGGAGTACTCTCAGTCTCTCCAGTCTCTACGGAGTCGAAAAGACCCATTAGCATATCTATGGGTCTCAAGCTCCCCAAACTTATTCAAGACCGCTTTAAGTTACTTTAAAGAATAAAAAAAAATATGATGAATAAAAAAACGCACCATCACCATCCCGCTCTATCACCTGTAGCCCCTCTCCCTCGCCCTCGCCGTCCTCACTCTCTTCACAATAGCACGGATCTTCCTCAGGATTGTCGACGATGGCCGCCTCGGTCTTCAACAGGGCTGGCACGTCGAACACGTACTGGTTGGACTCAGGAGTGCCACCGGCGAAGTGGTACACATATTCTTGGAACTGAGAAATTAAAATAGATATATGCCTATATATATATAGGGTACAAGCTTACAAACGTTCAATTTTATCCGTTGATTGTTCATATGTCTCCCAGACACAAAAATCGATAGGATAGGGTTTGCTAAGAATGAGATTTGCACAAAGGCAATTTCATTCCGACGGGCACATTTTTGCACTGCACGCCTATCACAAGACGGCGCGCGAGCTCTCTCGATTTTTCTCGCACTATAGCTCTCTTTCTAAGTTTTCTCATAAGAGAGAGACGGATAGTGCGAGAAAAATCGACAGAGCTCGCGCGCCGTTTTGTGATAGCCGTGCTGGTCGTTAAGTCGGTGTTCGAGCAAAGAAAATACGCCTTTATAAATTTTTAGGGCAAATAATATGCAACATGTTTCACGAGTAGGTATTCTAGCAGGCGCTCTTACTTTTTCATAATTTTTACTGTCGCCGATATACGACAAAAACAACCGGGGTGCACGTCGATCGAGATTGTTCTATGTGCAATCGATGTGAATAGCCAACAATGGGTGCACTATATCTCTGTCTCAAGAGATAGAGAGGGAAAGATACGTGGATGCGTATTATTGTACCGTACAATAAACAGGGAGTCGATCCTATCAGGTTGCTTTCCTGTGTTTTTATTATACCACGAGTACAACAACGGTGGCAAACAAACATACGGCCTGCCTGATGGTAAGCAGGCACCGAAACATGGACACTTGCGACTCGAGAACAAGGCGGGGCTCCGTGGCCAAGGCGTTAGGCTCGGCATAATTAAACAGGGGATTTGTTAACAGAGAACCTTCTGTACTTTAGTACTATTATTTATTTCGTTCAACCGATATTAAGGGTTACGTTTGACCAATTTTGGTGCCCAAAAAGATTTGATAGCGAAGTACCTCTTTGATGATGCTTCTCATCTTCTCCCGCCATTCTTGGTCCACGCGCGCCGCAGTCTTGTACCCTCGAGAAAGGTGCAAGATCAGAAGCTGGCCCTCCGTGAGGATGTCTTGCAGGGTGTGAATGTATTTGGTGTACTCTGGAATATCAAAACCAGTTTGTATAAGCCAGAGGGCCTACCGCGAAACGAAAACGAACTTTGTTCGTGTATCTCCCTCTCTGTCGCACTTGCTAGTTCGAGCGACAAAGGCGGAGATACACGAACAAAGTTCGTTTTCGTTTCGCGGTAGCCACTCAGCACCGCAGGGCTAGCACGATAGGTTTTATGGTCATCCTTTACGGCCCAAATGAACCAAAACGTCACATAAAAAATAACCATAAACGTCATCAAAATAAATATGTTAATATTAACAAATAATATAAATATGATTGAAAACTCCTCTCGCATTAGTATTTATCATCCTCAGTGTCTAAAATTGAACTTTTTACACATGTTTCAACTAAGTGTGATATTATCAGTTTGTGATTTTTAAAAATTATAAAAAAATACTAAATAAATTATTTTCAAAATCGCTTTTTTGAGGTTAAATATGAGGATATCACGTATCATTTGTGGTATATTATATAAAAAAAAGCCATATCGTGTCTGGAGGAGCCCAAACTTGGTATGTTTCGAAAATTGTTTTTGTTTTAATTCAACAAAAATGCTTAAAATATAATGATGTGATATATTTTTAGAATCGGCTTAGTGAGCCCTTTCATTAGGTACCACACACGATAGGTTTCAGAACAAAATATTTCTTTTTTCCATACAAAAAAAGATGTTGACGTAACTCCTCTCCTTTTTCGTATTTTTTTCGGGCTACGGGTCAAATTGATTCGTTTGGCCTAAAGATCAATCGTACCGATTTTCAAAACTTTAACACCATTTGCCACATATTTTGGCGTACCACTAGCACTATATGGCACTCTGTGGGCTTTGGGGGAGGCCTATGTGCAGCAGTGGACATTCGGCTGATATGATGATGAATGATATTATTAAGTATTCCCGTTAGGTTAAGCCGGCGCGACGAGCTTCAACTAGCGACCACCTAAAGAACCAGGTTTTTTTTCAATTAAATATAAATTTCAACAAATCTAAAATATAAAATAACTAAATCATGTACTTTCGGTTCACAAACTCATGTAAAACCGGCACCCTAAATTAGGTGGTCGCTAACCCGCACAATGACCTTATACCTATCTGAATTTTGACCGTGACTTAACTAAACGATTATATTCTCGTTGTTAAACATTTTCTAAAACGGTCTAGTTTTAGATGTTACAGAAACTGATAGTCACATCATTGATTTACGACGCAGTCTTTGTTTTGTTTGTATATGTATAGTCACAGTATAGTAGGTAGTCTACAAATTATACAATACTAAAAAGGTCAATCACATAAAAAAACCTCATGGCTACAATTGGCTACATTGCAAAATTAGGCATTTATACAGAAAATATTATAGGCTCTATTTCATGCTGATAAAGTTTATTTTTGCATGACAGCGGCAATAGAAAGTAGATTATAAAAAAAGGTGGCATTGTCTTGTCTATGACCGGCAAACGTCCACCGCGCGTCCGTCATCCATCCGACCGGCTAATTTCACGTTGCTTGTGATTGTGACGCTTGTGACCTTTTGAAGGGCTAAAGGTGTTTCAGACGAGTACCCGACTGTCAGACGGACCGCGTCGCATGTCAAATTTTGTTTTAATGTCTACAAAGATATATTTTAACGCACGTTTTAATTATAAACAAAGAAACAATATTTAGAATATTTCTGTCTGAGTAAAAGTGAGAATGACTGTTACAACCTACCCTCGATGATCCTTAACTTTTCCAATTTGGATTTTCTTCTCTCTGAGCACAACACGTACATCAGCCCGGTCATGTTCTTACATTCAAGCTGTGTCTGCAAAGCTTGCACTTTTTCCTTCCTTTCCCTGTGAGCTTCACGCAACATGTAGCTTGAGCGCATCTGTTCATGTCTGTAAATAAAAACTGGCTAATAAACGAAATATCTACTTAAGGTTGCATTTTAAGCCACTCAACATTCTTAAAGACCTATTCAATTATGAATCCCATTTAATTTTGGCTTCATATAAAACTAGATTGGGAATTTTTAGGTGACATTACTTACTGCAGTACGTAGTCGAATTTTTCCTTCATCATATATAACTGCGTTTTTAATTCTTTGTCAAATTCTGCTCTTAACTCAGCTTCCCTTTTTGCAAGCATTGCTTCGATCTCTGGGTCATGCTTTTCTGTGTCGTGAGATATTTTAGGACCGTGATTAGGAGATTCCTTTAATATGCCTCCTGAAGTAATTCTCGGAATACTAATCTTTGAAACTATGGGGCTCGTTTGCTCTTCCCTTATCACGGCAAGACTATCTCCATCTGCGATTGTAACGCTGCGATCGCGAGATAAACGTCGAGACATCTGAAATATTTTTTTGCGTGAGCTCCCAAACTGTGTGGATATATATATCATGGAAATTGATTACGCATCTCTATTGGTTACCCACTCGCACTTAAAAACTTACTGGCAAGGGACGTATGCTTTATGTCCGACATAAACTCGATCATATTAGATCGGTTGCGAGACAAGCAATGCCTACTGCACGGCTATCACAGACGGCGCGCGAGCTGTGTCTGTCATGACGAAATAGACTAAGTATCTGTCTCTTTCTAATTAAAACGGTTAGAAAGACGGATAGTCTATTTCGCCGTAACACAGTTTTCGGGCCGTCATGTGATAACCTCGTTGCAGGATCCAGTTAGGTAGTAGGGAATTACAAACAAAACAAAAATGTTTTTTAATGAATTGGTTTAAAATAGTAAACATGGGAAAGTCAAAAGGTTCTCCTACGTAATACGCAGTTACGCGGTGCAATGAGGTGAAAGTATGTCTTTCTCCCTTTAATGCATAGTTTCGTGCACGAACAGGCAAAAGGTAATACCTACAGGTAATTAGGAAAGTCCACAATTTATGTTAAGATTACACCTTTACATTAATATAATATCTTTTTAGGAACGAAATCCCTTCTTTTAATTGTCCCTGTGGAACTGAATAAGAATCCCTACTCAAATTTCGAGAATTAAACAATGAGTAGGTCAACCTACGCATGTCGTAAAAGAAGAGGAAGGGATATCAGACCGATATTCAGATAGAGGAAATATTTTTTAGTTGTTATGAAGTAGCCACAAACCAAGTTTAGAAAATGTTGGCAAACCAAATGTTTGGAAATAAAAATTGTTGTAGATTCATGGATTCAACCCAGGAAAATATGTGCACGTGTGTTAAGCCTCTTACAATCTTATCTTCCGAGTTGTGGCAACACATAAATTTTGCAGTCGTGAAGTTCGTAACATGTGATGTTTCGTGAAAAGTGTTAATTTTTTACGAAAAACAATTAGTTATAGTGCCAAATCGTGTTTGAAAGTGTTGAGGACATATCAGTGTGAGTGTGTTTGGTGGTGTAATTTGTGAAAGAGGCTTACAAGTCCTCAAGTGCAAATTACATGGATAAAGCCGTCACCTGAGTCCGTAAGGTTAGTACTTTTTTCATCTGTTGTTTGTCCCAAAATAGATTTTTGTGCGGGTCGCAATGATATTTCAGTTTTGTTTGTGTAACGCCTTCATGTGACTTCAGTTTTTTCACGAGACCTTGAACTAGAAACCTGTATCAACCTTTTCGTTATCAAGGTTAGGAGTAGCGCGCGGGTTTTTATTTCACGCTAGGGATGTTTACATATTTACCGTTTCAAAAACTCAATTATCTCCAAAAACAGGTACAATAGATGCTATTCAGTAATTTGGATTGATTTCATAACGACCGTAACGTCCAGTGCATACACAGAGTGAAAAAAATCGGAGAATCGTGACCTAACCTAGAACGAAATCTGGTGCACTTTTTTTTGCAACAATTGCTTTAAAGTACCGTTAGTTCGTCATCGCGCGTGTAATTAACAGTTTATAACTTTGTTGAGCGCAGTTTAACTGTAAAATACAGGGAATCACGTGATTCTCGGATTGTTTTTACATTTTGACAGTTATTGAGTGGCTGCGCTCGGCTTATCTATGAACTGTGTTACTCCTGATGTTTCCACACATATCATGATAAAACCTGTAAAGACGTTGGATAACTCCCCGCGAAATAATAAGGGGTCTCTGAAATTGTTAAGTATTGATATTAATAACAATATTTACATTATCATAACCCTACTTATTTGTACATGTGGGTAGAACCAACTTCAATTTGGTTTGTTAACACAATGTCTTAGGTGGATCAAGAACGGAACAAAAACTGCAATTGTTAACGCTATAGGTACATATAAATTATGTTATGATTATATAGGCAATATGTGGACTTATCAAAATTAGGCCTTAACAAGCCTTCACACTTCGAATGCCCACAAGAAAGCCTGAACTAACTAATTTTAAATATGTTGTTGACTCTGGGAATCCTGGGATGTTACTTCATGTAAATTTATGTTTATGGTGCTTTTATTGATCTCTAAGGTCACGCACTGGTATGTTTACCTTAAATGCCTAAACATACGTTATTTTGGACTAGATTGATTATTATATGCCCAAAGGGCAACCAAGGGCTATGTTGGGAGTGTTACTGTTTGATCACATCAGAAGGCTATCCGTATTAGAACCAAGTTAAACAATATAGCCCTCCAAATTGCTATACTTAGTGGCAGTGAGCAAATTCCATGTATAACCAATTGATGTCTGGGCGGAAAGGCTTTCGAGTGGCAACACATACCAGAAGGCTCAGCGTGGGTAGGCCCCTGACAAGGTGGACTGATGAACTCGTAAAGGTGGTGCAGGACTGGTTCATTTGGCAATCTTTGGGGAGGCTTATGTCTAGCAGTGTACTTCTCTCGGCTGATATGAGGATGCTGTTGATGATCCTGATGATGGACCCCAGATTTGATTAGGATGCAATCATGAGAGGAGAGGAGTGTAAATGACATATTGTATACTAGCTGACTCCACAAACTGCATCACCCCTCAAAATGTATCAGATTTAGTTTGTACATGTTATTTTTGCAAATTTTCCACATTTCAGAGCTAACAAATCTCGGAAATTGCCAAACAAAAGTTTCATCATGTTTGCGTTTAGATAATAAGATTGTTTGTTTACATTCAAATTATATTACTTGTTTCTTCACATTAGCTTTATCCCTTTATAGGGACAATCTAAATTTCATGGCAAAAACGACCACCTGGTTAAGGTCAATATTTTGTGTTTTTGATGCAGAATTTTTAGCTCTAGACAATAGCATGACTAATTATAAATTAATTTTAATTCCATTATTCAAGGCCATTTTGTTATATAGAATGCTAGTTCGGTCTTTCTAAAAAGTAATAATTTGAAAGCCGGGGTCTTAGGAGGTTAAAGGTTTAATAAGTTGAAGTTTAAGCATATGAAATATTATTTTATATCTCTACCAGTCCCTATGTCCACCAGGAAAGTCCATTCAATACTCCTGTGTGTGAAAGGAGTTTAGAAATGTGGTTCCGGAGATTACCGATATACAAAGTTACCATCTCACAGACTTTCCCTATTTATAATAGGGATTAGTCTCTGGGGTATGTTGGGCAAAATGTCACCATGTCTAGTGTCTCAAAAAGACAAGGAAATGATTGCCATAATATCAAGCTATAGATTACAAATAACTATTATTGTATGACCGCCACGAACCGGAAGGCGCGGCGTGGGAAGGCCCCCCGCAAGGTGGACTGATGACCTGGTAAAGGTTGCTGGAGTCCGCTTGATGCGGGTGGCGCAGGACCGGTCACTTTGGCACTCTTTGTGGGTGGCCTATGTCCAGAAGTGGACGTCTTTCGGCTGATATGATGATGATGATGATGATTATTGTATGCGTGAATAATGTTTACAGTGGACGCCAATTATTGAGCCACATATTAGCGTGAATAAATATGTAGGAGACTAGTAAATTGTGTGAAGAATCGCTGGGTTTTTCAACATGAGGGCTGGCCAAATTGCATTAAAGTCATCCATTCAAAAAACAACTCTGCCGTTTAAGATAAAAAATTACAAATTCAATAACAGTTTTATAACTACAACTTAGAAAAGTTGAAAAACCCCCGACATTTTCATTTCAAAAACGGCTGAACAGATTTTCATGAAACATGGCTAAGAACACTCGGGATAAAATAATCTATGACACAAATAAAAACTAACGAAAATCGGTTCATCCGTTTGGGAGCTACGATACCACGGACAGATACTCAGAGATACACGTTAAACAGACAGACAGACACGTTAAACAGACAGACATGTTAGACAATAAATTATTTCTGATTTCTGAACTTATAACACCACACCCCGGTGCGTCGAGGGTTAAAAATACGGCGAATTGGAAACCTCCTTTTTTGAACTCTGTTAAAAATCAAAAGCTCTTCCAGTTTACCCACTTTTATCACATTCTAATAAAATACAATAGAAATCGGCCCTAATAAAATATGAGCTTTGAGAAGACATCAGTAAAAGCAGTTTTCACTAAGCCACATGGTAATTATTATACCCAAGAATACTATAATTTTTACGGGAATGTGTGGCCGGCAAGTATGTGCATCTTGCTCTAGCGTACAAAGTCAGCGTGAGACAGCAATAGTTGCCGGCCAGAAATTGCAGGATAATGTGGCCCGTTTAGTAGCCCCATAAGGAAAGGAACTTCAAGAAATCTATTTAGACAAATGAGGTCACCCCCCCTGCTTCCCTTTTAATTTAAAATGGATGTGAGTATGTTCTTTCCAACATAAGTAGCTACTTCATTCTAGCGTGGAGGGTGACTCATTTATGTTTGATGGTGGAATAATATTATGAAATGGGAAATACCACGTGTCTTTTTCTGTTTTGAAGAATGTGTTATTTAACGACCGGTTTAGCCTAGTTAGTAGCGATCGTGCCTACGAAGAGTACGAAGCTAGAGGTCCCAGGTTCGAATTCTAAGCGCCCGGTCCCGGTATCCCGGTTATAAGCACGAATATTTGTTCCCGAGTCATGGATGTTTTCTATTTATTTAAGTATTTATTTATCTATATAAAGGGTGAGTACTATTAAATTGTCGCCTTTTCAATTCAAGTTTACTAAAAGAAATAACATACAAGTTAGTCAAAGTTCTTTATTATAATAAAGTTTAAGATGAAATAGATCCGTTAGCACAATTTTATTCTTTGATCAGAGCACGACGAGAGAATTTTCGAACTTTACTCTTGACGCGTGTCATAGAATTTCGCACAGAATCATTTGTGATCAGCTTAGTACATTTCATCCACTTTTTTTTGAAATCAGGTAATGATGTGGCTGGCTGGCACGTTTTACGCAACTTTGTTTTAATACTTGCCCAGTATTTCTCTATCGGCCGTAGTTCTGGGCAATTTGGCGGATTAGTATTCTTCGGTACTACATCGACAGAATTCAGGTTATACCACTCTAAAGCTCGGGATGAATAGTGACAGCTCGCTAAATCGGGCCAGAATAATGTCGAAGAAATGTGCTTTTTTATGAGCGGTAATAATCTTTTTTTAAGCATTCGGATATATAAATATCCGTGTTGACAGTGCCAATGGTTACAAAGGGCGAACTCCGCATGCCGCACTGGCATATCGCTTGCCACTCGAGGAATTTTTTTGCGAATTTTTCCACTGGAATTACTTTTTCTGATTCATGCAGACCCGGGACGTTGCGAGAAGAATAGTATTGATTTCCTGGTATCGATTTGAAATCAGCCTTTACATAAGTTTCGTCATCAATAATTAAGCAACCTGTATTTTGAACTAACAGGTTGTACAGTAATCTAGAGCGTCTAACTGCTCTGTTATATTGTTCTACCGTTCTTTTCGGGGCTTTTTGCTTTTTGTAAGAAGAAATACCGCACTTTATTTTTATTTTCTGTACATTTGTTTGACTAGTACCAACTTTTTTTGTCCACATCTCGAGAAGAAATCGTGCCATACAAGTCAGAGAACAGTGCAAAGGTTTAGGGTCCTTTGCACTGTTCTCTGACTTGTATGGCACGATTTCGCAAGCTCCGAAGTACATTGGGATTTACTGAAAAATTTTGCAGAATTAATTCGCGAACGCTTTTTTCTCTTGATGACATCTTGACGGATACAAACAAATGAACGTTTTTTTTTAAACCTAAGATGAAAAAAAGTTTTAAATTTCATATCTGAAAAGTTTTATCAAAACAGGTTGCAAGGTCAGAAAAATAGAACGGAAAATGTTAGCGACAATTTAATAGTACTCAACCTTTAAGTGTGTTTATCGTCGTCTCGAACGCTTAGTTTTGGGACTAGGTCCACTTGTTTTGTCCGCAAATATATTATTTATTTATAGAAGATTTTCTGTTCATCTGTACATCCTACTATCTATAGGCAATATTATTATTTGTAACAGTTAGTTTTTTTTTATTCTTTATCGAGTAAAATAGCTTATAAGTACATGAAAATGGCATATTGGCTATAAATTATATGCCACAACTTTTCTGACAGGTTTGATTGTCCGATACTAAAACATTGGTCACCAAATTAAAAGCATAGCACAGTTTTTAGTATAGATACGTTGCTGGAGTTGCGTATGTATACTGCAAACTAGCTATTGTGAATTAGCTGTATAAATGTCCCAATTGCTTATGTATAAATGCTAACACTAGATTAAGATATTTGTTGTGTTACTAACACTATGGATACTTTGTATGTCCGAAATAAAGAAATTGAATTTAATTGAATTGGGAAGAAATTTCGGATATGCGTCTAGAATGAAAAAAAAAATCAATCATTCCAGTTGTAAGGTGTAGCAGAACATTCAAGGTCTAGGGTCCTATATCGTCATAATAATAGATGTACATGTTGCAAAGCTTCCATAAAATTAGATCATTATCGGAAACTTAAATTTAAGAATTTCCATTTTAGGAATTCAGAGAAATCACAATCGTATATTTCCGTTGAAGAAAGTTTCTCAATATTGGAAACTTTTTGTCGGTACCAGTAATAAATTATTTTTATAAACCTCATGGGCATATATAGAGGCTGATATGATGATGATGATGATGATGATGATGATGATGATGATGATGATATATAGAGACGGAGCTGGGTGGGCTGTGCCCTTCCCGGCAGGGTCTGCTGCCCCAGGATGCCGCCAGCATGCCTCAAATATAATCAAATATAATAAATATCACTGACTCAAAATTCCATGCCGAGCATTATAAAAAACCTGCTGGATCATACCTGCCGCCCCCTGGCAAACAGGCCTACACAGTGCCTTCCGGTACGTGGTCGCTACTCGAGAACCTTTTCGCCCCAACGGCCATCGGTGCTATGTGCCATGTGCCCCGCCCACTGCCATTTGAACCCAACCAACATATATTTGAAAATCAGATGTCTGAAGCACTTGGCCACAGTGCTGCTGAGGTTCAGTAGGGTTTACGGCATTCTACTTTTAACCAACTCCAAAAAAATATATTTGGACATTGTTTTTTTATTATTTTTAATGTGTTTATGAGCCGATTCATGCAATCTTTTGTTTTTAAGTTTATGCTGCCAGGTTGGTCCTGTTATCAAAACTCAAGTTGGATGATGGGAACCATGAGGAATTGAGGGAACTCCTCCATATTAGGCACGAGTGTAGTAATTTCGATATTTTCTATTATAAGTCGTGTATTTACACCCGGAAATCACAAATTTGATGATGTGGAACTGATGATGAAGACAGTTGAATAAGGAACTCCTTAAAACTATAATGCCGGCCACAGATTTTGATATGATTCCGTTGAAATAGTAACTAATGAAGGGCCAAAGGTGATTCTGAGATCCTTGAGGAATCTACGGAACTGAAATATTATCGGTCCACATAAAGCGATTTGGTTTTTTTCTGTAATTATCAAGGTGGAATCATCATGGCTCTCGGAAAGCAGTTCATGTGGTGAAGTGGAAAGGACATGTGAAAATGTTCATGTGGCTTGGCGGAGTACTGAATTGAAGTCTGTGAAAACTTTGTTATTAAAGCTTTTGTCTTTAATACTATTTTGTTTTGTTTATTTAGGTATTTATTTCGCAAGTTAAGTAAGCTTGCGGTCAGAAGCTGTGAATAAGTATATCTAACTATGTTGTTTGCGGCTTTTTTAATGTCCAGTTAGGTATTCGGTAGCGTATGTCAGTGGCGAGTCCAGGATTTTGGTTTGGGGGAGCTTCAACCCTTTCCGGGGCTTGACCCAACTAAAATAAGATTTTTTTGTCCCGGAAGTACTCAGATACTTTTGGGGCGAGGCTTGAGCCCCGTAGCCGCCACCCCCCATCCCTGGATCGACTGTCATATATCACCAATACCAGCGCTGTAGGTAGGTGTTCTGTTGGTGAGTAAGGTCCAGAGCTGGATGATGCACTGTGTTGAGAGTGAAGCCCTGCATTTGAACGTATCGAAACAATGTATCCTCAAGTAAATAGAGGATCGGCAACGGCCTTGTCCTCGGCAGTCGCTAGCGTCCGTAAGCTACGGTGTGTGCTTACTAACAGGCAAGCCGTATAGTTGTTTGCCACCGTTGTGGTGTTATTTTTTTTTATGTCAGATGTATTTGTATAGTATAGGTAGATAGACTTGCATATGACATATTAACATGTATTTAATACAGTTACCAAAACCACATAAGAATCTATCTAGTAAATTCCCAGTTAATACCGGGATGATAGACAGACAGGCAGGCATTTATAAGCAAACAGTCGCTTTGTTATGCTGTTCTAGGTTCCCTTTTCCGCATTTAGTCTGTGCGTGAAGCAAACTTTATAAATCTCTATTGTTTATGGAGCTGTGATGTATTTGAAAATTAAACCGCATACTAATTTGAAGAACCATATTGTGTATTGCTATCCCATAAACATGAGTTCCCTTGGCACTCCTAATTGAATTTACTCCAGCCAAGTTGTGGACTTTGTCTAAATTAAATATTACCATAATAAGAAACAAGTACCTTCAAGCATTAGTATTGTCTGGCCACACCTTTTTATGTTGCTATTTTTTTGTAATTTACATAACTTTTACCATTTTTTTGTTGTGTTGATGTGTTTTGTTGTGATTTTTAGACAGTCTGTCAAATGTCTGACTGAATGACATGAAATGTGCCAGTAGCGTGTTATTACCAAAAAGGTTCTCAACATGTAGATCTTGAAATGTAAACAATACAATGTTCTTGGTAAATTGCTACATTTAGTGACAATAATATTAAATTCAAATTAAGCTTAGAGCCACCATAGCTGTGTGGCCCAAATCACATACACACACACACCTGGGGTTACAACAGGGTTGCAGGCAGGGAGGCAGCCCTTCTTGCCTCTTTGGATAACTCGGCTTTCGCGCACGTCGGAGGTGCAATTCACCCGAACGTATATTATGCATCCATAACATCGGATTTGTTAGACAGAGAACCTTCTGTCATAGGAAGGCATTGAACCCTCCTGCAACAAATTTCAGAAACTTGTATGCAAATTTGACATGGAAAATTTCGACAAAAGCGTGCGTACGACCCAGAAAACAATTTGGCCCTTTAAATACTCCATACAACAGTATACACTATGCTATATCGTCGCTTGTAATATGAATTAACGAAACCGCCAAATGACAATTTTTCAGGAAGGCCAAAAACTAATTGGCAAAATAAGTGTTGTAACTTTATCCACACTTATCTCGAATAATAGGGGTGTAGACTCGAAAATTATTATTACTCCAAAAGAAAGAAGGCAAATAATATGCCTAGTGACGAAAATTCCATAAAGATATCTCAAAGAATTACGAAGCGCAAGAGAAAACGCAAACAGTGTGTGACGTCACGTTACGGGATGCTGCTGGGGGGCCGCGTCGACGGCGGCGCCGAACACGGTGGGCGTTATCGTTTCATATGAAGTTGCGTTTTGCAAAAAAGGGACAGAACATACCCCTTCTTAAAACTTTGGACACTTCTAACTTCGTGATTGTTTAACCTTTTGCGTTGATTTTTTCTCCATTTGACTACATTTTTAATCCTTTTTCAAGAAAATATGACATTATTGATTATTTTATTTAGTGTCTACACCCCTATTCGTGAGTTTGATAGAAAATACTCAACGTCATTTGGCATGATGGCGTTGTTATGCGTACCATTGGTACTTCTTCCCGTCAACGCTATTTACCTCTAGCCCTCATAACGTTAAACCACCATCTCTCTTTCCAGCGATGGAGTCACATGTTCTGAACACATACCACCAGGCTCGCTACCGCACCATCGGGCACAAAAGGATGGGTTCCACGAGCGAATCCCTCTCTTCTGAGAGCAGCTGCAATCAGAACAGCCCCGAGTACTCACAGGCACAGCCGGAGTATGTGGAGAGGAATGATTATGAGGGGGAGAGTAATGAGGAGGAATATTGGGATCAGACGGTGAGTTCTTTCTTCATCTTTATTTTAGGGACTTGAAAGATCGCTCGCATCGATCGTCGACTTACGGCCATTTCCAATAATCAATCCACGGATAGTTTTCCTTAGAACCTTTCAGCCCCAACGGCCTCTGTTCTACGTGCTATGTGCCCCGCCCACTGCCTAACCTAAATCAATCATCATAAATCGTACTAAATTAATGTAATTTTTATGATGATTGATGATAATGTGATTAAACGACGATCGAAAGACCCACCAACCACTTTCGCGTACGCGATAAATGATATAATTACGCTTCTAATTTCCAGGCAAACACGACTCAAACAAGTCAAGACTCCAGTTCTGATGATGAGGAAAACGTAGACGTTGTAGAACTTGATAACCAACTCGCAGAAAACGCGGAATGCACTTTAGTCGAGGGTGACGACTATGACGTCATTCAAGTCTATGCCGTCCACCCAGACTTGGACCTTGAAGCTTCCTCAGACGAAGAACAACCGGACTATTGCATCAACGAAGAAGACAATTCAGACGATGAAGAATGCGCACAAGACACTGAGAACTATAGCGAAGAAACCCAATACGAATACCAGGAGAACAGAACAGATGTATGCCAAGACGGTTTAGATATCAACCTAGATGGTCCAATAGTTTCAAATGTCGATGAGTACTTTATTAAGGAAAAACCTAAACCAATCTTGGACATAAAAGACGATCCTGTAGTCAATGACGTTGATGAGTATTTTATAAAAGAAACTAAACCAGTAGTTGTTCCACAAGTACCTAATGTTGACGAGTTCTTCATTAAAGAGAAAGTGCCTGAGGATACGAATACGCAATCAGATATTGTTCAAAGTGTTCCTCAGGTTGAACCAGCTGTTGATGCTAAAGAACCAGAACCCAACGAGCCAGATCCTATCAAAGAATCTGATTTAGATGTCCTTCCAAACATCGAGGATATCAAAAGATATTTGCTTGAAGATATTCCTTATAAATTCAAAAGTACACAAAGATCATGCTCAGTACCTCATTCTCCGATGCATCACATAGCTTGCATGGGTATTGACGACGCAAAAACCTGTCTAAGCTTTGAAGATCTGAACCTAGATTTGTCTGACTTAGCCTTCGACAATGACAAATATAAATCGGACAGTGGTCACAAAATCGATGACATTCCACGCACTTTGACCGATGAGGATGTAAACAGCTTTTTGATTACCAGCCAACCGGAGCAGAAATGCGAAAGGAATGACGACGATTTAAGCACTCAAGATATGGAGATAGATAATCCTGTAGAATCTACAATTAGCACTGAAGCACAACCGCCGAGAACATCAACTCCTATACCAAAGCCGAACGTTCTAGACTTTTGTATAGAGAAACCAGCGATAGCTCCAGTGAAGCTTGAAGTCAGCGACGTAAAAGTGGAAGTGGACGACTTTGTCGACGTGGAATCCTGCAACGACGCGGCAATACCTGTGCTGGCGGCGAACAACTTGAACTCGCTTCTCGAACAGTTTGAAGCGAACGAGAAATTCGCCACCAAACCGAAAAGGCCAGTCAAAGAGGAGGCTAAAGCTAAGCCCAATGGCTTGACCAACGGTATGCGTTTGCAGGACGCAGGGGTCCAACTCAACAAGAACAAGATGCGGCAAATACTGGTGAGTACCCTTCCTTTCTTCTAGGTCACCTTCTCAGATCAGTTTTGTGAGACTATCACGATATACTCGTTTGCAGATGCCGACTAAAAACACGACGCTCCGCTCCCCGAGCCCCGTCCGCTACGACCACGACTACTGCTCGACGAAAAAGCGGCACAGCCTGCCCGCTTTAAAGGGCGGTCAGAGCCTCCTCAAACCTGAAGTGCTTTCTAGCAACAGCAGAATCCTCAACTCTAGGCATAGGTCTTGCAAAAACAAAAAGATCGTCTACCATCTTAGCAGTGACGATGAAAGTGACAAGTGCGCTAAAAATAAAACAAAAACCAGCGATGACAGTGACGCAAAAGCTAAAAAGACCATAAAACAACCTATAAAACCACCAACCCCTTCTAACTGTCGGAAAAAACTTTCACCCCCACATAGTGCTAACGATACTTGTAAAGATAAAATGAACAATTCTGTGATGGTTAAAAATGCTTCTAAAGCAAGTGATACTCTCAGTAGTCAAACGAACATTAGCATTAAGTTAACTATTAAAAATAAATCAGAAGTTATACTTAATAACTGTGATTATAAAGGCTATCAGCGAGATGATAAAGAGATTGAAAAGTGTATGTCTAGTGTTAATAATAAATTGAACGCTGAAACTGTTAAAATACAGGAATTAGATAGCGAGAAAAATAAATGTGTAAATATTAGTGACAATAATTGTGCGAGTGTAGATGTTAAGACAGAACCCCGTCCAAAAGAGGAGAACTTTTATACGGCGTTGTTTAGCAATAAGCAAGATGTACAGATACCGCAATCGATGGACATCAAATCCGAAAAGAGACCAATAGAAGAAGAGGTTAAAGTTATAGTTGACATTTCGAACAGAAACGAGATAGAGCAGCCACAGAAGAAAAAGAAACTAAACCTTCAGGAGTATAAGATGAGAAGATCAGTCACGTCAAACAACAGCTCCGCAGCCGTCAGTCCTGAAGCGATATTTCCTGACTTACCAAGCCCCTGTCCTCTAGAAAAAGTAGCAATCATCTCTGTAAATACTACGCCCCCCAACGGAACGATAAACGCAACTGAACAGAAAAATCCCGAAGCCCCTAAGAAAATATTCGATCCGATCAGAGAAGCATCTAGAAAGATACTCATGAACACTAAGAAACAAAAAGCCGAGGCTACGAGGAAGAGAGACGAGGACATCGTGATGAGCAAGATACCAAAGGTAGAAAACTTGGAACTGCAGCCTCTTATAAGTGACGCTGAAATGCTCAAAATCGTTGGAGGAATGGCACCAGCAGTGCCAACTCCTGTGAAGAACGAAAAACCAAAAGCAACGGACTACGAAGAAATAGTACTAGTCAGCGTAGGTACAAACACTGACGAAGCAGTTTTCAGACAAATGGAAAAATCTAAACCAAGAGTTGCCAGAAAATCTCAAACACCTCCGATAGATAAAGCAGTAATCAATTTCAAAATCAAAAAGTCCGAGGCAGTTCTAAAGCAGAACGTCTTCGATGTGCGAAAGGAGAAACGTAGTCCCGACGAGAAAAGAAACACAGACGTTAAAATAGACAAGGAAAGATACAAGGACATAACTGCTGCTTTAAAGAGTGTAGAAAAACAAGTTGATACTAAAATATCCAGCAATTCCTTGTTCGCGTCTATTCAAGATGTAGTTCTAAAGAAAGCACCGGAGCAGCCCGTTGAAAAACCAAATCAACATAAACAAGTCAAAACTTATAAGACTACTATAGTACGCGAGTATGATGCTAAAGCTGACCACGGAGAAGACAAAATCATCCTACATTTAGGAAAGCATAGGAGAAAACCTCAATCTGTACATGCTAATGTTCAGACGGAAACAGAGCAGTCTGTGGTTATACAACCGAAACGAGCAGCTACTAGAGAGAGGAGTCCAGTGCAAAGAAAGAGGAACGACAGTGACATGTCCATGTCAAGCGACGCGAGCCCTTCGCGCGACAAATCTGGCAGCAAAGACACAAATCTGAACAAGTCAAAGGAGACGCCAAAACGCTCCCGCTCAGTAGAGAAGCGATCTCGCTCTAACGAGAAGCGACCACGCTCGAGCGACAAGCGCTCCCGCTCTAGAGAGAAGCGGTCTCGCTCGCGTGACCGCTACGACAGATACAGGCGGCGATCGAGATCTCACAGTCGTAGGAGACGACGATCTCGCAGCAGAAGCGTCAGAACACGTCGGTCTCGCTCTATCGACCGCTATAGGCGAAGGAGACAGTCTCCCTACAAGAGGAAACGAACGAGATCGCCCTATCGCCGGCGCTCGCCGTCCCCCCGTAGAGACTACCGTCGCTCCCCGTCTCGGTCTCGGTCTAGACACGATTCCGCGCGATCTAAAAGCCCTAGAAAGACCCCCCCTCGCACGGAGAAGAAGTGTGACAAATCCTTCACTCCCCCGTTGAGAAAACCAACTGTTTCTGAAAGCTCTGATTCCTCTTCTAGGTAAGCATTGTAGTTTAATACTTGAGAATTTCTGTTACAGGTTTTTTTTGGAGGCTGAATTGGCTCTCGTTTAATTGCCACCATGCAGTTTGTTGTTTGAAATTACTATAGCCTCATGCCGCCCAATGTGCAAGAGAATTCACATCCATTAATTTCAATGGAAATTAAACCATTTATAAAACGTGTTAAACAACTGAAATTAAGGGGCTCCACGCGCTTTTTGATGAGTTTTGGTGAATTTTGAGTTGATATTCTTTCGTCAAAACTATAGAAGATATATTAATTACACGCTTATCGGTTCTTCAATCCTTTATTTGCACGAGGAGATTTGTGAATTTTTTTATTCATATATGGTCCAAAAAAGCTCTATTATTTGTATGTTGTTTATGCACTTTTATATATAAAATCTACATATAACTGTTCCTTATTGACGTCTACCAATGTACGAGAGATTTTTATTTTTAAAGCATTCGCAAAAGTTACGTCCAAATAATAGTTTCTTTTTGCCTAAAATTGCTAACGTTTGGTGCCATATATCTCGAAAACGGTGAGTTTTGAAGTTGATATGGGATACTATTCCGGTAAACCTCGTTGACAAACGACAACACTGTTAACTGACCATCCTGTGTTTATATAAAACCTTATTACAATGCACTTAAGGTGCACCGATGGTCACTTAGCTGTGTTGTCGATAGTACAATAAGCCATAAAAAACATGAAAAAAAACGGACAGTTACAGATCGAAGTTCATTGGGAGCTAAGAGCCCCTTAAGTTATTTTTTTAATAAATTTGTATTATGGGCGGCACGAGGATAAACTAGTGGATGATCTGACTTTGCTCTCTCTTTTCCTAGTATAAAATTTACCCAAAAAATATAATTTCAGCGCAGTTTTGTGCATTGGATATGCACAGTAGCCATATCATGCACAATGTATGATGGCTCGTGCGTTCTATCTAACTGCTCCCAGTTAATTTAACTGCCAAAAAGTGACTGCCGATGTGGCAGGTTCAACTGGTTAAGGAACCAGTCAATGTCTCCGATGGATATGACAGCCTTGGCCTTGGGTTTGACATCCCACATCATAAGATTCATAAGTTTTGCCGGTTATAGTGCCAATACTGTGTAAATAGAGGCGCATTTACACTTCTCAAAATACCTAATGACGAAGTTATTGCCGAGTACGTTCCGAAAATAATTTGTGTACTCGTCGACTTTAATTAAAAATTAATTAAGACTTCGTACACCAAACTATAATCACAAACTTTTTTCTATGGACCTCCCAACTCAACTAAAATAAATTATTATACAACTGACAACAATAATGAATTTGACCATTCACACACCATACACACGCCTTTACTCAATTAGAATGAATATGAACAATAGAAGTCCACTTGGATATCAAAGAAAAGACATCAACGAGACGGCTCAGGGGTGCGCTTCGTTTCAGCAGGGCTTAGATTTTCAAATAGATACCAAGTTGACTCGTAGAAAAAGTATTGTACACAATAGTTACACAATTAGCTCTTAAATTCTCGTACCTTAGGCCACTTGGCAAGCCTCGTGGCCTAAACACGGTACTCGACTTTAAGAGCCCTCATTGTGTAACGATTGTCTAAAATACTATTGAGATGTTGAGTGCCCCCATAAGTACACCTCACTATAAGTTTGTTACGACGTCTCCTACCTTAGACCCCCTGGTGATGACATTAATTACTTAAATATCTTATTTGCAATAAATATGCATAACTGAGCGTTTCTCAAAAAAATGCCACTATCGGAGTTTTTCTGCAACTATTATGTTTTTTCTACTCAAAATCACGATGTCTCTCCATCCCAATAGGAGAAAAAAAGTGTCCCAAAATGTCCATACATTTTTGAACTTTCCTATTGTGTTACCACCATACAAAGTATTTTTTGTCCTACCAGGGTCGAAAGGGCTCCTGATTCTGAGTGGAAATAACATAAAACTCCTAGAAAAATGCACAATTAATAATAGTGGCATTTTTCTTGACAACTGTGAAATACATTATCTTGAAAAAGAGGTCCTTGGTAAAAAGTCTTAATATTATTGTCATCAATGTCATCATCGCCTTCTAGCGCAATCTGTACTTGATTATCATGTCTAACATATATTTTTATTGTTTAGTTCGTCATCTTCATCCAGTTCGTCGTCGTCGTCCGATGGGTCCCACTCCGCGCGCTCGTGCAGTCCGCGAGAGGAGGCCTACAGGAGGGCAGGGTATCGGAGCTACAGCCCTGAGAACAGGTAGCTTTTATGGTCTAGTTCGTCATCTTCGTCCAGTTCGCCATCGTTGTCTGATCGGTCGCGACAGGAGTCCTACAGGAGGGCAGGGTGCCGGAGCTACAGCCCTGAGAACAGGTAGCTTTTATGGTCTAGTTCATCTTCGTCTAGTTCGTCATCTTCGTTCAGTTCGTCATCGTTGTCTGATCGGTCGCGACAGGAGTCCTACAGGAGGGCATGGTACCGGAGTTACAGCCCTGAGAACAGGTAGCTTTTATGGTCTAGTTCATCTTCGTCTAGTTCGTCATCTTCGTTCAGTTCGTCATCGCTGTCTGATCGGTCGCGACAGGAGTCCTACAGGAGGGCAGGGTACCGGAGCTACAGCCCTGACTACAGGTAGCTTTTATTGTTTAGTTCATTAACGTCCAATTCGTCATCGGTCGCGACAGAAGTCCTACAGGAGGGCAGGGTACCGGAGCTACAGCCCTGACGACAGGTAGCTTTTATTTTCTAGTTCATCTTCGTCTAGTTCGTCATCTTCATCCAGTTCGTCACCGGTCGCGACAGGAGTCCTACAGGAGGGCAGGGTACCGGATCTACAGCCCTGACTACCTTTTATTGTTTAGTTCATCTTCGTCCAGTTCGTCATCGGTCGCGACAGGAGTCCTACAGGAGGGCAGGGTACCGGAGCTACAGCCCTGAGAACAGGTAGCTTTTATGGTCTAGTTCATCTTCGTCTAGTTCGTCATCTTCGTTCAGTTCGTCATCGTTGTCTGATCGGTCGCGACAGGAGTCCTACAGGAGGGCAGGGTACCGGAGTTACAGCCCTGAGAACAGGTAGCTTTTATTGTCTAGTTCATCTTCGTCTAGTTCGTCATCTTCGTCCAGTTCGTCATCGGTCGCGACAGGAGTCCTACAGGAGGGCAGGGTACCGGAGCTACAGCCCTGACGACAGGTAGCTTTTATTGTCTAGTAATGTCGTCTAGTTCGTCATCTTCGTCCAGTTCGTCACCGGTCGCGACAGGAGTCCTACAGGAGGGCAGGGTACCCGATCTACAGCCCTGACTACAGGTAGCTTTTATTGTTTAGTTCATCTTCGTCTAGTTCGTCATCTTCGTCCAGTTCGTCATCGGTCGCGACAGGAGTCCTACAGGAGGGCAGGGTACCGAAGCGACAGCACTGACTACAGGTAGCTTTTATTGTTTAGTTCATCTTCGTCCAGTTCGGCATCGGTCGCGACAGGAGTCCTACAGGAGGGCAGGGTACCGGAGCTACAGCCCTGACTACAGGTAGCTTTTATTGTTTAGTTCATCTTCGACTAGTTCGTCATCTTCGTCCAGTTCGTCACCGGTCGCGACAGGAGTCCTACAGGAGGGCAGGGTACCGGAGCTACAGCCCTGACGACAGGTAGCTCTTATTGTCTAGTTCATCTTCGTCTAGTTCGTCATCTTCGTCCACTTCGTCATCGGTCGCGACAGGAGTCCTACAGGAGGGTAGGATACCGGAGCTACAGCCCTGACGACAGGTAGCTCTTATTGTCTAGTTCATCTTCGTCTAGTTCGTCATCTTCGTCCACTTCGTCATCGGTCGCGACAGGAGTCCTACAGGAGGGCAGGGTACCGGAGCTACAGCCCTGACGACAGGTAGCTTTTATTGTCCAGTTCGTCATCTCTATCTAGTTCGTGACTGAGTGGCAACGCTGGCAGCGTGACTACGTGCGAACAATAGTCACTATTGTGTCTGCACTAATGGGAATAGCTCAGTTCAAATAATTTTAACTATACTTATTCTAGTGAAATTTTGTATAATTATAGACTTTTTTGTCGATTCAGTTTCTTTTTAAACATTTTTGTAAATTTTTAAAGGAGTTCTATCCAGGGACCGGAAAACCCGTTCATTTGCCTTACCCGTTCATTTGGGTAACCCCTTCATATGATAAGCTAATCATTTGGGTAACCCGTTCATCCGGTTACCCAACAATAATGATAACCCGTATTATTCAGATTAACCAAATCGTTAGAAGGGGTTACCGCTTACAGGAGCTGATTCGGTTTGTGTTTTACGTGTACTAACCGGTAACCTTTAGGTTTAGGGTAAGCCTTACCCCTCTCCTCTCCTGCCACTCGTGATGGAACTTCTAATGCCTACTCAATGTAGTGGAAAGAGTAGAATAATATAAAATGTATTTATACAATTCGCAAGGCCATGCCAGGATAGGAGTGAATCTGCCCCCAGCGAGTTTTGGGTTGCATTTTTTTCGATGATGTGGCTTTGTATCGGTAACAAGTATGCAAAATTTGAGTCCCCAAAAGTTTAGTTTATTTAAAAAAAAACGAAATATGATCTTTTTCTTTTTTTCTAGCATGCTGATTTTGACGTGCGTCACGTATTAATGTGCATATAAAAAAGAAAATTATATGATATCAATTACTTATAGGATATTTTGCGATACAAAAAAGAAAAAAAAAATACAATTAAGTATTTTTTCTTTTTTCACCAAACCTAGCCTCTTTAATAAGTTACAAAATGAATGTGTTTACTTAATTTTATCTGTGGTAGAACAAGGTGTTTTTTTTATTTATTGAGTACATTACTATACATTTTGCACAGTTTATGCGAATCGGTTATTCACATAAACTGTGTGCCGGTTGCACAGAAGGGCCTTTTTTATACTTGGCCAGTCTTCATTACAAACATGCACGATTCTATAAAGAGGTTTTGGTTGGGGTATAGGAGGAAAGGGTAAAAACGGGACCCTATTACTAAGACTTCGCTTTCTGACCCTCTGTCTGTCATCAGGCTGTATTTTCACAAATTATGTATTTCTGTTGCCGCTATAACAACAAATACTAAAAACAAAATAAAATAAATATTTAAGGGGGCTCCCATTCAAGAAAAGTTTTTTATTTCAGGCTGTATCTCAAGAACTGCGATAGCTAGACAGTTGAAATTTTCACAAATTATGTATTTCTGTTGCCGCTATAACAACAAATACTAAAAACAAAATAAAATAAATATTGAAGGGCTCCCATACAACAATCGTTTTTTTTCTTTTATGCTGTTTAATGGTACGGAACTCTTCGTGCGCGATTCCTACTCGCACTTGGCCGGTTTTCCTTATATAATTTTTTTTAAATGTTATTTTCCTATCGTAAAAAATGCGTAAAAATAGCTTGTTTCATTCTTCAAACTTTTTCTCTCGGCACGGCTAGCACGCGACGGCGCGCGAGCTCTCTCGATTTTCTCGCACTATCCGTCTCTCTCTTATTAGAACACTTAGAAGAAGAGGTATAGTGCGATAAAAATCGAGATATGTCGCGGCCGTCGTGTGCTAGACGTGCAGATCGATATTTACCGGGATATTTGGGTTCAAAGATGAGTCAATCAAACGGTCCTGGCACTTGGAAAATAGGTTAGAAGATGGCGGCGGGAGCAGGTCTTCGTGGTTATTTTTTTCTATAAAAGAGCGGAAAAAACTTCTTTAGAGAAAAGTTTTTCAAATAAAAGATGCTTATTTTGACGTGTTCTATACGTAACAATCATTTAAAATAGGTCTTATAATGACACCACTTTGGCAAAAAATGTTGTGCTGAAATGTCCATGATTGCACCACCCAATAATTCGTAAGCGGTCAAGTTAAATAAAATAAAATAAATCAATAAAAGATGCTTAATTTTATGTATTATTTAAAGTTCTTAAGAAAAAACTAGTAAAAATGCAAAAAAAGTCCTAAAATCCCCGCCTTTGCTTTATCCTAACCGAGTTTTTAATTGAGTTGTTTTAACGAGCGGTTATAGAAAATGTAAAGTGATGTATTCAATTTAAAAAAGACACATTGTTCTACCACTACCACAGATAAAATTAAGTAAATACCTACATTCATTTTGTAACTTATTAAAGAGGCTAGCTTTGGTGAAAAATTTGGAGGTGTCGCTGCCCTGAAAGTAATATTTTTTTTTAACAATTATTGTATTTTTCTTTTGTTTTTTGTATCTCAATATATTCTATAATTGATGTCATATAATTTTCTTTACTATATGCAAATTACGTGACGCACATCAAAATCAGTTGGCTAGAAAAAATATATATTGATAAAAGATCATGTTTCGTTTTTTTAATACTTAATCTTTAATTTTTAGGGGCTCAAATTTTGGATACTTGTTACCGATAATACCGATACAAAGCCACATCATCGAAAAAAATTGCAAGCCAAAACTCGCTGGGGGCAGATTCACTTAGCTTATCCTGGATTAGAGAAGATTATTATAATTAAAACACGTATTCAATGGAAACGCCGAATTTTCGCGAGAGCACGAGACATGTGCACAGACAGCAAACGATAAAGAAATGGTCAATAATAGGATTAATAAGTAGGTACTAAACATAAATATACCAAATTCAATGCAACACCTTATAATTGGCCATTTGTTGCCTTGCCTTACCCGCCTGCTTTGAAATCTGCGCTCTGCGCCACGTGACTTAACGTACACTTTTGTTTCAATGTTCGATATTTGCTTTAGGTCGGCGAATTACAAAGCTTTTGACAAATGCCGCACGCGCAATGCCGTAGGTAGGGAACCGCCATGTTTGGTGTCTTGCGCTACGATAATAGACTATATGCAGTTTACGTAAAAGCTAAAACAGCTTGCCCGTATTTAATCAGCGCTTGAAGCGATAACCCTTTCCCGGGTTTTTAATATCGGTAAGCACTAATCTGAATTAATTCAAATAAAAGGGTTAGTTTATTAACCGGTAAGCCAATCAAAAGCTTACCGAAATTAAGCGGTTGTTGGACAACAGCTTTAAAAGAACCCGGGTTTTTGAACGGGTTAGGGTAAGCGGGTCCGGTCCCTGGTTCTATCGCTCACAGAGCAACTCGTATTTAAACCCTCCTAATGTGATGAATGTTGTTTCAGAGACGGCAACAAACCGGTGGAAGAGAGGCGCATAGTGTTCGTCGGCAAATTAGAAAAGGACAGCACTAAGGCGACGTTGCGAGCTCAGTTCTCCAAGTTTGGTCACATCATGGAGGTTCGACTACATAATAAGGAGGATGGGTATGTTTCATATAAAAACAAAAATAAATACTTGTATATTGGTTTTGTATGTATTTGAGCTACGGTAGCCTAGTGGTTCAGGCATGCGGCTGTCAAGCGGCGGTCGTGGGTTCGAATCCCGGCTCGTACCAATGAGTTTTTCGGAACTTATGTACGGAATATTTACCGTTAACTTTTCTCTCTCGGAACTCGGTGAAGGAAAACATCGTGAGGAAACCGGTCTAATCCCAATAAGGTCTAGTTTTCCCTTTGGTTTGGAAGGTCAGAATAGAATAGAATGATGATGATGTATTTTAGCTCTTTATTTTACACACAATAGATCAAAGTACAAAGGCGAATTTATCCCTATAAGGGATCTCTTCCAGCGAAAATTTGAGCAATTGGGGGGACGGTAGGTAGAATGGAGTCGGAAGTTAGCCGTTGGAACTTTTGTAGTAAAACTACGGGACCACATCCCGGTGATAGTCTCGCAGACGGTGTGCGTAATTGAATCTAGTGGGCTCAACTATGGCTTGTCGGACTTTGGTATACGAGTGAAGAATTGTAGATCAATTATAGATCACTAGCGACCGCACGGGTACTATATTATACATATAAACCTTCATCTTGAATCAATGTATTAAAAAAACCGCATGAAAATCCGTTGCGTAGTTTTAAAGATCTAAGCATACACAGGGACAGCCAGGGGGAAGCGACTTTGTTTTATACTATGTAGTGAAATGCGAAACATTGCCCACGTTAAGCGAAGTGACGCGGGTTCGAGTGATGAATGGTGCTGAGCGCGTTTGCATCATGTCCTCTCCTTTACACCAGTGACAGATAAGCTAACTAACTATTTTGGCTTGGTGGGTGATCCATAACTACAACTTAGAAAAGTTGAAAAGCCCCCGACATTTTCATTTCAAAGTCCAATATTTCAAAAATGACTGAACAGATTTTCATGTAACCGCATTCAAATCAGTCCATTCGTTTGGGAGCTACGATGCGACAGACAGATACACAGACACGTTAAACTTATAACACCCCTCGCTTTGCGTCGGGGGTTAAAAAAGGGTCTTGGCCTTCCAAACTAGAGCATGCCACGTATCCCGATCCAGCACCAATAGGGGTGTAGACACTAAATAAAATGATCAATAACGTCATATTTTCTCGAAAAAGGATTAAAAATGTAGTCAAATGGAGAAAAAAACAATGCAAAAGGTTAAATAATCTCGAAGTTATAAGTGTCCAAAGTTTTAAGAAGGGGTGTTTTCTGTCCCTTTTTCGCAAAACGCAACTTCATATGAAACGATGTCGCTGGAAGATTGTGACGTCACACTAATAGACGGCAACGTGCCGCGCCTCGTCGTGTTCAATGCGGCCCCCCCGGCAGCATCCTGTAACGTGACGTCACACACTGTTTGCGTTTTCTCTCTCTAACAAGCAATATTAAAAACGGTTATAGCTTCGGTATTCTTTGAGATATCTGAATGGGATTTTCGTCACTAGGGATATTTTTTTGCCTTCTTTCATTTGGAGTAATAATATTGTTTGAGTCTATAAAATATTGTTTGAGTCTACACCCATATTCCTGCCAGCTTGAAGACGACTCAGATCCGCCTACACGCTATCCCCCAAGCGATACCTGGGCCGTCCTACAGATAAGCTAGAAAGACATTTTCCCAGCTTGCTTGTGGACATAATTTTGAGGTATTATTTCCCGCACAGGACCCGCTACGGTTTCGTGACGTACTCGCGCGGGCGCGACGCGTGGAGCGCGGTGGAGGCCGCGCAGCAGTTCCCGCAGTACGACGTCGGCTTCGGCGGCCGCCGCGCCTTCTGCCGGCAGTCGTACGCCGACCTCGGTCAGTGTACTACAGTTATTTTACGACGGTGGCATTAAGTACTAGCATACGACTTGCCCGAAGTCGTGTTGTGTTCCTGATAGTGAGTAAGGTCCAGTGGCATGCCTAGGGTTTCAGAATAGGGCAAGCCGAGACATACGTTTTTGTAATTTCCTCGGATAATTGGCGCGATAAATCTTTATTAAGACATCTGTCTCAATTAGCTGTTTACCAAAATTACTAAAAGAAATCACAGCGTTCATAGTTATGCTTAAGGAAATTAAGCTGAGAAGTTCACAAATCAGGCGTAGGTTTTGGCGAAGAAATTAGTTGTTTCTTCGGAGCAAAGTTAAAGTGTTTACCTTTCCTTCGCCAAGCAATACTTGTAGACACTTTAAATAATCACAATCCGAAGGCACTACTTCAATCCGATTAAACCACAACACAGCAAACAAAATACTTAATGACCGCACTGACCGGTCTAACAAACAACAAACAAAAGTAATCGCAAACGCAGATTACTAATATGTAGCTATTGCAAATTAAAATTGCAACTAATAGTAATGAAGTGAAGTCGGCCGTCAACTTGCGCACGCGCGAATTTCGCATTTCACTAGACTTGTGTACAACTTCATACGCATGCCCGGCTTAAAATCTCGTACTATTTGCTATATGAACCTATAATAGTTATATCTCATTATTAGGCAGTCTTGATGAGTAAGAAAGAGATAAAGATAGCTAGAATAGAAGCCCGCTTGCAAGCCAACGCGTGCGAGCGAGATGACTAGCTGTGTCTCCAGCGAAGTCGGGTCGTCATCGCAGCGACAGTGCTGCCAGGTGCGTGGTCGAATTTTGTACTACGATGTTGTTAATTTGAAAAATGTATTGAGAGCGCGAGGCGCGAATTGAAATAGTTCGTGCTCTCGTTACCTTTGATATTTGATCGATAATTAGTTTGGAAGGCAAGCCCGGCTTTTCGGCTTGTATGGCAGTACCGCCACTGGTAAGGTCGCCAGAGCCTAGTGAGGGAACTGCATTTGTCTCTGGCTGTGTCATCAAGATCGCAAACATCTATTAGAACTGCTAGCTATTGATGAGTAATTTTCTGTGTATTGTTTTCATATTCTACGAAATATATTATGCTCATTCTGAGATATTTTTTAACGAAATGTATTCGTTTCACGCATTGATTTGTTTAACTTTACCGCAATTATAACTTTATTCAAACTAGCGCTATCGCAGTGGTATATTTTGTTACTGGCAATTATTTCATTAATGTGTTGACGAAGCCTGTTGCGGATTCTATCATTGTTAGTTAAGTACCTACCTAGGGGGATGTTTGCTTGTACGCAATTGACGAAGCCTGCGTTGCGGATATTCTTATGTACCTACCTAATCATTCTTGTTTCGTAAATAAAGGATTCACTAGATTTTAATGTGTAAGAAAAGGTTAACAAAAATGTTAGAAACTAACAACAACATGAAGTTAGCGAGCAATGCAAGACAAGAAAGAAGATGGCATTTTAGCAGTACTAATGTTATTTGAATCGCATACTCGAACCGGTTAATAACATACAGTAATTTCCTCGTATCTCCACAGACGGCCTCGAAGCCGAATACACCGAGAGCGCCTTCCACGGCGCCACTTCAGCACCGTCCCGCCGCGAAGACATGTCCTTCGAACAGATGCTTCTGGACGTGAAACAGAAGCTCAGCCAGCGCAAGAAGGAGGACGACAAGCCTTGACACCGCCGCGGGCTGGGGGACAGGGGACAGGACAGCCGGGGACCGGTAAGGACCAGGGGGACGGAGTGAATATTACCTGACGCTGAGTTTTCATTCACCGTTAACAGGGTGCTTTTGGGGGAGGCCTATGTTCAGCAGTGGACGTGTTTCGGCTGATATAATAGAGCCTGGGGTCTTGGGTGACCAGGAATAATATCCTTCCAGATATTGTGTATTGGTAAAGGAATTGTGTCTCCCCAAAAACCCCTTTAGAAAAGTATATTTGACGTCTACATGGGCATGACCATGCACAAATTATTGAGGCTTTTCGGGTGTTTATCAACTGGTTCTTGGATTCAGGCTGCCACATGCATATGACAGATGATTATGGTTCCGCTCAAGTCAGGGAACATATGAAGAGAAAACAGTTATTCTCACTACTAGCGTAACCCCTTTAAAGACAAGTCTGCGCGAGTGCGATGAAGTTAGAAATCACACTGACTTGACTGTCCGGTTTTGTGTTCCAATCGTGCAATCGAAAAAGACATTTAAGCGTATCGTGTTAGAGGTCAGTTTTGCTCACGCAGTACCTACTTATTTCTTTCAGTAGTTTTCTCTTTAGTTTTTAGTGTAAATAGTAGTTTTAGTTTAGTTATCTTTTGTATATACGTCTAAATCCTGCTACCTCTGTTTCATATTAGTTTTCAGTTTTTGTTCGCTTATTAAATGGACTAAGTGTACGAATTTATTGTTTGAAAATCCTAAATAAAGGGATATCGTTGGAAAATAAGAAAAATATAAAAATATGCTTACTAATTTACGTTTTAATTAAGATACCGACCAGATGAAGGTAGCACAAAAAATGTTTTGAAATATATATTAATGTTATTGTTTGATTCATACAAATTTGTATGATGGCGTGTACGATTGAAGAGTGTCGTATGAGGCTTTGTTCTCCACTGAAAAAAAAAATGTTTATTGTGAACAATGTATCAAAGCAGAAATCTGTAATTTCAATTAAAGATCAACAGAAATACCCTTAGGTTGTGTTATCTATGTACTGGTCATGTATATATAGTTTTGACAATTTTATCTCTAAATTCAGATAATCTCAATTATTGTCTTATGAAAATCTGTCGGCATATACTTTTGATGAAGTATACTTATGTATTTCCAATCTATAGTAAATATGAACTCGATAGCTGTTATAATTTGTTAACAGATTTTCATAATGAAACAGTCATTACAGTAAGTTACCTTTTTCATACCAATTTCATTTAGGTACGAGTTCTGTTTCAAATGTTCTTACCCGACTGCGTCTGCAAAAGGGTAGTTATTTCATAGCACTTACGTTAAATAACGTTGTTCATTATCAATCAAAAGTTTATTTATGGTTACATTTTAGATTTACCTTCATGTTATTTTAAATGATGTAACATAAGGTGTAAAGGACAAAAAGGCGTGTAATGTTGTACATTACATTAACATTATAAATGCGATGCTTTGTTCGTATGTTTATTAATTTTTCGCTATTAGACCACTTAACAGGTTTAGACGAAATTTGGTTTGGAGATAATATTGCACAACAGGCAACTTAAATTCCAAGTTTAGACTTGACTTTTTATCTGGTCCCGAGTCCTCTTAAATTTGCATACTAGTCTACTAATTAAATTACTCAGATAATTTGACCTTATAAATGCCTTTTAAGTCGTTTACGCCTTATCGTACAATCGCCTGAGCTCGCGGTGTTCCACTTAAGATTGATTTTCCCTTGTACTTTAACGAGCTAATCTCTGCCTCGTCCTACAAATAACGCGAGACGTTCATGCAATTATCGCCCTAAGGGTGGAAGGCGAACGCAGGCGATGGTACTTTACCGTCGAAAATATGTTCGTCTAAGCTTCCATTGAGATTTTTTGTGCCAAACTAAAGCGTTCCTATAGGAATAACACTTGAATCCACATACAAACTACTATTAAAATAATGTGCACTGAGAGTTTTGACACTTTAATTTAACTTACACTAAGGCGTGGCTAAGACGCAGGTTGAGGAAAATATGGACAAAGTTTAACCCATTTTTCGTATTTGTGACTTGAAATTATTGTTTTTAGCTCTCATTTACAAAGAAAATAAAACTTGAAAGGGACGAAACTAACTTTTGGAGTAATACAGTAGGTGACCCGAAAACGTTATTTATTTAAACATTATTGGCTTTATTGTACAGTAGTGGCACAAGTAAAAAAAGTACATTTAATGCTTTTAAACTTTCTCTGCCAGTCAACTATTGCGCTAAACAGCATTGAAGTTTTCTGTGGGACAAATATTATTATTATTGGCTCTAGTCTTAACACCTGAAGCTTAGAAATATAGTATGTGACCCAAAAAGCGCTATAAATTAGGCTATGTGCACAGAATACATAATAGTACTACATACAGAAGGTTCTCTGTTAACAAATCCCCTGTTTAGGTATGCCGAACGAGCCTAAACGTGGCCATCCCTATGTATTACATGCAACGCGCTCCGATAGAGCGCGGGCGACGTGGCAGCCCTAACATACCGGCCGTGGCCGGCATGTACGTGTAGCAGCGCGACGAAATCACGGAGTGACCCGCCCCTGCTATCAGGTCGGACAAATAGCTCTATTCGATGGTCTTTATTTGTAGTTGCTCCCATACAAACATTTGTTCCTCTCCAAAAACTGGTTCGAAAAAAAATCTTAGCCTATTTTCAAACTTCATTTACAAGACTCTCAATACTTGAGTCTTGTAAATGAAGTTTGAAAATATACATTTTTCGATTTACAATTGTTTAATAATTGCATCGAAATGGTTTCATGTAAACCCACTAATTATGGTTTGACTGTACAACCCGCGTTTCAGCCGATGCCAATGTAGCCGACTGTCCACGATCCTATAGCTGTGGAACAAATATACGCACTGAACAATATTATAGTTAAACAGAGCTTTTTAATGCGCTTAGCGCCTAGACTAAGGCAGTGTAACATAGGACAGATAACACCTAAGTGGTAATTTAAGCGACTTTTAATGTAAGTGCACATTTAATATCTAGGTTTATATTGAAATCCGAACAGAAATAGAGAATTCCCGTGAGTTACAAACATTGAAATATAACAAAACCGGCCACTGACTTTGGGTGTATATCGCACGACGCGAGCGTTCATGACTAAAAACCGTGTATCAGTGCGAAACATTTCGAACGATATTCTACCTTAGAAACTTGAGTGACCCGTTTCATAATACTTTAACAGATATCGACATAATTTTATTCGAATTTACATAATCTGTAATACAAGATTCCTAAATGAAGCTAGTAACTTTATATTGATTTGTATACGGTAGTTCCCTAATGGTTAGGTCGCCAGACTTTGTCGTGATGACAGTGAGGGGGGACGTTTGTCCTCTGAAATACGGTGTAACGTCGATAACGTCAATCTGCACGGCTAGCACGCAACGGCGCGCGAGCTCTCGATTTTTCTCGCACTATCCGTCTCTCTGTTATTAGAACACTTAGAAGAAGAGGTATAGTGCGATAAAAATCGAGAGTATGTCGCGGCCGTCGTGTGCTAGACGTGCAGATATATCCTTGTAAATTGACTTCGTATTTTGGACCTAAGTAATGTCCTAACTAAATCCTTCATTATCAAATTCAAGAAATACTCATTCTTGGCTCAGCCAAACTGAATCTTGGCCTCAGACACTACACCGACACACACCAAGAGCGCCTCTTTTGGTGATTTGGAGTTCGCGCATTGAGCTCGGCCATATCATGCCACGTGCGATGTGAAAATCAAAAGTTACATAATTAGCAACTTTTCAATTTTACACATTGTGGTCGATTGGTTGATTCTTGGTATCCGCCTCTAGTTCACACGTTCCACCTTTTTGTGTTCATCAATGGTTCAATAAACACATTGAGAAATGTCAAACAAGTGGATACTATTCCCATTAGGTTAATATATAAGTTGGAGACGGAGTCTCTACATCTATATCCACCGCAGGTCTCGAACCCGCGACCTCCATTTTGGCAGTCCGATGTTCTAGCCATCAGGCTAGGCTACAAATTTCTGTTCGGATTTTTCATACAATTTCGAAGGCCTAGTCAGCGCGAGCGAGTTTCTGTTGTGATTGTATTTATTTATGTCCTATAAATGTTAACTATTAAGTTAGACCTTCTGATAGGCCGCGTGACATGACAGTTAATTCAGATACACAGAAATCAAAAGTAGTTATATTTGATTATACAGTGTGTCCAATTGATTGGGTCATTAATCCTTTAACCGCCATCGTCCAGCCATGGTACCCGACAAAGTGATTGAAAAGTACACCTTGGTTTATTATGATATGACAGTTGAAAATTATGAGTAACTTATCTGACGTTCGGCGGTTAAAATGTTAAAGGGAAGTTTTATTTTCATTACGTATAGGTACGCATTTGATAACTATCTCGCCCAATTTTTTTTTTATACAACGACGGTGGCAAACAAGCGTACGGCCCGCCTGATGGTAAGCGGACACTGCTGCCTATAGACGCATGCAATTCCAAAGGAGTAACAGGGGCGTTGCCGACCCTTGATATGTTTGAGGACTCGCCGTGTTGACAGCTGGAGGAACAAATTCCCTCGCTCTCAACACAACGCATCCTCGGGAGCTCTGGCGACCTTGCTCACCTCCAGGAACACAACACTACTACACAGCAAGTAGTAGTGTTATTATGGCTGTGGTCTTCTGCAAGGCGGAGGTACTTCCCCAGTTGGTAAGTGATAAAGAAGAGATTGATATTTTTGCAGACCTGTCCAAAAAGTTTACTAATTTCACGCTGTCGCAGATAATGGTGACACTGTATAGTTTAATGATAATGATGTTGCATCATGCAAAAAGCTCAATTGACTTTTGATTTGATTTGAATTGATTGACACGTGGATATCATCGAGAAATGTCGGTGCTATTCCAAATGATGGCTAGCTAATGAAAAATATTGGCAGCTTAAAAATTATATTACAAACTTATAAACCAGTAAGACACTGCGTACTCCGTGAGCTAAGTCTTCGGGTTTGGGGGAAATCACTTATATAAAAAGAGAAAAGCGGGGCGTAGAAGAGCATGAGGGAAGCTTGTTTTAACCTTTCATATGTGATGTGTTAAAAAATGGGTGAAGTTGGTTCAAAGAAACTCATTCATTAAAATAAATGCAAAGAAGTGACTAAAACTTGTGATCCTAAACAAAAGACGAAAGGTTCAATGCTCACGGATTGTACAATGTATAAAGTTTGTGGTTTTACAAATAAAGACTGCCAGTGCTGCCAAAATTGACATTAAATATGTAGCCCAAAGGTGGCGTACTAGTTTTTCAAACTCTACGTTTTAATCAGCGGCACCAAAGCAGGACCTGCGCAAGCGTTTTTCGTGTGTAACTGAGGTGACGCGTATCCATAGCAACGGGACGCTTGGAACCCCGCGCATGCTATCTAAGCATGCGCACTAGTGAACCTGCGCAGGTTGGGTCTACTTTGGTACCGGGAATGATATTTGTGCATCTCTTTCTATCTAGAATAGTGGGAGAGACGGGTTAAAACTTGATAAGGAAGCAGTCTTACTTATAGTCTGTCCCAATAAAAATTAATAAAGGTCATTGAACTTATAATAACCCTAGTACGCCGGCGCGAAATCAACGAGAGTTTTATTAGAATAGCATTAAGTTCGTTTAGTGAATTTAGTTTAGTAAATGTTAACACTTATAAAAGTTTTCTCTAATCTAAAATGACTTATTTGTTTTTAAGTTAGAAATTTATGTGCATACATTCTCACTACTGGGCTGCTAGCACGATAGGTTTTATGGTCATGTTTCACATGACGTTTTGGGCTATTAAAGCCGTAAAATTTGACCATAAAGCCAGTCCTGCTAGCTGGGCTGTCATTTGAAATTATGTCTTATTTCTTAGGTGTTTAAGTGTAAAGTATCAATTACCGGTCGGTGTATATTTTTGTCGTTAAATTTTTATTCGAATGGAACAAAATGGAACGCTTGTAGTGCTATTGGAATTGGATGCTTGTTTGTAAGATAAAAATGACATTTCGTGAAATATAACTAATGGCGTATATGCCCTTTTTATTACTGTCTGAAAACACTAGGGTAAGCGTCATGTGTATAACGATTTCACGTTGTCTATGGCACCGATTGCACTGAATATTATTATCACGATATTATCGCGATATTACAAATTTGGAAATTTGATAAAATTATTGTGACATATCTGGTAATGATACTCACTGTAGTGTGTTTAATAGTGTCTATAGCCTTATTAATAACGCACGTGGCGTCGCACGGTGCATCGACATGTATGAAAAATGCCCACGAATCGCCTCGTTTGTGAAATGAGGCTTATAATCTATCCGTTTAGGTATTTAACCTGTTGTATATTGTCCACTGTAGGTAGACCGCTTAACTCTGTCCTCGCCTGCGCGGCGCCTGGGTGCAGGGGTATGACGATAACGGGGCGTGCGCGTCGTACGTCACCCGCGCCTCGTTATCACGCGCAGGCGGAGACGGAGTTAAACGGTCTACTGTCGAAGTTACTGATAATCCACGATTTCGCAGTTTGGCGTGTTTGTGACGTCGGCAAAGAGATTAAACAATAAGTTTCTTAATCTTAATTTTTAATTTTTGGCACAAGCTTTTATTGCCAACTGTACTTCTCTGTATACCGTCATCAATTAGGCGATTCTAACGAGCCCAAACTCAACGGGGTTACGTATTAAGTCCTGCCTTCCCATGGCCATCTTATGTCCCCCATCAATCCCATCATCTCCATCAGATTACCTCGATGGTACCGTAATATTGAATTGACATCCAAACTATGGTCTAACCCGTCAAACGTGAGTCTTTCTCCAAGCGCGCAAGGGCAATCAACACGTCCATCATGGGACGGCCGCGAGATACTCTCGATTTTTCTCGCACTATACCTCTTGTTCTAAATAAGAGAGAGACGGATAGTGCGAGAAAAATCGAGAGCTCGCGCGCCGTCGCGCGATAGCCGTGCAGGGCGCGGCCGTTAGCTTGCGCGCCATGGACCAAATCGAGTGAGGCGCAACCGGGCGTGCCTAGCGCGCTTGATGGGTTAAACCCAAAATTTCAGTTCAATGGGTTGAAGATATTGAGTTGCAAGATTCCACACGCACAAACATAGTTTGTATGTATTTAACTTGCAATACAATAAAAGCTTGTAAAGATGGTATATTACGGGTTACCTCTTATATTGGGGAAGCGAGAATTGCTTTTGCAATGTGTTTGTGACGTTAATACAAGATTTAATGTCGCCTGACACAGGTCTAAAGTTTATTCACTACACAAAAGAGTACTTTGTGCGAGTTTGCTTTTATTTAAATACCTAAAAGGATGGACCTTCAATGCCCTCATTCCGTAGTATTCAGAAAATATCGCCGCAAAAAAACCCGATAGGTGTAAGTTGACGAAAATATAATCGAAATGTACGCTAAACTTGTCCCTAAAATTTATAGTATCTAAAAATGTACACATTTTTTAGCAACTTTTTTGCTGAAACGATTTTTGTACTTTATACAGCGCAAACGAGACTTGAACGCACGATTTTATTTTATTTTGCAAAGTTTAGGGTGAAACTTTTTAGTATCTTCACAAGGAGGTGGCTTCATTGGAGCTTTGCGCTTCTGTCCTTGGCATCGAAAGAGATCGAAGATACGTTTCATAGTAACAAATGCTTACAATAAAACGAAACATTCAGAAAAAATCATCACTAAAAACTGTCGGGTTTTTCCGAGTTAAGTTATCCGATGCTATGAGATAGGGTTCTTTTGGCTCCTGGGGCATATTGATAATTGTCATCAACAGTACACATATAAGTCCAATATAATAGTTTAGTACATAGTGAGAATGTTTTATACATATGTTGTTGAGAATAAAGTATTTTGAACATAATTTTTGTCTTAATTGTTGAGTAGGTAACTACCTACCACCACACAAGCACAGCTACCACAAGACGGTGCGCGAGCTCTCGATTTTTCTCGCGAGAAAAACCGAGAGTAGGTATGTCGCGGCCGTCTCATGATAGACGTGCAGTAATTCATAATTATTACAAAAGATACCCAATCTAGTTACATACGGTATACACAAGATGATAACCGACATTATCTAAATTAAATTAAAACTAAGTTAAATCTAAAAAAGGCCCTCGAGGCATTGTACCGAGGATGCTGGCGGCATTTCCTCGCTGAATTGCAATGATGCGTTGCGCGAGAAAGCCGCCAGCTCTTAGGTCACCGGTTACGTCAGCCAGACGTTTCGCGATTTCCGCAAATAACTTTTGCGCACTGGTACCCCACGGACCGAGGGTCTCGACGCCAAATGGTACAAAGTTGTACTCTATATATAGGTCGAAATCGGCCGGGCGGCCATCAAGATCATCATTCATCACGTACTTACCTTTTTCCACCAAGTATTCACGCTATACAGAGCTGCTGGTGCGAAGTTCGTTCCTGTATCTCCATCCCTGTCACACTTGCATATTCGAGCAACGAAGAAAGAGATCTAGCTACAGCAAAGGTAACAAGTCAGCGTTTCGCGGTAGCCAGCTCAAATTGATAGAATGAGTAATTATGAGTACAAGTCTAAATGGTTAGCTATGTATATACATACGGTATATACAGTGACGTGACGAAATTATAATTTGGATGAGAGTACCAATCCTCATATTTATGTAAAGAATAAGAATCTTTTTGTAATACTAGAAAATGGCCTATATTCATTATTTTCTAGTCTGCCACTGATAACAACTTGTTAGGAGAGCATAAAATACCTACTACTCATAATGATAATTCATCATCTGGTCACCTCATAGTACAAGCTTTGCTTAGTTTGAAAAAAATACATATAAATAAAAAACAAAAGATTATTGAATAATCTTTTGTTTTTTATTTATATATTTTTTTCCTTTGTGATTACGAAAATCAGGTGTGTATACGTATAAAGTTTATTGTACACAATTTATTTATTATGCTATAAAATATCAAGGTGAACTTATCCCTAAAAAGATCTCTTCCAGCTAACTTTTGCTGAATTTAGTGGAATTTGTATGGGGGGGTAGTTTGAAAAATTAAACAACTACTTTTCAAATATCATCTATAATTACAAATACTTAAATAACCTAAGTTGCGAATAAAAACAAATAATGAACACTTAGCCGCTGAAGACTTGGAAGGGGTCACAATTTATAAATGGTTTCTATTAGTCATGAAATCCATATAAATAAACATTCATAAATCTAAATATTTTGGACAAACTTCTTTTAAATATTCAAAACCTAACCTAACTTCCATGAAAATTACCCTATTTCTTTTTCATCAACTTCAATAGCATTTTAGTATCATCTGTCTGTGTTTTCTGCCTTTTCTTCTGCTTCTCAACTGGTTTCTGCTTCGGTTGAGGCGGCTTCTGATCTTCCTTCGTAACCAGAGACTTTGCAGACCTGAGCTGCTTATTTACTTTCACATCCATGAGATCATTGTTCTTTGAGGCCAGTTCTTTTATCATAGACACCTTTTTACTTGCTGCTGTGGGGTATTTCACAGCCGTTTTCTTTTTCGTGATCTTACCCGCTAATTTCGATTCAGTCTTCTCTCCCTTCGGTGACTTGTTTAGGAGTTTCAACTTATGCTTTCCCATTTGTAGTTTAGCGATGGATCGTAAGTACTTATGGTGGTAGCATGGAATTAATTGGAAATATTGATTGAGTTTCACAGTTTCCACAGATTAAAGAAAACTGAAAAAGGTCTGTCTCTGACAATTTCACACGTAAAATGAAATGAAATTGTTGTATTGACAAATGTGACAGCTACTCGCAATGCAATGGTGACAGAGTGACAGTGACAGAACTGACAGATTATTGGAGTGCGTTCGTAAACATTCCAATAATGCCTCGAAATGTGACTCGACCAGCACGGCTATCATGCGACGGCGCGCGAGCTCTCTCGATTTTTCTCGCACTATCCGTCTCTTTCTTATTAGAACACCTAGAACAAGGGATATAGTGTGAGAAAAATCGAGAGTATGTCGGGGCCGTCGCATGATAGACGTGCAGCATTCCACATTTAGTAGAATATTCATTATTTATACTACTACTAGTAATAGTGAATATCTATACTGTTTTTTTAGTTAGGTCATACATGATTGATGCCCAAAGCCTACATCACCTAGGCAAATTTTATTCGTTTTGAATTTGAACATACCCTTCCTTGACGATATCTGTGGGGTTGCCACTTTAAAAAAATCAACATGTTAAACGAGCGAAATCGGTGGACGACCGAGCAAGGTCAAAGAAAATCTAGTACGGAGAGACATAACCTAACTCCCCGCTCTGGTAAAAAGTGGAAGATAACCAGTTTGTCGCGGAGTGCATTTTTTAAGATTTCAAGGTAAGTCTTGAATGAATATTTGTTATTGTTATTGTGCCCTATTCAGTAAAGTGTGTGTAATCTTTCAAGGCAAAGAAACCTGGAAAAAACAGTGTATTTATCGAGTTAAGATTGATTATATCTGCGTCACGTTACGCAGAATGGCTGTATGCTACTCTGCGCTACTTAGTAAAGGTGTGCACACATACAATGCTTAGATTTGCGGTTTTTTAGGTGTTTTTTCAGATGCCTTTGACTCCGGCAGAGAAATCCAAGAAATTCAGTCTTTGTCTAAAGTAATAAAAAAAATCATACCACACCAAAATCCGTCATTTTATTTTGTACCTGACCTAACCTAACTATGATGAAAATCCTGAGGCTTTATAATAGTACAGATAGGAAATTTCTACTATTTAGTGTGGAGTCTCTTGGTGATCTTGGGCGCATTTTTATAATGTATGATATTTCCTAACATCGTGTCTGTTCTACTTTCCTCATACCTATTCGAAATCAAACGTGTAGGTATAGTGTTTTACTCGTATGAAACAACCCATTCCATCCACGAACTATTGGCGCTCTCACTTCGTTCCAGTACCTTTAATATCTCGTCTGTAATGGGGTTTTTCTTCCCTCGGTTCACAATCTACTATTATTATACCTATATTAATTCCAAATATTTTATGTAAAAATCACACATGTTGCGCGCACCTCAATTATTTTGCGATTCCGTTGTGCGTCACTGTGCGCACCTGCGTTACTGTTTTGCGTCACTCTGCGCATCCGGTTCGTAGAAAATTCTACGTCACCGCTGCGCTCTTTGTGGCAAAATCTACGGCATGACCCTTATACCTTTTGTGGCAAAATCTACGGCCTGACCCACCTTGGTTTCGCCAGACTCCCGTGCTTCAGGCACTTAACCACACGGGCTGAAATAAGGCGTCGATGGCATCGGACTACATGAAGTCCGCCGATTTTGTACGTGTGGCGCCTGCTATTACTAGACTCCATCCTAGACTATCTGTGACCTTGCTCGGAATTGGCTCGTGTAGCGTCTCCTTATAAGAGATAAAAAGTAGCGAATGATTGAAAATGAAACCTTAAATTTTTCTTTAACAATTTATTATTGTCATACTGTGTCCATCCTGCAATACATCCGATGCAACACAAACGGCGACACATATAACATTACACTTAATATAGTAATTGATATAATGTCTGGCTATCAATCACGTCAATAGCAGAAGAGAAACATACACCCATCTCTTTCTTTGGGGTAACAGTGAGAAAGAGATAGGAACAGTCTCTAAGCTACGCTCCAGCGACAGGAGTGGTTGGCTAGACTACAATCCATACGTTATCCAGGTGCTGATTGAAAACGAATGCATGTGAAAATTATAACAAGTGAATGTATCATACAACTTTGTATGTATTTATAGTTGCTAAATAAAATATTTTAGCGTTCCATATCTAAATATTAATAAAAAAAATTAGGTGCGTGTCAGAATGTAATTTACTATTTATCTTAATGCATCTATAAAAGCTTTTTTGGATTGCGTAATATATAATGAATATACAGGTATATATATGCATTGTGTGTTACAATATAAACACGTTTTTTAAATACTACACACTGATAATGTTGCACAGAACCAGTCTGAATAACATCGTAGACATTTAGGTACACAATATTAGTATTTTTGACTAAAATACAATCTCACAGATATTTAATGACAATGAGCAAAAGAAAAACATTACACTTTGTACCTTAAAAGTTAATGAAATACATTAAAAATACCAACAATTTTAAATTGAATCAATTATATTTTGGAATGTTTCGTATGTTTTTTCTTCGTTATATACAAAATTACAAACAAAATTATCTATCAAAAACCATAATAAAACAACCATAAAAAATAAATCAATACACGTACCTACTTAATTACTTATTCTAACTTTTAACTTATTATTTATAGTATCCTCGCAACGAGTCTTTAAAAGGCTTAAAAAAGTAGGCACAGCCAAAAATTATTATAACCTGAAAAACTAAATGGCGGCAGTTAAATATAATTCACTTTTTCACACCCGCTATTCTGAAAAGAGTCACTGTTTCCCTTTTTAACCAATTTAAAAAAAGGAGGTTCTCAATTCGGTTGTATTTTTTATTTAATTTTTTATTGTTTGTTACCTCAGAACTCCGTCATTTATGAGCCGATTCGTATGCCATTTTTATTTGTTTGTAAGTATATTCTGCGTTGTACTCTTTTCCCTGATATTACCTGTATAATTAAAAGTATCCTGATAGTAGGTGTGAAAAGCGGCATGCACTCGGTAGCAATATTATTTCCGTCTTGGGCGTAAACACTTAAATACGTCGCCCTCACCGTAAATTTATGCTTTTGCTCCCTTGAGCTCTACTATTTTTGTGTAGCATCTAGCAAGCACGACTTTGTAAAGCAGTTCCCGATCCGTCAAAGGACGATATTTGGCTTGGCAGTATTTGGTCTTTTAAGACATTAGCATCATTTATATGTGTAAATAAAGAAACATTTTTTTGCACGGGTATGTAGGTATCACACAAACACCATAATATGATTAGAATTATGGCAAGCAATTACACGTACGTGTCATATTTCATTGTTATTTTTAAATACCCAATTAACTAGCTTGGCAAAACAACCCCCCTGTTGCCTTCAATATGTAACTTCTACCATCTACAAAACTATACTTACAGACAGTTGTAAAATAGTTTGTTATTTGTATTGCAGTGATACTACAAACTTGAATAACCGTTACGCGCATTTTAAAATTCGAAATTTAATTTTCTATCTGGACTGACCGGAAGTATGACTAGTGCACGGGTCACGTTTTACGGCCTAAATGTAATCAATTTCACGTAAAACGTATCACGCTATTAGTGCTAGTTGGCAGTTTATTTTTATTTTTGAAATTTGTGAATTGGTATTTTATAACTGCCCGATAAGTACCTAATCTCTCATATTTGAGATACATATAAAAGCTACTAGTTATAATAGATAATTATGAAAGTATTGTCATTTTCGAGGTCATAAACATAAAAATAAAGCGTTATATGAGATTCCAGCTCACATTTGCTTCTCAAATTCAAAAGGTTTTCCATCTTTTATACCACAACGGTGGAAAACAAGTTAACGGTCCGCCTAATGATAAGCAGACACTGTAGCCTACAGTCGCTTGCAACTCCTGAGCGCACGCGCGGGCAAGAGCGTTCCCGACCCTTATTGATTTGAGGATTTGTTGAGTTGATAGCTGGAGACGAACAGGGGTCCCTCACCCTCAAATCTCAACAGAACATCTCCGGGAGCTCTGTCCATAGTTCTCACCCGAAAATAAGCGAATATAGAACTCGGATGGTGGTCCCAATAGGTTCATGATCCATAAAAACCTATTTAAGTCCAATTTTTATGTAAAATTCTTACACATTGTAAAATAATGTACTTACTAGAAATTAGTAGGTACTTACATATTTTTATACCTTGTGATCTAAACGTTCAAATAGCGAATCCCATCATAGATACATTTAGTTTTACATTTGACAACAGTCAACAAGTCTTACATTTAAATGATAAGCTAATATAAAAACACCTCTGTTTTTTTTACACATCGGTGTTCGTATATTAAAATTTGATAAACATTATAAAAGCACATTTATATTGGCCGTTCATACTTACAATATCGAAAATTTAAATAGAACACTGGCAACATTGACTATACATTTTACACTGGCATGACTAAAGTTACCAGAGACAATATAAACGGCCTTTTTTTTATTTGGAAGCCTACGCTATTCGTGATTTTGTTGATTTTATGGTTTAACTTTAACACATTCAGTGCAGGGAACCCGACTAGCGGGCCGGGCGCCACGGGATCGGCTACGAGCGTGGCGCGTAGCGATTCTTGGCAGTGAATGTGTTAAATGTTTTTAATTATATTTTTGATAGTTCATCAGTGGAATGTACCGGGAATGGTCGGATATGTGAGCGAGTATCTTGCGTACGTTCGAGCCCTTCACTGAAAAAAAACGCAAGTGTCAATGTTTACAATCACGATTTTCATATAAGTACTAAGTATGTTAAAGTAGACATCCAATACGTGTTAGTCTGAATAGTGGCAAATTAAAAAAAAGAGCCTGTTGCAACAACGTGTATAACGTGCATTTATAATTTTGTCATCCTTAATTTTAATTTTTTATTGCTTTCACATTGTAGTTAGCCATATAAAATAGTTTGTACGCCGAAAGGCAAAACACGAAGGACATTATTTTAACGATGACAGCTGTATGTACTTTTACTCATGTTTGGACAAATAAATTATCTTTATCTTTAACGCGATAAAATAATAATGGTCATTATTATATTTTTCTCAATACACACGATGCAACTGAGCAAGCAGAAGGAAATAAACTTGTATGAAATAAAACACTGACTTCATTTTACTTCATATTGAAGAAGGCTGCGAAGTCATGTAGTGTTATTTGTTTTTTTTTTACCCCCGACGCAAATATAGGGGTGTTATAAGTTTAACGTGTCTGTTTATCTGTACAGATACCTGTCTGTTGTATCGTAGCTCCCAAACGGATGGACCGATTTGAATGCGGTTTTTTGAACTCGCGACTTTTTTGAATTGTATTTGAGTTTAGGGTTAACCGAAATCATACTACTTTATTTGGGGATATTGGTACGGTGCTTTCCCCATTTGCCTTCCCTCGTACCTACAATGACCGGTTTCGCGCCCAAAGTCATCCAGATTCTGTCTTTAGCTATGAATGCTATGATTTAGTAGATTGTTAATCGAGGCTTGAAAGCCTGGGTTGCTCCTGACGAGATATTTTGGCGCTCGAACGAAGTGACTTTTCCCTAGTTAAACACTACTTTTCATTTCGAATACGAGGAAATGAAATGAAAGCCAAAAACAAATATTTTCTAAATGAGTCAGATCCTATAGAACCCATTTTAAAAGTATTTGTGTATGGACCATTTGGGCGGGAACTGTTGACAGATTTGAATAATGTTTGTGTGTGGACCATTTCCTGGACGCGCTTTTGTTTTTAGGCGGTTAATATCGAAAAAGTAACTAATTCATTTTGTGTAACTAACTAATTTCATTAAATGTATTTATATATACCATATAGAAACTAAAGAATTAAAACCATCATAATTGTCAACAAGTTTAAAAAATCAATACAATTTTCTGAAACAGTGGCTGTACAGGTTTCTGCCATAACGTTTTTTTCACATCTCATGCTCGAAAAGTGTGTCATATTAGGCTTAGCAAGCGGGGCTAAAGTAGTACATTTAGCCTCTAGGGAAAATATGTAGACATATTTATGATTTTTAAAACATTTAATTTGACCAATCAAAACAACACGTATTAAATCCACCAGTCACAACTCTTTCAAACGAATATTTGTATTTGCTATCAACTAACCAGAATACAGCTACATATTCTAATCGACCAATCAGAAAACAGAATTCATGTCAAACATTAGGTGTTTTTAATCCCTAAATCACAATCATTAAAAAAATAAAACGCCTCTGAACGTCAATAGCCGCGTCCAAACGTTCAAGCGTCATTAACTACATACTTGGAATAAGCTTTGAGATTGAGCGGGATAGATGCTCTCTGTCTCGCTTTATCTTATGCCCCGTATGCTGTCCGCCGCGTTCTGACGTTTGGACGCGGCTATAGACGGTGAGAGGCGTTTATTCGTGGTGCCAATATTTTGTATCTGTGTCAAAGCAGTTTTGAACCATCTTTTCGCCGTGAAATTTATTAGTGTTTATGGATGGATAAATCTTCGTTTTTACTATTTTCTCGCTGTCGAAGTGAAAAGTAGAGTGTATAACTCTGGTCTAAAAGCCATATTACCCCTCGAACTATTTTCCCTCACTTCGCTCGGGAAAATAACCATCTCGTGGTAGTATATGGCTCATTTTAGCCCCTTGTTATACAATCTACTATTTTACTTTTTTATTACTTTTCAGCCCTAGGGGCGACATGCCTCACTTTCAACCCGCTGTTTAGATAAACAATGACCTACTTTCAGAGTATGAGAGATGAAAAGGTATTTTAATACTAGTGAGTAAAAAAAAGTAGGTATACTTACGTTAATTTTCGGTCTAACAGCCATTGTCATCTTTTGTACGAGATGAGTTGCGCACGCTGTAAAGGACGAAATAAGTTAATTTGTTTGAATCAATAGTGAATGCACGCTTAAGGTTCATCTGATCATGAGACATGACATAGGTAGGTCTAGGTATTCCTAGGTAGTATAAGCCTACAAAGTTGCGTACAGTAGTAACCTACCACGGAATAAATGGATTCTTTATTCCGTGTAACCTACCTACTTACACTGTTAAGGGCAAAGGTGTCACAAATGATATTATACATACGTTTTTTTACGTCACACCTGGCCCAAAATGTAAGTTTTTATTGTTGTCTTTATGAAACGATTGTCATTTGCTATGACGGTCGCAAATCGTGACGTCACGAGCTGCGAGCGTTTTCTCTCTCTAACGAGCAATATTATTAAAACGGTTGTAGCTTCGTAATTCCTTGAGATATTTTTTTGCCTTCTTCCTTTTGGAGTAAGTAATATAATTTTGAGTCTATATTTACCGCCGACTAACCCGACCTGTTTATTATTGACATGTTTCTGTGTGATTGCGTCGCATCGGATATTTGTATGGATTAGTATTACCACTTTAACACATTCATCATCCTCCTAGCATTATTCCCGGTTGTGCCCTAAAGGACGTCCGCTTTGAAGCAAATAAATATGTATCTGATTCTGATTCTGATTTTGATTCTGATTCGGATTTGAACCCACGCCGCTGGACAGCCAGCCGCAGGCCTGAATCACTAGGCTACCGTAGCTTCCACCATTTTAACACTATCACTGCCAACAAATTCGTAGCTCTACGCTTGTAGCTTCGATTTTTTTATATACAACGACGGTGACAAACTAGCGTACGGCCCGCCTGATGGTAAGCGGACACCGCAGCCTATAGACGCATGCAACTCCAAAGGAGTAACATGGGCGTTGCCGACCCTTGATATGTTTGAGGATTCGCCGTGTTGACAGCTGAAGGAACAAATTCCCTCGCTCTCAACACAACGCATCCTCGGGAGCTCTGGCGACCTTGCTCAGCTCCAGGAACACAACACTAGGTACTACAGAGCAAGTATGTTATGGCTGTGGTCTTCTGCAAGTACCCGCGTTCCCGTACCCTTAGTTTGTAGTTTTCCCGCTAAGTACCGGAAAGCGCCTACGGATAGAGCGCCCGCGAGGTCCTGGCAGTCAAAGTGTTAGGCTTTCTACTGTGCCAGTACTTACTGGTGAGTGACGCAAGTCCTCGGAGGCGGGTGCGAGGGTGCAGCAGCAGTAGGTAAATAGGCACGGCAGTCAGGATCATGAGACAGCCGACGCCGGTCTCGACGGGAGTCACGAACGCCGGCACCACCACCACCATTATGGTGCAGAGGATGTATATCGCTGCAGAACAAGCCCAAGGTTAATTAAAGGCGCACACCTGTATTCCCATAAGGGATAGGCAGAGCACTTGAATCCAATTGTCAGCGCCGTCTCCAACAATGCAAAGGTCCACAGTTCAAGACTCAATTGTAATAAGTAGTCCAACATCATTCTTGTCAAGAAAAATAACACAAAAATAATGTCACTGACTTTGTCCAGCCGACTAGCCGTTTTCAAATTACGGTGATTACATTAGAAGGGACGAGAAAATTATTAGGGACGAGGCGAACAATAATTAATTTAATAGCCAAATTACCAAATATTTAATAAATAACCCGACCCGACCCGTGTGGTGTCGGGTTAGAATTTCACCACCCCCTTTCTTCCCGTGGGTGTCGTAAAAGTCGACTAAGGGACCAGGGTTGAAGTGTGTTGTGGGCGATGGGCTAGCAACCTATCACTGCAATATCACATTTTGTCGATCTTTATGCTAAAAGTGGCGCTGGAACATACGTTTTATGTGCTCTGCCGGTAGGGGTACCTTTTGGAAATAAAGGCGTGATAGGGGAATGACAGATGCCGACGAAACACTTTTCGTTAACATCTGTCATTCCCATACATTTTCTATTGGCGTTAGCGCTTGTCGATTGTAACCTTGTCTAGGCCCCAGGTTTAAGATTGGCAGCCAAAAACGATCTGAACATACCGGGAAAGAAGAGGTTGACTTTAATCGGTCGCTCCAGATCAGGCCTGGTGTAACGCAGCACGGGAAGGCAGACCACCGCCGCTCCGATACTCAACTGGAAATAAAATATATTATCACTTCTACGACATAGTTTTCAGGCCGTAATATAGTTTTTTCTCTGTAAGAGTGATCACTGGTCATCGCCCAAGATCAAAATGCATATAGGTGAGATCAGAGACATCGAAACAATAATAATAATCCCTCTCCACTTTAGATTATTTTTGTTTTAAAGGGCCTCTGCGCTGTTGGCTTCGGCCCCACGCATGCCTCCCAAAAGTCCGGGACCCCATGGTCTCGAGATATGGAAAAAACATACAAATAATGATAATAATAAATAATTTACATCAGGCAGTGCCCATAAAATATTAGTATGTAGTATGTAGGTACAAACTCTTACACATTTAATGTTAGTAACATACAAGGATCGTAGAACAAAGGCAAGAATTTCATGTTAGGTAAGCATGTTAAGAGTTAGACCACTTAGAACATAAACTAAATATTATATAAACTTTAGAAATGGAGGGCTTTTTTACGAAACAGACGTTTGACAGCAAAAGACATAAAACATGCTATTCCGCTCTACTGCATTTAAGGTTGTCGCATTTTGTGTGACACTGCGAGTGACAATGCACATGCGAACGATAGTGACACTGTCCGATGGTGTCAGCCGCGTGCGTGTCAATTTGCTTGTACCTTGAAGGTGCACGGGAGCCGAGTTCAACCGGAGTGGCAGGAAGGAGAGGTAGACAGCTTAACTCAGTCTTCGCCTGCGCGGCGCGCGGGTGCGGGGTATGACGATAACGGTGCGCGGGCGACGTGCGCCCAATGATCATCCTACCTGGCCTTGCGCCGCGCCGGCGTAGAACAAGAGGGCTGCAGGGCTGCATCAACTACTGCGGCGCTACCACGAAGTTCGGGTATTTCCATCTCTATCGCACGCCCTTACTCGAGTGACAGGGATGCGTGTATTACGAACTTCGAGTTTCGAAGTCCGTGGTAGCGCCGCTGGGGACAGACTTACCCAAGTAGCGAAGCCCACGTAGTTGATGAGCGCGTAAATGTCGGAGACGGTGAGGTAGAGCAGCGACAGCAGCGCCACGGCGAGCACGGCCGGCGCCGGCGTGGCGCGCGCCGTCACCATCGTCAGCATCTCCGGCATCTGCCCCTGCGCCGCGCCGGCGTAGAACAGGCTGGAGTCAACCACAACACTTACCTATACTTACGGGCCGGGCCATTCATAAATTACGTCATTTCGAAACAAGGGGTTTCTGGCCATTGGATGACGAAAGTCATTTTATGGACCCTCCATTTCATGGAATAACAGGATGATGATCGGGGGGGGGGGGGGGGGGTCAAATGTTGTTATAATAAAAATAATAATTAATGGCCGCCATTGCATTAAGAGCCCGCAGTAAGCTCGGCCGAATTTCACCTTCCCATACAAACGTAGTTACGCTCTTATTTCATTTTTTCAACTACGTGTTGGATTGTGACGAAACTTTGCATATAAAATGACATGAGGTATATCTATGTCTGTAATTAGTTTATATGGTTCCAGTTTATAAAACAAACGAAAAACAAGTTTTGTATGAAAAACTTAAATTCGCTGTATTTTTTTACTATGGTATCTGAAGCTACATAAACTAATTACAGACATAGATATACCTCATGTCAATGTATATGCAGATTTTCGTTATAATCCAACACGTAGTTTTAAAATGAGAGCGTAACTAGGTTTGTATGGAGAATCGAGCTTACTGCGGACTCTTAACTCTAGAAGCAAACAATTAAACTTTATTGATAATCATTTTAAATAGCAAAAACACCAACCTTATGGTCACCCTATTCAACAAGACTTGGTCAAGAGCTTAAAGTGACAGTTTAAAGTAGCAATTAGGGTGACTATAAGACTAAATTTAAAACATTTTTATTTATTAACGAATTAACAAACTACGTTTACATATTTTTGCCTGTTGTTACGTCCACATGTTTGAACTACGTTAAACAGTAAAAAACACATTTCTGTTCACGACTTAGGATTCAACCTGTATATCATATTTTTTTTCTAAACGGTAGATATAGACATGCGAGACGAGAGAATGATCATATACGTGTAGCTTTAATGGATAAGTGAGCCAGTGTATTCAGAGATACTATGACATTACTTCTGAGTTTCATACTAAGTGTCTTCCATAAACTCCTCTGAAGGTGTTGCGAGGAAAGAGGCATGTCGATACCATCATCAACTAACTACCTGGCAAACACGGCCAAAAAATGACAACCGCTCAAAGCCTAGTTAGTGGTCACGACCTCGGGTTCCAGTCTGCTTATGTCCTCTCTTCCACTTGGAACCGTCCCCTTTCCTTGTAGGTACAAACGACAACACTGTTAACTGACCATCCTGTGTTTATATAGAACCTTACTACAATGCACTTAAGGTGCACCGATGGTCAGTTAGCTGTGTTGTCGATAGTACCTACTGTATGTACAGTCAGTGGTCATTTTGCGGACTAAATACTACCGTGAAGACCAAAAATCCGTGGACCTTAGCTGAGCTCGCGGGTCAGTAGCGAATCATCACAGATCCTTTACCATGACAGTCCATGCAGATCCATGGTTTGGCGAGGAATTTAGGAAGCCTATTCGTAGCGCTCAAAGTTGATTAGGATTTTAAAGTGATACTGATAATGGGCCTTTAAGTTCTTCATTTTGATATAACGAATAAATCAAATCTTCATTACTAAAGTTCATTACGATTTAAGGATCGCCCCATAGGCCTGTAAGGATTGACCTGTAAATTCTCAATTTCGGTATACCGACGAATCAGTGCCTCTGGCCACATGTGTATTGTGACGTGTTGTTAGTTTAATTATGTAAAATAAATAAATTGCATTAAAAACAAGGTAGTTTAATGAGCATCGTTGTACTCTTGTCCGGTCAGTCGCTCAGTCATCTTATTTGCACTTGAAAAAAAAGGTATGAATGGACTACGTCGGGCTGGTAGTGCAGTGCCATTTCTGTACCTACTTTTGTCATAAAACGAGCGAGCTCATCGCCAACAAACTGCTCCGCAGTTTGGCGAAATGGTGTGTTTACGGTGCACATTTGACGACCGCTTTAGTCTAGTTGGTATTGAGCACGAATATTTGTTCCCGAGTCATGAATGTTTTCTATGTATTTAAGTATTTATTTATCTATATAAGTATGTTTATCGTCGTCTAGTATCCATAGTACAAGCTTTGCTTAGTTTGTCGATTTGTGTAAGATTGTCTCCTAATATTTATTTATTTATTTACATATTTTATATTGTAACAAAGTATTTCTCACATAAATTATTACTTACCGGGAAGAAGTCAACAGCACACCGTTGACAGCGCCGAAGGTAGATGCTGCCACGAACACCGGGATGGTCAAGGCAAACGAGCCGAACAGGCGTTCAGCGTAGGTCACCGCTACTGCTTCTGTGCCCAGCATCTAAACAATATGAAAATTTGGTGCTAAGCGCTGTACATGAAAACTGATCAAGATCCTTCTCACCACAAAATACAGCTCCGTAACATCTCCTGACTAAACTGGGTTGTTTAGGACCATCAAGCAACTGTTCAGATTGTCAAAGACAATTTTAAGAAGCAGACTGCCTACGTTGCTGGTTGATAATTGCTTGGGTGGAGATCATGACTCTTTAATATGGATAGGAATCATGGGAGGTTAGAAGCTACTTGGATTCTTAAGCTTCTTGATAATGTTACTCCAGAGCACTCATGTTTATCACACTCAAGGGAATTGTAATTTAGATCCTATAGTTCTCGCTGTTAGACAGGCAGACGTTATACTCTCACGAAATTTACCCTTGATGGGGACCATGAAGGCAGTATTCTTTTATATAGACATGGATAATTCCGGGCTAGAAATCAATAAGGAGCCCATTCTTCATCAAGGCGGATAAATGCATCGTAAGATCATGTACTCACTTGTTTCTGGCAACCAGAGTTAGCATGTTTGTGTCAACTGTCGTTGTGTGACCGTATTGCATGTATGTTGTTTTTTTTTAAAGTAATTTAGTAGAAAGCATTTGTTTTAATCCGATATCAAGTGAATAGTTAAGATCCTAGGAGCCTGAGGATCAAAATACCTCTCTACTGGACTGTGATGGCATTTACCTCGGTGGGCGAAAGCGTGGTATAGAAGGCGACGTTAGTGAAGGTGTACACGACGGTGACCAGAGTGCAGGAGATCCCAATGGCGAGTGGCAGGTTGCGAACCGGGTCCTTCAGCTCCTCGATGATGAAGTTCAGGTAGTTCCTGTGGAAGAAGGAAATGAAGTAGAGGAAAAAAAACAAAACTGTCTGCGAAGTTTTTATATAGCGGAGTCTATTGTTATATTTAAAACAATTAAACAACTAACAGGTAAATTAAACAAAAGAAAGATGGATTGTAGCAAGCGATACTGTAATTGATTATCTTGATATTAAGAATTTGAAAGTGTGAAGTCATCTTGGCAACAGCAGGTGCAGTAAGCCAAGATAGTTTCCGACTTTATTATGGGTATTTTTATGGTTTTAAAAGTGGTAGACCACATTTTTGGCTGGCTGTATCATCGGCGACACTGTTGACTGACCATTTTAGAACCTTAACAACATATATGATGTAAATATCAAGACATATATCATGGGCAGAGTAGGGTGTTGCTGTTTATACAATAAAGGCGTTGATGAATCTGCTGGCTGTTTCTTGTCTGATGACTTTAAGACACAAATCACTGAGTAAATCCCACCAATAATAACGTACCATCCGTTATAAGCGAAGAGTCCAGAGTAGAAGGAGAGACAGATAGATGTTACTTCTGTACTCGTCCCTTCGAACGTGAAATACTGCGTTTGTCCTGAAAACAACAATATTTCACACCTTAGCATAAAGCAAAACTAAGAAAATGGCAAGTTTAGAAAGTAATTACTGGCTAATTCCAAATCTCTAAAGTCTAATCTATGTCCAGTAAGCCAAGAAAATTGTTTACCACTTTTTTACTTTAGCCGACAAATAGGTAATAAAGGCCCTGGCTGACTGTACAGTCAACAGCAAAAGTAGATGATCATTTCAGTACGTTGTCACTTTCACTAACTGATGCATCCCAGTTGGAATGGGGGTCGCAGTATTGTAAAGTTGGTGCGACAAAGTTCAAAAATTATCACCTATGCTGATGCTGTTGACACAGCAAACAAAGGGAGACATAAAATTGCTGCCTTGACAGCGCCAAGCCATTACTTCGATTATCTAAATTCTAAAAGCCCTTTGCCGCTTAGCAACAATTTCGGTGTAGACGATTTACTTAGTCTAAAATAAAAAACTAAAAATCCTTCAGCGAAATATGGTTTCCGAACAATGATGCTTTCGGACCAATACTTAACTCACTGGAATTATGTAGTACAGTACTGCCCTAAGGATGAAAGCGTGCCGATACATTTTAAAAGAAGATAATTTGGTAATAGGCATTATATATGTACTTAGTTACATATTATTCTATTAAAATTTAAAAGTTTGATTGAAAAAGTCATATACCTAAACGTAGCGCCGTGCATTGAGTAATTGAATTGGTTATAAGATACGCGGTACCCAGGGGCGGAACTGGGCAATCATCTAATAAGACACGCCGACGCCTTCCGACGGCATTTCTAGATGGACTCGACATTTTGAGGTCTTCGATGACCGCCATGACCGGTGCAAACTTTGGGTCGTTAAGGTGCCCTAACACGTACGAAATTGGTGGACTGCATGCAGTGTGCAAGTGCATGCGTGATTTCTGCTCATGTGGATAAGTGTCGGCCGTCCGCCAATTTCGTTCGTTGGCTTCGCTTTTAGGTGAATTAGGGAACACCATAAAAAAAACATCCGCTTCGACCGCTGATTTGCGCGAACTCCAAATCTGCAATTGGCAAGAGTTAGCGCAGAACCTAGAGAAATAGCGCTCTCTCGTTTCGAAGGCCAAGTTATTTAATGAATAAATAATTACATTTGGGGTCACTAATTAATTTAATTTTGGGTCACTGAGGCAACGGAATAAGTAAGTAAGTATAAGAAAAGCATGCTGTTGGCCTTCGAGTTTACCTGGTGACAGTGATAGGTATTATAAGGAACGCACAAAACCTCAAAACATTGTTCACGGCCTCATAAAGTTGGAAATTGGCGAACATATCACTTCTCGAGCAGGCATTGTAGCCTACGGTTGCAACTCCAGAGGCTCTAGTATAAGTTTTACCGAAACAAAACGTTACGATCGCGTTTGCGTTTTACCCTCAATATGTATGGGAATTGACAGCTAAACGCACACGCGGTCGTAACGTTTTGTGTCGGTAAAACTTACACTAGAGCCTCAGGGGCCCGCCTATTTCACGAAGCTACGAGTTGAAGTTTGAACTTGGTAACACTGAAGTGCTTGACGAATAATGGCTAGCCATTTGGACTGTGTTGTATGTTTAAGGAGACGCTACACCTATGAAATTGGCGGACGGCGAGGTCACACAAAATCTAGTACAGAGTGACCTTGATTTGGCCGGCCGCCGTGCTTCCGGCACGTGTCCACATTGCACACGGGCCGTAGCCACGTCGCACCTACTCTAGACTAGCAAAATTGACATTATTGCCTAGAGGAGTCATAAGCTGATTCCGGCCTTTAATTGATCTGTGACTAATAAATTGATTTTTAGACTATCACCTATATTTTAAAATCTTTATTTTCATAACATTACTTAATGGGTAGATTACCAGGCTCGTTTTCAGTAACCCACCCGAACCTAGACTATTCCATTTTAATACGATTCGGCTACCGGTACAATGTGATCGAAAATAAATCAGTAATTGGTTGCAACACTCGTGTCATCGGCAGGGGATAACTCAATTTGCCGCAAATTGCCTGCTTTGTGTCCGGAATAAAGAAGTGAGTTAGATCCATCTTTCCGCTCATAATTTGATCGAGCATCGACCGAGTTTGAAACCCTTTTAGTTCACATCGCCGGATTTAAAAATGTGCGTCTTAAGGTGGTCCAAGATCTTTGTCCAAAGTGCATTGCGTCTCACATGCTTTTAAGCAAAATGTGTGATGCAAATACACTGGAACATTACCCTTAAATAAGATATTTGACTAATACTCAAATCACCTTATTTTTATGAAACGGCAAAAACGTTCCGTTAGTAGGGATAGACTATTTGACAACACTGATAATTATTTTTTTTTCATTAGCAACAGATAAAAAAATCCTCATTGAATTGTCTATTATTGCTTGTGACGTCACAATTAGACTTGTTTTATTAAGAGCCAGAAAGTAGAGATTTCACCGAGCAGAAAATACATTATAACTACTTATTAAATGTTGTCATATTTTAACGGATTTTAACGTTTTTTGTGTCAATTCGTGAGTTGGTGGAGGTTTCGATATCAAAAATATTATCTTTCGGCTATTATTCTGACAAATTTATTCATTCTTTGAGGTATGTGACCCAAATCCCGTCTTTTGTACTACTGTTGGATTATCACAGGGCCAGCTGTGAACACAATGTTCTGGTTCGAACCAACTTTTCATTGTACAAAGTTATTTGTCTTAAATAAGTACTCGTAATGTTTACGTCATTGATTCTACTACAAATAATATGATTACCGTAGCCAAACGACGACGCTTGGCGGTTCCTTTGGACGGTTGCAAGTCCAAAGGAACCAAGTGGCAAAGTAAACTCTAGAAATGCTCGCAACTCCGTTAGCGTAGGTGTAGGGGCAACTGCCCCCACTGGTGATGGTGAAGAGAAGAGAGTCAGGACCTTCGCGCCAGTGTAACAGTTCTGCACGCAGATGGCTCAAACCAACGGTTTATACATAGCAGCACTTGCACTGGTACTAACCTCTGCCAAGCTGGAGACGCCTCCAATGACGACAGCCCGGAGCGTCTACACACGGTTGCCCCCCACCAAGGGTTCAAGCTGTTCACGAAGACTGCACTGGCGTAGATACTAACGTCTATAGCTCGCGTTATTGAACTAGTCCTGACCAACGATGGCAACGGTACCAATCAGTTCACTAAGACTGCTCTGGCGTCGGCACTAACCTCTGCATAGCTGGTAGACACCACCACCGATAATGATGATGAGAGCCAGGAGTTTAGCGTACGTGAACCAGTCCTGCACACGCGTCGCTGCTCGGACTGACCAGCAGTTCACGAATGTCAGCAGCACTAGAACAATAAGCAATGCGTTACAATTTCAGAGAAAACGGGTTTTCTACGAAGTGAACATTCTTCAAAACCAAACATCACACGATTTCTAGTAGTTCTGGAATGGCCACCTGTTACCGAAAAGTTTTGGAGACCTACAAGGTATAGCGACGATCGGGAATTCGTTCGTTTCAGCGGTTATTATTAAGCAATCGTACTGATTAGTAGCATTACCGCTTGGCCTTAAGAACTTTCAAAAGCTCCTGGCAAATGTCACATGATATTCCATGGCTAAGTTCTAAGAAACTCATTGGTATGCGAGCCATAAACCAAGTGTTTACCCGCTTCATCCCGGTAAAGGGCGTGGGAATCCGCAGGACAGGTCACATTCACCCTCTTAGGGGGAGGCTTATGTCCAGCAGTGGACGTCTTTCGCTGATGATGATGATGAGCTTGAGATAAACTCCAAAGAGGCTTACATATGCAGCAGGCTGCAAGCAGTCTGGTCGCGTCCTCTGGCGGTTCGCACTCGGGGAAGATCGGCTTGAGAGCGTACTTGGCGAACGTTAGCGCGACTATCGCCTGCAAACAAATTAACATATTCACTGCCAGAAAATTCGTAGCGCTACGCTCGTAGCCGACATGTAAATAACCCTTTTGAAGAGGAGTTATATGAGTAGAGCGCCCACCTAGCGGGTTCGTGGCATTCAAAGGGTTAGCGACTTGGGGCGAGTTGCATCAACCACACTTTAGGGAGGTAGTCACAATGCCGCGTACAGCGCGCGCGTCACAGTCGCGATGCTGTCGCTAGTCATATACACTCGCACACCTAAACACGATTCTGCATCGCTTCTGTCACGCGTTGCAAACGCGACAAGGGGCCACGTGCCGCGATACAGTGGCACGTTCACGAAACGCGCGACTTAATCGCTACAAAAAAGTGCCGCGCGCGACCTACCTTACTGACATTAAATGAAGCTGTAAAACTTCCCATAAAACGGATTTAATGAATTAATGACGTTTGAAGTAACTGAGCCTAAGATGTAGTTAACGTCCGGCCAAATCTTAAAGCACGAGTAACATTTAACAATTTTTCATGGGACAGTGAAGGTCTAGAAGTGGTTTTACTACAGGGCCTGGACGCTCCCTTGCAAATATATCGGTTTATGATCTTTGGGGTATTCATGGGTGTCTATTTCATGGGAGTCATAGATGTTTTCTGTGTATTTAAGTATTTATTTATCTATTTAAGTATGTTTATCGTCGTCTAGTACCCATAGTACAAGCTTTGCTTAGTTTGGGACTAGGTCGATTTGTGTAAGATAGTCCCGTAATATTTATTTATTTATTTGTCATTCTTATCCTGGTTGAGATGTTTATCTCATTATCATTTTTTTGGATTTACCGTTGCAACGGAGTCGGTATAAAATAAATCGGCCCCCCGTTGGGCGCCAATTTACAATCTAAGGGATTGCAGATATCCTGAACCAATAGACTTGCGCTGCAATAAACAGGGTGATCGGGTTCTATTACTGATCTGCAGGGCTCGAACAATTCATGCGGATGACGTAAAAATGACGTAACTTTGTACACAGGATAATGTTTGTATTAAACTTCCGTGTGACATATCGCACGAAGTAAAACAATAACCGTGAGTAAATCCATGAGATTTATACAGAATGACGGGACGATGTCGTGCATAAAATAAATGTTACGAAATTTGCTATCGTTAGTACGATTATTTATAATAAAAGTATATATATTAAAAAGAAACAAAAAAAAGACAATTTTATGTTATTATTTATCCTATTCATTTACTCGGCTCATTCCAAGTGACGATGTCGTTTAATTAAAGATGATAAATGATAAGTAGTAATTGTTTATGAAAATACTATTTGAAATCATCCTACGAGCGGTTTGACGTCATTCGCATGAATTGTTCGAGGTATGCTGATCTGAATTGTAGTCTAATACAGTGACGACAAAGAGCACAAGTTATATATGTTGTTTATGATAATGAGTGAGCTTATTTATTACTTCATCAAAATGGAATTTACATACAAAAAAAAAGAATTAATTAATTGCATACACAAGTAAGTAAGTTATGATGGCTGAACATCGCCTCATTGCTAATTAACAGAACATTATTAAAGTCGTGCTTAACAACCATTCGGAAAATTTATGGAAATATAAACACGTGTGTTATGAGATAATTTTTCTTTATTGATAATTACAATCAACTAACTTCTGCACGCGACTCCGTCCACGTGGAACTCGATTATATCGTAGCTCCATACAAACTTTCAATCCCCATTTCCAATTATGCACCGTCCGTCGGTTTCCCCGTACATCTAGTTGGTCTACGTTCGTCCGTTTCTTTCTTAGGGGATGATTTCCAGAATGAAAACGATCCTAATGGTCTATCCTGGGTTTCACAATATCTCCATACCAAATTTCATCTAATTCGGTTCAGCGGTTTAAGCGTAAGGAGGTAACAGACAGACAGATAGACACACTTTCGCATTTATAATATTAGTATGGAAGTACGGGCATTCGTTTGGATTATACGCTGTTGAAATAACGTTATACTGAATCATCATACCTACCCGTCATTTTAACGTGGAACTGTCAAAAACAAACTATCATAATCATAAGCTTCAGTTACTTATATTCTACGTTCAACATTACCTAACAAAAGCCCCTAACCATAGAGCACCAAAATAAACGTATTGAACACATCGATTCTCACGGGGAGCGCTTATACTTTACGATCGATGACAGAGGATTTAAATGAATAGACTACGCAAGCTTTAGCTGATATACGACATACCACGGACTGAGACCCTAGCACAATAGGTTTTTAGGGTTCCGTGCCCAAAGGGTAAAAACGGAACCCTATTATTAAGACTCCGCTGTCCGTCCGTCTGTCCGTCTGTCACCAGGCTGTATCTCATGAACCTTGATAGACAGTTGAAATTTTCACAGATGATGTATTTCTGTTGCCGCTATATCAATAAATACTAAAAAACAGGATAAAATAAGTATTTACAACAAACGTGATTTTTGCCCGTTTTTATAGTTAATGGTACGGAACCCCTTTGTGCGCGAGTCCTACTCGCACTTGGCCGGTTTTTTCATGACTTTTACGGCGAAAATGTACTGAAACGTCACGTATAAAGGTGGTCGGTTAATATCTACAGACATGTGCCAGACGCGTGGCAGACACGTTCCGGGGCCGGGAGGGGGGTTGGTGTCTGCGCGGCCAGATATAAATACGTTAATAGACACTGTATAAAAAAATATTTTTTTGTCTGCCACGGCACGTGTCTGGCACGCTCAATGTCTGTAGATATAAACCGACCTTAACATAACGACAAATTAAAGTCAATGAACTGACAACTTGTATGGAAAAACTGTCAATTTTGGAAATAATTTATAAAAGCTTATATTTTCTGTGTAACGGATATATTATCAATTAAATAGTTACCCAGCGACAGAATCCGACAAAATTTCAGACATCAAAAAAATGATAAATTAACTAGGTTCTAAAAAGTCAGAAAAAATATTAATCAATGTTTTTGTCTTTATTTTGGTTCATTTACATTTGCTCTATAATATTCAAGATAAATCATACAAAAAAGAAAATGCATGCTTCATTTAAATCTACATAATTACTTCCGGCTGGAAAGTTTGTCGGATTCTTGAATAGAGCATCTTAGAATAACATTTTAAAATGAAAATAACAAAAAAAACGCTATTATGAATAAATGTTTTTCAAAACAGTATTTTTTCTGGAGTACTAGCTGAGCTGGTAAGGTTGGCGTCAAATATATGTGACACGCAAATACACATTGGACAAGATCTTGGAGAAGTGGAATACCACCCTTTAAATGGCGGGTAATGGCTGGTTGGGATGGCACTTTGAAAGAGTCATGAGGTAGTGACAACTTACCTTAATAATTGAACCACTTACAAAAGACAAACCACGAAAATATCGATATACCATATACCAAATAGGTGCGATTGCGGTATCAATGTCTTCTAAATCTCTGGACGTGTAGGAGGTATAAGGGTAGATACAGGATGGTAAACTAAAAAGAGAGGTGGCTCGTCTGCCTACATTACGATCTAGTCGACCTACGCAGGCGCATATACATATTGTAGCGATCAAATTGTCTGTCTTTACTGCTGCCGCTATTGGAAAAGTACATTAAACTGTTTTGTGTTTTTTCAGTCCCAGTTGCCCGTAGCACGATTCACGAAGCTATAAGCTACCATTTTACAACTGGTAACACTTAGCCACTTGCTTAAGCTGACTAATCTGGAGGCATGTTGCGCTGCTTATATAACTGTCAAACATATTCTTGCGCAGTCACATCCACACACACACACATACTTTGAAGTCTTAAAATATATAGGTAGGTGGTAGTTATATTATTTAGTTCAAAAGTGATTCTAATTATTATTATTTTGTTTAATTTGGTATTGTACTTAATTTGACGAGTCTATGTCCGTATTATGTTGTATTCTTTCAGTGCCATCTTGCTTCATAATGGCCTCACTGAAAATCAGCGTCACGGAGGGCGTCTTGTGGCTCGCTCCGTGACACCAAGCTGAGTGAGGACCTTTTAGCGTAATATTATGGTTAAATTGTATGTAGTTATTTTTGCTTTTATGTACCAAAATCTTTACGCTAATAAATTATTTTCTTTCTTTATTACTTTCAAACGAGTTGTATTGAGAAATTGCATGCACATCGGTCGGATTGTTACATCTTTACGCCACACCCAATTATGACTTCGACATGTTGTACTGACAAATTGGGGTAAAATCACATCTGTATACCCCATGACTAATAACGACGGACCAATTGACCTGTGTTGCCTTTGTACTTCAAATTCAATTCAATACGGGTGTATACTCAAAATGTATTATTACTCCAAAAGAAAAAAGGCAAAAAATATGCCTAGTGACGTAAATCCCATTCAGATATCACTAAGAATACGACTAAGTAAGCTACAACCGTTTAAAGTTTGCATGTTAGAATAAATGACAATCGTTTAATATATATGAAGGTGCCTTTTTCGGAAAAGGGACAGAATATAAGAACCCCCTCTTTAAACTTTGGACACATAACTATGTGATTATTTAATCCCCTGCTTTCCTTTTTTCTCCATTTGACAATATTTTTAATCTTTTTTCGGGAAAATTCAACATTATTGGTTATTTTATTCGGTGTCTAGTCCATTCCTATTCATGTATTCAATATTGTATTAAGAAAGTATTAGTTGTTGGTTGTAGCGTTATAAGTTTGTCGTTTCAGTTCAGGTAAATTAAGAGTCCGCAGTAAGCTCTATTCTCCATACAAACTTAGTTACGCTCTCATTTTAAAACTTCGTGTTGGATTGCAACGAAACTTTGCATATACAATGCCATGAGGTATATCTGTGTCTGTAATTAGTTTATGCAGCTTCAGATACCATAGTAAAAAAAATACAGCGAATTTAAGTTTTTCATAAAAAAACTTGATTTTGCTGTATTTCGATTGTTTTATACACTGGAACCATATAAACTAATTACAGACATAGATATACCTCATGTCATTTTATATGCAAAGTTTCGTCACAATCCAACACGTAGTTTTAAAATGAGAGCGTAACTACGTTTGTATGGGAAGGTGAAATTCGGCCGAGCTTACTGCGGACTCTTAATGCAATGAATTTGCCACGACTTATGTTTCACCCTGTATTATGTGCCTTGTCGGCGTGTGTCTGCGGCATTAAGGGGCCATTAATTTTAATTTTAATTTTTATTATAACGACTTTTGACCCCCCCCTCCCCCCCTCGATCATCATCCTGTTATTCCATGAAATGATTTTCATGGAATAACAGCAATAACATTTCATTTTTAATTGTTTGTTGCGCAAAATAATAAATAAAGTATCTATCTATGTATCTATAATATCGAAAAAGTGGTTTTTTATACCTACTCTATACATTAGGTACTTGAAGACCAGATTTCGATTTTCAAATTTATCTACCAGTTTATTAGTCCAAAGCTGGATATAAGTTAATGTTAACCGATAAGGCGAGGTGTCAAGCAAACTTTAATTAAAAAAAAATACCGCCTATAGAATAAATGGGTTCGTTCTGTAAATTTGTGTAAACGTTTAGCAACTTTATTGCCAACGCAACAGAACCAAGGTCAACACATTAGGGTAATGGGTTTAACAGTTTGGACAATGGTAGGCAAAGTTGGTGAAGGTTGTGCGTTGGCAATAATTAAATGAGCACCGGTATTGGTAATGGAACCATCCAGTAGGTAAATACACAGATCGTAACTAGGCAAATTAGATAGACATAAAAAATATGATATTTTTTCTTTATAGCTACCTACATGCTTTAATTTAACTTGCAATGTATGTACCTAATAGGGCTACCGCTACACGTGTAAACCCGCCCGCCCGAATACCCGTGTTCTTAAGCCCGCGGTGCTAAGCGTCCGTTCTACACGGACACGCCCGAACCCGCCCGGTCCGCGGGCGGGTACCCGGGTACCCGTGTACCCGTACACACGTACCCGCGGGTTCTAATTACACGCGGGTTCGGACCGTCCGTGGCCGTTTGAGTTGAGGCAAATAGAATATAATTGTTTTATTTTACTCTATTCGCATTAGCAACTCTATGGGTTTGGTGTGTATGATGTTGTTTTATATTAGGTATGTGACAAAAGGAAACATCGCCGGAAGCCTATGTTTACTCTATTGCGTCATAATATTGTATAAACCTAGTATTTTATGTAATTATTGCCCGACAAAGAGCACGCAAACTGTTTAACTTTTATTATAGCCGCTTAAAGATATGACAGCTAAACAAAAACAGTACCTAGGTAAGTAGAGTCAGCCAAGAAAGTGTTCTACCGCTTTTCGACTTTATTGCATGCAAAATAAGGTCCAAAAGTGGTAGACCACTTTCTTGGCTGACTGTACATGAGAACTATTTAATTTTAACCGAGCGCTTATTGTATTGTACAGTCGAGGAAATTTAATGTTTAGCACTTTTGATCCTTAACGTCATTCAAATAGAGTTGAAATTTGCCAAACCTTCATTTTCCTCGACCGTACCTGCCATTATGGTTCTAAATAAGGGACTGAATGTGGTATCGAAATTAAGGGTTTTAATTAACGGTACTTAATAGAGGTATTGCAAGGTATACCGTTTTAAACGCAAATTATGCAAAATTTAATAAAGGCAGTAAAGTTGTGTGATTTCTAAGTTGCAGAATTTGATTTAGCAAGCAAATAAAGATTAATAAGAATGCCCGAGACTTAGCTCTACGAAATATCTAACAACTTTTTAAGGTAGAAGAGTTTTGAGATTTGGTCTCTTTTTTCGATGAAATGTTTTTTATAGGATATTACTATCATTTACTACATTTGGTTTAGCTATTTACTATGCTCGCCTCATTACAATGATCTGCAATATATATTTATACCTATGTTCTGTTCAACAGTTGTGATTTAAAAAAATGACATCATTTTGTTGCGATATTCTTAGTTTTTTTTCTGTCAGACTGTAGTTTATATTTAATTTGTGATATTGAGTGTTCGTAAAGGCCCACACAATCTGAAATAAATGTGACCAATTCTTAATAGATACATGCTTTTTATTAACTGATTACTTCCCTTATTAGAGCTGGTGGTCTAAAATTGGGACCGGCCAATTTTAAACCACCAGCTTCGTAACTATTCTGGTTCAAAACCAAAAATAGATTAATGCTACTACATTATTTTTCACATTTTAAGCTCAAATAAAAATCTGGGGGCACGGCGGTGCCCCCGCCAAGTCGAGCAAAACAGCGGCACAGCCGTACCATCTTTTTTCGAAGCAGTTCAGGCCATTTTCGACCCCCCCAATAACTTCGTTGTGAATAAAACTAGAAGCCTGAATATCCAGTAACCAAGCATTGTATAAACACGGTATATTTCAAATTTCATTCAATTTGAATCAGTGGTTTAATTTTGTCACTCACATACGCACTGACCGATCAACAAAAGCGCTAATTTAGAACATAATTAGTGTTTAAATCAAGGTAAAACTAAAATATTTTGCAAATTTCGGTCCAGATTTCTAGATACGCATAAATTACATTGTAAGCCCATATAAATATATAGGATTATAAAGTTACATTTGCAGTGAGTAGGAGAAAAAATTAAAAAGCAAGAATGAGACTGCAATCATAATTTGTATGTATTGATAACACAATAACCTACAAAAGAAGTGAGATCGCTTAAAAAATATATTTCATGTAAAAAAGAGGCGAAGCCTCGAAACTCTTCCACCGTGTGACTTGGCAATCACACAATACTGCATAGTTTTACGTGTGCAAAAATCCATAAATGCAGTAAAGTTGTGTGATTGCCAAGTAGCAGAATTTTATTTAGCTAGCAAATAAAGAATAATAAGAATGCCTGAGACTTGGTACTACGAAATATTAAAGTCAACGACCGCTTTAGCCTAGTTGGTAGTGACGCTGCCTACGAAGCAAGAGGTATCGGGTTCTAATCCTGGTAAGGGCATTTATTTGTGTGATAAGAACGAATAGTTGTTCCTGAGTCATAAATGTTTTCTATGTATTTAAGTATTTATTTATCTATATAAGTATGTTTATCGTCGTCTAGTACCCATTAGTACAAGCTTTGCTCAGTTTGGGACTAGGTCGATTTGTGTAAGATTGTCTCCTAATATATTTATATTATATTTATCTTTATCTCACAACTTTTTAAGGTGGAAGAGTTTCGAGACTTGGCCTCTTTTTTACATGGAATGTTTTTTTATGGGATAAAACTTACTAGCTTCTGCCCGCGACTCCGTCCGCGTGGAACTCGTTTATATCCTATGTCCCTCCCCCAGACTCAAATCTCTATACCAAATTTTATCTAAATCGGTTCAGCGGTTTAAGCGTGAAGGGGTAGCAGAAAGACATAGGCAGACAGACCCACTTTCACATTTATAACAGTATGGAATCGTACTTACTTTTTTTAAATCTGAATATGAGAAGGCGAACTTTACGTACTTTGTTATAATTTGTTACATTTATTAATCTGCTATTTTTATTCACAAAAAAAGATGTTATAATTGCAAAGCTACGAACACTCATTTAGTACTTGTATTTACATTCTTAGAACTACGGGATAGTTCCTAGCTTGACACCTCAAGGACGGGTAGTACTACCCGCGTGTAATTGGCGCACGGGTACCCGTGCGCTAATTACACGGATCCGTTCGGACCGGTCGCTTAAACCCGCGGGCGTGTTACACGGGCACGGGTACCCGACACGAATACACGAAACCCGGACACGACCGCGAGCCCTAGTACCTAACTAAATATGTTTGTTCGGGTGGAATCTCTCATCTCAATTTTGAAGGAGATATCTTCAACTGATTGAGCTGAAATTTTGGATTTAAGTATGGTTTGGATGACGATTCAATATTATGGTACCATCGAGCTGATTTGATGATGGAGACAGAAGGTGGTCATGGAAATTCAGTACTTAACTGACGTTACCCCGTTGAGTTTGGGCTCGCTAGAATCGTCTCAACAAATAGTTGATGACGGTATACAGAAACGTACAGATGGCAATAAAAGCGTGTACCAAAAAATTCCTTTTTGACAGAAACTACATTTGAGAGGGCACAGCACAGTACCTACTTAGAAAGTTGTCTCGCTCACATTTGGAACAATTCACTCATCTGAGTACAGAAGTCCGCATAATACTTGATCTGTATCTGTTTGGTGTGTAAGGACCTTAGTAACCTGTTTCACGAAGCTTAGAATTTTAGCCAATGACAGCCAATAATGCACGGTTAGCACAAAATGTCAACAAAAACAAAGACTGTAATAATCAAAAAATAAAAAACAAACAAATGCATATTTTGAATCTCAATACGCTACCGAATATGCCTTTGCTCGGTTCACACCCCACTTTTGATGCACCCTGTATACAGGGCGTCCCAAGCCTATGGGACATCAAGGGAAAGTACTTTCTTTTAAGATACTATGTTACTCAAGAAGAAATATTATTTTTTGTCTATTCTTTCGATTGGCATCATAAAAAAACGGAATATTTTTTTTTACCTTTAAGTCGGTTCGATTCCCAGACGAAGCAAGTCATTTTTAGAAAATCTAGGAATGCAGTATTACTGACTCTTAGAAATAACATAATGTCTCCTTTCAGCAAAATATCGTAATTTAAGGTACTTTCCCTTGATGTCCCATAGGCTTGGGACGCCCTGTATAGTTTTTATTTTTCTGTTTAATATGTCTTTATGTTTTTTTTACTGGTATGTTGTGTAGCAATAAACTACTATTCTATTCTATTCTAATAGGTCTGTACCTGTGAGCAGGGTCTGACGATGATGCACTCGATCCACAGCCTGATGAAGGCCGCGAAGGGCCCGAAGGTTTCCATGATATAGGCGTAGTCAGCACCGCTCTTTCGGATCATGGTGCCTAGCTCAGCGTAGCAGTATGCTCCGACCTGCGGAAAAAGACACGTTTAGCCTACTGATTAGTGAGCCTGTCTACCTGCCTTTTTAAACTGACCGGAAAATATACGCGTGATGAGCACACATATTTGCTGCGGAGTCTTGGACGATTTAATGTATTTAAGCATTTCAAGAACATAATTTTTGAACACCGAGGTTTTGAGGTTCCTGTACATCACCTACCTGACTTTCAAGTATAGTTATTTACGAATTAAAAAAAATTATAGCCTCTAACTTTTTGACCCTAAAATGGAACTATATTATTGGGGTTCAAAACGAGAGTTCTTAGATGACCGGCAAGCAACACTAGGTACCCAATTTTTCCTTAAGAAGATTTATCGCCTAACCGGTTTTAGAGGGCTATTAATAAGATATAAATAAAACCTAAAAAGCATTTACAATGATAATAGGTATGTTCTGGTTATTTATATGATTTAAAACGAGTCGAGTTCAGTTATCAACAGATAGAGAGGTCAACGATATTGCCCGGCAGTACACTTGAAATTCATAATATTTATAACTAAAAGCAATATTGGAGTCAAGTCAACATGTCAGCAGTGTGATTTTGCGACTTTTCAAAACTGAAATACCATCGCTTGACCTTATGCCATTTATTAGAAAAAAAAACTATCTAAAAACATTGTAGACGTACATAAATTTTACCTATGACCACCACAATAGACTAGGCCTGTCTCGTGGGGTCAATTCAGCTGTCACCAATTGTACATTTAACGTTCTTTGCTGTTCAATTCTTACTATTATTATGAAAGAAGTTTGTCATAATATAATAACAACACAATGAAAAAAACGCGACCTGGCGCAACAAACACATGAAATTCGTTGACTTAGTAACTGGACTCATAGATACTTAGCTCAATTGGTAAAGCAATCTGCCCCTCGTAAGGCAATAAGATGATTATACTATGAGGGTTCAAGATCAGATGATTACTGCTGATTTCTTTTATCGTGTTGATATTTGTTTTAATAATAACAGTGCAGTGGAAGAGGATTTTAATGCCCGCTCCACATTCGCGGGCGTGAATTGCGGCGCGTACTTATTTCTTTCTTTCACAGTCCGCATACCCTTCCCTTGACTAACTTTACACTTATAACTCACGTCAGACTTTTCTTTTACTGAAATGTACTATTTATTCAATACAACAACCAACGTCGTCCTTCGTCATTTGGACGAACTGTGTTTCACCCTATTGTGTTGTACCTGCGTTGTAGTTTTTTTTTGTTTTACTGCCATATTTTACAGTTCCATATAAAACATTAATTATAATCAACAGTAATTATTAATAAAGAGAAAATTGATTTGTATAATAGTGTGTACAAATACACGCACGCCTATTTCCGGTGGTTTAGGAAGAGATCACATAATAAAATTATCTCGATAAAGGCTATCGTTAATTTTATTGTATTATTTATAAATTTGCACGTCATTGCGTGGCGAAATATATGATTATACTTATAGTTACATAACATAGTAATATGTCTTCAATAATATCTTGTTGTACTCTATGTTATGCGAATTAAATTATATCAAACACATTTTGCGATTATATTTGAGAAAAATCGCTGAGTCACCTTGTCTGTTTTAAATTATTAATATACAAATTGAAGAACAAATTGAAATATTCCATATCAAATTCTCAATACCCATTCTCATTTCCCACGCTCAATACTCTGCAAATACGAAATAACAAGTCCCTAGGGCAATCAAAGAAGGATTTAATCTGCTCGAGAGCTTTCAGAGCTTTATCAAAACTTTTCGCGGAATTGAGCGCATCTTTGAATTAAAAGTTTTCGATTAAAATGAGTTAGATTCTGACGGCAAATATCGACTTGTAGATTACACTACTCTTATAAGTTTAAAAATCCGAAAAAAATGAAAGCACCTAAAGTTGTGTGTCCAGAGAACATTATGATTATAAATTGAATCGGAAATAGAGTATATAATTACCGACCCTGCTCACAAAAAGTCGCGAGAATTGGTTGAAAGCCCAACAGCGGGACATCCGGACCTACGAACGAATCATGGACCAAGCTGAAGCATAGAACTTCGTTCGCTTCGCTGGCTCGTTCAATAAAAGTCAAACGTCAACTCTATCTAGAGAAACCTCCCATACAGCGGACACCCAAAGCTATGTACATTCTTACTCTCCTTTCTCTCCTTCTCTCCAAACATCACCCATGCGCACAAAGATGCCGCTCGTGATGATAAAGCCTTCAATCCCAGTGCAACCGTTCAGGAGGCGAAACTCCAGGGACCTGCACCTGATCTTCTTTAGTTTTTATGTATACCATCATCGTATTCTCTACCATTTTCGCTGCTCTTCCAAACCCCGAGTAGTGTTCGACGCGACTAAATTACACATACCTTTTGGCATGACAAATGCATATTTCGTTCTTTCCCTGCCTTTCCTCCTTACTACCTATATTCCGCCCAATAGATATTAATAATTGTTTTTGACTTACCATACTGTAGATCCCCGAAGCCACCCACACCAGCAGACTGGCATTCACAGATCCCGTCTTCGCCAGCACGCCAGTCGGCGACACGAAGATGCCACTTCCGATGATGGAGCCCACGATTACAGTGCAGCCGTTTAGGAGTGACATTTTCGCCTCCAGGGCCCCCGCATCTTTGGCTTCTTCTACGTCTACCTTTAGGTCTTCGCATTCTTCGTCGTCTGCTTTGCTTTTAGGTGACCTGGTGAAGAAAATACCTAATTAATTAATCCGACTTTCTTAAAAAGGGATGTTTAGGCGTTTGGTGTTGGCGTCATTATGACGCGGTGAATGTAAATCTGTATAAGGGTATTGATTGTTACACGCGCGATGTAGTACGCAAACTGCTAGAAGGTTCATTTTCCCTAAGTAATTTTTCGGCCTGAGGCAAGTAACTAATGACATTTAGCAAAAAACCGCAACTGGAGTAGTTTTAAAAACTACTGAAAATAACGCCAAGATGAGAAGACAATGTTTACGTTAATAATAGGATATTAGTATTTACAATGAAATTGTATGTACCTGTATCTCCTATTATAGCGCACGTTAACAGCAGCAGCACCTCCAATCTTCCCTACCATTATGACTATACCCTAATTAATTAATTACATATCATGGATCTCTATAGCCCTATATTACTAAATAATATCTGACAACGTGACCTTTAGCTAGCGTTAAGTTAGCGCCATCTATTTATTTATTTATTTGTATGTGTGGAAATAAATTAAATAAATAAATCTAGTGAGAGTTCGCAAAAAATCGCCTTAAGAATACTGGAATATTGCTAAAAAGAGATGAATGTTCAATTAATACTATGTCCCCCGGAAAATCATAAGGCAATCCTGTGATTTCAGTATATTCTTTAATTTACAAGCGCCAATCAACATTTTCTTTCCATAAGTAAATCCAATAAATTTTAGTTTTTTGGTTGTCTGTTGTTTGACTTTATATTCGTTGTGTTCTGTAGCGTTTTTGTACTATTACTGAGGTGTGCAGTAAAGAGTTATCGTATTGTATTTATTGAGAAAATACAGTTACCGGGCCAAACTGTTCGGCCAAGTTAAAATCGAAACAAGATTGTTTGATGAGTAAATGAGTTTTCAATTCCAAATGTTAATTTAGCAGGGAACTTTTAATATAGGTAGGTACTCTACATATTACTGATCCTTGATGAGTGTGGGAATTGAATAGCTGTCAGTGTATACAGGGTGTGGCCTGTAATAGGAGCAATAAATTTAAAGGATGACTCCATGGAATATCCGCAGTTGTTCTATATCGGTCGCAGTGTTTCAAAATTATTGAATTCGGAAAAAACTATATTTGAAGTTGTGATCCAGGTGATGAAACTTGATATCAAGATATCGTAGCATTAAACTCATTTTAAATATCTTGGTTCGTAGAACACTGGGTGCTTATGTCGTAATGATTAATGGTGTCTATTTTTCCATTTTGGAGGTTTTTTACATTCTGCTTGGTTTGCAAAATATTTATAGTATTTGAGTTAAGTAAAAGAAACCATGCATGTTGTCACTTCAAAAAAAATGTTATTCCTTTTTTTTTGTTATGCTACAGAACTGATTACTGATTGGCTAAATAATCCACCGTTTCATTTATTGCGCCTATTATAGGCCGCACCCTGTATAAACTTTGTCCAAATACAATTCTGATCGCGGTTTCATAATACACGAAATCTCTTTAACGAAATTTCTGTAAACAAGACATTTGTTCTCGTAATTGTGGGTTATAGATATGACCTGAGGTCCTAGCACGATAGGCTTTATCGTCACATTTTACCTGACATTTCAGTACATTTTAAAACGTGACGATAAAACCTTTCGTGCTAGTTGGGCTGATTGAACCTGTACGATATCATAAACCGATAGACCTCAGTCACATGACTACATTAACACAATCCTACCCACAAACACACACAAGCGCACACTTTCACATTGAATGTCCGACTGAATGGATCCTAAATTGAGCCTTCCGTCGGAGACTACAATTGAGACGTATATAATCTTGTTAAGGGGGTGCAATGGAAATTATCGCGTGCTTTGAAACGCCGTTCTGACTAGATTAAGAAACAATAAGGTCTGATTGTGATATATGATTCTTGACTATATGATTGTTTATCTGATTTAATCGATACATGATTTCCTAAAATTTCGTCGATAGAAAAAAAAAACAAAGTTGGGTCTTTATTTTCCTTTTTTTACTCAGCCTACTCATACAATACATTATTTTACATGGACAATCTCACACAAATCGACCTACTTAGTCCCAAACACCCTAAACTAAGCAAAGTTTGTACCATGGGTACTAGACTACGATATACGTAAATAAATACTTAAATAAATAGAAAAACAACAATGAAAAACATCCATGATTCAGGAACAAATACTGCTCATCACATCACATAAATACATAATTGTCCTCAAAAATCAAAAATGTTTTCTGCAAATAGGCCATAAGGCTCACTACCGAGTGATGGTGAAAAGTGCCCGGCACGACTATCATAAGAGGGCGCGCGAGCTCTCTCGATTTTTATCGCACTATCCGTCTCTTTCTTATCACTTGGAAAGTATTTATTTAAGTATTTATAGTATTTATTTACGTATATCGTGGTCTAGTACCCATGGTACAAGCTTTGCATAGTTTAGGGTGTTTGGGACTAAGTAGGTCGATTTGTGTGAGATTGTCCCCAAATATATATGTATTTACTACTGGCTTCTGCCGGTGACTCCGTCCGCGTGGAACTTGTTTATGTCGTAGGTACATACAAACGTTTACCTCCCATTTGACCCCCTTAGGGGATGATTTCTGGGATAAAAACTATCCTATGTCCTTCCACGGGATTCACACGTGAAGAGGTAACAGACAGACAGACAGACACACTTTCGCATTTATAATATTAGTAAAGCTGGCCCTTCACAACCGTTCAAACAAGCCGAAAATGGCGCCGCGAAATCAATCCATGAATGTCTGTAATATATATATGCTATGTCCATCCCGAAAATTCACTGGTATATAAATTTGTAACAAACTGTACCATGCCATACGAATAAATAAACTGGTGAAAAACTGTATCTAACTTAAAAAATAGTAGACACGGAAGAACAAGTTCTCAGAAATTTCCAGAAACTTTCACGAAACCTTAGAAATAAGTTTCCGCTAAGAATTTTTTAATGAGATTATTTCATGTAGGTATGTAACGTTCATTACATGTAACTAAAACCTATTAATCTTTAAGCAGGTGTAAACGACGAACAACCTCCGCGGCGCCCGCGCGCTGGCAGTTGGCCGGCGCGGCCACGGCGCGGCCACGGCGCGGCCACGGCGCGGCCAAGGCTGCCAGTGCCAGCGCCAGCGCGCCTCTTTTGTTTATAACTTTATAAGTATTGATTTTTCTCCTTGCTTGTAAATTCGCCTTGTCAATACGCTTTCTGTATAGTAGTACATTACGTACCAAGGGCGGCGAATTCGTGAAAGTCCCAGATCGCAGGTGTTTGTGGCCCGAACCGAAGGTGAGAACGAGTACGCTGCGCGTACTACCGTATTACCATACTCGCATTCTGGCCAGATGAAGACGTAAAATTGTGTACTTACCACGGGCGGTAATTCGTAAAGCCAACTTACGAAACCACTGCGATCTGGGCCATTCACGAATTCACCGCCCTAGGTACGTAATGTACTATTACGCACTTATTGTTTCATTAAGTGTAAATAATTATATCCCTGTGAATATTCTGTTTTATGCGATGTTCCTGATATTCTGTATACCTACTCGTATAAACTGTACAAAGACTAACTTAACGTGTTATTATTTCATCATCGGTGGGCTGTCGCCCACAGCAGGCAAATAAAACGGCTGATAATCTATTTATAGTCCAGTAAATGAACTGACAACTCGTATGGAAAAAATTTCAATTTTGGAAATAATTTATAATAGCTTATTTTTTATGTGTAACGGATATATTATCAATTAAATAGTTACCCAGCGACAAAATCCGACAAAATTTCAGACATCAAAAAAATGATAAGTTAACTAACTTCTGAAAAGTCAGAAAAAATATTAATAAATATTTTTGTCTTTATTTTGGTTTATTTACATTTGCTTTATAATATTCAAGATAAATCGTATAAAAAAAGACAATGCATGCTTCATTGAAATCTACATAATTACTTCCGGGTGGAAAGTTTGTCGGATTCTTGAATATATAATCTTAGAATAACATTTTCAAATGAAATCAACAAAAAAAAACGCTATTATAAATTAATGTTTTTCAAAACCGTATTTTGCCTGGAGTATTATAGCAGTTCTTGACATGTTTTCAGTGTTTGTAAAATTATCATAGAAGTCATTTCGCAATTTTGGAAACTACTCCGCGGTGCATTGCTAGGCCCATTAGATATCCTAACGGATGGGAAAGCCAAGGAAACGCGTCTTTACGCTTTTTCCTAATGAAAAGATGAAAACTGGTCAGGCGCGTCGTCTGTTACCCCATTTGACGGTACTTGACAAGTGGCGTTTCACTAGTAATTTTTATACTATGATTTTAGCATACGGCATGGCTGATGGTAAGCAAACACCGACGCCTACTTATTGTTAGTTTTAATGAATTTAAAAAATCTTAAAATAGCAAACTTAAATAAAAGATTGATAGTTTCCGAGTATTTTCGTAATTTATATCTGTTGCTAATGAAAAAACTAATTATTTACACTGTTGTCAAATACACTATTGTGGCAAACAAAATGCGGCAATTTTGAATAAAGAATCGCATACATAGCGGCGTATAAATCATTTACAAAATATACAGTGTTGTTTATGTTAATGCATGCTTCTGCTTATACTACTGAACTACGAGGAAGAATATAATAAATACCGTCCTATAACGAACACTTGCAAAATGCTAGACCCGGTGGTCCTTATTATATTTCATTTCCAAAAGGTTCTATGTGAAGCGTATCCTATTCCAATTTGAACCTTATTCTCAAGACGGTAAAGTTGTAATTTATATTACATCTTTTGCTATTGATGCATTTCATTTTGTACAGCTAATTAGCGGTTCGGTTTAACAAAAGATAACAATGCCATTCAACGCAGATACTATCTCAAGTGAAAATCGTGATTTTAAATAGTTTCAACTATAACTGGCGTAAGGCATATCGGCATGAATCAAATTGGCGCGGCTTGCGGTAACGGTCATTACGGTCAATAGTAAACTTGACAGTAGTAGGTAGTCGAATTTACTATTATTGACCACCACCTAGTTCGATTTGTGTTTAAGATGGCCCCCTAATATTTATTTATTTTTATTTTATTTGTCTTGTTTCCTAGTTCACTCACCAAATAGTACAAAAAAAAAGTAAGTAATTAAGTAATAGTGAAATGATTTATTGTCATTCGGCACAAATGGAAAATCGTCAACACGAAATTACCATTTAGAAATTGGACCAAACGTAATACCATCAGATTTGGTAAAAATGTCTATACTGTTTTATAACTAATTTTTTTCTTGTTCAAAATGAATCTAGCCCAAATGGAATTTGGTCCAGTATGAAATACCATATTTAAACACGTGCAGAATGTTGTCTAATTTAAATGAATCTCAAAATGTTGTACGTCGTATTTCCGATTGGTAATATTTTTGGAGTGTACGTAATTCCATATGTACAGTTAGCGTCATATAGTTAGCAGTAGCCAAGGTAGCCAAATATTTCGGTACACGTCTTTATTACTGCGAGAATAAGGGTGTGTTTCGTTACGAATTATTTGGCTACTCTGGCTGCTACTAACTATAAGACGCTGACTGTACCTACGTATTTCTTTCAACCTATATCAAGTATGTCAATTTTACTTTTAGGACGTACATTTTAGCATTATTCGGACTGGACAGTTTTCCATGTCAAGGATTTTCAAATTGACATATTTAGATTTGACCAATAATGTTAAAAGATACAATTGTCCAAGGAATTACGGTCAGTTTCGCTATGTGGCGCCTTACGGCTTACAAATTGTTGAGTATGTCAAAGCCACTATCATTTAAGTACATATTCATTTATAGTATAATAACTTCTATGAGCTAGAACATTTTTTAAAGCTTTTTAAATTTATGTAGTTGATGTATGTTGAGTTGTCATATTTTCCACTTGTGCTGAATGACAGTAAATCAGTGAAAGGGCACTGACCGGGTGTTGTCTTGTGATGAGGGCTCACAACAACCGCTATCAATAACCCGCCCGATATCTCGTACCACTATTTCTTACTGCTAGTCGGTCATCGTAATGTATTCTCAAATCAAAGTAGTCCAATCGAAAACAACTAACTTCCAAGGCATAAGTCCTATTCCAATGACAGTTTTATGAAAAGTCGGCCATTACATAGTCTCAACCAATGGTGTAATATAAAAAGAGGTAGATACCTAGGTTACAAGCTCTCCAAAAGTGGCACACTAAACTGAATTGCACCAACTTGCCTCAGTTTCCAGTCGTCAATGGAAACGTAGGCATGCTGTCAGATTTGGTGGCCATTTTTAAACACGGAATTTCGTATATTTTATTAATTTTTTTATACTGATACATGTATATATAAATTTTGTCTACGACTATGTACTATGTCTGCTGGAATTAAATTTGAACAGGCCGAATTCAATATGTACCATTGTCTATTATAAAGTTAGTACGGTATTTGGCCACGTGTGGCGCTGGTGTGCTTTGCTGCTTTATGTCAATTCATTCGGGCAGACGGGCACACACGTTATACTTACTGGTGTATTTCGATTAAACGAATGTATTCTTATTAATCGGCTTATTATTTAATTGGTTATATGCTTGATTAAATGGTTATAATATCCAAGTTTTGTTTCGAAATCAGCCAAGAAAATTAACAGATGCGACCTCTGAATTACCTTCTTCACCCCTCTATAAACACATAATACCGTCTGCGCAGAGCAGGAGCTGATTGCCATTGTGTCTCAGTATGCGTCTTTGAGCGACCCCCAATCGCTATAACTATACTATACTATTGAGAGTACTGAATGAGGGAGGATTGAACTGATTTTGTCAGTGTGAAGAAATAAGAGCGAAGTGATGCTTCGAATGACATGTGATCAAGTCCTTTAAAATGCACGTAAGTAAATTAATTTGTCTGTATCCGTTACTAACGGTCGTATTCATAAACGTGTTTGAGAAAAAGCGATCGAACACATTTTAGTAAAAGGACGTTTGTTAATCTTTCACGTCGATGGAAAAAATGGTGATATTTGAACTTTACTCGCACCTACTAGTGCGGTTGAGATTATAGAATGTGGCCGACTTTTTATGAAACTGTCTTCGGAATTGGAATCTTCTTTCTTGGACGATAGAGTTGCTTTTGAACGGACTAGTTTTCTGCAATCCGGCCAAGTCAAATAATGTCAGGTGTAGGTACATTGGGTGAAACATAGACGAATTCGAGATGCCAAATTATGAGGTCCCCGGCATTTTATGGCTTTCAAAATCGGAATGACAAAACAGACACAAAACAAAAGCGATAACCTAGGGATATTTCCTTCTGGCAATTATGACTAATAGAATTGCGGCCCCGTAATCAAATCGTATTTAAGTTGCTTTGTATATATGACGTAGATATAAATTAATATAGCCTTTAAATCTCATTTGCACTGCCTTCCGTTTTACATTTCCAAGTTTTTACACAACATGTAAATTACATTCAAAATAATCTGAACTAAGTTAAAACGCGGTCCCAATAACGCGTCCTTGGGCAACCCCAACGCCTTAGCGCTAAACGTCTTTCAACTCTTTGAATTGCTGTACAAAGGCCCCTGAGAGCGTTTTGGAGAGCGTGTTCCCATGTACCATTGTTATGTACTACAGTTAACGTTATATTAAAACGTGTAGCCTGTGAGGAAGTTGCTTTATATTCGTATTTGGGAATTTGTAATCCAAAGTGTGTCTCTTTTCTGTTACCTCCACACGCCTAATACCAACTTTTTATCCCCGAAATCATCCCATAAAGGGGTTAAATGGGGTGAAAGTTTGGTATGGAGCTACGTACGATATAAACGAGTTCTACGCAGATGGAGTCGCGGGTAGAAGCTTGTAATAAATAAATATTAGAGGACTCCTTACACAAATCGAACTAGGCCCATAGTGAGGTAAATAATGAGCTTTACTCTGTAAGTAGGTCACATGTGCTATTAATAAAGTCAAAATCTAACAGCGCTCCCTAAACAGAAGACCGTTGCGCTGTCAAGAAGACACCTCATTTATATAAATCGGTTCGGTACCTTCAACCTTCTACGTAAGCTACGGTAGCCTAGTGGTTCAGGCATGCGGCTGTCAAGCGGCGGTCGTGGGTTCGAATCCCGGCTCGTACCAATGAGTTCTTCGGAACTTATGTACGGAATATTTACCGTTAGCTTTTCAGTGATGGAAAACATCGCGAGGAAACCGGTCTGATCCCAATAAGGGCTAGTTTTCCCTTTGGGTTGGAACGTCAGATGGCAGTCGCTTTCGTAAAAGTAATGCCTATGCCAAATCTTGGGTTTAGATGTGAAAGCGGGCTTCGGGCTCCTTTAGGTCACAACCGGGAATAACGCTAGGAAGATGATGGTTCGGTATCTTACACGCTGAGGTGAAACGACACACGTAAATACAAACATAATAGACTACTAAAAACATATGCCTTCCTTTCTGCCGCAGCCGGGCAAAAAATAAACCTAAATACAAAAAAATACAAAAAATCATAAAGCTACCACCGCAATCATTACGTCATTACATAGACGGCTGGCGCAAGAAAACGGCCTCACCGCTAGACAGGGTGCGCGGGAGTAGCAACAGCATCCTAAGCATGATAGGTAACAAGCTAGATTGTCCTCTGTTGTGGCAAATGGGTCAGAGGACTAAATCTCTTTTTTGTATAAATTATTAAGGAACTAACATTAGATTAAGTAAATACTAATAATGTTTGGACCTTTATGTTGTCTTTAAATAAATAATTATAATAATAATTACTATCATTATTCATTAGGCTACATTCGATACAATACAATACCGATTCCAATTTATCAACTTAGTTAGGGCGTAGCGAATATAATAACCACAATACGTCAGAATAATGGATCCCTTTCTACCCTTCTCTTAGAGCCATTACAACCTTGACCTATTTAGATCCCGTACGGTTGAGTGGGGTTCACTCGTACATGCACCGGAAAGGGGTTAAATAATGGTGAGAAAAAAGAGACAAGAAAACTCTAATAAAAATATATCGCGCACCAAATGATTCCAAATAGTCATTAAATTATCATTCTTCTAATATTTATAAAGTCTGAAAGCAATTATTCGTAAATTAGTAGATAGATGATTCTTTCTCTATGAGATAATTTAACGGGATAGTTAGCTTAGGCTTGTATTTTATCTTGAAAAAATGATTTAGTAATACGTTCAGCGAAATTCTTTTGAATAATTTAATTCGAAAAAAATATGGTTTCAGAATAATAAGCATTTGTGATTCTGTAGCAGGGGTGGCGAGTGAAAATGTTCGACGAGCAACACGGAACCAAAAGAGTTATGAAAGAGTTTAGAGTATATAACTATAGGCTTGCCTTAAATAGTACATTACTATAGAGGCCGGCAACCCCTTTTCAAGCCGAGGTATGTATAGCGCTTTTCTCAAACATGCAATGAAATAAATTAAAAAAAACTCCAAGAAATCAAACTTTAATTTTCATGGCCTTGATCCTGTGCCTCAAATAGTGGACTGGAAATTAAAAAAGACCATCTTGCCGGCCTAGGCCTCCAATTTTGTATGAAATGCCATTACGGGTCTCTCGTCTCGCTGCGCCCGAAACGTGACACTTCGAAGCCCATTATGAAGAACACAACGTCAATATTTCATTGCATGTTTGAGAAAAGAAATGTATGGGTGGTCCGCCACCGTTCTGTAGTGTACCTACCCTCTATTTTTTCCATAAATATGTGACCCCAGTGAAACATTATCTATCGACAACATTTTGTATAAACAACCCAAATACAATGTAACAGTAACATCACAACGGGGTGTCCAGTGTCAGTCAATGTCTTTCTATTTGTCCATTAATTTGGTGTTGTCGTTCTAGCTCGCAAAGGGCGAAATTTCTAACAAATTCCGCGGCGCATACGCCGGTTTTAATTGGCAAATATAAGTGTTTGTTCTATGTGTCTATACCGAGAATAGCTAACAAGTGCGTTATGTTTTGGGGACGGGGGAATTTCTGGGAATTCATTACAGTAATAAGCATAAAGTATAGATAGGTAAATCACTCCAGGCGCAGCCAAATTATTTTCAAATAGCTTATTCTGCCCGCGACTCTGCCCGCGTGGAACTCGTTTATATAGTACGTAGCTGTATACAAACGTTCACCCCTTTAGGGGATGATTTCTGGAATAAAAACTATCCTGTCCTTCTCCGGAACTCAAACTATCTCTATACCAAATTTCATCTAAATCGGTTCAGCGGTTTAAGCGTGAAGAGATAACAGACAGAGAGACAGAGAGATTTATAATGTGAGTATAGATTGACGCCTGACAGCCACAATCTTTTTAATTTAAAATAATATTAAAGATCTAGTGCCTACACTAAATCTTGGGATTAGGTGCCAAAGCGGACCGAGGGCTCGTTTAGAGCAAAATCGGGGAAAACGTGTTAGACGTCCGTGAAATGTGAGTTTGTATTTTTATTTTTTCAAGAAGGTACATATAAACATATTCAATTTCAAATTTACTCGCCAAACTGACGGAACAGTTTGTTGGCGAGACCGCGCTCATTTTTTACAGGTATATAATCATATGTATATGCACCTAAGTTACTTACTACTTAAACACAAATATAAATCTGACTAAACATACTAGAAATTGCAACAATAAAATTAAGGTAATTTTTCTAATAAGGTCTGTTTTAGCTTGCTTTTCACTACATTTAAACTATTTTTTGGCTCTTCTCTTAATCAGTTAAATTCATTATAAATGGTCGGGACCATGAACTTATTTGTTCGTCTGCCATAATAATTGTTAACATAATTTTGTACATATTTCCCTAGTCTAATATTTCTCGTTTTAATATTTACTTTGCTTCAGCACCTTAAACTCATCATTAAAATAATGTTCTACACCTATTAGATAATTAACCTTTCATGTATAGGTAGAATTTTACAGATTTTGTATAACTTATCATAATTGCCTTTATATTTGTTTTTGGTATTTTTATTTACTAAGTACTTTATGGATCTGGTTTGTAACTGTATGCGGAGGCGTATTAGTAAATATACAGGGTGGAAATAGATTTTGGGTCAGTGAGGGCAGCTACCAGATCCCGTGTTGCTAGGCGAAAACGGTCTTAGGAGACCTTCCTTCGATTTCAAATTAATGAAGATTGGCGTTTACAGATTTTGGAATAAACATACAGGGTGCGAGAAAATGGTCATTTTTGACAAACTTTTTTTTTTGATGCCAGTTGATCCCATTCCTGTCCAGGATCAAAAGCTTTTATGGGACCAAAAAGAAATTTCCGGCTAGAAAAGTCATAAATCGAGAAAAAATTTCCCTATACAATTTGTATGAAAATGAAAAAAGTTTTTTTTACATGTATTTTTTTTATGTCAATCGGTTCCATTTCTATCCAGTATCAATAGTTTCCATGGGGACAACTTTCGGTAATGTAAAAAAAAGCCAGAAATCAAAGAAAACTGTTTTCATACATTTACTATGGAGAAAAAGTGAACTACCGCAAGCCATCCGATTGCCTCTTGGACAACGCAACTACGCGTCATTGCTCTGAATATGTATTTTGATAAGTGTTTAGTGTGAAGACATTATAGTTTGTTGCTTTTTATTTAAGTACTAGCGACCCGCCCCGGCTTAGCACGGGTACTATATTACCTACACATAATATAAACATTCCTCTTGAATCACTATCTATTTAAAAAACCGCATCAAAATCCGTTGCGTAGTTTTAAAGATACATAGGGACAGACAGCGGGATGCGACTTTGTTTTGAAGTGGATACTTCTTTGCTCGCGTTCTTGTAGGGGTACAGTTCAAAATGTACCACGTGACTTCCGGAATAACTTTTTGTAGAGAAGCCTAATCTGATTTCAAATAATTGTTTGTTACATGTTTTAATCCTTCTTTATTTGCCATTAGTTGTTAATCACAAAAAAGTTATTTAGTTTATGTGGCGGCCATGAAAATAATGCTGAAATGACCGCCATTTTCAATGTATCGCGAGTCAAATGAGCTACGTCAGTCAATGTTGCCATATATAGCGATTTATCTGTTACAGATTTTAGTGAATTAATTCAGTTATATATTTTAAGGGTACACCATAATAGCAGGCTTGGCCGGTTTTTTTTATTAGGGTTCCATAGCCAACAAAGAAGTATCCACTTAAACTTAATTAACGGTTGTATCTCCGACACAACCCGCTTCTTTTTATCAATGTAGTGATGATGTAAGTCTGTTGAGTTTGTTTCGGCGTTTCTTCTTAACAGTGTTCTTATTTTTCGGAAACGCTGGTACAATTTTGACTTGTAAAAGTGCCATTGCGGCGTTACTTGCAGAATAAAATTCATTTATTTCATTCATCAGAACTACTCAAATCGATTTAGAAAAAATATTTTCCAGATGATTTAAAGAATAGATACAGGCTATATAGTTTATCTAGTGGCTTCGCTTGCGATCTTTGTACCTTAATATGTAGGTGAAACAAGACTTGTATGGTCAGCTAGCACCGTATAAAATTACATTGTAAAACAAGTGTGTTTTAAAGAAAACCGTCACGTCAATTTACATTCAGACCAGAAACTTGTTTCGTCACGCCTTTCGTTTCTATAGGTCATTGTTGCGCTATTAATATAGGACTTTCAAAGTATTGTTCGCATTATTTTATTAAGATTAGCATCTTCTGGACGATAGAGGTCATATAGCTATGGCAATGGATTTTGCATACTGTGTTGTTATTTATAGAATTTTGAGGACGGTTAAGGTTAATAGGGGTGTACTTGGACACTAAATGAGCGTTTCTTAAAAAAATGCCACTATTATTAATTGTACTTCTAGGAATTTTATGTTAAATATTTCCACTCAGAATCAGGAGCTCTTTCGACCCTGGTAGGACAAAAACTGTTCCAAAGATATTTTTCCTATTGTGTTACCATTTACCATACACTTTGTATGGTGGTAACACAATAGGAAAGTTCAAAATTGTATGCACATTTTGGGACACTTTTTTTCTCCTATTGGGATGGAAAGACATCGTGATTTTGAGTAGAAATAACATAAAAGTTGCAGAAAATCTCCGAAAAAATGTAGTGTCATTTTTTTTGAGAAACGCTCAAATAAAATAGTCAAATGGAGGAAAAAGCAACGCAAGAGGTTAAATAATCACAAAGTTATAAGTGTCCAAAGTTTTAAGACTGCCTCAAAACGCACCTTCATATGTAACGATTGTCATTTACTATGACGCTTGAGGATCGTGACGTCACGATCTGCTAGCGTTTTCTCTCTCTCTCAACATGCAACATTGAAACGGTTGTAGCTTCGTAATTTTTTGAGATATTTGAATGGGATTTTTGTTATTACTTAGGCATGTTTTTTGCCTTATTTCTTTAGAAGGCATAATAAATTTGGAGTATGCAAAGCTATTTACGGGTAAAGCAGGACATTGTTATTTGTTTGTGTAAAGGTCATTGGCGTAGTGACCGAGTCAGAAGATATTTTGCAAATACAATCCATACTAATATTATAAATGCGAAAGTGTGTGTCTGTCTGTCTGTCTCTTACCTCTTCACGCTTAAACCGCTGAATCGATTGAGATGAAGGTATGGATATAGTTTGAATCCCGGGGAAGGACATAGGATAGTTTTTATCCCGAAAATCATCCCCTGAGGGGGTGAAATGGGGGATGAAAGTTTGTATCGAGCTACGATATAAACGAGTTCCACGCGGACGGAGTCGCGGGCAGAAGCTAGTTACCTACTAAAATTACCTACAATTCGCTAAGCTGGTAAGACGAATCTAGAATGTGAATAAGGTAAACCTCCGAGTGCTCGACGCTATACTATATGGCGTGGGCACTCTATGTCAAAGCAATATGGGTTAAATTGGAACTGAGAGGGTTTTTCTTCATTCGGATTTAAATGGATGCATCCAATATAGTTAAAGCAATGACGCGTAGTTGCAGTTGAGAGACAACCGGGCGGCTCGCGGTATTCGAGCTTCCGAAGTGTTGGTGGACCCTATTATTCCTGATTCGCCGGATTCTTGTTTCGCCGGATTCTTGTTTTGTCGGATTCTTGATTCGCCACATTTTTTTGACTAAGAAATACTATAGAAATATCGCGGCTTTACCTATCTATTAAATAAAAGGCAGACACTTCGTTACATTAAAAATGTAATGTTCTTGTGATTGCGATGAGACTCCGATCGGGACACATTCCTACCAATAAATTTAAGCATATAGTGGGGAAAGCTGTTAGCCCTAATTGTACTGACTGTGGGGTTGTAGAAGACGTATACCACATTTTGATGGAATGTGTACGAGGGGAGCCTCTTCGTGCAGCTTTTAACACCGGATTATGTAATGTTGTGCTTGCTGACCCTGAGTCAGAGCAAGCAAAACTGCTTTATAAGTGTTACAAAATGTGTTTAGGTACATAAATGTAAAACGTACGCTTCAGAGTACGTATGGAGCGACATAATCGTTAAACGACTAAGCTCCTTAAAATGTGAAAAAAAAAGTAATGTTAAAATGTTACGTATAATGTAATTAATGTTGAAAAATTCAAAAGTTGAATTCCCACAATGTTGACTTAAAATGATAAATAATTCGAACAGTTTTGACGGAGCCCCGCAGGGCGGAGCTCCTATTTCTGGTCTGTTTGCCCTTCGGGCATCTGAAGATACCTAACTAACCTAACCTACCTACCAGTAGTACCCACCAGGTAGTTCAACTGGTAGGTAGGTTAGGTTCGTTAGGTATCTTCAAAGAAATAGGAGCTCCGTCAAAGTTGTTCGAATTGTTTATCGTTTTAAGTCAACATTGTGGGAATTCAACTTTTGATTATTTCAACATAATAAGAATTCAACATTTTGCGAAACTAAATATATTCAACTTTCTGGGAAAGTCAACGTTTCGGGATTTCAACATTTTAGGAACAACCTTGTGGTCCTGGAGGGATAAATGCAGCCAGTAGAAGCATATTGAAAAAAAAATCTTATTGTATATTAATATTTCCGACGAAACAAGAATCCGACTAAACAAGAATCCGGCGAAACAAGAATCCGGCGAAACAGGAATCCGGCGAATCGGGAAGTATTCGGTGGACCCGCCCTTGCAACCCGAACTGAGCCAAAAGCTCAAAAAATATGTTTTATTTTTACAGAAATCTGTTTAGTATTAGTATTATGTACAAATTTCACCCATTCAAACGTTTTTATTTCATCTCTAAAAATAAGTGGTAATCATCTTGCAATAGCAGCTTAGAGGTTAACCAGTTTAGTCCGCTGTTTGGTTTACTTCTCATAGACTAGTTAGCTAATATAATTGTTTTGTCTAAAGTGCGTGTATATTTAATAATATTTATGTATCGTTATATGTCATTTACTATGTATCCTTTATCAATGTTGCCGCAGATAGGAGCGCTCTCTTGTAAGGGTATCCCCGGAAGATCAGCGTCAAGGTATTTACATGGTACCTTGTCATTAAGCTGAGTGGAGTCCTTTTCTCTGACGCTTTTGTTAGATTAACATTTTGCGATAGTTTTTAGCAAAAAGGTTCATTTTCCATGTGTTAGTCTAAGTAGCGTCTTGAATATATATTTTTTTTCTTTTTTCTTTTTTTTTCTAATTTTAATCTTATGAAGGGTAGTACTCAACTCACACATGCGATGGTTGGCAGCCTCTTCTAGTACCTATTTAAAGTGGCATTCCTCATAGGCAGGCTGTATGTTCTAAATATAGTGCCTACGCGTTATTTATTTATAAAACAAACTAAACCCAGCGTTGCTGAAAACCGGAGGCCACTGACCTTACCGGGCCAAAGAACTGTCCGTGTCCTGGGCAGGCGCAAACCGTCACTCTAAAATAACTCCTATCCCTTTTATATAAGGTCACATTTCCATTGCCAGAAACATGTAACCTCAGTTTCCTTAGAAGGATAACTGAAGGGCAAGCGAATAGGGGCTTTATTAGGAGGGTTTAAGGTTCAATTTCGATTGGTTCTGTGTACGATCGATGCAAACACGTGGCGTCTGACGAAATATCCGTTGGAAATTTTTTAATGAAACCATTTTTAGGTGTGGTTTCTGTAGTATTGGAGTAGAATACTACGACAGGCCCCGTATCATGGTCGGCCTTATCACACGATAAGTGACACGATAGAGCGTCCGTCACTGGCTGACACAGTTCGACAGAACGAGACGGACGTTCTATCGTGACACTTATCGTGTGATAAGGCCGACCATGATACGGGGTCATAGTGGCTTAGTACGTAGATAATCTAATTAATAAATTGGTAAGTAATAGGTAGTTATCACTACATAGTATAAAACAAAGTCGCTTCCCGCTGTCTGTTCTTAAAGGTAGAATCAGACGGTGCACTTTCCTATCATTTTGTTGTTTCATTTTGCAACTTTCACTCAAAGTGACCAGTCTGAAAGAAAAGTGAAACAAAACATGATAGAAAAATGAAGCATTCAATCGAGTTAACATTCATTCAAGTGAACCGTCTGATTCTACCTTAAGTAATATGCTTCTGTGTATTCTTTTAGATCTTTAAAACTACGCAACGGATTTTGATGCGGTTTTTTTAATAGGTAGAGTGATTCAAGAGGAAGGTTTATATGTATAATATAGTACCTATGCGAAGCCGGGGCGGGTCATGACACAGGTCATTAAAAAAATGGAATTGAAGGAGCGAGCGAAGCGTACGAAGTTCTCCGTTTCAGTTTGGGCCAAAATTCTTTCGTATGTCCGGATTTCCCGCTGTCCGGCTGTTCTCCTTTACAGGACGCATTTCTGAACCGCTTCTCGTGAAATTTTGTGAGCAGATTCCATAATTATATACTTTTACATTTTTTTGTCGATTAAATTTTTCGTTTTTTTTTAAGTGTCTGGTTCGCGAGTTCTACCGCTCACGGTGCCATTAATAGTAAATAGAAACAAACGAAATAAATAAAACTAATTTCAAGAAAATGTAGTCCATCTGTAGGTAGCATTCAAGAAGAAAAAATTTTTTTTTATGGAGGAATGTAAGCGTCAAAACGTTTAAAAATTCGATCGCGGTCCCTAAATCTTATCTAAAAATTAAAATTAAAAAACGTATGCTACTTTTTCAGCCGTAGTACGAGACTGGCTGCGCCATTCGAGTTAGCGTGAAAAAGGGCGCAAACGCCATGCAATCCGCGGCGCTTACCCGTTCGGCCGACACAATAAGTTCTCACGCGCTAATTTGCAAGTGAAATAGTTTACGTCTGTCGCTATGGTATTCGTCCATTCGAAATGTCAAAATATTCAAGTTTTCACATCTGCCGGCACTCCCGGAGTGCAACCCGGTCTTTTTTCCATGTAGCATTCCATGTTTTCCTTTGCTTGTATTGTGTTAACTCGACATATTTTCAATTATACTATAGACATCTGCAATCATACTAACGCTACGCACTTAATGATGATTATTAGGTTAGGTATACACTGGGCCCCAACCCCAACCCGACAGATTTAAGCCACACTATTGTGGTTATAAAGAGTAAAAGATCAATTAAGCAAAAAAAATTTTTTTTTTAAATATTGATTCTTTTACTATGTATGAAAAAAAACACCTAAAACAAACTATCAAAGTTTATTAAGTTAAACACTGGCACTAAATAAATAAATAAAATAATATTGGCATTTAAAAAGTAACTTCACGTATTACGTCATCAACTCGTAACTTCAACGAAACCCTTTCAACCATGCAATCGGCTACGCAGCAGCTACGAGGCGCTACGAGCGCTACGCCCGTAGCAGCGTAGCACTGAAAATGTAACGGCCTTGCTGCATGAGAGATACCTATTGTATGACTGAAAGGAAAAAAGAAAATGACTTTTTGTAGATGATGATGATGATGATGACTTGATCCTTTATAGCCGAATGTTAATTGTGGACCCTTTTTCAAAGTTATTTTCTTAATCGAAATAAAAATCCCCTGAGGTGGTTCCATTGTCACCAAGGCAGGATCTGATGATGGCATTCCAGGGAAATTGAGGAAAACCCTCAAATTTTAAAGGCACGCGTTTAGTGAGGTATGTTCTAACTATATCTACTATACTATGTGGTGTATTATGTACAAGGTTAAAAGTAGATTAAGAAGTAGATTAGCTTTTTATTTTCGAAGTGAAAACTTCTTTAGCGGCGCTGTGCACTGTTTGGGATGGGGAAAAATTGTTAAACTCGGCACAGATTTTTGTGACGTCAGATGGGTAAGGTGAGATCTCACCTTAGGAGGTCACATGACCGTAGGATGGCGAGAGATTCGGGACGAGGCTTGGGAGGGGGGGGGGGAATTGTTAGAGTTTTCACTTCTGCCGGCATTTATTATTATTATCTCTATTCATATTTCATTATATATGAATACTAGCTTTCGCCAGCGACTTCGTCCGCGTGGATCCGGGATGATAACTATCCTATATTTTAATCCTGGCTATAAACTATCTTCGTGCAAAATTTCATTCAAATCGGTTCAGCCGTTTAAGCGTGATTGAGTAACAAACATCCAAACATCCAAACATCTAAACTTTCGCATTTATAATATTAGTAGGATATAAAAAGTGAAATATAAAACTATACATACAAAACATAAAATCATTATAAAAACCTAACCTAGGGTGCAGCCGGCAGCGAGGCGGCCTAACCTAACCTGCCGGCGGTCAGGGCGACAGAGACAGGAAGAGTCTCTTGAGGTGATGGTCGAGACTCTACGCTATTAAACCGTTCGCCGAAACGACTATCGGGACGATAATCGTCGAATCAACATCCCACATGGCGGCTGCATAATCCCTAACTGTTTTGTTTCTCAATTTCTGTTGGTCCTCACGACACAGGCTGGACCTAGTGTGAGGGCCACTGATAATGTACCTATTGTTTTGCTGTTTTGGTAAATAAATAATTTTGTATTTGTATCTTGTCTACTCGTGTATTTGGTCATATTTTCATTCTCAGCCGCATGGACTGTTGATCTGTATTTGTCTTGGTTTCCACGGAACAGGCTGAGCCTAGTGTGGGACCATAGATATGTCTTCTCTGTCTGAGTTTATGTATCCTACTTAATATTATAAATGCGAAAGTTTGTATGTTTGGCTGTTTAAATGTTTGTCACTCAATCACGCTTAAAAAGCTCAAACAATTTTGATGAAATTTTGCACGAAAATAGTTTATAGACTGCATTAAAATATAGCATAGTTTTTATCCCGGCTCCACGTAGACAAAGTCACGGGCGGAAGCTAGTATGTTAATAAATATTTAATTTCATTTTACCCTCGGAAGTCGCAAGTTTGGTGAAGTGGAACATCAGTTCACCAAACAATCATCAGAGGACCACTGATGACTAAATGGAACTCCTAACTGATATTACATCAAAAGTTCTGATAAAATTCCGTTTAAGGAGCATCTAACGCAGTGCCAAAGGTGATTCTGTGATCCTTGAGGAATCGACGTAACTCCTCAAATACGACGAGCCGTGATTCGAAACCACGACCGCCAGACTTGAACCACTACCGTAGCTTTCACTGTAGGCTACCGTAGCTCATAATAGGAATTTACTATAAGAAATCGCAAAAAAAATCTCAGTTCTCCAACTCGTGTAAATGGTCGCACACCGGCACACTAAATTAGGTGGTCGCAGGTCTATAACGGCAATGACCTAAATGCGTATTTTTATTCTTTCTTCACTTGAATATCGACGTTAACTGTACCCAAAACATGTCATGTGTTTGTTGAATGGTTACATAATTATCTAAATTGGCGCAGTATCACTGTTACTGACGTGATTAAATAACACATTATATGTATCAGTGTGAGGTTATCAACGGACTCGGACGCGTTAGACCGCACAAGTCTGTCCTATATATAAAATATGTTATGATAGATATTACATATTGCATTCAGCCATTGAAAGTTATTTTACTTTTTTCTCTGTATTCTAAAATGCTATAAGGTAAACGGACCCTGCTCGAACCTGCCCTTTTAACCCGTCAAGCGCGATAGTAACACACGTGTGTTACTAAGGGACAATACTAAGGGGCTTATGATTATGACACTTACCTGAATTTAGCATCCTAATTAGGGAGCGGAGTTGAGTCATAAGCCCTTTACACATTGTTTTACAGACGACGCGCGTTCGTCGGGTTAAAAAATCTTTTTCCAAATTGTATTGTACTGTTTTGTCGACGTGATTGATTCATATATCCATGCCGAATCACAGTTTTCTTAGTAGTTATGGTTACTGAGCTAAGCCGAAGACGGGCAGACAGACAGACGGACGGACATGGCGAAACTATAAGGGTTCCTTGTTGACTACGGAACCCTAAAAAGAGGTAGATAGTTTATAAGCGCTCCAAAAGTGGCAAACTCAGTCAATTGTATGACCTTGCCTTAGTGTCGCGTCGTCAATGGTACGTATAAACATGTCTCAGCTGTCAGATTTGGTGGCCATTTTTAAACACGGAATTTCATATAGACAACGTATCTACCTCTTTTTTATATTACATCATTGTTTTGACTTCAATAATTCCGGAAAATGTAATTACCAAAGTAAAAGAAAAGTTAATATGTTTACCACGAGCGCAAGGCCTATAAAGTACTATAGAAGGCAGAGCGCTCGAACAAATTGTCGTAAATGTGGGCGCGCTGGACAAAAGCACCAATTTTTTTTTAAGGCACTTATTGGTTCCTATCAAAAACTTAAAGCTATGGACCTAAGCTTTAAGTTTTTGATAGGAACCAACTCCTCCGTCGGCCATATTTTATGCCGGCCATTTTTAATTATAGTTAATTATTGAATATCTCGAGTTCTAAGGCACTTAGAATCTCAAACTTGGTGTCTAAATATACCTACTTACATATTTGGGGTCAGGGAATTCAACTAGATAAGTATTTTACCGATATAATATAACACTGCATAATACATGTAAACATCTTTGTTCTTAGAGTTGGTTTAAGTTATGTAAAAAAACCAATTATTAACGTTATTATATTTTTATTACTTGTTATTGTAGAGGCTATAGTAACACATAATCTGCGGAAATTTCAAGTGTCTACTCTAGAGGTATACCGATTGTTATGGGTGCACAAAAAAAGCCATAACCATACAATTACGTTTCATGTGTGAGAGCACTGTTTAATTTTTAATTTATGTTAAATCAGCAATAGAAAAATAACTTCTGTGAAAATGTTAACAGTCTAGCTATTGCTGATACGCAGTCAGCCGGATGGACAGCGGAAGCTTAGGAACAGGGTTCCGTTTGATATCCTTTGGTAACTCGACTCTAAAAAATATCTAGTTGAATTCCTCGACCCCAAATATGTATATTTGGACACAGAATTTGTGATTCTACGTTATTTAGAACTCGAGATATTAATGATATACTTACGTAAAATTCAAAATGACCGCCATAAAATTAAAGATGGCTGACGGAGGAGTTGGTTCCTATCAAAAACTTAGAGCTATGGACCTAACAAGTACCTGAAAAAAAATGGTGCTTTTCTCCAGCGTGTCCACATTATCACCTGAAACTGCCCAACTACTAAAAATACAGTGAACTTAGAGGTTAGAAAATCAAAAAGCATGTTTTTAGGGTGCATGAAATCAGAAAACATTTGTGTCTGGGGTGAAATGTACCGTAAGGGGGAGGGGAGGTGAACAGTTGCTGATTTAACTATGAGACAACATAGTCAAATCAGCAACTGTTCACGTAACGTCATAAACACTCAGTAGGAGTTTGTAGGGAAAAAGGATCAAGTGACGTCACTTTTTTAATGGTCAAACAACTTTTTTTATCTTTATGTAATAATTGTAAACATTATGAAAAGAACTGGCCTTCAATAGAAACAGGTTCCACATATTTCTAAACATTGTGCAACATTTAAAAATCGAACTTTTATTCGACGAATACTTAGTAAAAACTGAAACTTTTTTGTGAAATGCCAAAAACGATCGGCAACGCGATGCTATGTTGTAAACTAAATTTTGCCCGCGACTTTGTCCGTGTAAAGAACACTCGTTTATACAAAGTGTAACAAAAATGGGGTATAAACCGATCAAGGGCTTAACAGGTATCGTGTTAAAACACAAAAAAAAAATGTTTGACGCGATTAGTCTTTTACATTTCTATGGAGCTTGTCACCCCACGGGGCCAACGCTCCATACTAAGGTAAAAAAAAGAGTCAACATTTTTTTTTTCGGTTTTTTCTTATCAGAACACGATACCTGTTGAGCCCTTGATCGGTTCACATCCCATTTTTGGTACACCCTGTAGATTAATTATGAATTAAGTACCTACTGTTTATTTAACTTTTTGGTGTTCGTTTTTTTATCTTTATTATTGTTCCTTTTTTATATTCAATTTCATCCCTGATTTAGTACTAATATTAATTATATAATAGTAGTTTTTAGTCAGGGCCCCGCTGAACATCAGCGCCACGGCTTGTCGTGGCAATATGCCGAGTGGGGCTCCTTGTAGCGTCGTTTCTTGTTATTTTGATATGTTTTGTTAATCGTGTAGTGTAGTGTAGTGGCGTTAATGAAGAATGATCTTATCTTATCTTATTCATTCTACACCCGTACAAAATTTAACAACAAATAATATGCTATTCGGCTTTCCACATACTGTGCAGCATCAATTATCGGACTTCCGTAGCGACTTCCGCTCCCCTTTTCGCCCCTTTAAGGGATGATTTCCGGGAAAAATCTATTCTAAAAGTATATTAATCCAGGTTATAAACTATCGTTATGAAAAACTTCATCCATTTAGCTATTTTTGCGTGAATATGAATAAGTAACAAACTTCCAAACATCTAATAGACCGTGGGCCCACCATACACCTAGGTCACATGACAACATGATAAAATGGCAGGAAGCAGGTCGAGAAAGTTATGCTAAGCAAGAAAAAAATTTGGCCGAAAGTTTGCAAGTCTTTCACTTTCGGTCAAAATTTGTATGGGTAGGTATATTTACGTCTGTGACAACAGTACGAGACAAGTGGCATCATTTAGCCCTTTAATCGTTGAGACAGTAAACCTAAGTCTGTGAGTCCTGAAATGGCCGGAAGTACTTGGCAGACGGCGTCAAAGTTGCCAACTTTGGCACCGTCTATAAAACATCAGAAATATCACAAAGCTTAAAGAATACCGAATATACATCCTACTAATATTATAAATGCGAAAGTTTAGATGTTTGGATGTTTGTTACTCAATCACGCTTAAACGGCTGAACCGATTTGAATGAAATTTTGCACGAAGATAGTTTATAGCCTGGATTAAAATATAGGATAGTTTTTTATCCCGGGTCCACGCGGACGAAGTCGCGGGCGGAAGCTAGTAATAATATAATACTTTACATTCGACCTTTACTACTATGATAACAAATTCAATGTGAAGATATTTTTGATTACGTTACTTATTTTAAGCAAATTTATCTGGATAAATATCATAATTTTCTAGCTATATATATTTAAAATATTATTTTAGGAATAAAAACCTGTCTCAGACAGATTTTTATAAATCATCAGAGATTTTATAATCATAAAAGTAGGCCATCAGCGAAGTGACCATGAAATAAATTATACACATTTTATTGATATTGATTCAAGTACGTTCGCGGTATCACATACTTCGCTGTCTCATAGAAATCCTAGATTTATAGAAAGCACGTGCTACAATCATCTAAAAGATTGCTACTTACTATTAAATTAAAATATAAGAATAAAAATTACTTTTGCAATAGCATTGGCTGAAAGACAATTTAGCTGTCCAAAAAAAACATTCAAAGGTTTTCACGATAATCCGATGAAAAGCTTAACGAAAATGTCAAAGGTGAAATTATTAACCGGCGTCTTTTGCAAATCTACCTAATCCTTATAACATAACATACATTGATGAATTCAAACGATAGTAATAAAATTTTACTCACATTTTCGGTTATTTCAGTCACAGATATACTAAAAAGTCACTGCACTGATTTTTCCCGCCTTTTTTGCAGGCGCGCGACTAGTCCCGTCAAGATGACTAGTGAGACTGCCGCGCGCCAAATGAGAGGGGGATGCAACATGTGTTCAACCTGGGTGTGAGTGGGTGAGGGAGAGTATTGAACGCGTAGGGGATGATAGGGTCCGAGATTGGTGACGTACAATTTTGGTAGGGTGCCGGGCGGAACAAGATGTGACTTTTATTTTTAATGTTACATCTATCTTTCTACAAAATAATATATTATTAAGTATTAGCAATAACCATTTTTACTGACTTTTTCGTATTATGTAATGGAATGGAAATCTGTAAGAAAAGGGATTTCCAGCCATTTTATAGGTTATAATGGTGATGCTTTCCAAGGCCACCATATAATGTCACGAGGGTGAAAACCCTATTTTAAATTCACCCTTTTGCAAAAAGTAACAACCATGAGTGACCTTCAAGGTATCGATTCCTACATGCATAGGTATTTTAAACCTGTTCAGAGGTTTTGAAAAAAAATATTGTAAAATTGCATACATAGATTCACGCTTTCATTCCCAAAAGGGGTAGGCAGAGCACATTAAACTTATGTTCCAGTGCCACTTTTAGCATAAATGTGGGCATAAAAGATCGACTAAATGTTATGTCGCAGGGATAGATTGATAGATGGGCTAGCCCATCGCCCACAACACACTTCAACCCTGCTCCCTTAGTCAACTTTTACGACACCCACGGAAAGAAACGAGGTGGTATAATTCAAATTCGACAACACACGGGGGCTGTGTATTTTTATCACAATTTCACGATTTTTCCAAAATATCTCCATGGACATTCAATGTCGACGAATCCGTCCGCGTGGAACTCGTTTATATCGTAGCTCGATACAAACTTTCATCCCCCATGTCACCCCCTCGGGGGATGATTTCCGGGATAAAAACTATCCTATGTCCTTCCCCGGGATTCAAACTATCTCCGTACCAAATTTCATCTCAATCGGTTCAGAGTTTTAAGCGTGAAGAGGTAACAGACTCACAGACAGACAGACACACTTTCGCATTTATAATATTACTAGCTTCTGCCCGCGACTACGTCCGCGTGGAACTCGTTTATATCGCAGCTCCATGCAAACTTTCACCCCCCCATTTCACCCCCTTTGGGGATGATTTCGGGGATAAAAACTATCCTATGTCCTTTCCCGGGACTCAAACTATCTATGTACCAAATTTCACCTAAATCGGTTCAGCGGTTTAAGCGTGAAGAGGTAACAGACAGACAGACAGACAGACACACTATCGCATTTATAATATAAGTATGGATAGTATGGATTAGTATAGATAACTAGAACAATTTTAGTAAAGGTTACAAGAAATTCGATAAACTCGGATTTATAGAGTGGTTCTTGATGCTCATTGCTCAATTCGACTTTGTATTGAGACCGCTACTGAGATCGCCATTTTTTGACCCGTTTTACCTATAGGTATCGCGAAATTTTACTCTCACTGCATTTCAAACAGCAATTTTACAATATTGGTGGTGACATTGCTACTTCGAAAATGTGACTATGATCGCCACATCGCCAGTTGTTTTTAAAATAAGTCGAATGTTCTGGAGTAAGGACATTTATTCAACCCACGCTTGACATGATGTCCAGAAATTGCTAGCTCCCACTTATTCACGTTAGAATGAATACATCAGTGTTAGCGAGGGCAATGAAACTATTTGCGCGTGTCGAGTAAAGGCAGGAGAGCCGTTTGAGAGCCGGGTGGAGGCCGATCGTCCTGCTTAACGAGACACAGAAAGAATTCTTACTTCCCGGATCGTCAAGTATCTGGACAATACTGGTCCCAACATATCGGATCGCCAATTCGGGTTCCGAGCGGGGCGGTCCTGTATAGACGCGCTGAGTACCCTCAGGGCATTCAACGAGGAGGCGGAGGGGAGGGGGCAGGGAGTGGTGGCGGTCTCGCTCGACATCGCCAACGCGTTTGGCTCCCTCCCGCACACAGTAATAGGGGAGGCACTCCGGTATCCCGGGGTGCCTTCCTACGTGAGGCGTATAGTAGAGCACTACCTCACGCAGCGGGTAGTGCTCTACGAGGAAAGAGAGTAAGGAGGGCGTGGCCTATGGCCTGCGGCGTGCCCCAGGGGTCTGTTCTTGGACCCCTTCTATGGAACCTGGGGTACGACTGGGCCATCAGGGGTGACCTCCTTCTCCGGACGGCAGTCATCTGCTACGCAGATGTGCTGGGCCAGTGTCCCGCTCCCGAGGAGGTAAGGGCGGCGCGGCGGCAGACCGAGTGTAGGCTGCGCGAAAGATGGAAAAGCGACCTAGAGGACTCCCCCTACGGAATCCGCACTGTGGGGGCACTCCTCGGGTCACTGGACGAATGGCTGGACAGAGCCCATGGTAAGGTGGGCTTCCGATTAACGCAGGTAGTGACAGGACACGGATGTTTCGGTCATTACCTGCACAAAATCAAAAGGGAGGGAAACCCCGCCTGCCATGAGTGCGGCGCCGAAGATGATACGGCCCAGCACACCCTGGAGTGGTGTACTCGCTGGACCGACGAGCGCCGCACAATGGTGATGGGTTGGGGACCCACATTGCACATGGCCCTACACGTCTGGGGGGAAAGTCAAGCGTCTCTGACCTGTCCCTCTCTTGGCGCGGGTGTCCTGGCGTAGTTAGCCAGGACCGCCGGGGGGCGTTGTGGTTAGAAATGTCCATCCCATGACGCCCCCTTAACGGCAGAGCGGGTGACGCCGCTGGGGTTTAGTGGGTAGGCTCCTCCCCTCCCTCCGACTTGTGCGTAGAGCGACGGGAGGAGAGATCCCCACATAACTCCCCACTATGGCCTTCCCCGGGCCGGGGGGTATGTGCCCCCTTGGACTCGATTCGTCGAGTCCGAGGCGGATAAACACATTTCCCCAGCGTCAAAAAAAAAGGTTGAAGTCTTTAGGTTAGGTTAATTTTGTTTTGCAATAATCCTATATAAAGTTTACTATTAAAGCATTAGGCCTAACGAATCGTTAGGTCAAATGAAGGGTTGAAGTAGTTGGATCTGGGAGAACCGCTTGGCGAGCGTGCGAAATCAAATTTAAGTTCGAAACATACGTTAAATCAAACCAAATTAAATGTAAAATATTGTGGGTGGTTTATTTTTAAAGCAAAATAATAATAACAAAAAAACATTTACAGCCAATGATGTAATATAATAATTTACTTTAAAAACAAAGTTTTAACCGACTTCAATTTAGTACTCCGCCAAGCCACGAGAACATTTCCACATTTATTTTCCAATTTACCACATGAACTGATTTCCGAGAGCAAATGCGTTGATTATTAGGGAAAATAATAGGGCTTTAAAATTCTTTATATTGAATAATATTAAGGAACACACTAGACGGAAAGACAATTTTTTCGAAAGTTTCCCTCAATTTCTTCAGGATTCCACCATCAGATCCTGGTTTCCTTACCATGGGACCACCCTTGGGAAACTCCCATTCCAACAAAAAAAGAATAATCAAAATCGGTTCATAAACGACGAAGTTATCCGCGGACATACATAAATATATATATATATATATATATTGTATATATATATGTGTATATACGGTCGACTTGAGAAACCTCCTCCTTTTTGAAGTCGGTTAAAAAAGAGGTACCTACCTAGACAAAAGAGACGCACTAAAACGGATTCAACTGCACCAACTCGCCTCAGTTTCGCGTCGTCAATGGAAATATTTTTTCAACACAATTGCTCGTAACGTACCTCTTATTGTGTCGCTTTTAGGCTCATAATCCTGGATATTAAACACGCGTGTTTAATAACATTATGATACTTGTGTGTTATGGTAATATCCCGATTAAGTCACGTTGGCACCTTGCAGCAAGATGTATGCATGCACACGGTGCATTCTTAAACTAACCGGGTTGTACAGAATGTACAGCTTTTTTTTAATTCTCGGCAAATGGATTCTTACCCGACTAAACAAATTAAATCCTTTTTGTTAATAAAGTGACTATTTCTTTTTGGATATAATATAGAAACGGTTAATTTAGTAAAACTATTCACTTTTGATAACATTTTACATGAATTAATAAAGATAACATTTTAAAACGAAATTATTTATTTTATTTTGTATTGGCTGTTTAGAGATTTCATCTAATGCGCGCGCACTGCGCAAACTTCACAAAAAAAATTGATGCGCGCCATTATAGGTTATTTCACAGATATTTGTAAACATTGTTAATGCGTGTTGGGTTATTAACAAAAATGTTGAGTCGTGGTGACTAGAAAAGTGATAAAAAGAATGGACGCCACTAGAAATTCTTGACGATGTATACAACATGTGAGTAAAAACCTGTTGACATCAATAAGTAAAGAAAATAACTTGACAGGCCTATCAAATTTTCATCTTATGAAAAGGATTTTTTCCTCGCAAAATGTGTTGAAAAACGTCGTATGAAACGCGTGAGCTTTGATAATTACAATCCTCGGCTCTCTTATCACCTGCGGTTCGCGTGATAATTACGCCTCTGATGTAATTATCAACATACCTCACTTGTATCACAATGTACTATAAAACGTGTCTCAGCTCAGCTGTCAGATTTGGTGGTCATTTCTAAACACGGATTTCGTATAGACAACATATCTACCTCTTTTTTGTATTACATCATTGTTTACAGCACTGGTTTTTTAATTAAATTTAAGTAGGTAGTTCTATTTAAGTGAACTGTTGTGGCGTAAAGCCACGAGAAAAGTGGTGGACTGTATACAGCGTTCTTTAAAAGAACCCCGATGCACCCCAATACCCACAAAGGAAGGAGAGACCGACTTACCCGTCACTGTCGTCACCACAACGTGGAAGGGGCGCCTCTTCTGCTCCCAACTCAGGCTCCCAATGCACTTGTAGATGTTGGTTGATTAATCTATTTTATAGTTATTTTCATCAGTAGCTGTTTGCGTTATTAATATTTCTTTTTCAAAGAGTTTTTCCCACACTGACACTTGACGGATTGTGTCTATGGTTATTGCCGGTCAACACCTACTCTCGTAAGCATTGAGGTCCATCGATTTGGCTGTATACTGAACAACTGTAATGTTCTTTATGAGTAACTAGCTTCCGCCCTCGACTTCGTCCGCGTGGACCCGGGATAAAAACTATCCTATATTTTAATCCAGGCTATAAACTATCTTCGTGCAAAATTTCATTCAAATCGGTTCAGCCGTTTAAGCGTGATTGAGTAACAAACATCCAAACATCTAAACTTTCGTATTTATAATATTAGTAGGATAAAGCATATCTAAACCTAAACCTAGCTTCCCTTGCCTTCTTGATGAGCAATGAATACGCTATGTGACAAAAGTCAAATCAGCTTTTTTTGAAACGTCAAAAATGCTCCGTTAGTATGGAATTTGTAGGGATTACACACTTGTGACGTCACAATCAAACAACGTCCTTATTGTGAGTATTTATGAATTTAAAAATCTTAAAATTGACAACTTAAATGAAAGATTGATAGTTTCCCGGTATTTTCGTCATTTTTATCTGTTGCTAATGAAAAAACAAATTATTTTCACTGTTGTCAATTACCCTTTGTCGAATACAGGGCGGGGGCAATCTTGTAGGTCATTACCTTTATCATGGAAGCTGTATTTTCGCTAGTTCATTATATTGTACTATGCTTCGTTGTACTTCGTTCGCGTGGAACTCGTTTATATCGGTGTATAAAAGGGGGTGAAATGCGGGGTAAAAGTATCCTATGTATCCTTTCCCGGGATTAAAACTATTTCCATACCAAATTTCATCTCAATCTGTTCAGCGGTTTAAGCGTGAATAATAATATTTTTTATTTATGAAGGACTAGGATCATCCAGTGTCTCAGACAGATAATAATGATTTAGTAATTAGTGCAATTTGTGCACAAGGAAGGCATATATATATATAATAGTATCGTACATTAGGAAACAATTGGAATATAGAGCGTAGGTAGTAACTTATACATATTCAAAGTACCTACATTCATATGAATAAATCGTCTATTAAAATTACGTTAGGCACCTATACCTACATAATTACAGTGTCAGGTTCTTGGACTTAGAATAAGTAAAAGACAGACGAGAGTTCCATTCGCATTTATAATATTATACGTAGTATGGATTGTACTTTTACAGGAGGAAATGTAGATAATATTAGGTATTATTCACATCAAATTTAAAATGGCAAAGGAAATAAATAAATCACGGCTAATTTAGGCAGCGACACAAGAAAGGTTCGAATTCGAAACAAATCTGAGACGAACGTTTCGCATCACACAATTTGATTTCAATGTGTTTCGCGGTCTCACTTCCGCGCCCGCTGAAAAAACGTGTTAGAAGAAACGCGCGAATCAAATTATACTGGAAAGTGAACCATGCGTTAGGTACAGAAACTCGCGCGTACGATTGTTACGTGGATCCGGGGAGGGTAGATCCAAATAGAATAGCAAACGCTGTCATCTTTCCCTCGAAAAACCAAAATTCTGGGTTCACCTCTGAGTTATTCTATTGATGGACACTGCTGCCAAATATTATAAGCCTCCACTACACGTCTGCAGATGCATCTGCAGACGCCATCTTCGGATGCGTCGGCCAACGTATACATAGAGGGGGTAATTTGCGCGTCTGTAGTAGGTATTTAACGTCCGCAGATGCGTCCGACTTTAATCCGATTGCTGTCGGTTTTTGTGGCACGGATCAAAGGGTTTTGGCGCAAAATTAGCTCATATTGCGCCAAAACCCGTTATTAGTTTGAGTTTTAAATTAACCTTAATAACTAAGTTCTTAAATTAATCTAAGTGTACCAAAGTCATTTTGAGTCGGCGCCAAACAATCAATGAACAAAGATTTGATTTGGTGTAACTTGTATTTGTTTGGAGAAATCTAATAATTACAGAAATATATACTTAGGTATACTTGCAATTGTTTAAGAACTCAGTTATTAAACTAAATAAAAAAGGTTTATTATTTTTTACTTTTCAGTTTTTTTCGGCGGTTTAATTTTTTTGTTAAAAAGTTTAGATTTTACAATTTCCTGTGGCTTACTTTAGTAAATTACTAACTTAATTACTAGTAACATGCAAATAAGGTATTACACAAACCTCACAATGAACGAGCTTTTGCAGAAATGCAGAGAGCTGTCTACACACAAGAGACTGTCAGGTCTAAAGCTCATTCATCGTGAGGTTTTGCACACGACAACACACAACACAACACACACACACACACACACAAACATGCGTGGTCATACATTTCAATCAGTAAGTGAACAATCAATCATCCCGTTTTCCTACCCTTAGGGTTGAAATTTTTGTTTAAAATTTATATGGGACCAACTTCGAGGTATACCCTTTCTACTAAAAAAAGAATTATCAAAATCGGACTACTCTGTAAAAAGTAATGCGTGGTCATACATAAAAAAAAAAAATATACGAGTTGACTTGGGAACCTACTCCGTTTTTTTCGTCGGTTGAAAACTGAAAATGTAACTTTAATTTTGACATAGTGTCATATACACGCGCTGATTTTGATACGATTAGAATGCTTTTTCCATTACAGTAACGAAACGTTATCATTTGAAGTTTCTGAACGAAAACCAGCTGATAAAAGTGCCACTTGTCAAAGTTGTCAAATTGACATATTGTCATTGTCACTACATCTTCAACATCTTGTAAACTCAATCAAGAAGGGAATATTGAGATAAACTCCGGCAGAATTATAGCAAAAATGCCGGAACCGCCGCGACTTCTCGTTCTTTACGGCAGCCAGACATTCACCGCCCAGGAAATCGCTGAAAGACTATGGCGGACTACAAAAGCATTAGGTTTCCGAGGACCCGTCCAGGCGATGGACGATTACCCCATTCAAAGGCTTATTCAGGAAGAGTTTGCGTTGTTCATATGTGCTACAACGGGCGATGGAGACGAACCCGACAATATGAAGAGGTTCTGGAAGTTTCTATTAAGGAAAAACCTGCCAACGAACTCTTTAGTTAAACTGAAGTTCGGCGTTCTCGGCTTGGGGGATTCATCGTATTCTAAATTCAATTTCGCTGGCAAAAAGCTACATAAGCGGTTGATGCAGTTGGGGGCCTCACCACTTCTAGATATTGGTCAGTATCGAATTTTAACTGTGTTGGAAATTTATAAAATACATAACAAAACTCTTTTGTATATGACGTTTTGTTTTTTTCAGGTCTCTGTGACTATCAACATGACTTAGGTCATGAGGCAGAAATGACTCCTTGGTTCAAACAATTTGCTAACAAACTCCAACTCTTCTTTCCTCAACTACAAATTGACAGCTGTGAAACAAAATTCACCCCCCGCTGGAAAGTGTCACTCATAAAAGATGGTGCGGATTTACCCAAAGACAATGTTACGGAAGATATATATTTTTCGAAAGGCATAAAGGACCATTTTCTTGATGCCATGATTTTTGAATTGGAAAAAAATATTAGGACTACTGATGAAACACATTTTCAAGTAAGTCTATTCCGATATTGCTGGTCATCATTAATTAAGAGCTAGGCTCTTGTTGGTAGAGTATCCACCACTGATTTCTGTCCTCTGCCAGCCTCTTGACGTCTTCCTACAACTACAGCAACTTTCTCTTTTAACTGGCTGGTGTAAGTATGTCTGGGCCTTCCTCTGCCTCTATTTCCGTCAATCTTGCCCTCCATGATATTTAAAAAAGAAGCTGTTGTGCCATATTAAGAGTCCAAACATTTGGCCTCTTCAATTTTTTATTGCTTTTTGCCATTGTCATAATTGTTTAATGTCCTCTTTGATTGTCTTCCTCTCTGTCTTCTGTATTTCTGATACATGGCAAAATATCTCAAATCACATCTAAGTGAATTTATTTTACCAAGAAATGTATTTCAGGATGTAAGATTGCTAACATTTACCACAGAAAGTGACTCGAAAGTGGATTATGAACCAGGTGATACCTTCAACATCAGACCCCGCAACTCTAAAGAAGACATAGATGACCTATTTCAGATCTTTAAAAAGCACAATTTAGAGATAAAGCCTTCTCATCGGTTATTGGCAGAAGAGTGCCATGAAGGTATGTATGGACTGATTGTTAAACATAAAATAAGTGTTCCGTGCTACCAATGTTGGTACGGGCCATCAAGGCCGCAGGATCGGGCACAGATATGCAGTGGAATGAGATGAAAGTATCTTTCTCCCTTTAACGCATAGTTGCGTGCTGTATAATGGGCCATGATGGCCCATTATGTTTCGCGTACATAAAGGATCCTGGATACAATGTGCCATCATGGCCCATCATAAATATTTAGAAAACTTGTTGACATTCAAGGAAATTAAAATTAATTTCCGATTTATTTATATCATAATGTAATTGTGAATATGAAATTTTAAAAGTAGCTAGGGGATCTCTTTATTGTATGTTTTTTTTTTGTAATTTTATAGTCTTTAATGTATTTTACTTTAAAAATATTCATTCTTCGGAATTTGTACACCATGCAATATCAAAACGCAAAACGTCAATGTCAATGTCAAACTAACACGTGCGATCCGCTGTCACATTCGCGACTCGCGACGACATGGAATTTTAAAGTTTGAACATTCAATTACTCCGTATTTAAGTCAAAACAAACTATGCTTCGAAGACAGGCGCGTTTGCGCCGTGAATATTTGTATAGGAAATCAGTGGAAGACAAACAAAAGAGCATTCAAGCGAAAAAAGATCAAATCAAAAGGAGCTTGGAAGAAAACATTCCAATACATGGTGATTTGAGGAAGGAGGCGCTTGCATTACAGAAGAGAATAGATTATGAGGATAAAGGTATGTTATTTGTGCTGTTTTGCTTGATTTGCTTATGAGGTCATGATTTATGTGACGCGGTAGCTTCCGGCGATGCGCCTTAACCGAACATGATATTTTTTCCTAGTTGAATATAAAATAATTGCTGCTAATTCATCGGGGTCAGGTGATTAGCGTGGATAACGTGTCAATTTGTGTATGATTCTTGAGTAAACGTTTCATCCATACCTTAAACTCCAGGGCCCCAAAAAGCGGCGGTGATTGGGGGCTTCAGTGGCGGCACTAACACGCAGAGCTCTCAGGACGATGAGTACCGGTACGCCGGGGTCGAGGACCCTAAGATCATGATCACAACTTCTAGGGAGCCTAGTGCGCGGCTCAAGATGTTTGTTAAGGAACTTAGGTAAGTAACTAAGTACAGCCTTACCTAAGACTTCGGGCCCCTAAACTTCCGGTGATTGATCCAAGAATTATGGTTATCTCTCCAAAAGAACTTAGAGCCAGGGCCTGCGCCTAAAAACTACATTTGAGAATAGGAAACAAGAAACTTAAGCTTTTTACATTGGCGTAGCAAGGCATGGATTGAATGGTCAATGGTAGTAAAAAATTATAAATATAATAAACCAAACCATAGAACGCATTAAAATAAAAAAAAGTAAAAAAGCCTTTATTTCCAAATTTCCCATTTTCACATTACAGTTTTCCATATTGGTTAGTAATTCCTTATAGTTAGTAGTTAGTGTTATGTCTATGAATATCGATTACTATTTGTTTATTTAATTTGGACCCCTCTTCGAGTGTAGGCCTCCTCCAACTCTCTCCATTTTTGTCTTCCGCTTTGTTAGCCAGTCTTTCCCTGCCGTTTCTTTTATATCATCTAGCCATCGTTTATACGGCTTTCCCACTTTCCTTTTGCCAATTGGGCCTCTCCATTTCGTTGCCAATATTGTCCATCTCTTGTCTTTACACCGTGCGATATGTCCTATCCATCGCCATTTTAATTTGAGGGCTTTTAGCTGTTTGCGTTTAGCTGTCAAATCATGGCAGGTACACACAAATTGAGGGTAAAACGCAAACGCAATCGTAACGTTTTGTTTTGGTAAAACTTATACTAGAACCTCTTAACTTGGTTGATCTAATCATTGCTGTACTGTTTGTTATAGGTTAATATTCCCGAACAGCCAGCGCATGAACCGGGGCGGCTATGAGATGTCGCAGCTCATCCACGCGTGTCGCGCCAACGAGGTCACCGACTTCATCATCGTGCACGAGCACAGAGGCGTGCCTGATGCCTTGGTGAGATATGTTTACTAACTGTATTATTCTAGGTAGCGCTCATAGCCCAGCGGCGTCTGCGAGTCAGAAACGATAACGCTGGTTAAGCAAAGATGGCAGCGGTCAGTCTTTGGATGGGTGACCGCCTGATGTTTGAGTGTTTAATATAAATGAGCGCTTCCGTGCTTTGGAAGGCACGCTAAGCAGTTGATCCCGGCTGCTGTCTATTGTGAGTACAATAAACAATTAACATACATACAATGGCATGTGTGATGATGATGACATATGCCACTGAAACGTGGTTCTATTACAATGGGCCCCATAAAAGGCTCAGAGTCACCCAACGGGCCAAGGGGAGGGCTTTGCTGGGAGTTTCTCTGCCTGATCAGAAATGAGGCTTATAAATAAACAAATAAGGTGGACTGACGACCTGGTAAAGCTCGCGGGCGTCCGCTGGATGCGGGTGCCGCAGAACCGGTTACTTTGGCACTCTTTGAGGGAGGCCTATGTCCAGCAGTTAAATAAATATAAGATGTTTTGGGGACAATCTTACACAAATCGACCTAGTCCCAAACAAAGCAAAGCTTGTACTATGGCTACTAGACGACGATATACATAATTATATAGATAAATAGATACTTAAATACATAGAAAACATCCATGACTCAGGAACAAGTATTCGTGCTCATCACACAAATAAATGCCCTTAGCGGAACCTCCAACTTCGTTGGCAGGGTCACTACCAATTAGGCTACAGAGCTCGTCAAAGCAGTGGACGTCTTTCGGCTGATATGATGAATATGTGTATATGTGACTATTCTCATAACAAGGATATCGTTCCAGGTAATATGCCACCTGCCCTACGGACCGACAGCCTCGTTCACGCTCTCCGGCGTAGTGATGCGTCACGACATCCCGGACATCGGACCGATGTCGGAGCAGTACCCGCACCTAGTGTTCCACAACTTCAAGACCGACTTAGGTGACTGACACTTGTTCAACCACTCGTACGCTTGGACACAGATCAGTGCAAACATTTGATCCTAAAGCTGCGTCTACGCTAGGCGAGCCGAGCACGAGCGGAGCCACAATTCGTCTAGTGTGGACCGACTTACATGCCTCGAACGCCACTTGACGCCGCGAACAGAACGGCTCCGCTCGTGCTCGGCTCGCCTAGCGTAGACGCAGCTTAATGTTTCGCATCTCTTAAGTGCTCATTTGATTGGAGAATTATGACATCCGCATGCGAGGGGTTAAGGGGATGCCTTGACTCGAGTTGACCACGCCCCCTTGACAGAGACACGCTTATGCCTTCCGCGCACGAGAAAAAGAGATGCAACACTCTTCGGGAATGGCTTTTTTGGACAAATTTCGATAAATACCTATTAACTTAGTGAAGTTTTATTCATATTTAATTTGAGATGACTTAAACTACTATAGTATTAACCTGATTGTTCCGTAAAAGAATGTATTATTTGAGTAGGCTGAGTAAAAAAAGGAAAAGTAGGACCTTACATTGAGTTTTTTTCTATCAAGGAAATTTTAGGCAATTTTGTATCGGTTAAATCAGATAAACATTCATATAGTCAAGAATCATGTATCTGAAAATAAGACCTTATTGTTTCTTAATCTAGTCAGAACGCCGTTTCAATGCACGCGATAATTTCCAATGCGAGAGGAAATGCTTAAGAGCGCCTGTACATTACAACCGCTGAGCAGTCTGCCGCACACTAAACAACTTTAATGGCCGCCGTTTCAGGAAGAAAAAACATGTCTGCTAGTGCCAATGCCGATGTGATAATCCATGTGATGTGATGTGATAAATGCGAAAGTGTCTGTCTCTTTGTTACCTTTTCACACTTAAACCGCTGAACCAATTTGGTATAGAGATAGTTTGAGTACCTGGGAAAGACATTGGATAATTTTTAAGGGGTGAACGTTTGTGTCATCATCATCATATCAGCCAAAAGACTTCCACTGCTGGACATAGGCCTCCCCCAAAGAGTGACTGGTCCTGCGCCACCCGCATCCAGCGGACTCCCGCGACCTTTACCAGGTCATCAGTCCACCTTGTGGGGGGCCTACCCACGATGCGCCTTCCGGTACGTGGTCGCCACTCGAGAACCTTTCCGCCCCAACGGCCATCGGTTCTACGTGCAATGTGCCCCGCCCACTGCCACTTAAGTTTAGCTATTCGGAGGGCTATATCGGTTACCTTGGTTCTGCTGCGGATAGCCTCATTTCTGATGCGATCGCGCAGAGAAATACAAAACTTTTGTATGGAACTACGATATAATCGAGTTCCACGCGGTCGGAGTCGCTGGCAGAAAGTAGTCAGCAATCGTTTTGTCAATCGGTTTTTTTTTAATTTTTTTTTATAAGTATGGCTTTTACCCCTTGCTGTTTTAGCAAGGTGGATTTGCCAATATCAGTTTTTTGACATATTTACACACGAGGAGAATTTTCGGTTTAATTTTATTTTATTTTTTGGGGAAGGATCAGTCCGGAAACCTAAAACAAATAAAAATTATGGACATCACAGACAATCACATGACATAAATTTACAAACGTTATGAAAATAGAGCGTAACTGGATGACAGAGTGTAATTGTTATGAAACTGTTTAACTTTCATTTTGAATTTTCACTGGCGTTAATGTGATTTAAGGACTGTACATTACTATACTATTCTTTATTGACAGGTCTACGAGCCATGAGTATCTTGAAGTACCTGTTCCCAGTGCCGAAGGCCGACTCGAAACGCGTTGTTACGTTCGCGAATAACGACGACTATATCAGCTTCAGACAACACACTTACAGAAAGGTAGCTGATAATTATATAGCTTTTTTTTCATCTTTCCAAGTTGGGCCCCGAAGGGGCCCTTAACTAATTACCTATAGCTATAATACCTTAAATCTAATAAACAAGAAACACCGCAGGGTGCGCAATCGACACCACACCATAAGTGCGGTGATAACAATAACGCGCCCTGCGGCGCACAGGCCACGCCCCCCCAACCCGCCTCAGCCAGCCGCCATGCGGCAGCACAAGGCGAAGCGAGAGAGCGCGAGCCCTAGGCGAGACAGCATATAGCCGCTCGACCCAGACATAATATACAAACTTAAATCTAAGTGCAAACAATTATATAGCAAACTAAGTTATTTTATTAGGCTTACTATTTCTTCCAGAGTTGTAGTATAAGGGCGGGTTGCACCAACTTGCGATTACAGACCGATCAACGTTAAATATGGCGCCGGCAGCTGTCATTCCATAGAAACTTGACAAACTTTCCATACATTTAGATTTTAACGAACACCGCCTACGATTATAGACGAGTTATTGCAACCTACCGTAAGACAGAGCCAATGTTTGACTTGTTCAAGAATGGTAGTTTAAAATACCTACTCAATTGACAATCATGCAAATATTTATCTCCTCAGGTACACAAGATACCTAAGCTGGTCGTCGTGATGATTTTGCAATAAAGTACAGTCAGACATCAAAGCTAGCACCAAAATAGTTATTAAAAGGTGAAATTTTGATGACATCAAAAAAATACATTTTCGCACGTTCGGGAATACACGCCCGAAATTTATTCGCACGGTCGTGCGAGCGTAGATATGTTTTTATTGGGCCACAAAAAATCACTCTTTCTGAGCAAGCGTACATTGTAATAGTAGATTGTACAAAAAATCCATAAAACGAGCCATTTCACCTGAGACGTTGGTAAAATGGCTCTTTTATGCGCGAGTTACTTTATTTTACGATACGTTTTAAAATAATAATTTACTTCTATATCAATAAAATATATATTATCTGGTTTTCTTAATTTAATAATAAAAAACACAGGAGTGAAATTGATTAAAGCAAATCAAATAAAATAACAAGCTTATTCCACTAAGTTTAATTGTGCTGTGGCTGGGAGGCCCGGTTATCTAAGTCTTTAAAGATAATTTGCTTTGTGCAAGAGAGCATAAAAGTGGCATTTTGTGCACATTCAGCACAAAGGCGAACTTTGGAAGCACGAGATGTGAAAATGGAATTTTTGACATAAACTTATTCTTATTTCCAGGCAGGCAAAGACATAGAGCTGACCGAAATCGGGCCGCGATTCCAAATGAAACTGTACGAGATAAAACTAGGCACACTGGAAGCTTTGGCGGCGGCTGATACGGAATGGGCACTCCGCCCCTACATGAACACCGCAGCCAAGAGACGATTCCTAAGTATAGAGGATGGTTGGAAGGACGAACAAGATGAATAAATACATTACTATGAAATAAGGCTGTTTCTATATCTGTCATATTTCACCTGAACGACCAACCTATTGATGAACCGACCAACCTCTTGACTGATCGACCAACCAATAAGCTGACCGTCCAGCCAATTGGCTGATCGACCAACCTATTCGCTGACCGACTAACCTGTTGAGTGACCGGCAAACCAATTGACTGACCAATATATTATTATAGACAAACTTACTTATCGCTAGCCGACTGACCATGATAAAGCATACTGCACGTTTTAGACGCAGCTGATACGAAATAGGCGCTGCGGGTCTACATGAACACCGCAGCCAAGAGACGATTCCTAAGTATAGAGGATGATTCGAAGGAGGAACAAGATGAATAAATAAATTACAATGAAAAAATATTGGTTATATAGTCGTCATATATTACCTAACCAAACGAATTGGCTGACCAACCAATTAGTTGACTGACCAGCTAACCAAATAACTGACCAATCGACCAATTCACTGACTAACTAACTGACGAGAGGATGGGTGGAAGGGGGAACATCAAGAATAAATAATACTTTCGGCACGAAGGGTGGGTGTGAGGCAGCTGTCCATGCCTTAAGACCTACCTATCGTATGATGATTGCGAAATTGTAGTCAAAATTGACGTCAAAAATGCTTTCAATTCAGTAAAGCGGCAGCGAGTGGCCGACTAGTGAGCAGGTCGAGACTCGCTCAAGGCACACTCGTGTATACATACACATGCATATTTCGATGTAGTTGCAGAGTTATAGGCGACGGTACTATTGACCCGTGGTACTATTAACCCCGGTCTACCCTACAACTTTGTACCATTTGGCATCGAGACCCTAGTCCGAGTCCGTGGGATCCCGGTGCGCAAAAGTTATTTGCGGAAATCGCGAAACGTCTGTTTGACGTAACTGGTGACCGAAGAGCTGGCAGCTTTCTCGCGCAACGCATCAGTATTGCAATTCAGCGAGGAAATGCCGCCAGCATCCTCGGTACAATTCGTCGAGGGCCTTTTTTCGATTGAACTAGTTTTAATTTAATTTAGTTAATGTCAGTTATCATCTTGTGTTCACTTTTAAATAAATATATAAATACCTACTGTTTAATAAATAAATAGCCGAAAAATGCTTGTAATATAATTGTACTCTATCACAGATTCTCTGACTAACTGACCGACTAATCAATTACGCTGAGTTGTGACCATTTCGTGGCAAATTGCAGAAGTTTAATGTCCTTTTCTGTAAATTGTCTTCTATTTTGTCATGAATAAATGTATCGTATCTTTCTTTCTTTCAATTGCCCAACCAACAAACTGACCGCTTGTCCCACTCTGATGGCCGGTTCCAATAATCAATCCACCGATAGTTTCCCTTACCAACAGTTACATTTTGACACATTTCCTACGGGTAATCTGTCAAAAATGTAACTGCCGGTAAGGAAAACCATCGGTGGATTGATTATTGGAACCGGTCATGAATGATCAATAGACTAACCGATTCATTGACGATGACCGAGCAACTAATGGACTGACCAAGATAAAACTGGGCACACTTTAATTTTAACCCTTAATTTACGAATAGCGAAGAACTCTTAATATAAAATCGCGTAAGTTAGTTTGACATTGTACGTATCAAAAACGCAGTTTACTGATAATTTGTTATTATTATTCTTTGTAGGTACAAGTATTAATAATCAGTCCAGAATTATGGTGGCATCTTTGCGCTGTCATAGTGACTTCTGGTATATTGATATTCACGTAACAGCATTTTAACATTTTTGCGAGTATTGTTTCATGTGTAAGGGTGGTATTCCACTTAGAGAGAGAAGATCTTTGTAATCACACAAATAAATGCCCTTACCGGGATTAGAACCCGGGACCTCTAGCTTCGTAGGCAGGGTCAGTACCAACTATGCCAAACCGGTCGTCAAACTTATAAAACACATCACATCACATATTACCGTTTATGAATCCAATATATTTTCATACACATAATACAAAACGAATAATGCAAAAATATAGTAGTCTTTTTAATAATATTTTTTTAGGGTTCCGTACCCAAAGGGTAAAAACGGGACCCTATTACTAAGACTTCGCTGTCTGTCCGTCCGTCCGTCTGTCTGTCACCAGGCTGTATCTCAAGAACCGCGATAGCTAGACAGTTGAAATTTTGACAGATTATGTATTTCTGTTGCCGCTATTACAACAAATACTAAAAACAAAATAAAATAAATATTTAAGAGGGCTCCCATACAACAAACGTTTTTGTTTAGGCTGTATCTGAAGGACCGCGATAGCTAGACAGTTGAAATTTTCACAAATTAGGTACTTATTTCTGTTGCTGCTATAACAAAAAATACTAAAAACAACATAAAATAAATATTTAAGGGGGGCTCCCATAAAACAACTGTTTTTTTTTGCCGTTTTTATAGATAATGGTACGGAACCCTCCGTGCGCTAGTCCCACTCGCACTTGGCCGGTTTTTTTGAAAATTGAAACTGACATACTTTTCATATCTCAATTGATAACTAGGTTCACAGCGTGTGTATTCCTTACGAACACGACAAGGACAGTTAATATTGAAAAACTATACTATTTTATTACTTTTTTTAACCCACCTATAACGAAAAAAGGCTTTTCCACTGGTCAGGGGAAATTCAACCTTATCTCAACGTAATAAAGACTCACAAGGAAAAACTCCACTATCTGTATATCTTTCCAGATATGCCCGTCCCAGATTTCCTAAAGCAACCTCGAACCTTATACGAAATAGCTGAACAGTACTGGGACCTAAAGTTCTGCCCGACGCAATACGTCTTCTCTCTTCTGGCACTCGTGTCCGAGGATAAGCTGGAGCGAGACAAGTGTATAGAGCTCAGCTCAGCGCAAGGACAGGAGGATTGGTTGAATTATTGTAGGCGGCCGAGGAGGACTATTCTTGAGGTACGTATCAAACATTTAAGCTCTTATTCATAAACGCCCATTAAACGTATTTTAGTTAAAATATTTAAAAAACATATTTTTACACTACGACGGTCGAAAACAGGCAAACCTAATGTTAAGCAGACACCCAAGCCTTTGGGCGCTTGTGATTCCAGAAGAATCATGAGCGCGTTGCCGACCATGTATTGATTTAAGGATTTGTTGTGTTAATAGCTAGAGACAAACGCGGGTTGCTCACTCTCAACACAACACCGCCTTCATTCACTTGTCCTTATCAGTCACTTAGACAATCATGTTTGTGAGAAAGAAACGAAACACCTTTAATTTAACAGTGGTTTGTAAAGTATTATGAAGGGTAAAGCTGAAATCATAGTGGATAATTTTTAATATCGTATAATAACAATTGGCTGTTCCATAAAAATACGCGTGTCGTACGTCAACGTGTACGTGTGTCCCTGTAAATATTACTACTACAAATGCAAAAACGTCTCGAAAGTAGATTATAACATTTATAACTACGCCTGTGCTCTGATATTTACTTTCCTTTCAGGTTCTTCATGATTTTCACAAGTCAGCGTCGAATCTAACTATTGAGATCTTGTTTGAACTCTTTTCTCCGATCAAACCTCGTTCCTTCTCGATTGCCAGTAGCAGCCTGCCGTCTGGGGGGCGAAAGGTATGATATAATACTTATATTTTCATTTATTTACTTATTTTTATTCATATTCATGCTTAGGCTACGTTTTTACTTTTGCTTTATTCTTTCTTTCTTTATTCATCATATCAGCCGAAAGACGTCCACTGCTGGCCAAAGGCTTCCCCCAAAGAGTGCCACAATGACCGGTCCTGCGCCACCCGCATCCAGCGGACTCCCGCGACCGTTACCAGGTCATCAGTCCACCTTTTGGGGGGTCTACCCACGCTGCGCCTTTTCGTTACGTACAAGTCGACGTCAAAGAGATGTATACATTTTTCGCCTTATAACAATGGGATAAGGTTCAAAAGTGTACACATATTTGTGGCGTCGATTGTACAATAATTATATAAAAAGTGAAATAACTATTCATGGAAAATATAAAATCATAACAAAAAACCTAACGTAAGCTACCGGTGGTCAGGGCGACAGAGAGAGGGACCGTCTGACTATCCGCGCAGCGTCCAGACCCCGTAGCATGGACGGCCTTATCACAAGATAGAGTGTCCGTCACTTGCTGACACCGTTCAATAGAACGAGACAGACGCTCTATCTTGTCACTTATAGCGTGATAAGGCCGACCGTGATACGGGGTTAGGCGTACCGCCTTCTGAATCCGACCCTTGACCCAGCCACTTATTTGTACTCCCCAGTTAAAACCATTTTTAAGCGATTCACAACACGGCTTCCGATCAGGACGATATGTTAACACTAACCTTCTGACTGCTACAAATATAATATCTGAGCGCTTAGATAATTAAATTAAATTAAATTAAATATATTTTTATTTCGGATTATTGCAATATCCATATAATGTTAGTAAGTCTTAATCTAAGTTAGTTAGTATGTACGTAGACTAGTGCTTATTATCTACTTAACTCTAAATTGAGCAACCGCTTTTATTTGGCTGACTCAGTATTGTAAAATAGGGCAGTCGTACTTGCCAGCAATGACACCCAGGATGCCGTTGGAGCTTCCTCTGAGCCTGTTCAGCAGCGAGGCGATCTTCTTCCGCATAAGTGCCTGATAACTGTCCGTGCGGGCCTCCGCAAACATGAGCGAGGCACTACACCACCTTGGCAGTCCCAACAGCATAATGTCAAGTTGATGTGCTCTACTTCGACTTCGAGAAGGCCTTTGACCAAGTCGATAGCGATATTTTTCTCAGTAAACTATGCCATATCGGCTTCTCACTAAGACTGTTAAAACTGTTTGCCAATTACCTGAGTGGTAGGTAGCAGTTTGTAAGGCATGGAGTGCTTTGTATCGTCACCCTATTCCACAAAATCCGGTGTTAGTCAACGGTGTTAGGAACTATCCTTGGACCACTCTTATTTGGCGTTATGGTCAATGACCTTGACTCAGTACTCAAACACACCAAGTGTCTTCTTTACGCAGATGACCTTAAAGTTATGTATGGTGTCCAGCAAATTGCAGATTGCGAAGCAATGCAGGAGGACATAAATTCAGTCTTACAATGGAGTACATCGAATAAGCTGCATTTCAATGGAAGACCAGCGCTGGCTTTGCCAGAATTACGCTGAGTTGTGACCATTTCGTGGCAAATTGCATAAGTTTAATGTCATTGTCTGTAAGTTGTCTTGTATTTTGTCATGAATAAACGTATCTTTCTTTCAATGTTCCCAAATGCTGCGTTATGTCCTACACTCGTTCGGTGAAGCCTAACTGTTCGAGACCTCGGCGTTCTTTTTGATATGTCTCTTACATTTCATCCGTCGCCACGCGCAAGCTCTTCGGTCACCAGTTACATCAACCAGACGTTAGGTTAGGTTAGGTTATGTACACACATTGCAAGTTAATAGATAGCTTGTAAAACCTACCTATCCAAAGATGTAAATCTTTTGTTTCAGATAGATTTGCTGTTAGCTGTGGTCAAGTATTACAGCAAGCTAAAGAAACCGCGGTTAGGTCTGGCCTCCAATTGGCTAAAAGACCTGAAAGTAGGAGACAAGGTATATGCTTGGATGAAGACAGGCACCATCAAGTTTCCTAAAGACAAGGTAAATAACCGTATCAAATACAATCTTAACCTTACAAAAATAAAAAATAAACTGTTATTACGTCACAGTTAAGAGCTATTCACATTGGTTAAATCTGCAAAACTGATTAAATTAAAATATTGAATATCTTGATAACAGTAAGAGTTAAGATACGATAAGTCTTGGAGAAATTAACTTTATTTGATCTAAACTATGTCCCCTTGCAATTAACGGAAATTGTCAAAACACATAGTACAAAGCGGAATGAAACTTTGAACTGTGACGGAAATAGTTTTTTTTGTCTACGCATCCTTCTATTGGCTAGTGTCTCAAACCAGGCTCCATCGCACAACGCTCTGCCATCCACGACGCGTGTGCACCATCCATATTGATCTTCGGCAAGCTTTTCCCAGACCTCGTAGTCAATTTTAAAGATAGCCAGCAATCCTTTAGAGTCCGCAGTAAGCTCGATTCTCCATACAAACGTAGTTACCCTCTCATTTTAAAACTAACTGTTGGATTGTAACGAAACAATGACATGAGGTATATCTTTGCATTGTACATGCAAAGTTTCGTCACAATCCAACACGTAGTTTAAAAATGAGAATGAAACTCCGTTTGTATTGGAAGGTGAAATTCGGCCGAGCTTACTGCGGACTCTTAATACGCGTGATTGTGTGATAGTCTCATGATATTTCTTTATTTTGCTCATTCCAGTCTACCCCGCTCATCCTAATCGGGCCCGGCACGGGACTCGCCCCGTTCCGCGGTCTCATACAGCACCGGGAACACCTCAATATGGCCGACAAACACAAGATCCACGTTTTCTTCGGCTGCCGGTACAGGGAGAGGGACTTCCACTGCCGAGAGGAGTTGGAACAGTGGGCGGAGGAGGGGAGAATCACGCTCTATTGCGCGTTTTCGAGGGACCAGGAGGAGAAAATGTGAGTTTTTTTATTAAACATTTCGAATTCAAATTCAAAATATTTATTCGTGACAGCATTACTTAAATACAAACACACATCATCATCATCATCATTGGCCTTTACATCTATGAAAAGATGATTTAAACAGCGTCCTTATTAGAGGACCGGCACTTACGTACGTGGCTTGTAAGGCCGATACGGGAGCGACAGCCACGACTGCATAATTGGCAGGTAAATGTGCTGCCCGGAGATGAAAGCGGAAGAGCAGCGCGTTGGTATCTTAATTCGCGCCTAAAGGATAAGAGATCGAAGCAAGCTGTATCGAGTTCCACCACTCCATTGCGTAGGGTCTCCATATGACAAAGACAAAAACGTGTCACGAAATGGACCCCGCTCAGCATGATACTGGCTTTAACAGCCAGCGCTGGTCTTCCGCAGAGTCCATTTGGTGAATATACGGAAGGCAATCCTACCTATATTATTATCAAAATATTAAGGGGCTCCCATACGCCAATGACCTTCGATCTTAATCCCATAGTTTTCTAATGTTTTTTGTAGCTTATTATATTAACAACAACGGCTTTAAGCAATATATTATCCCATATTTACTTCAAAGTTCATTGTTTTCGAGATATTTGGCATCAAAGTTGAACAATTTTAGGCCAAAAATCTGGTTAATTGGTTTAAAATGAAAACCTTAGACCAGTTTTTAGAGACGTCACAGACGAACACACATATGTAGATTTGGTATAATACATCTTCTATTAGATCTTTCACGTATATGTATTAAAAAAATCAATATTCATTTGTTTCTAAATCCGGCAGACGAAAATGGAGATAAAAGATTGAAGAACCGATAGCCGTTTGACTTATAATTTTATCTGTAGTGCAAAAGAGAAGAGAAAACTTGTCAAAAATCGATGAAAACGTCGGGTAGCCCCTTAAGCAGGAAATACAATTTAATACAGTAAACTATATTGTTTTGGGCAGACGTAGCAACTTGTTAGCATGACTTTTGTTGAGTGAGTGTTCCGAAGAGCTCATTAGCTGGATCTCTTTCTCTGCACAAGACGGCGCGCGAGCTCTCTCGCACCATCCGTCTCTCTCTTATTAGACAACTTAGAAAGAGACGGATAGTCCGGGAGAGCTCGCGCGCCGTCTTGTGCTAACCGTGCAGAAATGAGGCTAACTGCAGAACCGCATTATCCGACATAGCCCTCCGAATCGCAGTGTGCACATTGCACGTAACCGATAGACGTTGTGGCGGAAAGGTTCTCGAGTGGCGACCACGTACCGGAAAGTGCAGCGTGGGTAGACCCCCAAGGTGTACTGATGACCTGGTAGAGGTCGCGGAAGTCCGCTGGATGCGGGTGGCGCAGGCCCCGGCCATTGTGGCGCTCTTTGGTGGAGCCCTTTGTCCAGAAGTGGACGTCTTTCGGCTGATATCACGAGTTGAGAAAGATGTTGCATTATTTATTAATACCGGGATAAGTTCCCGAGTGCAGAAGGGTGCCCTGCAGGACTGTCTAGATGCGCCTATAATGATTTATTAATTCTGTTTTCAGTTACGTCCAACACAAGATCGCCGAACACAGCTCGGCCATCCGCTCCCTTGTACAGAGCGAGAACGCCTATATCTTCATCTCGGGCAACTCTAAAAACATGCCCGATAACGTGAGGGAGGCTTTAGGGGAAATCATAGGGAAAGGGGAGGTGAAGGCTTTAGGGGAAGGGGGGAGGTTGCAAGTTGAGACGTGGTGATGAAAGTGAAGTCGTTGAAGATGCACACGATACAAATTGATTCCCCACACAATTTGGCTCTCATTTTAAACCGGAATGCTGGAATCATGAATCTTTTGTATACGTCGGTAGGTAGGTATCTGTTGCTAGAAATTATAACAAAAATAGGAAAGAAAAGGCTTTTCCAGTAGGTAATGATAGGTACAGTACGATTACTGTTAGTTAAGACCTGACAGATGGATTGCCTTCATTTAATTTTCAACTTTAATTTCATATAGATAAAGCATTTTTGAGAATACTGTTACCCACATCTACCGATTTAGTAATAACTATTTTATTTGTATAAGATTAAAGTTGAAAATTAAATGAAGGCAATCCATCTGTCAGGTCTTAACTAACAGTAATCGTACTGTATGGCGGATCCCTTTGTGTAAATAAAGTTTTAAAATGTGAACCAAACTATGTTTGTATGGGGATTCGAGCGTTCTGGGGACTTCATATTACTTGATACATTTCAAATAAAAGGGAAAAATGCGTTGAGAGGTCTGGTTGAAAGATTTGTCGGCCGAGCAGTGTTCCGATATCTTAGTTGGCTAGAGCGGGGTGATGCCTGAATGTCGTAGGTTCAAATCCTTTTTTTTTTCATTTCCGTTTTATTTTAAATGTATACTTAGTTTAATTGACAGAAATAATTTCTATTCCAATTATTCCTAGTAAATAGGAAGTATGTGTTCAGTGTTACCATGGACAAAATAAATTATAAGGGTGGCTACAACAGTAAAATGCGGAACCCTTAAAATGGGTATACTTCGTATACCCATTTTTTTGCTCCATTAGTACAAGTTGGGATTATTTTCATCACAAATTCTGGCGGATGGGTGGTCAGCAAAAAAAATACGCTAAAAAATATATGACTATTTGTCGTTACACAACTTAACCGCACCAATAAAGATTATATTCTAAATGGCAACTTTTCTCGCGCTATGTCGCTCACCCTATGGCGTGGTAGCGAAATAGCATGAGATATGTTGCAAATTTTAGAATATATTCTATTCCCGAATTTAATCTTTCGTGACATGTCTAAAATACTACTAATAAATCTACGGTAAACTCACGTATTAAATGTCACATCAAGAAACATATTCTATTCTATTCTATATTGGCGCGGATTATTTATTTATTTTAAGCTACAGTTACAGCTCTCCGGACAACTAATGTAGGGGCAATTGTGTTTTTAACTTTACTGTTTTGTATATTTTAACGGGCTAAATACCTCAAATCACAATTTAAGAATTAGACAGTAATTTATATCAACTATTTCATAATAATTATCAACAGATATATCTGACGAATTTAATAGAAATAAAACGATATTTGTAACTAGTAACATGCAGTTTTATTTATTCATATATAATGACATAGACAGTGAATACATTTGGTGTTGTTATACAGGTCAGAACATCGTGTAGAACATTGATCTACAAGGTGTAACAAAAATGTGGTATGAACCGATCAAGGGCTTAACAGGTATCGTGTTCTGATAGGAAAAAACAGAAAATGTTATAGCTACCATTAAACGGTGTAAAGATGCACATGGTACAAACCACAACACTGTTAACTGACCATCCTGTGTTTATGTAGAACCTTATTACAATTCACTTAAGGTGCACCGATGGTCAGTTAGCTGTGTTGTCGACAGTACTACGTAAGGTACAGTCAAGTGTAAAAAGATGGGTGCATACCACTTACTCATAAATATTTACCATCACTCAGCGGATTAAGGTTTCGCTACATATTCATGTGAAGATTAAATCGATACATAATTTTACCTGACAGTACCTATTACCTTTATATTGGCCAATTACCTTAGACTAACATTCAGGACATCAAATATATGGCAAAGGTGTGAAATATTCAAGTGAAGTATTAATAGTTTACATTTAGTTGAGTATTTTATTCTGTCTGTGGCGTTGTAGCTTCCAAACGAATGTACAGACATACCCCCTTGTTCATAAAACTTAACAAACCTTTGTTAACTAAAATGGGACTAGTCCCTTTATCACAATTTCGGCTAAAATGCCGTTAAATTCGTTAATCTGTCACGTTGACATAAGTGATTGTGAGAGAGGGACATAATACATTTTAGTTAACAAAGTATTATGAATAAGGGGGTTAGGGGTCCGTGCCAAAATATTGGCGCAAGAAACACTTAAGGAAAGACCTCGTGTGTCATAGGCAGTTAGCTATCAGTTTGAAAGATGGCTTAATCAAATGCTCTTACTTAGTTTATATTCACAGTAAGGGAGTTTTGGTATGATTGATTAGTTAATTACAATGTAAACAACATTCAACAATCACCATCCTCCTAGCGTTATTCCCGGTTCTGCCCTAAAGGAGCTCGGGGTCCGCTTTGGCAGCTAATCCCAAGATTTGGCATAGGCACTAGTTTTACGAAAGCGACTGCCATCTGACCTTCCAAGAGGGAAAACTAGACCTTATTGGGATTAGACCGGCTTCCTCACGTTTGCCACTGTTGAATATGAAAAGATATTTCGTAGATACGTTTTTGAAAAAGCCCAGTGGTACGGGCCGGGGTTCGAACCCAGGACCTCCAGATTGAGAGTCGCGTACCGCTCGGCTCAAATCGTCGACAAAACCGAATAAGAAATATGGTGCCGGTTAATGTACGGCGTGTATGTATGTATCGGCGTCCACTACATCTCTGTTTCCTTTTAACTCATGCAAAAAGAGAGAGAGAGAAAGATAGGTGGACGCGGATTATCGGGCCGTACATTAACCGGTACCATAAATATATTTTTCCTTGTAGCACTATGCATTGCATATTAAACCTGATTTTGGATAGTAAAAAAAATCAACAAGAAAACTACACGAGATGTATACCAATGCATGCACGAAAAAAAGTTTGACGATATGGGTGAGCTACGGTAGCCTAGTGGTTCAGGCATGCGGCTGTCAAGCGGCGGTCGTGAGTTCGAATCCCGGCTCGTACCAATGAGTTTTTGGGAACTTGTGTACGGAATATTTGAGCGTTTCTCAAAAAAAATGCCACTATTATTAATTGAACTTCTACAAATTTTATGTTAACTATTTCCACTCAGAATCAGGAGTTCTTTCGACCCTGGTAGGACAAAAAACTGTCCCATACATATTTTTCCTATTGTGTTACCATTTACCTTATATACTTTGTATAGTGGTAACACAATAGGAAAGTTCAAAAATGTATGGACATTTTGGGACACTTTTTTTCTCCTATTGGGATGGAAAGACATCGTGATTTTGAGTAGAAATAACAAAAAAGTTGCAGAAAATCTCCGAAAAAATGTAGTGGCATTTTTTTTAAGAAACGCTCATTTACAGTTAGCTTTTCGGTGAAGGAAAACATCGCGAGGAAACCGGTCTAATCCCAATAAGGTCTAGTTCTCCCTCTGGGTTGGAAGGTCAGATGGCAGTCGCTTTCGTAAAACTAGTGCCTATGCCAAATCTTGGGATTAGGTGTCAAAGCGGACCCCGGCTTCATTTAGGGGCACTGCCGGGCATAACGCTAGTAGGCTGTTGGACATACGACAGGCGGTTAGATTATATTGCCATGTTAAAATCATAAAGTTGGTTCCCCTTTTAGCCACGACGCTTCTCTTTCCATACAGACCCTTATGAAGTGACATATAGTATTTTTACTAGAACATAATTGTCACATGTGATTATATATGCTATGGATACAGGATACAGGGTATGGCCGGCCATTTTAGACCGCTAATAAAGGTGTTATAAGTTTATAACTAGCGCTCGCCAAATCACCACAGTAAATATCTAGATTGTTCTCAAAAATATTTCTTTGAAGTATTTAGAAAATCTAGCACTTTGACTGCCTAGCTAGCATGCCTGTAAGTACTTGTCCCTACAAGGAAGTATAGTGCGAGAGGCACGAATGCTTTACGCCCAACATCATGCTAGCTAAATTGGCATTTTAAAGGTTACCAGAATTTTAACCTTTTCAACGCCAAAGGCGGATATATCAGCAGCACTGGTTCAACGCCACTGGTCAATCCGTCAAGGAGCCCAGCGCAAGAGCAACCTTCTTGCATTGACATAAGGTTTAACTAAGCACTAAATGTCTTGTTGACTTGGCGTGTGGTTGTAGCCTTTCTTTGCTTCGCTGTGCGTTGAAAAGGTTAAGGCATCAGAGGTTACAGAATCCGTCGATATTCGTTTTTTTTTGCAAATAAATTATTTAGTATCACGAATGTGGTGATTTGGAGATCGCTCAGTAATTAAATAAATTATAATTTTAAAATCTATAGTAGTTATCTAAATGTTATAACTTGATCAATTTCAGTCTCTTATAACGAGATTTTTTTCTAAAATATCACAATAAGACCAATCAACGGAGCTGATCTCGACTATTCTGCCGTCATTTTTTTCTAAACGCCAATAATGCGTTGTGGATATAATTCCCCTTCGATTGGGGTAAATTTAGACGCATAGGTACATTTAGCCGCCTTAGTGTGCGAGAAAGTCTGAAGAGACATCAAATATGACCTCCTGTAGATGTTATTATTACCACGCACAGGACACACAGTCGAAATAATTACGTGTCACGACGGAAAATATTGTAGAGGGCCGGTGTTCGTCACGTGGCACAATGGATACACACGCGCGATGCAGATCTTTAAGCTGAACGCAGTGAAAAAACTAGCGGCTTAATCAGATCGACATGAAACTCGTTGAAAACGCCCCAATTTTTGGTGACAATGAAAAATATGTTACGTGACTAGGAATTTGTGACTGTAAGCGCGATGCAAGTCAGGAACGCCGCGCGTCCCAGGCAGAGGTGACTTTCGGTAGCGATAAGTTTCTGCTGTGGCAGGGCACAGTTCGGATTCACAAGATACGTGTCACAGCTGGAATATTGTTACACAGTTAAATTCCATGCGGCACAATGGAAATCCAAACTCGTAAATGTCGCGTAATATTGACAGAGGAAATTTCGTATGACATTATGGAGCTCCAAGCGTATAAATGCCGTGTGACGTAGCTGAAATTTTATACGCGGCACAAACGAATTTTCATATTTACACAGAAGGGTGCGCACCGCGTCAGACTTGTTGGGCTGGTCGAAGCGACTTCCAGCGATAAGTTGTAATCCTGGTTCGTAACACAATAGAAAACGTGTCACAGCTGAAAACGGACACAGTGGAGCTCCAAGTGCCTAATCGCGTGACATCGCTGAAAAGTGACACAACAGAAAACGTATCAATCTCAAAAGTAACACGGTGGAAAATGTGGCATAGCAGGAATTAAGGACGATGCAAGTCCAGGAAGGCTGTGAGCGACTCGGGCAACGCCGGCGGCTCGAGCGTGATGCGCGGCTCGTGCCACAGCAGCGCGCGCGCCGCCAGGCACGCCAGCGACACGTGCTGCAGCGGACACACGGTGGAGGCAGCGTTGAGCGCGAGCAGCTCGCGCGCCGAGTCGCCGAACTTGTTGGGCTGGTCGAGGTGCGCGCCGCCCGCTAGCAGGACGTCCACGAGCACGGCGCTGAAGTTGTACGGCAGGACCGCCACGTGCAGCGCCGTGCAGCGCGCCGTGTTGCGCCTTAGAGGATCCGCTCCTAGAGATAGGTGACTGTCGGAAATCGTAATACGGTGGCACACGAAAGTTCCGAGGATTAAGTGTCCGAAAGCATCATTATTCCGAAAAGAACACAGATGATTTAGTAGAATTATAAAAGGATTCGACAGGAAAGAGACCTCTTGTGTATCGATTTATACTTGAATAGGAACCAGAACCAGTGAGCTTCATCTCAGACTAGGGTTAATCACTGGACATAATTGTATAAGAAAGTCGTAATGATAGTTTACCTGCTGCCAATAGAGCCCTCGCCAGCTCGACACTCGGGAACAGCGCGCCGGCCTCCTCGCCGCAGTAGGAGGAGCGGATGACGGTGAGCCGCGACACGGACAGGTGCAGCAGCGTGTGGTCGACCACTTACCTGCTGCCAATAGAGCCCTCGCCAGCTCGACACTCGGGAACAGCGCGCCGGCCTCCTCGCCGCAGTAGGAGGAGCGGATGACGGTGAGCCGCGACACGGACAGGTGCAGCAGCGTGTGGTCGACCACTTACCTGCTGCCAATAGAGCCCTCGCCAGCTCGACACTCGGGAACAGCGCGCCGGCCTCCTCGCCGCAGTAGGAGGAGCGGATGACGGTGAGCCGCGACACGGACAGGTGCAGCAGCGTGTGGTCGACCACTTACCTGCTGCCAATAGAGCCCTCGCCAGCTCGACACTCGGGAACAGCGCGCCGGCCTCCTCGCCGCAGTAGGAGGAGCGGATGACGGTGAGCCGCGACACGGACAGGTGCAGCAGCGTGTGGTCGACCACTTACCTGCTGCCAATAGAGCCCTCGCCAGCTCGACACTCGGGAACAGCGCGCCGGCCTCCTCGCCGCAGTAGGAGGAGCGGATGACGGTGAGCCGCGACACGGACAGGTGCAGCAGCGTGTGGTCGACCACTTACCTGCTGCCAATAGAGCCCTCGCCAGCTCGACACTCGGGAACAGCGCGCCGGCCTCCTCGCCGCAGTAGGAGGAGCGGATGACGGTGAGCCGCGACACGGACAGGTGCAGCAGCGTGTGGTCGACCACTTACCTGCTGCCAATAGAGCCCTCGCCAGCTCGACACTCGGGAACAGCGCGCCGGCCTCCTCGCCGCAGTAGGAGGAGCGGATGACGGTGAGCCGCGACACGGACAGGTGCAGCAGCGTGTGGTCGACCACTTACCTGCTGCCAATAGAGCCCTCGCCAGCTCGACACTCGGGAACAGCGCGCCGGCCTCCTCGCCGCAGTAGGAGGAGCGGATGACGGTGAGCCGCGACACGGACAGGTGCAGCAGCGTGTCGGCCGTGTGTGCCGACATCAGGTCCAGTTCGACCACGAGACGAATGCGCCGGGCCGCCTGGGAAACACCCGAACATTACTCATATAAGGCGGTAGAAACTTTCCTCACATTAACACCTTGCCAATGACCTTTAAATATTTTCGCAGGGTGCCGCTGGTGATCTTTCAACTGTCATCGGCACTGTAAACACCGACCTTGAGAGCATCTCAAACTGGAGTCGCAGATCACTCATTGTTAACCCTGCTAAGACCCAAGCTGTTATAGTTGGTAGTTCTAAGCTTCTTCCAAAAATGTATCTTGATATCCTTGACCCGATTTATTTCAATGGTGTTTTGTTTGCACATGCACAGCAAGTTAAAAACCTGGGCGTTATCATAGACCGAACTTTATCTTGGGTGCCTCAAGTGGGCGAGGTCAGCAGGAAAATGTTTGCTGCAATTAGTTTATTCGGAAAGCTTTGGAATTTTCTTCCCATTCCTACCAAAATTGCGCTTGCTCTGACAATACTGCTCCGCATATTAGATTACGCTGATATTACCACCTCGATCTCACTGAAGACCAACTTAATAAGCTTGAGCGCATTCGAAACGTCGTTTACGCAAGTATGAAAGAAAGGAAGAAAGAAAGAAAAGCATTTATTTGTGACAAACACGTAGGTAACAAAAATTACAAAAATAGGCCGAACACCGTTTGTCACAAAAGGGCCACAACTCAGCATGAAGTATGACCATGTCTCTTATTTTCGCTCTCAGCTTAAGGGGCTCCCATACGCCAATGACCTTCGATCTGAATCCCTAATGTTTTTTGTAGCTTATTATATTAACAACAACTCTCATGATGAATCAACTCTCTGGATTTTGCTGTTTGTATCCAGTTTGTACCCGCTGTGGGTGTCGATTCATATCCCTCGACTTATCTGTCCTCGACACGGAAGTGCGTCTTTTCGTGGCAGCTTTACCTATTCTGCCACGAAATGCTGGAACAACATCCCACCCCCCGTCAAAAATGCTCCCACATTAAATTCATTAAGAAAAAATTAAAAATGTATTTACTAAATCAACAAATAAATCCAGCATAGCCTTCCAGTGTCTTTGTGTATGATTATGTACATTTTCGTACCTAGGCAGCAATTTATTTTCAAATTCAAATTTAAGTTCTATATGCATCCTTTGTAATTTTAGATAAAACACATTTAACAAGAATATTAGTGTGTAAATAAAATCCTTTAAGTAGTAGTACTATGTAACGTGCAGTTCTGTAGCGCACCACATGTGGATACACATAATACCAGCGTCGTTTCGCCTTCTGTGGAGCGACATTATGCTGAGTGGACTCCGTTTTCGCATCTAATCTTAGTTTTAACATAGCATCTAAGTGTAAATCTAAAATGTACTTACTGTTATTTGCAAAATAAAGTTTTTCTATTCTTCTATTCTATTCTATTCTATTTGAGCCCGAATGACAGTAAATCAACTGTACCTTGGACACCCCTTCCCCTGTACGCAGGTAGCAAACGAAACTAACCCTAGAAGTTTTGACGTACAGTCAAGGGCATCAATATGTATACACAACAAAGTCTCAAAAATATGTAGGCAGGCCTTATTTCTGCAACAATAAGGTTGTAGTATACATATTTATGAAACTTTGAATGAATACTGGTGCCCTTGTCTGTACCAAAGATAGGCTCGCCCTGTATCAATATAATTCACACTTAGGAGGTAATGTTTTGCGCCTTCATCTAATGGCGGGGTCCCATGGCCCGTGTTATCACAGGCGAGGCCGGATCGTGCGACGTCTGTGGACGCCTGTGCGGCTGATGGCGTCTCGCGGCCTGTCATTACCACCTACGACATCGTTCGTCTACTCCATAACGTGTGTGTTCGCGCACGCGTCGCCGCTGGTGAAATGACCGAGTTAAGGTGGCGGTTGGCGCTGCGACAGAGACAGGAGACCGAGACAGGAGGCCGCAACCATCACTTGACGTTAGGCAATGTATAAGTGACAGTTCACAAGCGAGACAGGGTCAGACAGTAGTGGAATGTAGTCCATATACGGAGAGTAATGTAAGAGGACTCTCCTCTACATAAGGAATGGAGTTTAAGGTCAAGCCACTGGACATCTTCTACGTTTAAGCCTCCCCACCTCAACACGTGTAACCTAAAATTCCTAAGTTCTATATGTACTAGGTTTTAAAGAATAAAGTGGACCCGGGTATGTCCTAAAACTACGACCAGGACCACCGGGGGATGGGCAGCAGCATCCCTGGAGTTCGGTGGAAACACTGCGATCGCCAACCCGCATGCCAAGCGTGGCGATTATGGCATATACCCCCCATGCAGAATACAACAAAGCCATGGCCCCGAGGTTCCGGCGAACCCCGGTACCCTGGTTATGGTAGCGGCCAGGGTACTCGCGGGGTCAGGGGTGCTAAGAATCTCCGGCGAAGATCCGGCTACCAACACCGACGACCCCTGGCCGCGCACACTGCGGACCGACGAAAAGATAACGGAACTGGAGGAAGGATTGAGCAAGTTGCGGTGGGACGTCATAGGGTTATCGGAAGTCCGAAGAGAGGGGGAGGACACGATAACCCTTAAATCGGGCAACTTGCTCTATTTCCGGGAGGGCGACCAACAGTCCCAGGGAGGTGTCGGGTTCATCGTCCACAAGTCCCTAGTGAACAACGTGGTGAAGATCGAGAGTGTGTCGACTAGGGTGGCGTACCAGAGTATCCGACAGGTACTCGTTGAAGGTCATACAGGTTTACGCGCCGACCTCGACACATTCCGACGACGAGGTGGAGGCTATGTATGAAGATATATCTAAGGCCATGCATAGTTACAAAACCTACTTCACCGTTGTCATGGGGGGCTTCAACGCTAAACTGGGCAAGAGAGATGGTGAGGAGCTGATAGTGGGGCAATTCGGAGTCGGAAGTCGGAACCACCGGGGCCAACTACTGGCTGGTTTCTTGGAAAAGGAGGGACTCTACATGATGAATTCCTTCTTCAAGAAACGCGAGCACAGAAAGTGGACCTGGATGAGTCCCGATGGTGTGACTAAAAACGAGATTGACTTCATCATGTCGACGAGGAAGCATATATTCAATGATGTCTCTGTGATCAATACGTTTAAAACCGGGAGTGATCACCGCCTGGTAAGAGGCATATTGAATATATGTGTCAAGCGAGAGCGCTCTCGCCTGATGAAGTCTACGCTCCGTCCAGTATCCACCCAAATCCAAACCCCCGAGAGCTTTCAGCTGGAACTCCAAAACCGTTTCGATTGCCTAGGTGGCAATGTGGACGAACTCAACGACGGGTTTGTGGAAGCTGTCCGTGCCACTGGGTCTAAGTTCTTCAAGGCCCAGCGGCCCAACAGAACTAAAAGGGTCTCTAGCTCCACTCAGAAGCTCATGAAGGAAAGGAGTGAAATTATTCTGCATTCTTCTGCCGATGCGACTTTATACCGGCGGCTCAATAAACGGATCTCCAAGTCCCTTACCCGCGATCTGCGCCAATTCAATACGAACCGTATTAAGTAAAGTATTCGCACGAGATCTGTCTATTGGGCAGAGCCAGCTCGCAAGGTTGAAAACTGAGGACGGCAGAGTCGTTTCTTCCAAACCTGAGCTTTTGAGTGAGATAGAGCGTTTTTACGGACAGCTATACACGTCAACTCGCAAACCCGAAGTTGGTCCGGCAGAAGACCCTAGAGCTAGACTTACCCGACACTACACCGACGACATCCCGGACATCAGCCTGTACGAGATTAGAATGGCTCTGAAACAGCTTAAGAATAGCAAGGCACCCGGTGAAGACGGAATTACAGCCGAACTCCTGAAGGCGGGTGGAAAACCGATCCTTACGGCCCCCCAGAAGTTATTCAACACCGTCCTCCTGGAAGGGAGAACGCCAAAGGCGTGGAACAGAGGTGAGGTGGTGCTGTTCTTCAAAAAGGGTGATACACACTGCTGAAGAACTACCGACCCATCTCACTTCTGAGCCATGTCTATAAGCTGTTTTCAAGGGTCATTACGAATCGTCTCGCACGCAGGCTTGATGAATTCCAGCCTCCCAAACAAGCCGGTTTCCGAAGAGGTTTTAGTACCGTAGACCACATTCATACGCTCCGCCAGGTTATACAGAAGACTGAGGAGTATAATCTGCCTCTCTGCTTAGCGTTCGTGGACTACGAGAAAGCCTTCGATTCGATCGAAACCTGGGCTGTACTACAGTCTCTCCAACGGTGCCAAGTAGACTGCCGCTACATCGAAGTGCTGAAGTGTTTGTACGAGAACGCCACTATGTCAGTCCGACTCCAGGATCAGAGTTCGAAGCCTATTCCGCTGCAGCGGGGTGTCAGACAAGGGGATGTTATTTCCCCAAAACTGTTCACCGCTGCACTGGAGGACGTGTTCAAGACTCTAGACTGGAGAAGGCTAGGCATCAACATCAACGGCGAGTACATCACTCACCTTCGGTTTGCTGACGATATAGTAGTCTTGGCTGAGACCATGGAGGACTTAAGTACGATGCTCGATGACCTCAGTAAAGCCTCCGAGCGAGTTGGTCTAAGGATGAACATGGATAAGACAAAGATCATGTCAAACCTCCATGTAGTACCAACCCCCATTTCAATCGGACATTTTACGCTCGAAGTTGTAGACGATTATATATACCTAGGAAAGACTGTTCAGTTAGGTAGGTCCAACTTTGAGAAAGAGGTCAATCGTCGAATCCGACTCGGCTGGGCAGCATTCGGGAGGCTACGGCACATCTTTTCGTCCAATATTCCGCAGTGTCTCAAGACGAGAGTCTTTGACCAGTGTGTGTTGCCAGTGATGACGTATGGCACGGAAACGTGGTCGCTTACTATGGGCCTCATAAGAAGGCTCAAAGTCACCCAAAGGGCAATGGAGAGGGCTATGTTGGGAGTTTCTCTGCGCGATCGCATCAGAACCAAGGTAACCGATATAGCCCTCCGAATCGCTAAACTTAAGTGGCAGTGGGCGGGGCACATTGCACTTAGAACTGATGGCCGTTGGGGCGGAAAGGTTCTCGAGTGGCGACCACGTACCGGAAGGCGCAGCGTGGGTAGGCCCCCCACAAGGTGGACTGATGACCTGGTAAAGGTCGCAGGAGTCCGCTGGCTGCGGGTGGCGCAGGACCGGTCATTGTGGCACTCTTTGGGGGAGGCCTATGTCCAGCAGTGGACGTCTTTTGGCTGATATGATGATGATGAAAGAATAAAGTAGCAGTCTTTAAGTAGCAGTCCTGTGTTTCAATACTTTCTTGTCGCGATCTCCGGTCGCGGCCTCCTATCTCGGTCTCCTGTCTCTGTCGCGGCGCGAACCGCCACCTTTAGAACGGACGCAGGCGCACCCTTGCAGGCCGCGACAGGCGCCGTCGCGCCGCGCCTTTGATCTTACCGACTCCCGATGGATAGGACGGGCGACGACAGGCCACGGCAGGCCTCATCGGATGCGACGGTTCCCACGGCCCGTCGGTCCGGCCTGGCGAGGCCCGGCCTGCGGGAAATCAGGCGGCGGGACCCCGACTTAAGCTGGACGCAGTCTAGGCCAAGAATGAATGACTCTATCTTCTACACGACGAAGACAAAGATAGTTATAGTGAAACTAAATGAGTCTAGGTAAGAGTGGCTAAGCATTGTTCGTTCGAGCTAAGCTACGAGGAGCCTCAATACCATTTCACGATGACATATACGAGTCGCGACTCTTCCGGGAGGCCAGAAGTGGAGTTTGTGGCACTCTTTGGGTACTCCTTCGTCCAACAGTGGACGTCTTTCAGCTGAAATGATGGTTGGTGGATGACGGTTTTATGTTTGGTTCTTTTACCGTTCAGGCAATTCTACTCTGGAATGCTCTTCCGCTAACTATCCGACACGCACAAAGCAAATTGACTTCCAAGCGACAACAACACAACGCAAGTATCTTTCTGATAAGCGCGTAGGATAGTTGTCAACATAGTACTTTTCACTAGGTACCTACAAAAGGTAGTAATATGTATATTTATTAGTTTATTTTTTTATTTTTATTAAATCAATATGTTTAATTTTACAAAATCTTCTTTCCTTAGCCACTATTGGAAACCTTGGTAGGTTTATATAATAGCTGGCGAGATCGCACGGATCAATCCGCACTAACAATATATTAACATTACACTAGTATTAATTAATGTTATGTACTTATACCTATTATCTATGTTGTAAACAGTGATAATATCACAAACAACAACGTAGTTTACATTGTAAATCGGGTTTCACATTCTAGGTAGTACTTTTTTAGTAACGATTGAAATTTCCCCGGGTTATCAATTGTATCTAGTAAGTCATTACATATATGCTTGGGTAGGTTGTTAAGTATATCAGGTATTAAACAGGTGTTGGTTCTTCTCCCGTAGTTATTGTTTACACTAGGCAGAACATATGAGCGCATGTAATCTAAGTTACGTAGGTGACCGGGGCGCGTTTTTTTTACTAAATAGGGTATAGCCTCACGTCCTTCCGTCAGTGTCGAGAAACAAAACCTGTTGAACACACTAAATACTTTGCAGTATTTGAATAGGCCCGAATGGTTGTCTTTAAGACTATCTTTAATTTTCTGGGGTACAATTGTTTTCAGTAATGCGAGTTGAAGCTTATAAATCTGTTCTACGTAGGTTTTATAGGTACGCCCATAACTGGTTATACCGTAGCAAATAATGGAGTCCGCAAGTGACAGGTAAAGCATACGCAGTGTTTTATATGGTAATTTATTTTTAAGAATTGCCATTTGCGCCATTATTGATCTAAGTTTGGAAGATATGTGGTCAACGTGCGGTCTCCAATTGAGTCTATTATCGATAACCAGTCCTAGGTACATATGTTTCGCTACCGACTCAAGTTCATTACAAGTACAGTTATAAGTAGGCTTATGTAGGCAATGGTGTTCGTGTGCTATTATTCTAGGTACCTGTGCCTCTTTTACGTGTGAAGAGTGAATGTGGACCATTTTAGTTTTTTTCGAGTTTATTACTAATCCTACGTCGTGAGCCCATTTACAAAGTTGATTAAAGTTAAGTTGCATTATTTTTTGTGCTTCACTGACGTCCGCGTGTGCAGTAATTAAGCAAGTATCGTATATTATTTTGTATATGTGTATTGTTTATTTCAGTATGTATTTGATAGAAGTTTATCTTGGATTAAGTTTCCATTTAAATTTAAATGCCTGCACCAAATGTTACTGTTCTGGCCAATGGTTGACTGGTCGAGAATGCCTCATGGCATGAAGCCAAACAGATCATAGAGTTTGAAGACCAAGCTCATCCTGAGGGTTGAGAGATTGGAGTCCCGCCACAAACCTAGTTTCAATTCATTTGTGGTGAGAGTACCAACTGATGAGCTGTCGACCTTCATGAAGGAGGAGATCTGGCCGAAGGGTGTAGTTTTCTGGCGATTTCGAGGCCGGCTATTTGACACCCAGAACATGCGGCGCGTCGCCGTCTTAAGGTTCAACGTCACCGGTTCCTGTCGAAGTGTTTCTAACAGATGTCGCGCTAAATAATGTCGATGGTTGCTCATCGTTTTTCGCGAAACCGTGACCAGTACCAACGTGTGCTTCAAACTGCGGAAGCCGAAGAGCTTGCTACGTATGAATCGCAATCAATCTGCACTAAACAGTGTTTGTTTTTAAAATGTGATCCGAAAATATGCATAAAAGTGCTTTTTCGTGAATTTACGCAGACTAACGTAGCCAAATGTCACTTCGGAGTCTGTCATTGTCAAACATTTTGCATAAATCAAACTAGAGGGCGCAAAACTAAATCTATAGTAGCGCCTCTATTAGGAAATAGTGAAACTAAATGTACTTGTGTCAGGACTGTCAGGCACTAGAAACCTGAATGAATGCACCTGACTTTTTCACTAGTCACCTTATGTCATACGGTAGCATAGTGTGAATCTCTTTTGCTTAAATCGGTCTGTAACGCCATTATTAAACCGAGTTCAAATCCCGACGAACGTACTTCTTTTTCGTTTTTTTATTATTATTTCTAAACCAATATTACCGTCTCAAGTAACTTAGGTTTACTTGTAATGAGCAAAAAAGATGTTTAACATTTCTTGATAAGCATGTTAGTAAGTATGTAGATTTTCCAAAAAAAGAACCCCTATATTTTTGGCGGACCTATTCTTACATGTTACATACTACATCCATACTAATCCATACTAATATTATAAATGGGAAAGTGTATGTTATGTGTGTTTGTTTGTCCGTTTTTCACGGCAAAACGGAGCGACGAATTGACGTGATTTTTTAAGTGAAGATAGTTGAAGAAATGGAGAGTGACATAGGCTACTTTTTGTCTCTTTCTAACCGCCCGCTTCCCTAAAATGGGGGGTGAAAGTTTGTATGGAGCAACGATATAAACGAGTTCCACGCGGACGGAGCCGCGGGCAGAAGCTAGTAAATAAATAAATTAGGGTCCGTTTAGTCGACTAAGGGTACAAGGTTGGAGTATGTTGTGGGCGATGGGCTAGCAACCTGTCACTACGATATTACATTTTATCGATCTTTTATACGTTGACGCTAAAAGTGGCACTGGAACACAAGTTTCATGTGCTCTGCCTACCCCTTTTAGGGATAAAGGCGTACTTTATCTTGTATTGTGCAATAAAGTTTAAATAAATAAATAAATAATGACTCACCAGAACCCGCTCCTCGTCGGTGGTGACGGTGTCCAGCATGAGGTGTAGGAGGTGCGCGAGACACCGCAACGCGCGGTCGAACGTGTCCGCCTGCTTCTTGAACACCGGACGAGGGACCAGCCATTCGCGGGACTCTGAAAAAGAAAACGAGCATGTAATGAGGGGGGGGGGGGGGGGTTCATTGGAAATTATTGCGTGCTTTGAAACGCCGTGCTGACTAGATTAAGAAACAATAAGGTCTGATTTTCAGATGTATGATTCTTGACTATATGATTGGTTATCTGGCATAGGCACTAGTTTTACGAATGCGACTGCCATCTGATCTTCCAACCCAGAGGGAGAACTAGACCTTATTATGATTACACCGGTTTCGATGTTCTCCGAAAAGCTAATAGTAAATATTTCGTACATAAGTTCCGAAAAACCCATTGGCACGAGCTGGGGTCCGAACCCACGACCGCCGCTGACTTGACAGCCGCATGCCTGAACCACTAGGCTACCGTAGCTCTATCTACAGAAGACAGCATAAGTGCAAGGTCAATTCAGTTCGAAACAGTTTCGCTTGTCCGCGGAATCCTACGCCATCTATTAGCATGCCGTGTAATATCATTATCGATGTTAATGTAAACCTCAGAGGATAAGTGAGATCACTAGATGGCGTTGTAAGGTCATTTTTAGGGTTCCGTAGTCAACAAGGAACCCTTATAGTTTCGCCATGTCCGTCTGTCCGACAGAATAAAAATGTGGTAGTAGTACATATAATGAATTTAAAAGGAAAAAATATCACGGACAAGTAGGCATAAGTAGTTACCGAGTGATAGTCGACCAACTTAATGTGTACTTGGAAAGGCCGATTTTCGTACAAATTCGGCCGACGCAACCGCACCGCATGTCGATGTAACTAAGACAGACAGGCAATACGGAACCCTACACTGCGCGTGGCTCGACACGCACTTGGCCGGTTTTATATATTATAAAAACCAGGTTATGCTAAATATTGTTTCAGTAGGTAGGTTTTTATTTTATTTTATTTTTTTCATTATTATTTATTTACTCATAAATTGACATGTTTTCCATTGTGTATAATCAAATAGTAAATTGCTTAATTCTGTAAACGATTGCTATATGAAAAGTAATATAAGATAACCTGTACTTATGTGAAACTTATATAATGAGATTTAATAAAATAAACTAAACTATAATAATAGACGAATATCTCTGGTGATTACAGGTGTCAATTTATAGGTAATGTGCTTATGTCCGCCGCTGTATGTCCAAATAGATTCGCGCCATCTAGTTTATTTATTGCGCACGACGTGCAACTATGTGAGCTGCAGACTTTACTGCAGCCGATAGTACGTAATGAATCAGTATCAGATGATGAGGTATAAGTGACCTGGCAGGGCGGCGACGAGCAGGTCGGCGACGCGCGCCACGGGCCGGTGCGCCGGCGCCGGCAGCGCGCCGCGCGCGTCGACCAGCAGGCGCGTCAGCGCGCACGCCGTGTGACATGTATCAGATGATGAGGTATAAGTGACCTGGCAGGGCGGCGACGAGCAGGTCGGCGACGCGCGCCACGGGCCGGTGCGCCGGCGCCGGCAGCGCGCCGCGCGCGTCGACCAGCAGGCGCGTCAGCGCGCACGCCGTGTGACATGTATCAGATGATGAGGTATAAGTGACCTGGCAGGGCGGCGACGAGCAGGTCGGCGACGCGCGCCACGGGCCGGTGCGCCGGCGCCGGCAGCGCGCCGCGCGCGTCGACCAGCAGGCGCGTCAGCGCGCACGCCGTGTGACATGTATCAGATGATGAGGTATAAGTGACCTGGCAGGGCGGCGACGAGCAGGTCGGCGACGCGCGCCACGGGCCGGTGCGCCGGCGCCGGCAGCGCGCCGCGCGCGTCGACCAGCAGGCGCGTCAGCGCGCACGCCGTGTGACATGTATCAGATGATGAGGTATAAGTGACCTGGCAGGGCGGCGACGAGCAGGTCGGCGACGCGCGCCACGGGCCGGTGCGCCGGCGCCGGCAGCGCGCCGCGCGCGTCGACCAGCAGGCGCGTCAGCGCGCACGCCGTGTGACATGTATCAGATGATGAGGTATAAGTGACCTGGCAGGGCGGCGACGAGCAGGTCGGCGACGCGCGCCACGGGCCGGTGCGCCGGCGCCGGCAGCGCGCCGCGCGCGTCGACCAGCAGGCGCGTCAGCGCGCACGCCGTGTGACATGTATCAGATGATGAGGTATAAGTGACCTGGCAGGGCGGCGACGAGCAGGTCGGCGACGCGCGCCACGGGCCGGTGCGCCGGCGCCGGCAGCGCGCCGCGCGCGTCGACCAGCAGGCGCGTCAGCGCGCACGCCGTGTGACATGTATCAGATGATGAGGTATAAGTGACCTGGCAGGGCGGCGACGAGCAGGTCGGCGACGCGCGCCACGGGCCGGTGCGCCGGCGCCGGCAGCGCGCCGCGCGCGTCGACCAGCAGGCGCGTCAGCGCGCACGCCGTGTGACATGTATCAGATGATGAGGTATAAGTGACCTGGCAGGGCGGCGACGAGCAGGTCGGCGACGCGCGCCACGGGCCGGTGCGCCGGCGCCGGCAGCGCGCCGCGCGCGTCGACCAGCAGGCGCGTCAGCGCGCACGCCGTGTGACATGTATCAGATGATGAGGTATAAGTGACCTGGCAGGGCGGCGACGAGCAGGTCGGCGACGCGCGCCACGGGCCGGTGCGCCGGCGCCGGCAGCGCGCCGCGCGCGTCGACCAGCAGGCGCGTCAGCGCGCACGCCGTGTGACATGTATCAGATGATGAGGTATAAGTGACCTGGCAGGGCGGCGACGAGCAGGTCGGCGACGCGCGCCACGGGCCGGTGCGCCGGCGCCGGCAGCGCGCCGCGCGCGTCGACCAGCAGGCGCGTCAGCGCGCACGCCGTGTGACATGTATCAGATGATGAGGTATAAGTGACCTGGCAGGGCGGCGACGAGCAGGTCGGCGACGCGCGCCACGGGCCGGTGCGCCGGCGCCGGCAGCGCGCCGCGCGCGTCGACCAGCAGGCGCGTCAGCGCGCACGCCGTGTGACATGTATCAGATGATGAGGTATAAGTGACCTGGCAGGGCGGCGACGAGCAGGTCGGCGACGCGCGCCACGGGCCGGTGCGCCGGCGCCGGCAGCGCGCCGCGCGCGTCGACCAGCAGGCGCGTCAGCGCGCACGCCGTGTGACATGTATCAGATGATGAGGTATAAGTGACCTGGCAGGGCGGCGACGAGCAGGTCGGCGACGCGCGCCACGGGCCGGTGCGCCGGCGCCGGCAGCGCGCCGCGCGCGTCGACCAGCAGGCGCGTCAGCGCGCACGCCGTGTGACATGTATCAGATGATGAGGTATAAGTGACCTGGCAGGGCGGCGACGAGCAGGTCGGCGACGCGCGCCACGGGCCGGTGCGCCGGCGCCGGCAGCGCGCCGCGCGCGTCGACCAGCAGGCGCGTCAGCGCGCACGCCGTGTGACATGTATCAGATGATGAGGTATAAGTGACCTGGCAGGGCGGCGACGAGCAGGTCGGCGACGCGCGCCACGGGCCGGTGCGCCGGCGCCGGCAGCGCGCCGCGCGCGTCGACCAGCAGGCGCGTCAGCGCGCACGCCGTGTGACATGTATCAGATGATGAGGTATAAGTGACCTGGCAGGGCGGCGACGAGCAGGTCGGCGACGCGCGCCACGGGCCGGTGCGCCGGCGCCGGCAGCGCGCCGCGCGCGTCGACCAGCAGGCGCGTCAGCGCGCACGCCGTGTGACATGTATCAGATGATGAGGTATAAGTGACCTGGCAGGGCGGCGACGAGCAGGTCGGCGACGCGCGCCACGGGCCGGTGCGCCGGCGCCGGCAGCGCGCCGCGCGCGTCGACCAGCAGGCGCGTCAGCGCGCACGCCGTGTGACATGTATCAGATGATGAGGTATAAGTGACCTGGCAGGGCGGCGACGAGCAGGTCGGCGACGCGCGCCACGGGCCGGTGCGCCGGCGCCGGCAGCGCGCCGCGCGCGTCGACCAGCAGGCGCGTCAGCGCGCACGCCGTGTGACATGTATCAGATGATGAGGTATAAGTGACCTGGCAGGGCGGCGACGAGCAGGTCGGCGACGCGCGCCACGGGCCGGTGCGCCGGCGCCGGCAGCGCGCCGCGCGCGTCGACCAGCAGGCGCGTCAGCGCGCACGCCGTGTGACATGTATCAGATGATGAGGTATAAGTGACCTGGCAGGGCGGCGACGAGCAGGTCGGCGACGCGCGCCACGGGCCGGTGCGCCGGCGCCGGCAGCGCGCCGCGCGCGTCGACCAGCAGGCGCGTCAGCGCGCACGCCGTGTGACATGTATCAGATGATGAGGTATAAGTGACCTGGCAGGGCGGCGACGAGCAGGTCGGCGACGCGCGCCACGGGCCGGTGCGCCGGCGCCGGCAGCGCGCCGCGCGCGTCGACCAGCAGGCGCGTCAGCGCGCACGCCGTGTGACATGTATCAGATGATGAGGTATAAGTGACCTGGCAGGGCGGCGACGAGCAGGTCGGCGACGCGCGCCACGGGCCGGTGCGCCGGCGCCGGCAGCGCGCCGCGCGCGTCGACCAGCAGGCGCGTCAGCGCGCACGCCGTGTGACATGTATCAGATGATGAGGTATAAGTGACCTGGCAGGGCGGCGACGAGCAGGTCGGCGACGCGCGCCACGGGCCGGTGCGCCGGCGCCGGCAGCGCGCCGCGCGCGTCGACCAGCAGGCGCGTCAGCGCGCACGCCGTGTGACATGTATCAGATGATGAGGTATAAGTGACCTGGCAGGGCGGCGACGAGCAGGTCGGCGACGCGCGCCACGGGCCGGTGCGCCGGCGCCGGCAGCGCGCCGCGCGCGTCGACCAGCAGGCGCGTCAGCGCGCACGCCGTGTGACATGTATCAGATGATGAGGTATAAGTGACCTGGCAGGGCGGCGACGAGCAGGTCGGCGACGCGCGCCACGGGCCGGTGCGCCGGCGCCGGCAGCGCGCCGCGCGCGTCGACCAGCAGGCGCGTCAGCGCGCACGCCGTGTGACATGTATCAGATGATGAGGTATAAGTGACCTGGCAGGGCGGCGACGAGCAGGTCGGCGACGCGCGCCACGGGCCGGTGCGCCGGCGCCGGCAGCGCGCCGCGCGCGTCGACCAGCAGGCGCGTCAGCGCGCACGCCGTGTGACATGTATCTAAACAGAAACAAATTCAAAATACATTTCATTCCCAGACATACCGGACACACATACAGGGTGTATCAAACATGCGGTGTGAACCGAGCAAGGGCATATTCGGTAGCGCATTGCGATTCCAAATATGCATTTATTTGTGTTTTTTATTTTTTGATTATTTTTGTTTACATTGTTTGTGTATGGCGAGGGTGAAGTGGGGGGGGGGGGGGTTTATTTCATTTTCAACCGCTGCGCGCACAGCTGTGTTATGAAAACAAATATTCTGTGTATGTTTTTTTGACACACAGGTGACAACAACAACAAAGACCGCAGTGTAATCAAAAACAAACGTTTCAATGTAAACAAAATCAAATAAAAACAAATGCATTTTTGATTATTAATACGCTACCGAACATGCCTTTGATCGGTTCACACCGCATTTTTGATACACCCTGTATTAACCAATACACAAAAAAACAAATAAAACATGAAACAAGTGTGTTTCTGCGGCAGTGAACCGGACACTGGCACAGCATTATGCTGAGGTGTCAGACACCTGATGAGCTGATGAGTCTGATTTTCAGCCAGCACCGTTGGTAAATCACGGAGGTCATACCAATGTAATATATTAAATATTAGGGGACAATCTTACACAAATCGACCTAGTCCCAAACTAAGCAAAGCTTGTACTATGGGTACTAGACGACGATAAACATACTTATATAGATAAATAAATACTTAAATACATAGAAAACATCCATGACTCAGAACAAATATTCGTGCTCATCACACAAATAAATGCCCTTACCGGGATTCGAACCCGGAACCTCTTGCTTCGTAGGCAGGGTCACTACCAACTAGGCTAAAGCGGTCGTCAAAATATATAAACTAACATCTGTATCTGTGTAACATAATATGTGGCCAATCAAACATTTTAGTTGCTCGTTGCCATGATCACGTCTCCTAGAAGACCAGCCCTGTTTTTATTACATTGCAACCCCATTTTATGGTGGGGCATCTGCCAAGTTTGCTAGGAGCCCATATTAGAATATTTTTTCTAAGAAACTATGTCTCCTGGGTTGACGGCACAGAATGACAACAAGACAAAGTTGATGGACCCAAGTATAGCTGTCGCTCATACTATGTGTAGGTCTAACAACTTTTTACGTAGTTTCAAATAAAAGAGAAAAATGTTGGAATATATTGCTCCGAGCAGGATTCGAACATAGCATTCTCAAGTCAACCACTGAGCTATCGGCGCTACCTACTTGGTCAAATAATTTTTCAACCGGTTCTCTCTTGCAACGCCTTAGGAGCCGTGCAGCGAAAAATCTTTGAAATGTACAATTTAGTACAGTACGATTACTGTTAGTTAAGACCTGACAGATGGATTGCCTTCATTTAATTTTCAACTTTAATCTTATACAAATAAAATAGTTATTACTAAATCGGTAGATGTGGGTAACAGTATTCTGAAAAATGCTTTATTTGTATGAAATTAAAGTTGAAAATTAAATGAAGGCAATCCATCTGTCAGGTCTTAACTAACAGTAATCGTACTGTAAAGTAACGATATTAGGGTTTAACGATGCTAAGTATCAACAACCGAAAAAATTGCAAGTCTGGAAAAAATATTCAGGTACACTTTTTTATGGAACGCTATTAGTAAGTAGGGAAAGTGTGAAATGTTCGTCCTCACCAGGGTACAATATGGAGTCCTTCTCGAGTCGAATCTCGAGCGCCCACGTCCACAGGTCAATGCACCGTTGGTAGCGGAACGAATCTGCGTACGCGGCGCCGCTATAACAAGGTCCAGAATTAAGACAAAATAAATAATAATAATAATACGAATAGGGGACAATCTTACACAAATCGACCTAGTCTCAAACTAAGCGAAGCTTGTACTATGGGTACTAGACGACGATAAACATACTTATATAGATAAAAAAAACTTAAATACATAGAAAACATCCATGACTTAGGCACAAATATTCGTGCACATCACACAAATAAATGCCCTTACCGGGATTGGAATCCAGGACCTCTTGCTTCTTAGGCAGGGTCAATACCAACTAGGCTAAAGCGGTCGTCAAAAATCTACAATCAGTCATTTCAAATATGAGCAGATGCAAAGGCAGTAATAAGTTTCTGTCCAAAAATTAACACTTTTGATACAGTCAGCATCATAAACATGTATACATTCTAGGTGGTACCAGGTCCTTACTACCTAGTATCTTATTGATTAGATAAGGTCGAAAATGTTAACGCATAAGCTGCGTACGAATTTGAGCGGCTCAGCCTGAGGCATGCTCGCCCCGCGCGGCGCGCTGCTCGCGAGACAACTTGCTGCACACGAACATGCGCGGGCGAGGCAGCGTGCTCGCGGCGAGCCGACTTTGTGCGTCGTTCAAAATGGCGTCGGACACGATGACAGTCGCGCCGGCTGCGTTTATTGTAATACACCGAATTATTACCAAAAAGAAGAGAGAATCTCCTCGGTGTTGGATGAAACAGTTGTACAAAAATCGTAATTCATGTGGTGCACATTTACTTCACCAAATTACATCGCTCTCCTCGCGGCACGCTCGGCTACAGGTCCCAACGACGCTCGGCGCGCGCACCGAGGCGCCTCCGAGCGCGGCGCGGGCACGAGGCCGGCTCCGGCCGCGCGTGACGCGCACGAATTTGAGCAAATTAGGTGAGCCGTACGTGCCTCAACCTGAGGCTGCTCAAATTCGTACGCATCTTTAAATGGGTAATGGCAACATATTTGCCGTCATAGATGAAAATAAAAACTATTGTATTCCGACTGCTTTACGGTTAAAACATTATTTTTTGACAGTCGTCTTATAATCAATAATCATGAAACACAAGCTTTTGCTGTCGACCGTATTTTTTTTCAGCGTCATCAACTACTTGTTAGGATGGTTCCAATGAACCCAAGCTAGATGAGTTTATCAATCGTGTAGTAGCCAACTTCTGCCTCCTTCGTCAGCACAGCTCGGTGAAGAATGACATTCCTCACCGAGCTGTGTAGTGCAGAAGTTGGCTGGAACTCACCGGTACATGAGCCGGAACACATGCTCTTTGTGTTCCTTGCCGAGGACCCGGCAGCACACCAGCAGCGCCTGATACAAATATAATATTAATATTAATAGACACAAGCAAAATAATAAACACTGCAAATGTATGCAATGTCGTATTCCTATGGAGATCCATCAAAAATGTATTTTTCAACACAATTGCTCGTAACGTACCTCTTATTGTGTCGCTTTTAGGCTCATAATCCTGGATATTAAAAACGCGTGTTTAATAACATAACCTGTGTGTTATGGTTATATCCCGATTAAGTCACGTTGGCACCTTGCAGCAAGATGTATGCGTGCACAAGGTGCATTCTTAAACTAACCGGGTTGTACAGAATGTACAGCTTTTTATTTAATTCTCGGCAAATAGATTCTTACCCGACTAAACAAATTAAATCCTTTTTGTTAATTAATTGACTATTTCTTTTTATAGATATAGATACGGTTAATTTAGTAAAACTATTCACTTTTGATAACATTTTACATGAATTAATAAAGATAACATTTTAAAACGAAATTATTTATTTTATTTTGTATTGGCTGTTTAGAGATTTCATCTAAAGCGCGCGCAATGCGCAAACTTAACAAAAAAAATTGATGCGCGCCATTATAGGCTATTTCACAGATATTTGTAAACATTGTTAATGCGTGTTGGGTTATTAACAAAAATGTTGATTCGTGGTGACTAGAAAAGTGATAAAAAGAATGGACGCCACTAGAAATTCTTGACGATGTATACAACATGTGAGTAAAAACCTGTTGACATCAATAAGTAAAGAAAATAACTTGACAGGCCTATCAAATTTTCATCTTATGAAAAGGATTTTTTCCTCGCAAAATGTGTTGAAAAACGTCGTATGAAACGCGTGAGCTTTGATAATTACAGTCCTCGGCTCTCTTATCACGCTCACCTGCGGTTCGCGTGATAATTCCGCCTCTGATGTAATTATCAACATACCTCACTTGTATCACAATGTACTATTGGTAATCTGGCCCGTTAGCCAGGCACAATATGATAGTTTCTTAGATTTGTTTACAACATGGAATTTTAACCTGCTTAAAAGAATGTCCATAAATATTTCTTACGTGAGTGTATAATATAAATAATTATGGTCGAATAACCACGAGGCTACCGTAGTTTCAGACTACAATTTTTATCCTACTAATATTATAAATGCGAAAGTTTAGATGTTTGGATGTTTGTTACTCAATCACGCTTAAACGGCTGAACCGATTTGAATGAAATTTTGCACGAAGATAGTTTATAGCCTGGATTAAAATAAAGGATAGTTTTTATCCCGGGTCCACGCGGACGAAGTCGCGGGCGGAAGCTAGTAATATTATAAATGCGAAAGTTTAGATGTTTGCTACTCAATCACGCTTAAACGGCTGAACCGATTTGAATGAAATTTTGCACGGAGATAGTTTATAGCCTGGATTAAAATATAGGATAGTTTTTATCCCGGGTCCACGCGGACGAAGTCGCGGGCAGAAGCTAGTAAAAAATAATGATATTACCTGTATGCGCAGGGTGTCGGCATCTGCCGCGCATGCTTCCAGCTCAGCCATGGTGCGCCACTCGCGCATGTATTGCAGCGCTTTGCGGGGCACCTGCAACAACGTTTATAGGAATAATGCTAATACATTACACGGTCCAACTCGCGTATTAAATGTCACTACGGGCGACATGTTTCGAACTCTTCGGGAGTTCTTCTTCAGGATGAGTGTTTTCGCGGCGGTGTCGCTTGAATCACTGGTGTGACTGGTGTGAACCATGTAATTATTGGCATAATTTCAACATGTCTCACGAAAGTTCAAATTGGAACGTTTGAAGAGTTTGCTGGGCTAGCAGCTTCGTGTCGAAGCGAAAACTAAAACATACAACCATTGTGTAGATGCTTTTAAATGCGCGAGGTTCAACAAGTAAACTCTTTTAATTATTTTTTTGTGTCTTTATTTCATTTTAAATGTTGGCCATTCCTGAGCTTTATCTAAAAACCGATGGCTTTTTTAGCCCTACCAAAGGCCTCGGTCTCTTTGGGCTGTTTCCGTATACTGTCTTTAAACACTTGTCTGGACTTAAAAATAAAAGAATACTTGCTGAAAAAATAAAGTTAAATTATTGTTTTAGTTTTCGCTTCTGCGTCTTATGCGTCTATGAGTTGAGATTAGCGTATGCTTTTTGTTGCATTGAACATATTTAATGCAGTATTATAATCATAATAATCTGAGGCAGCATAATACTTTTGTTCGGTGCAATGCACCTAACACGTGCCATGCGCCTGCGTGCGTATGCGATTATTTAGTTGCATTGAGTGCCGATTAGATTTAATTTAATGCATTTACGGATTCTACCGCGACCGGGTGCATTCGAATATATTTTATAACATTTAACATTTAAACATTTTCAACATCATTTCTAACTTAGCAAATAACAGTTTATTTGTGGTAATCTTTTAGTTAATAAACTTTTTTACTCTTTTCCGTACTTTAACAATCATTTCAACCCTCGCCGCCCACAACTTTGTCAATCCAGATGTACCCCCGATATCCACATGCATTGACAATAAAGAATTTTTCGTTTAAATCTAGGGAGAAGTGAAATCGTTCTGAAAGGAGTCACCAGATGCAAGAAATGAGGGATGCAAGGATGAAATTGGACCTGTCTCTTATCCGATATTCTCTGACAAGTCAGGAGTTCATCCAAGAAGGAAGATGGACGATTTTCTAAAGGAAGTCACTGGATGCAGAAAAATCTGCATGGTTTTAGCTGATGTTCTCTCACAGTTCAGTATTTTTATTTTAAAAAGCACACGCTAGCTGGCAAGGATTGGTCCCTACACGGCTTCTTCTCATGCGCCGATCGGCCACGTGATTTAGAAAAAAATATAATGATATACCGTATGATATAAGGGAAAGCAACACATTTAGAATGTTTAAAGCTTTAACTTTAAACATTCATGACGGAGTTTTTCTTAGAAAAGATAAAATCTAAACTGGAAATGTAGTCTAAGTAGAGTTATCACGTGAGCTGTACCATTACATTAGAAAACAAAATTATGTAACTTAAGTAACTAGCTAATAGCTAAGCCTACCCATCTATCTTTTGTAAGTGAGTCCCTCTGCCAACAAACTGTCCTGTAGTTTGGCAGAAGAAAATACTGTAAAACAAGGGTTGTTTAAGTGAATAAAATTTTCTTATTCTTATTCTTAGTATCCTCCACTTTGTCTTGAACAACGAGACGCTCTAAAGAGTCATTGGTTCGTCGTGAACGTGTTCTAGCCAGCACTAACTGAGCTGCTCCGGTGTCTTGGGCACGTGCTTCGGGGAAACAAGCACATGGACCCATGGACGTCTTGTAGACAAAACAAACTGATCTGTTCCGATGTCTTGTGTCTCGGGCACGTACTTGCGCGCAAGAAAGCACAAACCTATGGAATTCTAGCCAACGCCAACTGACCTGGTTCGGTGCCTTGGGCACGTGCTTCGGGGAAACAAGCACAGGGACCCATGGATGTCTTGTAGCCAACACAAACTGATTTGTTTCGGTGTCTTGTGTCTTGGGCACGTACTGCGCGTGGAACAAAGCACAGATCTATGTAATTGTAGGCGAGACTAACTGACCTGGTCCGGTGTCTTGGGCACGTACTGCGGGTTGGCGTGGCGCAGCGCGGTGGCGCGGCGCCAGGCGGCGAGGCAGGTGGACACGTCGTTGAACTCGTCGAGCTGCGTGGCGCCGAGCAGCTCGTAGGCGTCTGCGAGGCGGGCCGGCCCGTAGCGGAAGCGCGCCGCTAGGAGCGCTACCACCTGCCAACACTAACTGACCTGGTCCGGTGTCTTGGGCACGTACTGCGGGTTGGCGTGGCGCAGCGCGGTGGCGCGGCGCCAGGCGGCGAGGCAGGTGGACACGTCGTTGAACTCGTCGAGCTGCGTGGCGCCGAGCAGCTCGTAGGCGTCTGCGAGGCGGGCCGGCCCGTAGCGGAAGCGCGCCGCTAGGAGCGCTACCACCTGCCAACACTAACTGACCTGGTCCGGTGTCTTGGGCACGTACTGCGGGTTGGCGTGGCGCAGCGCGGTGGCGCGGCGCCAGGCGGCGAGGCAGGTGGACACGTCGTTGAACTCGTCGAGCTGCGTGGCGCCGAGCAGCTCGTAGGCGTCTGCGAGGCGGGCCGGCCCGTAGCGGAAGCGCGCCGCTAGGAGCGCTACCACCTGCCAACACTAACTGACCTGGTCCGGTGTCTTGGGCACGTACTGCGGGTTGGCGTGGCGCAGCGCGGTGGCGCGGCGCCAGGCGGCGAGGCAGGTGGACACGTCGTTGAACTCGTCGAGCTGCGTGGCGCCGAGCAGCTCGTAGGCGTCTGCGAGGCGGGCCGGCCCGTAGCGGAAGCGCGCCGCTAGGAGCGCTACCACCTGCCAACACTAACTGACCTGGTCCGGTGTCTTGGGCACGTACTGCGGGTTGGCGTGGCGCAGCGCGGTGGCGCGGCGCCAGGCGGCGAGGCAGGTGGACACGTCGTTGAACTCGTCGAGCTGCGTGGCGCCGAGCAGCTCGTAGGCGTCTGCGAGGCGGGCCGGCCCGTAGCGGAAGCGCGCCGCTAGGAGCGCTACCACCTGCCAACACTAACTGACCTGGTCCGGTGTCTTGGGCACGTACTGCGGGTTGGCGTGGCGCAGCGCGGTGGCGCGGCGCCAGGCGGCGAGGCAGGTGGACACGTCGTTGAACTCGTCGAGCTGCGTGGCGCCGAGCAGCTCGTAGGCGTCTGCGAGGCGGGCCGGCCCGTAGCGGAAGCGCGCCGCTAGGAGCGCTACCACCTGCCAACACTAACTGACCTGGTCCGGTGTCTTGGGCACGTACTGCGGGTTGGCGTGGCGCAGCGCGGTGGCGCGGCGCCAGGCGGCGAGGCAGGTGGACACGTCGTTGAACTCGTCGAGCTGCGTGGCGCCGAGCAGCTCGTAGGCGTCTGCGAGGCGGGCCGGCCCGTAGCGGAAGCGCGCCGCTAGGAGCGCTACCACCTGCCAACACTAACTGACCTGGTCCGGTGTCTTGGGCACGTACTGCGGGTTGGCGTGGCGCAGCGCGGTGGCGCGGCGCCAGGCGGCGAGGCAGGTGGACACGTCGTTGAACTCGTCGAGCTGCGTGGCGCCGAGCAGCTCGTAGGCGTCTGCGAGGCGGGCCGGCCCGTAGCGGAAGCGCGCCGCTAGGAGCGCTACCACCTGCCAACACTAACTGACCTGGTCCGGTGTCTTGGGCACGTACTGCGGGTTGGCGTGGCGCAGCGCGGTGGCGCGGCGCCAGGCGGCGAGGCAGGTGGACACGTCGTTGAACTCGTCGAGCTGCGTGGCGCCGAGCAGCTCGTAGGCGTCTGCGAGGCGGGCCGGCCCGTAGCGGAAGCGCGCCGCTAGGAGCGCTACCACCTGCCAACACTAACTGACCTGGTCCGGTGTCTTGGGCACGTACTGCGGGTTGGCGTGGCGCAGCGCGGTGGCGCGGCGCCAGGCGGCGAGGCAGGTGGACACGTCGTTGAACTCGTCGAGCTGCGTGGCGCCGAGCAGCTCGTAGGCGTCTGCGAGGCGGGCCGGCCCGTAGCGGAAGCGCGCCGCTAGGAGCGCTACCACCTGCCAACACTAACTGACCTGGTCCGGTGTCTTGGGCACGTACTGCGGGTTGGCGTGGCGCAGCGCGGTGGCGCGGCGCCAGGCGGCGAGGCAGGTGGACACGTCGTTGAACTCGTCGAGCTGCGTGGCGCCGAGCAGCTCGTAGGCGTCTGCGAGGCGGGCCGGCCCGTAGCGGAAGCGCGCCGCTAGGAGCGCTACCACCTGCCAACACTAACTGACCTGGTCCGGTGTCTTGGGCACGTACTGCGGGTTGGCGTGGCGCAGCGCGGTGGCGCGGCGCCAGGCGGCGAGGCAGGTGGACACGTCGTTGAACTCGTCGAGCTGCGTGGCGCCGAGCAGCTCGTAGGCGTCTGCGAGGCGGGCCGGCCCGTAGCGGAAGCGCGCCGCTAGGAGCGCTACCACCTGCCAACACTAACTGACCTGGTCCGGTGTCTTGGGCACGTACTGCGGGTTGGCGTGGCGCAGCGCGGTGGCGCGGCGCCAGGCGGCGAGGCAGGTGGACACGTCGTTGAACTCGTCGAGCTGCGTGGCGCCGAGCAGCTCGTAGGCGTCTGCGAGGCGGGCCGGCCCGTAGCGGAAGCGCGCCGCTAGGAGCGCTACCACCTGCCAACACTAACTGACCTGGTCCGGTATCTTGGGCACGTACTGCGGGTTGGCGTGGCGCAGCGCGGTGGCGCGGCGCCAGGCGGCGAGGCAGGTGGACACGTCGTTGAACTCGTCGAGTTGCGTGGCGCCGAGCAGCTCGTAGGCGTCTGCGAGGCGGGCCGGCCCGTAGCGGAAGCGCGCCGCTAGGAGCGCTACCACCTGCCAACAACATGTATATTTTGACAGGACATTAATAGGGCTTGCAGAAAACGGTTGTAACTTTATCCACCGCGGAAGCAGAGTATGTGCACATTGTTGACGACGGCCTTATTGCCGTGATGCAGTCGCTTTGTCATTAATTTTATGGTATTTTAATCTCTCATGTAATTTTTAAATTTGTGCCATTTGTTTTTTGGCCTTTAGTTCCAGCTTCTTCTTTCTAGCCCACATGGATGTTGATCCGGACGGGAGTTCGCTGGATGCGGGTGGGGCAGGACCGGTCATTGTGGCACTCTTTGGGGGAGGCCTGTGTCCAGCAGTGGACGTCTTTCGGCTGATATGATGATGATACCTGGCTAGCTCCCTTCAGCGCGGCAGTGCGGAGTGCGTCGTCACCGGCGCGTGACGTGAGGCGAGGATCGGCGCCTCGCGCTAACAAAAGACGGGCTGTTTCGAGGCGGTGCTCTTGGATCGCGTAGTGGAGTGCCGTCTTGTGTTGCATGTCTGTTGCGTCCACCTGTATATAACATATGGTATGTTGGTTCAAAATGTAAGGGCGAGCCTTAACGACATAGAAAGTTCTAAGCAGGGATTCTGAATGAAACTACTACTTCGAGAACTAGCTGATAACTGAGTTTATTTCCATGCTTAGCTAATATATACGACGACTGGTTAGCCTAGTGGCTAGTGACGCTGCCCACGAAGCTGAAGGTCCTGGGTTCGAATCCCGGTAAGGGCAAACATTTGTGTGATGAGCATGATTATTTGTTTCTGAGTCTTGTATGTTTTCTATGTATTTAAGTATTTATATCTATTAAACATATCGTCGTCTAGTACCCGTAACACAAGCCTTATTGAGCTTACTATGGGGCTAGCTCGATTTGTGTAAGATTGTCCACTAATATTCATTTATTTATTTATTTATATACAACAACTTTACGTGAGTACGAAGTGTCCGCCCTCACGTGTTATGAACAGATTATTAATTCTAAACTAAATACAAACGGTGCACTTCCCAGCACGCATGCTACGTTGCTGATTGAGCGCGATTACGCATGTACGCTGGCCTGTACATCATTAATACAGAGGCTGGACAGGAAAGGATTGCCTGCCGAGTGTATTATAGAACGCCAATCAGTCAGTGAGGCCGTCAGTAATATTTAATTTAATAACTATCGCACGCGTGCGTTTAAGCAGCACTTTCTATGCCTAAGTAGAACCTTAGAGATATGTGAAATTAACGTAGACGCAAACCTTCCGATATCATTAAATCGCAACCTCATGGACATGTGTATTCGTCTAATCCTTACGTATGGAGCATAAACTTGGTATTTGACAAGGGTTCAGAAATCTGCCCTCAAGGTTTGCCAAAGAGCCATGGAACGCAGTATTTTGGGCGTGAAATTAACGGATCGCATTCAAAATACAATACTGCGTTCCAAAACTCTGATAGCTGACGTAGCCCACGCAGCCGCAAAGCTAAAATGGGACTGGGCCAGGCACGTCTGCCGCATGCCAGGAGCGTTGTGGGCTACAATTACCACCAAGTGGGTCCCACAGAACCGAATGGCGTCTCGGTAGACCACGTAGGAGATGGCGAGACGAGCTTGACGTCTTTGGCCAAGACTGGTGGGAGTCTGCCCAGGACATGTGGAAGAAAAAAAGGGAGACCCTTGCCCAGCAGTGGGACACTTAGGTCTCTTAATAATAATAATAAACGTAGACGTGGAGAAAATACAACATTATTGATTATTTTATTTAGTGTACTGTACACCCCTATTGCCGTTTTAAACTCACCTCTGCCCCGTGGTCGATGAGATACGTGCAGAGCCGCAGTGACTGCACGGAGTTGATGAGACATGTCCCACCGTTGTGGTTAGGGCGGTGTATGTCCGCGCCTCGTTCCACCAGAAACCTTGAAGAACATTGTTTTTGTCAAAAATTAAGTGGAAAATTGATTCGCCATGAGCGGGATTTGAACCCACAACCTCTGGAATCTGTCCATCGTTCTTGCCAACTGAGCTACCGTGGGTCCGCTAGAGGCGACGAATCTTTCGATCCCTTCCACTCTTCTAATTACACCTTAGGGAGGCTCGTAGCGACATCTACCGCGAAGTTATCACTACTTCTGAAACGGCACTAACGAAATCGAAAAAAAATATGAAAACTGTGATTATAGAATAGAGGGTTTTAATCCACCAAATGTGGAAAGATAAAATTATATGATTGTTAACATTTTGAACTGTTTTTATATGGGCCATATTATATCAGAGCTTTGAGAAGGATGAAACTTGTTACATGTTGTAGGCAGTGAAATAAGTAATGTGAAAAATTCAACTAGCCATTAAAAAGTTACTCTGTAGTTTGTGAATAAACAATACGGATGTACCTTTTTTATTAACTATTCGGTATAGATTAGATTAGATTAGATTTATTTATTTCATATATTTTATGAAATAAATAAATCTAATCTAATCTAATCTATATTATAAGTTAACTTACGTTATAAGTTAATTTACATTATAAGTTAACTTTAAGCTAATTTACACGAATTTATTTAATGATCGTCAAATAATGAATATTAATTGAATGAAATCACAGGTACAATACAACATTCATATGGACCTATATTACAAAATGATTCATGATAAAGTCAAAATAGGGAATATAAATATTGATATTGATACTCGTATCCCGTAATGATCGTCAAAATAAAACCAGAACATTATGATAATATAAAACAATTTAATTTAAATTAACCATGTCAAATATATTATATGTTCATATACTCACATACAGAATACAATGGATGCTCTAATAAAAAGATTCTCAGCTGACGTTTGAATGTTTCGTCAGATGGTTCAGTTCGCAGTTTGGCGGGTAGACGCTCGTAATACGTTGGGCCAATTACCCTAGGATTTTTTACTGAAAGTGCCATGCGACGCGGTACTGTTCTTAGCCTTCCAGTGGATCGGAGCTGTTTACCTGGTACTTCCACCCGTTTAAACGTTCGTATATTGGTTCTCACAAACATTAGTACCTCAAACATGTATAGGGAGTAGTGCGTCATGATGCGGTAGGTTTTAAATAATTCCTTACATGGATGCCTGGGTTTTAGTCCAGCCAGCAATCGAAGCGCACGTTTTTGGAGTAAGAACACTCGCTTAGCATCGGTTGAATTACCCAAAATGACTGTACCATATGACATCAACGAGTGAAAATGAGAGAAATAAACAGATTTTAAAGAATTTCGTGATATCAATGGTTGCAGCCTTTTTAGGGCAAATACAGCACCGCTCAGTCTGTTACATAGTTGGTCTACATGGCACTTCCAGTTAAGGTTCGAGTCTAGTGTAAAGCCGAGAAAGTTGCACTCGTTGCATAATGGCGTTATATAATGGCCGTATAACGAAATTGTGGTTGGAAAGGTCAGATAGTGGCCGGATATCCGTTGCATATCTAGTATATATAGTAGACCGTGACTGACTTCACAATATCCAGGTGCGTCATGAAGCAAGCAGAGCGCACGGGCGTGGACCCCGAGTCGGAGCCCGCGTCGAGTATGGCGCCCGCGTCGGCCAGCGCGCGCAGCACCGCCAGGTGCCCGGCCACGGCTGCGCACCACAGGGCTGTGACGCAGTGGACGGAGCGCTCATCTGGGACCTAGGGTGGAAAGTTATTTAAGGAAATACGCACGATAGTGCAAGAAATAATTAAACAGTGGACGGGGCAGATAGCACGTCGAACCGATGGCCGTTGGGGCGGAAAGGTTCTCGGGTGGCGACCATGTAACGTAAGGCGGACTGATGACTTGGCAAAGGTCGCGGGAGTCCGATGGATGGGGGTGGCGCAGGACCGGTCACTTTGGCACTCTTTGGGGGAAACCTATGCCCAGCAGTGGACGTCTTTCGGCTGATATGATGATGATGAACAAGTACACATGTTATAAATAAATGAGCTCATTGTAAAGGACACCGTTAGCATTGTTGGATCGGAATTCACAAACCCTCTTAGAGCGGCCGCACATTGAGCTACTATATGAAAGAATGCGTCCGCAACTTCATCTCGGCTCGGTGCGTTACAGCGGCCGCGACGGAGCAACAAGCCGTGGGAGTCGCCCGCGATACGGCCGTAATATGCGGCCGATCTTACGCACACTTACGAAAATCTTCATAGCGCGATGCAGCTCCACGCACAGACGGTTTAACGCCATCTATCGCTTCACCTCGTAAACGCCGCGTTGCTCTAAGGCAGCGTTGCAGATGTGCACAAGATAGGCTATGCGCGCACTGGGGATTTTTGCCGTGCGTTTATTTTCCGCAAAATCTGTGAAGTATGGAACCTCCTTGAAGCGCGCGCACTGCGGAAAATAATCCGTATGCGGATTAAAATCTGTGGTTTGCTGCAGATTGGTTGCGGTGCGGCATTTTATGCATTCTAGGGACTAGTATGAAACCCCGCGCACTGCGGAATAAAATCCGTGCGGACGCCGGCCGTCTGCCATCCAGTGAGGCAGTTGTTCTCGTGAAACGGTGCTGCTTTCGACGTGCGTTCTTTACTTGAGTTGGGACTAGAATGGCAAAACGTGCGGATATGTCACCGCTATGCGTGTACTGTATTGTATTTCTACTCCCTTTGTTTCTGTGTGTCTTTTGTGAAGTAAATAAATGTCTTCTTTCTTTCTTTCTTTACTGTACAATCAATTACTTTACGATTTTAAAAACGCACCGCAACTCGCCGCACCGCAGTGCGCGCTTAGCCTATAGGTACATACATATACGCATTTAGAGAAATATTAACAGCGCGTCGTGGGTTTCGTATCCCGGCTTGTACCAATGAGTTTTTCGGAACTTATGTAAGGAATATCATTTGATAGCTTTTCGGCGAAGGAAAAACATCGTGAGGAAACCCTGCATACATCCACAAAGAAATTCACAGGCGTACGTGAAGTCCCAGAACCCACACTGGGCCAGCGTGGGGACTACTGCCCGTTCCCTCTCATCCATGAGAGGAGGCCTGTGCCCAGCAGTGGGACGTATATAGGCTGATTTATTATTATCCATAATAATATTATAAATGCGAAAGTGTGTCTGTCTGTCTGTCTGTTACCTCTTCACGCTTAAACCGCTGAACCGATTGAGATGAAATTTGGTACGAAGATAGTTTGAATCCCGGGGAAGGACATAGGATAGTTTTTATCCCGGAAATCATCCCCTGAGGGGGTGAAATGGGGGATGAAAGTTTGTATCGAGCTACGATATAAATGAGTTCCACGCGGACGAAGTCGCGGGCAGAAGCTTGTTATTTATAACAGCGCGATGCAGCTTCACGCGCGGACGGTTCAGCGCCATCTATCGTCATATTGGTACACTATGACTGACCTCGTAAACACCACGTTGTTCCAAGTCAGCGTTGCAGACGTGCACGAGATACTCTACAGCCTCGAGGTTGCCGCGCCGGCACGCGATGAAGAGCGGGGCGCAGCCGTCACGTGTGCGGGAGCAGAGGAGGCGACGGTCGTCGGGCGACAATCTGTGACGAACATAAATATCAGGGGACAATCTTATATCTGGGGGCACCGCAGTGCCCCCGCCAAGTCAAGCAAAACAGCGGCACAGCCGTACCATCCTTTTCTCCAAGCAGTTCAGGCCATTTTCGACCCCCCAATAACATCGTTATGGATAAAACTAGAAGCTAGAATTTTCAGTAACCAAGCAGGCATTGTATAAATATGGTATATTTCCAATTTCCAGTACTCTAAACTACCACTAGTTTAATTATTACTAATTATTAAACGGGGTTAAATATAATGACCCCCAAAAAATGCTTTGATACCCTACACTCTCGTACCAAAAAAATATAATGTACACCAAAAAAAAAAAATCTACCATTACAATAGTACTAGCTGTTTTAGTAACGACTGCAAATTAAATTGTATTCCAAGACCAAATTTAGTACATGATCACCAAATCTTAGCGACCAAATGAATACAATATTTCTACCTAAATAACCCACTATGATTGCCATAAAATGTATGCATACACCAAATAAAGTATAATGATGCCGAAACAAGTGCTACCAAAACCCGAATCAGCGCACCCCACTTCCACGTGGCCTTGTCTGTCCTACCCCTAAAAGCTTTTTGTCTTCATGTCGTTATTACATTCGCATGATGCTTCACCCCAGGGTCCACTTTTAATTCATCAGGACGTGCTCCAGATCGCATCATTCCCCTACTGTCTTCCTGGTTGTACCCTAAAAGAGAGGAGAGGTCTGTTTAGGCACCTAATCCCAAGATTTTGCGTAGGCACTAGTTTTTTTCAAAAATAACTGCCTTCTGACATTCCAACCCAGAGTGGACCTTGTTGGGATTGTACCAGTTTGTTCAGTATGTTTTCCTTCTCCGAAAAGCTACTGTTAAATATCAAATCCCATAAAAAACATTCCATGTAAAAAAGAGGCCAAGTTTCGAAACTCTTCCACCGTAAAAAGTTGTGAGATATTTCGTAGAGCCAAGTCACAAAATTTTATTTAGCAAGCAAATAAAGATTAATAAGAATGCCTGAGACTTGGCTCTTTTTACGGTGGAAGAGTTTCGAGATTTGGCCTCTTTTTTACATGGAATGTTTTTTATGGGATCTCACTTCTTTTTGTACGTTATTGTGTTATCCATACATACGAATTATGGATGCAGTCCCATTCTTGCTTTTTCATGTTTTGACTCATTCACTGCAAATATAACGTCGTAAGCCTATATGTTTATATGAGATTACAAAGTAATTTATGCAGTTGGTGTATCTAGAAAACTGGAGTGAAATTGCATTTTTTTTGTCTTGATTTATTTATACACTAATCACTAATTGTATTCTAAATTTGAAGCTTCTATATCTGCTAGAAGTGCCTTAGACTTTTGATGATCGGTGAGTCAGTGAGTGACAAAATTAAGAAACTTTGACTAGTTATAATTCTTAAACCACTGGTTTAAATTGGATGAAATTTGAAATATATCGTGGTTATACAATGCTTGCTTGGTTACTGAAAATTCAGGCTTCTAGTTTTATCTACAACGAAGTTATAGGGGGGGTCGAAGATGGCCTGAACTGCTTCGAGAAAAGGATGGTACGGCCGTGCCGCTCGCTGTTTTGCTCGACTTGGCGGGGGCACTGCCGTGCCCTAGATACTATTTCATCCATAGAAATTATGTTTGAATAATCCAGTTGTACTATTATTCATAGGCATTGGACAAGTTCAATTGTGCAACAAATCACAAACCAAAAAAGAAACTACTTTGGTACAGTCAGCGTCATATAGTTAGTAGCAGCCAAGGTAGCCAAATATTTCGGTACACATTTTTATTACTGTAAGAATAAGGGTGTGTCACGAAATATTTGGCTACTCTGGCTGCTACTAACTATATGACGCTGATTGTACATGTAGACTAGATACTAATAAATATTTATATTTATTACCAACTTTCTGAGATAATAAAACTTGTAGCTATTGAATACTACTAGATAGATAAGTGGATTTTAATGGGCTAGCACATTTATCCAATTGAGCGTTTCTCAAAAAAAAAAAACTCTATTATTAATTGTACTTCTAGGAATTTTTTGTTAACTATTTCCACTCAGAATCAGGAGCTCTTTCGACCCTGGTAGGACAAAAAACTGTCCCAAAGATATTTTTCCTATTGTGTTACCATTTACCATACACTTTGTATTGTGGTAACACAATAGGAAAGTTCAAAAATGTATGAACATTTTGGGACACTTTTTTTCTCCTATTGGGATGGAAAGACATCGTGATTTTGAGTAGAAATAACATAAAAGTTGCAGAAAATCTCCGAAAAAATGTAGTGGCATTTTTTTTGAGAAACGCTCAATTAAAACTCAGATTTCAAGTAGCTTGTGCCAATCTTTTTGTGTGATTTTTATATCTACCTCCATTTTGCTTATATTTTAACTACCCTCGTTGACTACCTATATCAATAACATAAACAGCAATCTTCTAGAAAATATGCCACACTGACAAAATGTAAACAAATACCATTAAGATATTCAGATGATTCAATTGATGGCTCGGTAAATAAATAACAAATAAACACACAGTATCAGTTACTTTAATATGATTCATTCTATTCGTTTCTAATCACTGGATCTCTGTGTTAATGACCAGCCGTACGACCTTAGTGTCCTTATTGATAGGAATCTAAAGACCATGAGAATGAATCACATTGTTCTACTCTCTGTTTGTGGTACTACCTTCCTAAAAGATATAAAGAGCAGATCATTCGTTGCGAGAAAGATTGACTACAAAAGTACCTTTCAAGCGCTGTTCGGAGTCGCGCAGAGAGCCTCGCGCCCGGCGCTGAATGCTTGACCTCCTGCATAAGCTCATTGTAAAGAACACCGTAAGCATCAGTGGCCCTCCATGCCGTCAACCGTACTATGTCGCTCACACACTCTGTCTCCGTCTCCTCGTCCCACATTTCGACGTGAAACAGTTTGCTCTGATCCAATCAGAAAAACTGCGAAATTACCGGACAACAAAACAAATAGAAAATCAATCAATCACAACACAAAGGAGCCGTTTGACAGATGTGGGAAAACTAAAACTATTTTCACGTTTCGTATTTCGTAATCTGTTTTGCAGATTTATATATATATATATATATATATATATATATGTATATATATATATATGTATTGCGTTGAATATCAATTGATCAGAATTTGCATGCAGAAATATTTGTAAACAAAAGCAAACTCACTAATATTTTTTAATTTAATGTTGTGAATTTTCTGTTGTAAATTATAAAGTACGTTTAAATAGTCAAGTAATTCTACGAAAAATGGACTGTTTCATTTTCATCTAGCAGAGCCACCACAGAGCATCGCAAAATACTAAGCGTTTCAATTCATCCATATCTAATTTACGCTCTTATGTTGTTTGTGTGATTCTTGTTATTTTGTGTTTTCTATTTATATTTTTTATGAATTTACGCTCTACTCGTTTGATTTCTTGATATGAAATTATGAAACAATTTGACGACCGCTTTAGCCTAGTTGGTAGTGACCCTGCCTACGAAGCAAGAGGTCCTGGGTTCGAATCCCGGTAAGGGCATTTATTTGTGTGATGAGCACGAATATTTGTTCTGAGTCATGGATGTTTTCCATGTATTTAAGTATTTATTTATCTATATAAGTATGTTTATCGTCGTCTAGTACCCATAGTACAAGCTTTGCTTAGTTTGGGACTAGGTCGATTTGTGTAAGATTGTCCCCTAATATTTATATTTATATTTATAAACAAAATAATCAATAAAAATACTATTTATACAGAAAAAAACTTTTTATCTACCTTTAGTACCTCTTAGCTTCTTTACATTTTTTTTTTCAAGATATTTTTGTCGTGTAATGAAACGAGTCGATTGTTGTGTCACAGTCACAGTGTCACTGTCACTACTGATACTGACAGTGACAGTTTAAAGAGCGGGTGTTGTCGAACTCGACTAAAAAATCGAAAAGAAATCGAATTAATCTAATCTATACTCTAAAATGTCAAAATAAATGCTACCTTTTAGAATAATACATATAAATTTCGTTATAAAAACATTCAGCAGCTTAGTCATGATTCCAAAATCACCAACTATGAGCGACTTTGAAGACGATTCAGACGAGGAACTACCTTGCGTATCTCTTAGTCAGTCGATAAATGTAAAGGTATGGCATGCCAAATCACTATCTCATGACTAATTGGCGGTTTACAAGAAAAAAGTTGATTGATTTCATGTTTGTTTATGTTCAGAGCGAGTTGGAGATGCCGCCAGCATCGGAGGTTGCGTCGTTGCGAGCTCGCGAGGACGCTGCCGAGCGGGCGTTGCAAGACTTACGGGAATCCAGCAACGATCCCCTCCTGATCAGCTTGTCGCGGAGCGCTAGCCAGGGTTCCAGTGGTGAGGAGGGTGAGGTATGACATAACAATACTCTCTCTAGCCATAGGGCTTTTTTTGAGACACAATTGTTTAGTTGCTAGTATACTAATAGTACATAGTGCCTGGGCGACCAAGCTCTGCTCGGGTAAAAATAGAGAAAATACGGAGAAAGCGAATATTCTTAGATATGCAACCTAGCTAGATTGATTTTTCGCCCCCATAAACCTCTACATTCCAAATATCATCGAAATTATTAGAGCCGTTTCCGGGAATGTGATTGCAATTAGGGTGTGCTGATACAAGCGATGTGCCTTTACGTTGCAGTAAACATTAAAGTTCTGTTAAACTACACCTCTCCCAAAAGGTTCCTTCAACCCCGGGGTGGCAGAAAATAAAAATGAAATGCATGTTACTTTTTTACGTTTTTGCTTAAAATTGTGTACATTACCATGGGGAGCAATGGTCAAATTTTACTTATTATATGTTTAATAGTCAAATTTTACTTATTAATACTTCAAAAAATCATCAAAAAAAAAAATTGTTTCCTATGTTAATAGCCGTGTCTACACCGAACGAGCGGCTCGCCCGAACACCGTTCGCCCAAACGTGCTCGCCCGGTGTGGACGTGATTCGGGCAAACGGTGGCTCGCCCGAGCCGTTCGGGCGAGCCCCCGAATGCTAGCCCGAGCCGCGAGCGGCTCAGCCTATGTGGACGGTGGTTTTGTTCGGCCGAACGACAGAAGGCGAGGGCGATTTTTGCCCTACGTATTATTATTCTAATTTGTACTTTATTGTTAACAGTATAAGGTCGTAAGCCATTTTTCGTAAATGCAAATTCCATTTTGTTTTCACATCACACTTATATTTTGCTGTTAGCCGATTCGACTTCATTCAAAACTGAACGCTATTCGTAAGAGTATAAAGCCGTTAAACACTTTTTGCAATTGCATAGAATATGCAATAAAGTAATTATGTCCACGCGTCCTTTACCGTTTTGCTATTGAGCAAATTCGAATAGTTCGAATTTGGACGTTAGTCCTAAAGAGATAAAGCTTTGAAAAATATATGGCAATGGCAAAAAAAATTGGTATTTTATTTCTTCCTCTCCTTCATCAATTTTGCTGAGTTAGGTTGAACTATAGCGTACTACTAATAAGGTTGTTATTAGATATATTGGCACGCAGGGGGAGAGGGGGGAGGAAGGGATTTTTTTGCAAAATTAAAATGAATCAAGTTTTCACTTCTGTCGGCACACCCAGAGTGCAATCCGGTCTTTTTTTATCAAGGTAACTTATTAAAGTTCATTCGAAGTCGCTGCGTTGGAAAAGGTCAAAACTAGCTTGACCCCTGAATACCTACATTACATATTGATATTGGGAAATTAGGGATCAAGTTATACTTACTGGCGGTTGGTAACTTGGTAGTGAGACGAGTTGAGGCGGATTTGGGAATTGCGTAACTGAGTTCGACACGCATAAGTTTGTTTGTCAGCTGGAAGGATTGGTAGATTGATTAGTACCTACCTAGTAGGAATTTCAATAGGTAGGCGTCTTCGCTCTGATCATAACACAATTGATCAAAGAATTTTAACCCGGCCTCTTTTCGGTTCTCAAAATTTGCGGCTTTTTTTAAATACATTTCTTCCGATTTCGAATTCGAACAAGCAAAAACAAAATTAACGTTGTCGCAGCGACAGCTGTGCGCAAGTGCGGCTTCATCGTGATCGTGAGCTCAACTATCGGTAGGTAAATTCGCCCAAACCGATCTGGCTCGGGCGAGCCGCGCGCGTTTGCCCGAACGCCCGTCCACACCGACCGAGCGCTTGCGGCCGACCCTTTTTTGATGGCTCGGGCGAGCCGTTCGGGCGAACCGTTCGGCCGGTGTGGACACGGCTAATCATTTTCTACACGTCTATGAGTATCATGCAACGCCCGTGACATACTGTCGATTTTTCTCGCACTGTATCTCTTGTTCTACGTGTTCTAATAAGAAAGAGACAGATAGTGCGAGAAAAATCGAGAGCTTACGCGCCTTCGCATGATAGCCGTGCTGGTGTCACCTATTTCATATTATCATTTCTTTACTCTATAACGTTAAGTACGACTTTGTCTCATGTCTTTAATTATTTATTATGCCTTTCTTCAAAATATACCGCAAACTTTCTACGTTTCGCGTAACGTGCTACGTATTGTACTGGCCTCATGGTATTGGTACCTACTACTGTAAAACGAGTGCTGAGTCCTAAAATCCTCGTAAAATAAACGGGAAGGGTTACCCTGGGTATGGTCACCCTATCTATAATAATACATAATGGGCTACGCTTCCGTGCGTACCCTTAACTCAAATGGGAATGGTTACCCAAGGGCATGGACACTCTTAAACAATATCGGCATGTCAGGTCTCGCTTGCTTGTCACCTGTCCTTAGAGTCACAAATACATTAAGACATTATTAGTATCCAAAACATTTCACGGAGGGCACAGTAGCCCCGACACCATGATCAAATCTAAGGACTCTAACTAATCTTCATTTTAGATGAACTACTCATGTACCGTGCCAAACTATATATATACTTATACTTGACTCAATAATAAAAAACAAAATAAAATCAAATAAAGATCGCGTCGTCAAAAAACTGTTCAACCTTGCACTATTTTAAGAAATATGACGCCATTTTACCGACACTTTATTCGTTGTCTGCGAGTGTAGTTGACTTACTTTTTTGACCAAATCAAAACTTTCATCTGATGTTCCAGGCAGCATTATCTGCGGCAGTATCAAAGCTCCAAGTCACAGAACAGCCCGGAGACCGAGGTGTAAGGGACCAGCTGCGGCTCCTGACGGCTATGAGAGACAATCTCCCAGACAGTGGGATCCTCAATGAGTATATACGGGTAGTGAAGGATAAGCCGGAGAGAGCTGAAGCCGTTACTGAACTTGTGAGTGATATATACTTTTTTCATCACACTTGCTCGTAAATGGTGTTATTCCATGCCTTTATACAGAAGAACAATGGCCTAAATTGTTCCCACGGGAGTTATGGTTTTATAACTTGTGTGTGATCTGATTGGTGTAAGCAAATCTAGTTGGCTGCGCGCCACTAGAATTCTGCTCTGTGATTGGTTGAAAAAAATCTAGTTGGCCACGCGCCGCAAGAATACTACTGTACTGCTCTGTGATTGGTTGAAATATTGAAGCTGCGCACTCCACTCGCACTGATCTGGAAGTGAAGTTGTCAATTTCCTAAATTTTTAATTGGTGCGGTTATATGAAACATAGATTTTTTTCTGTTTTCTTTAGTTAGTATTTTCTCGCAAATGTAATGAAAATATTGTGTATAACAAAGGCGTAAGATTTTTTTAAAAATTACTAGGAAACAGTCCTTGCTAAGGATACGGGCGACTGAATATGTAATAACTATAGTGACTTATACTACTAATATTGTTTTAAACTCCCAATGCAAAAAAAGGTGTTATAAGTTTGACGCGTCTGTGTGTCTGTCTGTGGTATCGTAACTCCTAAATGAAAGCACAGATTTGAATGCGGTTTTATTGTCCGAAAGCTGACATGATCAGCTGGTTTTGAGATTTTGAACTTTGAAATGAAATTTTCGGGGGTTTTTCGATTTTTCCGAGTTTTTGGCCGAAGCCACGGAAGTTCCTGACAAATGGAGAACTCTTCAGCGAGCCCTGTCCTGGTGAAGAATGTCAGGAACACATCATCATCCTCTCACCTCAGTTAGTGAACTGTTTTTGATGCCGCTGTAAGAGTCCGCAGTAAGCTCGATTCTCCATACAAACGTAGTTACGCTCTCATCATACAAAACTTGTTTTTGCTGTATTTCGTCAAACTGGAACCATATAAACTGATTACATACATAGATATACCTTATGTCATTGTATATGCAAAGTTTCGTCACAATCCAACACGTAGTTTTAAAATGAGAACGAAACTCCGATTGTATGGGAAGGTGAAATTCGGCCGAGCTTACTGCGGATTCTTAAAACAAAGGGTTGTGGTAATTTAAACTTTAACGATTTTCACGCATTATATTTTACCTTTGCTTAGGGAGCGGGGTTAAAGTGTATTGTGGGCGATGGGCAACCTGTCACTGCGACATCACATTTTGTCCATCTTTTATACCCACATTTATGCTAAAAGTGTCGCTGGAACATACGTTTCATGTGCTCTGCCTACCGCTTTTGGGAATAAAGGCGTGAATGTATGTATTGTAGTATGTGTGTTTACTTAAAATAATCCTAGTGTTGCAAAATCCTGGGTCGCGACAAGAGTGGTGAGTGCGGGTGGCACAGATAACTTCCAATAGATAGAGCCTATAAGCGATTTAGTTCGATGAAAAGGTCACCACAGTTGGCGGTAGGTGCGGGTTGCGGGGAGGTCGGTAACGGCGCTGTGATTGGCTGTTTCGAAAATAGCGCGCTTTGTCACATAATGGCGCCAGAAGCGTAGTGATGGGGCGCGTTGGTCGTTAACGGTTTTTAGCGGAGCCGCAATTAATTGTTAGTAGAATATTTGACATGGCGTAGGTACCTTTAACATGGTTTAAATTTTTGAACGGCTGTCACTGTTATATTATTATCTTATCATGTTTCGTTCTTAGAATATTTTGATCACCACGTAACATAAAAAAGGTATGTTATAATCCCGTCGAGTAGTCATATAAAATAGTTATTTCTAGGCATTTTACAACATTTACTGCATTATCGTGTTTATGTCGGACAAGAAGCCTGCGTCCCGTTCGTATTTACACACTTACTAGAAAAGAACGAATGCGATGTTTATTCGACATTAACGCGAATGTGATATATTTTTTCTATGTGATCAAAATGATGTGGTTGATGATAATCCTCACCATCATTTAAGAAGGCGTTAACGTGCTCACTAGCGACACTGGTAATTAATTGTGATCACTTAAATTTAACGATAGATATTTAAAAAAGCAGGCCACTACACATAGTATTTTGTATTTAAGCTACATCACTAACCACTTCCGACATCCGTCACACGTCGTCGAAGTCCAACATCAGGGCCATCTCGTAACACTAGGCCTAACTGCTCACAAAGACGATTCGAAAAACTTCAATCGCCGTCTTCGAAGTCCAGCATTAATAGGGCCTGCTCGTGGCCCTGCTAGTAGTAGGTATATTGCCGCAGTTAGACGTCCGAGCGCGGCGGACGAGGGGTTACATGAGCGGTAAGAATTCATAAGAAAGTACATGGCTTCTATTTACGCGGGCCGATATCAGGCGGCAGACTGCAGTCCGCCGATATCTGGCGCCGTCTTATACTTACAAGTTAAAGGAATAAAACAGATCAAAGTATTATTTCATACGATTCTGTAATATTGTAACTTCAATTTCATTCTATATTATATGTATACTACATAGCAATAGCTAACTTCGGCACTACATAATATTCTACAATACTCTAAATTACCCAATAAAGAAAATAAAACTACATAATAATGCTAATATTTACACGGTTCAACTCACGTATTAAATGTCACTACGGGCACATGTTTCGAACTCTTCGGGAGTTCTTCTTCAGGATGAATGTTTTCGCGGCGGTGTCGCTTGAATCAACAACAACAACATGCCCGTAGTGACACTTAATACTTGAGTTGATCCGTGTAATCATTAGCATTATTTCAACATATCTCACGAAATTTAAATCCGATTCCAACCACATAATATCCACACACACATCAACAAAGAACTTCCAGTAGGTACACGATCATATATTCCGTTAATTAGCTCTGGAAGCTATACAACAGAGTGAGATAGTAATTTACTACGTCTCCCTCTACTTCATAGCTATAAGACGGTTGCAGTCCACCACGCCGCCTTCTTGATGCAGTCGAATATATTATCTATGTTATGTTATGACTCCTTGAGAGGTATTTTAACAAAATAATTATGACAATGCAATGGCAGCGATATAAAAATAATCTTTAGTGTATTTTCGTATTAAAACAGTACACGAAAGCAAGGGTGAATTAACGTATTGTTTCCTTAAATGAATCTGAATCGGTAAAAATTCGAAAGCATCACTAGCCCATCACTAGAGTGTCATGTGCTTTCGTTAGAGAGGAACAGTATATTGTCATTTACATTTGATGAAAAGGGACATGCATACTTTACTACTTCTTATGGACCAGTGTAAAATGAACTCCGCGTGACAGAATGAAATTTACATTTATGTGATAAATTTGACTTACCTGTGAAATGTTATGCCGTCGTTTGTGTAATTAGAAGTTCGGGAGATTCTCCCACACCACTTCACACAGCAAGAACTATTTTTATAGCGCAAAATCAATTTTAATTTGCTGGTTGTTTGACGCACGTATAGATCGCGTACCTGGTCGATACTGACAATATGGCGCGGGGTAGGGGGGGTGGGTTATCAGTGCAAAAACATATATGCGTCGCCCTATAGGCTCTATCTATTGGAGGTTATCTGTGGCGGGTGGGTATCAATATCTAGCTTTATGAGTTTTTAGAACTACCTGCAATTGGTGTATAACCCTTCGGGTGGCAAAAAACCGCGTCGCGGTCGCATACGTATCCTACTACGCCACACCCCGCCAGTCAATCACACCCTGTCAAGCAAATGCCACGTAAGGGAGCGACCACACCGGTGCTTAACGCTGCGTATAAGCGTTGACGTGTCGTATGCGTCATACATTTTGCTGCGTTTTACGGTGCGTTAGCGTATTTTGAGCAGGTGTGGTCGCACCTTAAATGTCTTAGCTCGACGCTCTATGTGCGTACATTATGCAAATATGCTAGATACATAATTATACTAGATATTAGTTAACTGTAAAAAGTTTAATATTGTGATAAATAGTTTTTATAGAGACTCGTACCAGCAGACAAACTGTTAAAACAGTTTGTAATAGATTAAATTTTGTATCCCATTGCTTAGTAATAATAAATAAATATAAAAACGAAGGGTTAATATTAGCCAGGTCCACACCGGCCGCATGCCTCGGGCGATGCGTGCGGCCGAGCATGCGGACAGTTCGCCGTTCTGTTTGCCGAACGGCGTGGCTCGCCGAGGCACATCTACGTCAACGCTGAGCGCGCACGTTCAGGCGAGGCATGCGTCCAGTATGGACTGGCTAATCTCTTTTTAGGGTTCCGTAGCCAAATGGCAAAAAACGGAACCCTTATGGATTCATCATGTCTGTCTGTCTGTCTGTCTGTCCGTCCGTCCGTAGGTCACAGGAATTTTATTCGAAAACTATGAGGTGTTTTTGAATAAATTTTTGAGGATAGGTGTATTTTGTTAGCCGCTACATAGTTTTGTAATTAACTTACTAAAAAAAATATTTTTAGGGCTGCACTCCATACATAAAACTTAATGTCATTTTCTTTTTCATTGCAAGCCCACGTGTGGCACATCAATCGATAGGCCTTTCAAAATAAACATAAGGTTTCTCAGCATTTTTTTGATTCAGTGAATAGAGTCGGAGATAATCACACCGAAAGTCATTAAAATTGTAGCTTATCCAAAAGGTAGCTTATTCTGCTATTTGTACTAAATACTAGCATGCAAATATCTTTTGGAATCGTATTGTTCAATATTTTGAGAGAGGTAATCCTTTACACTATAATAGTTCCCTTCAATTAGGAGCTTACCTAATTTATTTTTAAATCTATTTAGAGGTAGCGCTTGTCTACATTTTGGTAACTTGTTAACCTTGTTGTTTACTTGTAACTAAACTGTTTGTCCCACAGATTCTCCGTCACGTATCCTCATCCTTGATATCCGGACGCGCCCCTACCGACATCGGTCTGAGCGTGTGTCTGCTGTGCGCGGCGCTGCGCGGTCCGCGCGGCTGCCGCGCGCGACGCGCGTTACACGCGCTGCTAAACGCGCGAGCGGATGTGCGCGCGTTAGCGACCGCTTATAGTGCTGCGGTGGAAGGTAAGCGATGGCCATTTTGAATTTCCCTATAGAGAGCGTGGATAGACCTATGACCTGCTAAAGTTCGCGGGAGTCTGCTGGATGCAGGTGGCACAGACCGGTTATTATGGCACTCGTTGGGGGGATGCCTATCGCCTGCAGTGGATTTCTTTCGGATTATTGTGGATTTTTTAATACAAATGTGTATAGTCCCCCGTTCCTCGTGATTATATCTATATATTACGGTGGTTTTTTAAAACCGAAAATTTGAAATTTCAATGAGGCACCCAGTATAGTTGTAATACCTACATGAAAATATAACATATTTTTTTATTTAATTTTTTGGATAAGATTTAGGGGTCGTGCTCGACTGTTTTTTTTTTTTACTTTTTAAGGTTTGCATTTCTTCATAGTAAGTTTTTTTTTTTACAATTCGCTGGTAATTGGTCTAGGTTTAGTTTATGTTATTATTATTGATCCTGTCCCGTTATGTGTGTTTTATAGAATAAATGGTTTTTCTTTCTTCCTTTTTCTTTTCTTTAATGAGCTACATTTAATTATAGGAAATGAATAATCTTGAATACAAAAAATTTAATCACGATTTTTCAGTTATTAATTAAAAAATGAATTTTATTATGTTAATATGCTACAACGGACTCTGGCGATGATTTGGTGACTTTAGATTTAAAATAATTTAAGTACATACAAAAAAAAAATACGAATCGGCTCATCAATGACGGAGTTCTGAGGTAACAAACATTGAAAAAAAAAATGATAAAAAAACAACCGTATTGAGAACCTCCTCCTTTTTTTGAAGTCGGTTAATAAGCGTCGACCATTTAGTGAACGAATTTCGTTATTTCTGGATTGTTCATTGCTTGTTATTTACATACAAATATTGCCTAAATGCGCAATAGTACCTATAGGATATAATTGTTAATAGGGGTGTAGACACTAAATAAAATAATCACTAACGTCATATTTTCTCGAAAAAGGATTAAAAATGCAGTAAAATGAAGAAAAAAACAACGCAAAAGGTTAAATAATCACGAAGTGATAAGTGTCCAAAGTTTTAAAAAGGGGTATTTACTCTCCCTTTTTTGCAAAACGCAACTTCATATGAAACGATGACGCTTGTAGATTGTGACGTCACTATAGACGGCAACGGCGACGTGCCGCGCCCCGTCGCGTGCGGCGCCGCCGGCGACGCGGCCCGCCGGCAGCCTCGTGTAATGTAACGTCACACATTGTTTGCTTTTTCTCTCTAACAAGCAATAAATAATAATAAATAATAAATATAAGGAGAATCTTACACGAATCGACCTAGTCCCATAGTAAGCTCAGTAAGGCTTGTGTTATGGGTACTAGACGACGATATATATAATAGATATAATTAGATAGCAATAGTAACACGGTTGTAGCTTCGTAATTCTTTGAGATATCTGAATGGGATTTTCGTCACTAAGCATATTGCCTTGTTTTGCCTTGTTTCTTTTGGAATGTACACCCCTATTACAGATGCCGAGCAGCTGCTGGCGGCCCACGACGCGGCGCGCGACGGCTCGCGGCGCGGCGCCGACCGGCTCGCCGCCGCGCTGCTCGCGCACGCCGCGGCGCGCGCCCTGCCCGCGCAGGTACACCCCCATTACAGATGCCGAGCAGCTGCTGGCGGCCCACGACGCGGCGCGCGACGGCTCGCGGCGCGGCGCCGACCGGCTCGCCGCCGCGCTGCTCGCGCACGCCGCGGCGCGCGCCCTGCCCGCGCAGGTACACCCCCATTACAGATGCCGAGCAGCTGCTGGCGGCCCACGACGCGGCGCGCGACGGCTCGCGGCGCGGCGCCGACCGGCTCGCCGCCGCGCTGCTCGCGCACGCCGCGGCGCGCGCCCTGCCCGCGCAGGTACACCCCCATTACAGATGCCGAGCAGCTGCTGGCGGCCCACGACGCGGCGCGCGACGGCTCGCGGCGCGGCGCCGACCGGCTCGCCGCCGCGCTGCTCGCGCACGCCGCGGCGCGCGCCCTGCCCGCGCAGGTACACCCCCATTACAGATGCCGAGCAGCTGCTGGCGGCCCACGACGCGGCGCGCGACGGCTCGCGGCGCGGCGCCGACCGGCTCGCCGCCGCGCTGCTCGCGCACGCCGCGGCGCGCGCCCTGCCCGCGCAGGTACACCCCCATTACAGATGCCGAGCAGCTGCTGGCGGCCCACGACGCGGCGCGCGACGGCTCGCGGCGCGGCGCCGACCGGCTCGCCGCCGCGCTGCTCGCGCACGCCGCGGCGCGCGCCCTGCCCGCGCAGGTACACCCCCATTACAGATGCCGAGCAGCTGCTGGCGGCCCACGACGCGGCGCGCGACGGCTCGCGGCGCGGCGCCGACCGGCTCGCCGCCGCGCTGCTCGCGCACGCCGCGGCGCGCGCCCTGCCCGCGCAGGTACACCCCCATTACAGATGCCGAGCAGCTGCTGGCGGCCCACGACGCGGCGCGCGACGGCTCGCGGCGCGGCGCCGACCGGCTCGCCGCCGCGCTGCTCGCGCACGCCGCGGCGCGCGCCCTGCCCGCGCAGGTACACCCCCATTACAGATGCCGAGCAGCTGCTGGCGGCCCACGACGCGGCGCGCGACGGCTCGCGGCGCGGCGCCGACCGGCTCGCCGCCGCGCTGCTCGCGCACGCCGCGGCGCGCGCCCTGCCCGCGCAGGTACACCCCCATTACAGATGCCGAGCAGCTGCTGGCGGCCCACGACGCGGCGCGCGACGGCTCGCGGCGCGGCGCCGACCGGCTCGCCGCCGCGCTGCTCGCGCACGCCGCGGCGCGCGCCCTGCCCGCGCAGGTACACCCCCATTACAGATGCCGAGCAGCTGCTGGCGGCCCACGACGCGGCGCGCGACGGCTCGCGGCGCGGCGCCGACCGGCTCGCCGCCGCGCTGCTCGCGCACGCCGCGGCGCGCGCCCTGCCCGCGCAGGTACACCCCCATTACAGATGCCGAGCAGCTGCTGGCGGCCCACGACGCGGCGCGCGACGGCTCGCGGCGCGGCGCCGACCGGCTCGCCGCCGCGCTGCTCGCGCACGCCGCGGCGCGCGCCCTGCCCGCGCAGGTACACCCCCATTACAGATGCCGAGCAGCTGCTGGCGGCCCACGACGCGGCGCGCGACGGCTCGCGGCGCGGCGCCGACCGGCTCGCCGCCGCGCTGCTCGCGCACGCCGCGGCGCGCGCCCTGCCCGCGCAGGTACACCCCCATTACAGATGCCGAGCAGCTGCTGGCGGCCCACGACGCGGCGCGCGACGGCTCGCGGCGCGGCGCCGACCGGCTCGCCGCCGCGCTGCTCGCGCACGCCGCGGCGCGCGCCCTGCCCGCGCAGGTACACCCCCATTACAGATGCCGAGCAGCTGCTGGCGGCCCACGACGCGGCGCGCGACGGCTCGCGGCGCGGCGCCGACCGGCTCGCCGCCGCGCTGCTCGCGCACGCCGCGGCGCGCGCCCTGCCCGCGCAGGTACACCCCCATTACAGATGCCGAGCAGCTGCTGGCGGCCCACGACGCGGCGCGCGACGGCTCGCGGCGCGGCGCCGACCGGCTCGCCGCCGCGCTGCTCGCGCACGCCGCGGCGCGCGCCCTGCCCGCGCAGGTACACCCCCATTACAGATGCCGAGCAGCTGCTGGCGGCCCACGACGCGGCGCGCGACGGCTCGCGGCGCGGCGCCGACCGGCTCGCCGCCGCGCTGCTCGCGCACGCCGCGGCGCGCGCCCTGCCCGCGCAGGTACACCCCCATTACAGATGCCGAGCAGCTGCTGGCGGCCCACGACGCGGCGCGCGACGGCTCGCGGCGCGGCGCCGACCGGCTCGCCGCCGCGCTGCTCGCGCACGCCGCGGCGCGCGCCCTGCCCGCGCAGGTACACCCCCATTACAGATGCCGAGCAGCTGCTGGCGGCCCACGACGCGGCGCGCGACGGCTCGCGGCGCGGCGCCGACCGGCTCGCCGCCGCGCTGCTCGCGCACGCCGCGGCGCGCGCCCTGCCCGCGCAGGTACACCCCCATTACAGATGCCGAGCAGCTGCTGGCGGCCCACGACGCGGCGCGCGACGGCTCGCGGCGCGGCGCCGACCGGCTCGCCGCCGCGCTGCTCGCGCACGCCGCGGCGCGCGCCCTGCCCGCGCAGGTACACCCCCATTACAGATGCCGAGCAGCTGCTGGCGGCCCACGACGCGGCGCGCGACGGCTCGCGGCGCGGCGCCGACCGGCTCGCCGCCGCGCTGCTCGCGCACGCCGCGGCGCGCGCCCTGCCCGCGCAGGTACACCCCCATTACAGATGCCGAGCAGCTGCTGGCGGCCCACGACGCGGCGCGCGACGGCTCGCGGCGCGGCGCCGACCGGCTCGCCGCCGCGCTGCTCGCGCACGCCGCGGCGCGCGCCCTGCCCGCGCAGGTACACCCCCATTACAGATGCCGAGCAGCTGCTGGCGGCCCACGACGCGGCGCGCGACGGCTCGCGGCGCGGCGCCGACCGGCTCGCCGCCGCGCTGCTCGCGCACGCCGCGGCGCGCGCCCTGCCCGCGCAGGTACACCCCCATTACAGATGCCGAGCAGCTGCTGGCGGCCCACGACGCGGCGCGCGACGGCTCGCGGCGCGGCGCCGACCGGCTCGCCGCCGCGCTGCTCGCGCACGCCGCGGCGCGCGCCCTGCCCGCGCAGGTACACCCCCATTACAGATGCCGAGCAGCTGCTGGCGGCCCACGACGCGGCGCGCGACGGCTCGCGGCGCGGCGCCGACCGGCTCGCCGCCGCGCTGCTCGCGCACGCCGCGGCGCGCGCCCTGCCCGCGCAGGTACACCCCCATTACAGATGCCGAGCAGCTGCTGGCGGCCCACGACGCGGCGCGCGACGGCTCGCGGCGCGGCGCCGACCGGCTCGCCGCCGCGCTGCTCGCGCACGCCGCGGCGCGCGCCCTGCCCGCGCAGGTACACCCCCATTACAGATGCCGAGCAGCTGCTGGCGGCCCACGACGCGGCGCGCGACGGCTCGCGGCGCGGCGCCGACCGGCTCGCCGCCGCGCTGCTCGCGCACGCCGCGGCGCGCGCCCTGCCCGCGCAGGTACACCCCCATTACAGATGCCGAGCAGCTGCTGGCGGCCCACGACGCGGCGCGCGACGGCTCGCGGCGCGGCGCCGACCGGCTCGCCGCCGCGCTGCTCGCGCACGCCGCGGCGCGCGCCCTGCCCGCGCAGGTACACCCCCATTACAGATGCCGAGCAGCTGCTGGCGGCCCACGACGCGGCGCGCGACGGCTCGCGGCGCGGCGCCGACCGGCTCGCCGCCGCGCTGCTCGCGCACGCCGCGGCGCGCGCCCTGCCCGCGCAGGTACACCCCCATTACAGATGCCGAGCAGCTGCTGGCGGCCCACGACGCGGCGCGCGACGGCTCGCGGCGCGGCGCCGACCGGCTCGCCGCCGCGCTGCTCGCGCACGCCGCGGCGCGCGCCCTGCCCGCGCAGGTACACCCCCATTACAGATGCCGAGCAGCTGCTGGCGGCCCACGACGCGGCGCGCGACGGCTCGCGGCGCGGCGCCGACCGGCTCGCCGCCGCGCTGCTCGCGCACGCCGCGGCGCGCGCCCTGCCCGCGCAGGTACACCCCCATTACAGATGCCGAGCAGCTGCTGGCGGCCCACGACGCGGCGCGCGACGGCTCGCGGCGCGGCGCCGACCGGCTCGCCGCCGCGCTGCTCGCGCACGCCGCGGCGCGCGCCCTGCCCGCGCAGGTACACCCCCATTACAGATGCCGAGCAGCTGCTGGCGGCCCACGACGCGGCGCGCGACGGCTCGCGGCGCGGCGCCGACCGGCTCGCCGCCGCGCTGCTCGCGCACGCCGCGGCGCGCGCCCTGCCCGCGCAGGTACACCCCCCATTACAGATGCCGAGCAGCTGCTGGCGGCCCACGACGCGGCGCGCGACGGCTCGCGGCGCGGCGCCGACCGGCTCGCCGCCGCGCTGCTCGCGCACGCCGCGGCGCGCGCCCTGCCCGCGCAGGTACACCCCCATTACAGATGCCGAGCAGCTGCTGGCGGCCCACGACGCGGCGCGCGACGGCTCGCGGCGCGGCGCCGACCGGCTCGCCGCCGCGCTGCTCGCGCACGCCGCGGCGCGCGCCCTGCCCGCGCAGGTACACCCCCATTACAGATGCCGAGCAGCTGCTGGCGGCCCACGACGCGGCGCGCGACGGCTCGCGGCGCGGCGCCGACCGGCTCGCCGCCGCGCTGCTCGCGCACGCCGCGGCGCGCGCCCTGCCCGCGCAGGTACACCCCCATTACAGATGCCGAGCAGCTGCTGGCGGCCCACGACGCGGCGCGCGACGGCTCGCGGCGCGGCGCCGACCGGCTCGCCGCCGCGCTGCTCGCGCACGCCGCGGCGCGCGCCCTGCCCGCGCAGGTACACCCCCATTACAGATGCCGAGCAGCTGCTGGCGGCCCACGACGCGGCGCGCGACGGCTCGCGGCGCGGCGCCGACCGGCTCGCCGCCGCGCTGCTCGCGCACGCCGCGGCGCGCGCCCTGCCCGCGCAGGTACACCCCCATTACAGATGCCGAGCAGCTGCTGGCGGCCCACGACGCGGCGCGCGACGGCTCGCGGCGCGGCGCCGACCGGCTCGCCGCCGCGCTGCTCGCGCACGCCGCGGCGCGCGCCCTGCCCGCGCAGGTACACCCCCATTACAGATGCCGAGCAGCTGCTGGCGGCCCACGACGCGGCGCGCGACGGCTCGCGGCGCGGCGCCGACCGGCTCGCCGCCGCGCTGCTCGCGCACGCCGCGGCGCGCGCCCTGCCCGCGCAGGTACAGATACACCTACACTCCCGATAACCTTGATATCTGGCTCAATCTACTATTTCTGATTGTTCTGTCCCATCATCCAGGAGACTTAATTAAAACCCGACTAGGAAAATAAACCTGCTATGGGTGCGCTAAATTAGCAATCATTATGGCAACACTAATTCATTTCCATTACACATACTATACGATGTACCTTCCAGTCATGTTGACAACCAGGTCGGTGATGTTATTTAGAGGAATACAGTCTAAAAATCCTTGAGACTTTCTCTCCGACAAATACTTCGTCATATTGCAAATCACTTTTCTTAAGTCACTTTTAATAGTTTTCGGCATTTTAACAATACACCACGTACAAACAACACGTCACTTTGACAGCAATTGACAGATGGCATTAATGACGTCTTCAAAGTTACTGTTGCCAGTTGAAGAAATTAGTTCCAATAGTTTTCCGCGATATGGCGAAGTTTTTTATTTTCCTGGTCGGGCTTTACTGAGCTTTTAGAAACATTGTTACCATGCGGACTTCTAACGTGCCTAGGATGGTCCATATAAAAAGGGGTTGATTTCGACGAGAAAACCCCACTATGGTGATTTAAAACCCATATAAATCGCAGTTTAAAAAAGTGACTCAACAGACAACCATGGCAACCAGTGACAGAAAATAGTTGATCCACCATACACACAGTCTGCATTCCTATTTTTTGACACATTTCAAAACCCATATAACGTAAATGCGCATGGCCTAGCGAAATCGGTATAAATAAAATGAATCTAGACCTTTTGAGGGTAATCAGAAATATATCTTCGTGACGACGTCGCTGTCACCTTAACGACTGGTTTATTAGGGAGCGACCACACCGGTGCTTAACGCTGCGTATACGCGTTGACTGTCGTATGCGTCACGTATTCTTCATACATTTTGCTGCGTTTTACGGTGCGTTACAGATGTATTGCAAAATTATTTTCCTTCGGGAAAACTCGGATCTTTATCGGAATACGATGACACCCGAACTGTCAATAAATTATCGTATTAAATCAGTGACATTCTCATACCCATTAATATGGAACTTTATTGTTAAGTGTCAAATGTCAAAATGAATAATGTTGTTGTATATAATATAGAGATGTTACAACCGCAACAATTATTAGGTACTGAAAATGGGATTTTAAAAACCACTTTCTGTAACTTCAAAAATAATCCGTTTTATTGTCACTACTAAACAAAACATTATCTCCGCTTTAAAACATAATTAAAAGGACAACAAAATAAAGCTTATCGGGAAATATTTACAATGATAAAATTCAAAACCTGTCTATATTTTATCTTTGGCGTCCCTCTCGTACCTAAAAATAACCTGCGTGTGAGAGGAATGCAATCGATTCAAAAGGTTTCATAGGCAATTTCACGAAAGTTATCGCCACGCACACAACCGTTGTAATGAATGATAGAGGATTTTTAAAATTGGTGTTTTTTTTGCGTACCGATTGCAAGTTCAGCAGCGAACTGATGGGATGACAAAATGTTTTTTGTTAAGATTCTCACATTGACTCAATCACTTCGTTCATTCGTTTTTCTTGCAATCAGTACGTAATGTAACTGGGTGTGGTTTCATTCATTTCAACTTTGGTAAAACTACCTATACCTACCTAACATTACAATTTCATCGTATTTGGATCGATGTTTTCAATATTGTCCATTTCACAATCTGAGTCAGTCATATCATCGTCAGATGCGTCAGTGCTGTCATTCACGTTAATAACAATCCTATCAATGCGATCATCCATAGAGTGTTCCTGTGAGAGGTATTCATTTTCACATTTGATAGCATGATCACAAACTTTCTTCCATTCTTCCGGGCCAATAATATTTATTTTTTCTTCAATTAATTTTTTCACTGTACCCAAATTCATATCTATGTTTCTTTTTGATACATAACCTTTTATCTGTGACCATATATTTTCAATAGGGTTGAAGTCGGGGTGGTATGGAGGTAACCTTAACACTTCGTGTCCATGTTGATGTAAAATTTTGTCAATGGAATATTCTACAAAGTCTTCTTTATGCCGGCAAATAATTTCGTATAATTGTATTTTAGTTGACGATGAATTATGTGGAATATTGTATTTTTTAACCAGTTTATCATAAGTGGCTTTGCGGTATTAGAGTTGGGCGGACATTCCACATATTTATTGTGATAAGCAGCATTGTCTACTACTAGTACAGAATTTGGAGACAAGTTGGGAATAAGTTGATTCCGTAACCATTTTTCATAATTAACATTATTCATGGCATCGTGATAATCACCAGTTTTATCAGTAGACTTATACATAAGTAGAGCACCCGGTACAAATCCTTTGGCACTACCTGCATGTACTATAATTAGACGTTGACCTTTTGAAATTAACTGTTTCACTCCTTTATCCGTAGAATCGATCCAGCACTTTCCTGTTAAATGGGATGTGTGAACATAGGTTTCGTCAGTATACACAATATCTCTGCCTTCATATCTGTACTTCCTTATAAGGTCTATGAACTTTATTCTTTTAAGTCTAACGTCATCTTTTTCCATCAGCATTTTCCTATTATTAGTAATTTTCTTGAATAAAAAACCCATTTGGCGAAGTATTTTTCTTAGTGTAAAATCGCAGCCCTTAAAATTCATCGTTTCTATTAATTTGGACTTTAGTACTTTTATAGTAGGGACCTGTTTATAAATGAGATGAAAGTTATAAACCATTCGTCGTATCACTGCGTAGTCAAAATCATCAAGATCTAAATAGAATTTCTTGCTTGGTCTACCCAGCTTAATTTTGTTTGTGTTGGGATTTTCATTACTTCTGTATTGTTCTTTCTGGTTCAAATATTTTCTAATTGTTGGTCTAGATATTCCTGTTGCGTCCGAAATTCGCTGTTGAACTTTCCTAAAATACTCTGTCGTTTCTATTTTTGAATTTGCTATTTTCCGATATGAAGTACAGGTAAATATTAAATATAATACCTTGAATTGGATTTTTTAATCATTTTCGAGATTTCGGCATGGCTATACAACCTTATTATATGTAATCTGAATATATGATTAAAATTACAGCGAATTTTTAAATTGCGGATTATCTACTCTATATAAGAAGCAATTTGAGAGAGCACGATAAATACGAACTTTTCCGAAAAATTACGAAGGAAAATAATTTCGCACTACATCTGTAGCGTATTTTGAGCAGAGGTGTGGTCGCACCTTTATATAATTGTTAAAAATATCTAATTCACTTAAAAAAAATGAAATGAACTGAAATGAAAATTTATTTGAGATAAAACCGAGTCACAAGGTGACAACAAGGTTGGGGCTTCCTAGTAGGTAAAAAACCTGTGTCAGGAAGTCCCGCTCCTCCATTACATCATAAAAAAAAAAATATTTACTTTGTTTTTTTTTTTTACACTTTTTTAATTATTTTTTAACTTGCACTCTTCGTATGTACATTCAGCATCATATAGTTACTAGCAGCCAAAGTAGCCAAATATTTCGGTACACGTCTTTATTACTGTAAGAATAAGGGTGTGTTACGATATATTTGGCTACTCTGGCTGCTACTAACTATGCTGATACTGACTGTACTTATATGTAAGTATTGAAATAAGTTGTCCGTCAAAATATGCAATCTATTTTTCAGTCACTTGCTGTTATCTGATTGAGCTGAAATTTTGGGTCATGGTATAGTTTGAATGACAATTCAATATTATGGTGCCATCGAGCTGATCTGATGATGGACACCGAAGGTCGTCATGGGAATTCATTACTTAGCAGACGTAACCCGTGAGTTTCCGCTCATTAGAATCGTCACAACGAGTAGTTGATGACGGTACACGGAAACGTACAGTTGGCAATAAAAGCTTGTACCAATAATTAAATGTTTGACAGTAACTTATTTTGTGCTTATAATATATCGGTTTTCCAGGACACAGCACCCGCCACAGAACCGCCCGCTCCCCTCTCCTCCGAAAGTGTATCGTTGGTGCGAACCTCGTGGCGAAAACTATCGACTCGCGCGCAACTCACGTTCCTCCGCTGTGCGGGACGCGCGCTGGCCGCCGCGGTGGGCGCCGGAGACAGAGGAGACACGGGGGACAAGCGAGACACGGCGGACAAGCGAGACACGGGGGACAAGCGAGAGACGGGACACGTTGGCGACATTGAAGACATGAGCAGCATCGATACAGGTACTTTGCCACTCTGAATCTACTATAATCGGATTTTTAATTAGGCGAACTAACTTGACAGCTGAATATGTTGTCAGACATAGGAAAAAATAAATAGTGATAGGTTTATGTCGATACAAAAATGTCGATAAAACGACAACGTTTTATCGACATTTTTGATTTATAGTAGGTACAAACCTACTATAAATCTGATCCAAATTGTATTTTATCAAGTAATCATACTAACTATGGAAAAGGTTTTATACAATTAGAAAATAAACATGTTTTAGATATCTTGTATATCTATATATTTATCTTGTGTCTATCTACGGAAGCTGCCATACTTAGTTTAAAGCACACGGTCAAGTATTATACAGATAGAGAAACGCCTATTTACGCTTGTTTTATGGATCTCTCGAAAGCATTCGATACGATTTCGTACGATATTCTCTGGCGTAAATTAAAAACAGTAGGGCTACCGCCGGAGTTGATCTCGATGTTTAGATACTGGTACTTGAATCAGGAGAATCGGGTAAAATGGGCAGGTTAGTTGTCGGCTCCGTGCAGGCTGGAGTGTGGGGTGAGGCAGGGAGGGTTGAGCTCACCCTTACTCTTCAGTCTGTATTAAGGAGCTCAGCAGCATGCATGTCGGCTGCTTTGTTGATGGGGTATGCTTCAATAGTCTGAGCTATGCGGATGAAATGATGTTGCTGGCCCCCTCGGTTAGTGTTTTGCGGCAGTTGATTACTGTATGTGAGGCGTCCGCGGCATCGCATATCGCATGGCTTGTCTTATAATGTGGCGAAAACTAAGTATATGGTCTTTAAGGCGGGAACCAAATGTCCTTTCTTTTTCCCGCCCATAGTTATTAACGGAGTGCCCATTGTGAGAGTGAGTCAGTTTAAATACTTGGGGCATTTTCTAACAGACGACCTTAAAGACGATGTTGATATGGAGAGGGAACGCAGGGCATTGTCAATTCGAGCGAACATGCTGGCTCGCAGATTCGCACGGTGTACAGACGAAGTTAAAATCACGCTTTTTAAGGCCTACTGCACGTCAGTGTACACGTCAAGTCTGTGGGTCAGATATACTCAACGGGCTTACAATGCCCTGCGCATCCAATATAATAATGCATTTAGAGTGCTGTTGGGACTGCCGCGTTTTTGCAGTGCGTCATCAATGTTTACCGAGGCGCGCACAGACGGCTTTGATGCTGTCTGGCGGAAGAAAACTGCCTGGCTACTAGACAGGGTGCACGGCAGGAGCAACAGCATTCTGCATGTCATAGCCAATAAGGCAGATTGTCCTCTGATGTGGAAACTCAGCCAGAGGACCAAATCCACACTATCAATTATATACTAACGTAGGCTAAGAATAACTAACCTCGATTGGACCACCTTTGTTGTCTTTTAATAAATATAAATAAATAAATAGGTAAGCAAGTACATTGTTGAATAATAAATCTATTTCATGTTAATAACTTTATCATAATCTACATATTTATTTTTACAGTTTAAATAGGAATTTGAATTCATAATTCATAAAGTAGGAACGGTACCTTGCATATTCCGTCCACCAACCGTGTCAGTAGTAGAAAAGCCGAAAATACATACTCATCTATATGTTTATACTAAAACTAACGTAAGAAAGAAATATAATTAGTCTCTCAGCTGCCTTCCAGTGACACGGATGGTGGATCAGACTATATACTTCTTATTCGTATTGGCAAATAATACAATAGCTAAATAGCTCAAAGAACTTCTTAACTTAGAAAACAAATTCTATCAAGCTATTATTGACATAACTTTTACACAAGTAACAAGAATGATAACAACACTAGTATACAAACGGCTTTACTAAAACTCTTGTGAGAACTGGATTTTTTAAATATCAATATTAACAGCACTAGCGAAATTGTAGCAACATTCGTGTGCAATACACTGTCAAGTTAGTTCGCCTAATTAAAAATCCGAGTTTAGTAGTTCTGTTGCAGTTTGCGATGGCATACATTAATAATAATAAAAAAGCCGGCCAGATGCGAGTCGGACTCGCGCACCAAGGGTACCATTATCTATAAAAATGCCAAAAAAATCACGTTTGTTGTATGGGAGCCCCACTAAATATTGATTTTATTCTGTTTTTTAGTATTTGTTGTTTAGAAATACATCATCTGTGAAAATTTCAAATGTCTAACTATCACGGTTCATGAGATACAGCCTGGTGACAGACGGGCGGACGGAGGGACAGCGGAGCCTTAGTAACAGGGTCCCGTTTTTACCCTTTGGGTATGGAGCCCTAAAAACAAATGAAGCGGATTCCTTTTTTACTAACATTATAGCATACGTCACTCCCACAACTAAGAGACACAACGACATCTCACATCGCTGCAACTTAATTAAATTAGACATAATTACATACATATTTACTCGAAAAACATAACTCTATAAGTCTCTCGAATAAAACAAACGAAATCTCTCAATAAACAAATAGTACATTACTACAGAGGCCAGGAAGTAAGGGGTTGCCGGCTGAGTACATATAGACGGCCGAGCGTAGCGAGGTCGGATAATTATGAGGCTGGCAACCCCGTTTCACGCCGAGGTATGTATAGTGCTTTTCTCAAACATGCAACAAATATCTTCAAAAATCAAACTTTCATTTTCATGGCTGAATGCTGTGATCCTGAGCCACAAATTGTAGAATGGAAATTAAAAAATACCATCTTGCCGGCCTAGGCCTCCAATTTTGTATGAAATGCCATTACGGATTTCTCGTCTCGCTGCGCCCGAAACGTGCCCACGAAGCCCATTATGAAGAACACAACGTCAATATTTCATTGCATGTTTAAGAAAAGATTCTTGTTTTACAGTGAAGCTGGAATCCGCAATAAAGATAGAAGTGACCAGTCCGGAAGACACAGACGGTGCCACGGCTATAGAAAGTATAGAAGAGTCTAACATCGAAGGTACCAGGGTAGCAGAAAGAGAAGGTGGTGCCGCGCTCCTATCGGCGCTCAATCAGCCACTGTCTCGCGCCTCCACTTACCAAATTGACCGCCTTCGGGTAAGTCTTAAGTCTGTAGGTTTATGCGGGCTTGGTGGTGAGTTTTTGATTTTGATTTTTTTGATTACGTAGTCTTATATATGGATAGTAAACCATCTAATTATTGCAATAAAGTGTCAAATACCGTATTTGTCAAAAATCGTATCCGCTTATTTTTATGAAACGTGAAAAACGCTCCGTTAGTATGGAATTTGCAAGGATTATTTACTTGATGGATGCGGGTGGCGCAGGACCGGTCACTTTGGCACTCTTTGGGGGAGGCCTATGTCCAGCAGTGGACGTCTTTCGGCTGATATGATGACTTGCTTGTGACGTCACAATCAAACAACGTCCTTATTGTTAGTTTTTATGAATTTAAAAATCTTAAAATAGAAAACATAAATGAAAGATTGATACTTTCCGAGTATTTTCGTAATGTTTATCAGAGGCTCTAGTATAAGTTTTACCGAAACAAAACTTTACGATCGCGTTTGCGTTTTACTCTTAATTTGTATGGGATTTGACAGCTAAACGCAAACGCGGTCGTAACGTTTTGTTTCGGTAAAACTTATACTAGAGCCTCTGCTGCTAATTAAAAAACAATTACTTTTCACTGTTGTCAAATACCTTATTGCAAAATATAAACAAACTCATAAAAAGTTAATTGAACTTGAAAGTTTAGAAAAATATGCATTTTTGTATAGTCCTAGAGTACATTTAGTTCTGCCAATACGATCCTCAAACTTTAATAATAAAAATTGTATACTCCTTGCATTTTATTAAATTGTCAAAAGGGCCTCTACGTGTTGTCTCAGTTGGTACTTTGTAGGTACCTAGCTCCACGCACGCCTCCCAAAGGTCCGGGACGTCATTGTCCCGTGAGCGGGAAAAAAAAATTTGTATGACTACTATGCAGCTAAACGCAGTATTTCACGACACAATTAGTATGAAGCGTCCGTCTTTGGCTCGGTTTTTGTCTATTTTACATAAAATTTAATAGTAGTTGCTTCCATACAAACATTTGTTCCTCTCTAAAAACTGCTTCGAATGTCATCGAAAAATAACCGTAGTAATTATGGCTATTGTCTGGCTGTCAACACATCGAATCTTCAAATCAATAAAGGGTCGGTAACGCGCTTGTGATTTTTCTGGAGTTGCAAGACTCCTTAGGCTACGCGGTCTGCTTACTAATAAGCAGGCTGTAAGCTTGCTTGCGACCGTCACTGTATAAGTCAGTTTCTACCAAAAATGTCATTTCTGGTATAAGCTTTTATTGCCAACTGTATTCATATTCATATTCATTTAATCCATTGTTATCATGTTCATCAGCACATAAAGGTCTTACATTTTAAACGTAGTAGGTACACTGTACTTTTCTGTATACCGTCATCAACTACTCATTGAGACGATTCTAACGAGCCCAAACTCAACGGGGTTACGTCGGTTAAGTACTGAATTCCCATGGCCACCTTCTGTCTCCATCATCAGATCAGCTCAATGATCCTATAATATTGGATTGTCATTCAAACTATACTTATAGCGAAGGCCACCAAAACCTCACAGAGGTGTGCGCAGATAAAAACAACGTTACTATACAATGGATCAAGGGGCACAGTGGCTCAAGAGGAAACGATGCAGCGGATGAACTGGTCAGGAAAGGCGCAGAAACAACGGCATACGGACCTGAGCCAATTTTACCCCTGCCGCAAAGCTACATATATAATCAACTGGACCTATACACAAAAGACCTACACCAAAGGTACTGGGAGGAGATGTGTCTATGACACATGCAGACAGACCAAGGAGATTCTGTCGACAAAAAACTCACACACCACACACACAAACCAACTACGCAAGATAGTTGGATTAATAACAGGACACAACACCTTGAACAGACACCCATACAACATAGGTATCACAGACAGCCACATGTGCAGAGCGTGCATGGAGGCAGAAGAAACAACCAAACACATCTCGGGTAGAAGTATACAGGAAAAAACCGGCCAAGTGCGAGTCGGACTCGCGCACAAAGGGTGGGGTTCCGTACCTACCATTATCAACGGATAATTGTAGGTACGGAACCCTTTGTGCGCGTTCATTCTCTTATTTTAGAAGTTACAGGGGGACACACATTTTACCACTTTGGAAGTGTCTCTCGCGCAAACAATTCAGTTTAGAAAAAAATGATATTAGAAATCTCAATATCATTTTTTAAGACCTATCCATAGATAAACTACGCGTATGGGTTTGATAAAAAAGAATTATGAGTTTCAGTTCTAAGTATGGGGACCCCCAAAATGTATTGTTTCTTTTATTCTATTTTTGTGTGAAAATCTTAATGCGGTTCACAGAATACATCTATTTACCAAGTTTCAACAGTATTGTTCTTATATTTTCGGAAAAAAGTGGCATGCATACGGACGGACAGACAGACAGACAGACATGACGAATCCACAAGGGTTCCATTTTTTGCTATTTGGCTACGGAATCCTAAAAAGCACCTAGGGTCTCCAGACACACTACGGGACGCAATCAGCAACACCAAGGAACTCACCAACTTTCTAGAGGAGCTAGGGTGGTTAGAGTAGCGCTACCCCACCAAATTACGCAAAATAGGCACATTGGATGTCAACTTGCGGAAATTGCCCAGTACTAACTAACTAACTAAGCACAGTTTAGTTGGAAATAAAATATTGTACCAAAAATGTAATTTTTGACAGAAACTCATTTTATTATTTAATCATATGTTGTTTATTTTGCAGGTTTCAACATATGTATCAAATCTGCAGCATTTTTTCCGACCCTTGTTCACACCCGACTCCGAGAATGACATATTAGTAGAGACCTATTTCAATTGCTCACAAAACTCTATGGCATCTATAGACACACCAGTAAAACTTGATACAACAATTAAAGAAGAAACTCCTATTAAAGAGGAAAGTGACATGAGGACACCGATTAAAGATATGATAGTAAAGATACCAATGAAACGGGTTACTACGTTGAGACTGGATAACCCAATAAAGATACCAGTCAAGATGGATACACCAATAATAGAATCAACAATGAAATCTCCAATAGGGACACCAGTGAAAGACGCCATGAAAGCAGACACTGCAATGGATACACCGATAAACGATCCATCAATGAATGGTCTAATAGTACCAGCAAAAGACACCATGGAAGCAGGCCCCAAAATGGATACACCGACAGTTTCAACAATAAATGATCCATCAATGAATGATCTAATAGTACCAGTAAAAGACAACATGGAAGCTGGCACTAAAATGTATACACCGACAGATTCAACAATAAATGACCCACCAATAAATGGTCGAGCACCTGTAAAAGGGAATATGAAAGCAGGAACGCAATTGAAAATGGACGGTTTCTTAACAAAACAAAGCACACCGGCCGAAGCGGAGAAGGAGGAGGTGCATTCACCGGAGCGCAAGAGGATTCGGCGCGAGACACACGAGCGGAGATGTGCGCGGAGAAGTGGGAGGAGATAGGAGATAGACTACACAACTGTAGTCCAAATCAAATTGCACGTAGTTTTGCTATTAAAGACCGTCACTATGGGACGAAGGGAACGAAAGCATTATCGTCAAGGCCCGAACTTTTCGTGCCGATGACGTCGGTTTGCAATGATGTTGTGATAAATGAAACGAGTTTAATGAAGCTTGTTAGAGAACCTCCAAAAAACGGGAAATCGTAACGATATTCTTGTAATGGTGACATTGTATAACAACTTTTTATACAGTAAAATAAATACTAAATCCTCCCAGTTAGCACCAAGACCCACCTTGTTCAAGCTCTAGTCTTACCAACCATCGATTATGCTGACGTGTGTTACTCCAATTTAACACAGGCTCTGCTAAGTAAGCTGGATCGTCTTTTGAATAACTGCATCCGATTTATTTTTGGACTTCGCAAGTATGATCCGCTTTTCGCCATCGACTAAACTGGCTCCCCATTCGTGAACGCAGGTCATTACGAGTCCTTTGCACACTTTATTCCCTTCTATTCGACCCTGCCGCGCCAGACTATCTCAGGTCCAAATTTATTTTTGTTCCTGCTCGACCCGGAGGCGTACTCCGCAGTTCCCGTAGCCTAAAGCTGTCTGTTCTCCCTCACCGGTCCGGTTTTATGTCTGGTTCTTTTACCGTTCAGGCAATTCGACTCTGGAATGCTCTTCCGCTAACTATTCGTCAAGCACAAAGCAAATTGACTTTCAAGCGCAAGTCAACATAGTATTTTTCACTAGGTACAAAAGGTAGTAATATGTATATATATTAGTGTATATTATTTTGTATATGTGTATGTTTTTTTTTCGTATGTATTTGATAGAAGTTTATCTTGGATTAAGTTTTCATTTAAATTTAAATGCCTGCCCCAAATGTTTCTGTTTTGCCCAATGGTTGACTGGTAGAGAATGCCTTGTGGCATTAAGTCCGCCATTTGTACTATATCTTGCGCAATAAAGTTTAAATAAATAAATAAATATAATTGTGAAAAATCAGCTACAACGTCAATTTATTGTTTATCTAAAAAGACGATGTCAGTCAGGGACCATTATAACTATTTACGTCAATTTATTGTTTATCTGACTGACAATGTCAGTCAAATACCACTATAACTGTTTACGAGAAGATTATTCGAAATCATTGTGTGGTTTGACGTCATCGGCACGAACAGTACGGGCCCTGATTATCGTCATCATATCAGCGCTGCCATTCTTTTTTTTTTATACAACGACGGTGGCAAACAAGCTTATGGCCCGCCTGATGGTAAGCGGACACCGTAGCCTATAGACGCATGCAACTCCAAAGGAGTAACATGGGCGTTGCCGACCCTTGACATGTTTGAGGATTCGTCGTGTTGACAGCTGAAGGAACAAATTCCCTCGCTCTCAACACAACGCATCCTCACACTCCAGGAACACAACATATTCGAGCGTTTGTTCCGAATGACTTTTTGTACACATTTTTGTAGAAGTGGCTGTAGATGTCGATGTCGTTTCTGGTTAGGTTCTTATCTAAGTTTACTGGGCATCTAACAAATATCCGAAAACGGCATCAAAATTTACGCCCGATTCTTCAAATATATGACGAAAGTGGGGTGGTTGAAAAGCTCGAATAAGCGGAAACACGTCCACTGCTGGACATAGGCCTCCCCGATGGCCGTTGGGGCGGTGCGGTTCTGGAGTGGCGACCACGTACCGGAAGACGCAGCGAGACCACCCACAAGGTGGACTGATGACCTGGTAAAGGTAGCGGGAGTCCGCTTGATGCAGGTGCAGGACCAATCACTTTGGCGCCCTTTGGTAGTTCTATGGCAAGCAGGACGTCTTTCGGCTTCTGATGAAGATGATGATAGAGAACAAAGTCGCCTATTGTCCAAATGCAATCGATGATACACGATTGTGTGCGACTAATATTGTGGATGAACTCAATGAGAGGCAATGTAACAATACGTCAAATAAATACCACGAAAATAAATCAAAATTCACAAGTTTTGGCAGGAATTAGTTAGTCTACTTTGGACCACACTCCTGTAGTCCAGAAGACCAACTATGTCTGAAATTCTGGACTATAGCTGGGATTTTTTACGGTACAGTTAGCAGCAGAAGTTGCTAACCAGTTCTAGTGCTCACAATTATCTACACACGAACTCTAATTTCAAGGGAATAAAGATCTGTGTAGGAAATTTTGAGCGTGTTATTTTGCTTAGCTACTTCTGATGCTGACTGCACATCTAAGAGCGGTTACACTCTGCGACTTCTCTCTTTTTTCATCAGTAGGTTTAGGTTTACACATTTAAGAGAGGTCACTCATTGATTTGTATTTTTATTGCCATAAAAAGTTTCTTGTTAATTTTGCAGCTTTCAAGTTTTTTCCATGACTTTAATTTGTAACTTTCTTTTAAGTATTTATTCCATTATTATAAAATGGGCCCTTATGTGAACAGATGTGATACTAGCATAAATATTTTGTTACACAAAAATATTAAAGTTACAAAGCATAGCCACGATGTACAAGTTATAATAGGTGTTACATTGATATTAAAACTTTTGATTCAATTATGTTTTATTATTTACTGACAACGCTGCTGATGACTGCTGATTTTCTGACGGTAAAGCGGCCGTCGCCTCGTTGGTAGTGAATCTGCCATGTAACTAAGGCAGACAGGCAACTACGGAACCCTACACTGCGCGTGGCCCGACACTCATTTGGCCGGCTTTTTTATATTTATAACGTTTTTCGTTTTAGTCATCGAATACTTATAACACAATGTATCGACCTGCACGTCTATCATGGGACGGCCGCGACGTACTCTCAATTTTTCTCGCACTATATCTCTTGTTCTAAGTGTTCTTATAAGAAAGAGACGGATAGTGCGAGAAAAAACGAGAGAGCACGCGCGCCGTCGCATTTTTTTTAAAAATCGTATGGCATACATTATTTCGCCTTTAAAATTTGTCACTCTTTAGCACGACCCAGGACACGTGCAGGGTAGTGGTAGGTAGCTCCTGCGGACGCGAGTAACAGTTGAAATACCCCTTGTGACAGTTTAAATGGTACATTACGTACCTAGGGCGGTGAATTCCTGAATTCTCACCTTCGGTTCGGGCCACAAACACCTGCGATCTGGGGTTTTACGAATTACCGCCCGTGTTGCGTACACAATTTTACGTCTTCTCCTGTGTGTGAAGTAAGACATGATTTTAATGCCAGTAGGGTTTTCAAAATTCAATGATAACGTCACTAAATATTTTCGGGTAACTTTGTTCTAAGTAATCCATTCCCGATCATTCACACCGAAATGATCGGGAATGGATTACTTAGACTACCGTACTATCGACAACACAGCTAACTGACTATCCGTGCACTTTATATTCATTGTAATAAGGTTCTATATAAATACAGGATGGTCAGTTAACTGTGTTGGCGTTTGTACCTACATATAAATGTTTAGTATAAGGCTACTTACATTAACTAGTTAGGTACTGGGAAACTATTGCACAACACAAGTATGAAGTCGTAATCGTCAGAGGTGGTGCGAAAGAAAACCAATAAGGTGAGAAAGTACTGATAGTTTGTGGGTTTTAAGAGGCCTACGAAGCAAGAGGTCCTGGGTTCGAATCCCGGTAAGGGCATTTATTTGTGTGATGAGCACGAATATTTGTTCCTGAGTCATGGATGTTTTCTATGTATTTAAGTATTTATTCATCTATATAAGTATGTTTATCGTCGTCTAGTACCCATAGTACAAGTTTTGCTTAGTTTGGGACTAGGTAGATTTGTGTAAGATTGATTTTGATTTGTGTAGGCACTCAATAACGAAAGGAACTCAAATGTAGGCTATACCTAACGGGTTTATTTGCATGGGTGCAATTGACCTGCGGTGCACTGAGACAGGCGGTGTTAAAATGTGCCTAACCGGTCGTAAAGTAAGTTCACGATGGTGTCGTGGTCCTTATTATTATGACGTTAAAGTCTGATTTCGTGTAACCGTATTTGGTATAGAGAGTTGGGGCACAGCGCAATGTTGTCTCGCTCATATTTGGAGCAGCCCAACTGGTGAAGTAGGTACGAAGCTCCATCTTACAGAGGACCGAGAGCGAGAGAGGAGAACCATACTATTAATAACACCAGTACTTAGTGGTGTTATTAATATTATGGTTCTCCTACCTATCTCAGAGCAAGTGCTCTGTATAGGTAGGTGTACACATATATGTATATGGTGTGGTAGTTGAGAGGCAGTCGAGCGACTAGACAAGCACCTCATACGCGCCCCTCTAGCGGCCATCGATTAAAAATTAAAACAAAAAAAAATCGACGCGGGGCGACCCTAGGCACGTGGATTAGTTGGCTTATAGCAGGGTTTACCAGATACAGAGACAAAACATAAAAACATACTAAACAGAAAAATAAAAAAACTAAATCTACTTATTATATCTGTGCGACAATAGGAGGGAACTCCGCATTTGCTGCGGCATAGCTAGACTAGCTGCACACAGCGCTGGTTTTCAGTTCACCCCTAGTGACAACCAGTTTACAATTTGGTGGATGCTTCAGTAGCTATAGAGATTTTAGGTAGGTATACAAAAAACATTAAAATACATGAAAGAACATTAGTAAAAATGATAAAAGTCTCAATGGGCTTTTAAAGATATTATACTTACATCTAAACAATAGACAGCTTTACCAAGATACGAAGTTAAAAACTACATTTTAGGGGTTTCAAAGTCTCTTTGTATGTCAAAGTATGGTCCGTGGACCCCTTATATCGCTACGGGACGGGTCACCCAACCACTTCGTTCACTCTTAACGTAGGCAGGTACGTTAGGTTCGCCGGCCGCTACCGCGGCAAGCTCGCTTCGCTCGTTCGGCTCGCCCGCTGTATGATCGCAGTCCTACCTAACACTCCTCGCTTCGCTCGTCGTCGTACCTAACGGAGTCCTTCCTTAAGGTAAAATAGGTACTTAGGTTACAGATATTATAGAATCTACTACCAGTAGAACCCCTTTTAAATATTTTTTTATATTTATGTACCTATGTCTATAAATGATTCTGTGTAATTATCTATATGCCTATGGATTATATATGCCTAATTCACTTTAGGCATTAAAACGGTATGAATAACAAACATTAGTACTTACGTTGAAATATACCTATGCCTTAAAATATTCCTGAATAATTATCAATAGACTTTTGAACGTTATATATACTTAGGTAGTCATCAATTCTATGACTTTTGCGATTATGTATTTAATATTATAGGTTTATACTTAACTAAGTATGACTTAAAAAAAAAATTACTTTTGATGGTTATGTTTATAAATTTTATGGATATAAATTTCTGACTATCGAAATTCGAAACAATAAGTTTGTGGGAAATAAAGGGATCCCTCTGTATGGCCGTAAAAAGTCGGTATGTAACCGATCTAAAAGTTACAATTACTTGACAAAATACCTAAACCATACAATTTTCTCACCCTTAACATATGTTTCGATTACCTACGTACTTAATACGAAGTAGTTCTGCCACGACACTTCACCTACCGTGTTCAAATATAAAACAGGTAAGTTGGGAAGTCGTTACATAATAAGTTACCGAGAAGTTTATAGACGTCTGGCAACTACACTGGCTTCATAATAGATGCACCACGCTAGGTCTGAAGGCGGTTTTCACAGCATAGATTGGGGTTTTTAACATAAATAAGAGGGTATTTTTAAGGCCTAGTATGTAAGCGTTTTTTCATGACTTAGAGCGGCGGCGCGGCGGCAGCTGAAACGGTGTGCCTTATAGATACTTGAAATTATTTGAGTTGGCTGAATTGCATCAAAAGTAGTCCATTCAAAAAGCGACTCTGCCGTCCAAGAGGGAAGACTCCAATTTCAATGTATTTTTTTTAAAGTAGCCCCTTTAAATCTCAACATTAAATGATCGGAGATTGGCCCCAGGTTATGCAAAAAATAATGTTAGAGGCGCATTTACACAGATAAGTGAGAATTTATCTTGTTACAGTCTTTATCACATTCACTTAAGTTTGAAATTCATCTAGCCTGTGGACCGCAGCTAACTAAGTCGTATTTTTTTACTGTTACCGTATCGTGCATGTTGTAACTGACAAAAACGTAGGTACCTAATTATCATCCAGTTGCAAAGTAACGTTAAGAACAAGTAATTTCTCCAACATCCAGGCGGAGGTCGCATCGCCACACTTTCACATTCAATCCCCTCCCCGCGACCGATCATACACAGATCAATCGCTGGTTATTAAGGTGCATCTTTTTCATGTCTCAATTGCATTTCAATGTGTTTCTTGCGTTCGTTCTGATCACTGTGCGGTGTAGCTCTGAACCGAGTTTGTCTCGCTATAGTAAAAGTATAGCGAGACAAACTCAGTTCATATTTGGTACGTAAGTTCCGAAAAACTCATTGGTATAGCCGGAATTCGAACCCACAACCGCCGTTTGATAGCCGCATGCTTGAACCACTAGGCCAAAGGCATGGCATGTCATGGGCATTAAGGGGGTGCATTAGAAATTATCGCGTGCTTTGAAACGCCGTTCTAACTAAATTAAGAAACAATTATAAGGTCTGATTTTCAGATCATTGATTCTTGACTATATGATTGTTTATCTGATTTAATCGATACAAGTTTCATCGATAGACAAAAAAAACACCAAAGTTGGGTCTTTATTTTCCCTTTTTTACTCAGCCTACTCAAACAATACATTATTTTACGACACAATCAAGATACTATAGTATTTTCCTTCATCTAAAATCTCTATTAATGAAATATTAAAACTTCACTAAGTTAGATAGGTACTTATTTATCGAAATTTGTCCAAAAAAGCCACTCCCGAAGAGTGGTGCATCTCTTTTCTCGTGCACGGGAGGCATAAGCGTGTCTCTGTCAAGGGGGCGTGGTCGATTCAAATCAAGGCATCCTCTTAAACTGCACTAGGCTACCGTAGAACCGAGAGGAAGCCACTGTGGCGTCGGTAGCCGAGCGGCAAGGCATGCGACTTGCAATTTGGAGGTCGTGGGGTCCAACTGTCCACTCTTCCAGCCCAGAGGGAAAACTAGACATTATTAAAAAAATAAAATAATAAAAATAAAATAAAAATCATTTATTTCAGACTAAGGTCCATACATGGTTAGTAGGTACCTAAACAATAAAATCTTATTACCTACTAGTGTTAGTATGTCATAAAGACTTCTAAACAATGACTGCAGTCTCTGCCAGCGGGCGAGCATGGGGCCATTTTCGCGCTCCGAAAACATTATTGAATGTCTAGTTTTCCCTTTGGGTTGGAAGGTCAGATGGCAGTCGCTTTCGTAAAACTATTGCCTAAGCTATCTTGGGATTAGGTGTCAAAGCGGACCTTAGGCTCCTTTGGGGCACAACCGGGAAATCGCTAGGAGGAACATGTTGAGACAGACGAGAGGAGCACGCGACGTTAGCTTGGTTTTTGTTTGTTTGTAAACCTATTAAGAGTCCGCAGTAAGCTCGATTCTCCATACAAACGTAGTTACGCTCTCATTTTAAAACTACGTGTTGGATTGTAACGAAACTTTGCATATACAATGACATGAGGTATATCTATGTCTGTAATTAGTTTATGTAGCTTCAGGTACCATAGTAAAAAAAATACAGGGAATTTAAGATTTTCATACAAAACTTGTTTTGCTTTATTTCGTTTGTTTTATACACTGGAACCATATAAACTAATTACAGACATAGATATAGGAGTACCTCATCTCAATGTATATGCAAAGTTTCGCCACAATCCAACACGTAGTTTTAAAATGAGAGCGTAACTACGTTTGTATGGGAAGGTGATATTCGGCCGAGCTTACTGCGGACTCTTTACTGCAATAGAAGTTTATTATATGGTAGGTATGTTAGATGTCCATTCATAAGTTTTGAGTAAGGTGATCAATCATAATGAACTCGTTTGAAATGGAAAGTCTACGGTTCAATTCACTTGGAACTTAGCTAAATAGTTAAATTAACTACCGTCAATGGCGGCAACCTTGGCTCAATAACGTAGGCAATGTGGTGTGAAACATGCAGTTACTTTATTTGAGTTGTATTTGGTGCTCATATATTTCAGAGTAGGCAATCCAGTGACTGGTAGGTCGTGGTGATTGCTCCTTCTTGTCAAAGTTTAGTTTTATGTATGTATGTATGTATGTAAGCACTTTATTGTACACAATAACAGGTTAAAGAATATACATGTCACACAATAGATCAAAGTACAAAGGCGAACTTATCCCTATAAGGGATCTCTTCCAGCTAACCTTTGAGCAATTGAGAGGAAGGTAGGTAGACCGAGATAGGCAAACTTATACCGTGTACAAAAACACAGAGAAAATGAAAACAAAACCTAATAGGTATTAATTCTAGACAAATAAAAACATGCCAATACATATATAAATATACAGTATAAAATATAATACACACTATATATATCGCAAATATACAATAAATAAATAAATACTATATTCAACCAATTCACAAGTCATTGGAAAGCCACAACTTCTTCAAATTCATCATTCTTAATCAAATACATCTATCTCTACTAATAATATAAAACGGTATTATTTATATGTTTGCATGTAGACCTAGTGTGGTGTGGATTTGAAAAAAACAGTCGGAGGCATAATTAACGGGATGTTTAACTTGTCGCGATATGCCTCCGACTGTATACCTCCTCTCCTTCGGCAGTCGGGTAAATATTCAATTTGGTTTTTATTTACAAAGAGTAGCTCACGCGGCTCTGCCCGCGTTAAAAAGAGCCTTAAAGCCGAGAGATAAAGATGTTGCCTTTGTCCACCGAGAAAGTCCATTTTATACAGAAAGGAAAGTAATTTTGAAATCGGGGTCGTGGTTCCAGAGTTCCCTTACATAAAAAACAAAATTGAACTATATTTCTTGAAAACAAGAATTACATTTCCAGCGAATCTGACATAGCAACAACCCCACAGATCTTTCCTCTTTGAAATGACATTCGAGTTCTTCAATATTTATACAGACAACCTTTCACGTTTCGGTGTCGGGTTAGAATTTCACCACCCCCTTTCTTCCCGTGGGTGTCGTTAAAGTCGACTAAGGGAGCAGGGTTGAAGTGTGTTGTGGGCGATGGGCTAGCAACATATCACTGCATTATACCATTTTGTCGATCTTTTATACCCACATTTATGCTAAAAGTGGCGCTGGGACATAAGTTTAAGAGAGAAAGAAAGAAAAATTATTAACGTAAAGATTTTGGCATATAAAAGCAAAAATAACTACATACACTCACTCAGCTTGGTGTCACGGAGCGAGCCACAAGAGTTAAATGTGCTCTGCCTACCCCTCTTGGGAATAAAGGCGTGAATGTATGTATGTATGTATATATGTACAACCTTTCAAGAACTACACACGCGTCTTGACAGTAACAATGAAGACTGTGTACCTATAGATATTTTTGAAAGGTCTGTATAGATATTGGCAAACTCGACTGTACTTAGCTATAGGTAGGTAGGTTTTATGGTATTAACGCTAACCGGCATGTCAAAACGAAGAATACACCTTACTAGACTACTACCTCTATAGTTTCAAGACTAAAAAGTGACCACCAGTGTGTGGGCGTCTCGTTCTAGCATGGAAGTAAGAGCAAGACGCCCATAGTTGCCGGCCGCACATTTCCGGATAAGTATAGCCCGTCTAGAAGCCCCTTAAGAAGCAGCAGAAAAATTCAAGTTGAAAACAGTCTCCTCTCAAGAATAACTTTGATATGTTATTTACTGTTATTGTAGGAATTAAAACGATTCAGATTAATAATGAATTATTGAAGAATAAAGCCGCGTTTACATTTGTCTGTCTTGTTGTGTTGTGTTGTGATGCATCAGAACGGTATCGGTTTCATACATTTAATATGGTTGCGTTCACATTTATCTGATGCCGTGTGTTTGACGGCTTATGTTGTGTCGCTTTTTTTTGACCTTGTTCTGTGCAGCAGCCTGAGGGGCTTTCGCTGCGGATCGTGGCTGGCTTGTGGGTAGACGCCACTACGGGGCTACCCGACTGCCGAAATTGATAGCGCATGTTGTGTCGCATCACAAGCGATCCCGGTCCGCGTCAGAACGGGTGAGGTGCGGGGGGCAGTACAGCGACACGACACAGCACGTCAGACTAGTGTGCACGCACCAGTGTTGTGTTGTGACGCGTAATAGCCACACGTGAAGTATGGACGACGAACATCCTCCTCCGATAGCCAAGACCGAGCTGATATAAAATGCGTCATAACACGTCAGATAAACGTGAACAGCAGCCGTCACGACAGAGAGCATCACAAACACAACACGACAGACAAATGGGAACGCGGCTCAAGAAATAGCGAGCTCTTTCTAAGTCACAGCGCTTCGTAAATCAACATTTTGCCCAGCTATCACGCGAGGCTCGTGAGAGCATTTATTGTGAAGCGTTAGAACACACTAAACGTTAACTGTGAGGCAACGATAGTGAAAGTGCCCGATGAGTTGGTTCCGCGTCATCCCGGCAGCGCAGCGCCTCGACACTTGATTATAGTAATCGGAGTTAATATTGAATCTCAATAGATGTCGCTGCTTATTTGACTACGGAAATTCTACGTAACACTAGCGGTTTTATAGGAATAATGAATTGTAATGTCGGCGTTAATTAATTCAAGAAAATTATACATATCAATTATGTACGAACATGTAAGCGCATCGCATCCTTGTTATTTAGTCACATATTATGTATACCTTTGTTGTACCTATATGGTTTTATACAAAAAAAACTAGTTAATTTTACTGGATATTTCTGCAAAGCTTTATTTTAAAATAACTAAATAACTAATTTGGCTCAGGGACCCAAAGAGGGTCTTGGCCTCCGAAACGAGAGCACGCCATCTGTCCCGATCGTGCGCAACTTCTTGCCAGTTGCCGACTTGAAGATGTCGCAGATCTGCCTGCACACTGTCCTCCCAGCGGTACCTGGGTCGCCCAACCGGGCGGCGACCAATCGGTCGTCCCACGTACGCTCTCTTGGCAGCACGATCCTCTCACATTCGGAGTAGGTGACCGAACCAGCGAAGTCTGTGTGATTTGGTTACGCCGATGATGTTGGGTTCGACCACCAGCTCCTGGATCTCTATGTTTTTACGGATCCTCCACGTGCCGTCGTCTCTCTTGACAGGTCCCAGGATCTTACGCAAGACCTTCCTTTCCGCTACAAGGAGTTGACGTTCCTCTTTTATTTTAAAATAAAAAAGTTAAAATTGGAGGTAGGTATAGGGTCAGAAATGTAGTAAGTAGGTAATTATTACTTGTTTACTAAATGGTGTTACATAAAATGCGTACGTTAAGTCTAATCAGCAGCAGAAGTAGCTACGCAAATGAACAGGGGGGCGATTTTTGACTTTCGAGCGCTCGAAAATTAAATAAAAGTAAATGCTATTGTAGTGTCATAATCACAGGCACTTGCTTTCTACCGATAGAATTGAATATAGAATTTTCTATCGTCATTTCAAAAGAGCATTTCATAATTTTTGACAGTTTTCGAGTGAAAGAATCGAGCGCTCGAAAGTCAAAAATCGGTCCCCAGACTCAAAATGATCTAGACAGTTCTTATCCTCTTGGCATTAGAGTCGTGTGTAGGTAATTTTGAGCATTTGGTTCGTTTAGCTACTTTTGCTGCTGCCTGTACTTCAGTTCAGATGCACTATTTTATTGGTGTGCCCACAGTGGAGTTTTAGTACGAAACACCTTAGCTCCCTGTATTATACATACATATAATTATGTAGTAAGTACCTAGGGCATTTGGTTCTTATTCATCTATAGTTAATATTAATAATATAAAGAAGATGTCTTACTCGAAGATGTCTACTTATTTATTTATTTGGGTTACTACTTTGGGTATACTAGGTACCCTGGCTATAGCTATACAGGGTCGTTTTACGCAAGTTGTTTTAATTGAAAAAAAAGGAGTGACACAAGTCGTTTTTTATTTAAAAAACAAAAAAAATCTGCTTTCACCGTTGTGCTATGATCTCGTGGTGCCAAGATACATTAGGTACTTGGAGGTCACAACTTAAGATCAAAATTTCTCCGAATAAAAAAAAAGGACACTATGGGTTTCTCCTAAAAATATTTGCTCCTGTTACAGGGCCCACCCCATATATGAAGTTGGCTCGAGTCTCGTTTTCCAAGTGATCTCCCAGCAACGATATCTACCCGTTGCAACATTGTAAGGTTTCTCAGACAGATCTGCAGCCATCATTACGTTTCAACCAGCCCCGCTATACTGTAACTTGTTTTATGTTCACCTCATCGCGCACCCACAAATATATCTGGACGGCGCGATTCGTAGTAACTAAGCGTAGGTAGAGGTGTAGTTTCGCTATGCGTGACGGGTGAGGTGAGACGCATGAGCGCGTAAAGAATAACATCCCAGGTAATGACTGGCTCCATCTCTGCGATGCCGTTGATAATCCCATGCACTAAATGGCATCTGTTGCAACATTGGAGCAGGGGTGTATTTAGTGGTCCTCAGTCGACTCTAAATTATAGAGCTCTGTGTAAGAGCTACTTGCAATCTAGTTCGAATATGTCCATAGGTTGTTAAGGGCAAGGGGTGTCGTGATGGAATGCATAGGCATACCCCCCATTAAAGCTTCCCCAGGCTGGGGGGATGTGTAAATGCATTTTCACTTAGTCAAAAAAAAATGTTAAAGGGCGTAAGGTTGCTTAGTCAATTTTTAATTTTGGGAACGTACATTTATATACTCGACTGTACTCGATTACGCTTTCAGTCACATGTAACAGCACATCCAGCATTCGCAGTAATTTTTGTCGAACTGTACAACGAACAGAGCCAAGCATAGAGCCAAACATCGCTACGAACATTTTCACGAACATTCTAGCGAACGGGATATGTTGGCGGAGAGCTGCGAAACATTAGGAAAACGGCTCGGTTCGGCAAAAAGCTCGGAGAAAATTAACTGTCGCTTCACTAGAATGTCAGAGGTTGTCTGGAAGAGATCGCTTTAAAGCGATAAGACCGCCTGTTGTTACCATTATTTATTAAGCAAATTTCTTGCAAGATGTTTCTCTCTTGTCGTGGTGCAATAAAGAGTATATATTATTGTTTATTAATGCTCGCTAGAATGCTCATTACAAGTGAATTCTCAAGTCTATCAACACCTTTTCGGTATTTTCTATGAGTACATCTCATTATTTAAGGCTAGAGCTGGATGATTCTCCTATAAAATATATCATTATGTCTTTCTCCGGTACTGGTATGGTATGGTGTTGGTAGATGTTGGTGGTGTATTATTTATACTACGGCGGTGGCAAACAGGCACACGGTCTGCCTCATGGTAAACATATACCGTAGCCTTTGGACGCTTGTAATTCCAGAAGAATCACAAGCGTCTTGCCCATACCTACAGAGGAAGTGGTGGCATTATTGTGGCTGCGGCCTTCTGTCAGCATGGCTATCACAAGACGGCGCGCGAGCTCTCTCGATTTTTCTCGCACTATACCTCTCTTTCCAAGTTTTCTAATAAGAGAGAAACAGAGAAAGATCGTGAGAGCTCGCGCGCGGTCTTGCGATAGCAGTGCTGGTGGAGGTATTTCCCCAGTTGGGCTGGTCTCCTTTCTTCCTGTGGGTGTCGTAAGAGTCAACTAAGGGTACAGGGTTGGAGCATGTTGTGGGCGATGGTCTAGCAACCTGTCACTACGATATTACATTTTTGTCGATCTTTTATACCCACATTGATGCTAAAAGTGGCACTGGAACACAAGTTCCATGTGCTCTGCCTACCCCTTTTAGGGATAAAGGCGTGAGCGTATGTATGTCTGTATGGGCCCTATTACGTGGAAGTTTCTTTAGTTTTGACAACCCTGTTCGTAACCGGCACGTTCCATCCTGATAACACCGATTGCGATCGCGAGAATGAGGAGAACAGTAGACAATGATACTGTCTTCCTCATTCTCGATAGTCCACATTGCGTGGTAAATTAGGAGTTCAGCGGGGTTCAACGAGGATGATATTACACTGACGTGATGCTATTATTCATCTCGCATAACAGAGCTGTCTTACTTAAGGGCCATTTACATAGTGCAACTTCAGTACATTTCGGGGCTGCGGGCTAGCGGAATACGATGAATTCAAGCAAACTCACGCATGCGAGTTGTTGCACCATGTAAATGGCCCTTAAAAGGGTCGCCAGGACGTAGTTTGGTTTTCATTTTAAAACTACATGCCAGAATATTATGATACTTTGTATACTCAATGGGATCCGCTATATAATATCTTAATTCTCTGGAGGTCAGGCGCAATCTTGCACTTCTCAGCAATCAGCATGGCCGGTAGTATCTTGCGTGGGGAGTCTGGCTGTAGAGAGTTAGCAACGCAATCAGTGCGTTTGTTCGTTCCCTCTGCAACCAGAGGCTCTAGTATAAGTTTTACCGAAACAAAACGTTACGACCGCGTTTGCGATTAGCTGTCAAATCCCATACAAATTGAGGGTAAAAAGCAAACGCGATCGTAACGTTTTGTTTCGGTAAAACTTATACTAGAGCCTATGGTTTGATTTCCGACCGCGTGATTGCCATCTGCTAGTCTGGTACGTGCCTTATAACTTTTAAACGCACTCCGCGCATCAGCCCCTGAATGTGATGTGTTTGCAAGCAGATGGGCAGTAAGTAGTGCGTGATGAATGTTTGAGGTTCAGCGAGAAGATGGATGTACGTCCCTCTTCTGTCTGAGATTTATTTACTTTGTTATATTATATTAGTATTGTTATTTGTATTGTTGTTTCTGTTTTGCTATGTAACAATAATTATACATTAAGTAACAAAGGTGTAAAAACAAGAAAAACACTAAATTAGAAACTAGGATTAAAATAATTATAAATAAAAAAATTGGCTGAGGGCAGCGTGCCCAGAAGGCGGCAGCATTGCTGCTGTGTAACTATTTTTAAATAAATAAATAAATATCTAGTACTAGTTTACATTGCAAGAACTTAAATAAATAAACATAATATAGAGAGTAGTACGTTTTTCAGTCTATCGTTTAAATTTTTTCGATTATAATTGATAGCCACAGAAACTGGTTTCCGACCTAGACACGGCGGATCCCATTGTGTATAAATAATATTTATACATATTATGTATGCCGTTTTAAATTGACAACCAAACGTTTTTGTATGAAAAATCGACTTGAGTCAACCTTACAGATTCTTTTGCCAGTTTAGTCTAGGGGTGCGGCGGAATGTTATCTTCCTTATATATTTGGAGCAGCCCAACTGGGAATGTACCTCCACCTTACGGGAGACGGCAGCCTTACTAACCATTGCTTTGTGGGTATTTTTCCTTCCTGGTACGGCTGCCAGAGCTCCCAATGATGCACCGTGTTAAGAGAGTATATAATAAAGTTATAATGAAAGTATATAATAAATTGCCCGATACAATAAAATCCGAGAAAAAACACAACAAATTCATAAAAATATTAAGAGAATTCCTTATTAATAAAAGTTATTATACACTAAGAGAATACTTAGAAGAAAAACTATGAAATAAAATGGAAAGGCTATACCCGTGTAAGGGAACCAAATATGCCCCTGACGGTATTGGCCAATGAATATATCCTATGTATTGGTAATAATGCTAGTTATTAATCTGCCAAGTTTTATCTCATAATTATTGACAGTTTCCTTGCAATGTCACTTGAAAGTTTTTTTTACTTTTCTTAATATCTTGAAAACAACTGGTCCGTTTCTTTTGTGATTAACGTATGTTGTTAATGGCATGAAGAGCTCTTATTATGATTAGGCTTACCTAAAGTTTATTAAAAAAATCACCATGTTGCTCCAAGCCAATTGATTTCAGACCAATATATATTTGTACGGAGAGAGATGTGACATCAGTGTAAAAAAAATGGTGGGAGTCGCTGACTCACAAGCGTCAAAAAAAAAAGTTTGAAATATTTGACATCAAAAATGACCAAGTCGATTTTGACCTAGAGACGTCTTGTTTTTTGCGAATTTATTCCTGTTGATGCCATTAACAACATAAGTTTTCAAGATATTTAGAAAAGTAACAAAAAAACTTTCAAGTGACATTGCAAGGAAACTGACAATAATTATGAGATAAAACTTGGCAGATTAATAACTAGCATTATTACCAATACATAGGATATATTCATTGGCTAATACCGTCAGGGGCATATTTTGTTCCCTTATACGGGTATAGCCTTTAAACTCATGTTATACACAAATAGAATACATAAAACCAAGTTCCTATAAAAAATATGTATAAATAAATGTGCAATAAACAAATTTTGATACTTAAATATAATGCTCTTTATAATTTGAACATTGCACAGAATATACAAATTATAAAAAGCAGAACTTTACATAAGTATGTAAGTCGTCTTCTCTTCCTAATTTTGCGGTGCCCAACAGGGTCCACAATTAAGTTTTATTCTCATCACTTAGCAACTAAAACTTAAGTTTACCTAAAACCGTGTAAACTAACATCGCGGAATGCAATAAATGATTGAGTATTGAGTACTCAATACTCAATTGAGAGTGGGACCTGCAGTTATCTCTAGCTGTCTACACAACGAATCCTACTAATATTATAAATGCGAAAGTTTAGATGTTTGGATGTTTGTCACTCAATCACGCTTAAACGGCTGAACCGATTTGAATGAAATTTTGCACGAAGATAGTTTATAGCCTGGATTAAAATATAGGATAGTTTTTATCCCGAGTCCACGCAGACGAAGTCGCGGGCGGAAGCTAGTCCTCAAATAAATAAGGAATCGGCACGCATGTGATTCTTCCGAAGATGCAAGCGTCCGTTGACGACGGTGTCTGCTTAACATCAGGCATGCCGTGCTTGTTTACTACCATCGCTTGCGAAAATGGCGGTAGGTAGGTACTGATCGTTTTTTTTTCTGAATAAATCGTAGCACACCAAGCCTAAAGCATCAGCACGGCACGGCTATCACAAGACGGCGCGCGAGCTCTCTCGATATTTCTCGCACTATCCGTCTCTCTCTTATTAGAAAACTTAGAAAGAGACGTATAGTGCGAGAAAAATCGAGAGCTCGCGCGCCGTCTTGTGATAGCCGTGCTGCACGGCTAGCACACGACGGCGCGCGAGCTCTCTCGATTTTTCTCGCACCATCCGTCTCTCTCTTATAAGAAGACTTAGAAGAAGAGGTATAGTGCGATAAAAATCGAGAGTATGTCGCGGCCGTCGTGTGCTAGACGTGCTGAACGAGCGCGCGCGATAAAATACCAATCCGATTCTAATACGCTTAATATTAATATTAAATATTAGGGGTAAATCTTAAAATATTAAATAACCATCCATAAGTCCAATAACCATCGTAGATTGATGTCGTACCACACCATATATCTTCCAATTCACGAGCTTGCTTAGTCGCATATATCAAATGTATCAAATTGTCAACATTTAGAGTCGATGCAAATTCTGTTCAATTGCAGGAAAGTTCAATCAGTTGACTAGGTGGTGAACCGATACCTCCGTCTGGTCACTCCGTTACTCGAGTCAGTGGTCAGTTCCCACAGTTTCCTTCAAAACAAAACAACAACTATAACCAATAAGCCAGCCAATTTGGACCTTATTATAGAGCGTTTCGATTGAAATTCAAACGGTTATCGATTGAGTCTAGTGCAGTGTTCAACAGGGCCTGTCCACCGCAAGCCGGCTGACGATTAGTGGCGGGTCAAGCAGTGAAGATAAGTTCGTCTCGTTGCATTTTGGAAAGCATTGCACTGAATTAAAAACAGCGAATTGTTTGAGAAAGTTTTAAATTAAATTTATACCGAGTCATGTTCATTTAAACTAACAATGCTTCTAACGGTTAACGTTTACACGTGGGTGGAACCGTTGTTGTGTAGTTAAAATAATTCAAAGTTTTTAAGTTTGGTGAATTAGGCGCCCAGACATGAATTTTCATGAATGGTTGTTAAAAAGATATTTGTAAAAGACAGACTTTTGTCGATTGTTCAACTACGAATTTTGAAATTCTTTGGCCACATCTAGAAAAAAAAAGCCAATAGATGAAGAGCCTCGTAGGCCAGGGAGCGGTAAAGGGAAAAAGTGCTCGGGGCCAACCGTCAACACGCTGGACGGACATTATAGAAAAAGCCACGGAGACCAGAATAGTCCAATGCTCCCGCAATGCCACAAATCGCCTGAAGTGGCGCGTCATGGCTAAAGATGCAGCAAGAGGCACAAGACCGATGGAGTGGAGACCCACCGAGTACACCATAAACATGACCACCGCCACTCTTAACTAGTGTACGACTGAGAAGGATGGTTGTTAAAATAGGTTTATTAACCCGCGGATCGCTTTTAGGCGGTCAGAAGGCGTTTGATGTAGTCTATGTAGTGTGAGCGTAGAATGGAGATTAAGAGGGTCAGATATACTTACAGAGGCATTTCTTCGTTACAGTTACAGCTGTTACAGTCGTTACCAGTCCGTAAAATTGCATCTTACAGGCTTCAGAATTCATTTACCATCATAGGATCTTTATGCACGCCCATGAATTAGGTATCTTCAATCTACACGATGCGTCTCACTGCTGGGGACAATCTTCACTACTCGAACCGGCGTTTTTGGCTTTCTACATTCTGTTAATTATCGCCAGTTTACTATAGGAATGTGTGTGAGTGTCAGAATTTTCAAACGAAATCGGATCGGATAGTCCATAACAAAGTTTCAAATATGCTGATGTGTTTTTATGATACGCGATTGTCATAATCGCAAGTATGCTCATTGTCTACAGTGATCCAACAGTCAGTAGTAATCTCGGTTCACCCAATTATCCCGATGTCACAAGTGACCACGTTACGGCAAAGTTGCCCGTTGGTCCCTTGGCTCTGAAATTACCCTATTGGTCCAAATGATTGAGGTCCTCACAAGTAATCACAGTTCCCAAGTAACTATATTTGATGCCTCAAATCAAGGTCACTAGTTGGCTAAGGTAACACAGCTTGCGCGCGCAACAGCCGTCAGTACCGCACCCTTGGTCCCTTGGCTCTCTAATAACCATCTTGGCCCAAATGATCAGACTAGTCACAAATAACCACAGCTCCCAAGTAACCAAATTGGTTGCCTGAAGTCTCAGTATATTACACTCTAATTTATGGCCTCAAGCTCACTAGCTGGCCTAGCCTAAGGTAACACAAGTTGCACGCGCAACAGCCGTCAGTACCGCGCCCTTGGTCCCTTGGCTCTCCAATAACCATCTTGGCCCAAATGATCAGACTAGTCGCAAGTAACCTTAGCTCCCAAGTAACCAAATTTGATGCCTCAAGTCTCAATATACTGGTATATTATACTCTTATTTATGGCCTCAAGCTCACTAGCTGGCCTAGCCTAAGGTAAAACAAGTTGCGCGCGCATCAGCCGCCAGTACCGTGCCGCGCGCCGCTCACGCAAGTCGTGCGCAGGATTTGAAACAAGTGACAGTTTGGATATCGTGATGCGTTCGGGCGCTGTGGTCGCCTTGGTTCTGTGCTTCGGTGAGTTTTAGTAAAATATTATACTTCATGAACAAATACTTTTTTTTGGTAACTCTTCGTTTTTTTATAAATAGGTGTGTACAATTTTTAAGCAGAATAAAAGTACAGTTAAACAATTAGAACATGAATGTGATAGTGTAAGAAAGTTTCGCAGGTGCACCCAATTAAAAAGCCAATTTATTATTGCCTCTTAGGTTTACTATATTTATTTAAATTTGGATTCAGTTTACCTAGCTGTAATTGCAAAATCGATTTAAAATTTTAGCAAACTTCCGAAGAACCCAAGAAGGTTTTCTTGGGTTTTATTAGTTTTATTAGTTATTATTATTTTCAAATAATCATTAAAACTTTTTAGTCTCCATTTCTACCTACGAACTTTTCAAACTTAGCCATTCAAAAATTACTTTTTTTGGGATAGCTTTGAGATGAATGGGATTAATGTTCTAGCTGCACTTGACCGCTATGTTATATGCGTCCACAAATTATATATTATGGTATGCAAGACGTTTCTCCACTGCCCCACATATTATTCCGACTCCGCTCACTTTATGCCCGCCTGGTATGGACATTCACATTTGCATTGGCTATTAGGCCTAAGTATTTTAGAAATATGCATAACTGGGTCTCGATTCCATTTGTCTAGATATCCTTAAAATGTAAATTGTTCATGGTATTTTGATTTTGAAAGACATACATAGATATGCTATAGCCACCTCACGTTTGTCTTTTCTTGTCACTTAATTCAAATATCCTGTGACTTACATACATTGTGATCGTTATTATGTATACAATAATAATATCAGTTTAACTTGCATATTCCCTTATTCAACACTAGCGACCTGCCCCGGCTTCGCACGGGTACTATATTACCTATACATATAAACCTTCCTCTTGAATCACTATCTATAAAAAAAAACCGCATCAAAATCCGTTGCGTTGTTTCAAAAATCTAAGCATACATAGGGACAGACAGCGGGAAGCGACTTTGTTTTTAACCGACTTCAAAAAAAAGGAGGAGGTTCTCAATTCGGTTGTATTTTTTTTGTATATTTCTTTTCAATGTTTGTTACCTCAGAACTCCGTCATTGATGAGCCGATTCGTAATTTTTTTTTTGTTTGTAAGTATGTTTCCAGATGGGTTAGGCACGCGTGTAGTGATTCTGGTATTTTCTATTATAACTCGTGTATTTACACCCGGAAATCATAAATTTGGTGGAGTGGAATTGATGATGAAGACCACAGATGACTTATGGAATTCCTCAATTATGTACTTAAAAGTACAAAAGTATATCACAGATTCTGATAAGATTCCGTTGAAATAGCAACTAATGAAGTGCCATAGGTGATCCTTTTGGAATCGACGGAAGTCCTCAAATATTATCGGGTCACATACAGCGATTGGGGTTTTTTCTCTAATAATCAACGCATTTGCTCTCGGAAATCAGTTCATGTGGTAAATTGGAAAAGAAATGTGGAAGTGTTCTCGTGGCTTGGCAGAGTACTAAATTGAAGTCGGTTAAAACTTTGCTTTTAAAGTAAATTATATACTATGTATGTAGTGATGATACAAATATTATAAAGAGTAAGTAAAAGTCGATGCGATTGTAGCTTTGTAAGTTTATAACTTTGTATGTTTTGGGTAATATCCGGAACCACTTAACCGATTTCAAAAATTCTTTCACCTTCGTGTATAATGGCCTTTCAGGATGGATATAGGATATATTTATGTCCGCGGGTTTGTCTGTGTTCTTTGCAATATGCGTGCGAAGCAGCGCGGTGGGAAGCTAATTTCTATATAAAGGCTCCCTTATTCATAAAACTTAAAATGTTCTGATAAATAAAATGTGTTTTGCCTCCTTCTGGTGGTCTAAAGACAATCGAATTTTAGCGGCATTTGAACTAAAATAGGTTTGGTGACCGTTTATGAATACGGCCATAAAAGTTTTGCAATAACTCGTATGAAATAAAATAACATGAAGACGCGAAACTCATATCAACCTCGAAAGTGAGTTGCGGGTTAAGCCAAGGATAGTCTCATCGGTCATTTACCGCCGTGTTTCAGCGTTGCTTAACACTGACATTTCAAACCAGTTGTTGCACAAAATACATCCAAATTGAACTTTGCAGTAAGCCGGTCCCTGAACTATCAGCTCAACTAGCTCAGGATAACTCTGTTAAACATACCTATAATTCACAAAACGCAATTGCGTTGTGCAGACCATGTAGCTTAGAGCTCTATAGTCTACGAGATTTGGGACTGGTCTTTTGACACATCGCGACACCCATATAACGTAAATTGGCACTGCTCATCGAAATAAAATAAGTTTCAATAGCTTACGAGTTACGAAACAAAGTTCAATTTCCATGCAAGCTCTTTTTAGCACTTATAAAGAGATTGTAATATTTTTTACGGCCTATTTGTGCATAAATTAGCATTGAAAACTCGGTATGCGAACAATTACGTCTTACGACTTTTTTATTTTATTTAGTGTTACACTGCTTCAATCGACTGGAGTCGGTCAATTTAGAAATAATTCGGTATGAATTAAATAATTGTGAATATAGGGAAATAACAATGTATTATTTAATTACTGTCACGACTGTGTATAGGCTCTCTATTTGATTTTCTAAAAATAATTATTACACAGTAATCAATCGATTCCTTTATTAGCCACCATCAATCGTAATCGGATATTATGACAATCGATTTACTCTAGCCACATCACTCTTTACGTCATATTGGAACTGTCAAAAGACCAGTCGCATTTCTCGTAGACTGTACAAACATAATAACTATATTATGTTACCACCCAGAGATCAGAGTTATAGGTACAATACAATACAAATACTCGTTATTGCACACTTCAATTTATGAAAATAATACAAAAAAAACAACAACTTACAAGTAGAGGTAAACAAAAGGCGGTCTTATCGTTAAAGAGCGATCTCTTTCAGACAACCTTTGGGTAGTGGAGAAATTGTAGTAAATATTTTACTATTAGGTGGCAAAAAAGTAAAACTAATTAAATCAAGCTTATAGTACCTACATACAATGATAAACTTACACGTATAAAACATAGCTAAGTACATCAATTCTTACATAAATATTTGTATCAATAATATAAATAAATAAATAATATTTACAATGTCAACCATAGAGATGGAAAGTATCAAATGAAAATAGGAAAATGTCAGGAGAGACAGACAGTGATCTTTTAGAAGAGTTTTAAATGCATGTTTTTATATTGGCCCGCCTAAAATCAGAAATAAGTAGATTGTTTCGTGAATAGCCCTCGCCAGCTTGTCCCAAAGTCCCAAGAGCATGATAGCTGCTTTGTTGTTTTGACATAAGCCGTATTATTTATAATCCACGGTTCTACCAACACGGATATCACAAGACGGCGCGCGAGCTTTCTCGTCGCGAGATAGACTAATATAATATCCGTCTCTTTCTAATTGATAAGCGGACAGCTAGATAACTGTCCTAGAAATCAAAACTTGAGAAAAAAAAATTGTTAGCACCTTTACAAATTTGAAAATAGTTAATTCCGGTAGTTACCATACGGCAGTGACAGTCTATAACAACATACCGTTAGAGCTTAAAAATATAGAGAAAGAATTATTATTCTACAAGCAAATAAAGAATTTCCTGCACGGCTAGCACGCGACGGCGCGCGAGCTCTCTCGATTTTTCTCGCACTATCCGTCTCTCTCTTATTAGAACACTTAGAAGAAGAGGTATAGTGCGATAAAAATCGAGAGTATGTCGCGGCCGTCGTGTGCTAGACGTGCTGGTTGAAAACTCGTTTCACAACAAGAAGGAATATCTAAGTTGTAAAGGTCTAATATTGTTAGTGTCTTAGTTTTTAAGTCCTAGAGTACCTGAGTACTTAATAATATTGCTGTGCCCTGACGGGGTTTATGCTGGAACATGTAACTACTTATAAAATGTTGTAAAACCCATAAATGCAATAAATGAATACGAATATGTATAGGAATATGTGAGTAATTCCAGCGTTTCAACCGCCCTCCTCTCCATGTCTGATTTTTTGATAACCAAAAACGCAACGAAAACTCATCGTCAATTCATCTTCGTCGGCTATTTGGTAGTAGTACCAAATAGCGAAAATCGACAAAATTCATACATGGCGGTGAGGGCGCTTGAAACACTGGGATTTACCCATGTATCCGAACGGCAGTGGGTCAGGTCGCGAAATCGGAATACGAGCAAAACAACCGTCTCGAGGAATGTTGGCGCCGCCAAATGTCACTTGTTTGTATTCAAAGTCCACTTTTTTTGCTTTCTTCTTCATTACGTCAGCGGTTAAGTATTTTTTATTTATTCAAGCAACCATGATATTACAAGATCTTATATATATATAGGTACAGCATGGACCCTGTCAGGATGTAGCAATCTTATTCTAAATACTATATTACCTACTCTTTTTGTTTTTATTATATAATATTATTATTACCAATTTCAAGGTGTTACATTAATTACAAGGCGATGTGTATGGGTAATTTATACATAGTTTCACGTTCACAAGTTATAATTATTGGATACAATTTAAGTAGTTCAGTGTTTAGAGATTTCATTGTCATAAAAACAAAAGTCGTCTTTTCTGTGGGCAATCGTTTAGGGTTACATGCTTATTTAATATGTTTTATCGCATAAAATTATAGAAGAAGAAACGCCGCTTAGGCGTATAAAGAGTCCAACCAAAAACTAGGCTTGATAGGGCCTTAACTTTTGCAGTCCACTGGAGAAACTCGAACCTAACTCCTAGGTTACTAAACTTTTGTGTTCAATCAATCACACTTCAACACACATTTGGCCTATCGAGATGGTCTAATATTTCGGTAAAATTGTCAGCGTACACGTACTGGCAATAAAATGTAATTTTACTCCGTTAGAGGTAATTAAGGTAAACATTTAATTTCATTTATTTATTTGCATTCATGATAACACAATTACAGTATAATACATGAACCCGAGCGGGTGTGGCAAAATGGTACAATTTCACATAGCAAGTAATGTTCGTCATATCATATCATAGGCATGAATACTTACATTGAAAATATAATAACATTTTATGAATTAAAAGGAAATAATGTCAAACATGTGTTTAACACGTTATTGTTGTTATGACTTAAGTTTGAATGTTTCAGGTATTAGGTCAGCGGCGCTACCAAAATCGAAGTTCGTAATGCATGTATTACGAACTTCGACTTTCGAAGTTCGTGGTAGCGCCGCAGTACCAGCACTAGGACATTGACCTTATCAAAATTTAATAAATTAACGAGAAAGTGTATGCGTGTGTGTGTAATGCAAAATGCAAGTGCTTTTCCCTATATTTGGTCTTGGCGCTAATTAAAGATGCATAGGTATTTTTTTGTGCTTCTACAGTGGCATAAACAGACAGAAGAATGCATAGCGGTTAACAAATTATGATAAGCGCTAGATTTTCGCCTTCGCCCTATACAACTGCTGCAGGCAAGAGAAAAATAATCTATAAATCCTAACATTTTGTCGGACAATACAGACGAGGGCACTTCTGCATATCAAAATGGTAAAAATTACAATAAGAATACAATGAATAAAATAAACGGATAACAATAATAATCATTTCAAAATTATAAAAACTAAACTTAATCTCACTAATGAGAACGAAATGCAAAATTTATGGGAAAAATAAAGATGTATAAATAAGGTCTTTAACAGAATTACAAAAATTGTGTGCAAAAAGAAAACAATTATTGCTACACGAGGGTGACCCGTGCCTCTCTAAAGTCCTATGCGAACGTTCAGCCAGGCAGTTAGCAGACGGAAACTTGCGCAAGACCTATAGATTCTCGACTTGCGTAACAAGTCAGCGGTCGACGCTCTGACAAATTAAATAAACGAGTATTTACGTGAAATGTCTGTAGAATTTCTATCATCATCAAGGCATATGATCGTTCAAATCATGACGAGCGAATTTTCAATGAAAAACAAATAAATAAATAAATATTAGGGGACTATCTCACGCAGATTGAACTGGCCCTGTAGTAAGCTCAATAAGGCTTGTCTGGTGGGTACTAGACGACGATATATTTAATAGACCAAGATTCAGAAACAAATATTCATGCTCACAATTATTTACCCTTACCGGGATTCGAATCCAGGACCTTCACCAGCACTACCTTCACTAGGCTAACCTGTGGTCAATAAGAAGTTAATATTACGTACTGATTTGAGCTTTGACCAGTGTAAATAGGACTGGGGCTCTTGTTAAAATAAAAATAATTCTCATTTCTCATTTTAAAACATAATAGAATAACATGAGGCTTAGTATAAGAGATAAAGAGATAAAATATTTATTTTGCAAGTGGGCCGCAATGGCACTTTTACAGGTCTGACTCTACTAGCGTTTCCAAATATAAGACCATTGTCAAGAGGAAACGCCGGAACAAACTTAACAGTAAGCAATTTTTAACAAAATAATCTTAGTCACCAGCGTAGTTCCGCAGGAGAACCAGTCAAATACCTTAAAATTAAACAAAAGTCAAACAACACGACAGATTAGGGCTATTTTGATTCCGGTCTGGGCCATGCATTTCTGTCAGTCATATAGTCTTCAACTCTATAATAAGCTTTTGACATCAATGTCTTTTTTAAACATTTTTTAAGAGCTGGGTGGGGTAATATTAAAACGTCGTCAGGTAACTTGTTGAAGAAATGGATACATTGACCCAAAAATGACCTCTGTACTCTACGGATACGAAATTTTTTAATTGCAATTTTATTTTTGTTCCTAGTACAGCTTATGAATATCCGATTTTTTTGTAAAAGAATCGATGTTTTTAATTACACAAATAATATTCTCATATATATATATAGAGATGCTACAGTCATAATATTAATTTCCTTAAAACGGTCTCTTAAGGATTCTCGTGAACTCAATAAATGTATTGATTGAGCGAATAGCCCTTTTTTGTAATACAAAGACAGTCTGTATATCAGCTGCTTTACCCCAAACCAGAATCCCATATGTCATCACACTGTGAAAATAACTATAATAAACTAAGCGAGCTGTTTCAACATTGGTCAATTGCCTAATTTTCCTAATAGCATATGCTGCTGAACTTAACTTACGTGCTAGGACTGCTATATGGGGACTCCATTGTAGGCTTCGGTCTAATGTTATACCAAGGAATAAAGCCTTATCAACCATTTCTAGACATTCATTATTTAAAAATATTTTAGTTTCTACTGGCCAAACATTAGGCAAAGCAAACCTTACACATTTAGTTTTTTTTGCATTAAGTAGTAGATTGTTAGTTGTAAATCAGTCAAGTACTTTGACCAATGTGTTATTTACTCCACTGTAGTCGGATGATTTCCGATCAACCTTAAACACTAATGATGTATCGTCAGCAAATAGTACTATGTCACAAAGATTAGGAATTATTTATATAAACTAAAAATAAAAATGGACCTAGGATAGAACCCTGAGGCACCCCTAAAGTAACTATTAGACTGCGTCCCGTTTACAAACACTGTTTGCGTTCTATTACTGAGATATGAAGACATAAGACTCAGCGCATTTTCAGACAGACCATAATGCTTTAGTTTCAAAATAAGCGTTCTATGATCGACACAGTCGAATGCTTTGGTTAAATCGCAAAATATTCCAATTGCATCATAAGAATTTTCCCATATATTGTAAATATGTTCAATGAGGACAGAAGCGGCATCCGTCGTGGAACGTCCCCTTGTAAAACCGTATTGTTTATTAGTGAACAGTTTATTCCTATTAAAGTGTCCTACAAGATCGTTTAACATTAACTTTTCGAAAACTTTACTCAATACAGGTAATATAGATATGGGGCGAATTTTTTTTAGGGTTATTATACACAATGGGACCGCCATATCTAGTTTGGAAGTTAGTTTTTGTTGCTAGAAATTAAAGTAGATCATTTTTCATACAGTCTTTTATCGATTTTTTTTCTTTTAAAGTAGTTTCCGAACTAGAGGTGGCGGCTGTGTGACACTGTTTGTGGCGGGTCCCGTGTATTAAAAAAAACATGTTATTCCAGTAGGTATGCCATTTTAAAATGCTGCTTGCTAGGGACTCTTATATTGGTAAATATCAAATTCTGTGCTTATGTGCCGAGAAACTTATTAGCGTGAGCCGGGGTTCAAACCTCTGTTTAAAAGTAGCCTGAACCACACGACTCTACTTTCTAGTAGTTTACAATGCGTAATGTTACTATATAAATCACGTGTACTTATAATAGTGCGTGTGCTTGTTGTCACAACATTGCCAAAAGGACAACGTTATGATGCAATGATTGTTGACAAATGACATAATCGCGATTTTATTCAACGGGACACAATTCGACACTAACTTGATAATGACTGGGAGAATATTCAGCGTTTTTAAGGGGGTTTTTTTCGTCATTGTCTTAGACATCAAATACTATTAAAAGGTCGTATTAGAGTCTACTTTTGATGAAGATGTTAGCCAATACCAGTACTGAATCTTTTTTGATTAAAGGTTCTGCGGTAACTCTGATGAAATAATCTTGAGCCGGCAATGACGTTAAAACCGAGCGGTTCAAACGCTCGGAGATTCGCCCGTCACTGATTGTGAACTCTACATGAATATGTAGAGCGTATTGCGGAGAATCCAGACAGAGCCGCGTGATAAAATATAGCCTAGATCCATTCTGAAATACCGTTCTATATCCCGGTGGAAGAGTTTTTGAAATCTGATGAGGAGTTCCGGAGATACAAACTTACAACCTCACAGACTTTTCCACTTTAGAACATTATCAGTCTAGATAATTAAGATATTCTGTCGTGATCATGAAATATTCCGAATATCGCCCCAATCAAGCATGATTTTCAATTAAACATGCGTTCTTCGTAAGCAAGTACTTGCTTTACGAGGGACATAAAATGCACATCATATTCATAATTGACAAAATTATAGGTAAAGGTCGCGGGAGTCCGCTGGATGCGGGTGGCGCAGGACCGGTCATTGTGGCACTCTTTGGGGGAGGCCTATGTCCAGCAGTGGATGTCTTTCGGCTGATATGATGATGATGATGATGATGATGATGAATTTCAATATGTCTTAAAGAACTAGCCCATAAAATAACTGCACTTTCACTGAACCAAGCCAGGAAATTCTATCAAACTCTATTCAATCAAGGATGTTGCAGTGACGCGAACAATTCAATTCGCGCACAATCGAATCGCTCGGTCTGTCCGTTATTTTCAAAACGGCATCGAAATTCATCCTGCTGTTTCACTCACTCGCCTAGCGAATAGTTAGGGAGGAGAGGGACAGCAGGAACGCGTTTCGACATCTAGGATGCCGTGGCATTATGCAACAGATGCCAAGGCTGCAAGGAACCTGATTGAATGAAGCTGGAATTTGCTTAGTGGCTTTAGAGGATTTTCTGCAGTAGTGTTTTTACAATTTAGACGGGTTTTTTGCTTCTTTGGGCTTATTGTTGGTGGGCTTGTTTTTTGAATATTTATTTTTAGTTGAGCCAAATGCATCATGATATTCATGATGTGGATAAAGACTTTTTACACTGACGGTCCATTTCATTCGAATTTGACAAATTTATAACGTTGTACTTTGTTTTACCGCCAATTGTCCCATCGAATATATTTTTCCCAGAATTTTCATTAATACTGATAATTAAAGCAATTCGTGCAAAATTATTCCCGAACTATTCCGAAATATCAAAAATGCATAACGTCGATATTCAAGTTTTTGCTTCTGCCGGCACTCCCGGAGTGCAACCCGGTCTTTTTTTTTAATCAAATCGTTAAAGCCATTGTACAGTTCACTGACATACAAGTGTTGCTTGTTTAATACTATAGGATGATATTTTTTATTACATGATGACAGTGTCACGCTCTGTCGCTGACTCAAATGTTTTTTCCCCAGTAATTAGTGATTAGTTACGATAAGCCAGTATCACAGGCAGGCATAACGGTAGCAACGAACCAAATTGATCTAAATCGTCGGCTTAGATCTTTAGTGATTTCTTTTTACGCACTGTTTCTCGGAATCGCACAAAACATTTATAGGTACGTTATGGGCCTTATTACAATGGCATAAGGCACATAGTGTATACAGGTTTATGAAGACAAGAAAGCTCTAATAGAGTAAACGCTGACCATTGACCAAAGAAAAAACGAAAGAATCTATGAGATTCGCTGAATGATAATGCATTTTCCGTTTGACTTTCTGCTTTCTCATGTTACTGGTATTATTGAGATAATTTATTAGAAAATATATAATACAATACTTTTCTTGATTGCACCGTTTAGCTAATGTAAGGCAGCTTTCTTGCCGGTAGCTCGTTGTAACCACTTTTACGTTTAACATTGTAAAATGAGATTACGTTACTGAACGGGGGGGTGTGCAATCCAAAAGGCATGCTAGTGAACCCAAAAAACCCGTCTCGGACTATGCACGACTATTTTGGTATTTTTATTATTAAAATGGTTATTTTCGTTAAACTAAAAGGTAAACATGATTGTGAGATGTGTGTGGTTTTTTACCTATTTTGTTTAACGCTGTAAAAAAATTTGTAAGTATACAAATACCCGGAAAAATCTGGAAAAGCCTAAATAGATAAGATCCCGCTAATGCATGCATGTATGAAAAAGCGTGGCGTGGAAAAGAGAGAAATGGAGAATGATAGGGGGGAGGCCTATCCAACCACCCAGCTGGGAAAACTAACAAACAAGCATAAAAATGCAAAAACGTACTTTATCGAAAAACACTGTTAATGTTGAAATAAATGCTTTTATTTAATTTTATTTATATTCACATAATTTATATTCAAAGTAAAGTCCAGATTAACGCTATTACATCTGTTGCAGCAATACATGAAAAAAAAAGTAGTGGAGTAAGCTCAAAGGATTTAAATACCAGGCTATCATAGGGAGAAATGTATGTATAGAAGGATTTAGCATATAATCCTTATCATCGCAATAGTTTGAAGCCAAATTTGTGATCACACAGCCCAATCCCGGTTTATTAATGTTTCTGAAAATAATTAGTTATAATGGCGATTGCATAAACGTGAAATTCTAAACTACAATCCAACCGGCCTCCAATCGATATTATCAATTAAGACATGGGAAAACAAATGCAGTATTAATAATAGATTATTATAATTCTCACATTAAATTGTCATAATGCACATCATATTATGAATGAGGAGTTCTCACGGTTATTACACGGCTAGACGCAGTGTCAAAAAAGATGCATAAGAACGTGTTCGACCTTGGCGCGTTCGTCTAGCCTTAGTTGCTTGTTTATTATTATTGGCCATTTATTTGTTATTCCACTGCTGGACCAAGGCCTCCCTCCAAGAGTGCCACAATGACCGGTCCTGCGCCACCCGCATCCAGCGGATGTCCAACAGTGGACATCTTTCGGCTGATATTATGATGATGGTCGTTTGTTACCCTAATTTAGAATTTGGGGTACCTACAGCAAAAGGCGTCACTAGACATTCCAAGTATACGGTCAAAGTGGCCATGTGTCAAATGTTGCAGTTCGAAATGTTCGAATGCCATTTTTGTCATCGAAGTTTAAGTACAATATGGCGGCCATTTAATATATTTCCGATGTTAATAAGACTAGAATTCCGCTGACCAGCTCTGGATAGCTTCTGTAATGAGTAGATACTTAACAAACCTAAACGAGTCCACTGTTTATCGATAAGTTTTAATTAGGCTTAATTAGGATTTATAGTTTTGTGACAATAGTTTTAAATTAGTAAAACAGGAAGCGTTTACTCCATTTAGTTACGTCATATTAGGTACCTCGGAAGGCGTTTAGATAAGTAAGAGTGGCTTCTACCTATAGCTCGACATGCAAGCTAGAGGTTGAGATAATTCCTACAGACAAACACACACTGGTTCTAGGTAAAAAATTGTGTCTCAAACTTACTAACTTCAGTGGCTCACCGGCCCAAGGCGAGTTCCGAAACTCGCCTCTTGTTTCGATCCTGCGCCAAACAACACTTTATGCTTGCGTCTAGCTTCAATCTTGATTAATAAATAAAAATATCGTCATCATCATATATGCCGAAGACGTCCACTGTTGGACCTAGGCCTCCCCGAAAAGTACTAAAGTCCTGCGCCACCTGCATCCAGCGGACTACAGCGACCTTTACCAGGTCATCAGTCCACCTTGTCGGGGACACCCTGCGCCTACATCGTACAAATAATAATATATAAGGTTCACTGTAAGTAAACTGTTGATTAAAAAAGTTTATATGTAGTGAACATTAGTCAAAGAACATTTGTATACTAACAGAGCTTCATTCCGAACCTAATTCTACATTCAATTACCTGATTTAGAAAACATTTTCCTGCAACCGACATGTCGATGGCTAATGGAGATAATTAGTGCTAATGCCTAATTAGGTGCGGTTAGTTTGTGGCTGTGGTCGCCCGCGGAGGTCGGAGTGCAGTGCAATGTAGTACCAATTAAGTCTTATTTTACTTAAATTAACCTATTTAACTGGGGTACAATCAAGCCTTTCTGAACAATGCAGGATGCTCTGTGTTCCAAGGGAATGACCTGTATTTACAAGCTTTTATTTATCTTGACCAGTTTGATTGTTTGTTAGTGTCGGACAAATCTTGGAACTGAATTTTGAACCAGATAACCTCACCGATTGAGCTGGAATTTTGGGTATAAGTATAGTTTGGATGACAATTCAATATTATGGTATCATCGAGCTGATGATGGACGTAACTTCCGAGTAGCGTGATTCCTGCCTGCCCAAACTGCCAACTCTTAAGGAGATGATTTTTGGGAAGAATAGTAATTTCCGTGCCAGAGATATAAACGTGAAAAGGTAATAAACAAACACACAAAGTTACATTTGCGTAATATAAGCAGTAATTGAAAATGCTTTAGATATCAAAATCACAATAAATGACCGCCATGTTTTGAGATCCCAATACCTACTACATAAATACCATCACAATGTAATTAGATAACAATGCCTGACTTAACAGTATTCCAATTCAATGGATTCGTCTTACTACATTTTTTGTTACCTTTAATTAAAAGTGCAAAAACAAACATAAGAAGCGAGGCAAAAACGTAGCACTGCGCAGTTTAGAGCGAATCACAATCAATGCGTCAAAGAATCTCTTGATTCCGCAGCGTGCAAATTCAAATCTGAAAAACGTATCAAAGTTAATTGTGGGAAATATAATGTCGCATTTGTAAATTTTAACCTAATAAGTTTCTGTCAAAAATTTCATTTTTGGTACAAGCTTTTATTACCGTACTTTTCTGTATACCATCATCAACTGCTCATTGAGACGATTCTAACGAGCCCAAACTCGATGGGGTTATGTGGTTTTATTACGGAGTTCCTATGGCCACCTTCTGTCTCTATCATCAGATCAGCTCGATGGTACCATAATATTGAATTGTCATCCAAACTATAGTTCTACCCAAAATTTCAGCTCAATCGGTCACCGGGAAGTGGGTCAAATTTAACTTGCAAGATTTGACGGACAACTTACATACATACTTTTATACTTGCATACGAACAAGTCAAGTTAATATAAAGCTTGTAAAAATAGCATTTTTTAATACTACGACGGCAGCAAGCGAGCATAACGGTCTGCTTGATGGTTAGCTAGAATCACAGCGCTGCTGACTCTTTATTGATTTGAGGATTCGGTGTGTTGATAGCTAGAGAGGAACGCGGGTCTCTCACTCTCACACAACACATTCTTGGGAGCTCTGGCGATCTTACTCACCACCAGAAACACAACACCAAATACCTACAGACATTAATACAGTAACAATGACAGAATAGTAAGTTAATTATTTATTCAAAATTACAGATAATAATAATAATTCACGTCTCTGCAAAGCACAGTCACAATGACAGATAGTACATTACTGCATAGGCCGTGAAGTAAGGGATTGCTGGACGAGATTGGGGTAGACGGCCGAGTCGCAGACGAGGCCGGATACAACGAGTCCAGCAATCCCTGTTCCGGTCGAGGATTTTATAGTGTTTTTCTCAAACGATGTGAGGAAATATAAAAATAAAAATAATTACAATCGGAACGAAAGATCAGAAAACAATTGTGTACTTTGCCGCCATTTTTATTTTTTAAACCTGCCATTTGAAGAAGCCGTTCGAGCACCAAGTTTAACCGCACATAAGTATAGTATCTACCATAGTTTTTTTTTTTTATGTCGCAATTATGCTTACAGTCTAGTGGTGGTTGGCAGAATGTAATTATTCCTTTGTCAGTTTAATATATTAGTAAGCAAATTTAAAAAGTTAGAGTAGCGGACAATAATGGTTTTACTTAGGGTTTTCATACATTACTTCTTGGCGTAAGACAAGAAGAAATGTAGGGCGCGATAAACAAGAAACTTCATGTCTTCATTTCGTGACATTAACGCATACATTTCCGAGCATGTTTGAGAAAATACATTTTGATTCAGACATATTGTAAGTATTGTGCCCTAAATTCAACTGTTGGAGAGAAATAGGTCCCTAGAAACGGCGCGTATTTTACATACGTTCAAACCTTTATTCCCAAAAGAGGTAGGCAGAGCGCATGAAAATTATGTTCCAGCGCCACTTTAAGCATTAATGTTGGTATAAAAAAGATCGACAAAATGTGATATTGCAGTGACAGGTTGCTAGCCCATCGCCCACAACACACTTCAACCCTGCTCCCTTAGTTGACTTTTACGACACCCGCGGGAAGAAAGGGGGTGGTGATATTCTAACCCGATACCACACGGGCAAATAAATAATATTATGTAAATATCTTTAAAATAACAAAGATGAGTTGAAGCCTCATGTTTTTCAAGTACTTTTGTAAGATGTTTTCTTAATAGATTTTAGAATTATATTCTTACCGTTGTTAACTAGGCCATTGAATATAAAGTTGTACCTACACTGACGTTGTCTTTTACATAGAATTTGAGATTTTAGGTTATCCCTACGCCGAATCAAAAACCTTATTCAGCCGAATAGGTGAAAAAAGTATTTTTCTTCTAGTTTTTTCATAAAATTTCTCAAGTACCGTATTGAAATCAGCTGTCCATCTTCATCATATTGATTAAATTCTTTACGATTCTCACACAGTACTGTTACTAGACGGGACTTAATCGTATAATTAATTAAAAAAATAATATTTATTTATTTAGGGTTCCCGACGTTTCGGATATGTAAAGTAACTGTAAGTCTGTCTACTTAAAACGCTGAACTGATTTGGATTGAGTTTGATATGGAGATAGTTTGAGACCCTTTTTTTTTGACGGAGTGGAAATGCACCTACGCATCCCCCCAGCAGCCCAGGCGCGGCGTGGGTAGGCCCCCCACAAGGTGGACTGATGACCTGGTAAAGGTTGCTGGAGTCCGCTGGATGCGGGTGGCGCAGGACCGGTCACTTTGGCACTCTTTGGGGGAGGCCTATGTCCAGCAGTGGACGTCTTGCGGCTGATATGATGATGATGATGATCCCCCAGCCTGGGGAAGCTATAATGGGGGGGATATGTGGGACTCTCACCCTCCAGCCAACTGGGGGAGGGAGTCTACCCACTAGAACCAATTCCGTCCCTGCCGTTAATGGGGGCGCAGTGGGATCGTGAGTATTCCACCACGACGCCCCCCCGGTAGTCCTGGAAAGGACATAGGAATGGGTGATTAATGTTCGTATGGAGCAACGATATAAACGAATTCTGCGCCAAGTCAGTAGTTACGAATATATTAAATTTGTTTAATAATCTTCTAAGTGATCAGTCCACACGATTCGAGCGTGGTTAGCTGAGTGGGTCGCGCAGCGGTACCTGCAGCGGTCTTGAACAGAACATACAAAAGCAAAAGGTATTAAGTACCGAATAAACACATCCTGGAGGATATTTGAGTTAACGTATTTGGGATTAAATTAAATTAACATTTGCGCGCTGTGACCAGGAAGAGGCGTCAGTACGATAGCAGTTTTGATTTCAATTGAATAAGGTCAGTCGGGGCAAGTGCACCACCGGAGTAAGTGCGATTTCATCAAACATTGAAATCTACTGATATTTTAGTACTACAGGGTGTACCAAAAATGGGGTGTGAACCGATCAAGGGCTCAACCGGTATCGTATTCTGATAAGAAAAAACAGAAAAAAAAAATTTTTTGACGCGATTTTTGTTTTACCTTAGTATGGAGCGTTGACCGACTGGGGCGACAAGCTCCATAGAAATGTAAAAAAAATCGCGTCAAATTTTTTTTTTTCTGTTTTTTCTTATCAGAACACGATACCTGTTAAGCCCTTGATCGGTTCATACCCTATTTTTGTTACACTTTGTATTGACATCTAAGATGACCATCATTATCATCATATCAGCCAGAAGACGTCCAGTGCCAGACACAGCCTAACCTAACCTAACCTCCCCCAAAGAGTGCCACAATTAGTGATCCTGTATGATAGGCGCATTTACCCCGTTGGCGTACTTGCCCCGATTGACTTTACGTCTTGGAACCCCTGCTTCTTATTCGTGTCCACCAGTTTAATTCGTGCACGAATACGCTTTCTTTATCGTCTACAATTTACAATACATTCGTTCCTCCCTTGCGTACAGTTTGATTCTTTCAAATAGTGAAATATAATACTTTACTGCAATACTTTGATACTTGCCGATATCTACTTCTTCTTCATCGGTTCCTCAAGGCTGAGGGTCGTGACCACCAGCACGGCTATCACCGGACGGCCCGCGATTTGTGTCGCGGCGAGATAGACTATCCGTCTCTTTCTAATTCCTCCTAAGTCCTATCATAGCCGCCCAGGAATCAATCAGAATCAGAGTTTTATTGACAAAACATATTATTTTACATGTCAGGCAGGCCGCAGAATATAAAGTAGAGTAGGTAGGTACATACGTTTTATTACATGTCAAGGTAGTGTTCATTATATTAAATAGATATACGATATTAATTTTGTATAAAGCAGTAATGCTGCTAAAGAAATTATAAATTTTAAATTTAAGAAAAAAAATTTTTTTCAAAAAAGAATTGCCATTGTGAATGGGTCAATGATACCTTATCATTAAATTCGTCAATCGCGTAACACGCCACGTCCAATAAAAACTTTTTTAGCTTGCCTCTGAAAATGGCGTCAGTCGATGAGTTTTTCAATTCAGTTGGAAGAGCGCAGTTCTTCAAGACCGCCCTCGAAAATCCTCTATACTGAGCTAATACAAATAGCTGGCATCGCTGATTGCATCAGTCCATCGCGTGGGCTCTATTCCTTTTAAGTTTTTGTAATCACTACATAGTATAAAACAAAGTCGCTTCCCGCTGTCTGTCCCTATGTAACCTTAGATCTTTAAAACTACGCAACGGATTTTGATGCGTTTTTTTTTATAGATAGTGATTCAAGAGGAAGGTTTATATGTATAGGTAATATAGTACCCGTGCGAAGCCGGGGCAGGTCGCAAGTGCTAAATAAAGAAATATGCAAGTTTAACTGATAGTATTATTGTATAAATAATAACGATAACAATGTATGTAAGTCACAGGGTATTTGAATAAAGGTGCGCCCACACCGCTGCTCAAAATACGCTAACGCACCGTAAAACGCAGCAAAATGTATCAAGACTACGTGACGCATACGACACGTCAACGCGTAGGTATACGCAGCGTTAAGCACCGGTGTGGTCGCTCCCTTAAGTGACAAGAAAAGAAAAACTTAAGGTGGCTATAGCAACCTGCCTATAGACAATAGAAGGGAGAGATACAGTCTCTTCACAATTCCTCTTATCTAGAGACTTACCTTATGGTTAGGTACGAAATGGGGTATTATATTGCCATATTAACTATTATAAGTGCCTTTGTCTTTACTATTTTGAACACATCAACCGCAGTCGGCCAGTCTGCAACTCTATCATCAAAATAAAATGCTGATGCGTGTTTACGAATTGGTTAAGACAAAAAAAATACAACCGAATTGAGAACCTAGTCCTTTTTTATGAATTCGGTTAATTATAACCCTGTTGATCTGAAACGTCCCATCACTAAACGAGTTTCATGCTAACATAGTCCGTTCCAATTTTGAAGCTTTTAAGATTTAACTGCAGATTTGAAGGCCTTTAAAGGCACGAAATAATTGCAGTCGGTTAAGTTTTTAGACGGATTATGCAAAGCAGTGGATTAGGCGCACATGAATACATACTCTTAATACAAACAATTGTAGAGTTTATACTATCGGAATAGAGTTTAAATTAGCTTTATTAGTGTTCTACATATACATATGTACCTAACATAACAAATGGGTGACTGCAAGATGCTGTAATGTAAGACATACAATATTATGTAATGTGACATTTTAAGGTTTATGAAGAGGAAAACCAACACACACCAATCTACAACAATACAAATACTCTGTATTGCACAACTCACATAAACAAGGCAGTTATAAAGAGATTAAAAACATGTACAGTTAAAGTTAGACAACAGGGCACGATACTTTGCTGTATTATTATGAAATAAACACATGACAGAGACACATACAGCAGACATCAACGCGCGCAAAAAGTAACAGAAGTGTAGGGTTATTCATCACTTCGTTCATTTTAAGGGTTTTGTACCCAGAGGGTAAAAACGGGACCCGATTACTTAAGGCTCCGCTGTCCGTCCGTCTGTTACCAGGCTGAATCTCATGAACCGTGATAATTAAACCGTTGAACACAAATGATGTATTTCTGTTGCCGCTATAACAACAAATACTAAAAAACAGAATAAAATAAATATTGAAGGGGGCTCCCATACAACGAACGTGATTTATTTGCCGTTTTTATAGATAATGGTACAAACCCCTTCGTGCGCGAGTCTGACTCGCACTAGGCCGTTTTTTTCGCTTTAATGTTAGTAAACAAGCCTACGGGCTATGTGGTGGTTAGTTGTCAGTGACAACTTGTCTAAGGTTGAACGATTGCAAGTCTAAATTAAATTAGTTAATACAACTCAGGTTTTTGTAAGCTACTGATCTTAATACTTCATCTGTTTATAACACTACTAATTTGTTCTCACTTAATTTAACACACTGTTACCTAGCAATAAATACACTTCTTTAATAACTAATGTAAGTAATCTGTGCACAATGTTGTTGGTTTTTTTTTTGTTAAACTTTTGCCTAGTTAAAACACTGTGTGTTACCATTTTTTGTTCCAAATAATTAAATAAAAAACAAACTCCCTGGGATTTCTACAGTTAAGGTGGTTTTTCACCGGCGAGGCGTGGCTGGGCGTGGATGGGCGAGAATTGAAATTAGTATGGGACTTACTACCTATTTCCACCGCGCGCGCGCGCGCTCAGTGCAAATTGGTAGTAAGTCCCATACGAATTTCAATTCTCGCCCATCCACGCCCCGCCTCGCCTCGCCGGTGGAAAACCACCTTTAGACTATTCCAATATTGACATTTACAACCCCTGTCAGTTCTGAGGGCATCTTGTTCCTTGCATTAGGTATGTTGAACAGTAAAGTCACGAAACCTTAATTAATGGTATAATTCGTATCAATATTAAGTGCATCTATACAAGCTTCAAACATGAATATTCGATCTTGATAGCCGCTGATTGCCGTACTCATGATTTGTGAAAGTTAGACCGCCGATAAAAATGTAATGACAGTGAAAACAACGGATACGATATACGTGATCCGATCAAACAGGCTCGTAAACTGTGTATGGTTGTTTGTTGTTATTCTTAAACTAGTGTTTTGCAATCTTTTTTCAGGGTACAATTCGCGATCCTTTGCAACTCTCAACATAGGTACCTATTTTTTCTGATTTTACAAACAAAAACATAAATCTTGTATTTATAACCTCTGCTAACAAAATGTATTAATTTCAAAATAATTATATGCCTGTCACTGGTTCGAATGCGTCAATTTTTTTTCCTTTAATTGGAACAATTTGTATTAAGAATATGAATAAGAATTTATTTAGTTAGCACACAAACACGGTTAAAAGAAATACAATCAAAAAGGTAACCTTATATACAGTGCTAAACGGGAGCCTCACTCAGCATGTTGTCTCGGGGCCGTGACGCTGGTTTTCAGTGAGAGCCCCAAAAATAAATAGAACTAGGACTAAACTAAACACACAATTTTATAATTTTTAGAGCACTAGGTGCCGTCCGGCGTTAAGGGACTTCCCCTAAGTATATTATGTACTAGCTTCCGCCCGCGACTTCGTCCGCGTGGACCCGGGATATAAACTTTCCTATATTTTAATCCAGGCTATAAACTATCTTCGTGCACAATTTCATTCGAATCGGTTCAGCCGTTTAAGCGTGATTGAGTAACAAACATCCAAACATCTAAACTCGCATTTATAATATTAGTAGGATGTTTTTTTTCGCCTATGTCACTTCCACAATTATGAGGAATACAACGGCACCTCGTATGAATCCATCAAACCTTTTGAACTGTAGCCCGTGGAATACATGCCTCCTTCTGAGGCAGTCGCGTAAAAACAAGGGTACTTTGACAAGCGTAAGTTCCGTGAACAGCGCAATACTGTGGCACCACCGACCTGATCTGATGATGGACGCAGAAGGTGGCCACAAGGACTCCCTAAACTACTTGCAGCAAGAAGTTGATCACTGAGTGAAAAAACTACAGGTGCGAGTCGGACTCGCCCACCGAGGGTTCCGTACTTAATTACAAATGTATAGTTTTAAGATTTTTCTCTGTTGGCTTTCATAATTCTAGGTCAACGGAAAGTACCTTATACATTTGAATTCCCTTGAGAGTGACGTTTTTTGCGGCATTGACGGCCGTATCTTTTTTGACGTTAACTTAGAAGTTAGATTTTTTCACCGACCGAATTTCACCTTCCCATACAAACGTAGTTACGCTCTCATTTTAAAACTACGTGTTGGATTGTGACGAAACTTTGCATATACAATGACATAAGGTATGTCTATGTCTGTAATTAGTTTATATGGTTCCAGTTTATAAAACAAACGAAATACAGCAAAAAAAGTTTTGTATGAAAAACTTAAATTCGCTGTATTTTTTTGCTATGGTATCTGAAGCTACATAAACTAATTACTAATTACCTCATGTCATTGTACATGCAAAGTCTCGTTACACTCAAACACGTAGTTTTAAAATGAGAGCGTAACTACGTTTGTATGGAGAATCGAGCTTACTGCGAACTCATTTGAGGATATGGTTTTAATTTCAACTCAATACCTTTACGCGTTCCCGCGATAAAGGGTCTTGACAGACAGACAGACAGAACAGAGTGATACTATAAGGGTTCCGTCTTTTCCTTTTGAGCTACGGAACCCTAAAAAGTGCAGCAGGCAAAAGACTGTGCAATTTTTTTTAAAGTAGCTCTTTACACTGGTCTATGTATGCCTCGTAAAAGACATTGTTCCAGTTACTTACCTCGCGCGAACATTCGCCATTGTTCCCCGCAATTAAGAGTTAAGTCATTCCATCTGTCACCGATTACGTTGAACAATACTATCTGCGCATCTGAAACTGACGTAACTTACAGAAAATACGCACACATTCATTAGTGAGAGTAAATTAAGGATTCCTAATAAAAAAAACAAAGTGCTATAAAACGTCAAAAACGCTCCGTTAGTGTGGAATTTGTAGGGATTACAGGCTTGTGACGTCACAATCAAACGACGTCCTTATTGTTAGTTTTTATGAATTTAAAAATCTTAAAATTGACAACTTAAATGAAAGATTGATAGTTTCCCAGTATTTTCGTCATGTTTATCTGTTGCTAATGAAAAAAAATATTTTCACTGTCGTCAAATACCCTATTCAACTTTAATTTTTTCATAGAAAAAGTCTACCTGATGCAGGTGCAATGAAGAAAATGAAAATGAAAAAGAAACATGTTTTTATTTTATAAGCTTTGTTCTGTTACAAAGGTCCGTTGGGGCTACCTAGTAAGTAAAGATATACTTGTGTCAGTTAGTCCCGCTCTTCCATGTATACGAAATATTTTAATTATTATTGTATTTTTTTGTATTTCTGGAATACGTCATCATCATTACTGAAGATCCTGGCTCTTGTCGGTGGAGTAACCGCCAGTTTTCTCTATCCATTGCCTACCTCTTGGCTTCCTCATATGACTCGACATCAGCTTTATCTTTTACTAGCTTCTGCCCGCGACTCGTACCGATATCGTAGCTCCATACAAACTTTCACCCCCCCATTTTAGGTAAGTGGGGGGTTAGAAAGAGACAAAAAGTAGCCTATGGCACTCTCCATCCCTTCAGCTATCTCCGCTTAAAAAAACACGTCAATTCGTCGCTCCGTTTTGCCGTGAAAGACGGCCAAACAAACACACACATACACTTTTCCATTTATAATACTAGTATGTTCCTCTGCCTCTCTTGCCTTCAATTTTATCCTCCAGGATGTTTAGGAAGAAACTGTCGTGCCGTATCAGGTGGCCCACCATCTTGCCTCTCCTATTTCTAATACATCCTAGCAAACATCTTTTCTCATCTACCATCCTTAAAACCTCTTCGTTTGTCATTCTCTCCGTCCGTAATCATTGTATATTTTTGCAATCCATTTCATCATTTAAACACAATATTAAAATGTATCTTATCAACCTACAAATATCGAATGCATACGCGGACAATACACATAGCTCTTAATTTCAATATTTGTAATTGACAATATCATATACCTACACTTGTATTTCATCATACTTACCTTAGACCTGGTTTGTAAACACTTGATTGACCACTGACCTATCCTTCTCATTTATTAAGTTCTGTTACGTTAAAGTTATAATTATAAGTTATATATTAAGATCTTTATCTGTATAGAGTCCCTAGGTGCCCTGAAAACCATCGGCTTTAGCATGTATTGCTGGTGGCATATGCTGAGTGGCATCCATTTTGGTGAATTCCAATTGTAAGAAACACATGTTACATGACATCACACCAAATAAATATATTTATTTATTTCTTTCTTTCTAATATACCAGCTGGTCATTAGTCCACCTTGGGGGGTTCTACGCGCGTTGCGACTCCCGGTACGTCGTTGCCACTCGATCAAGAACCATTTTAGGTCAGCCTTGTCTATCGCAATGTCTGCGCAATATGGATCATCATCATATTAGCCGACAGGCGTCGCCTGCCTCCCACAAAGAGTGCCGTTAGGGATATTGTCAGTCAAATATGCAACTTATTATGAAATAGGAACAACTGAAGTCCCGATTTTCTACGTTCAAAATGCAAAATGATGAGTCGCAATAGAATCGTGGATTATGAATAATCTGTGTTATTATATGAATGTTTAATTTTATTACAAAGTGGCTTGCCTGTAGATTTTATTAAACATTAAATACACCTGTTTGGTGTCCAATGACGGGACTATCTAATGATGTGTCTTAGAGTATTTAATATCAATTTTTATAATCCAATCTTACATTTAATATCGTAGATAAAACATGACTCAAACTGTTATCTGCTGAAATCAAGTCTTTCTGATTAAGGCGACTATGAACCCCTTAAAACTTTTTTTTTAAATATGATTCACTGCCGCGAAGACACACATTTTGTGTCAATTGTATTGTATTTCTACTCCCTTTGCCTCTGTGTGTCTTTTGTGTAATGAATAAGTCTTCTTTCTTTCTTTCTTTCTAAGTTTTGTCTCGCTCGCACGCTAGTATTAACTCGACATCCTGAGCTGTTCACCAGTGGAAAGAAAACCCGCGAAGTTTTATAAATTCATATTATTAAATCCAATTATTTTTTCTATATATCATAGGTACATTCAGATTATTGATAAACAAATTAGCAATCTTATTTCGAAAGAACCGTGAAATACCACTTCTGGTTTTGAAGCAGTAGCATAAGAGTATATGATGTGTACAGAGTGCGTTACCAACGAATCGTCAAATAAACAAAGGGTCGGTAACGCGCTAAGTGATTCTTCTGGAATCGCAAGCATCCATAGGCTACAGTGTCGGCTTACCATCAGACAGACCGTATGCTTGTTTGCCACCGACATAGTATTAAAAAAACTTGAGCTTCTCCCCTTAACAAACTATTAGATAAACGATCATGTTTAGGTATTTAATATGGTTTGCTGCACACCTGGCAGTGAGGTCACCACGGGTCACTTTTAAATGAGCCGGTAACATGAGAAGTTATTGAGTAGGGATACACTTAATAACTCATAAACTAATGTATCATGTTGACGTAACTGGTGACCGAAGAGCTGGCGGCTTCAATTCAATTCAATTTATTTATTTGCAACCTTGTACAATTGACACATACAACTTAAAGCTAGGCAATGCACAGGACCCCGTTAGGGCATAGCAAACGTTACAGTTAATTATTATAATACAACAAATATTTAAAATATAAAACAAGTTAAAATTTATTTGACTATTAAAAAAGTTAAAGTATAAAAAATATAATAAAATAACAATCACTTTCTAAAATATTAAAATAATTCGTAAAAATAATTTGTAAAAATAATTTGTAAAATAATTTATAAAAATAATTTGTAATAAATAGTAGTTTAAAAATTAAAAATGTAAAAAATGATAAAATTTTAGTCTAAGTAAAATTAATCCAATAAATTTAAATTAGTATCACATTTCACATTGCAATATATTCTTTAGAAAAACATTATTTAACTAGGTAAAGAATTGTATAAAAAATTGTTTATCCACATTATTTCCTAATGGGTAAGGCCGTTATTTCTTGTTCCTGATTAAGCAGTTTAACTAGTCCACATTTTTACCACTTCCAGTGTGTTACGCCAATAAGCTATATGAATGTATTACTAATATTCGTAACACATTGGAAGTGATTAAAATGTGGACGAGTTAAACTGCTTAATCAGGAACAAGAAATAACGGCCTTACCCTAATACAATTTCATATTCATTCACTAAAAGGTAAGAGAAACGGACATGCATATAATTTTTATGAATTAAGATAGTCACGGACAGAGTAATATGTCTTTTCTATCAAATATTTCTTAAATACTTTAATATTGTGTTCGTTTTTTATTTGCGGCGGTAATTTATTATAGCTGCGTATCGACATCGCGTAGGGTCCGTGACTATGCAATTTTAGTTTGGAGGTTGTTTGGACTAAGTAATTTTTAAATCGCGATTCGTAGCGGCGAGGCTCATCTCCAACCGTGGAGTAAAATCTCACGCAACGCATCAGCATTGCAATTCAGCGAAGCCAGCATCCTCGGTACAATGCCTCGAGGGCCTTTTTAGATTTATCTTAGTTTTAATTTTGTTAATGTTATCATCTTGCATATACTTTATAAAATAAATGTAAATCAATGTATGATTAGATTTGATGTTATCTCTTGATGCGAGACAAAGTAGGTATATTGAGTCTAATTAAATTATAACATCATGGAGTTTCACTCCGCATTGGCGACTGATATCTATCTACGATATCATAGATTATGAGACCGATCATTTTGTTTTTCATAGTTGGCTATGAAATAATCCCGTTCTAATCCCAGTAAGGTCTAGTTTTCCCTCTGGGTTGAAAGGCAGTCGCTTTCGTGAAAATAGTGCCTATTCCAAATCTTGGCATTAGGTGTCAAAGCGGACCCCGGGCTCGTTTAGGGGCACAACCGGGATCAACGCTAGGAGGATGAAGATTGTTGGTCATGAAATCAGCTTTTAGACATAGTACTAATTTTATAGTCGTACTGATATTAAATGTTTTCTTTTTCATCAATAAATGGGTCATTCAGATACGGACGAACATTAACAGTATTTTCTGACCTGAAGTGTTAAAGGCACTGGTGCTTATAATGACAAGCGGTTACCGTATTGTACAAACGACAACACTGTTAACTGACCATCCTGTGTTTATATAGAACCTTATGACTGGTCATATGTGGTCAGTTAGCTGTGTTGTCGATAGTACAGACTCCCCAGTTCCTCTGAAAAACTCCGGCAACTGGAGCGGTGCAGGTAAAAACAACTAATACTCGTACAATAGCGTACGCAAACTTTTGGGGACATTTCAACGATGCGGCGGTAGAGGACAGTAACTGGAATCATTTATGTCAGACATTCCTTCTAAATATAACGAATAAAACCCCTAAATTCGATTGCAACTCCCTCATCCTATCTTACTTTTGCGCAAACTCTTAGAGTATTCTAGTGTTGAAACCGCCTGCCTGATCATGCCGGAGGTTACTCCCGGATTTTCTTCAAGCTACTATCCCACCATGCACTTTGATCCAAAGAGAATATAACCACGGTCTTGTTCTAAGTGTTCTAATAAGAAAGAGACAGATAGTGCGAGATAAATCGAGAGAGCTCACCACCGTCGCATGATAGCCGTGCTGGAATGACAAAATGCGTTCATGCCTATGTTTATACAGTATAACGTTTTAAGCTGAATTCAATAGGAATTGTGTCTGTCTGTGAATAGACTTACCTCGTTAGCGTTGCCTTTCAATCACAATCACACGCATTGTCTTCGTGTTTTCGTAATGTGACGAATGTTAGATCATTCTAAAGCATATAGGTAAATATGGATTAATGTACTTATAAGCGTATTTTTTCTCAAGCCAATTTAATTAAATACACGAGATCTTCTGCCTCGGTTGCAGAAAATCTCGTTTATTTATTGCGCTCATGTTGTAACAAAATTGGTCTTAAGGCTTGTATACCCGCTAAAGTCCTTGAGCGTATGGGCGGAGCCTCGACCCTCTCCCCGCGCAAATCGCACAACCCGCCGTCGTTTATTAAGCGTTACATAGATTAAGTTACAGACGCGTCATCGCGCATCGTTACCAATGCAAGGGTGGACGTGGGTGGGTGACATTCGTCATGCTTAATTGAAACGTGATATTTGTCATACATAAATTACATAATTGATTAAGTTCAAAAATTATGTCCCTACTATTATAATACTATTTACTTACGATTAGTGTAGTTCCGTCAGCACGGCTAGCACGAGACGGCCGCGACATCCACTCGATTTTTCTCGCACTATCGGTCTCTCTCTTATTAGAACATTAGGAAAGAGAGGTATAGTGTGAGAAAAATCGAGAGTATGTCGCGGCCGTCTCGTGCTAGCCGTGCTAGTGAAAACGAAATTCGTTCGAATAACTCTCATTGTCTTTCGAACTAGCAAGCCCGACAGAGAGGGAGATACACGAACGAAGTTCGGTTTCGTTTCGCGGTAGGCCCTCAGCACGCCTAGCACTAGACGGCCGCGACATACTTTCGATTTTTCTCGCACTATACCTCTGTTACTAAATATTCTAATAAGAGAGAGACGGATAGTGCGAAAAAATATAAAGGTAATAATAATAATCCATACCTACTGTTGCCCTTAGGCCATTTTTTAATGTCGCTATTAATAGGGGCCCATCTAGCAGTTAGCGAGTCACCGTCTGCCAGAGATAAAATGTGAAACAGTTTTATTGGGCAGGCGTCCGATGTTTCATCCAATAGCCCAGCTACTAGTCCATCATTTTCACCCAATAACCCGTTTTATTTAGATTCCATCAACTAGCAATAGACTCTTACACCCCAGCGGGTGCTGTTTCTGTGTGCGTCCCATGACACGGGCAGAGACAGCATCCGCTTGGTGTACTCCTTGCATTTCATTAAATTGTCAAAAGAGCCTCTACGTGTTGGCTCAGAGCTCCACGCACGCCTCCCAAAGGTCCGGGACATCATTGTCCCGTGAGCGGGAAAGACATATAATCCATACTATCCATACTTTCATATCCATACTCCATACTAATATTATAAATGCGAAAGTGTGTGTCTGTCCGTTACCTTTTGTGTAAGTGTAAGGTTAAGTTTTAAACAAATTTTCGGTATATTTATTACGTTCTACTTCCTTGATTTGATGATGATGGCGTGTACAGTCAGCATCAGATAGTTAGTAGCATCCAAAGTAGCCAAATATATCGTAACACATTCCTTACTCCTACTTATAGTAACAAAGACTATTTCGATGAATGTACGTTCCGATATATTTGGCTAACTTGGCTGCTACTAACTATAATTATGCTGACTGTACAAAAATCGGCCTCGGGTAAATATATACTTATAGATTACTTGTACGTTAACCATACTTTGTTTCATATCAAATAATAACTCTGTATCGAACTTGGAGTTGGCATGCAACCCATAGGTAGGTACTTACAATATTTGCCAAGCCCACTATTTTTATTAGAACTTATTCTATTAACACTTGACAGTCTTTAATACGAGCAGATAAAACAATATTGTTTCTATAATTGTTCATGCTCCTAAGCAATAGATATTGTAAATATATTTACTAATAAAATGTCTGGTTTTAGCGATTTCCCAATTTTGATACTGTTTAGATATTTGATACTTTGATGGAATAGGTATTTACTTGTGTATTCTTTTTCCTCTTCTCTTGTAAAATTTCTTGATATTACGTATTTTCCTCCTGCGCTTATTTAACCCCAAAGACCCAAAATAATTATTGAAAACATTGTGAGACCTAAGCTAAAACGTACTGACTCTAGTATCGTAAGTTTGTATGTTACTAACAATCTATGGGCAAACTGACCTGAAATAAAGAATTTATTATTATTATTATAGATTGTCCACTCTATGCAACAAAATTATCTGTCACTAAAAACTAAACTATACGCAAATGTTTATTAGTTACCTACTATACCAATCACAAAACGGATTGTCCACTCTATGCAACAAATATAATCCACAATTTCCACAAATATTTAAAAATTTCGGCGGAGCGCAAATTGACACAGGTCCGTCATGCAACGTGTCTCGTCCCGCACTGACCGTATGGACGAAAACGGGGCGGCGTAGGAAATTTGGCGGAATATTTCAGAAAACGAGATAATTTTTTACGAAAATAAAGAAAGTAAGAAAATGATGCCCTTGTTCATTATTTTATGAAGAAAGTTGTAAAATTTCATATTATTCTGATAAAAAATGGAGCAGTAAAATGGTTACAAGTGAAAAAATAGGGGTGACTTTAGATTTCTTTTTCTCTACTTTTTATTGTTAAAATGGATTTCTACGAAAACTATGACCAGTCGCATATCTTGCAGATTATGATATATTTTTTTTGACAGCAAAAATGTTACGTTATAATGTATAAAACGGTTACAAAACAACTCATTTTCACGAAAATTTCGAATGTGGAGCCTTAAGGCTAGGCAACACCTGCTGGGTATAATTTCTCCCTCATAGAGCGCCATAATGATTGGTCCTGCGCCACCCGCATCAAGCGGATTCCCGCTACCTTTACACAGATACCACCAGACAACACCTGTACAGAGACGTATTTAACTTTACGCTACATGCTTATATGTTACGTATTCATCACAATTTGTGTTGCGACCAATGACGAATGCACAAAACGCATGGTTCGCACGGTGACGCAACCTTCATGACGAAACATTCCCACATCGCATGGGAACCGCATTAATATCGACATACACGCAATAATCGCCCTTATTGCCTTTAGAACAATGAACAAAGATATCGAGTAGGGAAATAATGGATTTTGGAGAAAAAAGCGGATCAAATGCATTGGTTGCGTGACGCATAATATATGTGAACATAGTGACACAGTGACGAAGTTAGCAAAAGTACATACAACACGCATTCTCTTTAGTTTAACACGCAAGAAACAGTAATGACTTAAATCTATTGTAGTCATGTCGGTACATAGAGTGGACTTAAAACAAACGAATGAGTATTTAGGTAACACAATAGTGCCAGGTGGCAGTCCAAAAACTGGTATATTACTAAGTACACGAAGGTTGGGAAGGGGTTGCCTGCAGAGCTCGTAGGGCCGGGCAAAGAACGGTGTGCTATAAGTATACGTAGGACGGTCAATAAATTGTCGGTATTAAGTAGGTACTTTTCTAATAATATTTTATAATAATTTTTCATGTTGTGCCACTTATTCATGAATACACTAAATAAGTAAAAAATATATTATTCATTTGTTTCTTTAATAGACAAAGATGATAGGTACTTAGTATTCAGACGTGCGTAAAATGGGAGTACATTTTTTAGAATTTTAGGGGCGATTTTGGTAAAATTTTAAAATGCGTCATTTATCTATTTAAATAAGGTACAATAAAGTGCTTAAAAAAAGTTCAATGTTTGTTCAATATCCACGTTAAACAAGAAAGAGTGTAAGTATTTAATATTTCAAAATGATAGGATACGAAAAGCTTCTACTTTGAATGCCGATACCGAGAACTTATTCAACGCCCCTTATCATTAAATATGCATTTTCAAGCGGGGCCGAAGACTCGTCTCTTTTCAGTCGAACACTCTTATCAGAGTCGCCGTGGTCATATCCCTGGTGTACTAGGTGGCTCTCCATCGTTGTTTCGCGGCTTGCCAATTGTCGTAGCTTTACTATGAGGCGCCACTTCAGATGGCTTATGGCATTGCGGGAGCACTGGACTATGCTATTTTTGTGGCCTTTTTATTATGTCCGTCCAGTGTATTGGCGATCGGCACCGCGCGCTTTTCCTCTTTACCCTTTACTCTTTATTACTTTACTCAATATATGCTCGGACGACGAGCATCGAAGACCCATATCCACGATAAACCATAAAAAGTCGATGTTGTTGATGTCTCATATTATTCGCCGTGTGCGAGAGTTTACCTCTGTTATCAAACATTGTTTCAAACTCGGTAGACTTCGTAAGGCATGTTAAATGTGCTAATAGTTCTTGCGTCGTCACAACGTGTCGTGCAGGCACTCCAACGGAAAGTGAAGCGGGGAAAGTGTCCGCTCGGACAGATTGTGAGGCAGATTACCGACAGATGGACGGCAAAGTGACACAAACGATCTAGCAACAAAGGTTCGACGATGAAATAAATTACGAATAGAATCTACGTCACATCATCATCATAGTAGCCGAAAGACGTCCACTGCTGGACATAGGCACCAAAGAGTGAGTTGCACGTCGGTGTCAAGAAAGCGCAAGCCGCGAAAGACTCAGTGTAGTACAGCAGAGCCGGTTGGTTCTGCTCTGCGGGTTGCCACACCTAGTAAGGCGCTGTACGAAGTGTCGCGCCTGCATTACTCCGCCACGGCTGATGACATGGCGGTGTGTATTCACCAGAAGACTGGCTATTCGCTGAGGGTTTTCCAGCTGCGTTTGCGCCATTACGTGCACTTCAGCTCGTTTGTGGTGCGCGTGCCGCGGCCGCTGCAGGAGACCATCGCGTGTGCTGACTTCTGGCCGAAGGGTGTCGTGTTTCGGCGGTTCCCAGGCAACCTACCGAATTCTACACCAGACTTGACGACGCAACGGAGCCACGCTGTTTCGAGTGTTTCGTTGCCTAACTAATTCGTTTTTATATGTATTGTATGTATTTTAGGCTTTAAGGTACTAGTTGCTATGGGCCTTAGATGCCTGAAAGAAATGGTTTATAATCATAAAGAGCACCATAATGGCTGGTTCTGCGCCACACACATCCACCTATTACGTTACACCTGGCCATAAAGAGGCAGTTAACACCCGCTACGCTGAGACAGCGACCGATTCACTGCCGCGAAGACACACACATTATGTGTCAATTGTATTGTATCTGTACGCCCTTTGTTTCTGTGTGTCTTTTGTGTAGTGAATAAATGTCTTCTTTCTTTTCTTTCTTTCTTTCTACGCGTGCGGAAAATCCCACCTCCTGGAGGATACGTTTTATATTCGCTGGGGACGGTAATAAAAAAAAATATATATTAGGGGTCTTTGGCTCGAGCGTTAAAAACAGACAAGACTTTTGATTAACAAAACTGCACTCAAATCGGTTAATTCGTTTGAAAACTACGATGCAAGAGACAGACACATCTAGAAAACTGAACATCCCGCGTTTTCGTTAGGAGTTAAAAAAATACGTTTAGCACTTACACAGAAAATACAGTTATTGCTGCTAATGTGAACTGTATAACTAGAATATAACAATATTTCTGTACAAACGGACCTTATGTTAAATGGATGGATAACTATTCACATTCTCATAATTATTGCAAAACTCACCAATAACATATCATTAGACCAACTATATGAAAAGCAAATTAATCTAACACAATTAAACCCACATCCGTTTACTCCTTAATTCCGAAAAGACATAAGACTATACGAGCATTATACAGAGTACTTTTTCTCTAGACGGATGCTATAGTGAAAGTGAACTTAAATAAATGTAATAAATCAAAGCGCGGACGCAGGCCAAAAGAAAGCGCACGTAGGTCGTGCGTGAGATATGTGATAAGATCTGGCGCGCAAGGACGACTTTCTAACATTGGTAATGTTTTTTTAGCTGACCGGTGAGCCCAGTTTCTTTGAATGAGGTAAAAGTGTTGTTTTTCTGTCAACTTGATAAACTATTCCATAGCATTGTGAGTTTGTGCTAAGTGAACTATGACATAGACGTATCCGCGTCAGCTATCTGTATATAATATTTTATGACATACGAAATTATTCCAATATTGAATTAATACCTAATTGTAAAAAATATTTGCATAACTATATACATACATACACAAAGACTAAAACTAATACAAATATTAACAATAAAACTAAAAAATATTAAAAAAAATTGGGCTCTCTCGGCATTGTCCCCAAGATGCTGGCAGCGTTTCCTCGCTGGATCGCGATTTTAGAAATGTTAGAATAAGAAACTCGAGCCATATTTTATTCAAAATACTAATATGAGTTTCGACCAACACATTAAGAGACTCTTGCTAGATGGCGGTACCTCTGGATACAGCGCGGCTAGCTACCAGTAGCTTAGGCCCTGTCCCATTACCGTCAGGACCCTGGGTCAGCTTATTTATGTTTTTATTTGACTTTTATTTACATAGGTAAAAATACAAACGTAAAATTTACAATAACTACTTAATGAACATAAACATGAATGACAACAATAGTTGCCATTTCAGTTAACTCTAGCCTTGAAGAAGACTCTATAGTTGCTAGAAAATATAGAGATATAGAGTAGAGTCCGTGAATTTTATATGTGTTGATATAAATACTATGACTATGGAGGAGTCTGGTCAGCAATAATACAATCACAATTCAACATCACAATTTTAATAATAACATAAGATAAGATTTATAAAGCGAGTTGAGTGACCGCACACATAATCTCGCAAAACATGTTATTTAGTTAAGTATTTTTATCTGAAATAATTAGGGTGATTTTTTTTAAATTTTTATATTTTTAATTCTCAGCATTGACGAAACGACAGACATTAAACGAATAGAAGCACAGTTAAAGTAGGTAACAGTTTTGGAAACAAAAGCGTTGCGAATAAAACCATTTTTCATGATGTCACAAAATAAACCTAATAGCACTGGCATTAAAACATCGTGAATACGCCAGTAACATTAACCGTTCACATATTCCACCATAATAGTTATGGACGAATAAAGTATCATTAATTCCCAAAGAGACGTAAAATGAAAACTACGGCACTTCACATTTAAATTACACCAATAAAAACGTATTACATTGATGTAAATCTGACTTGTGCAGCAGGACTTTTATCTACTTACGTTAACTGCCGTCGCAAAGTCAACTCTATGACAAATTATTAGTGTCCATTTCGTGTAGTCACTATAAGGTTCAAAGACTTTTTCTTGGCTTTCTCATGGACTCAGGTGCATTCTTTGACCTTTTCTGGACGATGAAATGCTTCCAAAGACGTACCTATCTTGTCATTTCTCGTAATGTAATGAGTTTCTTTTACTCGTTACTATTTATAAACGTTTTATAGCGAGCTCATAGTGATGGGGACAGCTATAGTATGAAAGAAATAACCTGAGATTGTAAATGTTGCCTACTAAGTTATTGAATTATGTAGATTTAACCAATTGAGAGTACTTAACCTCAGCAACAAGCTCAGCAAGGTAATCGTATTTTAACTTATTATAGGTAGGCCGTTTAACTCGGTCCTCGCCTGCGCGGCGCGTGGGTGCAGAGGTATGACGATAACGGAGCGCGCGCGGCGTGCGGGCGCCGTGCTTTGCCTCCTGCACGTCGTCCGCGCCCCGATATCGTCGATCCCTTTTATTTACTTGTTGCAATGTTTATATGTTCGGCTCCAATCTTGCAATTCAAAGATCACCTTCCGAAACCCAATCAATTGTGGACGTCGTCTGACAACACAATATTTTGGTGTCATAAAACTGGTCTCACGATGAAGATAGAAGTTCGCCATAGCAACTAAACTTCACACGATAAATTATTACATCAAAAAAAAATGCAAAAAAAATATGACCGATGACGAAAATCCCATTCAAATATCTCAAAAACTACGAACTACAACCGTCTTTAATGTTGCTTTTTAGAAAGAGAAAACGCTAGCAGATCGTGACGTCACGATCCTCGAGTGTCATAGTAAATGACAATCGTTTCATATGAAAGTGTACGTATTGCGGAAAAGGGACAGCACATATTACCCCTTCTTAAAACTTTGGGCACTTATAAGTTTGTGATTATTTAACCTCTTGCGTTGCTTTTTTCTTCATTTGATACCTAACATTCTTAATTCTTTTTCAAGAAAATACATCATTATTGATTATTTTATTTAATGTTTACACTCCTGTCCGTGTTTGGGCTTATTGGAACCCTCCCAACGAGTAGTTTATGATTTTGCAAAAAAGTAGAGTCAGCACTAAAAGTAGATAAATCTGTTTTTGTCAGAAACTTAGGTGGTTGCTACACTGCCACCGCGTCTCGTTGCGAGACGCGGAGCTCGTTTTATGCAAGTACCTCAGTTTGTGTATAAATTCCGTGCACTGCACCGCACCTCCGTCCGAATGACATCCGCCTTAATATTATATACCGGCAAATGTGATGCAAAGATGCGCTTCATCAGTAAATGTCTCTTTATTATATCTTCATAGTTAGCGCCTAGGTTATAACTTCCTAACTATTTTATACTAGCCAATAAGAATGTAATTGTATTATATTATGAATAACTTGATTTTCAATTGTTAGTTCTTTTTTTCCTGAAATACAGGGTATCCTAGCTCAGGCACGTGTGTTATTTATCTCTACTAGTAAGCTCCTAGTCTATAGTAAAACTGATGTACTTTATGTTTTATCAATAAATTATATTTATATTTATGTTTTATGTTTATGTTTAATGTCTGGGTAGCCTAGTGGAAGAGCGCTGTAGCGGCAATATACCTAGTGTTAAAATTCAGTTAAAAGAAAAAATAAATCTTCTGTGACCTGCGGCCGGTCACAGCCACCAATTACTCTGACAACGAATCTTTCAATCAGTTCAATCACATTTATAATTTTCCTTTAGCAGACGTTATTGCTTTACAAAAAAAAAGACAAGGTTGCACTCCGAGAGTGCCGGCAGAAGTGAAAACTTGAGTATTTGACATTTCGATTCGACGAATACCGTAGCGACAGAAGTAAACTGTTTCACTTGCAAATTAGCGCGTGAGAACTTATTGTGTGTCGGCCGAAAGGGTAAGCGCCGCGGATTGCATGGCGTTTGCGCCATTTTTCTCGCCAACTCGAATGGCGCAGGCAGTCTCGTACTACGGCATCGGACCCCTCCCGCCCCAAACCTCGTCCCGAATCTCTCACCTTACGGTCACGTGAAAATCTGCGGCGAGTTTAACAATTTTTCCCCATCCCAAAAAGTGCACAGCGCCGCTAAAGAAGTTTTCACTTCAATCATTTATCATTGTGTTATTGTTTGTTCCAGGCAGCGCATTGGGCGCGGAGCACTACATCGGCAAATCCCTCGGGCCACTGTCACAGCTGAACCATGGTGTGCGAGGGCGAGTATTCGCCGTGGACGCGCGCACCCTGTACATACAGGGCTTCCATTATGATGGCGAGGGTCCAGGTGGGTAACAACCTTAGCTAACCAATCCCTTAGTATTAGGTATCACAGTTACATCCATCACTATATTACTTAATGCGTGATTATACGCAATATCAACATCGAAAGATGTTGACTGCTGTACGAGTACATAGGCCTCCCAAAGAGTGCCACAAAGGCCGGACCTGCGCCACCCGCATCCAGCGAACTCCCGCGGCCTTTACCAGAGGGCCTACCGGGAAACGAAATCGAGCTTCGTTGGTGTATCTCGTGTTGCTAGTTCGAGCGACAAAGACGGAGATACACGAACGAAGTTCGTTTTCGTATCTCGGTAGGCCCTCAGGTCATCAGTCCACCTTGTGTCGCGGGTCTACCCACGCTGCGGCTTCCGGCACATGGTCGCCACTCGAGTACCTTTCCGCCGCAACGGCCATCGGTTCTACGTGCAATTTAGCACACAGCAGACTATAGGCAACGTTACAATGAAATAGCAATTAAATCAGAAACGTATCAAATTCCCGCCACATCTCCCAGATAAAATATCATCATCATCCTATATATTTTATGTCCATATGCTGGACACCGACCTCTTCTTATGGAAAGACCATGCTTACGTAGCATGAGCATCACTGCACATTAAAGAATGAACGAAAGAAAGAAAGAAAAACATTTATTCGTGACACACACAAAATGACAAACATTTAATAAAAATACAAATAAACACGTCACGAAAATGGTCCCAACTCAGCATGGTGCTGGCGATTACCAGCGCTGGTCTTCCGTTTAAAGTATGAATCCTCATAAGATATGTCGCGTCCGGTATGACATGTTGTTTTTAAACGCGATAAATTAAGTTCGTACTGTAAAAAAACCTGAAATCATAGAAATCCAAAATACGAGGAACACGATAGTAACTTGAATTTTGACAAACACGAGAAAGAAAGTGTACTTAAGTGTCCAGGTCCTGGATCCCCCTCAGGGCTTCCTGTTCTCTGAAGGCATTCTCAGCTACTCAGCGGACGCGCAGATCTGACTTACCGCCGTATTCGCCTAAAGATACCTCAGACACAGCCCACACACTGTGACTTGCACTTGTTACAATAAAACTTTTAACTTCTAGATGGAAAGCGGGATCTTTACATGAAAATTACGATAAATTAGACGCAGCTCATGTGCGACTTCGAAAGCAGAAAATTGTAGTAGTAATGGCCACAGGAGGCAGTTCTTCATAAGTGTTGCCATACATAAACGGAAGTTATAGTTAAGTTACCATACGAAAACCGATATTCAACACGAAAATTGAACGAACACATGCCTTATGCGGATTCATACGTGCTGCATACGAAGATAACCATGCCTTAAATGTACTACCAGAATAGACAATCTTTTTGAGTAGCAATTTTTTTTGTAGGTAATCAAATCAACATTCAGGCATTTAAGAACCTCACGGCCCATTAAGGATCGTTCTAATACAACGCGACTACGCAAGTTCACGCGATTGTCAATTAGGACACCTAGTCGAGTGCAATATGTTTGATCGCACGTTCGCGCGACTAAAATTCGCGCAAACTTGCGATGATCGCGTAGTCGCGTTGTATTATCGCGTACAAGGATGATTCTTTAGGTGGATGTCACACTGCGCCGCATCTCCGGACGGAGATGCGGAGCTCGTTGTATGTAAGTAAGCTCCGTTTTGTATATAAATTTCGTGTGGTACGACACTTTGCACCGCACCTACGTCCGGCGAAATTTGTATGCAGCTCCGCATCTCCGGAGATGCGGCGCAGTGTGACATCCGCTTTACAGTGTTAATTGCGCTACATACTTACCCCCTTATTCATAAAACTTAAAATGCCTCTGCTAAATAAAATGTGCTTTGTCCCTTTCTGACGAGCACAAATGTCAAAGTGACAGACAAGGACAAACTAGTTTTAACGTCATTTTAGTTAAAATAGGCTTGTAGAGCGTTTATGAATACGGCCATTAATATATTGCGATCTGCCCTGCCCATTGCAATTATTTGAGATGAGTATAGGTAAATTTAAGGAAAAAATGTTATCTCAAAGCTTCCCTACTCACTGCTATTTCAACTTGCTAACTCCAGAACCCAACTTGGAGCAAAGCCGGCTCTTTAATAAGACTTTCACAATGCGTACTTTATAACTCAAATATATACTTAATGCCTTCACAATGCTCTTAAGCGATGAGCGTAGTATCTACGACCTTTTACCCATTCGCTAAATACCAGCAAGTAGGTCGAGCGTCCGTCGAAACAATGTCCCTTTCAGTAATAACATCAGAACCACGCAAATAGAGCCCACAAAACCTCTTCCCCGTTCTCTTAAAGGTGAATTTCCTTTAACCAAACTGTAAATAAAAGAATGTGGCAATATTGCCAGTGATTGCAGTCAATATAAACGTTATAGCGTGTGTAATAAAGGTGGTTTTAGAGTGGTGTGGCTGTAATGGGCAGCGAATAAGTTAGCTTGAGATAGTTTGGTGGAATATGTTTTGCGCGAATACGATAGGCGGGGTACATACGGTTTTGCGTTTTGGGATTAAACGGAGCAGAAATTCTAAAAATGTGACTCTTCCCTCCCTTTCTAGCACTTCCCATACACCTGAGAAGAAATTTAAAGATGTATGTGAAGTCCCCAATCCACACTGCGTAGGGACTATTTCCTGTCCCTTTTATTCATGAAACGTCTGTGCTTACTGGCAGTGATACATATACGTTTATAGGCTGCTCTTTTGGGTGAGGGAAAATTTCATGAGGAAAACGGTCTAATCCCAACAAGGTTGTTTTCCCTCTAGGTTGGATCAGATTGCAGCCGCTTTCTTAGAACCGGTGCCTATACCAAATAATGGGATTATGTGGCATAGCGGACTCCAGACTTCTTTAGAGTATAACCAGGCATTTTCCACTGTAATTTTGGCGGGAAATTAAGATTATCTATGGTAACCTCCTGGCGAAGGTCTGGCGCGTCAGGACTAGCTGCACATCATATCTCACAGAATGACGTTTCATATTATACGGTCCATTGCACGCAGTACAAAAGAATTTCATTGATCGCACACCGTTATACAAATTATAATTTTACAGTTGGTCAGTATCCATGACTTTTTTTACTTAATGCTGACTTCCTGCCATTGTATTTTTTTATAATCATATCATATTATTATTTTCAAAATGGATGACCATTTCAATAACAAGCATACCTACTTAGGAACTGAAATATGTATAACTTTAGAAGTTCAGTTATGTGGTACGTCAACGACCCTATCTCACTTTGTCTACTGCAAAAAAGGCCAGCTAACGTCATCACTTATGCTGTGAACCTTCCAGATATAGAGATTTACGGCCGTATTCATAAACGTCCTATGTTTTAACTAAAATGGCGTTAAAATTAGTTTGTCCTTGTCTGTCACTTTGACATTTGAGTTCGTAAGAAAGGGACAGAGCACATTTTATTTAGCAGAGGCATTTTAAGTTTTATGAATAAGGGGGTTAGAGATTAAGATCCGGATTAAGAGAACCTAAAGGTGGGTTCTCTTAATTGTTATTCTGTGTTATAACTGAAAAAACGCTGGGAGGATGAGAATAACTCGCCTTGATGTGTTGAGTATAGTTACTTCGTTAGGTCAGTCTCACAAGCCCGCCCGTTTCTACCTCCCATAAGTTTCCACGGTTAAGTGTAATGAAGACGCGGTGCACTCGAGCGGAGAAAAGTGCTCGCTGCCAGTGGCAAGTCGCGAGTAGCGGGCCGAGTAGCGCTTAGACCAGGAGCCGGGCCGGGATACTTACATCATCGAACACATTAACAGACAATTTCAGAAAATATAAGACGACCTCTGTTGCCTAGTTGATAGTAGTGACCCTGCCTACGAAGCAAGAGGTCCCGGGTTCGAATCCCGGGAAGGGTATTTATTTATGTGATGAGCATGAACATTTGTGCCTAAGTCATGTTTTCTATGTATTTAAGTATTTATTTATCTATATAAGTATGTGTATCGTCATCTAGTACCCATAGTACAAGCTTTGCTTAGTTTGGGACTAGATTTGGGTAAGTTTCTCCCCAAAAAAATATTTATATTGTACTTTTGCAATTAATTCCATTGTAATAGAGCATAAAATGTTTACTGGTCTTTAACATCGACCGAACAAAAAGCATGTATATAGCAGAAATTGCTTTTGTGTGTTAGTAACGTCATGATAAAAACCAAAAATGGTACCTTATGACTTAAAACCAGACAAACCTATGTTCTGTTAAAGGATAGCGAATAATCTATTAAACCACGGCGGTGCTATTACAGATTGTTGATTGAAAACTCACGTTTATTTTCCCACTTAAGTCTTGAACGATCATATTATTATTATGAATCATTGATCTATGAATTATTGTTAGAAGCAACGAGAGAGTGAGAACTGTGAAAGTTTAAATCGATATGATTGTGTCATGCCTAATATTGTTCTATTTGATCTAAAAACCTCCTTAACCTTTTACACAAAGAAATCTAGGCAATTTTTATCTATAACAAATAACACTATATCAGCGTGAAAATGAACGTAGTTTTATACCAAATATTTGCCAATGTTCTCACTCGTTAGCTGTCAAATGGAATGGAATAGGGTATAAATAAGTACCTACCACTGGACCAAGCCGGGCGTGCGGCGGCAGCTACCTTTCCGTGTCGACCGAGTATGCATTAAGTAGATATTATCTCAATATACCTAATTAGTTTATACGATTTATATTATAAGGTACATATATAAACACCTACGTAGTGTAATAAATGAGGGTTCATGTTTTCTGCCAACAAACTGTTATGCAGTTTGGCAGATAAGGTTAAATTTATATTATGTAACCTGTTTTAGTAATTTAAAAAAAAATAAAAAAAATAATGACAATTCCATGTTCAATAACGTATGTTTTTAGCCGTGGGAACCTGGTCTACAGGCGCCAGCGTGCACAATGCATGGCCTTAATGCTCGCTGCATGCAAATAGCGGTGCATTTTTATACCACTAAGTAGTCTAGTGAATTAGAGGCAAATGTGCTCCTTGCTTAGCTGAGTAGTGGTCTATATGACTTGGCCTCTGGTATGGTACTGGTATGATAATTATCTCCCGTGCTCCAAGCCTATCGTGTTATTTTGTCACACGATGCTGGCAAACTAGCAAGCGACTTGCCTGATAGTATCCAGACATTAGTATTTATGGTTGTGATGACCACTTTGGCCTGGCCACTTTGGGTAGTGACCCTGCGAATCCCGCTGGATGTGAACCGCTGTTCAGCAGAAGAATATAATGTATATATGGTCTTGTAGTATCCAAAGAACAAAAAAAATCTTCCCCAATATTCACTTAAAAACACTTGTGCCATAAATAGTATAGTCACACGCCCTTTATTTTTTTGACTACCCTTTGTTGATTTAAGGATTCGTTGTATTTATAGCTAGAGACAAATCCAGACCAGCGGGCGTAGCATGATTGCCATTTTATCACTTATTGTTGTCGATAAGACATCCGTCAACGTGACGACTTCACAGCGGTAAGTGATAAAAAGGCAACCATGCTATGGCTACAGGTATTTCACTCTCTATACAACGAACCTCGGGAATTCTGGCGACCTTCCTCACCACTGGACACACAACGCGACATACTTCAGCAAAGAAGCGGTGTTATAACGGGTGATGTCTTCTGAGCTGTCTTTGCCCTACATCTCTCAGTGTCAGAGCGATTGCGCATTAAATATAATTCCAATGTCATATCAACAGTCGAGTAGACCTAGAGTTTTTCTTGATTAAAACTTGGACTGTACCTACTCATTAGGTTATCTGTTTTATTAGAGTTTCAAGCAAGTTCGTAAAAAGCTGTATTTATTTAATACTTTTTACCTGGCTAGCACAGTTGGTGGTTCCGTTAAATATGGTTAGGATAGGTAGACGAGCTAAAACTAGACAATACAATAGTGAACGGTTTGTTTCGAATTATGGATCCAGTCATACAAGCCATGAGTCGAAAGGTGTTTTACATACCTGTATAAGTCCAGCGCCAAAATTATACCTTCAAAGGGCCAACACTTTATACCCACAGGAAACACTGAAGACTAGAAAACATCAAATACTCAGGAACAACATATTTAAATTATTATTTTACACGGGCCTAATGCGTTATACTAGTTTATATACCTTCAAAAATGTCGCGTTAGACCCACTTATCACATAAATAAATAACCTTATGTGGATTCCAATCCAGGACTGCCGCTGGATGCGGGTAGCGCAGAACCCGGCGGTCATTATAGCGTTCTTTGGGGGAGGCCTATGTCCAGCGGTGGACGTTTTACGGCTGATATGATGATGGTGATGGTCTCACCGACAACTGTCAAACTTCGCATAATAACAAGTTTTAACGAACGAAACTTAAATTACGATTATCGACGGTTTGAAACTACGAGTAGCTAAGCCCATTCGCTACGTGTGCTTCGCTATAACCACAGAAATATATCAACATATAGTTCTGTGGCTGTAAGGTATATTTATTTATTTTTTATTCATTCACACATAAATTTACAGTTTAACACCAAATCACTTATGTGGTATACCAAGATTCGCTACAAAATTTTAACAAGAAATTAAATTTAAGTCACACACAATCACATATGGTAACGTTATAAAAATTTAAAAAGAAACTAAAATAAACTCATAACAACTTCAACAAGAAATAATGGCACAGTTTAAATATTAACACTAAGTACAATCTATTCATACGATAAGAATGCTAAAACTTTTATACAGAATACACCAATACTGTCAGCAAATATGTCTATGTCGTCGGCCTGCATTATCCTGTTTAGGGCTGTTCGCGCTCTAGCAGTGGGAGCGTTCGCACCGCGCCTCGTGCGCTCGGCGGCCGCTAGTGCGCTATGCCGGCTATAGTGCGTTTTCCCACTTTGTTGAGGCATGACTCATATGTGAGTCATTGGCCTCGAATGGGTTAGGCTAAAGTTGTTAAACAAGAGCTTAAAACCCTAGATCAGTAATAGATCTGTGCCGAATAGAGATCGTGACAAAGCGGCGAAGGCTGCGCTAACAGCGGGCTTTCAAAATCATACATAGTACGTGACATAACACCGCCCTAAACTGGTACACACGATTGAGGTCAGTAAACATTTTGCACAATATGCACATATATCCTATATATACTTGTATACTAATGTTATAAAGACGTAACTTTTGTAAGTAGCTTAGCTTTGTAAGGGGGGGGGGGGGGGTTGGGGGGGGGGGGGGTAATATCTGAAACTGCACATCCGATACTAAAAGATCTTTCCACACCTGCTATTCAGAAAAGAGCCATTGTTGTCCTAACATAAGGGATCAAAGTTGTAATTTTTTTTTCTGCGTTGATCCTGCTATTCAGAAAATGAAGGGTCCAAGGAAATACTTAACATTTCCATCCATGAGGATATCAATGAATATTTGAAGGGTCCACGGAAAGAACGTGCCTAAAACATACCCTCGAATAAGAGATCCAAGTTTTCCTCATAGAAGGTGTAAAAAGCAGTATGGATCACTCGGTAGCTAAATTATTTCCGTCTTGGTCGTAAACACTTGAATCCCTCGTTTCGCTCAAGACTAAGTTTACTTTAGATTATTATAGAATCTTTTCCTTCAATATACCACTCTAGCCGATAATTCATCATTTTGCTCCCTTGAGACCGCTTGAGACACAATCTACTATTTTCCAGTATTTAATGGACCTTAGGGATAAACAAAGGCTATTACCATGGTCATCATCATTAGGAGCTTGTAATCGCCTACAGCTGGGTAAACTGAAGAAATATAAAAAATCCTACTATTCCTCAGAGGAACTTAATTTTAGTAATTTAAGCCCATACAGTGCCGATGTAGTTTTCAAATGTAGACAATAATCCAGTCCGTAACAATCAGCCACGAAAAACACAAAACACAAAGAAACTACCTATGTTGGATAGATTATATAAACCTAGGAATAATAATAAGGTAAACGTCCTAACGGCCATTCCCAATAATCAATCCACGGATAGTTTTCCTTACCAGCAGTTACCCTTTGACAGATTACCCATTAACTGCTGGTAAAGAAAACTATCCGTTGATTGATTATTGGGAATGGCCGTTAGTCCTCAACGTTTCACTAGTGTGTCCACCATGTAACTTTGACATAAATCTCATTCTCTCGTTTTCGAATGAAGAAAAATTCTCTTAGATCTAATTTAACCCATATTCGACTCTAGCTACAAAAGTCTAAGTAAGTTTGGATACGACGTATGATTAACACTGTACTGTAGGACTAGAAGGAATATTTACACAAAAGTCAGTGATATCGAAACCAAGATTCGCGTGTTGCGGCGAACGGTACATCTCCGTTAGACCGACACGCTCCGACGATTCGGGCTTGGCCGACTTCCCAAAAGGAATGTTCGACTGCAGTGCATGATGACCCTTAAGATTCCGCATTCGATCTTCAGTTTCATGCAGAGAAGATGCTCGAACGAAGAATAGACTTAAGAAGACTGCCATTATCTTGAATGGAACAAAAATCGTATTTAATCAAGTTTATCTCTTGAACTATGAGTTAATATTCTTGGCTCTCTTATTTAAGAGTCCGCAGTAAGCTCAATTCTCCACACAAACGTAGTTACGCTCTCAATCTAAACCTACATGACATGTTAGATTGTAACGAAACTTTGTATATACATTGACATGAGGTATATTTATGTCTGTAATTAGTTTATGTAGCTTCAGATACCATAGTAAAAAATACAGCGATTTTAAGTTTTTCACACAAAACTTTTTTTTGCTGTATTTCGTTTGTTTTATAAACTGGAACCATATAAACCAATTACAGACATAGATATACCTCATGCCATTGTATATGCAAAGTTTCGTCACAATACAACACGTAGTTTTAAAGTGAGAGCGTAACTACGTTTGTATGGGAAGGTGAAATTCGGCCGAGCTTACTGCGGACTCTTAACATCTTCCTTATGAATTTGTTCAAGAATATTTACCTTGAATCAAGATTTTTTCGTGCAGAATCTTTTGAATCTGGGTCTGTTTTGTATTTGCCGCGCATTTTGAGACGTATCGTTATTTATTGATGGGTGACGCATGCGACTGCTGAACACGCGTGCTGTTATTATGGACATGCTCACGCCTTAAGAGTCTGTTACAATCCAACACGTAGTTTTAAAATGAGAGCGTAACTACGTTTGTAGGTATAGAGAATCGAGCTTACTGCGGACTTTTAATATAAACATCCCAAAGCAGCGCCGCGCCATATGTTTGTGTTTGGGCGACACGGGCTCCGCACCGTCTCACGCCCAGCTTATCCAGGAAACCGGCCTTAGGGTGACTTTCCACTAGAGCTGTCCTCGCTCACCGCCTCGCAATTTCGCACAGCTCTGGTGGATGTTCACCCTAAAAATGTATGCGCGTGGCGCTGCTTGAAATGCAATGCTAATGCAATAAATGAAACTATTTTATAGAATTTTCTAGCGCAGTGAACTCCGGTGCGTTAATCCGTTTATATTCGTTTTATATTTAATGAGTAGTAATCGCGGAAACTGAATATAATACCACTGCAATAAACTCTTGGTAATTACGGTTAAACCTAGTCTGGGACTGATATTTTGTATTGGTTTCATGGTACATTTATTACTGAAATACATTTCAAACTAGTTCCACAGCATGCAATCTCAAATTCATACATTTTAAATAGATTCTCATCAAAAACGTTGTATTTTTTACGAAAAACCTTGTATATACGCTTAATTTACGAGAAGTACATATCCTTATCCCATCGACATAGTTTTAAACCAGCGTTAACACAATTCAATAAATAAACTTACAAAGTAAATTATACGAATTCCCAAACAAACGTAACACACTCCATAATCTGGAAGTCTATTTATGTCCGTAGCTCCCGATCTCAATTAAATTTCAATTCTTGTTGCAGCGCCATTTCTCACGCGCGGAGCTAACATCAAAGAATAAATAACAGTGCTTAAAGTTGAGATTATTTAACGAAACCGACTTTTTATAAAACTGTCATTGGAATTGTAATGTTCGGCCGTGGACGATAGAGTTGCTTTTTGGATGCACTACTTTGATGCGATTCGGCCAAGTCAAATAATCTCAAGTAGACGTACAGTAAGTTCTCTGTCTAACGAAACCGTTTGGCAGCTAGAAAACTCAATTCGTGGCATCCCGCTAAACCCCGTAGCACATGCTTTCAATTACACCTCGGACTTGCGTGTCAATTACACCTCGGAGGTGCGCGAGTGACTAGTCGAAGTGGCAAGAGGCACAGGCCTGTTACCGTGTCAGACCACAAAACATATTGTAATGCGATTAGTACGTGAAAGAGATGCACCGAATTGGGCTGATAACAAATGATTAAAGTTGCTTTAAAAATCGGATGTGGGTCAGCGTCCAAGCAAATGGCGGGAAATAAATTATTTCAGCACATGTCGCCGGGATTTCGTGGCGCCGAGGGTTGCGAAAGGAAAATTATGCAACAGTTAAAGTAGGAAATAAGTGTTTTTCTTTTGTTTTACGCACAAGCGCAGTGAAGGAATGGGGACAACGAATTCGTAAACTATTTTAGCTCTATGTACAGTCGAACCCATCAGTAGCATAACATTTGTTTACCTTGTTGCTTTCACCCTTGACAACTTCGTATCGTAATTTAAACGTGGCGGTAAAGCAACACGTGATAGATACAAAACTGTTAAGCCCTTTGCGAGTACGACCGTATACGACGCCGAACCTTCAAGAATAGCTGCCTAGCATGATCGCGTTTATTTCGGACGTAAAACATTCGTCTCATACTAGCAAGTATGTAAGAGTGAGAGGGACAAATACAAACAAACACAATCTATTCCCAGTAACAAACACTACGTGTGTATAAATGTATTATTTTGTTAGTTTTCTCTTGAAAGGAGCCTCTTGAAATACACCTACTGTTGCTAGCAAGCGCATCTTCTATTAACAGGAGATTCATACCTATCTGACCACACAAACGCCTCTACAATTCAGATGTTTCTAAGCACCGTATTCACTCAAATGTTTAACGATAATAGTACCACCCATCACCCTCAACGCAACCAAAGGCGCAAATTGCATTCAATATCTTTTACTCGCGCCAAAACCGGAGATGCATGTGAGTGCAGCCCTGTGTGGCACTGATACGATAGTAACACTGACAAATGAGAATGAGAAACGCACCCACTACGCAATGAAGCGGGGAAGCTTACGACCTTTTTATTTTCAGCATTAAATAGGGTTGTACGAACCACGTGCATCATTGATTCAATTTATCATCACCGGAATTCCGATTGAGTGCGTGCTTCGATATCATTCATATTTGCGGTGCCCGGGATTAATTAATTGACAACCGCATGCTGATAAATTATTTTACATCTCGTTCGTGACATTTTGTGAATATATTGATTCAAAGGCTCTAGTATAAGTTTTACCGAAACAAAACGTTACGACCGCGTTTGCGTTTAGCTGTCAAATCCCATACAAATTGAGGGTAAAACGCAAACGCGATCGTAACGTTTTGTTTCGGTAAAACTTATACTAGAGCCTCAGAAAAAATGTATATTCGAAGAAGTGTTGCTAGAATTGTTTTTATTACTGCCTGTTTCTGTGTCTGTGTTATCTATATCTACTCGTATAGGTACTAATATTATAAAGAAGTAAGTTAGTGAGATTGTTAGTTTAGTAAGTTTAAGTATAAGTTTGTATTGTAATGGGTAACTCCGGAACTACGATCCGATTTAAAAAAAAATTGACCTGCGTACATAATGGAGTTTATGGATGGATATAGGCTTGTGTTATCCCGCGGGTTTCCCTGCACTCTTTCCATTCCAATACGCGGGTGTAGCCATGCGGGTGGCCAGTTAGTAATAAAGAGGTTACTTATCCCTGTAGAGGTTAGTTAGTTAGACTGGGAATTTTCCACAAGTCGACATCCAGTGTGCGTATTTTGCGTGGAAAATACGCAACTGATTTAATAAACTTCGATAGCGCGATGCAGAACACTAACAATTTGACAGCTGATAGTGACCCCACCCACGACTGAACATCTAATAGCAAAGCTTGACGAATTAGTACTAACTTCACTGCTTAAAGCAGCCTCATGATCGCCTTGCCACAAGATTTGTATTAAAGTTGAATGCTCTTGAGATTATAAGTACCAAAATCACCCGAGTAATCACCTCTAAACTGCCAAGATCTTACCCCTAAAAACTAGACAACCACGCGAACTAACTAACTAGCATAAGGAACACGACATTATGTCAACAGTGACAACGCTGCATATAGCAAACAATGCACTCCCATTTAGCAACATCTATTAGCGATTGCCACACGACCGACGGATTAGTTTCCAGTACAATGCACAACGCATTCCAACTAAAATGGCATATGCGCCAAGTATCACGAGCAAACTTAAGCTTTTTTGAACCGGGACTCCAACATTCGATTAAATTCACCGTCCGGCAATTACCACACTCTCCAATACGTCTGAGCTGTGTGTGAGCGTCTATCTCTCAATTCTCGTTGACTGCAGAGTGAAAAGGATGGATGGGGACAGTTAGTGTCGTGCCTTAGTGACAAAGGATTACAATCGTGTGGTTTTTAACGCTTCGGATCATGCTCGGCGTCCTATTCGTGTGAATAGGACACCGGATAAACAGGAGTCATATTTTAAGACTTTTTATTACCAGCCAGTGCTGCTGGGTTCGATTTTACTGAGATGACAAAATGCTACGTCACGTTGCCTTGAACAGGGCAGGGATACAACCGCGATGAGGCCGATGAGTTTGGGATTGAAATACTTAATAATAATAATAATAATAATCGTTTATTTGTTCAACATAGGTAGGTGCTAAAATACATTAGGGTCTTAAAAATTAAATACAGTATCACTATGTTGGGCCCTCAGGCGTACAAAATTTATGTGTAATTTGGTGGAGGCCGTGTGGTACACATCTCCACTAACTACATGGTGTCTGTTAAGAAATCTGTCACTTTATAATAGGCTTTACTAACAAGAAATTTAAACAATGCTTTACTAGACTTAGGAGTCAGTTCATACAAACTTTGACTTTAATATGGCAAAACTGTCACCTTCACTCCCATTCTTATCGCGATTTATGAAGTATATCCGGTTACGTTAGGACTTTAACTAAATAAATTAAAACTAAGTTAAAATCTAAAAATAACCCTTGAGGCATTGTATATACCGAGGATGCTGGCAGCATTTCTTCGCTGAATTGCAATGCCGTAAAGCCGCCAGCTTTTAGGTCACCAGCTACATAAATCAAAGGACGTTTAATGCCTTTCCTGTATTTGTCTTTAAAATTCAAGGTAATAATGATCTGAAACGAAGCTAATAATAATATCTTAGGACCCATCTATCAATTATGATATATGGAATCGCGGCCTTGGGAATTAAAATTTCCCCATCATGCTAATGATTTATTAGCTTTCGAATAACGATGACATCATCGCTATATTATAAGATTAGTTACTTTTCTAATTTATACATTTCAATTAAATTTATTGGCCATAACTATCATCAATATCATAAGCTATTTAATCGAAGGTGCGACCTATTCTGGCTTCTTTTAGTGTTGGATAGTCCTGTGATCATGGATGTTGTGACACATCCAAAACGTCGATAAACCTCAGAGAGGTAAAATAAATAAGTTGATTATACGCGATTAAGTGCCGTTTAGCAACAATAACGTGTGAGAACCGTGAAAGTTTAAATCAACTTGTCTACCACATCCGGAGTTTACTTCGAACATCAAATCCGCACTTAAATAAATAAATGAATGTACTTAATTTACAAAAAAAATAATATTGGTACAGTGCAGTTACAATCTAATTGTGCCCATAATATGTACAGCCGAATTGGCATATATAGATATTGGCAAAACAGTACTCAAATCGCTTCAAGTGTGCCTATGAAATTTGAAGAATTCCCACGATTTCTCCAGGATTCCACCATCAGATCCTGACCTGATGATGATGAGACCAGCTGGGACAGATACCCTTCCTAACAAAAAATCCTAATTAAATGAAATGAACATACATAAAAAGATACTGACTAATTGAGAACCTTCTCCTTTTTGAAGTCGGTTAAAAATCATAAGTGTCATACATTAAATCAAAATTAAAAGCTATGTTAATCACAATCCTAGCTTAGCCTTAGCTATATCTGTCAGCGATACATCTAGTGTTGGGTTACTCACTCGTGAGGCACCTTATGAGGTGCCTCACGTTTCAATAAATTGTCGCATCACTTCACACTTGAAAAATATACCACTTCATTCCTCACGAGGCACCGACTCGCTCCTGATTCGTTTGGTCATCACCTCGCGCTTCATTTATTCCTCAAACCTCAAAGCCTCACCCCTCGAGCTCCGGACTCGCCACTCGTGCCTTTCTTTTACATCTAGCAATTCTCCGAGAGATCATAAGTATACTGTCATTTAAATGCCACTCACCACGCCACAGCTGGCCAGTTTCGGTAATCGTAACCCGTTTATCTCATGGATGACTTTCGCTGTCGACCAGTCGAAGCTACTTTCTTTTCCTCTCCGGGCGATGTTTCCAACCTGTCACATGAGGAAATGTACTCCTCTTCATTGATTCCGATGACGGCGACCCTATAATATTTTGGATTAGCCATATGGCTGGCTAGGCCAAACATGCTCTTAAATATTCTATTGGGTGACAGTAAAGTTGGCCAGCAGTGTTATACGGCGTGTACACGTGTAGCGAAAGTTACCGATATAAAATACTAGCTTCCGCCCGCGACTTCGTCCGCGTGGACCCGGGATAAAAACTATCCTATATCCAGTCTAAACTAGCTTCGTGCAAAATTTCATTCAAATCGGTTCAGCCGTTTAAGCGTGATTGAGTAACAAACATCCAAACATCTAAACATCCAAACATCTAAACTTTCGCATTTATAATATTATTAGGATATATCTAATTGCTGTTACACAATGGAAAAAAACATAGATTAAAAAAAGGTCCTCTTAACTATGTACAGTTTTTTGCAGACCACCCATAAGTAATTGTTCTTTTGAAAGTTCAAAAATGATGTATTTACATATAATCAGAATGATCACTATATAACCTGGTCGCTGTTTTTCTCTAGGTCAATTATATTTCACATTAAATGACACTACTTAAATTTCAAAATAAAGGTTTGTCCTGTGAGCCAGTGTCAGATAGGTCATGTATTTTGTTTGGTTTTGCGCGATTTTCGTCCCAGGCGCTGCGTGTAAATGTTTTATGTCTGATGACCCTAGAAGCGACAAATATAAAACTGATTCCAATCAATGTGAACTCCAAATAGACCTTCCAATTATCAATTTCGTAGATTGCCTTAGCTACCAAATATTCTATTCATTAGGGTACTTCAAAGTTATGAATTTAATTAGAAGTTAAATAAACAGACAGAAAACTATTTAAATTCACTTTTAAGTTACTATTAATTGAGTTCTTAAATTATAGCCAGACGAGATCTTGAATAACTAAAGCCTCCTTAACATCTATATTACTTAGAAAATAGTTTCATATTTGACCTTTGTCTACAGTTTTAACTTTATTAAAGTGGTTTAAGCCTTTTGTTCTCTATTTGAATCGTAAAATGCAGCGTAAAAGGGTTTTTCAATTCTCATGCTCGAGAATTGTGTCAAATGAAGTACATTTAGACACCTCACCTGGTAAAGGTCGAGGGAGTCCGCTGGATGCGGGTGGCGCAAGACCGGTCATTGTGGCACTCTTTGGGGGAGACCTTTGTCCAGCAGTGGATATCTTTCGGCTGATATGATGATGTTAATGACGATATACATTAAATAAATATATATAGTGCGACGGTAGCCTAGTGGTTCAGGCATTCGGCTGTCAAGCGGCGGTCGTGGGTTCGAATCCCGGCTCTTACCAATGAGTTTTTCGGAACTTATGTACGGAATGTCATTTGATATTTACCGTTAGCTTTTCGGTGAAGGAAAAGCATCGTGGGAAAAACCTACATACATCTGCCAAGAAATTCAAAAGGTGTATGTGAAGTCCCCAACCCGCACTGGGCCGGCGTGGCGACTACTGCCCGTTCCCTCTCATCCGTGAATGGAGGCCTGTGCCTAGCAGTGGGACGTATATAGACTGATTTATTATAATATTATTATTATTATAAATAAATATTAGGGGACAATCTTATAAAAATTCTACTAGCCTCATTGTAAGCTCAATGTATTGTGGATATATTAGACTAGACGACGATATATTTAAAAGATATAAATACATAAAAAATATCCATCCAAGATGGTCCTCACACAAATATTTGCTTACCGGGAATCCAACCCTTTGCAAGGAAAAACCGGTCATCAAATAAATAAAATTTTCCATTGTTCCAGCCGCCTACTTCTATGTAGGCACAAGCGGGTCCCCGACCGCGACGGGGGCGACACGACTCCGCGACGAGCGCGGCAGCACCAACCCCCTCCGCAAGTACAGGGGAGAGGGCATCGCGTTAGCGCTCCCGGATAACCTCACGCTGAAGGACGTGCGCTGGTTCGCTGTGTGGTGCGACGAATATGCGGTAAGTTACATCCCTATTTGAATGATAGGTCGATGTACATTGCTGGATCGATAATTTTAGTGGACCCATCATGGCCATAGGACAGGACGTAGTTATGCGATAGAATGAGATGGAACATGATGGCCCGTTGTGTTTCTCAGCCATTACAGACAGCTTTACTTGCTAAGCCAGCTATGTCCGTAGGATATCCGTTGGTTCTCTGTGTTGTGAACAATACGCTGTAAGTTACGTACGTGGGTACGAGCGTGACTGCGACGGGCGCGACACGACTCCGTGACGAGCGCGGCAGCACAGCCCCCCTCCGCAAGTACAGGGGGGAAGGGCATCGCGTTAGCTTTCCCGGATAACCTCACGCTGAAGGATGAGCGTAGGTTTGCTGTGGTTCGCTGTGTCGCGGTTAGTTACATCTGGTAGCTAATTTCTAAACCTATTACTAAAACTCCGACACGCACGACGGCTATGATATGATAGTCTTACCCTGCCTGGTGGCTCAATAATACAACTGACCAACGACGGTCGTGTGTACTAATTCTTACTCGAATCAATAAGTTTTCGGAACTTACGGATGTAATGGTACAAGTATGTACCATTAACTTTTTGGTTACGAAAAACATGTTATGGAAACCTGCATCCTCCATCTGCGAAGAAATTCAAATGTGGATGCTGTAATATGCTGAAATTAACACAGAAGCTTTAAAAAAGAAGGTTTATGTATTTCTATGACAGTGGCAGATGTCATAGAGCATTAGTATAGGTGGGTTGCGACAAAGCGCCTGTAATCGTAACTGGTGTTCGTTAAAATCGGAATGTATGGATAGTTTGACAAGTTTCTATGGAATGATAGCTGACGGCGCCATATTTAACGTTGATAGGCTGTAATTGTAAGTTGGTGCAACCCGCACTAAAGGCCTCCACCCACCGAAAGCGTGTCGGGCGCGGTTGAAGCGGTATATTCACACCGCAAGCGGGCGGCGTGTAGCAGCGCGGGCCCGCGCGTCATATCTCTCACTACCAACACATTTAATATGTATCTCACTATCTCTATCACACTCAGCAGCCGGCCCGCGTTCGGACCGCGTTCGATGTGTGTTTGAAGTGTAGTTTCAATGCTTTACAACTTGCGCGGGCCCGCGCAGCACACGCGCCGTGCACGACACGCGTTAGATCGGAGGCCTTAAGTCAAGCAAACTTCGATGAACGTTATCTCTGAACAAATTGATATTATGTAATCCGTTTCCGTGAACTCTAGGGCGTTGTAAATAAATACGCATTGCCTATGCAGACCGAACTGCAAATAGTAAGCTACAACCGAGAACCGAATGCTGCCAAAATTAGTTCCTCCACAAGTATTGGATAAATAGGAGCTGAATAATTGAAGCCACGCGCTCTGCCGGGCGCATCTATTATGGAGCCATTGTTTAACCAGGAAGAAAGGATGATATTTACTAGCTTTTAACAATAGACTATCGGGAAATGTATCAGTAGTAAAGTAAACGTCCTTGTCCTTGACATTGTTCTAGTTATGCCATGCGCACTTTATATCAAAGCGACATGGCTTAAATTCGAATAAAGGAAAATCCTCTTCGTTCGATTTTAACCTATATTTCCTTGACATGAAGTGCTCATGCCATATACTAGTATAATGTCGATAACTAGGGCGTTTACCTTAACAATACAATACTGTTATTGTATTGTCTACAGGAAAGCCACCTGGTTTCTGTTACTCATTTAGACTTTCTACCTGTATTGAAATTAGAATTGTAAATAACAGTCAGTCAATATTTTCCATAGAAAATGATTAAAGCCACCACCACTCAAATACCTCCCGTAATTACACTTGTGTAGATCACTCGAGCACTAACCCACCTGCTCAAACCCCAAAAAATACCTCTGGCGCTTTGGAATTTTGTGCACAACATACCCCTTTACCACAAGCATCTGCCAAAAACCTGCCATTCCAAAAACAACGCTCAAACTTCCTTTTACAGTTTAAATTTGTGGAATAGACATGGAAAGATAGGATGTTGGGAGGAATCCCGGATAAGCCATTAGTCTGGAAGATTACCGGGGCTTGCCACACCTGGGTGTGGCGCCAGGGGACTATGCCTATCCATTTTGAGACCGATTTTTGAGGATTACTCGTAATTAATTTTTAAGCACGCTGCGTGGTTTTTGTTTGATTTAGACAAATTGTATACATTTGTTGTCGAAGTTATTAAGCTCGGTTACTTTTGTGATTTAAACACAAATATTGAGTCGTGCGTATAATAAGGTAGGCAAAGTAATATTGCATGTACGTAAGCATAATGTGAAGTTGCCACTGCCCGTGGTTTTTGTAAAGGATGCTTGGATGGCCTCGAACATACAGACAGAACCTGCCAGCAACCAGTCAGTTTTTTTGATATATTCCCATATTTTGTTGTAAATGGCTTAATTGTCGTACGGGTTCGATGCGGAAGTCTCTATTTACAAGCTTTTTAACCGAGTTCAAAAAGGAGGAGGTTCTCTATTCGTCGGAATCGCAATTATTTATTCCACTATTATTACTGCTATTATTATTACTATTATTATTACTATTATTACGTGACGAAGCCTGGTCCGATTTGGAACATATATTTTTTTTGTTTGAAACGGTTTGGGCAAAAGATTTGAAGTCGGTTAAAAGTTTTATATAATTTGCTCTTTTTTAACATTCACGCCTTCATTCCCAAGCGGGGTAGGCAGAGCACAATGCTCTTTTTAAGTCCAGTAAATTATACATAACTTGCTCTTTCCATATGTATGTTTTGCTTTAAATTTGCGAACCGTTTTCTATTGAGCGGAAATATGGCATTCTTGCGTAAATCCCTATATATCGAGTTGATTAAATAACGAAGATCCTAACCTACACAAGATAAACATCTGTTGCATTTGGGCTCATTAGAACCATTTGATCGAGTAGTTTAATATGCAAATCAAAGTACAGTCAGCAATAAAAGCTTGTGCCTAAAGTTGTTTTAATTTTTTAATTCTGAGAATTTGGATTCGTTGACAATTAGCTATTAATAATATTTCACCTGTTGACATTAACGATTTTATAATTTATTTTCAATATCAAATTTAAATTGTATGATTTATTTTATGTTTAATGATGCGCCGGTCCTGTTCTCTCTCCCTTCATTAATAATTTGAATGTACCCACTACTAACATTAATTAATTTAAGTCTGTACTTACTAACAACTATATGGGCCACGGCCTGAAATAAACGTTTATTTAATTTAATTTAATTTAAAGTAAAATTTAACCTTGTGGTCACATGAACCATTCGAGATCTGTTCGTCACCTAATAACCTTTTTACTTCTATCCAGGTCAACTTCGGCGACGTGCGGATCCCCCGTGAGCTGGAGTACCCCAAGCCAGCGAAGGTCGGCGCGCTGCGGGGCGTGCATGGCGTGTCTTCGGATGCTGTTGTGGTGGTGGACGCTCAGACTCTGCTGGTGCCCAACTTCTCTTATGATGGAGAGGCTCCTGGTTAGTTTCAGAACATTAGTTAATTCCGCAAACCTTGGAATCCTAGAGGAGTAGCCGCCCGCGAACGCTCTGCCTGTGGATTGATTCCTCGCCGTGGTTATTCCGGCTATTTGTATGTATTCTTCTTTATTTTTGTGTACTGGTTTTTAAGAGGTCGCATGCGTGTCCCCTGAAAAAGTAGGCGTCCATAGACCACGGTAACCGTTTACTAAATAATTACCGACGTAAGATTACTAACAGTACACTCACTGTACATTTATAAAGTGTGTATATTTTTTAAGCTGCACAATGAAATGTTTAATAATTTACTTTAAAAACAAAGTTTTAACCAACTTCAATTTAGTACTCTGCCAAGCCACGAGAACATTTTCCAATTTCTTTTCCAATTTACCACATGAACTGATTTCTGAGAGCAAATGCGTTGATTATTAGAGAAAAAAACCCAATCGCTATATGTGACCCGATAATATTTGAGGACTTCCGTCGATTCCACAAGGATCACCTTTTGCATTTCATTAGCTGCTATTTCAACGGAATCTTATCAGAATCTGTGATATACTTTTGTACTTTTAAGTAAATAATTGAGGAATTCCATAAGTCACCTGTGGTCTTCATCATCAATTCCACTCCACCAAATTTATGATTTCCGGGTGTAAATACAAATACACGAGTTATAATAGAAAATACCAAAATCACTACACAGGTGCCTAATATAATTGAGGAGTTCCCTCAATTCCTCATGGATCCCATCATCCAATTGAATTTTTGAAATAATGGGACCCACCTGGAAGCATATACTTACAAACAAAAAAAAATTACGAATCGGCTCATCAATGACGGAGTTCTGAGGTAACAAACATTGAAAAAAAAATTAGAAAAAAATAAATACAACCGAATTGAGAACCTCCTTTTTTTTGAAGTCGGTTAAAAAGAAAAGAGATATAACAAATAGCAACACACGATATCCGGATAGACTCGTGCTTCTAAAAATGCGCAGTGCAATGAGGGGTAGATGTTGTCACGCCATGTGTATTAAGATATTCAATCATTTACCAAAGCAATTAAGAGAGCTATTATCCCTCAAAAAATTAAGGCAGAAACTATTTACTTGGCTGGTACAAAAATGCTTTTATAGTACCACTGAATATTTTAACAATGTATTTAACATAGGTTATTTTAGCAAGCAAAAAATTAATGCATGACTTAGTTAAGTCTAGATATATATGGACCTGTGTATGTTAGCCTAAGACCTGTAAGTACTATATCTATTGCAAATAAAGATTATGATGTTGAAGTAATAAAAAAATATACATCAGTTTTGTAGTAACATTGCAGATTCGTACATGTTGCCAGCAGATATCAAAATGCACTTTATCTTTTGAACAAGACCAATCATATGATAATAGTCCACGGAAGTGTTTCCTTCTTTGTAACCAAAAAATCAATACACATGGATGTTCTTTTCAAGGGTCTGAAAAAGGGATCCAACACAAGGAAGTGCATCCTTACCCAACACATAAGGCTGTTCGTTCAATACGAATCCAATCAGCAAAGGGTCAAAAACGACTGAAAAGAATGGTTGAATACGCGAGCCTAAAATAAGCCTTTGTATTTTCGACTCAATTTAATTTCGTACCCATTCCTTCGACCTTAATTCTGTCCCATCTGGGCACAGCGTTTATTACACCACTTATCAAAACTACACTTCCGACTGCCTTGACTTTAAAACGTGATACCAAACCGTATTTAACTGGTTTTAAGGTTTACTTTAAGTTGAGAATTAGTTGGTTGTATTCCAATTAATGTTGTGGATTGCATCGGCAATTGTTTCTCGCCAGAAGTGTTACTGTTCTGTTTATTGAGGGAAGAGGAGGCTCCTATGCGATTATTATAGCGGTATCTCTGTCGTTTTGTTCTAAAAGAGCAGTTAAGTTCAGTGCATATAAAACTGCTAACTACAGTGTAAGTGCTTAGTTTTTAGTGCTCCTGGAATATTAGAATAGTTTCATATTTTCCTTGCTGCGGTATATGCATTTTATAATGGTATGACTGCATGGCTGGTAAGTGGTTAGCTTAGAGAACTTTGCTAGTACGAGTTCCTACTTAACGTTGAGTATGGTAGACGAGAATGTGTGTATAAACACACATTCTCGTCTACCATACTCAACGTTAAGTCATAAGGCCGTTTTTAATCCCACGCAAAAAGAGGGGTGCTATAAGTTTGACGTGTCTGTGTGTCTGTCTGTGGCATAGCTCATAAACGAATGGACCAATTTAAATGCGTTTTTTTCTGTTCAGAAGCTGACGTGATCGAGATAGTTCTTAACTGCGTTTTAACAAAATCGGTTTTTTCACAAATCAGTTTTGAGACATTGAACTTTGAAATGATTTTTTTTCTAAGTTATTAATTATTATAGTTTACTGTGTTACTGTACTGCCTTACAGTAAACTTAAAATTGGTCTAGTAGGGGATGGCGCATCGTTCAAGACGATTTCTCAATGTTACTTGAGACGTTGGTGCTGTTCAAGAAGTCCAATTATTTGACTCTCCTTAGGGCGTTGTAAAAAGGAACTAATTGAAAGATTCTTTGTTCAAGTAATTGGTTTCGATAGCTCAGTTGGCGCTGCTACCAACTGGCGGCGTATGCTAGGTTGCAGGTTCAAATCTCGCTCAGAGCTAAAGCATTTTTATTTTTACCTTAAAATTTAAAATTACACACAGAAGCAATGAAACCAGTTCAATATTGTAGGTGCATGTGCATCATTTAGTATTTGGTAGTTTTCGAAATGTTCACTTTATGAGCAAGCATTGCCGAATCTAATCCTAAATGTTTCGAACTGTGAGCCGACTCCGGACTCAGTCCAGATTCCAGATTGCTTTTAGGAATCTTGTATTTGCGATATATTCGCTGCATATTTCGCCTTAATAATGCTGACGATACATTCCGTCGAGTTTTCCAGGTTTATATTCTATCGCTCTTAATTTGAATGAATAGTTTTGTTTCCAACTAGTTTTTGCCCGCGACTTAGTCCGCGTGGAACTCGTTTATATTATACCTCCATACAAACTTCCGACCCCCATTTCATCCCTTTAGATTTTAGGGGATACTTCCGGGATTAAAAGTACCCCTTCCCCGGAGAAAGGGGATTAAAACTATTGTCGTACCTAATTTCATCCAAATCGGTTCAGCAGTTTTTTAAATAAGCTTGAATAGGTAACAGATAGACAGACCAACAGACAGAGTTAGTTTCGCATTTATAATATTATAGCATGGATATATGTCGCCCAAAACAACAAATAGGACTCAATGAATGTAAGTTCTCAGCTAATTCTACATTCGCTTTAGGTTACTGTTTCTTGCAATTACCAAATTTCTTAACAAAAAAAGAACTGTTCTTCCCAAAATCAGTTTACGTGAAGAGTTCGTGATTTCAAAATCATAATTTATTGCACCATGGTAAAATGCAAGATCAGGGACGCCACGAAACGAATTTTCTAGTCAAACATTGTGTCAGACAGTGGACCTTCTGTAGGTATGTATTTTGTGCCAACGTTTCAGTGCGAATAGATTCAAATTTGATATAAAACCATCATGCACGTCGGGTCAAATAGACTGATATGCCGTGATTGTCGTCCGGTATCTCAGGCGATGCTTTCCGACGTGCCGTGTCCGGCGCCGAATGCGGTTAGTAGGTAACGGATGGCCATTGTCATTGGATTTGCGTCAGATTATTGTTATATGTAATAGGAATGTTAAATCTGGGGCCACGGCAGTGGCCCCGCCAACTCGAGCGCGAAGCAAACACTGCCGCATATTATTGAGTGGAATCGACTGCTAATTGAAAATATTTTTTGTATCTTATTTCCGTGGCAATCAAGCATATGGCCCGCCTGGTGGTAAGCGGTTACCGTAGCCTACCACTTGCAAGTCCAAGCGACCTTCAGACCTTTTAAAACCTGTACAGTCCATTCTTAGACTTACTCTAGTCCCCCAAATTTCAAATTATTGGAAAAAAATAAAAATGTACATACTGCCTCGAGCTTGATTCGAACCAACGATCTTCTGGCATATGCAGCCAGTCACTCTCATCCAACTAGCTATCAGAACCGTATGGCCAAGCTCTCGGTTCAACACTAGAAAAAAATACATAATTTCGAACTAACTTAACTATTTGTATGCCCCCAAAGGTTATGTTTTACTATTTGTTGAATTCCCTTAACAATATCCTAATTCATTAGCTCAATCGTTTAAGATTACGCCTTTGTCATACGTATTCCCCACGAACTTCCAGCATTAAGGAATTCCCGTGTCGATAAAGCATTAAGATACCACATAAAGGACACAAAGTACAGATTACCGCCCGCTACAAGACGTAATGTTATGAGAGAAGCTCGCGATATAAAACGTTTTGAGAGGGAGAGTTTGGTAGTAAACTCAACAAGTCGCTTCTTATCGCTTAGAACGTCTTTATAGGGCTGTAGTAAGCGATTTTGTAGCATATGTAGCATTATATAGGTTTTGATCTGCTTCCTATTGGTTTACGAAAGGTGATCTACCTTTCAGTGAAGGAAAACATGGCTTCTGGATTGAAAGGTCAGATGGCAGTCCCTTAGGTGCAAAAGCTGGCTCTGGCTCTTTTAGGGCACAACCGCAAATAATGCTAAAAGGATGATGATGCATTCGCTTGAAATGCATTTATTTTTGAACTAATTTGCCTGGCGCTATGACTGACAAAGTCCGACCTGGGAGGATTTGAACCCCGTACCGTTTTTCCGTTTGAAGGCGGGATATGTGCTTTGCTTTTGGACATTCAGGTCAATTAAGGTCCCATAAAGATAGACCCTCTCTATAAACTGGTTAAAATGACATCATGAAACTAAAATAGATAACTAGACTGTTGGAAGTTTTTGAAATGATGTTTATTTGAACAGTAAACATGGCGAAATGTGATCCTTAATGTTCCATACCGTGAGCCTAAGTGGAAGGTTCCGCTATTAATATACTGTACTTACTACTTAGCTTCTCTGCCTGCAGCTTTGTCCGCGTTGTACCCCTTTAAATCCTACGTCCAAACAAACTTTCAACCCCACTATCAACTTTAAAATATGGATTTTCCTGTGTTGCAGATGCGAAGTTCTGGGTGGGTCGAGGCTCGAAGCCCTCGCCAGCCGGCGTGCGGATCCCCGATGAGAACGGCAAAGAAAATCCACTTAGGAAATATGATAGGAAGACTATTGTGTTGACGCTGCCTGGGGTAACTATTTTCAATCAAATATCACTTAAATCTTAATTCAAAAATGAAAATGTGTATATTTATTAATTTATTAGGACCTACTTTAATATTTAAGATATACATAGACTAAAAGTATCCTAAAATTAAAAAAATAAAAATTAATTTAAAGAAGGTCCCCAAGGTCGGACCCCTGCGGAAGGGTTCCCATAAGACTGGCTGCGTTCCCCCTTTGGATAGCTATGCCGATCCGTTGGGCAAGAAACGAGCCAGCCCTATGGTCTCCGGATACTCTGACCATTTTTTTTGAGATTTGGCCGAATAATTGGTGTGCGCCTGGGCTCCAAGGTCCGAGCGTTTCAACAGCAAAAGCCGCAAAAACATGCCGGTCTGTGAGGCCGATGTATTTGCGGGACTTTGCTGCCTCGGCCACTGCAGCTGCCCCACCTGCTCTCAAAGATGTAGTCCTAAGGTGGGACGGGGCCAGGGTGTCTACGCATGTGACATCCCAAATAAGGGGCCGTCCCAGTTTCCAAGGCACTAGGGTCATACCGTCTGGCCTCTTGCCGTCGTCCCGGTGTGTGTGTGTGTGTGATGTGTCATTTTTGAATTAAGAATATCATCATAAAGATGTCCATTTGGACATGAGTAGGTTTTATCTAAATTTTTACAGTAAGCATCTAGTTCTTCTTTGATGGAATTTGTTACATTATTTTCCACTAATTTCAAGCCACGTAGTGCTTATGAAAATTTATATTATGACGCTATTTCAAACTGTATAATAAAGTAGTTTTCTCGTAGGACTGAGCGATTATTTGCATTCGTTTCTTTGCAAGTAACTACTGCGAATGCACTTTCGTAACTCATATGTTTATTTGCAATAGTTCCTTCAAAAGATACTACCTAGAGGAACTATTTACTGCGAATAATCAAGACACGGGAGCTTCTTCGTTGATTTAACGATCTACAGCTGTTTCTATTTTCCACTAACCAACGTTCATGTTCAGGAACTGACGGTGTTCGACATCGGGCACTTCGGCGTCTGGTGCGAAGCCTTCACCGTGGACTTTGGCCACGTACTGCTGCCACGGGACCAGCTAGCCAACGTGCCGCCTAGTCTGAAGATGCTTGGAGTGTCTCCTCAGGTATGTACATCAGCCCAGTTGGGTCGGTACAGATTGTTAGCAGTGCTTATCCAAACACTGCCCATTCCCTCTCATCCATGAGAGGAGGCTTGAGCCCAGCAGTGGGACGTATATAGACTGATGATGATTCAAGCAAGCAGCACATTGCATGTAGAACCGATGAGCGTTGGAGAAAGGGTCTCGAGTGACAACCACGAAATAAGGTGCAGCGCGGATAGACCGACTTAATAAAGGTCGCGGGAGTACGCTGGTTGTGGGTGGCACAAGAACGGTCGTTGTGGTACTCTTTGGATAAGGCCTATATGAAACAGTGGATTTCTTTCGGCTGATATGATGAGCATGTTGACATCATTATCATCTTCGCCTAGCCGTATTCGGCCTCAGTGACTGCTAATCACTGCTGAGAGCGTCGCTGGTGAGCCCTCAGGTGACTGACATATCCAATTTTTGCGACGAAAGTGCGACCGCATTCGTCACACATCAGCACCCTTCCGTCATAATTAAATTGTAATACCGTAGGTGGTCTGGCCTTTACCTCATCGCGCTTTGTGTCGAGCTCTGCGCGCCGTCTGACTTCGAATTCGTTCACCTGTGCGAACACAATTTGCGTCCACTGTGATCGGCCCTTAGCTAATGCCTCCCATTCGGACGGCTGCATATTAGTCCTCTTCATGTGACGTTTCAGCACATCCTTTGTACCGCAAAAACTGGCCGCCTTTTTTCCTCTTGACGTTCTGCAGTTCGCAGTAAAAGATGCGCTTCACCACTCTGTCACGAGACATACGGGCGACATGCCCGCACCAACGCAGCTGTCGTCTCATAAGATAGCCCTCTATACCAGCGACCTTAGCCCGCCTGAGGACTGCCGTGTTCCTGACACGGTCGGACTAGTGAATGCCCACGATGTCGCGGTGGCATCTCAGATGGAAACTGTCTAATGAGCGAATATGCTTGCGGTAGAGGCACCACGTTTCTGACGCATAGAGAAGATTTGGCAGGACAATCGCCATGTATACAGCTAACTTTGTAGACAGTTTTATGTCATGCGACTGGAACACCCTCGAGCATGATGATAAGAATCCTAACAATAGCGCAAGGAAGAACACCCAGAGCTAAGCTGATCCTGCTAAAGTCCGAGCACATAGTTGCTGCCCCACTGCGTTTACTGGTAGAGTAGGTTTACTGCTAAGGTAAGTCGCTGGGAAATATCATTGCAATCGAGAATATTGACTTCACTGTGGGTCTCAGAGTCAATTTATCACGAAGCTATAAGTTTATATGTGCAGTAAAGCTGGCTCTGGTCATTGTAAGCATATATACAGTATATGATGGTCGGGGTCGAGTCTTCCGCGCTTTTGGTCCTGGTGTTCAAGTCGATTTCAAATTCACAATGTGACCGAACATTTAAGAGTAAGTTCGGCTTTGCGAGCTATATACGTGCTCATCAGAGAAAACTGTAAGGGTCGCCGTCGTCGGATACGACCAGGAGGACTATATTATATAAGTTTATAACTTTACAAAGTGGTAACACTGAAGCGCTTCACCAAAAGCGACGGACCGTTTGACCATTCTTGTTGGTTTAGACATGTAAAATCATAAATTGTAGCTTCGAAAAAAATATCACTAGTGACACACAATATTTTTGGCGTCCGGAAAAGTGGAATGGAAAATGAACACAATCTTCGAAAAGTTTTAATAAAATCAAAATCAAGTTTCATGAAGAAAATACACATAAATACTATTGTACTTATATATACAACATAAGATTCGTGTCATGATGAAAGCACACAGAATCGAACTCCTAATTCAAACGAATAAATTATACTTAAATAAACAGTACATAATTACTGTAGAAATTGGGATAAATTAAATACGAATATAAATTATTCGAACTCATGTCGAAGCGAACGTAAATTTGTTAGTCACTTGTTTTGATATATTAAGAGCAAATTACGGGATCCAGTGAAAGCTCTACGGTGTATACAATTTTGTTTCAAACTTGGATGGATTTTGTTTGCAATTTCTATAAAAGCGTGTACAATTAAGTGCGTCAATTAAGGCATACTTTTATCTACTATCATTTGTAATATAAAGATCTTTAGAACAATTAAAAAGTATAAGTATAATGAGAACTTTAATTATCAAGAATAGTAATATACTTCACATAAGCTACAGAAGCCTAGTGGTTCAGGCATGCGGCTGTCAAGCGGCGGTCGTGGGTTCGAATCCTGGCTCGTAGTTTTTCGAAACGTAGGTACATACTACGGAATATTTACCGTTAGCTTTACGGTGAAGGAATACATCGTGAGGAAACCGGTCTAATCCCAATAAGGTCTAGTTCTCCGGATTGGGAGGTCAGGTGGCAGTCGCTTTGCCAAATCTTGGGATTAGGTGTCAAAACGGACTCGTACCTCCTTTAGGGCACAACCGGGAATAACGCTAGGAGGGTGATGATGACAAATATACTTCACATAAAAATCCATACTAATATTATAAATGCGAAACTGTGTCTGTCTGTCTGTCTGTCTGTTACCTCTTCACGCTTAAACCGCTGAACCGATTGAGATGAAATTTGGTATGGAGATAGTTTGAATCCCGGGGAAGGAAATAGGATAGTTTTTATCCGGGAAATCATCCCGGATAAAAACTATAATGGATTTGAACCTGTGAATTGTCATATCTTACTGCCTTCTTCCAGTAAGTAGGATAATGTGTTTTTTGCGCGTGAACCTACTTTAAAACTGTTACTCTCTGTAATATTCTTCTTAACCACATGAACATTCATATCCTTAATACCTCACTACGTGCTTAATGGATGTAATTTTAGGTTAAACGATCGTCCAAGTTACGTTTTTTGTTTTCTCTTACCATTTACGGTTTTCTTGACAATCACAACAAAATCGTGAATATAACGAAGCAATTAAATCGTTGTTACAAAGTTCCACACGCGTGCATCACGTCCAAATAGATTAAAAATGGTATAAAGTTAGGGATGTAAGGTGATACAAATTAAGATTTAGTTTTTTTCTTAACACAACTCTTATAGAACAAAATGAACCCGGTATAAGCTACATTCAGATTTTAGATTAACCGTGTAAATATCACTTGGAGTTTAGTACAACATTTAAATTGAACACTTCTTTTCAAGAATGATTTTAAAAGATAGTACCTATTTAGTGTCATACAAGAAATTCAAACGTTGAGAGATTCATATTGAAATACTGAAGACTAAAATAACTCAATTTTTGGATCCATTCCGTTTGATTTGGTGAGCCATTGACGCTTCAAAAACCAACGTTATTGTATTTGTATGTTCCAATAAAGTTATGTGAAGAATCCATGGATTCTTTATTCCGTGGTTCACAGGGAGTTTGTACAGTAATTGAGATAGATGACACGAGTATGGCGGGGTTGGCGATGGTAACTTAACTTTGCTATTTAAATGGCATAGGAGCTATAATTTTCGCCATTTAAAAACAGTTTTGCCGGAAAAGGTGTGTGCGCAATTTTTCGAGACAATTATAGGCATCGTATCTATCTATAAGTATCTGTGATTGTGGTTCATAAAGCTGCATTTTCTATTTTTACATAAAAAACAGTGGTAAGTAAAATAGGTACGATTAGAAGCAATGCACGTTAAAACATGTCTGCAAAAAGGATTAGGTACATAATGTCTTTTAACATTACTTAGCCACTAGATATGAAAGAAAGAAAGAAAGAAAGAAAAAATTTATTCGTGGCAAAAAAAAAAAAAAAAGACAAACTGTGGAGTGGACACGTACGCACATACACATTTGCCACGAAATGGTCACAACTCAGCGTAATGCTGGCAACGCCAGCGCTGGTCTTCCGTTGTGGCCATTTGGTGAGGTGAGGACGGAACAATGACGCCACGATCACACACAAGGACATGGAGTTTCTTAGTAAAGGTACAGACTTAAAACACCTTAAAAAATGAGCTGTTTATTCTATTTTTACATGAAAAAAGAGTGATAACTTTGGTAAATTATCATTTGAAACAGGTAATAAAATTAAAGACAAGTAGCAGCATTGCTCGTTCAAATAATATTACATTCAATTCTTTTCCAGGCTAACTACTCGCCAAGAATGTGGTCCTCGGTCCTCACCCATCAAAAAGAGTACATTTATTATGTCTTTTAACATTATTCAGTTCGTATTATGTTGTTTGTTAGTAAAGAAGCACTCAACTCCGTTTAACTGCAAATATTTGCACTGTTACTCCAAACGTATGCAAAGACAACCTAACGGTTAGTTTCTAGTTTGTATGTGTGCAAATCAATGAAACAGAAATCTAAGCATTAAGCAAAATTTAAACGGTATAACCCCGAGGTATATTTATGTTTCCATAAATAAATAATACGGGGAGAATCTTATAGAAATCGAACTATTTAGCCCCATAGTAAGCTCAATAAGGCTTGTGTTATGGGTACTAGACGACGATTTATTTAATAGATTAATTACAGACAGACAGAAACAAATATTCATGCTTATCACACAAATATTTACCGTTACCGGGATTTGACACAAGGACCTTCGTAGGCAGCGTCACTAACCACCCGGTAGACTAACCGGTCGTCATAAACAAATATTAAGGGAAAATCTTGCACAAACTGAACTAGCCCCATAGTAAGTTCAATAAGGCTTGTGTTATGGGTACTAGACGACGATATTAAATACATAGAAAACATCCAAGACTCAGAAACAAGTATTCATGGTCATCACACAAATATTTACCTTAAAATTTCATGAGTTCATTTTGATCCTGTCGTCAGATCCTGATCTGATGATAATGGGATGACCCTGGTATGTAAAGCCCTATACTCTTTAAAACAAATCAAAAAAGGCTTCCAGTAATTGGGGAACCTACATAAAAAAATAACCTATTCTGACGAATGGAGAAACTCCTCTTTTCTGAAGTAGGTTTGAAAAACTGCGATTAACATTCTTCATTTCATTACCACCCTAGATTATGAGCGGACAATACAATACAATACAATACAAATTCTCTTTATTGCACATCTCACACAAACAAAGCAGTAAAAAAGAAAAACAATACAATAACATGTAGGTAGAGGTAGACAACAGGCGGTCTTATCGCTGAAGAGCGAGATCGCTCTTCCAGACAACCTTTGGGTATCGGAGAAAGAACTGCGGACTTCGCATTGCGAACAAAAGCGGTCGAAAGTTTCGACATATTCTAACGACAATAGAAACAGAATCGTGTCTAATATTTCCGAGCATTTTGTCAGATATTCCGGGTGACTGTACTGTTAATTGCTGCACCTTCTAATTTAACCTACGACCTCAAATATAACCTAGTTCTATTGCGAAACATGTTTATATCTAAAATAGCATATTGACATACATTACCCAAGTTCATCCTCTTCACTCTATTTTGTAACATCTCAACCGCAATTTTAGACAGATTCACACACAACGACAATTACCGTTAGAAATTGAACTGTAAAGTGATCTTTATAAGGTCGAATTCCGTGTGCGTGTAAGGAGATTGCAAAAACAAGTGAATTGGCGATTGTGTAAGCTGCAGCGGGGTCAATGACCTCTTGTTTCTTCGAATATTTTGATAGTTGATGGCTACTTTATGTTTGATGTCTTGAGATGGAATTGACGTTTGTCCGACCGCAGAGATGTCGTCATTTGGTTTTCGAGTGTCAACCAATCAATCAATAATTAATGAAATTTTTGTTTTAATAAAACTTATGTCTAGCTAACATATTATATACGTACACTGTAGGTATTTAATATGTTTACAAAGTATATAGCAGAAGTTAGGTATTTTCATAAATATACACCGTTATTAAAAACGGTTACGTAATTAACTTTGGGCTGGAGTTCCAAATTCTGCAATTGTTTTTATTATTCATGGATCATCATGTTTTTAATGCTCTTCAACTATTTGCTGATTAAAACGAGCTTTCCAGTCGCGGAATCATTAATTACTTTTTTAATGATACACCATTAATCCCACCGGCACCGTCACGCATTTTCAATTATTCCCGGAATCATACAACCTAGATGTCACCAAGGTAAGTGAACAGGCATTTTCTGGGTGATCCTTCTAAGACCTTCTCTTAACTTTCCTTTTCCATCAGATCGACTATGAACGTAAAACGCGATCCCATTTTTAATAATTAAATATTACCCGAATGGAAGTGACAGACGCTGAACTTTTTTACACCTAATTGGAGAAATTCTTAGTAAAGGTTGGTCAAGTATATCTACGAGTATCTATGAGGCATGTTATGAAAGCCATCAAGTCAGGACGGTAGCAAATGGTTAAGCCAGTGGTATCTGTCTACCCCTCCGGGAAATTGTCGTGATGATATGTACGTATGTACTATCTGAACGAATAATCAACAAAGTGCCAGTGCCCAGATGGGTGTGCTTGAGCTTAATTTAATTACTCATCACATTGCCATAGGTGTTGACACATCAAGGCCTTGGTATTAAAATGGTCTAACTACATTCCGCTTTTGAAACACTATCAACTTCATTACTCATTTCATAGAAATTAAATCAACAAAAATCGGTAAACAAATATATATCCTGCGCATTTGATACCACTTTTTTTAAAACAAAACAAGCAATAATTAATTGAAATACCAAACGCGCCCATGCCGATTCAATTTTGTGATGCAATATTTTGGGGCTTGCTCAGATTATGTAAATTGGAAGACACACTAAGGCTAACTCACTCAAAAAATAAAAATAAATATGACCCTAATCCGGGAAATAAACATGACTGATTCTCGTCAATGATATGGTGTACATTTCTTATTAAGATTAAGTATCAGAGTAAATTTAAGCTCCACCCAGGATGTTTTTGTCAATATAAGCAATTGGCTCCTGAACTGGTTAATATTTGTTTATATTTTCATCAGGGGAATTTAACAGTAAACAAATAACCGTATAAGACAATTCTACTGGTGAATATAATGACCCGCAAGTTAATTGCATCATAAATATACGCATGGCGTTAGGAAACTCTTATTTTCACCATCAGAAATACCGATTATATCTCTAAACTAAATGTGCGTTCGAAAAACGCTATAACCTTGCCTTATAAACAAGCCATGAGCATTGAAAATTCACATCGAAAGCTCAAAGCAAGCGAAGCGTGCAATGTCGAACACTCATCGGTATGTCAGCGTCTAACACGACACGAGTCAGGTCAGAAGTCAAGGGCCTGTCTACCACGCAGTTATGGGGGACGAAATACGTCGGAAATTCGGTATGCCCATGATAGATGAGAAACTAGTAGTTTTTCAAAGCTATACGAGCATATAGGTTTGGAAGTTGATTTACGTAAAGTAAGGGCCATAAAATGTAGTTTATACAGTGTCAGTACTAGTAGACCACTGTCGTTCTTTTATTGTTACGATATCCACTTACTTTTTAATTTGACCATTATCTGCACATTTTATTGCGCATATGATGGTCTGCAAGTGCATAGCGGTGGCAAAGGTCTTGGTTTACTTTGAAACCTGCTATTTGTAGCGCGTGTCCGAAGAAGCTCGTCAATTTAACCTCTAAATATCATAAGCTTAAGTCTCGTTAGTTAAGAAGCCTCCGTAACCCCAAGCCTCCTTTCCTCGTCCTGAAGCTGAGCGCGGGTTTTGTTGCAGAGCCGCAACCAGGCGTTAGCCTCCGCCCCCTCGGGCTCACCCCCGCGGGCCCCATCCCGCAAACCCATCGCCAAAGTCGACGCGACCACCTACCGACCGACCAGACTGGGAGCAGGCCCTCTAGTTGCTCTACTCGACTCACCAGTTGACCACTCTGCGCATCTCCACCGACGTGCTGGCGACTACAGACCACCACAACAGCAGCTGCTCCAAGCTTCTGAGGAGCCAAGACCAGCCAGCTACCAACAGACTCAAGAGAGACCTCAAGCTACACAGCAGCCTCAAGCTTATGATTATGAGCAGCTACAGGAAGAGCAACGACGCAATCAACAACAGCTTGAGTTCTTGCAGCAAATATACCAACAACAGCAGCAGAAGCAAAGACAACAACAACAACAATATCAACAAGCACTCTATGAGCAGCAATACCAAGCGTACAACCAGCACAACCCTGACAGATACCAGCTCGTGCCGTATCAAGGCGAATTCGCTCAGCGCTTCACCGGCCAAGCTCAGAGAAGAATCTCTCCAGACTACGATTTTCAAGCTTACCAGGAGCTGAACAGACCAGGATTCCAGACTATAGTGGACCCTATCCAGAGGAGCATTGACCTTGACCTATATGGCAAGTCAGGGACGCAATGATGTAACGATGTTTAAGACTACATTACGCTCGGAAGATTCTAGAACCGTTACATAAGTTGCTAATCACCGTTTCGTTATGTCTGAAGCTATCCTAAAAATATGCATATTTATGTCTGTTTCGAATCGAATATCGAACCACGATCGTCTAATAAATCACTTTTGCAGAAACCATAGGAATTCAGGTCACACGATTGGAGGAGTGACTTTGTGAGCGTCCCAATTTGAAATGAACCTTGTTTATTAGGAGTTAAGGACTAATTTTTAAGGAGCTGTTCTGAAGACGCTCCTCATTTGTCAAATGTACTCGTGAGCGATATGCCCTTCTACTCTTGCGACATATACCGACCTCGTCTTAACGATTCCGATGCACCTTTCAATTACACGCAATTCACTTCACACCTACAAAAAGTGCGAAATTGCCTCTCACTTTTCAGATTCTAGATCTTTTTTCTGTCGTAATGGTTTATCTTTTTGGATTTCTATTATGATATGACCAAGTTACGGAACACTAAAAATGATACCTTGCCAAGTTTCTTAGGCCGGTTCTCCTTATAGCAGTTTAATTTTTCATAACCGGTAGTAGTTACTTGACATTCTTAAATGTGCTAAATTAAAAAAAAAAAACGACTAACGCGTCAAAACGAGTGTGCACAACAAATCTAATTTTGATATCACCAACACATCGCCTAGTGACTGCAATACAGCCACATCTCAAAAATAAAATACATTTGAGATGTGGCTCTATTGCACAGTGCAATACGGTCACATCTCGAAAGTAAAATACATTTGAGATGTGGCCGTATTGCAGACACTAGGCGACATAGACGAATAGACTTCCTCCTTCCTTCGTAGAGATGGAATTATATCTGAAAGCGTAAACTTGCCGAGCGAGAAGAGCGACACGAGCCTTGCAACTCGGAGATAGAGCCAGTAATTATAATCTAAGTTAATTTAAGATGCCCACAGCGTAGCAATGCATCGAGAATACTTTCACACAGAATCCCTTTTCAATTAAATTATGAACACCGCGTTTTTTAAACGCGCTGATGGCGCGTGTTTGGGTAGGTTTAGCCGTACAAACACGCTTCGGTGGCGCGTTTAAAAACGAGGCGCGTTTAGATATAGTTGAGAATTCGTCTTACGGTATGGTAGTCTGTATGGTAGTTTAATTAAGAGTTGGAAGAATAAAGCGCGGCTGTTTTAGCTTAAAAAAATATAAGTATTAGGGATATATGATGTTGGATTAAAATATAGTAAACAGAGAAAAAAGTATCACAACTGAGTAATTTATTACAAAAGTTAAACGTGTCCAAAGTTTTATGAACGTATATTCGCCAAATTCACCTGCTTTTTAAACGATTACTATTTACTATGACGTCGAGGTCCTTGATCGTGGTTATTGAGATATTTTAATGAGATTTTCGTCATTAGGCATTTTCCTTCTTTCTTTTGAAAAAATAATAAAATTGCAGTCAACAACTTTATTCCTGGGAATAACTGCATTCGCTGTGTAGCTACGCTGTGGTTGGGAGAGTGCAAATAACTATGAATTTGTCTGACTCTCGCATTAGCTCCAAAGTAATTGGACGACGACTTGAATAGTTTAGTCGTTTATTCTGGACGATTCTTTTGAACAACAAACAGTCTTAACAGTCCACCCTCAACGTCTTCAACAGATAAGAAATACTGAAGTGCTTTTTAAAATACCAACTAAAGTTAAATTTTCCTTAGCTTCGAGTAAATTCTTTTTAACTTTTTCTAAGAGTGACTAAAATAAATCTCTTTATTGATGTACACTTAAGTGCAAAAAAATGGGAAGTGATTGTATGGAAATGAAATACAATATGTATCTGTTTTCGTTGCTCCTGTGTGTATTATATCAAACTATATTTGTATCATCGTTTTCAGATTTAAACACAACCTTAATATAATTTTGACTGTTACAAATACCCAGTTAAAAAAGAGATATATTTCGAAATACTAAATAATACCAAGTAATCTACCTACTAATTTTACGTTTGAATTGTAATATAATACTCAACTAACATAACTAAGTTCTTCAGCCTGTGATATCACAAGTAGATCAAATTTGATCCTTAATAATACAACGCAACAGACTTTATTTTTGATTGCAATGTGTAGATATTAACTAGTTTTAGTAATTTTATATTTATAGTTAAGATGTACCTAATCAGTAAAGTACGGTAATAAAGCTTGCCAAGTTATGCGTGTTTCATTTGTTATCTTAAAACCATCATACATGAAAAATAGGGTCAAGGGATTAAGCTTGTGATACGATTACCTCTGCACGGCTATCACAACCTCACATGACAGCCTGCGAGCAGTGTCGCGGTGAGATAGGATATCCGACTGTTTCTAATTGGGACGCTTAGAGAGAGAAGGATAGTCTATAATGCCGCAAAATAGCTTAGGGGCTTTCTGTGATAGCTATGCTGAAAAAACCCGCTTAAATATCGATCGATGATCGACTTGGACAGCTTTGATACATTTTAAAAAAGTCGCATGAAAATTAATCGAGCATTTTACTATACATTTGTGAATTTAATACCTACCATCATCCCAATGCTTATAAGAGCTATACGAACTATCGGCTGTGAAAAAATATCGTAAACATGTAAATTAATTGCTTGCTCGATATACGATGTGACGAATACCATAGAAATACCTTGTTTATAAAAAGACGGGGTAACTATAAAACCATGTCACTTAGGATACTTTGAGGGAAGGAATATTATAGGGCCGCCGCGTCCTATTTCATTATGGGCGGTATTTGCCACCATATTGACCGAATGAGGGGTAACAGATGAGCGGAAGCGGAAAGCTTGAGGAGAAACCTAAAAAGGTTACTATGGCAGGGTAATTCCCAGAGCGTTTCAGCCGCCTTTCCCTCCATGTCTGAATTTTTGAGGAAGTTAGGCTATTTGGTCAGGGACCACTATCAAATAAACAGAAACACAACGAAAATCAGCAGGGAATTCGTCAACAATTCGGAGGAGGGGAGGGCAGTTGAAACGCCCTGGGAATTACCCGGCAGAGATTGAGTATGGCAACTTTGTGGAACAAGATTTATGTTTATCCGATGATGTTAGTGTTAAGTTCCAATCAGTTGTCTGCAATCTGCACGCTTGTTCAGATACATTATTTAGTACGGATACTGCGAAACGCCAACTTTGTACGGTCGTAAATCTATCTAGAGGATTTAATACTAATTTTATTTTCGTTAGGAAATAGGTACATGGTCTTTTTAAGTATGGAGAAGCCAAAGCTCATACATCCTAACTAGGATCATCAGAGTATCCTTTTGACATCGGAAACCAAATGCGGACGACTTAAATCGATTTTTAATGACTACCCAAGCGAAACCGAATTTGATAATGCCCATACGCGAATGGGGTATGGCCTTGACCTACTTTTTTAGAAAGGCAGAATTATGCGTCTTATTGTAACTGCATAAGAACTATATATGCATTCCCACGCATAAAGTTCACTGATGTAGCACGTCAGTTAAACAGCTGAATTATAGGCTCTATTCTAAAGGCGTTAAAGTTCAATAAATCTGCTTCACGCTGACCTCTCAAATGCTCTTCAATTCCATTGACCTTTGCCATCATTTCGTTGGCGTTGCAATCTTGGCTCTCACTTATATGATAATGTGCTGTTTATTTATCAGTTTGATCCGTAGTTAACCTGATGCACTGACCTTATTAGACTAAATGGACTATGCCCCCGCATTGCAAAGAACGCAGGCAAAGTTGCAGGATAAAATATAGCCTATGCCTACCCAGAAAATCTATTCTATACAAAGATTCGTCGGCTATATAAAGATTTGGCGACGCGCTTAAAGGTGGTTTTCCACCGGCGAGGCAAGGCGGGGCTTCCAAGCCCCGCCTTGCCTCGCCGGTGGAAAACCACTTTAATAGAAGCCTCGGGCGACCAGAGGGCTGACCACTATTTCGCACAGCGTATTAGTATCGCTATACGCGAGGAAATACGTCCAGACTTCTGGGCACCTTGCCCGTTGAAGGCGATTTGTGCCAATTTTTTTACCTATAGGTTAAGTTTTATTATGTTTGTTTTTATTAATTGTGTTTAGAAAATAAATATATACATGAAATAATTTTAATATCGGATACGTGAGTGGAGAGGACCGGTGACGGCTTCAAACCGAGTATTAGTCGGAAGTGGTGCACGATCTGCCCCTGTATTCTTTTTTTAGTAGGTCGTAAGGCATATTGTCATTCTCATTAATAATATACGAGCAGATAGATGTGTTACGTTTTTAACGAAAAGTTATTGACTTTACACAAACGTGTTTCTTATTTTTCGTAGTTCTGTTTAACAATATACCTTATTTGCTATTCTTCATAGTCTGAATAATAGCCAGCGAATATAAAGCCCGACCAGGCTAAATTATGGCAACACTAATTCATTTCCATTGCACATACTATATAATGTACCTACCAGTCATGTTGACAACAAGGTCGGTGATGTTATTTAGAGGAATAAGTAGAGACTAATCCTTCAGACTTTCTCTCCGACAAATACTTCGTCATATTGTAAATCACTTTTCTTAAGTCACTTTTAATAGTTTAGACAAATAAACACAATATCCAAGAAATACACAACGTACAACCGACACCTCACTTTGACAGCAATTGACAGATGGCATTAATGACGTCTTCAAAGTTACTGTTGCCAGTTGAAGAAATTAGTTCCAATAGTTTTCCGCAATATGGCGAAGTTATTTATTTTCCTGGTCGGGCTTTACCAACCTATATTCGCTGGGTATTGTTCCGCCTATGAAAGGTAGTAAAAGCTGTAAAGAATTTCGAATATGAGGAAACTTATGACGTAGACCCCTCTGCCCCTCTTCCTTTTGGTGGGACCACGAGTGCTGAAAAGGGCTCCAAAGGTCGGGATGTATTTAATACTCAATACTTATACGCGATACAATCCGTTCAAATCAAGACAATATTACAACAAAAATAAATAAATTAATAAAAAAATAACATCTCCAATCGTTCATGTTTTAGGCCGAAGGGCGAAGGACCGCACACTCGATTACCTTCCGCCGCGTCATCGGTTCGCCCTTGCAAATCTACTAGAAAATTATACCGACCCGGCCTAGGCCTCGCCTTAGAAGCAATAGCTATGCATGAGCTCTTTATACTTACTGTTTTCTTTGTTGAGCTATACATTCTTAGCTTTCTTTTCATTTTTAAATATCAAAAACGTATTTCCGTAAGAAGCTTAACAGCGAGGCTTGAAGAAACATGGTTGTTATCATAAATATCAACGACTATGTATTCTAGGGCGGATTTAATCAACCACACTTTACTGGCCGATGGTGCCAGCAGCTTTTATCATCAGATTGAATAAAACTGATCGATGTCGTGTTGTCCCTCCAACGGGTTGCTATTCGATGTTCGACTGTGATTTTCTTTTCAAGAAATGAGAAAGTTTGAAGTAGAATGAGTTTTTGTTGAGGTTTCCCAAAACACTAGTCTATTTAGTTCTTCATGAAAGGAGTGTATACATTTTTAAAGGGTTGCTTCCAACTATTCGCTGACCTTCCAAAACTCTGGATCAATATTCAAAACTAACGCCATATTTTTCTTGTTTTCAGTCGAAGTTGAACTGCGAAGTCCTGTACGATGACCTGGCCTTCGAGGTCCGCTGGGCCGTCGCAGGTGACAGCATTGTGTTGCAGCTCGTGTCGAAGCTGGGTGAGTAAGCTGTGGGCTCATACCAAACTTGCAGTAGGTTTGTATGTCTGTAGACCTATGTCCATTTGCCAGTATTTTGTGACCAAAATGTTGAAAAAACATAAAAGAATAGCTACTGAAACCTTTTTACTTTAGTTTATACTAATTTCAAACCATAATTACGATTTGAAGTAATGTGAAACGGAACGTGTTTTAATTCACCAATCAGCGTGTGGTGACGTCACTCCTGTCGAAAGTCAAAACTGACACTTTATGACATCTAGGGACGAACCACGGACAAACAAATATGGCGAGTGACACACATGAGTGACGTCACTGGAACTGTAATCCGTTTAGGCGCGAAAGTTTAAATTGTCAGTTTATAATACGATTTTTTGATTATAAATTATAGTATTTTAAATTTTAAATACTTTCGTGGTCTATTCTGCATGCGATTCTTTCAAATGAAAGCCTAAATGAAAATGTTGCATCTTCCCTATTACTTGAGTCTACGATTGCTGGAAATTATGTTTCTTGACTATTTACAAATACTCTTTATTGCACACCTCACACAAATTAACCCGTTACAAAGAGAACCAAAAGAATAATTATGTACCTAGGTAGAAATCGACAGTAGGTGGTCTTATGACATTTTCTAAGGATCATTTTCTAAATGGTATCGTAGTCTTAGGTTCATGAGAATATTCTCAATTTTTTATACGTTTTTAGTAAATGGAAATTTTCTAAAAACCTTTCCAAATCTTTGAGCATCAAATACTTTTTTTTCTTCTTTTTATCGTACCGCTATTTTGTTGACTTTGAGTTATATAAAGTAAAATTACTATTTGTTTATGTATGTTTGTCCCTCCATATATATTTTCTACTCATATATTTTTCTGGGTACCAACAGAATACCAGTGTTTTTGTTCAATTGCGAGCAAAGCTACGCACTGAGTTGGAGCCTTTTTGTCTTGCTGCAATGCACACAGTTTATTTCTGTGCATAAAAACTGATTATTTAATGTTATTTTAATGTTCTTTTATGTTTTCTGTATTTTTTTTCTCTTATTGTAATGTGTGTGTATTTTAGCAAAACAAATAATTTATCTATCTTATCTATCTATCTAATACTGTTCTTTAGACTAAAACAATGTAAATCTAAATAAACGGATACCCAAAGTCTTCAATCTGTGGAAATGCCGCAAACAATTACTATTAGAATGTCATACCCATCGAGGGGAGACCATTTAGTATGTTATTACGCAATACCAATAAGCAATGGACTGCTATAAGTCCATGACCGATTATCCCAAGATTACTTCGCTTCGACTGTAATTGCCATGATTGAAGTGGGTGTATCGTCAATATCGTCATCCTCATATTTGGGATATTGCTTCGTCAATTTACTGTAGATGACACAATCATCGTCGCAACTATTGATTTTGTGTAGTTACTGTTACTGGTACACTCAGTATCATATACACTCGCGGGCAAAGAATACGGGTCGGTAAAATACCGTCATATTTCCTAAAATAGTGCGTAAGAGGTTGTACAGTTAATCCTGTCATGATCTTTATTTAATTTTACATATAAACTGCTAATAACAGTAAAAAATATAACGTTACCAGTTTTAAATCGGACTCGTAAAAAAACCCATGAAAAAAACGACGTTAACGGAGCGAGATATCGCAAAAATCGTGATTTTTGGATATCGATATTTTTGATAAATTGTTAATACAGTTGGGTATTGTAAAGAATAGCATATTATGTAAATAAAACAAGTATTAAATATTTTAAAAACCTATTGCAGTTATTTAATTTAGGGTGACCCGTATTCTTTGCCCGCGAGTGTAGATAGTAGCATCCAAAAAAATACGGCCCACCTCATGGTAAGCGGACACCGCAGCCTATAGACGCATGCAACTCCAAAGGAGTAACATGGGCGATGGCGACCCTTGATATGTTTGAGGATTCGCCGTGTCGACAGCTGAAGGAACAAATTCCCTCGCTCTCAACACAACGCATCCTCGGGAGCTCTGGCGACCTTGCTCACCGCCAGGAACACAACACTAGTACAGAGCAAGTAGTAGTGTCATTATGGCTGTGGTCTTCTGCAAGGCGGAGGCACTTCCCCAGTTGGGCTGCTCCAAATTCGAACGGGATAACATTTCGCTGTGCCCTACCTCAACAAAAAATAATAATTTAAAGGCTTTTAGGTGGTATATATATATATGTTTTGAACGGGGCCTTTGACTCGGAACGTTTATTCAACACTAGCTTCCGCCCGCGACTTCGTCTGCGTGGACCCAGGATAAAAACTATCCTATATTTGAGTCCAGGTTATGAACTATATTGGTGCAAATCGGTTGAGCCGTTTAAGCGTGATTGAGTAACAAACATCCAAACATCTAAACATCCAAACTTTCGCATTTATATAGTAGAATAATTATTTTAAATCAATTTTTACAAAGTAGCTGGCAGTGAACTATGCCAGGTAGAACTCAAATGTAAATTCAGTCATAATTATAATCAACTAGGCCCCTTCAGCTACTGCCATTGCCATATTTAGTGGTTAACCCACACTTAGTACCTACCTTTTACTACGATACGAAGAAGGACACCTTATAAAACTTTTAAATTTTCCAGAGGACGGCGAATACATGTCATTCGGCATCTCTGGCGACCCGAATCACTCGCAGATGGTCGGCGGTGACGTGGCGGTTGCCTGGGTCGACAAGAGTACCCTTAAGGGGTATTCTGTGGACTACTATCTGGATGCGAAGAGCCAGTGTGCGGGAGTAAGAGGCTCCTGCCCTGATGAGAGGCTGGTGGTGAGTTCAAATATGTATTATTAATACTCTAGGAAACCCTAGGCAGGTGCTGTTCCGTAGACGCTATTCTCTACATACGATAAAAGAAAACATTTATTTGTACCGAAGTTACAAAAATATGCGTAATAGAAATTCATCAAAGTTCAAATATATATTATTAATACTCTCGGAAACCCTAGGCAGGTGCTGTTCCGTAGACGCTATTCTCTACATACGATAAAAGAAAAAAAATATTTGTACCGAAGTTACAAAAATATGCGTAATAGAAATTCATAAAATTGTAAAACAATGCCTAAAAGTAGAGGGTTATATTTCTGACCCCGAACTAGGTGACACCTGTGTTTCGGGGGTTAGAGTTATCTGTCCTTCAAAACAAAGGTGGAGTTAGGACATGGTAATCAGTATTGCGAATGAATCTAGACACGCGGCAGCGTTTCAAGCCAAGTTCAAGCTAACAGAACTGGCGAGCAGCACCGTCTCTAATAGTAATATTAGACAGGACTATTAGGAATAATACATTTAATTAATAATAATAATACTTATGTTCACCTGTTTACAAAGACTGAACAGATTGGTTACTTATACAAAATTTCAGTTGTGACATACAAAAGGCTGGTGAATTAAGTTATGTACGAGGTTGGTTAAATAAAGGGAAAAAACAATTGAAAGTGGAGAGAAAATAAAATTGTTTAGGTGCTAAAAAAATCTCAGACAATTGTCATGATATTTTTAAGAGTTCGTTATTTGTTTTTAACTTCATATTTATAGTTAATGTGGGGATCAGTTTGTTTATTTTGTTATAATTCCTCGAACCTTGCGTTGATTATTTGCATGTTATCGGCTAGGACCGTTCGTAGTACCACGAAACCGTTGGCAGTGAATGTGTTCATCGAAATTAATGTCGTGTGACAAGAAGATTATTATTAGGCATGAATATGGAAGGTTGTACGAGAAGAGGTAGGCCAAGGCCAACATGGCTGATGAGATGGTTTGTGGTGAGTTCAAGTTTGTCATTTAAACGTTTTCACTTATAATGGGCTCACCAGTGATTGACCCTAGTCTCAACTGATGGTAAGTGTGGCGTCCCTCCTGTCAGCTGTCGAATCTGACGTGTTCTGCATTGCGCTATAGAAGTTTCATAGATCACTTTGCATATATACAAAATCCAAGCAACTCTCATTGGGACTTCGGTCCCTGAGAGATCTCTCTATTGCAGTGACTTCTACATTGGTGACCCCGACAATGGACATAAGCGCAACTCTGAGGATCCCGACTGACGCCCAACTCTCTCAGCAAGCCAGACTCTCTCTCTCTCTCTCTCTCTCTCTCTCCTACTCGCTCGCCACCCTGGCTCTGAGCGCTCGCTCGCCACGCTGGCTCTGAGCAACTGGCAAGCTGCACTCTACTCTTCATACATCGTCGCTGACCCCTCGGTCTCGAAGGGGGGCTGATGTGGCGTCCCTCCTGTCAGCTGTCGAATCTGACGTGTTCTGCATCGCGCTATAGAAGTTTCATAGATCACTTTGCATATATACAAAATCCAAACAACTCTCATTGGGACTTCGGTCCCTGAGAGATCTCTCTATTGCAGTGACTTTTACGAGCCTAATATGAACCCCACTGGTTCAGTCATAGGAAGAACGATTTATTATCCAAAATATAATATTATGCGAATGACAGTTATGTTAAATATAACTCACCCGTTCTAAGAACTTGGAAAATTGTTTGCCACACACTGTCAATTAGAATTCAAGCTGTTTCTTTCATTTAACCATTTAAATATAGAAGGTAAGTTGCCGTACAAAAAACCCACTATGAATAAGTTTGGAGTGACTGACGCCCTTTAGATTTTAGAAGACAGATTGTTATACGGTTCTTTGCTAACGAGTAGAAGGTCAATCTGTCACTAACATTTCGCATTCAAATCTGACATTTCACATGCGTAACCTCTCTTCCCGTGGGCATAGGCCGGTGGAGCCGGCTATGGGAATAGGGTTGACGTGTGTTGCGGGAGATGGGCTGGGCTTGGCTAGGTTATCACTACAATATAATATCGCATTTTCTCCATCTTTAAACCTGCAATAGCACGAAGGAGCTGAAATTAAAATCATATAATTATTTTATGTTCTGCCTACCCCTTCTGGGAACACTGGCTTGAGTTTGTGTACATACATGTACCTATGTATATGTGTATGTATGCGCGCTGATCTTGCTGGTCCGAACGCATACGTATTACATTTTTATCAAATAAGAATGTATAATTGCAGTGTCAGACCGACCTCTAAGACCTCGGAACGCGAGGCACGCGGACTTAATGCTCCCTAATCGACCTCTTCCAGCAAACTCATCAATAAAAGGCTAAGATCGTGACGTCATTAACGTGTACATCCCGGGAGATTAGAATTAGATTAGAAAGAAAATTTAATTCAAATTGTAGAGTAGGTACACACGACAACACTGTTAACTGACCATCCTGTGTTTATATAGAACCTTATTACAATGCACTTAAGGTGCACCGATGGTCAATTAGCTGTGTTTTCGATAGTACAGAGGGTCTAAATGTTGATGTTTAGCTCCAATTTCCTTACAACGTTACAATACACGAGTAAGTTAAGGTTGTAAAATTAATAAAAACTAAAATTAGTAATTATTAAAAAAAGAGAGAAGAGAGAAAAACAACATAACCCTAACGCATTAGCAGAGCTCTACAACTTGCTGTGGAGTCGTACGGGGAACTCGGCGACTCCCGTCTCACTCCAACCCCCGGCACCTGTGAAAATCAGAAAGAGGGACGTAGGTTTTCTTATCTCGCGTTACGGTGTCGAACACGACCGAAATAAAACAATTGAAACTCGGTTTCAATGTTCTTTTTTTAAATTCTTTAAAGTGAATAATTTCTGTCAGTAGGTTCTTGGTAGTATACTAAAGCCCGACCAGGAAAATAAAAAACCTGGCCTGGGGGCGCTAAATTAGTTATAATTATGGAAACACTAATTCATTTCCATTGCACATACTATATGATGTACCTACCAGTCATGTTGACAACGAGGTCGGTGATGTTATTTAGAGGAATAGAGACTAATCCTTCAGACTTTCTCTCCAACAAATACTTCGTCATATTGTAAATCACTTTTCTTAAGTCACTTTTAATAGTTTTCGGCATTTTAACGCACAAATACACACAATATTCAAGAAATACATAACGTACAACCGACACCTCACTTTGTCAGCAATTGACAGATGTCATTAATGACGTCTTCAAAGTTACTGTAGCCAGTTGAAGAAATTAGTTCCAATAGTTTTCCGCAATATGGCGAAGTTATTTATTTTCCTGGTCGGGCTTTACAAATAACACGTTCCCGGCCAGGTACCCGACTAGGGGGCGCCTACGCCGTAGGTGCTTTCCGCTACTTCATGGGAAAGCTACGGGATCTGCTTCGAGCGTAGTGCGTAGCGATTTATGACATTTAACGAAAACGATGCAAGCTTACAGACCTTAACGTTTAAAATGGTATGTTCTAACGTCGCTAATTACCACAAAATCCGATGTTCAATAACTAATACATAAATTACTCCACGATCAAACTGCTCAGGGAAATGTAAAAAGTATAATATCAGTTTGAAGCAAAACGTTATAAAATCATACGTCTATCATGGTTTATACACTTTATTTACCCGGTATTATGAAGGTGTTTCTCAAATAAGCGTACTAATTAATGAGGTTCTTATTACGGGTGAGACCTTGTGAACATCGATGATTAGGTAATATTAATTTATAGACGCTAATTAGCTGGTTTTCTACCGATATCGATATTACCGTATCTACCAGAGATATTAAAATATAATTTAACGGGTCCCTCCCGTCTAAGGTGGAATATCGATCGCGGCTTGTTTCGAGCAGAGTCGCGGTTTTTGGTCGTGTGCTGGCGATGTCGGCGCGATTATATAAAATTACATTCAATACCCGGACCCGGACAATACCAAGGACCCGGGTATGTCCTAAAACTACGACCAGGACCACCGGGGGATGGGCAACAGCATCCCTGGAGTTCGGTGGAAACACTGCGATCGCCAACCCGCATGCCAAGCGTGGCGATTATTGTAGAACACAACAAAGCCACGGCCCCGAGGTTCCGGCGACCCCCGGTACCCTGGTTATGGTAGCGGCCAGGGTACTAGCAGGGTCAGGGGTGCTAAGAATCTCCGGCGAAGATCCGGCTACCACCACCGACGACACCTGGCCCTGGCAACATACAACACGCGCACACTGCGGACCGACGAAAAGATAGCGGAACTGAAGGAAGGATTGAGCAAGTTGCGGTGGGACGTCATAGGGTTATCGGAAGTCCGAAGAGAGGGGGAGGACACGATAACCCTTAAATCGGGCCACTTGCTCTATTTCCGGGAGGGCGACCAACAGTCCCAGGGAGGTGTCGGGTTCATCGTCCACAAGTCCCTAGTGAACAACGTGGTGAAGATCGAGAGTGTGTCGACTAGGGTGGCGTACCTTATACTCAGAGTATCCAACAGGTACTCGTTGAAGGTCATACAGGTTTACGCGCCGACCTCGACACATTCCGACGACGAGGTGGAGGCTATGTATGAAGATATATCTAAGGCCATGCATAGTTCCAAAACCTACTTCACCGTTGTCATGGGGGACTTCAACGCTAAACTAGGCAAGAGAGATGGTGAGGAGCTGATAGTGGGGCAATTCGGAGTCGGAAGTCGGAACCACCGGGGCCAACTACTGGTTGGTTTCTTGGAGAAGGAGGGACTCTACATGATGAATTCCTTCTTCAAGAAACGCGAGCACAGAAAGTGGACCTGGATGAGTCCCGATGGTGTGACTAAAATCGAAATTGGCTTCATCATGTCGACGAGGAAGCATTTATTCAATGATGTCTCTGTGATCAATACGTTTAAAACCCCCGAGAGCTTTCAGCTGGAACTCCAAAACCGTTTCGATTGCCTAGGTGGCGATGTGGACGAACTCAACGACGGGTTTGTGGGAGCTGTCCGTGCCACTGGGTCTAAGTTCTTCAAGGCCCAGCGGCCCAACAGAACTAAAAGGGTCTCTAGCTCCACTCAGAAGCTCATGAAGGAAAGGAGTGAAATGATTCTGCAGTCTTCAGCCGATGCGACTTTATACCGGCGGCTCAATAAACGGATCTCCAAGTCCCTAACCCGCGATCTGCGCCAATTCAATACGAACCGTATCGAAGAGGCCATCGAGCGAAATAAGGGCTCGAAAGTATTCGCACGAGATCTGTCTATTGGGCAGAGCCAGCTCGCAAGGTTGAAAACTGAGGACGGCAGAGTCGTTTCTTCCAAACCTGAGCTTTTGAGTGAGATAGAGCATTTTTACGGACAGCTATACACGTGAACTCGCAAACCCGAAGTTGGTCCGGCAGAAGACCCTAGAGCTAGACTTACCCGACACTACACCGACGACATCCCGGACATCAGCCTGTACGAGATTAGAATGGCTCTGAAACAGTTTAAGAATAGCAAGGCACCCGGTGAAGACGGAATTACAGTCGAACTCCTGAAGGCGGATGGAAAACCGATCCTTACGGTCCTTCAGAAGTTATTCAACACCGTCCTACTGGAAGGGAGAACGCCAAAGGCGTGGAACAGAGGTGAGGTGGTGCTGTTCTTCAAAAAGGGTGACAACACTCTGCTGAAGAACTACCGACCTATAAGCTGTTTTCAAGGGTCATTACGAATCGTCTCGCACGCAGGCTTGATGACTTCCAGCCTCCCGAACAAGCCGGTTTCCGAAGAGGTTTTAGTACCGTAGACCACATTCATACGCATAGAGTCTTAATTCCTTCTTACCCGTAGGAACAGTACTCGTCAAGAATTTCCAACATTTCATTGAACGTCGCTTGCAGGAACCGTTGAGACAGTCTCAGTTTGGCTGCGGGCCAATTCAAAACTATTCGACAAGCCACGCCAAATTACGATAATAATTTTAGCGCAACCCTTAGTGATGTGCGGGGAACATAAAATGGCCGCCAACCGTCAATGTTGCCGGGAATGGGGAAATACTGCTCCAACTTTTGAGCTGACAATCGCTTATCAATTACATAAATTAAGTAGCCGTTTGTTAAATACTTAAATGAAAATACAGTTTAATTTTAATATTAAAATAACCGAGTTTCTTAAAAAGTAAACACTAAAGAATGCTTCTGCTTAAACAATGTGTTTTCCCCCTTTCTTACGAATACAGATTTAAAAATGGCAGATAAAAACAAACGAATTTTAACGGTACCTATTTTAGCTAAAATAAGTTTGTTGAACGTTTATGATCGTAGGTATGCCAACGCTTTTGCTTCTGTTTACGAGAAAGTGGTAGCGCATTTATTATTTTCAAACGACGACAGACGCAAGTTTTCGGCAATATTGCCAGTGGCAATATTCTCGGGAATGAGAATAATACATATTAGCAACTGCACACGAGGGACTACGAGACTTAATATGTATCCTCGGCTTGTCATAGGAATATTATATTCACGTAAGTCTCTTTCAAAAAACGATATCCTGGGGTCGTCTCATTCTGGCGCAAGGTAAGTAATAAAATTAGAATCACAGTCTAGTTACTTACGCTTACATCCTTCAAATAATTAACAGAATATTTCATTCTGCAACGCAAATTATTACATTTTAACAGTCAAGGTGCGAAATACCAGGTCGAATACCTTGTTTCTAGGAAAAAGCATTTTAAATGGAATGCGGAAGGATTTCTGTTGTAAAGAAAATATATTCAGAGTTATTTTGGTAGCGTGTTCGGAAATGGTCGAAAAAATTATGCTTTCTTTAAGGCACAACTTTATTACTGTGGTCTTAATCCCAAAATCTGAGTACTTACTCAAGATACTAGTAATATCAATACGTTTTAGCTAAGCTTTAAAACTCGAGACCCGAATATTCATGAAATATTAGTGTTACAGCAACATTAAGTATTACAGGTAAAAGGTTTGATGTTGATCTGAATTTGAGTTGTTGACATTAATTAATTTAAGTCTGTACTAACCTCTACTTACTAACTACGTACTCTCTTACTAACAACGATATGGGCCATGTCCTGAAATAAGAGTTTTTTTTTATATGATTAAATGACTTTCCATCTAAAATTTAAGCTGCGGGATATTTGGATAAAAAAGAGGTTTAAATATGATTCATGATTACTGTGATGACATCTTGAAAATGTATGAAATTTATCATATGCCCATTTCATAACTTTCGCCTATGACTTAACCTATCGTAATCATGCTAAGCATTTGAACCTATAATTTTAAATCTCAAAATCATGTTTTGATCGCGAATTGACGTTCGCATACTAGTGGCTAAGCCAATATTTCAAACCGCCAGTAACATCAGTGGCAGGTTTGAAAATCAGCCAAATGTACTCACATATACTTTTTTCACAGGATGGCACCAACTCCATCCGTCTTCTCAACGCCGCGCTGGTCAATGGCTACAGCATAGTGACCTACCAGCGCAGCCTGCGCGCTGCTGACGAGCTCGACCTGCCAGTATTCACCAACGCAAGCCAACCCATTATCTGGGCTGTTGGGCCTTTGAACTCGAAGAATGAGGTGTCTTACCACCACCACTTCACCAAGGTAAGCCAAGCCAGCTTCCCATCCTGCTCTGCTCTGCTGTACTCATGGAAACAGTTGACTGGTGATTGTAGCCGTCAACGCTGTTTGGAAGCATTGGAAAACAGTAGTCCTATGATGTGTCTTAATATCTTCATCACTCTTCACCAAGGTATGTGAAACACTACTACTACTGGTTTGCCTTATCGTGGTATGAATCACTGACCGTTATGGCTATCTTATTATATAGACAGGATATCCATCGCCATTACTTCTCCAAAGTTAGATCAATCAAGCTTGTGCGCCACTGTCTTAATATAAAAGAAGACACGATAATTGCCAAAGTTCAGAGCCAAAAAGTATTTTTTCCAGGCTGAAAGTCGTACCGAGAAAACAATAAAATTAAAGGGCAATGGCCCCCACGAGGCCGATATACAGTCGCAGGCTATAAAAAAGGTGCTATCTCAACTTATTATTATTTTCCTTGGAAGTCCGAGGACCCAGGTGGTTGTTTGGTGTGACCGCGCTTACATTAGCGGCAAAAGGGAACTTCAACCTTTTTCGGAATGTTTTGTTTTTTAGGGTTCCGTAGTCAACAAGGAACCCTTATAGTTTAGCCATGTCCGTCCGTCTGTCTGTCTGTCTGTCCGTCTTCGGCTTAGCTCTGTAACCATTACTACTAGAAAACTGTGATTCGGCATGGGTATATGAATCAATAACACCGACAAAAAAATACAATACAATTTGGAAAAAGATTTTTTTTAGGGTAGGTACCTCTCCTACACCTAAAGCGGGATGTCCGTGAAGTGAGCGTAACAAGTTCCAGCAGATCAAGTTTTTGTTGGAGTTCTAGTCGCATCCAACATAGTTCTATTATAGTTCCTGATACTTTTTAGAAATAGTTCTGGCCGCTTAACAAAAAAAATGGTACAGTCAACAGCAAATATAGATGATCATTTTAGTACCTTGTCGGACTTAACGTAAAAATACTGCGACAGTTAGGATGCGTCAAAGTAGTGAAAGTGACAAGGTACTAAGATCATCTACTTTTGCTGTTGACTATACTATGGTTTTCAACCAAATGATATTATGCTAACTTCGCGTAGCATATCAATTTCTTCTGAATGGGCTAAAAAATAATATTCTGCCTTTATACAGGCTTCACAATAGTTCCTGATACTTTTAATACATAGTTCTTGCAAAAAAAACAAAAAAATATCATTAAATTATCCAATATGCTAACTTCGCATGTGATATGCCGATAGTTTCTGAAGAGTTGTAGGCTTTTAGGCTTAGGCTTAGGATTTAAGGTCTCGATTAATAGCTCTAGCCCTGAAGAGTACAGAACTCCGGAGTTCCAGCCTATAGTGTCACAGCTAACACTTTTGTTTTTCGATTTTGTCATTGTACTATAGGATGATGAAATATTTTCAAATGACCCCAGCTATATTCGCGAGATATTGGGCTTTAAAGCCCTAATTTTAGTTCGAGTCATGTCCCCCCCCCCCCCCCCCTGCGGGCTAAATGGCTACTACTGGGGATGTGAAAAAAATCGTGGTAGTAGTACATATAATGAATTTAAAAAGAAAACTATCACGAACAAGTACCTAGGCATAAGAAGTTACCGAGTAATAGTCGACCAACTTAATGTATAATTGAAAAGGTCAATTTTCGTACAAATTCGGCCGACGCAACCGCACCGCACGTCGATGTAACTAAGACAGACAGGCAACTACGGAACCCTACACTGCGCGTGGCTCGACAGGCACTTGGCCGGTTTTATTTGGTTAATGGGTTAAATCAAACGGTATTTCGCACTTTGCACATGTTGCTCTTTTCTGTAACATTATTTTCTGCTTCTTTTTTTTAAAGGAATAAAATCGTCTAATGTTGTAACTTTTCCAGGGCGACAAATTCATCGAATTCGGGCGACCACCGGTGTGGAACTGCCCCATGCCTGAGGGAGAGGACGAGAAGAGTGAAGAGGAACCCGCACCAGTGCGCCAGGAGGTGCAGAGGAAGCCACAGCCCGTTGAGGACAAGGTAAATACATAAACTGCGGTCATACCGAGATGAAGGATCCGCATCCCTCCCGTGGACATAAGCAAAGTTACCCTAACAATGTTAGCATGACGCCTTATTTTTGGTTGGATTTTTAAACACGAAATTTCTTATAGACAACGTATCTACCTCTTTTTTTTAACCCCCGACGCAAAGAGAGGGGTGTTATAAGTTTAACGTGTCTATCTGTGTGTCTGTGTATCTGTCTGTGGTATCATAGCTCCCAAACGGATGGACCGATTTGAATGCGGTTTTTTCCGTGTCATAGATAATTTTATCCGGAGTGTTTTTAGCCATGTTTAATGAAAATCTGTTCAGCCGTTTTTGAGATATTGGACTTTGAAATAAATATATCGGCGGTTTACAACTTTTCTAAGTTGGAGTTATTATATGTATATTATATCATTGGAGAAAAATCTAGAAATGACCCCAAGCACGACTGGTTTATGTTGTGGAGTTTAGGAGTACCTATGGCCACCTTCAATTTCCATAATCAGATCAGCTCGGTTGTCACCAATTTATAATATAATCATCATCATCATATCAGCCGAAACACGTTCACTGCTGGACATAGTTATACCTCCCCTGAAGGTCACTCTTCTCTGTTCTGCAAAACCCGCGAAAATTAAAATCCGAGAAAATGGCGACTAATACGACTTTAGTATTTTTTAACTCTTTTATTATAGCGAAGTAAAAAAATAACTACAGGGTGAAACATAAGTCGTATACAGATTTTTTTGTCTCATATCGCAGTATTTTAAGGCAAATTTATTGCATTAACTCTAGAAGCAAACTATTCAACTTTATTGATAATAATTTTAGATAGCAACCACAAAACAAAACACCAAACTTATGGTCACCCTATTCAACAAGACTTGGTGTGCAGCTTAAAGTTACTAACGTTAACGTAGCACGTCCACATGTATAAACTAAAGTAACCTCAAATTAATAAAATAAAATTAATTTAAAGAAGGTCCCCAAGGTCGGACCCCTGCGGAAGGGTTCCCATAAGACTGGCTGCGTTCCCCCTTTGGATAGCTATGCCGATCCGTTGGGCAAGAAACGAGCCAGCCCTATGGTCTCCGGATACTCTGACCATTTTTTTTGAGATTTGGCCGAATAATTGGTGTGCGCCTGGGCTCCAAGGTCCGAGCGTTTTAACAGCAAAAGCCGCAAAAACATCCGGTCTGCACTATATGTTCAACATAACATTAAAAAGTAGAATACAAGTAATGTTTAATCTTGTATTTTCTCTATTTAAGTGAAATGTTAAATTTCTTTTGAGATAATAACTAAAATTGAAGAGTAAGAAACAAATATGTCTGTGATCAAGTCTAATCAAAAGACAATCCAAATCTAAAATAAGATTGTTATATTCGATTGTAATAAAGTTATTTTTATATGCTTATTACCTAAAAAAAAAAAAAAAAAATTTACAGTTCCAAATAAGATATATCATTCGTAAATAAACTTCAAACATCATTGACTATTCAGGGTCACTACGCTAGTAGTAGTAAGCGTTGTTGATGTTGCGAAGGGACGCCTGGCCGGAAACAGGCGGGCAGTCGATCGCTAGTCGCGTTCATTACGCCCCATTATCCAAGGTTGGAGCTTAACGTTACTGTCCCGGCAGCGTTCCCACATCATTTTAGTAGCAGTAAGCGTATAGTATTGACATATTCTCTGCTTGCTAATACCGTAGTACAACTATTTTAATAAATTTGATTGTTTCTGGTAATTGTGTTTTACAAAAAAAGTATTATAGTTTCTTACTTTACGTATTTCCTATAATCTATTTGAGATTAGAAGAGTCCGCTGACAGCTGTTATCTCAGTACAGTTTATGTCATCAAACGTCAAAGATGACTAAAGGTGGTTTTCCACTGGCGAGGCGAGGCGGGCGTGGATGGGTGAGAATTGAAATTATTCGCTCGCGCGCGCTCAGTGCAAATAGGTAGTAAGTCCCATACGAATTTCAATTCTCGCCCATCCACGCCCCGCCTCGCCTCGCCGGTGGAAAACCACCTTCAAACTGTACTGAGATGACAGCTGTCACCGGACTTCCAGCAATCTTAAAATAGATTATAAGCAAGGTTATTTATTCCATTAAAATGAGATTTGCAGTTATCATACTTTAACTTTTACAGCCTTTAATCAAGCCCAACCCAGTGCCGACTCCAAAGCCTGCATCCAAAGTAGCACCCTGGGATATACCTGCGATCCAATGCAATGAACCTGAGGACGGAGTGTTCTACGCCCAAATGGGACCTACTGGCGGCAAGCAGGGATACCCTGCTATCACTGGTATGTTTCAAGTACTATACAGCCTCAGCTCGAATTTGGAGCAGCCCAACTGGGGAAGTACCTCCGCCTTGCAGAAGACCAAGGCCATAATAACACTATGTGCGTAACACATAAGTGCCTTATTTTGTTGTCACTATACTTAATGGGATATTTGTGGATTAGGCACGAGTTGTTTATACACAAAGCACAGCCACACACACTGGTGGTTTACGCACCGATATATACACATACACAACTTCCATATATTAGCGGTTAGGTTAGAAACAAATGAACCAGTGTTGCGGCACGCGAGTGAGTTTTTTATTTGCCTCCTTACAATCAACCTGTAATTTACGATTTGTCACTATGTATCACTCACTACGCTGTATGGCTCATTTATGTTGGTAAATCTTTAAAGATTTTTGCCCTTGTTCATAAAACTTAAAATGCCTCTGCTAAATAAAATGTGCTCTGTCCCATTCTTACGCACACAAATGTCAAAGTGACAGATAAAGACACACGAACTTTAACGGCATTTTTGTTAAAATAGGCTTGAAGTACATTTATGAATACGGCCAAATCAATTAGGTGCATCATCATGTTATCAGCGAATATGCTTCTAATGAGATCACATATCAGTATCACGGTAAAGTGTCACAATAGAACGCCAATTCAATTCTAATATCATGTTTTCTGCTTTTATAATGCAATAGATATTTCTGTATCTATTAATTTTGGGCGTCAATTTAATATTTTGAATACGAGATTGCATCAAAGAAACATTCTAATCTTACCTTAGTAGATCTCTAGAGAATTAAAATTGACAGAGGTTGAGGATAAATCATAAGAATAAGTCGTAATGTTTAACTCATAAACGTTTCCCCAGGGCACGTCGGCTGGGGCATATCCTGGTACATCAACGGGCTGCTGATCCCGGAGATCAACGTGGTGCGCGGGCGCAAGTACACGTTCGTGACGGAGGGCGGCCTCGACGCGACGCAGCCGGCGCGGTACCACCCCTTCTACATCACCAACGACCCCGTGGGGGGGTACTTCCATAAGAATAACGAGGAGAAAAAGGTGACTGACTCAAAAAATCATATTAAAGGGAATGTTAAAAAAAATATCGCCCCGAGCAAGCATACGCGGCCTATCACTCTTTCTGTCTGAGCTATCGGAACAATCTTGCTCGGCCGACAAATCTTACAAGGCTAATTTTTGTAGTATATTCCAATAACCTAATCATAGAAAGTAAGTAAAACCATCTAGTAACTGTGCGTAGTGGGGCATTACTATTGGTCCTTGACCTGTTTCCGCAACTAGGATTGACTAGCTAGACTTTATATATGATCTTTTAAAATCTAATTTTAGTATTCTTTTGTAGAGAACGTGGCTTCTTAGGTAGGTATTCCATTTATAAAGATACTGTAGTCGTACCTAAAGTAGAGTGGATCACAGCAAAATTTCACTGGCTCATGCATATCATACACATTATCAATCTGATTGGTGTCACAAAAGAGTTACAGTCTACATATTGAACGAGCTTCAAAGAAAATAGTGACCACATTGCTTTAGTTTGTAATAAAGCCCGTGACTCTGAGTTATCTGTTTCAGGGAGTTGAAATCTACGCGGGCGTCCGTCGCTCACGCAATGGCGAGCTCATTCCCTCGGGCGTCGGCCGCCTTTGCAACTGGACGCCGAACAAAGATGGCCCCGAAGCCGATGAGTACCCGAGCTTCGGCGCCTACCAGCGCTCGTTGACCCTCATCTGCGAACAGGGCGAGCCTGGAGTCATCACTTGGACCCCTGACAAGCAGACGCCGGACACCGTCTACTATCAGGTGAGGGGGTGAAGGGGTGATGAAAATTCATGGTCATTATCTTCTATCTTCTTCATTATGGTGAAAACAAGATGAAACATTTATCTGATTGATCTAAATACCTCTTTGAATCGATCTTCTCGATACTGAACTTCTGGCATTGTCTTTAGACTTTTGCGCGAAATGCGTCCATCTTCAAAATCAGTAGTCAAGTGCAAGGTATTTTGTATCAAGGTATCAAGAACTTCGCAAATAATCTTTGTCCAGTGTTTCAATCTTCAGCCTCTTAATTACTTATCTTAAATATTTCAATTATTGTTTATCATTTCTACAATAGCCATGCAAACAAATTATCTGACAGTTCTTGATAGATAAGAGACGGATGTTTTACCTTGTTTTGAGAACGTGTATGATGCGACTACATTACTATTCCAAAAGATAAGGAGGAATGTTAACAAAACGAACTGACCATAATACTTGGTAGAAGCTCACAAACATGACACTCTCACTTCGTCTCACTCATTTCTCTGTGTGTACATAACCTTCGCTCTGTTTTCTGTTTCAGCCTTTCAAGTCTTCTCTGTATCGCATGACTGTGTGCTCAGGTTGAACTGTATATAACGGATCGGTGATATTACTTAGTCTTGGGTCATACACGGCATGAACTACTATTAATCCTACATATTCCTGAAAGTAACACACTGGAGCTAACTTATGACATTTAAGTAAAATGCATATAACGCTCCCAATATAGCTTTGATCTAACTGGCGCTCTTAACCGCTAGCACAAAACCGCAAACGAGGTATCTCGCGCGCGAGATAAGCCACCCGTCCCTTCCTAAGGTCTTGTGTGAGCCGTGCTATTGTACTTAACTTTCAGGAATACAACAAGACATAAGCCTGTGTATGACTCGACTTACCTCATGAAGGTATTAACGTTGGTTTCATGTTTCAGTGTTTCACCCACCGACACCTTGGTTGGAAAATAAACGTGCTTGACGATTGTGACGAGGAAAGCGAGGAAAGCCGCGTGGTCGAACGAGTGGTTGCGCCTGACCTGCTCGGGGAAGAATCTGTCCAGGTACCCAGTCGTGTCAAACCAGAAAATAATTTCTTAGAGCACAAGCGGCTCGAGAATATAATCAACTCGAAACCTTATAACGATTTCAGTAGTGATAAGCACCGCCTTACCGGAGAGGTCAGGTACCGCCCAGAGCCTTCCAACCAGCTAGGACCCCAGGAGTATGGATTGCCGATTGGCGCCGGACAGATCAAGGAGGTCATTGACGTCGTCGAGACGCTCGAGTCCAGCATGAAGGATCAGATGAGACGAGACAACAAGCACAAGCTACAACAACAAAAGGTCAACCAGTACCAGGTACATGAGGACGTTAAGGAGTTTCTACCGGAGCAACCGATGAGGGAGGGAGATGAATACGTGGTTGAGCCGGGGAAAATGCCTGAGAGCTACATGCTGCCGCCCAATCAAAAACCACTGACGCTACAGACAGTACTTCGGCCTAACGGCCCTAACACACCACCGGGGATGGGGCATCCATTCAGAAAAACGCCACCAGAACTGAAACTGCGCAGGCCTCCACCGATGCGCCATCAAAATAATAATCCAGGTTATCCTCTATCGATGCCAACACATCCCCAGAAGAAAAAGTATATTAATAACCGTGGGCCTCCTAACCTGCGACCACCCATGCAGTCTAATCACGGACATGGGCCTATGCCTGGTATGCCACACGGCAAACCGTTCCCTCCTCAGGCAAAACCTTTGCCCCCACAGATACAACCGATGCCCCAAATGAAACCATTGAAACCAAACTATAGTCATGGACCATTAAGTCAAATTCCTACTGGGCCAGTACAGGGCATAATAATGGGCAGACCGGCTCCATCCAACGTCCAACTGCCAATAAAGACTCAGACGCTAAGTCTCGGTAAAAGTGATATTATTGCAAATCACGTTGTGAAAAGTCAAATAACTCTCCCTGGAATAAGCGACTTAGTAATTGCGCAGCCAAGTGAGCCGCAGCCTAGTCTGAGCCGACCGGGACAAATTATACTTGGCCGACCAATGGAAAATCCTGTTCCTCTTGATCAACAGATCCAAGCACCCAACAAGCCAAGACCGGACCCTATACTTAGGCCAACGCCCACACCAGAAGCCATCCGGCCAACAAACACGCCTCGCATCAGGATAAAACCGGTCGAGCCCCTTCCAGACCGAACCGAAACCGATATGAAGTCATCAGATTTTATCGGTGAATCAGTTGATCCCACACCTATGCAACCCGCAGTCAATACTGGCTTCAAACCCGACTCTGTTGTTGTTGAAAGCGGCTTCAAGCCTATAATCAGAGAACCTTTGATGGCTGGTGAGGACAGAATAACGAATTTCGGTGAGGTTTCCAACCGCAGGCAGGACACTGACGTAGAAGAAGATTATGACGAGGCACCACAAGCTATCTCCTCAAGCCATGTTTATCCTCCCAGTGAAACAATGACTCAGTCATTCGAGCCGATATTCATTCCGTCCCCGCTCGACCATATCAGCGAAAATACAGAGAAGTCCACAACAGAACAACGAACAGAACGCTTCCCCAGCAACCATGCTAAAGAAGAACGTCCTTATCCTTTCTACGTTAAAGAGGAATCCAGTTCAGATAACCTTTTCAGTGAAAAGAATATGGAAAAAGACGTTCCGGATATGGTAATGGAATCCGATCGAGTGAGCCCTCAGTATCTGCCACCTGATCCAAAATCACGTAGCAAATCTCAGCAGATAAAACAAGCGCCAAAACAAGAACAAGTTTACACTACTTACGATGGAAAAACAGTTTCCGGTTCGACATTAGTCTCCGTTCCCGCTGTTTCTTCCATGTCTTCAATGAGCAACACAAAATTGTTCTCCTCAAAGGTGCCTTCAGTTACTGAACTATTACTTAAAAAGCCACAATTTGGACCATACAAGGGAGATTTACCGACTGAAGTAGCCGAGCATATAACAAAAGATATTTATCCTCGGACTTCTTCTAAAGTAGTGGCACTAACAGAGGAAATGGATGATGAAACTGAGAAACTAACACCAGAAGAGAGTAAGATCGATGAAATTTCTGTTACACCACCAAAATCCGAAGCAGTGACTGAGAACGTGACTGAAGATGAAAACGATGAGTACGATGAGGAAGAAGATGAAGAAAGTCCGTTTAGAAGAAAACGAGACACGAAAACTACTCAGTTTGAAAGAGGCGAAGTTGAAGAGCAGCCTCCTGCGGTTCGGGTCAGTGTGACGAAAAACCAAGTGGACTTTGATGTTGGTAAAAAGACTGTGAAGAACGCAGCAGCACAAACGTGGTCGACAAATTTAGTTTTATTAACGCTTTTGCTGAGACTTTTATAAATTGTAATTTATTTGACTATTTATTGGATTATGTTAAGCCTTGCCATTAAATGCATTTGTGCGTGGGCTGTCTCTTCGTCTATCCTTGATGTATCTTATTGCACACTGTTACCACCTGTTTCACGCGTAATGCAGTCAATACTCCGTTCTTTTAAGGTTTTGTAAATATTTTTTACGTTTTAATAATAAATTAGTTTTACTTTTTGTTAATTGTTTTACTTTTTACTCCTTTCAAGTCCTTTTTAAAAAGCAGTAGTGATAATTGTTTCCATTTTATTTTTCTTTCATCTGCAATTACTAACTACATTTAGCACATTCTTGACTTTCTTATCATATTAATTTTATTTTTCTAATGGTCATAAACATTTTGGTCTCTACGAAGAAGTTTAAAACTCGATTGTTATTTTAGAACTACGCCTAGGACATATCAATATAGAGTATATAATTGTTTCTTAATTCTCAATTCATCTTAACGCGAAACAGGAAAATGCACAACTCTACACTAATTTGGTGCATAGACATATGATACTGTAAAATTTTGACTTCAACATGATGTCTGACGAGTTATTTCATGAAAAATCAATTGATTCTACTTTTAGTAAACTTAATTGCCCTAGGTGAATTACGCTTGCTGCAGAGTTCCATCCAACTATATTGTTCCATTGTGGCAGTTCAAAGAAGATAAAAACAAGATGTAACAACACAGGAAAATGCGCAACTCTACACTATTTTGGTGCATAGACATACGATACTATAAAATTTTGTCTTCAACATGATGTCTGACGAGTTAATTCATGAAAAATCAATTGATTCTACTTTTAGTAAACTTAATTGCCCTAGGTGAATTACGCTTGCTGCAGAGTTCCATCCAACTATATTGTTCCATTGTGGCAGCTCAACGAAGATAAAAACAAGATGTACCTAACAACACAGGAAAATGCGCAACTCTACACTAATTTGGTGCATAGACATTTGATACTATAAAATTTTGTCTTCAACATGATGTCTGACGAGGTAAACTTAATTGCCCTAGGTGAATTACGCTTGCTGCAGAGTTCCATCCAAATATATTGTTCCATTGTGGAAGCTCAAAGAAAATTAAAACAAGATGTAACAAGATGGAAACAAGACTCTTAAATATTATTTTCTAACGGCCTAATGAGTAGGAATTGTCTTTAAAATTTAAGTTCCTATTCTTCTGTCAATGGAGATCCAGGCTCCTGAATAGCTTCAGGAGATCCAGTTTGCTGAAGACTTGATTCTGGAGTAGGAGCATTACCAAGTGGCATGGTATGTCTTGATTTAGTTGAGGATGGTGTGCATGCTTGAGATCTTCTTGGTGAGGCGGGTGAAGTTGGCGACGGCTTGCTCGTGAGGGTACTGGGAGTCGACTAGTCGCAGGATCGAGTCGCGGACGCGGCCCCTGCACCAAAATTCATAATAGATGATTCCATATTTAATATTTTGATTTTGAGATTACAAAGATTAAATTAAAACATATCGAAATAAAGATAACGTTCAATGCGTGGCGGCTTAATTTGTAAATATTTGACAAACGTGTTTGTCACCTTTAATTGGTAAGACTTAAGAGTGAATGTGCCAATTATTGGGCCGTGTCGGGCAGGAGGACGTTCACCTTATCAGATGTGTTTAGCTATTAAAATGTGAGAAAAAGGAGATTAACCTAAAAAGAGGAGGTTTTACTGGTATGGGGTGCATAGTAAGTATTCTTCGGCAAAACTCATGAACATACTGTCGATTGTATAGAAGACGGGCGGCGGAGGGCAGAACCAGGCCTGCGTAGTCGGCAATATCTACTTCACTCCCGGAGAGGACCAGGAGATCAATCAGCTCGGTGGAGGCTCCTTGCGTCACTAGATTATATACATGAGAAAAGGGCTATTAGAAGGGATCATTCAAATACTTCATAAGGAGGCAGGGTACAATACAGAACAAGTTTTTGTAGGATTCCTACATGATTTCTTTCTAATAAGGTTAATGATTGGAGGGATATAATTGCAGTTGCTTGTGCTACTTCACGCGCTTACGCTTCAGAGTTAATAGAAAATAACAGCATAATTGCGAAAAAGATAATTAAACTCAAAATTCATAATTTTCTGATAGTTTGCAGTTCCATGATACAAACCTAGACCCGTATATGTACTCGGTATATGCTATAGTTAAAGGAGTTACATTCATTACCTGCTCTAAAGAGCGGGGTCCAACCATTATTGTCCCTCACATGTAAGTCGCCCCCGCGCTTCAGAACGTGTAAGACCGTCTCCGGACTACCGGCATCTACCGCATAGTGTTCCACGCGAAGACCGTTAACGTCACGCGCCTGAAAGAACAGTTATGGAAATCCATGTTACATCCGACACAAGCCTATTCTAAGTAAGGTCTAGTTTTTTTTTTAACAGGACTTGACTAAGAATTGCAGTAAGTGGCGATCAGAATAGGTCAGCAATGGTTGCAATGATACAAAGACTTGGTAGGCCAGAACAACCACTACCTAAATAATTATAAAAGTGTCTAGTTTACCCAGTTTGAGTGTTGCCTCCGCACAAACTAACGCCTACGTCAATTCTTGGGACTAAGTAGCAAGTGGACCTCGGGCCCCTTTCAGGATGTGTTTAGGAGAAGGGTATAGGTTCGTCTTATTTGATACGAAGCACTTTTACGAAGCAAATCCATATTCGAACTCCCGTGCTATGCTGAGAATAAAGACCATCACCATCATATCTAAGTTCATGACCATAGTTTGTTGAAATCCAATGTCAAAAGAGAATAGTAGGTACAATGATGGGTCTAACCTGGAAATCTGCTCCGTTGTCCAATAGTAAGTCGACCAGAGCCGGACGAGCGCCTAGCGCAGCCAGGTGTAACGGCATTTGCCCGGTAGATGACGGCTGGTTTACGTCAGCACCGGCTGTTATGAGGAATTTTACTGTGTTTAAATCACCTGGAAAGCACAGTAGGCAATATTAACACTTGAAGAAAAACTCCCGAAGGTTAAAACATGTCGCCCGTGGTGACAATTAAAGGTGACCGGAGTGGCGAGCGACGTAAAATTCCACCAATAGTATTGATTGCCTCGCTCGCGCGTCGCTTCCTGTTAGTGTTTTTCTGTTAGTTTTGCTCGCTCACCGCTCCGCTATCTTGCACAGCTCCAATGGATACTCACCCTACATTGATACGTCAGTTAAACCATTATTATTAGTATTAGTAAACGTAGTAATTATAGTAGCCTCGGCAGAGAGAGAGTATAACTTTCTACCCTTTGACGTCGAGATCCTCGGTCCGCGGGGTTCCAGTGCGCATAAGTTATGTGCGGAAATCGCGTAACGTCTGGTTGATATCTGTTGACCAAAGAGCCGGCTCTCTCGCGTAACGTATCAGCATTGCACTTCAGCGAGGAAGTAGAAGTTTTTAAGCTCCGTACCTTTTCTAACAGCAGTAGCAAGAGGCGTGAAGCCATTAGTGGGGTTGATAATCTCAAGCAACGCTGGTCTCTCTTCCAACATAACTTGAACCTGAAAACAAATTTATAGAGCTATATAGAAATACCAATGGATTGACAAAATAAACTAACTATTCGTCTTGAGTTGGTTCAATCAGTCACTCAGTTTGAAGGATACGAAAAACACAAGCTAATGATGGATAATCCTACACTCCAAGCATAAATTATTGACTACTACCTACCTACTACTACCTACCTATTATTAACTACTACCATTATCAATTAAGGAACGGCGAAGTACACGGAATGAAACTCATACCGATTACGTCCTAAAACAAGCAACACCATTCTTGCCTGTCAGCTCACGCTGGCTTAGGCCCACGTCTACAGATTCCCAATTCTACAGATTCCCGATTCTACAGATTCTCATGTCTGTCCGTAAGAATTTACGTGTAGGTACTAAAGTTGAAATTATTATCTGAAGAACACGTAACCAGTAGAATTCGGAATCTGTAGAATTGGTAATCTGAAGAAACGGAAATCTGCAGAATTCAGAATCTGTAGAGTTGGAAATCTGCAGAATTGGGAATCTGTAGAATTGGGAATCTGAAGAATTGGGAATCTGTAGAATTGGGAAGCTGTGGAATTGGGAATCTGTAGAGAAAGGAATCTGTAGAGAAGGGAATCTGTAATGGAAATCTGTAGAATTGGGAACAATTCCTCACGCTGCGTATCGCACGGTATGACGCCTTTGCGTGAACGCCGCCTAAGATAATGTTTGTAAAGTTTATGTACCTGTTTGAGATAGCCACAGCGTACAGCCATACAGAAGCAGGCAGCAGAAGTTCCGTCGGTATCAGTGCTTGTACTGGTTTCTTCTGACCATTGTGACTCCAGCCATTTCTTACTGGAGTTTTTTGTCTCTGTTTCTGTACTACAAGAAACATGCATTTTTTTTTACAACAATCTAGAAAAATTGTTAGCTGATTCAAAAACCACAATTTTAATTACTCACTTGGTCTCCGTGTTTTCTTGATTATTTACATCTCCTGCGGCGTGGATGTCTACTTTGAATTTAGGTTCTTCTTTTATAGACTTACTATCACCTTCACCACTGCCTACTTCATCTACTGGATGATGATCAAGATCACTGTTTTGATTATTTAAAAGAACTGTTTTCTTTGTACTAGAATCCGCATTAACTTCATTTACAATACGGTTCTCTTTAGTTTCAGTATCGGTTACTTTCAAGTCTTCAATATGTTCATGAACTGCCTTCTCATCACCAAAATGTTTCAAAGCTCTTTCAGCAAATGTGGATACTGCTGTTGCTTTTAAAATAACTTTTATTCGAAATTTGTGAGGATGCCTAGGTGCAAGATTGTCAATTGTTTTTGTTGTCTTCCCACCGCTGTAATAAAAAAATACAAGGTTCACTTACATATTAGTTGAAGTTTGTTAGATTAGTAGGTATGTTTTTTATAGTTTCCTTAGGACATTAATTCGTAGAAATATATCTGCACTAAATGTCTACGTTTGGCACTTTAATTTTATTAATTTGCTGCTTATTAGTCACCTTCATAGCTACAAATTAAGATTGAAGGTACCAAATATTGGAGTAGTGCAATAACTGGGACATTTACCTTACAACTTGTTCCTTTGTAAGTACTATCAATCATAGTCCAAGTTACTGCTTACTACTAATTTGAAGCCCGTCCCACAATTTCGTACAACATGGCGGGAATGAGTTGACAAGTCGAGATAAACTTGAAGAAACTTTTTAACTTTAATATTACATGAGGTTAAAATTACTTCAATTGTTTACGTTTTTTTATTATTTATTTATTTAAACTTTATTGCACAAATATAAAAATAAAAGTACAAGGACTTAATGCCTAATGGTATTCTCTACCAGTCAACCCAGGATTTGCACGTCTTTGAACTTTACTTCTAGAAGAAGAAGACATCTTATTCCAAGTTTATATTATGAAGTCAATCGAATAATAAATATACTTCTTTCTTTCTTGCTTTCTTTCTTTCTTATGGCTACTTTGGTTTACCTGTAAACGAATACCCAAGGTGGTATCTTCTCTTTCTTCTGCACCCAGTACAAGAACTCTCCGTCCATGAACTCAAACGGTTCTGTGCTCCAGCGCAGCGTGACGTCACATTTGGTTCGCCCCTCCACTGTCGGTGGTGGGGGGCGCCAGTTGATGAACCTGTTCACTAAGTAGGACTGGAGGTCCATGTCTGAACAGATTAAGGTCTTCTGTAGAAAGGAGGAAGCAGCTAGCGGTGGCTGGATAGGGTAAGTCCTGAATTAAATATTATGGCGCAACGTGATGGAGCCTACGTTCAGCAGTGGATGGACCGCGGCTGATGACGGAAGAATTTTTAAAAATTCAATACGATGAATAGCTCAGGGTAGCGCCACGGTGGTTAAGTACGGGGTCAGTGATTTCCAGCCCACTATAACATAGAATCTCAACAGTACCACTGTCTCTCACAAATTTGGCTGGCTACACAAAGCCAACTACTCAATACTTCAGTACCGCTTTCCAAATCGACCTCTTGAGGCTTTACAATTCAAGTACACAACCAATCAAGCTGAGCGCTTAAATGTCCACACGCTGGGACGTCTTATTGATTGATTTATTCAGAAAATGCGGTGATTGTTTTTTTATGAGATTATTGTAGACAAACTACAGCGGGCGTAGCATGGTTGTCGTTTTATCACTTATCGCTGTGGGTAAGACATCCGTCACGTCCCGACAAGTATGTGAGTGCGAGAACATATCTAGTTAAGATGACATTCTGAAAAAAAAAATGCTCTTTTTGGTGTACCTATATTGCCATATGTAGCTCAAAGACCCTAAAAATCTCAAAGAAAGGTGTATATTAGTTCATATCTTTATCTTGACTTAGCATGAAGCGGAAACGCAATTGGATGATTTTGGCCCGATAGATTTTAATTTCGAAGAGACCTCTAAAAAGTCCTAAATGTTCAGATTATTATTAAAATACATAAGGTATGCACGTCAAAATTGCTTTAGTATATAGGTATCAACAATATTAACGATCGTAGAGAAGCTTTTTTTCCTAATCGTAACGGTTATTTTTTTAATGAATTAAATCTGTTTTGTCGCTTACGTCAATATTTCTAACGCACGGAGTACGCGTGAGCGCAGTACATTTCCGACCGTATGGCCGTAGTTATTGAGTATAACCGTACAGCCGTGGGCTCGCAGCGCCATCTGCGGATCCTACTCTCGAGAATTCTCAGATTTACGGCCGAGAATAACCTCCTCATCGACGAGCAGTTCGGCTTTAGATCCGGACACTCATGCATCCAACAGGTGCATCGCGTCACGGAGCACGTGTTGGACGGTTTCTCTCGATTCCAGGGGCTCAAGACCGGTGCTATCTTTCTCGACGTGGCGAAAGCCTTCGATAAGGTCTGGCATAACGGGCTGGTATACAAGTTATACCAGCTCGGTATACCGGACAGACTCGTACTCACCATACGAGATTTTCTCAGTGATCGAAGCTTTCGATACCGATTGGAGGGAACGTACTCGGACCCACACCCCATCCGGGCCGGAGTCCCGCAAGGCTCCGTGCTCTCTCCCACTCTCTACTCGTTGTTCACGAACGACATTCCCAGGCACCCTAAGGTGCAACTGGGGTTGTTTGCGGACGACACCGCGCTCTTTACGACCCATTGTAAGTACGCTACTATCCGGCGATACCTCCAGGAGGCAATCACCGACCTAGGTCGTTGGTTTAATCTTTGGCGTATCGAAGTCAACCCGGAAAAAAGCACTGCAATAGTCTTCCACCCGTCTGACTGCGTTAGTACAGAAAGACGGGTGGCTCCGATCCAGTTGTTTGACCGACCCATCCCCTGGGTCAACGAGGCCAAATATCTTGGAGTGACCCTCGACAGGAGACTGACTTTCCGTAGCCACATCCGTAGGGTTCGCAACCGCGCGTTGTTCGTACTAGGAAGGCTTGGGCCGATGATCAACAAGTTTAGTAAAATGTCACTTAGAAATAAGCTGACACTCTACAAGACTTGTGTTCGTCCAATCATGACATATGCAAGTGTAGCATTTGCTCACGTGCCTATGTCATCACTCAAGCCGCTTCAGGTCATTCAGAATCGTTTTCTCCGTAGGGCGACTGGTGCCCCGTGGTACCAATCGAACCTCAGCCTGCACCACGACATGGAGATTAGCACCATGTATGGTTTCTTTAAGCAGGCTGCCAGACGTTATTTTGACAACGCTCCCCACCATAGGAATCCGTTAGTTAGGAAGGCTGCTGATTACATTCCCATCCCTCCCCCCTCTGTCGTTACTCGGCGCTCACTGATTAGGGGCCGCACGGTCCGGCGTCCTAGGCACACACTCACGGACCCGGACGACGAAATCACAGCGTCCATCGAAAGATGGAACGCTGCGCTTTCGGCGTCCAACACATCGCGTACACTTCGGCATTCCCGCCGGCGGGGACGTCCACCGCGAGATCGCGACAACACAGACACATACAGTCCCTATTCGTCCCGGTACCGCCGCATACCGGGTAGAGTCAGCCCGACCCAAGTCGGGCCTAGCTGAGTTTCTTGCTGGACTCTCCTCAGCTAGGCTAGGTTTTAGCGAACCAGCGATAAAACTCCCAGTAGTTCGACACCACTCACACCCCAGATTCGGTTGATACCGTTCAACCAATCTCACTGGAGCGCAAACTCGTAGAGTATTCCAGTGTACAAACTTTCCCGCGTGGTCGTGCCGGAGGCTCCCCCTGGATTTTCCCCAGGCTACCCTCCAACCACGCAATTCGACCGCTATATTGGGTTCGTCCTATTATAGCAACAGTCAGGTTCAAAAAAAAAAAAAAAAAAAAAAAAAAAAAAAAAAAAAAAAAAAAATCGCAGCGCCAGTCGGGTGACGAATCTCTTCGACGTAGGACCTGTGTCAGTTAGTTCTAACCGCTACCTACATCGCAAGTAGCCAATAATATTACCTCTACGCATATATCTAGGCGAGTAGTGTGATTCCTATTATTATGTAATTTAAGTCTAGTTTCGCCTAATCTACTCGCATTAGTGAAATGCAAGAACTGTATCTTCAGAATGTTTTATTACTTTTTAGCACAAACAAAACCACGAAAATTACACCGACCGAACAAAGCCAAGTAGTGGAGTCGATACTCGATTTAGATTGTCATGCGAAATCATTGGCTATTCAAAAGAGGTACTCGTAACTAGGTATTACTACTACGTACATGATTAGCAAATAAAAATATAAAGTGTATAACTAAAATGAACTAAATAAAGAATGCCACTAAGCTATTCATAAGTTAGTTCTTTTCGTACGATACTTAGGGGCTGTCAATACTAAAACATGGGGGAGGGGGATCTGACCACAGGGAGGGTCCATTTAAGGAATTAACGGTATGATGATAAGGGGGGGGGGGGGGGGGGGTCAAAAATCTTCGAAAAACGATTGCGTAATATATATACATTATTAGCATATAAAAAAGTCAAACGGATTCTTACTAATAAAAACTTAAATTATTGTACAAGGTGTAACAAAAATGGGGTATGAACCGATCAAGGGCTTAACGGATATCGTGTTCAGATAAGAAAAAAACGAAAAATAAATTTTTGATGCGATTTTTTTTTTACATTTCTATGGAGCTTGTCGCCCCAGTCGGCCAACTCTCCAAGGTAAAAAAAAATCGCGTCAAATTTTTTTTTTCTGTTTTTTCTTATCAGAACACGAAACCTGTTGAGCCCTTGATCGGTTCACACCCCATTTTTGGTACACCCTGTACAGTATAATCAAGCATTGTAGCGACATGGTAGCATCCCTCCGTCGACTCACTTCTATTGCCCACTCGCCAAATATAAAACAACTAGTTTTTTACATTTCAGTTTCTTGTTCTTAACTTTGTTTTGGCAGGCAAATAACTTTTATATTAAAATAACACCGTTTTATTTCAACGCTAATCGTTCATAATTAATTATGTATGAAATGACCTAGGCAACTATTTCTTGTTGTTATTCTGTCCCGTTAGCCAGGAGACAAAATTACAGATCTTCTTTAAAAAAATGTTGCAATTCGCACTTTTAACGTGCCTAGAAATCCATACAAAATTATCTCGAACTTGACAAGAAAACTCCACACCAACAATACACCTCAGTTTTACAAAGTGACTCAGGAGATGGAACCATGGCAACTAGTGACAGAAAATACCATTGCACAATGCACTTAGTTATACATTAATAATAAAATGCAAATAGAATATTAATGTTTACAAATTGCATAAGTACTTTACTTAGGAACAGACCAATAGAAGTTTATATTGACCATTTTAGGGATCTCTCAAAAGCTGGTAATAAAAATACTAAGGAACTTAAAATCAAACATTTAGTCAAAATACACACAGAAGAAAAGGAACTTATACACATTTTATTAGCAGTGCGCTTTTAATACAAAGTCATGTGAATATATATTTTACGCAATAAACTAAGGAATTTAAAGTGTAAATACTATAATAAACAAAATTACTTGATTTTAGTATATAAATTCGGCCGTAGCAACTCCATGCATCTTGTATTCTCAGTCACACAAAATAGGAACGCGCGCGCTTGCACCTGCGAAGCAAGTGCCTACCTACCTATATATCGACGGGGAAGGCGCCCCGCGTTTGCGCAAAAGCCACGCCCCTCAGGGTTAGATTTATTTTCAATATAGCGCCTTAAACCTGAATGAATCCAGCAGCAAAACTACAGTATTAATAATGAAACTCTAAACTTGACAGTGTATCTTTAAATGCACACATTTTTTAGGCACATTTTTGCATTTTTTTGTGGAACGATTTTTTGCGCTCTATATAGTACAACAGAGGCTTGAACGCACGATTTTTTTAATTTTTGCCATGTTTAAGGAAAACCTATAATGGCGGTCGCCCGGCCGGACTTCAAGGATAATGGTAATAATCTGGTCCACGCTTTTTCCTTTAAATTTTATCATGTTTGTGAGTTTTTGCGATAAATAAACGTAAGTGCGGTCCAATTAATTTTATTTAAATGCCAACGACGTACGATAAATAAATAATAGCATGAGAGTCAAAAAGAGCGAGATGCTTGTGTCTTATGAGGATGAAGTATATCTCGTCTCGTTGGCATGACTGTAGTTATATTTTTTGTGTCTTTAGAAGCTAGAAATATATTACATAGACGAAGGTAAACCTCCACATAGTCACATAACAGCCATGTAAAGCCGCATAAAAAGCCCGCGTTCCTCGCTGCGAACTTTGTCAATACCGAGTTGTATGGCAACTGCATCTCAAATAGTCGTCGAAAGTTTCCGCGCATCCGTTGTAGTCGTATAATTTGCGTTCAGCGGTTACAGAGAGGATACGATGTGCATGTGGCGATATGGTATTGCGTTGACTGTAAAAACCTCTACATTAATCTACAGCTCTAAAGCTCAAAGACCCTTCGGAGAGCGGGTGCACGGAGCGGGTGCACGCCTATTGCAAAATATTATAAGCAGCGCTGACTAAGCGGCCCAATGACATCACGATTTTGAGCGGCGGTGTGCCGTATGTGTGAGCGAGACATCAGAAACGCGGCATCTAGCTCCCACATTTGGTACACCGCTGCTGCTGGCATGCTACTGCAATGTCGTCTTCATTTAAAAACTATTAATATATCACTAAGGATGGGTGGCACCAAATCCTCTGTAATAAATAGTAAGCGGTGTTCGTTAGAATCTGATTGTATGCAATTTGACAAGTTTCTAAGGGATGACAGCTGCCGGCGCCCAATTTAACTGTGATCGGATCGGTGTAAACACACATTTGCATAATAATATGCATTAATACTGCGTGGAACGGAACGATGCACTTTCCCGCAAGAGGGGGATTATTGAGCGCTAGTACGTCACATTTTCCAGATAAACTTTTTTTTTTGACGCGATTTTTTTTAAACATTTGTATGGAGCTCGTCGCTCCAGTCGGCCAACGCTCCATACAAAGGTTAAAAAAAATCGCGTCAAAAAAAAATAGTTTATCTGAAAAATGTTACGTACTAGCGCTCAATAATCCCCCTCTTGCGGGAAAGTCCATCGTTCCGTTCCACGCAGTATAATTATGAATTGCGAACCGTAATAAATCAGAGATGTGTTCTAGGATTTGAGCTCCTGGATTAAGCGGGCAAGGGGTATCTTTTTAATAAAGTTGTGACGCCACTCCTGTCAGCTGTCGAATCTGACGTGTTCTGCATCGCGCTATAGAAGTTTCATAAATCACTTGGCATAAATATAAAATCCAAAACAACTCTCACGGGACTTCGGTCCCTGAGAGATCACTCTATTGCCGTGACTTCTACACAGTCTTTATAACTCACGGTTTTACCAGTAACTCGTACGTACGTCATGTTTTGCCAATTTTAAATCAAAATGAGTAGGTATCTTACCATTTTTATTCCTTCACGCTAATGTATGGCTATAAGAGTTTTGAATAGAGGCATGAGTTTGTTGGTATGGCTTGCATTTACTTTGCATCAGTTAAATAAAAGTTTTACTTCGTGCAATGGAAGATTGTTTTAATAACTGAGATGGGCTGGTTGTAAATGTAACTCCTCAAACGAGAGTATGGTCGAGGTGGGATTTACGCAATAAATTATTAGAGAATATTTATGACAAGGCAATATAAATACAACCTCTTTACGGAGATAAAATCTTGTAAGAAATTTTAAAAAATTACAATCAGTTATCCGCTGCCTACGCCGCAATCATAGTGATTGGTGTTATACGACGATATTTTATTTATTAGTGTACTTATTTAAAATGTGTCTTAAAATATAGACTTTTGTTTTGTCGCGATGAATTAGGTACACGAAATTGCAAAGGGAGTCAGTCAGTGACTGTGCATTTGGAAATACTGCTAAGCCAACTATTGGCACGGAATCTGTTAGGCTCAAGTGTCCAGTCCAATCAACAATCAAAAGCACCGAAATATGGAGGTTAGTGAAATTATTGTTTTTTTTTCCATTCTATATAAATTATATGTATCTTCTAATTAAATATCACAAACAGATACAATATGCAGCTCTTTAAGTTAGGGTTCGGACCTGTGAAATGCTTTATTTTAGACTTTTGACTCATTCGTCGCTTTCGCACTCAGATACTTGCTAGTAGGTAAGGGCCAAATGATTTATATCCGACATAAACGCGATCATGCTAGCTAAGCTGATGTTCGCGGAACTAATTCGATATGTTACTCTGCACATCTGCAAGGCAAATAGCGTGTAATGAATAAGATTCCATCTAATACAGAGTTAAGTAATGTCTGTGAAGTCGTAAGTTTGTGTAATAGAATAATCTCAGAAACTACTCAGTATAAATAGTAGACCATCCGGATGCACAAATGATATATTTTCTACCGTGGCTTCCCTTGTGTTCGTTCGCTAGAGACAAAACATTACTTTAGCACTGCACTGCTATGACTAGCTATTAAAACTACATTTCAGTAAATTATTATGCAGTGCAAGGGCTTTTTGTGACATTCATAGACTGAAGTCAGCTCTCCATACAAACGTAATTGGTTCTCGTTTTAAAACAGCATACTGGTCGGAAACTACTTTATGTTGTTATGAAATATAAACGAAAAAAAAAGAAGTGATCATCAGCTTTGTATGAAAAACGCTCTATTTTTTTATTTTAGTTTTTCCGACCCAGATATGGAGCATACCGTTGTATATACAACATTTCATATTGTTCTAGTACGACGTTTAAAAATGAGAACCAAACTACGTTGTACCGATAGTCGAGTCGGCGCGCTGATGGCGACCCAATAAAATCTATATTCTAAACGCTAACTTTCTACTTACAATTAAGCGTGAAAACACCAACATTAATACCATTACTCACTATATTATTCTCTCAACTAAATAGATTAGCAGCCACTCAAGTTCTATGTTAAATTGAAACTCAGCCGACCAATTTATTCCGAACAAGACTGTTCCAGCGAAACGTTTGTACCGTTTTGTTGAACAAGAACTGTCGAACAGAAACTAATACAATAGAGCTCAGGTTCGGTTGCCAGGTTACTGTTATATCGATGTTCACTTGCTCCCAATCCTTGCTGGCGGAACAATAGAATTTCAACCAAACAAGATGGTACAATGAGAATGGGAATTAGTAATAACCCTAAGGCGGTATTCGTTCAAAACTGAAATGTTAAGTAGGTTTTCTGTAAATTCATGTAAATATTGTTGGGGATAACATGTCTTTGGATGTGTTATGCAAGTTTAGTATTTCCTTGAGCAATTTTTAAAGGGTTTTTACTTATGATATCAAATCATATTTGACCCTACACTGACGGTGTGCATTCGTTTTTTTTTGTTAAATCTAGTTTATATATACTAGGAAAAGTCTGTGTGGTTTTGAGTTTGTATATCTCCAGAATTTCTTATCGGATTTCAAAAAATATTCAGAAGGTACATTCTATATACTGCTTTATAGAATGTACCTTCGAAATAGACATACGCTATTAAAGACTATATCTGTCCCGCGGCTTTGCTTAAAAGTAAGTAGGTTTTCTGTAAATTCATGTAAATATTGTTTGGGATAACATGTCTTTGGATGTGTTATGCAAGTTTAGTATTTCCTCGAGCAATTTTAAAGGGTTTTTACTTATGATATCAAATCATATTTGACCCTACACTGACGGTGTGCATTCGTTTTTTTTTGTTAAATCTAGTTTATATATACTAGGAAAAGTCTGTGTGGTTTTGAGTTTGTATATCTCCAGAATTTCTTATCCGATTTCAAAAAGTATTCAGAAGGTACATTCTATATACTGGTATATAGAATGTACCTTCGGAATAGACATACGCTATTAAAGACTATATCTGTCCCGCGGGTCTGCTTAAAAGGTGCTCAGTTAGTTCAAAAATACACGTGCGATTTAAGTACCTCTGCTGGCATTGTTCGGTTCTTATTGATTAAATACGCGTATAATTTGACTGATTCGTAAGCTGCGATGTATTCCGTTTAGCCTACCGCCTCCTACGGATTTTCAACCACAATTTTATAGGAAATTCTGAATGCACAGCGCTCTGCAAATGTGCAGCCTGTCCACTTACCTGCGTGCCTGCGCCTGGCTTCCATTTTGAAAATGATTATTTCATTTATTAATTTGTATATCAGTCTTCATGTACACTCACACTTTTTGTAACCACAATGGTGGCTAAGAAGCATATGATACGGCACGCGTGATGGTAAGCGGATACTATAGCCTATAGACGCGTCAGACGCATGTAACGCCAGATAATAAATGGACGTTGCCGACCCTATACATTAATAGTTTATATGTTGCAAGACAGTGACGAAAATGGCATCCTAGGAAATGATGCAATTTATTCAGGGTAGGTAACTAACTACATTGTCATAATTTAAAAACAAGTGAGCGGTTGCGCTTACCCACTTTATCCTACTATCCTACTTCCTACTAATATTATAAATGCGAAAGTTTAGATGTTTGGATGTTTGGATGTTTGTTACTCAATCACGCTTAAACGGCTGAACCGATTTGAATGAAATTTTGCACGAAGATAGTTTATAGTCTGGATTAAAATATAGGATAGTTTTTATCCCGGGTCCACGCGGACGAAGTCGCGGGCGGAAGCTAGTAAATTGTAAATAATGTTACGTAGTTACTAAATGAAACCTCATTCAATAAAGCATTAGGTACCTAAGCATTATACCACGAAATGTATATTACTCAAACTAAACCATTCTGCTACTCGAAAGGTGGGATTTTGAAAAGTGACTTTATAACAAAAATACCAAGCATACAGTTTGGGAAATAAAACGAAATCTTTTGATAAGTTGACACATAATTTATGATCATTCGATGAAATGAAATTATGCGAAAAATTGGTTACGAAGAGAACCAATTTCCAGGCAACTTTGAATGCGTTATTTTATATTTGCTTGATCTATAAAAGTAATTTACTATGTCTATGATAAAATACCGGAAATTATGACCTAATTCACTTAACTACTTTTTTGACCATCCAATAATTTTGTTTGGGGTGCTTTCATATAGTCCCAAATGTACATATGTACAAACACCATTATTACAGCCAGATAGATGGCTTGTTCAGCAATGTCTATTTCGTCTTGATTGGCTAGCAGGTATTTTTTACACTGCTCAACGTATACGCTTCATGGCTCCTATACATGATGGCCCATCCTATGGCCCAGCGCTATGGCCATGCGATGGTTGAACGCCACTACACGATGGCGACATTCAGTTGTGATCGAATCGTCTTGCGAGATGGACGTAGAAGCGTTAGCCGCTGCGGCAATTTACCTAATATTTACATATTGCGCTTACTCCCCGATATTATTCCAAAAACTTTATTGTTTCGTGTTGAGGCCACGTACATTTCATTTCATTTATTTATTCATAACAATGGATATTGTGTTGAACATATATAAGTAAAATTACATTAATTACATTTTGTCTATAAATATGTTGCGCTGTTAGTTTTCCATGTATCAATAAATAAATAAATCAATTACACAAATTACACAAGAACAAATTCCCTTCTCATTATCAGGTAACTAAAAAGTATAAAAAAATAAGATTATATTATATTAGTATAAAAGTAACAATAATTATTTTACACAAATTACATAATGGTCTCATGATTAAAAATATGTTAATTATCCCTAATTTACAATTGATCTTGCACGAATTCTGCTGGAATGGAATAGTACATTTTTTTCAAAAGATACTGTTTCAGTCTCGCATTGAGAATTTTGCTATTCATGATAGATTTAAACTCCGTACTAATTAATACTACACGTCATTTTCGATTAAAAAAATACAAAGCACGAACGTCCACACTCAACCGCGGTCGACCGCGCACTGCGGAATGGCGCACGTGTAGATGCGTACCGCCATCGCTGGCCCACTTCCTTTGATGTACGGCCGAAAAACCGACACCGCGGCCATCCTATCGCCATCCCGCCGCGCCATAAGCCATCCGACACCACCACCCTCTCTACACGCTGCACCAGCCTACTGGGCCAGCAGGATGGCCCATCGTGTGGAGCGGCCATCAAACTTTACCCTACATATTAGGCATTTTAGGCAAGTTTTTGAATGATCCAATTCGGACGAATCATTCAGTTTTACCGGCGAATATTCACCGAATAATTTGAAAAGTACTAATCAGTCAGAGGGCAATTTCAATCACCCCTCTGACACTGATAGCAATTTTATGATTTAAGAAAGTTTGAAAGAAGAAATTAATGTGTTTTTTTTTGTAAAATACTTCGAAAAACGTGTGAGTGTAAAACGTACCGTAGGTAACATCTCTCCTATATGTGTGGATATTCAGCAGAGCTGTGAAAGGTAGCAGAGCGGTGAGCACGGAAAAAAACTACTTACCAAGAACATTTCTAAGCGCGCTCGCGATAAGTAGGAAGCACCTACCTATTGGTGCATTTTTTTCTCGTTCGCCTCACATACCTCCGGTGGATATTCAACCTAAAGCTGTGAATGTAATATTCCCACAGTTATGGCTGGTATCCAGGTATTGTGGTAGACACAAAGCGGGCATTCCGCGGGTTTTATTAGAATACACAGGATTCGGGGGATTGCGATGCTTGTAGGTCTAGGCTCGTTTTGAAGGCTGGAGGACACTGTTTATGAAAAGAACCTGTATTATACAAAATAACGACTTTATTTAAATATTATCATGAGTCTCCAGACTCAAGTCGATTCTCGATACGAACGTAAGTAGTTTGGTTCTCATTTTAAAACGCCATGCTGGAATAACTATTTTAATTTTTAGCTACAAAACTAGTTTCCAATTTTTTTTTACAAATCACTGTAGATATATTCAGGAAATATATTAAATTAAATATTATTTACAAATATTACTTTAAATTTAATATTAAGTTTAAAAATAATAACATAAACAAGTTTACAATATTAAAACCCCAAATTACCTAATTATAACTAATCGCCCCCAGCCGTTACTGGTGCAAAAGTCCCCATAATACTGGCGGCATTCCCACGCTGGATAGCCATGGAAAGCCTTTGCACCAGAAACGACTCAGAGCGGGGGTCCTCCCCTTTTTGTCTGAGTCGACGGCCTATGTCGCGAACAAACTGTTTCGCATCCGCCCCCCAACCCCCCGCTGTTTCCACCGCCAAAGGGACAAAAATATAGCCCGGTCCCAAAGGAGCATACTTTTGCCGCTTCACCGCCGCCTGGGTCTCGGCAGCAGCTCCGGCAGCGCGAGTAGTGCGACTGATATGGGTGGCGGCGAATGTGCTGATGCAAGTATTACATAAAAAACACATCAGTACACTAAATATAATATTACCAAAATCTATTTCAAACATCGTGTAAAAATAAAGCGTCATTATTGAACACCGCGATTATTTGTGCGCATCGAACACTCAACACGCGGCCCCCGGCATTCACCCTCCGCCCCTCAGTCAGCAGTCAACACTCAGACGAGTAGCACGTGCGTCGTTCCGGCCTGGTAAGTCACCAAAAAAGTTCTTTCAATCTTGTCAATATTTTCATCATTGTTACTTTCACCTATTTGTCGATGATAATGCATGATATTTAAATGAGATCGTAACTGTGATCAAGCAAATGAAAGCGTTATGCTTGCAAAATAAGTATTTTAGTATGCATTCAAAAACAAACGAGTTTCGACAGGTTTCGTCAAATTTGTCATTGTTGGCTACGTCATTGTAGGCAAAAATGAGTGAGACGACAATGACGCTTTTCACCAACAATGACAGACTTAAAAGCCTACAATGACGTTGTCATCCAACAATGACGTTTTAATATGAAATTTCGTTATAATGCTTTACTGTTTGCTCGCCATTATTAATATATAATGTATTTTGTTTAAGGTCGAATTTGTGAGATATATTACAATGAAGATAATATATTACGTTATTAATGTTGATATAAATCGGTACGATGCTGATGTCAAACTTTTTATAAATATATTAGAAGAGTTTGATGTTATATTTGCCATGTCGCGGTGGGATTTGTAAGGCATTATGCGAAGATTCGGAAAACTTGAAATTATTTACAATGTATCAATCGCAAAATGCATATCGTTACGTTGAAAAGCAGGGTAATAGAGAACAATTATTAGATATGTACCAGCTTGTTGATGATGGTGGCGTTATAATACTAGACCGAATGAGAGACTGGATGATTCAATAAAGTATCTAAGAGGCACGGCAATGAAAGTAATCAAAATAAAATAAAATAACATTTTATTCAATATCAACGGCAAAAATCATATAATTATCCATTTTATAACAATCATAAATCGCGTATATAAATCTGATAAGCCATGACTAACTTGCCATGCTTTATTGCAGGTAATCTGTGAAAAAATCATAACAAATTTAAATCAATAATGCCGCCTAAGAAACAATTAAATGAAGCTGCGAAAGAAAGACAAAGGCTATATAAAAAAAAAGCGACGAGCTGAAATAAAAAATGATCCTGAATTGCTGGCTATTGCTAAAGAAAAACTTAGACAAAAGTATTTAAAGGACAAAGAAACTAAAAAAGTAAAGAGCATTAATGAACAATCTTCACGCTTACAAAGGCAGCAACGAAAAAAATGGCGAGAAAACTCCAAGACTTACAGGCAAAAAAGAAAGAAGAAAAGGAAAAACATAGTGACATATCATTTGAAGCAGTTCATATTGAAGCAGTGTCTGATGGTGAGGGTTCTGACAAGTGCTTTAAAGATCCTTTGAGCTCTTGAAAAGTAAAAAGTGCAATCCGTAAAATTAGATACAAGGAGTTAAAGAAGAGAAACGCACTGATGAAGATTATCGCAGAACATAAAAAAAAGATAAAGTACGTTGCAAACTCATAAGAAATCTAAGAGAGATGCTCAAAGAAGCACAGGCAAAACTAGAGGAGAACAACTCATTTTCATCTACACAGTTTCAAGAATCAATTGATGATACTACTAGTAGTGAGCAAATAGAAGATCAAGAAGAAACGCCGGCTGCAACAACTGTGTTTGACTGTATTCAGCGATTTTATTTAAGTGGTGCAAACAGTGTCTTAAGTGCTGGTAAAAAAGATTTCATAACAAGAAACAGGGTCCGGATGCAAAAAATATACCTTCGACTACCGTTAACACAATTATATCAGGTATTTTTATCAGAAAATAAGGAATATACGGTAAGTTATTCCTACTTTTGTAAGCTACGGCCATTTTGGGTGGTATTTCCGCGAGAAGTTAATAGAGACACATGCCAGTGTTCTCTCCATACAAACATGGAATTTTTAATCAAAGCTTTACACCGTTCCCATGTAATTAAGGAAACTAATTACCAAGAAGTGATCACTACATTATGCTGTGATCCCAGAAACACCGATTGCTTGCAAAAGATTTGCAATACTTGCAAATCTAATGATTTGAAATATAATAACGTTGCATTACCAATAACTTTTTATGAATGGCAAAGAGTAAAGAAAGTCGTAACTCTGCATAACGGAACTAAAAAGACCAAACAATAACACAAAAACAAAAGAATACTGTAGACTGTGTAGTAGCCATTTCAAAATTTAAAAATGATATCGTCAAGTTCTTAGGTCACACACACAAAATCGTATGCCAGTATTCAGCAATCAAAAACTTAAAACAAAACTTGAATATGCAAGAAGCATTGATTCACGTAGATTTCTCGGAGAATTATTCTTTAAAATATGCAACAGAAGTGCAATCATTTCATTTCGGTGGAAGCAGGCAACAAGTGTCGTTACATACTGCTGTAATATATACACACTCATACTCATCTGGACAGGTTACTCCCAATTCTATGTGCACAATAAGTGATTGTCTGCGCCATGACGCCCCAGCAATTTGGGCACATCTAGTACCCCTTATACAAGAAGCATTAAAATTGAATAATTTCATAGATACAATTCATTTCTTGTCAGATTCGCCAACATCTCAGTACAGGAACAAGTATATGTTTTATATTATAACACAACTATCAAAAGATTTCCCTCAATTGAAACAGGTAACTTGGAACTATTCCGAAGCAGGGCACGGAAAAGGTGCCCCAGATGGGTGCAACATTAAAACGCACTGCTGACAGAATGGTTTTATACGGTAAAGATGTTGGAACATTCAATGAGTTTTATGATTTAATAACTAATTGCATTGTAAATGAAGGGCTCAAGGTGATATTAAAGAAAATTGAGGAAACAGACGTAGATCTAAAAAATAACTTGATACCCAAGAACATAAAACCATTTAACGGCACCTTTTCCGTGTACTAGGTTCTGTGGGAAGAACTACATTCGTCATCGCTAACGATGAGAACGGCCAGTTGCTTTAGTTGTGGTGCTTCAGAAATCTGTTCACATGGCAAACATTTAGGCTACCAATTCAATCAAACACGGCGCTAAAGAAAAGTACCCTTAATTCCTTAAAGTTTAGATAGATTGAGGATAAAGTCTGATTAATTTATAATGTGAAAAATGTAGAATAATTAAATAGAAGAAAAATGTTAACAGTAAATAAAAAAATATATAGTGAAGCACACCTTTCAAAACAAAAGGGAAGGTTTGCTTTACTATTATACGTGATATTATTACTTCATTGTCTTAGAATTACACAAAATCTGAAAAGCTAAGTCTGACGTAGGTAATTTGTGATATTAATGTAAAAACGTTAAAAATGCTAGTGAAATAAAAAAGAGCCTGATCATAAATAGTACAGATAAATATTAGAGTATAAACGAGAGTAATCTATATGAGGAAAAGTAACTTAAACTAAGAAAAATCGTTCTGAGATTGAACTATATAAGTATTTAATTCTTTACTCCTTAAGGTAGATTATGAACATAAGTCTGATTATGGTAAATACAAATATATGTATACATTGTCATAGTAAATAAACATATATTATAATACCTAATAAAAATGTTACGTAAGTTACAGAAAAGTTAAATATGAAAAAGTGATCTTATTGTGATTATCTTATTCAGCTTAACCTAAGGTTGTGTTACATTGCATTTATTGTTTTATTATTTCATTGTTTTTAGTTAAGATAGACTGTCAAAATAAGTCTGACTATGTTAAATTGTGATATTCTAAACTATCCGTATAGGAACTTAAGTGTTAAATATTAATAAAGAACCAAAACTAGTTAATTAATAACGTTTGAGACAAATCTGTAATCACATCAGAAAAAAATTGTGAGTACAATTATTAGATATAAGATAAGAGATATAAAAGATCTGTTTTAACTTTTGATGGTCGTGTCATATACTTGTGGGAATAGACCTAAACATTTGTGATCATAAAAACTAGTTATCTTTTCTGTAGGTAGAACCTACATGAATGTTGATTATTTAAGAAACGAATTATTAAAAAAAACAAGTTATATATTTTTGTTTTATTTCATTGTACTACTCAGGTTATATAAAAACGACTGTTGATGGTAAGTTTTTACCATGCACATAAGACATTCGTCATTGTGGCCGTCTCTGCGTCATTGCTGTCTGCGAAAACGTCATTGTGGAACACGTTCATCATTGTCGGCCCCTACTCATTTTTTTCAAAGTCGCATATATAGCTAAATAACGGTTTTTTCCATGTGCCTCCTTCACAGAAGTGTAAAATGAACCCTAAAGTATCATTTAAGTGCAACAGTTAAGTCCAGGGACTAAGAAAACTGCGGGCACAAAATTTGTTCCTGGAGAATTTTTCTGCGGAGAACGGCCCGAGGGCATGGTGACGCGGATACCTACCGGTACATCGGCGGCCACTCAATGCGTGATGGCCGTCAGCACCCATCACGGTACCGCAGATACAGACATGTTGATGACACCATTGTGAAGAGTTAGAAACTAGTTTCCGATTGGAAACTAGTTTCTACACAATGGGATTCGCCATACACACACCAGTAACATACCAGTGGTTCTTAACCGGTGGTCCGCGGGCCACTGGTGATCCCTGGAAGCACCCGAAGTGCGAAGCCATCGATGAAAAATCCATACTTAACATTATAAATGCGAAAGTGTGTCTGTCTGTCTGTCTGTTACCTCTTCACGCTTAAACCGCTGAACCGATTGAGATGAAATTTGGTATGGAGATAATTTGAATCCCGGGGAAGGACATAGGATAGTTTTTATCCCGGAAATCATCCCCTGAGGGGGTGACATGGGGGATGAAATTTTGTATCGAGCTACGATATAAACGAGTTCCATAACACACAGTATTACATAAGTGCCAACGAGTCGACACAACGATATCCGTACTGCAATTGGTCTGTTCGTAGGCGCTACTTTCTACAAAAACGGGATTTCGTTGCGCTACGAAATGATTGGCAGTGAATATGTTAACACTTTAGGGTAGCGGTGGGTAATTCCTACGGATATGTTGCAACTTCGTTCCCAATAAATTAAACAAATAAAAATAGTAAGTATCACTTTTAACATGACTCACGAACAATTCTATTGGGTATTTAAGTAGGTACTTAATAATACCAGGAGTGCGTAATACCGAAATTACTACACGTGCCTATTAAAATAGAGGAGCTCCCTAAATTCCTCATGGAGTCCATCATCCAACTGGCACTGAAAATCAGCGTCGTGGCACTTCATGCCTCGTCACATGCTGTGTTGACTCCTTTTTGAGACTAACCTCAACAATGTATCACTTTCTTTTTCTCTGTTTTTAAGCAAGTTTGTTGTTGTGCTGTGTGTTTCAAATAAATCAACATTCATTAATTCATGAATGCATTCAATACAACCAAATTGAGAACCTCCTCCTTTTTCTGAAATCAGTTTAAAATAGTTTTTTTAGTCGCTACATAAGCAAACTTATTTCTGCAGGTCGATCACGTGGCGTATTGTACGTACATTTTTTATGGAAAAATTACAGTTGAATTGGCCTAACGCGCGTTCGAAACAGTAGGTACGTGATTATCCCTCTGTACTGCTGATATAAAACTTTGACATTTAAATGTACCTAAACGTACAATGCGCTACATGATTGACCTGCTGTTTATATTGTCATCTGTTTATTGGGACGTCAAAGTGACAGATAGGTTTTAAATATCGCCAGTGCGTATGCTTAGCTGAACGAATAATTAACTAACATAAATAACATACATAGATTGAATATACGTAATGGTCTTGATATCAGGCCAAATCGGTAAATTTGCGATGCTACACTTTCAATGCTCTACCATTTACTCTATGCAAATTGTTTATATACTTCGACGGTGGGAAACACGTACACGATCATCATCATCATCATCATCATCATATCAGCCGAAAGACGTCCACTGCTGGACATAGGCCTCCCCCAAAGAGTGCCAAAGTGACCGGTCCTGCACCACCCGCATCCAGCGGACTCCAGCAACCTTTACCAGGTCATCAGTCCACCTTGTGGGGGGCCTATCCACGCCGCGCCTTCCGGTAGGTGGTCGCCACTCGAGAAACTTTCCGCCCCAACGGTCACCCAAAGGGCTATGGAGAGGGCTATATTGGGAGTTTCTCTGCGTGATCACATCAGAAATGAGGCTATCCGCAGCAGAACCAAGGTAACCGATAAAGCCTTCCGAATCGCTAAACTTAAGTGGCAGTGGGCGGGGCACATAGCACGTAGAACCGTACACGATCTGCTTGATAGAAATCAGACATCGTAGCCTATGAAGCTTGCAATTTTAGAAGAATCTCTAGCGCACTGCTTTGAAGATTAGTTAAGTTGATAGCTAGAGATGAACCCCCCTCACTCTTAACTCAACGCCTCCTCAGTGAGCTTACTTACTCACCACCAGTTACACAACACCACAATACCTACACAGCAAGTAGTTGCGTTATTGCGTCTTCAGTCTACTGTAAGGTGGAGTACTTCCCCAGTTTGGCTGCTCTAAATATGAGCGAGTTGCGTTCCGCTCCCCAATTTCTAAGTATAACCTATAGGTGTACGCGGGCTGGGTTTCCGCAACTCGACGTCATATCTGCGCCTATTTTGCGTAAGTATAACCTATATTTAATGTTAATTTTAACATTAAAATAAGCAGCGTTTTTTAAAATTATTCCAGCCCCGAGCGAGCACTAATCTTTTAAAACATTTTCAGCAAACATCAGATCTGGTACTCATTGAAACTTGTTTGTTTTAATAAAAGCTTTGCAAATGTACGTGGGTTTTAATCCCGACCTAACACAACCTGTGAATTGTTTCGGCAAGGCAAGATAGGTAATTAAAAAGTTAAACAAACCTACGAAACGATAAGGTACAAATTACACCTCTATTTAAAAGTTTCCAATGTCTAAGAAAAAATACTCGGAAGTGTTCAACGCAAAAGGTTCCAAGTTTTTAAATTAAGAACGTAGCAACGTTCCATTACGCTGCAGCAAAACTAATAACACTGGCTGATTCGCATGCAACCTTATTGTGCGAACTCTTTTTATTGTCCGGAATTAGAGAAGTAAATGATGAACGCATGCCTAGAACGGAACGCAACGCAGCAATGGCTGCCCTATCGATCGTCGCAGACAGTAAGCGCCCGGCCGCGGAGCGCAACACCCGTGCTAAGAGTCCGTGTTTCGTGTTACCACGCAGCCTAAACCTACACTACGCGTCTATACACGGTAAGCACTACAATTAGACTAGCCATGATTATTATGAAGGTTACTGTGATAAAAATGTAAACACGATGATTCACGCGCGCGGCGTTTGTCTGATAATTACTCGCCATGCCAAATATTAGCTGTTATGCTCCATGAGTATTGACAGAGCGCCGTTTTCATAAAGTATACTAAACTACATATATAGTATGGAGTTGGATAATTAATGTCGGGCCTAATTTCACTAGTTGTTTTTGTGAAGTCCAGGGCTCTTGACTTTTTGTGGAGGCAATTAATGTGAAATATTCAGTTGTATTATGACATAATCGTGGTGGCTATTATTCATATTACAATAATGGGTACATCATTTTGATGTGTACAGTTATCATAATCCTCAATAGAATAGTTATTATCATGTTATGTTTGCGCCTACACAAATACCTTACGAATTGCTCGCACAATAATATGTTGAATATGCTTCTTGCTAACACAAAAGTAGTACAAGATATGAATCATAAACAAACTTCGACATTGAAAAACCCATTAGCAGCGCCGATATAATGTCAGATTAACGTCCAGAAATGGCTCCTGTTGTTTTATTTATGGCAATATCTTCTACCGAGGTTTCAAGGCTCTGCCAAAGGCGCTGACTTCGCAAATTTTATCGGATACGCGTCTGTCAATTCGGCACCCAACTACAGTTCGCTCATAAATAGCTTCTTGCCAATTCTGTATCATTTAACCCTTGTTCCAGGATCCTTTTGACCTGATGTTTCATTGGCCCTTATGTATAATTTGCTCTACGTTTTAATGATTATTACTTGACCTAATGCATATCTTCAGGATTATAATTTTTTTTTGTAAATTGTAATATTTCTAGCCTGACATTGTGGCTGAATGTCGGAACGCGTTTGTATCGTATTGAAATCAAAGGTCAGGTCCATGTGTATGAGCGTAACGCTCTCACAATCAGATGGGATTCGATGAGATATCTGTTACTTATGTGTTATGACAAATTAAAAATTAGGTCAAATTATTGAAGATCAACCAAGGAATATAATAAGACGACATGGTTGCTCAAATTTAACTGCCAGTAAGTGGCAGTGCATGTCATAGGCCAAACGAAACAAAGGATGACTCGAATGTTATAAGTATCATGAGTAACGGCGAACGTGTTAAGATTATACATACATACATTCACTCCTTTATTCCCAAAAGGGGTAGGCACATGCAACGTATGTTCCAGCGCCACTTTTAGCATAAATGTGGGTATAAAGGATCGACAAAATGTGATATTGCAGAAGGTTGCTAGCCCATCGCCCACAACACACTTCAACCCTGGTCCCTTAGTCGATGTTTACGACACGACACCCACAAGATTATGTTTTTATATATTACCTCGTCATCCTACTAGCTTTTTTCCCGGTCGTGCTCAAATGATTCCGGGGTCCGCTTTGACACTCTAATCCCAAGATTTGGCGTAGGCACTAGTTTTTTAGAACGCGACTGCCAGACTTTGAAACGACCTTATTGGGATTAAACCCGAAAAGCCACTGATCAATTTAATATGACATGATATTTCTCAACAAAAAAAACCCAGTGCTACGAGCCGGTGTTCGAACCCGCGACCTCAAATTCCGAAGACCGCTCGGCTACAGCGACTCTCATTGTTTATTACTACTGTATACAATTTAGCGGATTTTAACTTTGGACTGGATTTAAATGTCTTCACATTAAGTTGGTTCGACGACCATACAAAACATCTTTTGACATTCGCAGGCTAACGGCGTAATATTTTAAGAAAATTATGTAACAATCTTTTATAAATTGGCTTTCCATTTGCGCGAAATTCCCCATTTCCTATAGAATGAACTTGTATAAACTAGGTTAACTTGAGAATAATCGTTTTCCCAAAGTATCACGTGACAAACTAATTTTTGGAGAACTCGACTGTACAACACAGATAGATACTTTGTATTTTATTCAGTGTCATATTTAGTGCTTTGATTTGTTTATTCAAACAAATATGTGAAAAGTCAAAACTTTACTTTAGGGACGAACCACAGACAAACAAATATGGCGAGAGACACACATGAGTGACGTCACAGGAACTGTAGATCCGTTTAGGCGCGAAAGTTTAAATTGACAGTTTGTTTCTTTAATACTTGTGTGGTCTATTCTACGCTAATTCTTTCAAATGATAGCTATAGGTAATATTAAAATATTGCATCTTCCCTGTTATGGTGCTCCCACACTGAAGTTATAAAATGTTACATAATATCAACTATTTCCTTTCAACATCTTAGTGTTACATAGCGTTATCCTTGTTACACTATGTTATATAACATTTATAACAGCCAGTGTAGAAGCAACATTATCCGGTACAATCTCTAAATATAATTTAAACTGAATATAGCGAATGTTTGTCGGCAACTCGGCACAGAAGCCGTCCGTGCGTCCATTGTCAAAGGGAAGGGATGAAGGTTTAAGGGAGTGACAAAACGATGGTGCGCTGAATTATGAAATAGGACCAAACCCGCAAACTGCATTATTAACGAGGGTACGCCATTAATAACCTTCCATTCTTCAGCTTGAAGATTTGTTGCGTCACAAAGTCTGGGGTAGGTACTATTTGATTATCATTAAATGAAATCACTGAATCGCCAAGAGAAGCCCAAGGGCACTACCTCTATTTTCTCCAAGCGTTTCGTCGCATTTTCAAACTCTCACATAATTTGTCAGGGTAATACTAAGTAGTTGTATTTATCGCGAGTGTTTGCTTTTACGTGCGCCATAAGTACCTAAGTGTCATTTCTACGACTCGTCCGCAAAATCTTGACGGTTCACTGCCAGTGAGTGTTTGAATGCCAGACAATACCAAATTGGCAATAATTAGGTTGTTGGTTAGAGTTTATATTGAAGTCGTCCGAAAAGTCTGAATTACATAAGCATGCTATTTTGCTAGCGGTCTACATTATTTGGGGGCTGAGTAGTGACTCAGCCCCCAAATAATGTAGACCGCTGTTAAATCCTCAACTCCTCCCTAAACTCCACAGACTAGTGAGTCTGTGGAGTTTAGGGAGGAGTTGAGGATTTAACATCTGTCTAGTTCAATATACATTTTGCAGAGCTAGTCCAATGTTCCCCTCGTCACTTCCCGTCTTCTCCTATCTGATCTAGATGAGGGCCCTTTCGGATAATTTCGACCCAGTGGGATCTTTAGTGCATTTGCCCTCTCCGTAATGCCTACTCCCAAGAATTTCCACAAAACGGATGATGCAGTTCAGCGGGAGCACCTTGAATTCCTTTGGTTGCGGATAGCCATTACCAAAGTAATTCATTCTTTGTCTGGCAAGGGCACTTCTCGTGGGAAGTACGAGAAGTGCTAGTTAAGATTTATTCTAATTGAGTTTTGTTCCGTTGTTCTAAACTCCCTGAAACTCCACCAAAGCACTCGCACAGCGGTGGTTGTTCCATCCCCACAACAGCGAACCCTATCAAGGTCGACTGTAAACTTACGCGAAATACCAAGTAAGAACCATGATACATAGAAACAGCGTGGTTTCAATAAAAGCTGCGCAAGTTAATCGAGACGAACCAAGGATCATTTGAATTTCCTAACACGTCAAAGAACGCGTTAATTGCTTTTTCCTAGCTGCTTTTTTCGACCCCAAAGCAATCGTTCGGGTAATTTGATGACCGACTATTATTGATTTATCTGGGAGATTTCCCGGGGGCATGTCAGACCTTTATCTTGAAGGCGTGAGGACTTCGCAGCTATTACTTTGAAAAAAATGACGTCTCTTACCTTGAGTCGCCCATCAACGTCAGCGACAGATGTAGAGATCTGAAATATATTGCAAATTCACGGAACGCTTTTCAAGTTATAAAATGGGGACGTGAATGAATATTGAATTATCATATCACTCATATCGGTCAAGTGATATAACAAACATCCAAACTTTTACATTTATAACTTTAGTAGGATTACTAGCTTTCGCCCGCAACTTCGTTTGCGTGGACCAGGTATAAAAAATATGCCGCTATATATATATAATGCTGACAATTTATAGGTAAAGGATTCGTATAAAAAAAAAAAAAATACTAGCCTAACTATGTACATCCTGACTAAAAACTAACAAAATAATAACAAAACTACATATATTACAAATAAAAAAACCGGCTCTAAATCGGCGCCGTGCGGCAAGGTGCCCGTAAGCACAGTATAAGAACAGTAGATAAACTTCGAACAAAGGTACATCGCACGGCTGCACACATGCGCGCATGTTCGGTACGCACACACACATAGCCTTCGGGAATGATGGAGAGTGCTTCAATCGGGGCCGCGCCGTTGCGGTGTTCGCTCGTTCTCACTCGCTACGTCAAAGGAAACCGCCTCGTAGGTATGAAGACAGCGAGCCGCCAGTGTCACGATATCACAAGGAGCCGAATAGGCCTGTAACTAAGCACCTACCAACCTAATGCAGTTTAGCAACTATTATACTTACTAGGAAATATTTTAGGAATAGTATAGTGGTATTAAAATATTCGATGAAGTGGGAAACTAAAAACACATACCTAACTATCTATAATATGATTACTTTGTGTATACAATATTGTCTATTAAACTTTAACAGAAATACTTTGCATACTTAAAAGCAAAATTAGTATTATAGGTATGCCAAGCCACAAACTTGACACAGCCCTGCGCATCGAGCGAAAGTAGGTAACGAACGCTCCTAAACGGCCTTAGATTACCTACTGTATTATTCTTCTATACTGTGCCGTAAGGCTGGCGGCATTGCCGCGCTGGATAGCAATGCCTGATCCGTTGCGCCAGATAGCTGCCAGCCCGTTGGTCACCACTATATTGCTATACAGGGTGTTAGGCATTGCGTGTGCTAAAAGACTAGGGTGGGGAGGTAGGGTCACTTGCAACACATTTTGAGCCAATTAATACTCGTCCTGCCCACTTTGTTTTTTTATTATTATTGATGGTCTTATGCATTCAGCCCATGTAACTGGCTGGACCTACTAACGGAATAAAACCATAACTTTAGACAGACACCATTTTTTGCCGGAAAGTTGTAAGTGATTCTAGACATGTCGTATACCGCTAGAATAGTCATGAACTGGAGAACTTTTTATGATATTGTTAGATCTGAGGGTTCAACTTTTTTTTTATTGTGCCATAAATTTGAGTTTGATGATTTTTATTCTCTGTCCTTCACACTGTCGGCTCATAGCCTTTTTTATTTCCTATCTAAATGAAATAAATATTTTTATAGTATACGCATACATTAAAGATTTAAAAAACATAGGGAAGCAAAATGGTAAATTTTTGGCAAATGCCGAGATAAAGTAAAAAAAAAAAAAACACCGTGGGCAGGACAAGTGTTAATTGGCCCAAAATGTGTTGGAAGTAACCCTACTTACCCACCCTAGTCTTTTGGCACACGCAATGCCAAACACCTTGTATATTTGAATTAAACATCTAAACATCCAAACTTCCAAAGTTTCGCATTTATAATATAGGATTAAACTTTCTCCATCCTTACAAAATTTTCAAACCCTCATGTTCCTAATTACATTGTCATCTTAAGACATGGCACAAGGACAAATAATTTACTTACCAGTTTTCTAATTTTATTGTGAATTTTTCTCGCGTATATTAAACATTTGGCTCTAACAGGATGTAGTTTGTTCACGTAGTTGAGCGAAATTGAACTTGAAAATGTTTAAAAGCGTCCAGCGTTCACGTAGCGAATGTTAAATCCACTCCGAGGCAGTTATTTATTGTTTTCAATTTATGTTCAGGATATTTTCTATTATTCGGTGCTGTGAATAAAGTTCTTATTAAAGGGTGCAAGATTGCTGTTTAGAGCTCACTCTTAGTCTCTAACTGTCAACACAATGTCATCATCATCATAAACTTAAGAGCCGGGCTCTTGTCGGTGGAGTAATCGCCACTCTGTTCTTCTCTCTGCCACTGTTTTGAGCTCTTGGTACGACATTACATTAACTTTCTCTTTAGCTTGGTCCATAAACGCACGTCTTGATCTTCCCCTGCCTCTCCTTCCTTCTATCTTTCCTTCAATTACAGTTTTTTATGTCATTGTCATGTCGTATCAGGTGCCCCAACATATTTACAACAGTTTTTAGTAGACATCTTCTTTCTCCTATCAAATTTAGAACCTCTTCGTTTGTTCTTCTTTCTGTCCACCTAATACCTGCCATCCTTCTCCATGCCCACATTTCAAATGCGTTCAGTCTCTCTCTATCACGCTGAGTTAGAGTCTACGTCTCGCTTCCGTACAGCGCTATGCTCCAGATGTAAGTCTTAATAAATCGTTTTCTTATATTTCAACACAATTTACCTATCCTTGAATCAAATATGGGTCGTGAATACACGTCGGCTCGTGCATTAAATTAATACGTCAAGTGACATGAATACATGAGTTTAACCTTAATATTAGTCGTTATATAATACTATTCCCGGATTGACAAGTAATAGGTGAGTATTATAAGATTAATAATAATTATTTATTACTTTATAGTTCTAAAAATGGCTCACGATGGCTTAAATTCAACTCCTGATGTTACTTGTCTTTTTACTTAGTACATGGAGGGTTAAGTTTATTTCACAATAATGTCAAACAACTAAGGAATCTATTTACTACACTAAGCACAACGTAGGCTTGAAATTCAGTGAACAATAATATTTTATTTCCAACGCCAAGAGAAATTCTACTTGTTTACCTATTTGTCGTCTCGAGTCAACCTTCATTATCTTTACTCCGCCAAATAAAAACTTGATCAACTTCTATCTTCTCTTAAATTAGGAAAGTGTTAACTAGAAACAGGCTTAGCGAGTTAGTTTGACGGACGTGGGTCGTATTGGGCCAACATTTGGCCAACATTGATTAAAAGTTGGTGCGGGGTGATGTTGCCGTATATAATAGGCGTCTATGGGATCCTCGGTTAACCCACAAATTAGGAAGGGAGGAAAATAACAAAATATGTTTGAGGTTTGATTTTTACGGGGTTTTCTTTTCTTAGATTTGGGTTAAATTCGAGCGTTTGTTCCGAATCACTTTCGTGATCAGAGAGAAGTGCCTGCAGATTACGATTTCGTTTTTGATTAGGTATCTTAGTTTGCAGGATATGTAACAAATGTCCGACAACGGCATCGAAATCTACGCCCAATTCTTCAAAAATACGTCCACGAAAGTCCACCCATTTATAAAAGAACCTACAAATGGCATTATTTAATGTCTTTTTGCATTGAGATTATTCGAGATACGCGTAGTGGAATTACTGCGACACACAGCCTGTAAAGTAAATTTCATACCGGCGTATATTTTGACTAGCTGTAGCTTGCGACCGTACCAATGATAAGAGATTAATAAACTGTATTTTTTAAACTACGACCGAGCAGCAATGTATTACGTCCAAACTGTTTAGGCTTAACAAACTTATTAACTACACTGACCGGCAGAAAATTTGGCCCAAAAACTTTTCGTGATTTCAAACTAAAATTGAATAGATTAAATAATGTTTTAAATAATTAAATGCATTTTTCTAATTTGGGCCAAATTTATTGCCGGTGAGTATAGTATGGGTGTCGTAAACAAATGAAATGACTTGTAGTGAATACTTTGCTTGCTTAATTGTTTTATGAAAATGAAATGAAGCAGTTAGTAAACGTAATTTATGTAAATGAACCGAGACTAATCGTCATAAAAATATTCAACCGTATTTACACGTATAAACAATGAAATAGACAACTAACGAAAACTAAAAATTAAAATGTCAGAGGCCAAAGCGTCTTTGCTTAAAAATTGCTCGATTTTGACCTCTGTGAACTCAAACTCCATTATGAAGTGACCTAATGCGAATGCCGCGTTTCATTAACTCCGCCATTTGTACATTATTGTGGTTTTGTGTAATAAAGTTTAAATAAATAATCAAGTTGTTTTCGCCAGATCTGAAATCTCATGAATTAACACATGTTTAAATATGTATTAATAACTTCCTCGTTAAAATAACACGAAACAAAATATTTCATAAAATAATTTGTTTCGTTAGAAAGGTAGGTATACGTATTGAAATGTTTCTAAAACAAAAAAGTAATACCCGAAGAATGTTGCATCTCGTTTTCTCGTTAAGAATAAAAACAGCAAATCTCTGATTGATCTCCAGATAATCTTAGGAATAGCAGCAGTTAGATTATAAAATGCGGAAGGAATCTGATAACAGCCTCACTGCGCGACTGTAATTAGTACTCACAAAAGAATGTAAATCAAATGAATGAAGAAAGACAATTCATGTTATTAACGTGAGAAAATCTCTCGCCAGCACGGTTATCACAAGACGGTGCGCGAGCCTTGTCGCGGTGAGATAAAAGACTGTCCAGGGATTGATCCTAGTCTCACCTGATGAGCCTAATATGAAGCTCACTGGTTCAGTAATAACCTATTCACTCGTTTTGAAGACACCTAGGTCGTAGTTCTGAGGAGATACAGATACGCGGGAGTGGATTTGCATTAAGAAAGACGAGGCAAATCGCTTCGTGCCAATAAATGGTAAGTTGACAACCCGCCTGGCAAGCTACTCGCCGTCAGTGTTCAAGACTGTAGTTTCTGATTAGAACACTTAGAAAGAGACGAATAGTCGGGAGACACTACTCACGCGCGCGTCTTGTGCTAACCATGCTGCTCTGCTGCCAGAATTACAATAACATCGAAAGCTGTACAAACTAAAATAACACTTGTTTTGTTGCAACACGACACACTTTTGCTTGTCCTTCTTTATTAACACGCTTCGCAGCGTTTGTTGAATTTTGCATGTAACTATTGCCCATTTTACCTAGACCTCATCCAGTTCACTTCTATCTTCACTTTTCTTTGAAAGAACAAACTTGCACCGCTTTTCGAAGCTCCATTAAAAATGGTTTTCTATCGGTAATATAAGCTTTAGGTATGTTAGCTTAGCGAAGCTCGTTATAGCTCAATATTCTTTGGTCGGATTTTAGTTTTGTTGAAGTATAGGTTAATTTGTGCAGGAAAATTTAGTTAACTGCTCTATTATGTTAATAACGTTAATGTCTTACAAGTCTTTTATTTAACTTGCAGTGCATGTATGGTAAGTATAATGAGGAGGTTGACAAAAATATGCGAGTCGTAAGCTGCTGCCCATGGACTCAGGTACAACGTGAAGAAGAGCGAAGTGATGATTTTTAAAGCTGGCAGGAAAACTTATCCGACTGTACCGTTAGTGACACTACGACGTCCCTTTAAACTTTGTCACTAAGTTCAAGTACCTGGGTCACTGGGTAACAGACGACCTAAGTGATAATTTAGACATTGAACGGGAGCGTAGGTCGTTGGCTGTCCGATGCAACATGTTGGCCCGCAGGTTCGCGAGATGTACTGTACAAGTGAAGACTACACTTTTCAAAGCGTACTGTCAGTCGTTCTATCCATGCAGCCTGTGGAGCAACTTCACGCAGAAGGCATACAACGGCCTACGCGTTCAATATAATAACGCGTTCCGGGTGTTGATGGGGTTGCCGCAATTTTGTAGTGCCTCTGGTATGTGTGAAGAGGCACAAACTGACAGCTTTGCGGCGATAACGCGCGAGAGGTGCGCCTCACTGATGCGTCGCCGGCGCGGCAGCCCCAATAGCATTCTGAGCGTGTTTTCGGAGCGGGAAAATGGCCCCATGCTCACCCGCTGGCAGAGACTGCATGCAGTCATTGTTTAGTTAAGTCTGTAACAGACTTACTACTCGTAACACTAGTAATAAGATTTTATTGTTTACTAACTTAGTCTGAAATAAATGATTTTTATTTTTTATTTTATTTATTTATTTATGTATGTATGGTGGGTGGGGCACATTGCACGTAGAACCGATGGCCGTTGGGGCGGAAAGGTTCTCGAGTGGCGACCACGTACCGGCAGGCGCAGCGTGCGTAGCCCGCCCCAAGGTGGACTGATGACCTGGTAAAGGTCACGGGAGTCCGCTGGATACGGGTGGCGGAGGGCCGGTCATTGTGGCACTCTTTGGGGGAGGCCCATGAACAGCAGTGGACGTTTTTCGGCTTATATGATGATGATGTTGATTATGTATGTTTGTCCGCGTGGAATCTGGCAACTGATTTTTGAAGCAGATATATTATCTTCAACCGATTGAGCTGAAATTTTGGGTAAAGATATAGTTTAGATGACAATTCAATGTAATGGTACCATCGAGGTGATCAATGATGGAGACAGAAGGTGACTATGGGAATCCAGGACTTAACCGACGTAACCCCGTTGAGTTTGGGCTCGTTGGAATCGTCTCAATGAGTAGTTGATGAATGTATACAGAGAAGTACAGGCGGCAATAAAGGCTTATAAAAAAAAAAAACATATCATAATCATAACTGAAAAGTGTCTAGATTCTTATTAAGGTTGCTAGCGTCGCCTACGGCTCTGGCAGCTGAGAACTCGTTTATTGCACTTACGTACAATTCCCTCTGTACTCTTGAGGGTGATTTCCGGGATCAACTGTAGCATACGTTCTTATTTATACATACACTAGCTTCCGCCCGCGACTTCGTCCGCGTGGACCCAGGATAAGAACTATCCTATATTTTAATCCAGGCTATAAACTATCTTCGTGCAGAATTTCATTCAAATCGGTTCAGCCGTTTACTTAAGCGTGATTGGGTAACAAACATCCAAACATCCAAACATCCAAACATCTAAACTTTCGCATTTATAATATTAGTAGGATCAAGGATCGGAAACCGGTATTTTTTGTATGGGGACGAAAACGTAATTTTTTTTTTCTTTGTTAATTATTTCATTTCTAATTGGGCAATCTAATAATACGCACTCGTTACCTCAAAACACAGCTGAGTTCTACATATGAAGTATAAAATAGTTCGAGATATGTGGTTATTTCGAGGTTTTTGCAAAAAACCGATTCCGATCCCTAAGTAGGATACATAGATTCGCGCCTTTATTCCCAAAATGGGTAGGCAGAGCACATGAAACTTATATTCCAATGCAACTTTCCGTTCTTGTTTGTAAATACCAATGTTCATCACGTTCCGCAGTGTTAGAGCGTGATGCATGCATATTTGCGAATCTGTTGTGAAACTGATGAAAATCAAGGCCGTGATCGAAATCACCATTTTCATATCAAGGCCCAGTTTTATAAATCGATTGAATAAATGTCAGAGGCTCTTAGTATAAGTTTTACCGAAACAAAACGTTACGAGCGCGTTCGCGTTTAGCTGTCAAATCCCATACAAATTGAGGGTAAAACGCAACGCGATCGTAAAGTTTTGTTTCGGTAAAACTTATACTAGTGCCTCAGATCAAACTTTAGTACCTATTACCACAAGGTATAATGGAAATTAAGAACCACCGACAATTTGTTACTAAAACCTTGTTTTCCTAAACGCAGCATACTTAAATTAACGCCTTGGCCACGACTTTGGTCTTAAACGACCTGCGGCAGCGTTTTATCTGTTCATTGCGCGGTCGAGACGCGCAACGCACTGTGGTTAGTTGGGATCACGCGCAATGAATTAGAAAAACCGCTGCCGCAAGTCGCTTAAGACCAAAGTCGTGGCCAAGGCGTAAGTATATTTTGTGACAAATTATGTGCATGCTTGGTTTGCCTGTAATTGTCTTATGTTCTGTTTTTAATTAAGTATTTAGTATTACACCTGTTGGCAAACCTAAATAAATAAATTAGTTGAGTTGGCCGAATTGCATCAACATAGTCCATTCAAAAAGCAACTCTATCGTCCAGGGTATAAGATTTTAATTCGAATGATGGTTTTATTTATACGTTAAATAACCTCAACTTTAATCAATATTTTTTTAAGACTGTTTAACGGATCTATATATATCCACTCACTTGCTTTAGGATTTTAATAAGGTTAATTTAATAAAGCCTAAACTGCTTTTAATTTTTCTTCATCAAAGAAGCCCATACTACGCTTGGGAACCACAGTTGCCAACATCAGTTTAGGGGTGCGCGAAATTGGCAACTGTGGTTGCCACAAGCAAGTGAGTGGATAAAAAACTGGGTCTTACGTTTAATTTAGGGACTCGTTACCATTCTGTCTCCCTTTGATTATCGAGTGCTGTGCAAATTGTGGATTTTATTCCTCTAATTTCGGGGTGTTCCAGAATTAGCTAATTACAAGCGGGATTTGCATGGATTTCCCGCTGAATGAGATTAATTGCAGCCCAATTAGGTTTGTTCATTAAAGGCGTATCCATAATTTGATAAATCAGGGCCTGACTTTGGTATATACCTGGTGGTATTTTTTGCAATGGAGAATTCAAATTATGTTCGATGGTGGGCGTACTGCATACTTAAAATCAGTGACGCGATTTTATAACGGCTAAAGGGGTCACGAATTGTTGTGGTGGTGAGAACCGACGACTTTACTTGTCATTAGAAATACTCTCATAACTACTTCAGAAATTCAGCTAATATTTCTCTCTAGCTAAATTTTATGGTATAAATTTATTTCACCTCACAAAAATAATCAGATTTTTTGTCAAGAATTTTTATGACCTCGTAAATATTTTATTTATTTACTAGAATACAGATTGGTTTGGATGTTTTTTGCACAGTCTATTTGACTCAAACGCTGACGTGAAAACATTCTGAATATTAATAGAACATTATTTTATATCTTTTTTATCACAAAATGAATATTAATTCTTACGCAAAACTAATTAACATTACATGCTCCGTTTAAATAAAACTGTATCACGCAAACAAATTTAAAAACGTGACGCAAAAGGCGTTTCAAGAACCGAAGACAATTTTAGCGTTCCGCATCCGCATCGCAATAAAATTCCCGGGTCAATTTGGTAGAAACAGTTCGATGCGAAGCGATGGGGGGTAGCTGTGCCCCCATGATCGTAACAGTTTGTCTGCTATCTTTATTGGAATTCTGCTCTTTATATTTAGCTTCTTCTACGCCTGTGTCACAAAGAGTAGGTACCTAAGCTACGAAATTTGTCTTCTTTTTTATTTATTTATTTGCATCACTCATGAGTTGCAATCCATTGCTGCTCCCGTGCAACTTGTTAAAACTTGCAGGAAAATTTTGTTTTTTTTCTAGGCATATTTCTACTCTTTCTCAATTTCGAAGCGTGTTCTAAATCTAGGGCCTTTATGTGATGGATGTCGCTTACACCGTGTATACTCTACACACTAACATGTTTATAAAGCATAGTATGTTATTGTGTTGTTAAGTTTGTAGAGTACCTATGTGTACAAAACTTAACAAGACAATAACACGTTAAAATATCGTGACGTGCGATTTTCTGGGAATCCAATAACCGGCCTCGAATCCGCCGGAAAAGCATAGCCTTCGGTCAGAACTCCTTTTTCATAATTCTGTAGTTATTGTTTGTATTGGTGGGTATAACCAGGCGAACGAACACGTGTTTTGTTGCTTCGGGATCTCTGTTTACTTTTATCGCAAAATATCAGCCCTTTACGTTCCCTTGCATATAAGGTAAAAGTCCCCTCTCAAGGATTAGAGTTTTTGGCTAAAATATTTAAATCAGTCTAGTTGATTTTAGAAAATAGGTTTTTATATAAGCTTCTTATTGCAAAGAAAGCAGGCAAACCCGCGGAAAAAATATAACCTGTCACCAGCCAAGAAGTCCATTTTACACGCAGGTTAATTCGTGTTTGAAATCGGATAAGCGGTTTCGGAGAAAACCTATTCCATACAAACTTGCAAAGGTTATAAACTTACAAAGCTACAATCTCACAGAGTATATAATATAATATTAGTATATATTGAAGCAATATTCCAGGGCTAATTTCTTAGTATTGCTGATACAGAATGCACCAACATATATACATAAGTATAACAGATCAGCGTTAAATATCTGTCATCCCAACTCAAACTCAAACTGTGTCAAAACTTCTCATACAGTGACATTTTAACGAACGTAACTTGAATAAAAGTTAAATTTGGAAACACCGGTCCTAATTCATCATGCTTCAAGCGTTAATAAACAAAAAATACATCGGTATCTATAGAATCATAGGTAACTACATTGACGCCTAATAAAATAAGCAGTGATGTCGAATTTTCTCGAAAAAGGATTAAAAATATCGACAAATTAAGAAAAAAATAACGCAAATAATCACAATGTTATAAAGGGTCCCAAGTTTTAAGAGGGAGTATATTCGGTCCCTTTTCCGCAAAACGCACCTTCATATGATGACTGTCATATACTATGACGCTTGAGTGCCGTGACGTAACGGCCCCCGAGCGTTCTCTCAATAACAAGTAACATAAAAACTGTTGTAGGTACGTAATTTTTTGAGTTATATTTGAGTGAGTGTGTCATTTGGCATATTTTCTGCCTTCTTTCTTTCGTAGTCACAACATGAGTCCACAACCCTGTGTATTTTCACCTTGGAGGTGTGCGCGGCGAGAGTGCCTGGCTAAATTAATTGAGACAAGTTATAGTGTCGTGCAAGTCATAGTCGTATAATACAGTCAGCAGGAAAAGTGGTTAAGCGGGCCAAATCCTCAAAATTACCTGCACACGACTCTAATGCCAAGAGGATAGGAACTGTCTAGATCATTTTGTGCGTGTTATTTTGCGTAACTACTTCTGCTGCTCACTGTACATGATGGGGAGTGGGGCGCTGTCTCGTGGACTAAATAGGTATCTACCAATCATCATCCTAGCGTTTTCCCGGTAGTACAATCGCCATCAGATAAATCAGAGCGACTAAAGTGCTCACAAATATCTGAACATGTCTCTAATGCCTCGACAATACTTCCGCACGGTCACTCACTTATGACGGTCACTCAGCGTCATGGGGCCAATCCTATACAACTCGGTCCCAACTGATATAAAAAACTCAAACAATAATGGTATTTTGAAAAGCAAGCTTAAATCATTCCTTTTGGAGCAGGCATGTTACTCGATTGACGAGTTCTGTACACTCGGAAAGCAACACCGTAATGTTTGACTGTGTGTAATTTACTCGTAATTGTATTATCCAATTATGTAACACTAGCTTCCGCCCGCGACTTCGTCTGCGTGGACTCGGGATAAAAACTATCTTCGTGCAAAATTTCATTCAAATCGATAGCCGTTTAAGCGTGATTGAGTAACAAACATCCAAACATCTAAACTTTCGCATTTATAATACTAGCTTCCGCCCGCGACTTCGTCCGCCTGGACCCGGGATAAAAACTATCCTATATTTTAATCTAGGCTATAAACTATCTTCGTGCAAAATTTCATTCAAATCGGTTCAGCCGTTTAAGCGTGATTGAGTAACAAACATCCAAACATCTAAACTTTCGCATTTATAATATTAGTAGGATTAGTAGGATTGTAAGTGATGATTAGGTACTTGTAAAATGATTTTTTTACCAATAAATATCTGTATTCTGTTATATATATTATAGAGAGGTGTTCAGATACTTGTGAGCACTTTGGCCGCTCCGATGGCGACTGTACCCTACACGAGCCCCGGGTCCGCTTTGGCACCTAATCCTAAGGTTTGGCGACTGACATCTTACATCCCAGAGGGAAAACTAGTCCTTATTGGGATCGGACCAGTTTCTTTGCGATCTTTTCCTTCACCGAAAAGCCACCGTTAAATATCTAATGTAATTTCGCACGTAGGTTTTTGAAAATCCGAGATCGAAAGTCGCGCGGCGTACTAGAGTAGCTGTACAACCCTAAAAAAATAAAATCGACCCAAATAATTATATTCATAATCATAAATCAGGATTTGTATCGCTGCTAATTATTATAAACTCGTAACCTCTGGCATAATTAGTGGCCAATCAAGCCTCTAATATACATCGTGCGTATTAACGCTTTACTGGTACTGCACACAGGGGTTCATTTGCCACTTGAATTTCGCATTCAATAGAATACTGTTCGCGTTCGTTATGGCAGGTTACATTACATTCCGCGGGCGTGGATGAAACCCAAATGACTGCTAGGTTTTTGCTGACATTGTGTTTGTTTGCTGTAATTTTAACTTTTAAATTGATCTTAATGTTAGGTTGGTAATGGTTAAAATTTCGTCATGATATTAATTAAAACAATCACTGCCAAGAATCGCTACGCTCGTTGCCGATTCCGTGGCTTTTATGATGTGGCGAAAAGTGAATACGGCGTAGGCGCCCACTAGGTGGTTCCTGGCAGTGAAAGTGTTAAACATCATCAAATAAGTTTAATATCTTGGCAAATGTTTGATGACCAAAATTATTTCCAATGCTTGCCATCTTAGTACCATAACTAAAAAATTAAAATATTTCATAATTTCATTTAATTTCAACCTACCTGTCGCCTCATTTTGTTGAGGTTTGTATCACAAGTAACGTTCTTACGGAGCTGTTTTGTCCACTCTCTGTTCTAAAATTGACGTGTTTTTTCTCATTGTCTCATTGATGGATGCTAGTAATAACATATTAATTACAAGAAACAGGCTTTACTTCTTGTTATTTTCCAATCCATCGCTACCTTTGCACTGTTTCCTTTAAAATACTACAGTTATTCCATTTAAGTTTTCAACACTTGAATGCAAACCGCTAGTCTCTAACCGACCCCAACGATGCACACACATGCAGACTGCAAACATTTCGGCCGGCCGAACATATTTTTCGGCCGGGCGAACATTCGGCTTTGTTTGCGTGTTAATTAACTTGTAATCCGTGGCTCATTAAGCAGCCGCGATAGCGCTGATTGGGATTTCGGTATTTAGCTGGAAATTTGGGAAATAAATGCAGTACTTTAGTAAAGGGAAAGGGTCTTGACAGACAGACAGACGGACACCAAAGTGATCCTATAAGGGTTCCGTATTTTTTTTTGAGGTACGGAACCCCTAAAAATTACTTACTAAATAAAAAAGCTAACGCTCAAAGCTATATTGCAATGCTGGCACGTCAATAACGAGCATTCCAAATCCTGTCGCGTCAGCGAACTCAAATTATCAGTGACGCGGTGGACAAAGAATTTTTAGTATTTCTGCCTTTGATAGTCCAGGCTAGCGTCCTGCCTAGGTGTGACTAGTGTCCGGGAGTGCCTGTCTGTGCAAATTATTCCATCAAATTCTGTCAAACGGGTAAAAACGTCAAGGTCTTCAGCTACTCATGAGGTAGACTGTACCCGGACGATGGCATCAAAATATTATAATTGAGGACTGGTAACGAATACGTGTGCTATAGTTTGTTAGGATAACGTCATTGTTAGATTATGATATTACTTCTTTATTTAAATTGGTTTTTTTAATATTTTATTAATCATTTTTTTTTTCTTTCGAATGTTACTCATATTAGTCAATTATGTGTTTATGATATATTATTGTGTCCTATGTTTTGCATGCCTACTTTAATTAGGTATGACTGTTACTGATTGTCCAAAAATTGTCTATCACCTTCAAAAATGTTCAGCAAATAAATGAATTTCAATTACAATCCTTTTATTTATTTAAAAAATATTTAAACCGTCATTTATTTACTATTTTAATTTGGTTATGAGATGCGTGATATTTTGAATATGTAATTCCTAAAAACACATTTTTACATATAAATATCCCTACTTACGCAAATCCTCTAATTTTCCAAATACAACATTGTCCTTTTTGCTCTCAAAACTACTTTAGTAAAAGTGCCTTTTCTCACTTCTCTCTTTCCAGCAATAAAATATATTTCAGGCCCATTAATAAAACTTTGACAGGCTCGGATTGACTGTGTCCTTTGTCGAATCCAGGAGAGCAATCTGACTTGACTTTTTTTACAATGTGATATCAATAGATTAATATTCTATTTCGTTCACATAATCTTTCAAATCACTTATTGAAAGGATTAAATGTCTCCATGGGACTAATTGCCTGCCTATAAAGAAGAGTGCAGCAAAATACAAATGAGGATATAAATTGGACAAACTTACGTCAACATTAAAATGGCATTTACTGATTGACAGCTACATAAATTGACTTGCTACGCTCACGTTAAGATTGGATATACTTGTATAAGTGAAAAAACTAAATGTTAATATTTTATTTTCCTGTTAGCAGTAAGTTACTGCGCTAGCATCGAGGCAAACCAAACGGTTTAACGATACTATTAAAATTAATGCGATGCTAAAAAAAAATACCACTAAAGCTTTTTAAAAAAGCAGTTGTTTGACTGGCTGGTGAAACAGTGTTTTTATAGTCTAAGAGATTTGTTTACAAAGCTAGTAATATAAGTAGAATAATTCGTTAATTATTGACATTTGACATATATAATGTAATCGCAAAATTAGCATAATAGACCTAAGTTTATAGTATTTATATAACAGCTCTGTAAACTCATAACCATGCAATAAATTATTTTGAATTTTAAATTTAAATTATTTACAAAATTTTGTAATTCTCTCAATAAAAAAATTGTCATTCGAATGTTTGTCATGAAATTGTAGTTGTTATAATATTTGTGAGATTAAATGTTTCAATGATTTGCTCGCCTGCTCGCAGGTTAGATACACTTTGCGTACTATTTACTGTAACAACTATCTGAGCAACAAATATTTCTGATTTCTGTAGTATTTTTTTGAATGTGAAGTGTCGAGGTAGATTGGCCTCAAGCTCATTCAGCTCCTAGTCAGCTAGACACATTTTATAGTACAGGAGACGGTGTTTTACGTCTTCTATATTTCATATCTTCTACGGATAGTACCGACGACGACCGAATGTAATATTTAAGCCATGGACGACACATTTGGTTTCAGCTCGTGAATTATACATTTATGCGATTGAACCTTTGTAGATTTAGGTCGGAACGAGGAAATCTACTTTAAGTTCAGTGTTTAAACATAACAAGGTATCTTGTCGCTTCAGCTGAACTCGGCTTTTGCTCACCTACCACTATACTACCTCACCTACGTCAAAGATGTGTGACGTGTGTATAGTGTTTTCCCTCTGTACACGTGTTAGTTCGTCTGTCTTTCTGTTCCTCATCTCCCGTCAATTGCTCAAAGGTTCTAAGTACTAACTGGAAGAGATCCCTTACAGGGATAAGTTCGCCTTTGTACCGTTTTAACCTATTAAAACATACATACATACAGTGAACATTTTCAATGAGCAAACCGCAACACAAAAATGAAGAAAGAGTTTCGAGTATGTAACTATAGGCTTCCCTTTTTAGGCAAGCCGGTCGGAATCGGCTTGTATGGGCGCTCCGCTACTGCAATGGAATAAGGTAAACAAGTGTAAACACATATCTGCACTGACCTGAGTGGACTGTACCACGATGATAACACGCAAACGTGATCGACCCTAACTAGACTTGGCTGTGTTTGTAGTGTCGGCGTTTTTGCTGATTGTGTAGACTGTGCTATTTATTTTGAAATTTGGTTAAAATTTTACTAATTTAGGCCCCCACAGGGTCACCTGATGATCTGGTAAAGGTAGCAGGACCGGTCACTGGCACTCTTTGGGGGAGGCCTATGTCCAGCCGTGGACGCCTTTAGGCTGATATGATGATGCACCAAAATGATATTACTAATCATTGATATTGCTAGTTGCAATTTTTTTGCATAGTCATTACTAAAACAGAGTTGTTTGTGCAACAACGCTTAATTGCAACGGACCGCACAATTTAAACCGCAAACGTTCTCTTTTTGAATTTCAAATAAAACTAAAATCGAGCTATGAGCATTTAACCGCCCGATAAAATTCAAGTTTTATTTCAAAGCCAGCTGCCATTTTGAATTGGCTTGAATTTTATTTCGCTTTTGCGTCTATGTTTTAACTGTAAGTAATTTCGTTTTTCGTTCAATATGACTTGGGAAATATTTTAAATGATTGAATTAAGTAGCTATTCCGGCTTCCACTTTATCGTTTTTTAAGCAGAAAATAATAATAATAAATTTCATGTGGTAGTTTACGCTATACCCATTACAGCGTAATATGTTGGTGGCTAGAGACGTTGGCGAGGGGATTAAACATTCAGTCAGAGGCTTTTATTATTAGATTTATTAGTAGGTATTATTGCCACCCGTGTTTTGTACACAGTAAGGTAGTTGCGTCGTGTTAAAATCCATAACGCAGTGTCGCTAAATGGATAGTAAACCATCAAATGATTGTAATAAAGTATAATTTTTTATATTAATATCATAAAAAGATATTGACCTTGAAAGTTTTGAAAATATGTTTTTTTAAATTGTCAAATGTCGCTTTTATACAAACAAATTTGTATGACAACTATGGACATAAACGCAGTATTTCGCGACCGAAACAGCAATTTACTTGTTTGTCCATACAACGATTAGTATCATATCATATCATATCATATCGTTTATTCAGTAATAATCATACATTTTCATTAGTACAGATTGCAAACTGTGACTTCATACTTTTACGTCAATGCCGGCTGCCGCCAGCGAGGTCCATCTTTAACTTAATTTTTTGGGTATTTATGTTCTTTAATTGTATTTGCTCTACAATTAAAGAACATAAAAACATTTTTTCTATTCTATTCTATTCTATTAAATACCCAACTACTAACATTTTTATTTTGTTCCTCACCAAAAACAGCTTCCAATGGCATCGTAAATAAATCTTAGGTCGCAAGCCTATTGGCTACAAACGGACACTTTGTAACGCACATGTCTCCTTAATTATCGTCGATTAATTATAGTAGATTGTTTGACAAGGGTCTAAAATAAGCCGTATTACCACGAGATGGTTATTATCCCTAGCTAAGTGAGGGAAAATTGTTCGAGGGGTAATATGGCTTTTAGATCTCAGTTATACACTCTACTTTTCACTTCGACTACGAGAAAATAGTAAAAACAAATATTATCCATCCAAAAAAATAAATTCCACGGCGGCGAAGTGATTGTTCAATTTGGCCTTTGGCGGCATGTTTTTTTTTATAAAAGGCTTTGACAAAAATTCAAAATATTGACACCACTAATTAAACGCCACTGACCATCTATAAGTGCGTCCAAACGGCCGAGCACGGCGGACAGCATACGGTGCATATGATAAAGCGAGATAGACTGCAGTCTATCCCGCTCAATCTCATAGCTTATGCTATGTATGCAGCCAACCACGCTTGATCGTTTGGACGCGGCCATAGACGGCCAATCGTTTATTTTTTTAATGATTGTGAATTCGGGAATAAAAAACGCCTAATAATTGAAATTTATTCTGTTTCCTAATTGGTTGGTTTTAATATACACCGTGTCAAATATATTTGCATACAACTATAAAATATCATAAAAATAACTACGCGATGCCAAATGATATGAAAACTGTATTATATTAAAATAAAACTAATATCAAATAATTACAATAAATGTCTGGGAATTACTCCGCCTTTAAGTTTCCGAACCAGGGTTAAACGTTTCTCAAACCCGTCACATGCGGCACGCACTACCTCCATAGGCATTTCATCCCAAATACGCACGATTTTTTTTTTTAATTGGTCCAAATTTTATAATTATTCAGCTTAGACAGCATATATGACCATACAAAAAAATCCAAAGGATTTAAATCCGGAGAGCTGGGAGGCCATTCATTCTTGGGTAAGAAATCAGTTAAATTTGCCTTACACCAGGCTTGGACGCTGTTTGCGGTATGGGAAGGTGCTCCATCCTGTTGAAAAATATAATAGTCCTCTCCAAACATGCGTTGCAGATTTGGAGCAACAACTTTCGCCAGAACTTCGGTTTTGTAATACTCAGCGTTGATTTTAACACCCTTATCGATGAATATCAAAGGAAGTTTGCCCCGCTTACACACTGCTCCCCAAACCATTACCGAGGGGGCACCCTGAAATCTTGGAACGTATTTCTGATTCTCTGGAATGTCTGCCATCTGGGCTGCCCACAACCGATCGTTTTGAGCATTGTGGGGTTGTTCTAAACCAAACAGTTTTTCATCTGAGAAGACAAACTCATCCCCAGCGTGCCACGAAAGTATTGTATTTGATCGCTGGACCCTCTTCTGCTTAGACGCCTGGGAAAGTCCAAGAACTTTACGTTTCTTGTACGTGTAACACCCGAGATCATGTCTCAAAATGTTATGGGCAGACCCCCTTGAAATTTTCAATTCGGCTGCTAGTTTTCGAATAGAGCGATGGTTTTTACGTCTAATTCGCTCCCTCACAATTTTAACTACCTGATCTGTTCTCGCTGATCGCGGCCGACCAGATCTCTTTCGATCTTCTGTTGAGGAGGTCTCTTTAAATCGTTTTAATGATTTATATACAAAATCACGTTTGATCCCAAGAGATTTCATCGCTTTGAAAATGTCACTAGCGCACTCACCGTTGCGGTATTTGGTAACAATAATTTCTCGAAATTGCTTCATCGTGTTTTACACATGAATGAAATATGGTAGACATTTGAAATGACTGTATTTTGTTTCTGTACATATATATTTAAATTTTATAAAAAGAACTATTTATTTGCAGCTTCATGTATTTTATACCAGTTCGAAACATATTGTATCCAAACTTATTGGACACGGTGTATAGCTGTATACTGATTAGTTGATAGCAAACAAATATGTTTTTTAAAACAGTTGTGATTGGTGGATTTAATACGTTGAAGTGTTTTGATTGGTCAAATTAAAATGTTTTAAAATCATAAATATGTTTACATATTTTGGCTAGGGGCTAAATGTACTACTTTAGCCCCGCTATATAAGCCTAATACGACACACTTTTCGAGCATGAGAAGTGAAAAAATATAAATCGGTCGATTAATAAAAAGGAAGGCGGAATGCAGAATAAGTTCGAAATTACTCCACCGACAAGAGCCTCGCTCTTAAATAAGAAGAGAAAAATTAAAATATTAATATAATTGATAGCAAAAACAACAGACATATAGACATACGTCATCCTTGTTTGATACCTCATTAAGTCATTAGTAATTCGTTTCGTTGCCTTAATTTATCAATTATAATTTAAATGTCCTAATTTATCACTTTTCAATACGAAAACCTCAATCGCGTCAACTCTATTCATAATTTACCCCTCTCGCTGTATATCAAACTCATTGTTAAAAAAATCCTATTCAAATACGACTCATATTAAGCAAACTCGAATGCAATATACATCAATAAGGCACCCTTACCCATCAAATAAACATATAAATAAACCTTTGAATTATTTCCTTAAGAACTCTTCCATGCATGAGCTAGGGCCTTGAATGTCAAACCGTCTTTCAGACTAGTACAACGTTAAGCCCTTTCTCTTCCGAGTCACTCAGCGTAACCGTGCAATTTCGGAAGTCGTTGGTTTATCGCGCTACGTATCGCTGTAACGACATCCTGATATCTGTCATGTATTATGCTTCCAAACGCCAGGCATCTCGTATCTTAAAGGGAACTTGACTCGCATAGGCAGTCGCGCGCGCGCATCGGTCGATGACGTGTGTGTTTACCGGTAACGGCGCTCAATTGAGAGAACTTACTGCAAAATGAAGAAACGTAAATTGTCAGCGACTATAGCGTCGCAAGTACTAAAATGTAATCAGTGTAACATAGTGATCGATGAAGTGTTGTCTTTTGTGCAAAACAAGCATGAGATAATGGATAACGACAGTCTGATTCGAATATGTGTAACGGCTTTCACAAAGGAAGACATCGACCGTGCTAAGTCTCTTTTGTTTCTTGCAGCTCCAACAGATTTGAGAAACATTGTTAGAAAAATGAGTGGAAAAATGCAACGCGATATGGAAGATATAATTAACGTATTCAAGCGCACTGACCCTGAAAAAATACCAATGTTTGTGGCCCATAATCTGAACAAACTGCCGCCAATAACATTCGACCATGTGGATGTAACCAGGCTCTTAAGGGATCTACTGGTTTTAAGATCTGAAGTGGATTATATCAAAGAGAATTATGTCACAAAGGAGCAGTGGACGCAAGCGAATCCCATCTGTCCTACGTTACCCGACATATCACCGAACGTGAGCAACCAGAGTGAATCGTGTCAACAGACTGTAAATCAGCCTAGTGACCTTTTTGTTAACAAGAGAAGTAGAGGAGGACAGGTGCAAGATTTTGCTCTTGATTGCAATAGCGGGCCTTTTGGAATAGTGCATATACCGGCGGGGTCATTGTCCGCGGAGGTAACAGCTGATAACGAGCATGCAAATCACTGCGCATTAGAAGTGCGGCCGTCTCTTTCCCACGCAGCGGGCGTAGGTGTAACAGAACACCGGCGGTGTGCCGAGTTGCAGCCGTTCCTGTCATCCTCGCACAACATAAATAAACCTATACCGCTTGCCGACACCGAGGTGCGCGATGAAGTGCGTTTGGAATGCATTGCGGACTCGAACGTAACGAACTGTGCGACTACTAAGCAAGCGAGTACTGTGGCAGCTCCAAACGCTATGGTTCAGGCTAGTGGCACGTGCAAGCCGAGCGGCGGGCCGGTTGTCACCGAGCGAGTAAACGGGGCACCGGGAGTGAACACCTGTTTGGAAAAGAAGTCGTTTGCTACTGTGTTAAGTGAAAACGGAGAATGGAAGGATGTAATGCCTAGACACGGTGGGGAGCGTAAGCAAAATATGAGACTGAAGAATAGAATTATAGGTAAGCAGGGCACAGCAAAAACTGACCCCAATTGTAAATTCAAAGCGGCCGATATAAGGCTGCCACTGTTTGTTTACAATGTTGACAAGAATGTCTCGTCGCGCGATATTGAGGATTATGTCGAAGCGAGAGCAGGGCTCAAGGTAAAGGCGGACAGGGTTGAAGTAAAGGAGGAGAAACATTACATCGCGTATAAAATACTCGTTCCTAATTACAAAATGTCAGCATTCTTGGATGACAATATGTGGCCCGAGGGAATTTCTTTTCGACGTTTTATTGAACATAAACATGTAAATAGAGTTGCTGGAAGGAATAACGATTATGGCAGGAACAAATACTATTAATACAAGTTTAAGTCGTATGGTTAGTTACAATTGTAAGTCTGTCAGGCGCTCAGCTGACTGTATACGAATGCTGTGTCAAAAGGCCGACATCATTGCACTGCAGGAGACGTGGCTACTGCCTCACGACATTCCGTACCTAGGAACCATACATGCGGACTTCAGCTACACAGGCACGTCGGCTGTGGACACCTCTGCGGGCCTGCTGCGTGGTCGGCCGTATGGGGGCGTAGCGCTACTGTGGCGTAAAGGCGCGTTTCAATCTGTGTCGGTTATTCAGTGTAATAGTGTGCGTCTCGCTGCAATCAAAGTAGTAGATACTACCGAGCGTTCGTTCATGGTGTTCTCAATTTACATGCCGACTGACTCTGCTGAGAAGTGAGCGCTATTATAGATAGTTGCGGTATTGACAGTGCATACATTTTGGGTGATTTCAATTCTCACCCAGGTGAGCTATTCTGCCGTGAACTTCTGGGTTTCTGTAGTGATCAACAGTGGCGTTGTGTGGATATTGACAAACTTGGTACTACGTTGGATACTTACACCTTTGTCAGTGAGGCGCATGGGTGCAGACGTTGGCTTGATCACATTTTAGTGACGGAGTCTGCATGGCACACAGTGTCTAATGTTAAAGTGCATTATGATGTTTACTGGTCAGACCATTTTCCTTTAGAGATTAGTTGTGACATCAGTGTGATCAGGCCGCGCGCTGCACTTGTGACTAAGGAGACTAACAAAGTCGTGTGGGGTGATAGGGAACCATCGCATATAAACACCTATACGCTACTATGCAATGATGCACTTAGAGATATTGATTTTCCTGCGGAATTAGCTGTTTGTTGTGATGGAATGTGTAATAACTGTGAGCATAAATTAATTATTGACGAGCTGTATAAAAGTATTATTTGTAAGTTAAGTGACGCTGCAATCCGAAGTTGTAACAGTAAGAATGATAAAAAGAGTTGGAATAATAAATATGTAATTGGCTGGAATAAACATGTGAGGGGGGTGCATAGTCTGGCTCGGAGTAGTTTTCAGGAGTGGGTTTCGTTTGGTAGACCATCTCAAGGCCCTATCTTTAATAATATGGTAGAAACAAGAAGAATCTTTAAATCCAAGTTAAAGTGGTGCCAAAATAACCAGGACCAAATTAAAATGGACATGTTAGCTTCACATCATGTTAGTAAGAGTTTTGGTAAGTTCTGGAAATGTACTAAAAGGCTTAGCCCTGAGCCTGGCCGGCCAGATAGTGTTGATGGACTGAGCGAACCTCAGCAAATAGCCAATCATTTTCGGAATGTTTTCAGAGTCGAGCCCCCAATGCGCCCCGGGGCGGGGCTGGTGCTGGATGCTAGGAGTCGTGTACGGCAAGCCCTAATCAATATTACTGCCAAAGATGTCAAAGCGGTCTTAAATACGATGGTTAGGGGTAAGTCACCAGGACACGATGGCCTGAGCATCGAGCACCTGCAACATGCGGGGTCCCACCTGGCAAGAGTGCTGGCAATGTTCTTCACGTTCTGCATCAGGCACTCTTACCTACCAGACGAACTGATGAAAACGATCGTCGTGCCACTCGTGAAGAACAGAACCGGTGACGTAGCGGACAGTTCTAATTATAGGCCCATATCGCTGGCTACCATAATCGCCAAGGTATTGGACAGTTTGCTTGACAGGTTGCTTAACAAGCACCTTGATCTGCACGATGCACAATTTGGCTTCAAAACCGGTTTATCCACGGAGTCTGCGGTGTTGTGTCTCAAGCAAACTGTCCAGTACTACACTGAAAGGAGGACACCAGTATATGCGTGCTTCCTAGACTTATCTAAGGCTTTCGATTTGGTAGCCTACGATGTACTCTGGAACAAGCTGGAGTGCGAAACTGATCTACCTGGCGAAGTTATTAACATGTTTAAATACTGGTACAATAACCAAACGAATTACGTCAGGTGGGCGGACTCGCACTCAGACATGTATCGCCTTAAGTGCGGGGTGAGGCAGGGGGGCTTGACATCACCCAAATTGTTCAATCTTTTTATGAACATGCTGATCGTTGAACTCAGCAGTACCGGAATCGGATGCTCGATTGACGGAATTAGTGTCAATAACATTAGTTACGCTGACGATATGGTGCTGCTGAGTCCATCGATCAGTGCTCTCAGGAAGCTGGTCAGTGTGTGCGAGGACTACGCCGAGACCCAGGGGCTCCGGTACAACGCAAAAAAGAGCGAAATGCTAGTGTTCAACCCGCATGGTAGCAAACTTGATACAGTGCCGCCCGTCGCACTGGGTGGTACGAACTTAACCCGCGTATCAAAGTTTAAGTACCTGGGCCACTGGGTTACGGAAGAGTTGTCGGATAACATTGACGTGGAAAGGGAGCGTAGGGCGTTGGCGGTACGGTGTAACATGCTGGCACGCAGGTTTGCACGGTGTACTACAGAAGTGAAGATTACTTTGTTTAAAGCCTTCTGTCAATCTTTCTACACGTGCAGCCTGTGGGTCAGCTACTCGCAGCGGACCCTCAACGCCCTGCGAGTCCAGTACAACAATGCGTTCAGGATGCTATTGGGTTTGCCACGTTACTGCAGCGCATCGGCCATGTTTGCGGAGGCGCGTACGGATGGCTTTCACGCCATCGTGCGTAAGCGCGTTGCCTCGCTGGTGCGCAGGGCAAGAGGCAGTTCGAATGGCGTCCTTAACGCATTGACAAACCGGCCAGACTGTCCACTTACCAGGCTATGCATCAGACTGCATGCGAGATCCCAGCCCTAAATAGATATGGGAGCGTGGGACTCGCTAATTTGAATTTTATGTTTTATTTTATTTTATGTTTTATTAAATTGTGACATTTGAATGTACTAATAATAGCTTAAGTTCACAATGTATACTAACCCATATGGACTTACGTCTGAAATAAATGATTCATTCATTCATTCATTCATAGGTGTCGCTTGGTGAAGATTGCGGGATGAGAGAAATTACGTATTAATGTTTGAAAATGTGTCGTATGCGAGTAAAAGTGATTAAGGTTGTTTTAGACGGATGGAATGGAATTTGAGATGTTTGTGCTGAGCTTAAAAGGTACGGCATTTTATGCTTTATTATGCGTTCCTTTGATGCTTAGTTGACTGATGTAATGTAATTGCGGAGTAACTTTATATATTTTAATTAATGAGAAATACTAGGATTTGTATTATAACATTGCAAGATTCACGAGCAACCTGGCAACCGTACTGTCTTTTCCAAGATCTCACGGTTCTAAATACTCTGATTTGCGATACGATAAATAAAGGTTCATGAAATAACCGTCTAGACGAGTCAATTGTTTCGGCATTTAATTAGTAGGCTATTGAAGATTCTTACATTTCAACAACAACCATTAAGATTAGATTTTTTATAGGATACATTAATAATTACAGTGCACTGTCACAATTAAAAAAGAAAAGAGAGATTATTCAGAAATAAAGTAGAGCCACGTACCTACTAGGTGCACGTAGCTCTATCCGCGTATTGAAAAGAACGCAAGCAAACCGGTGGGATAAAATATAACCTATGCCCATACTTAGAGGTACATTCTGTACACTGGTGAAAATATTTTTGAAATCAGAAGTAGTTCCATAGATTACTCCCTAAGTATAAAAAAATCAAACTGCCGAAGCTAAATACAATCTTTTTTTAGATTTTAAGCAATTTGAATTTTTTTTTAATTTTATTTATGAAATCTAATTTTCAACAACGAATTTGTATGCCTAACGGCGAAACATAGCGCTACCACATTGTTTGTACAGTCAGCATCAAAAGTAACTGCGCAATCGAAGGCGTCAAAAGCTCTTATTCCCTTTTAATAAAGACTTTTGACGTCTTCGTTTGTGCAGTTACTTTTGATTCTGACTGTACCATCATATACTGTCACCTATGTTTACAAATAAATCACTTTGACTTTGACTTTAACTTCGCACCAATCACGGCAGGTAAGTGCAAACAGAGGTGTCGCACAATTTATAACCCCGCCTGCAGGGAGCGTTTGACCATAAGAAGTAAGTATAGGAAGAAACTTTTCGAAGCGTGCTCTAGCTGCCACAAAATTTTGCAATGAGATCCGATCACTTAAGTCCTACAGCAGACATCGATATTTAGCTCGTCCATCTTCATGCAGTCACGCAAAGGTCACGGTCACACTAAAATACCAACTAAAGGTGTTGCCAGGGGACGGCCATGATTTCGACTGATAAAGTAAGAAAAACTTTGTCCTGACAAAGATTTCCGAAATACACAGGAAGTTTTCTGAAAATAAAAACACTAGTAATCTTTATTTGGTAATGTATATACAGGTTGATAATTTGCATTTAATAAATTAAATTAAAACTAAGTTAAATCCAAAAAAATTTTGGATTTGGAATTTGGAAAAACATTTTAAAGGAAAGCTTACCTTTTTACACACAATTTCAATAAATAATTCTGAGATAGCCTAATGTCACCCGATTAACAATGTCGCATCGATTGATACCTCATTTATTAAAATCCGTTCAGTATCGACACTACGGGGAACACTCGTAAATACAAATTATAGGGGGGTCGAAAATGGCCTGACCTGCCTTGAGAAAAGGATGGTACGGCCGTGCCGCTGTTTTGCTCGACTTGGCGGGGGCACTACCGTGCCCCCAGATATAGACTGCTAATATCATATCCCTTCCTATCGGCTCTACCGTAGTCGAGCAAAAACGACTTCAATTAGTATTTCAAAGATCCAAAATAAGTACCTATTTAAGCTAGACCGAAAAGGATCGCAAAAAATAAACCATTTTCGTCTTTGGCTTATTTCAAATGAAATTCTCATTATAATTATAACGTTTTACTACCATAACTTAACTTGGCTATTCTGGTAATAAACGATTCTGTAAACTCTAAGCTCCTTGTTTCAGAATAATAATAATAATATTTATGTCTAGAACATATTAATGCTCAGAGGATCGGAAATTTGTCTCGAACAATAAGACTGTGTGAGTAGGACAGGTCTGTGCAGTTGACAGACGATGTTGTTCAAGGATTTAGTGCTCATTTATAATACCTAGTGCTGGCTAGTCTGAGCCATTTCATAATATTAAGAGCATGGATATTTTGAATCTCAGCTATACCTATATTATTTTGTTGTTTGTTAGAAGCCAAAACACGATCGAAGAAAATACTAACTATATAAGTAGAAAAAAGTCTTTGAGTCTTTATATTTATTTTTTACCTGAGCTAACTCAAGCAATGCATTAAGTATTAAATTAATATATGACATAATCAACTTAGAAAGAAAGAAAGAAAGAAAACATTTATTCGTGGACAAAACAATGGGTATAAAAAACAAAACACAGTAACGTAAAAGTAGCAGGGTCCACGAAAAGACTCAGCATGGTGCTAACCTAGGAGGCCAGCGCTGGTCTTCCGTCGGAACCTTTACATGAGTTACCTCCTGGAAGGCAACACAAAACAAATACCTACGCTAAACATATTTTAAAGAATACATAGGTATCTTAGCATCTTTTTATAATCAGCTTATCTTGCGGATCGCGCCATGCTCGGCATTAATCTCTTTTGCTGCGCCCTATCCGGGTCCTCGTACTATACCGAGCATTAAGTTAGTAAGTAAGTTAAGTTGCATGTGTCTGTGTACTTGGTTGGACATAAATTTATAGACCGAGTGAGGAATATTGAGATCCGACGTCGCACTAATTTGCGTGACGTCGAAGAAATCATAACCAAAGTCAAATGGAATTGAGCAGAACATATTGCCAGGCAGCGTGATGATAGGTGGACCAAAACGTTAACGGATTGGTGGCCTTTGTAGACTTATAGGAAAAAGGATTATCGGTCGTCCACCAGCTCGATGGCTTGATGACGTAAAAAAGACCGCAGGTAATTTCTGGATGAGACAAGCACGTGACCGGGATAAGTGGCGTACTCGAAGAGAGGCTTATGCTCAGCCATGGGCGATTGCAGGCTGAAAATGATGATGATAAATTAACTTAAAGTAACGGTAAAAAATCAGCCTACAACCGTCCCACTGCTAGGCACAGGCCTGCTCTCACGGGTGAGAGAGAGGCAACGGTCAGTAGTCCCCACGCTGGCCTAGTGCGGGTTGGGGACTTCACATACACCTTATGAATTTCTTCGTAGATGTTTGCAGGTTTCCTCACTATGTTTTTCCTTCACCGAAAAGCTAACGATAAATATCAAAATGATATCCCGTACATAAGTTTCGAAAAACTCATTGGTATGAGCCGGCATTCAAACCCACGACCGCCGCTTGACAGGGGTGCGTAACGATGCCTATATTTTTTTTTGAAATAATATTAGTCGCAATAACACTCTTTTCATATAATTCTTGAGTCATATAACAACACTTAATATATTTACATACGATTATCATTTAATTATCATTTTATATAATGATCATTTGATATAGTAACATTTAATATAACATACTTTAAATATAATGGATATTTCCTTTTATGAACAAATGATATAACGCTAATTTCTTCTAATGCACAGTTATCATAATATTTATTGATAGACTCTAAGGCAGGTCGGTGTAGGTACGACGACGAGCGAAGCGAGGAGGAGTGTTAGGTTGAACTGCGACCCTACAGCGCGCGAGCCGAGCGAGCGAAGCGAGCGTGCCGCGGCAGCGCCCGGCGAAGCGCCAGAACGGAACACTTTTACTCCCTAATATATACTTACATAGTAAAATTCGCAAACCGTTGTGTTTGCTACATTTTCTTTTGATAATAAAATATTATTCTACTTGATAGTTATGAAATATAACTTTTATATAACATGAGCATTATACCATATAATGAACATATATATTTTGAAATTATAATCAACTTTTATTATATACAATGAGTGATTATGTACCTTGAAAATATATCAAATGTTGTTATAGCGAATGAAATTACATTATTTATTTTTATACCCATCATTACACACCCGCTTGACAGCCGTATGCCTGAACCACTAGGCTACCGTAGCGTAAAGTGACGGTATTACATATAAAATCTCAAAGGAGCAAATATGATACTACTACTTCTCGTACATACATATATTTTGCCGTGGGCTGTTTGGAGGATTTAATATAAAATACTTAGCCACTCTATCTATGATATGTTAACCACAGCTACACCATGAGAAAATTAAGATCCAAACGCAATTATGCTCACGCCATTTTAACTCGTAAAAATGAGGCAATAAGTTATATATTCCCGTGTAAAATAAATGGACTTAGGTCAGTTAGCGCTCGGCAAGTCAATAACGAGTCACAACGTTTGTTTCTGATTAAGGCCATGACTATGTATACTTACGAAGCACGGCAATGGAAGGTAAATTAAATACCTATGTATTTTAAGTACCTAAACAAAAGAATATGTGACATATCGTATATATATATGATTCCATACTACGTTGTTGTTATGATACTTATTATACTTCACGTATTCATTCTCACTACGGGCGACATGTTTCAAAGCTTTTGGAAGTTCCTGGGGTGAGTGTTCTCGCGGCCAACCGTGTATAATATTAATCATGACTCACGAAAGTTTAAATTCAATCGTTAGGATGCATTGAGTAAATGGATATTATTCCGTCTACCAGTTTTTTAAGTCTACCAGCGATACAAAAGAAAATACCGCAGTTCAAGGACTCGGTTAAGAGGTACAAATGCAAACAGCCAAAACTCTGTCAAATTGATAGATGTTAGTCCCAAAACTAAATCCGGTAGTTGTCAATTACTACTTCCCTCTCTGAACAGGTAATAGGTAAATTCCAAAACAATCAAAATCGAATTAGTTACGGTTGAACAGAACATAATTCAGTCAACACTTTTGCTCAGAAACCGGCATGAAAACCAGACAATGCAAACCACAAGAAAGTCAAATTCTCAACAATAACTCACGTAAATGGTCACAACTGATGACAAAATCTCTTGAAATACACTCTTAACCGGGTGGAAAAGGCCACATTATATCAAAAGAGGAGGGTTTAAAAGTATTCTAGATACTAAAATAAACACACAAAGTGTTCCGGTCGAGCGGGAAATCGTCCCTTTCCCCACAGGTAACGTATCGACGGCTCAACCCTTCCCCCTGCCCTTCCATCTCCGTTAGGGTTGTTACTTTCCCAAAATTTAATGTTTCATTAAAATCCATTATAAGTGTCAAACCTGCACACAAATTGAAGCTTTGCTCTGCGGGCCTGAGATGGTTGACATTTTATCACTTATCTTTGTGGATAAGCCATCCGTCACTCTCGCACTCGTATACTTGTCAGAACGTTACGGATTATCTTGTCGTCCGGCGTTAAGTGATAGAATGGCAGCCACGCCAGGCCCGCTGAAGTTTTGTTTCGCCTTATCGTTTATTTTGGCTTGCAACTTTTGAATATGAGTATTTTCACTATTAATTACATCAAATTAATCTCTCACGATGGTTTCTAATTACAGATTAACTTGTGTGCGAAACCATATTGCTTTTGCGGTTACAACGCGTCAGGAATGCCGACGTAAATACCGATAAATAGTCATACTCAATAGTCTCATCTTGCTTAAATTAGCTATCATTTTTGATATACTATAATGACAAAATATCATCAAAATATGAAAATATAATCCTATCAATAAATATACTGCTCAAAACTAAATAAGGGCCAGAAACATTTTTCTATTTTATTGTTACTTATTGGACATAAAGTAATTGATAAGTGGCTAATTAATGATGTCCCGCATCCTTCAGAATCCAACCTCTTTCGTGCTGGTGTGTGGCTAATAGCTGGAAAAACTATATATTACTGTTTCATATTTAATTTTAACGTAACGATCACCATATTGTGGCCCCTATTTTCTTTTGAGTAGTATACATACTAATGTATCAACATGATGGAATGCATAACCTGGACGGAGATAATAACAAATGAGGACGTGCTAGCGATCTTGAACACCATCAGCACTAGAAGGGGGAAAATGGTTGGTCATTTGATACGGCATAACAACTTTAAGGCCATCATGGAAGGAAAAATAGAAGGAAGGAGAGGCTGGGGAAGACCACGGCGCTGTTATATGGAGTAAATAAAGGAAAAACCTGGTGTCGTGTCGTATCAGTAAATCAAAGGGCTGGCGTACGACCCAGAGAAATGTAAAACACTCCACCGACAAAAGCATATAACTCTTCTGATGTATTAACATACAAGTCGATAAAAGCGAAAAAAATAATCAAGCATTTGGGATTTGAAGTATATCAAAGTAGGAATCTACTCCGGAGGTCTAACTTTCATAGGACTATACGAGTAGCAACCCTAGCCACCTAGGGTTGCGCAAACTTGCTCCTAAAAATTTGCAGACAGTCTGATACGCTGACTTACGGCTTTTGTTTGGAAACTGCTCATTTTGATAGAATGGGATTTGAATTGAAAATTGTTTTAATCCTTTGCAGTTCAGTATTTTAAAAGGTAAAGGTAAGATTAAAAAGGACTTTCCGAAGAAAAAATTGTTTGTAAGATAATAATTTAGGCATTTCACAGACACACCTCTGAATTTCCGGGTTTCTTTTAATGTTTAGATGGAAGGACGGCCAAAGCTTTCAACAGATTCGTGTTTCGTACAGTAAAGGTCGTATCTTAGTATAAAATCAGTGCTGGGATAAGGATTTCATGATTACTGACAATTTTTTGTCAGCTCAACCGCCAAGTGGCTGAAAATTTATTAGCATATTTTGGAGGACAAATTACATACTTAGATAGTTATATAACTTTCCCTCAGTATTTAAAATCCATATATTTTGTCACCATGTCCATGAAATTTCTAGAAAAAAAAACCGGCCAAGAGCGTGTCGTTACACGCTCAGTGTAGGGTTCCGTAGTTTTTCATCCGTTACACTAAGTGTCCCCACTTAAGCGTTAAAAAATCTTAACAGCGCCATGTACAATGTGAGCGTTCCGCGTACAGCGACATCTATCGGCAAATTAAGTAAACTATTACGCGCGAGCTTAAAGTATGGAAGATGATTTTTATGGGATAATTCTTTATTGCGTGAACCGATTTTCACCGTTTTTTTACTTTATTTGAAAGCACGTCATTTCATTGTGATTTTGTAGAAATTACAGGTACAATAGACACCTGCTTATACGGTTAAATTACAAACTTAGTTCAGAAATTATTTTGTATTTTTTTCAAAAACTATTTAACCTATCATGTTCAAAATATTTTTCTTAGAAAGTTTTTATAAAGTTCTACTTTTGAGATTTTTTTCATATTTTTAAAACTTATGGTTCAAAAGTTAGAGGGGGACAACCATTTTTTTAACTTCTGGAGCGATTATCTCCGAAAATATTAACATTATCAAAAAAATATTTTAGCAAACCCCTATTCATTTTTAAATACCTATCCAACAATATATCACACGTTAGGGTTGAAATGAAAAAAAAACACTCCCCACGTTACGTATAGGGGAGGTACCCTAATTTAAAAAAAAAACACTTTATTTTACCACTTTGTCGGCGTGATTGATATTAGTACCAAATTTCAGCTTTCTAGTGCTAACGGTTACTGAAATTATCCGCGGACGGACGGACAGACAAAGCGAAACTATAAGGGTTCCTAGTCGACTACGGAACCCTAAAAAGGCCAATCAACCGGTCTTGAACTTTGTTAGGTGAGTTGTGCTTTAAAAATGTGATTTATAAGTTTAATTTTTGTTTATTACATTTTAAAATCAAAATTCTGGATTAAAACACCAGAATTTCACCAAATTGGTATATAGCCCCTAAAATTCCAAAATAATATTCTTCCGTTTTAATGACGTCAGATTATCGTTTATACATCATCATCTTTGATTATATGTATCTAATCAAAAAAACAAATTAAGTCAAAAAGTCAAAAGTCAAAATTATTTTTTTGCAGAATTATGGTACATTACATAATTGATGGATTTCGAAATAACCTGTTCAGCATAATTCACCATTTTAGTGGCATGCAAATTACAAATTATAATCAAAAATAAAAAATGAATAAATTCTACGTTCTAAAATGCATAAACTCATTCATATTATAAAAACAGTTGTCATGGAGCCAACGACGAAGTTTTGAGAAGAACAATGTATATGGCAGATTTCTTAAGTCTATGGGAATATTGTTGTAAACTCTGACTGAATTATTTATTTATTTATTTAGTATTTCAATAAGTAGTGGCATGAACTATAATCAGAAATTATTATCAAAGAAGCATCTACTCATGCCGATACCAAGAACTTATTGGTTACACGTATTTTTTTGAAAAAAAATAGAATATTTCTTCCAGTCTTCCTTGACACCGAGATCTTTTCTGTGCACAAAGAACACAAAGACAGAGGGATTATCAAGATAGCTTTTTGATCTTGACAGCACTATTATGTGAAAGGAACTTATAATTGAGATCGGCTATGTTGTCCTAAAAGTTGTTTTTCTCTGAAGCCATGACATTTTCAGAATTACTATAAAACAAGTCTAACCTAACTAAGCCACGACCTAACACACGATAAGTATTTAAAAATAAGTTTTGGGGACTTAGAGAAAATTGTCTTTTTGCCGAAATGGCATTTTAGACAAACGATAGAGGCAGGAAGTGAAATTTAGTCATTACGATAGGATACCTAAAAATGTATATTACCTATTGGTGAAAACCCTTTACTCAGGCTTTTATCAATGTCATAAATACTGTACTGGAAGACTTTCTTCGATGTATACGAATTCACAATTTCTCATACGTTTATCATCAATTGAAAATTATTTATACCAATTCCGTTAACAACACTACGCTGCACCAAAAATGCTACAATAGTTACGATCACTGATAGTAAAATAATTAACTTCCTTATACTCGGAGCAAGTCTTTTGTTTGCGTTCGTTTCACAGAATTAGGAACATACCGTTTTTTTCCACTTTACGAACTTTCTGGTATGTAGCTCGTCCTTATTGTTTTGAAGTGTTCAAATAGACATCGTTTCGCCGGAGGATTTGTGTTCAACATTGACATGTTCAACATATGTAGACACATATTCCGTATTTATTTGCATGTCGTACGTTATGTTTGCTAGTGAAGCTTTTGATCGGCCTACACGAAAATAATAACGTTCTTATTTGAGATTTACCAAACATTCATCTAAACATTTTATGCATTATAAGGTGCTTCTTTGTAGGATTATTACATGTATACCATAAGTAAAATATTAGGGGACAATCTTACACACATCGAAATAGCCCCAAAGTTAGCTCAATAAGGCTTGTGTTATGGGTACTATCGACAACATAGCTAACATACGTGCACCTTATGTGTATTGTAATAAGGTTTTATATAAATACAGGATGGTCAGTTCACTGTGTTGGCATTTGTACTATACGACGATATATTTAATAGATGTAAATACTTGAATACATAGAAAAAATCCAAGACTGAAACATTCAAGCTCATCACACAAATATTTGCCCTTACCGGGATTCGAATCCAGGACTTTCAGCTTCGGATGCAGCGTCACTTAGCCACTAGGCTAACCGTCAATCAATAAATATAAGTTGAGAACAGCCGATGGTAGAGAAGTCGCGAAATATTTTTCCGTAGGTGGTCACGCCATGACAAATATGGAAAAACACTGCTAAGTGAAAGCATTTATAAATGCTTATCAGCAATGTGCTGGTGCCAAGTACTTATGTAGTGTCGTGTTTCTGTTGGTGAGTAAGGTTGCCAGAATGACCTGTATTTTTCTTTTGATGTCTATGTTGTTACTATAATCCGCCATCTTTAAAACGTCTGTTAGACGGTCGCCAACAAGCCCCTCCAACGGAGCGACCTTGGTGCGGCAGGTTGTTTGCAGCAAAATGTCATACGTTCACGGTCGGTCCGGACCACGGTCGCTCGGTCGGAGGGGCGTGTTGGCGCGACCGTCTAGCAGACATTTTAATTATATCCATGGTCCATGATGTTAAGTGAACTTTTACATCTCTATAACTTAATTATTTGACCGTCCCCTCTTTACATATTTTTATTATATGCTACATTTTATTGCATGCCACATAATGTTTAGTTTAGTTTATTCAATCTCATTATATTTTCACATTAGTACACTTATGCGTTATCTTATATTACTTTTCATATAGCGATTGTTTACATAATTACGAAATTTACTATTTAATTATATTTGGGAGTATTTAATTTAATTTCATTTGACGGCATTGGACGGGTCCATACATTTCAAGGCAAATGTGTTCCAGGCATTTGCCTATTGTTTCACTATTTCTATGTATTCATGTCACTAAATTATGCCATTGTAATTATACTAATTATATTTGAAAGCTCGAAATATTTTATTTTACGGATATAGATACTTGTACAACAAGCTCCCAACTGCTATTTATAACATGTTACAAAGAGGCTTTTTAACCACCGACGCAAAGAGAGGGGTGTTATAAGTTTAACGTGTCTGTGTTTCTGTGTATCTGTGTATCTGTCTGTGGTATCGTAGCTCCCAAACGGATAGACCGATTTGAATGCGGTTTTTTTTATTCGAAAGCTGTTGTGAGCCCGAGTGTTTTTAGCCATGTTTCATGAAAATCTGTTTAGCCGTTTTTGAGATATTGGACTTTGAAATGAAAATTTCGGGGGTTTTGCAACTTTTCTAAGTTGTAGTTACTGGCGTGACATTTGACTGAGCCCTCCCAATCTTTGTCGGTTTCCTTTAAAACAGTAATACGCCAAAATATGCCATTCCATCATCGATTCTGCCCCATTACACAGTATCGGCACGTTGGATCCCGTTTGCGTTCAATTTGCTCCTTCACATGACGTGTTATATGCTACTACATATACGGGTATATACTCGTTTATATACATACGCCAAGGCACACGATACAAGATAACCTTATAGGATGGATTGGGGTATATAGCGACGAAGACAGAGTCGTTGTCGTTCGTTAAGGCGATGCCTTGATTTGAGTCGAACACGCCCCCTAGACAGACACGCTGATGATTTTAGATGAGATAAAATACTATAGTATTAACTCGATTGTGTCGTAAAATACCTATAATGTATCGTTTGAGTAGGCTGAGTAAAAAAAGGAAAATACAGACTCAACTTTGGTTTTTTTTTCTATCGAGAAATTTTTAAGCAATCATGTATCGATGAAATCAGATAATCAATCATACAGTCAAGAATCATATATCTCAAAATCAGACCTTATTGTTTCTTAATCTAGGCAGAACGGCGTTTCTAAGCAGGCGATTATTTCCAATGCACAGCGAACGAATAAAACGTAGTCTAAGTAGCGCCGCAAATTGGCCCCACGGAATGGGTGCCATTGCCATTATCCGGGGTTGGGGGCGGGGTGTCAAAACGATGCCAGGCAGCCGTTTAGTTCGAACATGCGCAGGGTTTTAGGCACTCGTTTGTGTAGAATTTTGTTAAGGAGCTCGCATTCTATGGTTTTTCTTTCGCTGGTTAAAATAAAAATAAAATAAATAAATATTACAATCTTACACAAATCGCCCTAGTCCCAAACTAAGCAAAGCTTGTACTATGGGTACTAGACGACGATAAACATACTTATATAGATAAATAAATACTTAAATACATAGAAAACATCCATGACTCAGGAACAAATATTCGTGCTCAACACACAAATAAATGCCCTTATCGGGATTTGAACCCGGGACCTCTTGCTTCGTAGGCAGGTTCACTACCAACTAGGCTAAAGCGGTCGTTAAGTACCTATGTTTTGGGTTATTAGTTGTCCGCGTGGCTTCGACCTTGTGCTAGGTATACGGAACTGAGGCGGAGCCGCGGCATTAAATACAACCATAGCCAATGTCGACCCTGATGATGCATTCTATAGTGGTCAAAGATTTTTTTTAATCTACCAAAAAAATTAAAGGATATGTGATTCCGGATATTACTAACATCAACATCCAAAGCGGCAATCTCACAGAATTTTCCTCTTTAAAATATAAGACAGCCAAAACACTCAATACTCATATCGAGAGTATCATCAGTACGCTCCGCTTATTGCGCTTCGATGTTATCCAACGTAATATTTTGGTGTATTGTATACCGATTAGATTAGCTGTGGAAAAACGATGGCGGAAAATGGATAAATTGAGAGTGACGTTTGAACGCTTTTGCGTGATGAAGACGGGATTTTTAACTGTATGTTAGAAGAGTGATATTTTTCGAGGGTATATTAACGACAAGACATTTTTAGGGTCGCTCGGCGGCGTTAACCGCTAGATATTATCATGTACGCGCTTCGCTCGTAGCTGAATCCGTGATTTTCCGGCTAAGTAGTGGAAGGCGGCTACGGCGCAGGCCTCTGCTAGGTTCCTGGCGGTGAAAGTGTTAAGTATTTACAAAACATTTTTCACTTCTGATTCTCAAAAAGTGCGTCATATTATGCTTAGCAGGTGGGGCTAAAGTAGTACATTTTGCCCCTAGGGAATATATGTATACATAATTTATAAAACGTTTTAATTTAACAAACAGTTCACCGTATTACATCCACCAATTACAACTCTTTAAAAAAACATTAGTATTTGCTATCAACTAACCAGAATACAGCTAGACATTAAAATCGACCAATCAGGAAACAGAATTCATGTCAAATATTAGGTGTTCTTTATTCCCTAATTCACAATAATTCAAAAAGTAAATGCCTCTGACCGACTATAGCCGCGTCCAAATATAAGGGGACAATCTTACACAAATCGACCTAGTCCCATAGTAAGCTCAGTAAGGCTTGTGTTATGGGTACTAGACGACGATATATATAATAGATATAAATACTAAAATACATGGAAAAACATCCATGACTGCGAAACAAATATTTATGCTCATCACACAAATATTTGCCCTTACCGGGATTCGAACCCAGGACCTTCAGCTTCGTAGGCAGCGTCACTACCCACTAGGCTAACCGGTCGTCGAAACACAAAAGAACAACTCGTCGTACAAAAGGCGGACATGATGCCGTAAGCTTTCTCTACCAGTCAGCCTTTGGGCCAATTATCGACTGTTTTAGGGTATTATGCAACGATTAGAATGGGATTCGAGGTGATCGTTTTGTCGGTACATATGTACAAAGTGCCTATGAAATGACAGCTATCCCATTCCTAAAATAAAATGATCGTAGTCGAATCATATAGGGTAAATCGCCAATAACTAGCCACCGTTCAATAACTGGCCACCTCATACTAAAATTAACTCTATTCACCTATAATAGAATTCATATTTAGTATAAGGTGTTAATTACTGGCCACCCTTCAATAACTGGCCACGTTATACTAAATTGAATTGTGTTTGTAGGGGAACAGAGTAAATTTTTAATATGAGGGGGCCAGTTAGTAAAGGGTGGCCAGTTATTGGCGATTTACCCTACGTATAGGTACGAGGAGAAAGTGTATTTTTTATTAAATACTGTTTAGAATACAGTGTTTACGTGTAGTACCCTTAAGCACTAACTCATAAAATATCAGACCTTTAAAGTCCACTTTTCCCAGACATGACGCTGTAAAAAGACGCGAGCGAGACTTGGAGTGCATAAACGTGGATATAACATTACATCGTCGTTCCTAAAGCGATTTCCTCCTATTGTCCAATAAACCTGCATTTTCCTCTTCTAGACACACGTTGACTTGTTCAGTTCCAAATGGACATATGTTGGTAGCAAGAACTCGACAGTTATGCTCTTCTGTGCAATGCAGTTACTTAATCCTATTGATAGAGTGAGAATTCCTGTCGCAACAATGTGACTCTGCTGGGGAAGTAGAGCATACTTCAATGCGAACTATGTCGCGTCGAAAGTTCTAACTACAGTCATAGTTCTTGTTCATATCTGGCGTAAAGGTTTTAGCTGCAGCTTGAGTGAAAATCACCTTTATCAGCAACGTAATAGCATTTAAATTAGTACTGCGTATGAATGCTACTTGTCACCATTCAATTTGAAGCCAAGAATATTATATGGGTGTTACTATTCATAGCATGTCATTAACAAAATTGGGCTTTAACGCTCAGGTAATAAGGCTCCTTGATATTTGTACTCGTGAAACTGCAATGTGTCGCATTCTATAGAGATTACGATGCGAGGTTTACAATGTAGAAGGATTTCGAGCTCTATGTTCTTACTTGTTAGTTTCATGTTACAATGAAAGGTGGTTACGACGTTTTTGTTATTAGGTATACAGAAGTGCAATGCTAGGAAAAATTATGGCCAAACTTCACGTCAGGGTGGTTTAGTGGTTTTAGTATGAGACATTCTTAGAGAATTGATAATAATACCACAATATACTGCGATTTATAAATGTTTATGATATACTTACAAAGATTATCGATTGGGAATGATGGCCATATTGACACGAAATTAGTCGGTACGAAATATACGGTATATCGGTTATAAAATAAAAAAACCATTTAATTCGGATATCATAGACCCATAATAATACAATACAATTAAATCAAAATTAAATCAATATTGAATACGATAAAATGTACATGTTTGACAATAAGAAATTAATTAAGAAATAAATTACCTACCTATGCTATTTTATTTTCTTACCATAGAATGAAAATTTTATTTTCTTACCATAAAAAAAAAATAGTGATTGGCTTGTACATATCACAACAGTGCCGTAAATATGCACAATCGACCCTACCTGCTAACATCTGCAGGATATTGTTGGGGCTGGCCGCACCCGACGCATCAGGGACATTCGCGATTTCTTTAGGTTATGATTGTGTGATTTAATAATTCAGCGTTACTATACCAAATTCATCAGCATCATGTCTGCTTTGCTCAAAAGTTGACTGATACAGAATGCTGACGGCATTGAGTCCGCCTTTTAATTAAAATAAATATAATAAAATAAACATTGGGGGAAAATCTTACACAAATCGACCTAGTCCCAAACTAAGCAAAGCTTGTACTATGGGTACTAGACGACGATAAACATGACACAACTTATATAGATAAATAAATAGTTAAATACATAGAAAACACTCAGGAACAAATATTGGTGCTCATCACACAAATAAATGCCCTTACCGGATTCGAACCCGTGACCTCTTGCTTCGTAGGCTGGGTCACTTACCAACGAAGTCTGTAAGGGCATTTATTTGTGTGATGAGTACGAATATTTTGTTCGATCGTCGACTAGTAACCATAGGACAAGCTTTGCTTAGTTTGGGACTAGGTCGATTTGTGTAAGATTGTAGCCTAAATAAAAATAAAAATATTCATGTGGGCATGAGTTGCTTCGACGCTTAAAGAAGAGTTGTCCAGATGGACTGCGCTAGAAATCCAAACCGTTATTTTTCTATGACATATGTCGTTTTAACTATTTCTTTTGGTGTAACTAAGGAGAGAAACACATAATATACTTAAGATTATTTCAATCATTCAAAAAGCCACTCTACCGTCCTCGGAAAGAGAAAGATTCCAATTCCAAAAGCTTTATGAAGAGTCAGCCACATTAAATAGTGTCAACATGAAACAAAGTACAAATTACAGGTCTTGGTTGAAATGGACTTTACTGAACTGCCTAAACGAAGAGGTAGAAGTTATAAGCCTTTGCCTGGACGGAAAGTTTACTGATATGTTCTTCAGTCAGAAAAGTTTTCCTGATTAGTCGTGGTTATGGACTGTTCAGTCCAGTCTTAGTTTGCTCTAGCGTTTCTCCGTTTTAATTTTCAACGATACCTTTCAGATACTTACTTTTTAAATTAAGATTAATGTGTTAAGAATCAACTGCCTAGAAACCTAAAAACCAAGTTTCAAAAAAAAACCTCTCGTAGGTTGCAAAATGTAGCTACTCTGTAAAATATGACATCAATGACATGAGTCTAGTCAACTACATGTTTTGGAATTGTATTTGGCTAAGCGCGCATGACAAATGCAGAATATACCCCCATATAGTATACAAACAAAATACAAAACAAACATGGGCCCGCCAACCTTACTACGCAATCCAGAAAAGCTCTATTCTCACTGCATTTGCTTGGAATCTCCCGAGGCTCACATATTTTCGATAGATGCAAAGGAAGCGAAAAGATTGAATATCCGTCTTCATGTCGAGATCCCGCGATCACTCGCGCGTGATCTGATTTATTTCAGCATTATTGGTTTTCACTTAACCGACTTTTCAGCGCCGTTGTCTTGAGTAAAATGTCTGAGTGGGAATACACTACTCGTATAGTAAATAATGCAAATAACTGTTAGTAAGTTAGCTAGTTTTACCGGGCATTTTCTGCAAGTCGACATCCAGTGCGCCTATTGTGCGAAAAAAGGGGGGTTAATGCTTCTCTAACCACCCAGCTCCTCTAAAAAGTACAGCCTCCTGTAATGCGTCTGAAGATCCTTGGTGCTTTTTCCTCTATACTTCTACCTGCTTGCAGTCCAATAGGGGATCCTGCCGTTTTACCAAATTTATTTTGGTCAAACATCATTTCCCAAACAAATTTTAGCAACTATTTTGTTTGCCAATGCAAGCTTTGGTACAATTTTAATACGAATAATTTCATTACGTCAAATTTTAATTTAGCAAAATATTATTACGCAAACTTACATTATGGCATTTGGTCTTTTAGCAAATGCTTTAATAAGGCAAAAAAACATTAGACAATTTACATTTAGTTAAGTTAATGTTATGACAAACTATAAATAGACAAAAATCACATTTGTTATGGTTATGAAATTTTACCAAAATAATATTAATAAAACGGCACCGTCCCTTAAATTAAAAAATAATATAACGATTATTTTATATAATAATATTTAATATAACATACATTAAGTATAATGCATATTTCCTATATTGAACACTGGTTATAATGCTCAATTCGTCTAATGTACAGTTAATATAATCATATTTGATATACTGTATCAACTAGGTTAGGTAGGTCGGTAGGCAAGGGCGTTAAATTAGGTTAGGGCAGCCAAAACGGGGGGTTCGGGGGGCAAAGCCCCCCTCAGTAAAGAAACAAATAACCGTAACAATTGTATTATTTGGTAGGCTAGGTTAGGGTTAGCTTGTGTCCCTTAGAGCGGAAATTTCGCGGGGTGACGTCGACACGCTGGCGGTTAGGTTAGAATTGCGACCTCTACACAAAACGCAAGAACGTCTTTTTGCGTTTTTTTTGTTTTGGTTAAAACATATTATGCTATTTATCATATTTGACTGAATGAAACTGGGTCAAAGTACCAGTTGGTAAACGAGATATTGCTTAAACACGAATATGCCAAACATTAGGTTTGCGTAAGAATTATTTGTCAAGTTATAATTAGGCAAACGATTATTTGGCAAATGAAATTCTACGATATTTTTTTTTGGGAAGTGATAATTTGTCAAACATTTATTGGTAAAACATAGGTGACCCGTCCAATACAATATGTTTAGACCTTTCTTCTGCCTCCTTTGCACGCTCTGCAAATAACAAATGACGCTCTGGAGCAGCCCAACTGGGAAGTACAAACGACAACACTGTTAACTGACCATCCTGTGTTTATATAGAACCTTATTATAATGCACTTAAGGCACAGAAATATATCAAGATAGAAGAAATAAGTGTATGTACTTAGCGTGGCGAAATGATGGTTCGGTGGAACCATTGCTCGCCGCGAACTTCAGTCTGCTCTCGACCGCGGTCTGCATGCGACGTCAGGTTTTAAAAACAAAACGGTTGTTTGCTCAATAATTAGTTGCTCAAACACTTCCAATAAAGGTGGAGCTGTTAATCGAGGTGTTTCCTTTCATTGGTAAGTACAATTTGTCGTTAAATATCTGTTATTAATTAAAAAAACATTTATTTCATTATTTTAGTTAAAACAGTAGCGGGCGATTGTGTGCCAGCGCCAGTTTTCCATTACGGCTTTAATTTGACGAGCCAGACTTGGTGTGCGTTCAAAACCAGCGATGTAAAAATAAGCTATTCAAACTGTCGCGAGTCATGTTCAAGGTAGATTTCTCATTTTTTCTGTCGAAAGTAAGAATAGTGCTGTACACTGCGATTTTCTTACTCGATTATTATAATCGTTTTTTAAAACAGAGGAAATGATAATTAAGTTCTTATATTATTATGCAGCTATATAATATACGTAGTGCAAAGCAAATATTATTAACAAACAGGTTATGGCTACTTCTATATTGCAATTTTATTTCAGTTTTCCGAATGATCCTGAAATGAAAAATTTGGATTGAAGCAACTAACTGGTCGTAAAAAATGGTTTCCTACATTTTTGGTTTCCTTCTGGCCATTACCTATGGTATCTGGTCGCATATTTAGAGAACTTATGATATAGCTCGGCCAGTGATTGAAATGTAGCGTCCGTGAGCAGAACGTAAGCAATCCATTCAGAAATTTGTTCAGGATGCTTAGGGACTGAACATACTAAACGTCTCGACAAGTTCCTTCCTTCTTTAATGTAAAAAACTAAGCCCTTTTTGTTTTTACTATTTTTCATTTCCTCTGTTGAAACTAATTATCATTTCCTCTGTCGGTTTTTATCGATATTTTGAATCGATACAAAATAAACCTACTAGTTATTGCAACTGCCGCGTGCTAATCGAGGTTGACGAATCGATGTCGCGCGGCTTATGTTTCCCGTCACTAAATTACGCTCGTGACGTCAAAGTACCTACGCAAAATTTTACACGCTCGGTTCCCATACTAATCGACGAGCTCTTTCCTTCTATCTTGATATAGTTCTGTGACTTAAGGTGCACCGATGGTCAGTTAGCTGTGTTGTCGATAGTACCTCCTAAATTACAGTAGATCGTAGCCATAATAACTCCACTACCTGCTCTGTAGGCATGTGTCGTGTGGTGAGTAAGATTGCAAGAGCTCCCGAGGACGTATTGTGTTGAGAGTGTAGGGATCCGCGTTCTGCAGCTATCAACACACATATCCTGAAATAAATAACATAAATACATTATGTATCTTATTTAAGGTAAGCCCGTCAAAGTTAAGCGATTCTTACTACTAGCACACTTTTTATTGCACACCTCACACAAACAAAGCAGTTAGAAAGAGAAGCAATACAATAACATGGTAGGTAGAGGTAGACAACAGGCACAGTATAGAAGAATAATACAGTAGGTAATCTGAGGCCATTTAGGAGCGTTCGTTACCTACTTTCGCTCGATGCGCAGGGCTGTGTTGTTTGTGGCTTGGCATACCTATAATACTAATTTTGCTTTTAAGTATGCAAAGTATTTCTGTTACAGTTTAATAGACAATATTGTATACACAAAGTAATAATATTATAGATAGGTATGTGTTTTTAGTTTCCCACTTCATCGAATATTTTAATACCACTATACTATGCCTAAAATATTTCCTAGTAAGTTTAATAGTTGCTAAACTGCACTAGGTTGGTAGGTGCTTAGTTACAAGCCTATTCGGCTCCTTGTGATATCGTGGCACTAGCGGCTCGCTGTCTTTTTTTCTTTTTTTGGCGGTTTTCTATGACGTAGCGAGTGAGAACGAGCGAACACCGCAACGGCGCGGCCCCGATTGAAGCATTTTCCATCATTCCCGAAGGCTATGTGTGTGCGCGTACCGAACACGCGCGCATGTGTGCAGCCGTGCGATGTACCTTTGTTCGAAGTTTATCTACTGTTCCTATACTGTGCAACAGGCGGGGTAGGTACAGTCAGCAGCAGAAGTTGCTAAGCAGTCCTAGAGCTCAAAATGATCTACATACGAACTCTAATGTCAAGGGAATAAGAATCTGTGTGGGTCATTTTGAGCATGTTATTTTGCTTAGCGACTTCTGATGCTGACTGTATATAATTATGAGACGTTAATCCTCTACTATCGATACACATTTTTGCACTCGATTGTACTACTGTTACTTACTTTGCGCATGACTTTAGTTTGCGCATATACTACCTATATCTATACGAGTTTATTGAAGCCCAAGGATTGTTTGAAGTGATTGAGTCAAGATGAGCCCAAATTCGATTGAGCGATCCATTTCCAGGATTAGTTTAATTGAATCAAACCATACGCTGGGTTTTGCTTATTCGAGCGGAATAAGCCTTCCGTACGGTTAATAGGGATCCCTAAAATTAGATGTAATTCAATCGTCTGTCAAACATGCTCAAAATGTAAATGAACAAAACTCTGACTTACGGAGGTAAAATGGAAAGGACATTCATTCTTACATGTTTACATACGAACAGATCAAACAAAAAAAGCGCTTGTCAAAATAACCTGCTGAACACTTCCAACTTCCAGAAGACCACAGCCATTATTACACCTACTAGGTGACTGAATGGCTTTGTCTGTGGTGTTAGAGTTCTTGGTGCTATAAGTAAGGCCACTAGCATCCAGAAAATGCACTAGCATAACGAAAATTTCATATTACCTTTCTATCGGGGCTTAAATACCCATTTGTTTAATCGACGATGGTATTCGTGCCCACTAGGTTGGTTTTAGTGTCACGCTGACCGCACGCTGACCGTCGGCGCTGACAGGCTAATATGTACGATGTTGAGGGAGCGCTTTAGAATAACGCTAAGCGGTGAGCGCTGACGATCGTCAGCATATCGAGGCGGCGACGGTCAGCGTGACACTAAAACCCGCCATAGACGGTTGAAAAGCTGCCCAAAAACTTGTTTAAATAGAAAATAAATATATAGGCCTCCCCCAAAGAGTGCCACAATGACCAGTCCTGTGCCACCCGCATCCAGCGGACTCCCGCGACCTTCTTTGGGGAGGCCTATGTCCAGCACTGGACGTCTTTTAGCTGATATGATGATGATGATTAAATATATAAAGAGCCTTCGAGGGTAGGTCTATAGGAAGACGTCGGGTTGGTCGCCCCAGATATTGGTGGGTTGATTTGGATGCGGGTCTTCGCGAGCTCCAAGCTGCGGTGAGAAACCACTCAAGATCGGTATCAGTGGCGTGCACTCGTGCAGACACACACTTTGGCTCGTTGCGCCAGAGGAATAAGTAAGTATAAAAATATTAGGAGACAAGTTTACACAATCGAACTAGCTTCATAATACGCTCAATAAGGCTTGTGTTATGGGACTAGATGACGATGCTTAAGGGGCTACCCGAGGTTTTCATAGATTTTTGTCAAGTTTTGAATCGTATCTCCTACTTTTGTACTACAGAGAGAATTATAAATCAAACGGTTATCGGGTCTTCAATCTTTTATCGCCATTTTCGTTTACCGGATTTGGAAACAAATGAATACTTAATTTTGTATGTTTTTTTTAAACATTGTCTAAAAAAACACTGATTTTGTATCTCTATTGTCGTGAAAGATGTAATATCTACGAAATATACATATTTGCGTTCGTCTTTGACGTCTTTAAAAACTGGTCTAAGGTTTTCATTTTAAACCAATTAACACAAAAGTTATGGCCAGAAAACCAGTTTTCTGGTATAAAATTGTTCAACTTTGAAATATCTCGAAAACAATGAACTTTGAAGTAAATATGGGATACTATATTGCTTAAAATCGTTGTTATTGTTAATATAATAAGCTGCAAACAACATTAGAAAACAATGGGATTCAGATCGAAGTTCATTGGCGTATGGGTATGGGAGCCCCTTAAATTACTTTCATGATCAGTTACCCGCTTTTGGTTGGACGTTGACTTTTGGGACACGTTGTATAGTGGGGTCCAACGCTCGAAATTGTCGTAAATCTGTACACGCTGGACAAAAGCACAAATTTCTTTTCAGGCACTTCCTATTTTATTCTATAATAAAATGAGATATATTTTTTTATTTTTTTCCTCGAGTAGGCATGAACAGGTCCATCTTCTGCTGCCAGCTTATCGTTGAATTTTGGGACACGTTGTATATATTTGGGATCAGGAAATTCAACTGATTCTACGTTATTTAGAAGTACCTGAAAAAAAATTGGTGCTTTTGTCCAGCGTGTCCACATTATCATCTGAAACTGCCCTACTAGTATACACATGTTAAACTTATAACATTCGTCGGGGGTCAAAAATTGTGTAAAATGCACAATATGAGCCTTTTAATTTAAAACTCTAAACTCTGCGTTCCGCACTCTACGCTTAGCGATCTTGATCTGCTATCCAACGAGACTTTTCAATAAAAAACATCCCTCAGAAAAACGAGGAGTCGAGAAACCCTAAAAAGCAGATATGGAAGTCGTTAGGGCGTGGGTATTAATCATTTATCACTCGTCATTAGGGCCGCGAGCGCCGAGGATCTGAATTATTGTTATTACGGACCTGAGTCTTTGTGAGTATGATGAAAGGAAAAGTAGGCTTTTTCTTTCGCCGTCATGCAATATGTACAAACTCTTTCGTGGAAATTAATGGTTTTTGATGTTAGATTGTTTTATGTTTATACTTAACCGCTTCGATATTAGTTATAATGTATTTTATTTATTTTATTTGATGACATAGGCAACCAATCATAGGGCCCAGCAAGATCGAAAGAGAAAACTGTATGTAAGTAACCATTTTTTTCTGTCATGTCTTTCTTTATATTGTTACAGTTTGAATATACATACGTTGTTATTAAGCCATTCAGGGCCCATGACGACACATATGCGTCAGACCACCGTAGTCGCTTTCCGCTACATACGGGGAAAACCACGGGATCGGCTACGAGCGTAGCGCGTAGCGATTCTGGGCCCTGAATGTGTTAAGTATACTAAAAATAACGTTCAACTCGCATATTCTTCTGCGCTACATTGACTGCGCAACTTACATATGTATGTTTATTTATATGTCATTTACAGATGTACATTTAATTGTTACACAATGTTATACAATGTCCAAAAAAATGCGGGGGGAGAGCAGCACTCGTCGAAGCCGAGCCACCTGGTTACGGGTTTAAAGCGGTGTCATGTACCGCGGATACACACTGGCGGCGCGTATGACGGCAATTAAGGTGAGTATTTTCGCGGCCGCATTCCTGAAGACGAACTGCCGAAAGGTTGGAAACTTGTCACCCGTAGTAACAATCAATTCGTGAGTTATATACCGTTATTATTATAGTAAAATTCAAAACATGATACAAAAGTTATATCTAATTGTTCATGTAACCGGTTTGTGTTGAATTTATGGAAATTTGTGTTAAGTGAAAAAAATGTATCGCTTTAATCCTCACATGTATCGAAACCTTAATCCGCTGACGTAAGCTGTGTGCACCCATATTTTTACCCATGACTGTACCAATTAAAATTATGCATTGCACCGTTCCCAGTCGGATGCATATTTTCACACTCCAACATAAATTCTTCAAACGCATTCCACGTTAAGAATCTAAATCTCCACCATCAAAGCTTCGCACGCTGAAAAGAAATTCCTAACGCTACACAATACCTCGCCCGTCGCCCACCGGCATCCGTGCGACATCCGCACGGGATCCACACTACATCCGTTACGTCCGCTGCCGGTCATTGTCGCCCGACGACGTTTCAAAGGGCTTCGCTGTGAGATTTATCTTTAATTTATGCTGATATATAGTTGTGCATAAATTGTGAAGACTGTTTCAACATGACAATGTTTATATGTTATTGAATAAAAGCATTATAAACGGTCTTATAGACCCCGCAAACGAGGAGTGTTATATATATATAAGTATAACGTGTCTGTGTGTATGTGGCATTGTAGCTCCCAATCGGATAAACCGATTTGAGTAGGTACGTTTATTGTTAACTGAAAGCATTGTTTGCGTAACGCTTGGGGCATGCGTTTTATTTTTCTTAATTTAAGTAATTACAAGCTACTGCCCGAGACTCCGTCCGCGTGGAACTCGTTTATATCGTAGTTCCATACATACTTTTACCCCCCATTTCACCGCCTTAGGGGATGATTATCGGCATAAAAAATGTATGTCCTGCCCGGTTTAAGCGTAACAGCGTATCGCCGCGGTAACAGACAGACACACTTTCGCATTTATAATATTAGTTTGGATAGTATGAATTAATACGAATTTTCTTATAAATAAAACTAAACGAATGAACTAAATTCTAGGGTTCGTTAAATTTATACTTAACAATCAACATTATTATCAATTTCCATAAAAACAACAGTGTACGGATTTTTAACAAGGTTCGATCTGTATAAATCAGTGTTTTGATTCTGAAATCGCCTTTGTAGTTACGAAGTATAAATTGCCATCTATAAAATAAATCAATCAGCCTATATAAGTCCCACCGCTAGGAACAGGCGTCCTCTCAAATTCCCGTATCGCGCATAATTTATTTTACTTGACCCAATGGAATAGCACGAAGCAGCAGCTACCCTGCTTTTCTGATTTATTATTTTCTTGTTTTTCCAGTAATTGCTTTCAACATAAAGTGCTCACTTTTAAAAGGAAAACAATTTTCTCTCGTTGCCGCAACTAGAGGTCTTCTGTGAGAAAAAAAAAGAGATTTAATTAAGAGCGCTTACATATTGATATTAAGATATTTTTGTTAAGACTTTGTTTGTGGTGGTTTGATTCAGGGCGCTTTCTTGAAAGCAAAGAAAGAAGGCAAAGCTTTTGTTTGACTTTATTAACATACATGACATAAGGGAGTTTTTTTTTTGCAAAATTAAAGTTATTCAAGTTTTCACTTCTGCCGGCACTCCCGCAGTGCACCCCAATCATATTTTTTGACTAGGTACATAGACATTATGTTTATACAAAAAAGAAAATATTAAAGTGTCTTATTTTTTTTTTGGTAATTGTATAATTTGTAGGCATTTTAAAACGCATCTTCCTCTTCAATGGAATTTATATTATTCTAAGGCGCCGCCGTCCTGACTTGGCGGGGCGGGATCGGTATGCGCCATTTTGTCTTTTTTGTGAGCTTACTGGATATCGCACAGATTTCCGCACTTGTCGGTATACTTTCAGTATTATATTTTCCTAGTAATAATATGTGCAGAAACGGGGCAGTGCGCTTGCAGTACTGCATTCGGGTGATTCTACGAGCGTTCCAACCGCCATCAGTCCTCTGATCGCTTTATTGACAACTAGGTTCTGCCCGCGACTCCGTCCGCGTAGAACTGGTTTATATCGTATCTCCAATAGTCAAACCCCCCTTGCACCGCCTTGGGGGATGATTTCCGGGATAAGAACTATCCTATGTCCTGCCACGGGACTCAAACTATCTCTATACCAAATTTCATATGTATCGATTCAGCGTGGAGCGTGAAGAGGTAACAGATAGACAGACAGACAGACACACATTCGCATTTATAATATTAGTATGGAAGTATGGACTAGTATGGATGTACGGGCAAACTGGCGTGGCATTCAGGTATTTTAACAAGTCCAGGGGGTAATCGCATAACGTTTCGAACGCGCGTTAGGACACTTTATCTGTAATTTGTCCATACTAAAAGTGACATTTCGATCTACCTGGCGCGTACAATGCGTTGCGTGTTTGACCTGCAGGACTACCTACAATTACTACAAATTGCTAGGAAAGGGGATCCAAATCGGCAAGAACTTTGACAGTAACGCGAGCAGGGCACTGACGGTGGTTGGAACGCGCGCAATCATCCTTCGCGCCGCTTCCGCGCAAGTCAGGAAGCACTCACTTAGAATTGAGCAGTAAAGAATCTCACAGAATTTTTCTCTTCATAATACTAGTATAGATAATGATATATATGTAGCTGAAACCACATTGTAACTAAGGCTTCTGCCGCAGCCGTCGCTCCGCGTCACGAGAGCCTCGCCATCGATTTCTCACGCCCCTACGCTCGCTGTAACGATTAATTACCAGGCCCGTCATTGCTTGCAATTTGCAATGGCGGACATGTTTGTTTTGAGTGGAAGAGAGTCATATGGCTGACCCATATCTAAATATTGTTACGGATATTTTTTTTGAAAATCGTTGTTTAGCATTCTTGCATATCTAGTAAGTCCTTCATTAACAAAAACACCAGCTTAAAAATCGTCATAATTCCGGAGATTGTATGCTTCGAACCTAGTAAGTGTCATTACAACTATCACTTTACCAGTTTATAACATAGTAACTCTCCCAATCGCGGTTGCTGTCGTAAGTTTTGAGGCATGATAATTTAGTTTAACTTGAAATTAGTTGTAGTGATCAGTTTAGTTCCAGTGTAACCATAGCGTTGTACTAATTATGTGTAACAACCAAATGTAGTTATTGAGAGCTACTTAGGAAATAAGTTCATGCTTGGTGTCCATGTGTTCTTTATTTATGTCTTCTTGTATTTGTTTCTCTTTGTTCTCCAATAAATAAATCTATTTAAAATATACATATATTTCCAGAAAATTTTACACAAATCGACTTAAGTAGTACCAAACTAAAAGAAACATACTTATATCGATAAATGTATCAGTAATGTATCAATATATTTGCAGGTAAACAGAGCTATCACCTGATATCGGCTTATCTGTGCCCGATAAAATTGATAGCGATTTATTTTACTGATTTACTATGATGCACGGACATTATGATGTTGTCGCATTATACAGCGGAATGCCCTAGATTTATTGTAAATCAAAATTACGAAAAAGTATCGAATTAGATAAACTTTTGCTAGTAGACCACATAATTAAAATAAAGGTGTATGTAATGTACTTACGTTCAAACCAATTATGCATGTATTACATTGTCTTAGATTTGCAGAAATGTTTAGTACTTACTTACGTACGTCCTATAGTGTTTATGGTTGAGATGATTTAATGTGGCCGACTTTTTATAATGCTGTCATTTGAATAGCAATCTAGAACCTTGCACGGTAGAGCTGCTTTTTGAATGGACTACTTTGATACGATTCGCTGAACTCAAATAAACTCAATTATATATCCAGTCTTCTTGAGTATACATACATTCAGTCTTCTTGACTATCCTTCGAAAAAATTGGTAACTATGGACGTATTTTTATTTTGTCTCCATAACGAAAGTTAGCTGATTTTCATCGTGTGCATCGCGTTTACTACTCGGTCAATACAGACGGCATTCCAGTATCATGCTGTTAAGGTTTTTCCTACGTTTTAGTATTTCATTTTTGTACAAGGTTTATGTAAGACTCTTGTGCTTTGAACGAATACAGTGTATTATCGTTATCAAGTAACAGTTATATACTTTTGGGACCCGTTCGGACATATGTAAAATGTTATTTGTTAAGAGGGAAGAATACTATAAAAAGAGAAAATGTTTATCCACTTCTAAATATTTTCCAATCTCAAAGACTTCTCAGTACTATTGACACAATGAAAGACTAGGTTTATAGGTATTTCTTTTTTCAATTTGATTAAGTTTTTTTTTTTTAAACAAGTAATTTAAAAATACGAAACCAATGCCCTAAAGTGGCCGTCAATAGAATTTGCTAACTATGTAAACAAACCGCCTTAAAATTGTCTTTCACTATGGTGGCGGTTTGTTTACATAGTTAGCAAATTCCATTGACGGCGACTTTAGAATACATATTATGCTGAAGCAATCGACATCAAAATCAATGTGATTTTTTAGTGGAAATCGTTTTCCCCCGAAATGGAAATGTCATCAAAAAAGTACCTATTGTCAGTCGCAACCTGCTAGCTGCTGCAATTAAGCTACTCTTCAGCTTCATTTTACTTAATCATCAGCTAATAATTGCAATAGAGCTACTTTAATGTGTTATTTTTAACCGACTTTACCCCGATTACTCGAAGACGCTTGGACCGATTTGGAAAATTATTTTTCTGTTTGGAAAGGTATCTTTCCATGGCGGTCCAGTGGAGATCAGGTCAGGATCTGATGATGGGATCCTGGTGAAATCGAGGGAACTCTTCAAATAAGGCGAAAAGTGCTCGATTGAAGTCGGTTGAAACTTTGTTATAAAGTATAGAATATTATAAACTACGACACTGTATTACAAGGCTCCTTTCGTCTGCTATAATTTTAAATAAATTATCTTTTTCTTCGCCACAGCTGCTATTTTACATACAACCTTTGTGTATCTCAGTAATCTGTGTAAAATTATCATAATATTATTTTGATCCACAATCTTAGCCAGCCCGTTGCACCGCGTCAAAGGTATTCAAATAAGATTCAGATAAGTGAACATTTACATATCCATTTTGGAATAAAATGTGACACATGTGATTTCGCCAGAAGGATACTTAAGCTATATGGTTCAGCTAGTAATAACATACTTGTGTTCAGTTTATCGTTAGTTGTTCAACAATGTTTTTGCGTTGTTGCATCTAAAAATTGTTTCCCAGAAATCAACATACTTAATTTCGGGTTAGCGACCGTGTTCTTTGAAAAAATTGTCGTCAAATCAATATACTGGCCGATTATTATTAACTTTTTTGTGCTTTATTGGTTTCTTTATTATTCTACCAAATGGCGGAGTCTGTCATATTATTTTAAGAACATTTTATATTATGTGGTGCTATTTATACATTTTAGCATTTTAATAATTTACACACTTTTATATATACTGCGTGGAACGGAACGATGGACTTTCCCGCAAGAGGGGGATTATTGAGCGCTAGTACATTTTCCAGATAAACAATTTTTTTTGACGCGATTTTTTTTTTACCTTTGTATGGTGCGTTGGCCGACTGGAGCGACGAGCTCCTTACAAATGTAAAAAAAAAAACGCGTCAAAAAAAATACTTTATCTGGAAAATGTGACGTACTAGCGCTCAATAATCCCCCTCTTGTGGGAAAGTCCATCGTTCCGTTCCACGCTGTATTATGACTTCCGCGCAAGGGGAAATGAGATGAAACACTTTTTAGGAATGGCTTCTTTGGACTAATAAATAAATATGTAAATTTGTAAAGAATTTTATTCATAGATGCGGTAAAATGCCGATATTTTAATTTTATTATGTCGTTTAACAATGTCTTTTCATGTTTGCCCTTTTAAAAAGGCAATTTTTAAACCAAACTTCAGAATTTATTTTTGACAAGAAAAATTGTAGCAGTACTTTTTTGCAATTACAGTGACAGTTGATGTAACTTATATCCGAAGTAAATTCAATTTATTTCCTAGTTCAGGCAAAGTCTTTGCAATATTTCACATTTTAGTATGTTTGCTTGTTAATTTGCTAATTTACCATTCAGATTCTGATATCATCTGACCATCACCCATTTTCTATAATTGAATACATTTCCAATTTCACCCGGGCTCGGCTACTCTGACGGACGGAATACCATCGATTATTAATTAGCAGGAGTATGTGGATGTTACGAGGCCGGAACGTGTCGGCTGAACCCTAATATCGGAGTATCGTGTTGTGCTTCTTATAATTTGAGTGTTAGGTTGGCATTTGTTATCTGTTTATTTTGGGGAATACACACATGACATTGGACGTCGCTCTATTATAACTTTAATGAAGTCATCGTGACGAAGTAGATGTCCTATCATTTTTCCTCTTCTGTTTTCAATAACTTTTAATAAACTTCTGTTTTCATTGACTATACACAGAACCTCTTCATTCGTCTTTTTCTCCGTCCAACTGATCTTTTCTAACCTCCGCCAACACCACATCTCTTTCCCTGTCCCGTTGCGTCATGGTCCACGTTTCGCAGCCGTAGAGAGTAATGCTCCAGATGTACATCTTAAACAGTTTCTTCTGAGTTGAGCGTGATATTTTAGCTGTGAGCAACGGTCTTTTTAAATTAAATGCTTGCTTGGCCATGGCTATCCTGGCAATAATATCAGGTGTACATCTAGAATCATCGAGTTATAATAGAGGGAAAGATAGAAGGAAGAAGAAAAAGAGGAAGACCACGAAAAGCTTACATGGAGCAGTTAAAGGAAAATATTGAAGTTGAATCGTATAGAGAGTTAAAGGAAAAGGCAGAGAATAGAACATAATAGAAATTACTCTACCGACAAGAGCCAAGCTCTTAAATATATGATGATGGTCGCTATCGTAGTGGCAAAAAGCCATGCACGAAAGTGCACTTTTATGGATGCTTAAATAATCTTTTATAGTCAAAATCAAAGTCGAGTATTGTTAACATTTTATGATTTCGTGTGTCTATACTTTGTTTTATTCGCATTTAACACGAGGATATTGGCAGTAAACCGTTCGTGAACCAGTTAAATGGCATTTTATTTCGGTGACGTCCTGGGCTTACGTAAGGTTAAAGGGTGATGATGATTGTGATGACTGCTGCTACTTTATGATGCGTAAAGTGGATGACAATTTGTATTATATCTTATTTATGGTGTCAGGTTAGATAAAAAGTGTATATGACAAAATGGAGAGGTGTTTGCTGTGGATAATATGTAAGTGATAACATGCCAAAGTTTTTTTATAAAAAAACCGCTGGTTGGTCCACAGAACCAGAATTTCGTTAACCTCCTTTTATAGCACAAGTACACATGCAACCTGAAAGATGAGGAATACAACAGAAATATGGTCACTTTGAACATTATTTAACTCATCTTTTTTAAATTTTCTACCCAAATCTAAAACATTAGAATCCACTTGAGAACAAGGAAAGGAGATAAAACTAGTGGCTCTGTGAGCTGTAGACCTCGCGCATCCAAATCGGAGTTCAAGATAGAGTGGACGGAACATAAAATTTGTACCAGGTCAGTAGTCAACGCTGACCCGTTTCTTGTAATTTCTTACGTTTTCAACCCATATCTCTGGCATTTTACAAAATTTCGAAAAACCGATTAGACAAAAAAAATCTGTATACTTACCGAAACTACTCACAAAATTTCATGAGAATCGGTTGAGAAATGTGAGCTCTAGGCGAGAACAGGGGGAAATCCAAACGGACGTGAGGAAAAACGATTTTTCGTCCAAGCTGAAGCATAGACGCTTCGCTCGCTCGGTCGATTAATTTTGCAACGTGTCTTTGCGCCCTTTGTTCTCCCCCGGGGCTGCACCCATTGTTCTTTAGTTTGTTTTAAGACGTTTTGTTCCGCGACAAAGCTTTAATGTAGGCCATAAAGTACTTAAATCTATCACTCGCAGGTAATTTACTGGACACGCCTTTTCTTTCTATGATCTTGTTTAGGTATTGTCTTGGTTAGTGTATTTTCTAGACGTAAGCTGCCGTGTACATAGGCTGATAAACGAATGAACATTAGTTTGACAGGGCACCGTTCCTAACTTAAAAGGAAACGAAGATTCGCCGAGATGGAACCGTTTCGTGGCAATGTTGTCTTCTCTTTTGTATATTGATTTATGTGCATGTATGTGTTGTTGTCGTGAATAAATGTTATTCTATTCTATTCTATTTAACCCTCTTCCAATCAGTACCGAACGGGCCGGGCTGGGTCGCGTGGCGCCGCATCGCAAAGGATGCGTGAGCACCCGGCGGCAGCCGACCGCGTTTTAACAGAGTGCAGTAGGTAAAAGCCGGTCAGATGCGACGACAGCCGAGCACAGCCGTCCACGCCCCCGAGGAGCCGACCGGCCGCAAATGCATTATATGAAATGTAACGTCTGTATAAAGGGAAATTGGAAATTGTCGCGTGCCTTGAAACGCCGTGCTGATTAGATTAAGAAACAATAAGGTCTGATTTTCAGATATATGATTCCTCACTATTTGATTGTTTATCCTATTTAATCGATATATGATTGCCTAAAGTTTCCTCGATAGTAAAACTAGATATAAAAAAAATCCAAAGTGGGGGTCTTTATTTTCCTTTTTTTACTCAGCCTACTCAAACAAAACATTATTTTACGACAGAATCAAGTTAATACTAGAGTATTATACCTTATCTAAAATCTTACTTAATTAAATATAAATAAAACTTCACTAAGTTAGGTATTTATCGAAATTTGTCCAAAAAAGCCATTTCCGAAGAGTGTTGCATCTCTTTTTCTCGTGCGCGGAAGGCATAAGCGTGTCTCTGTCAAGGGGGCGTGTTCGATTCGAATCAAGGCATCCCCTTAAGGCTACAAATTTCTTTGGCAACTTGTAAAATGCTCTCATGCGTGCTCCGGCCCGGCTCGATCGGTGAGAATCGTGCAGATGATTGTGAATCTACCCGTACTAAATATATATCGTTCTGTTACGTCAAACAAGATACACGTCAAATATGTGTGAATTCGGCTTTACAGTACCGCTTCGTTGTCTATTCGTCTCTCAACTTATATACATAAAAAAACATCCATGACTCAGGAACAAATGTTCATGCCCATCACACAAATAAATGCCCTTACCGGCATTCAAACCCGGGACCTCCGGATTCGTAGGCAGTGTCACTACCAACTAGGCTTCAGGCGTCGTCAAAATTGTACGTTCCAATTTTTGTTTCAGATCTGCGAGACGGCGGCAGTGCGTGTTCGGGTTTAAAAAGGTGAGTAGCGACAAAGTAGAACGAGTAAATTAGTGGTTCTAACAACTATTTATTGTTGTTATTCTGTCCAGTTAGCTAGGAGATAAAATTAGTATTTTAATGACTGTGTTCGTAATGGCTGCGGTCCTCTGTAAGTTGGAGGTACCCAGTTGAGAAACGACTGTGGAATAATACTGGTAATTACTTCAAGGTCAAGACTTGTTGTTTTGCTGAATATTTTCAGACATATTCTTTTCATGCTTATGCACCTCACGACACAAGACCTCAACTGCGCTTAGTTACTACGCATCGCGGCGTCAAGATATATTTGTGGGTGAGCGTTGAGTTGAGATAAGCTTAAAACAAGTTACAGAGTAGCGGGGCTCATGAGTGTGAATGTCACCGTACTAGATCTATGAAACCGATACTAAAACGGAGCGTCATGATCAAGCCACGACACGTCAGAAAATTAAGTACATACATACATACATACACGCCTTTATTCCCAAAAGGGGTACGAAAAGCACATGAAACTTATGTACGAGTGCCACTTTTAGCATAAATTATCCACCCCACTAAAAGATCGACAAAATGTGATATCGCAGTGATAAGGTTTGCTAGTACATCTCCCACAACACACTTCAACTCTGCTCCCTTAGTCGACTTTTACGATACCCACGGGAATTACGGGAGTGGTGAAATTCTATCCTGATGCCACACGAGCAGAATATTGATAAAACAAAACACGACAGTACCCCGCTTTGCAAATACGATAATGTTTCGGATATAATCTCGAAGTGGATTTATATTGACAAGGTTTCATGTCAGCGTGGGCGAGGGTCGAATTGGACCCTTGTCACTCTCGTGATACGTTGAGTTGACGCACTATCTATGTATTGATGGTTAGATGTCCGCGGCGCTCGCTTGTAGTGCTACTCCTGAAATACAAACAACTTTAAAGGTTGAGGGAATTTTGTTATTTTGTTAATTTACTAAGTCAATGACATATAATTTATTTTCGGAACGTAGGTATAAAATGATAAGAAAATAATCAAAAAAACAAATAATTATAAATTTATAAAATAAAATAAAACTCAATTAACCATAACTTGCCAGAAGACCTACAAGCGGCCTGTGTTGTTATTTACTTAAGAGTCCGCAGTAAGCTCGATTCTCCATACAAACGTAGTTACTCTCTCATTTTAAAACTATGTGTTGGAGTTTAACGAAACTTTGCATGTACAATGACATGAGGTATATCTATATATATAAAATATATATATAAAAAAAAATACAGCGAATTTAAGTTTTTCATACAAAACTTGTTTTGCTGTTTTTCGTTTGTTTTATAAACTGGAACCATATAAACTAATTACAGACATAGATATACCTCATATCATTGTAAGTATATGCAAAGTTTCGTCACAATCCAACACGTAGTTTTAAAATGAGAGCGTAACTACGTTTGTTTGGGAAGGTAAAATTCGGCCGAGCTTACTGCGGACTTAAAGTTTCCTGTCGCAGCCCCTCACTTGTTGGTCGTCATAATCTTTCTTAGACTATAATTATAACAGTTTTGTGAAAACACGTTATCAATATAAAATAGCTTTGTAACTAGTATTTAACAGAATAAAGGATGATTATGAGTATTCGAAATACCTGTATCATGTATCAAGACACACAGCACTTACGTACAATGTAACAATGTTATGTTTTAACACTATCTAAAAGTTAAATTTAACGTTTAACTATAATACTAGTTAATTATTTTGCTTTACGTAGTGCTTGCGCATGCAGTCAATCGACAATCATTTAGAAACTTTAAATTCGGCCCAATATGTTTTCTACGAGTTACGACAATAACAAATGTCTAAAACTAATCGAATATTATAAGTAAATTACATGCAAGCGAGCGATAAGACCGTAGAAATGTGTGTGTGTGGTGAGGTAGGGCACAGCGAAATGTCATCCCGCTCGAATGTGAAGCAGCCCAACTGGGGAAGTACCTCCGCCTTGCAGAAGACCACAGCCATAATAACCAGTGATCGGAATTAGGTGAGCCAAAATACCTATTCTTCGCAAGAGGACATAATATAAAGTGGTTGCAACCGGGTAGGAAAACAGAATTTTCTCTTAAATACCGGGTATTCGTTATTTTTCCGGGTACCAGTCGTAATGTTCAACATATATGTTTTTACTTATAGAACGGGATGTTTAATGTTAATCTAAAAGTTATAACCATTTCATACTTTTTCCTTCCCTTTTTACTACAAACTAACATAAACAATCCCGTACTATAAGTAAAAATATGTATGTTTAACATTACGACTACTTATAGTACCCGGACAAATATCGATTACCCGGTGTTAAAGAAAAAAAATATTTTTCTACCCGGTTGTATCCACTCTACATTATGTCCTGTTGCGAATAATAGGTATTTTGGCTCACCTAATTCCGATCACTGATAATAACACTACTACTTGCTCCGTAGTAGTGTTGTGTTCCTGGAGGTGAGCAAGGTCGCCCGAGCTCCTGAGGATGCGTTGTGTTGAGAGCGAGGGAATTTGTTCCTTCAGCTGTCAACACGGCGAATCCTCAAACATATCAAGGGTCGACAACGCCCATGTTACTCCTTTGGAGTTGCAATGCGTCTATAGGCTGCGGTGTCCACTCACCATCAGGTGGGCCGTACGCTTGTTTGCCACCGTCGTTGTATAAAAAAAAGAAAAGAAAAGAGTCATTGTTGCCTTCAAATTCAGAATTTCAATTTTGCTCATAGAATGTGTGAGAAGCAGTATGTGCCACTCGGTAGCAAAATTATTCCATCTTGGACGTGAACGCTTGAATACTTCGTTACTCTTAAGATTCTACTTGAGAATCCCTCGCTACGCTCAAAATTCTACAGTAGGATCTTTCGTTTCATACAGGATTCAATATATCGATCGCCCTCGCCGCAAATATATATCATTTTGCTCCCTTGCTCCTCTACTATTACACTCTTGTTTAACTATTTTGATTGAATGTGGCTCGAACGCGCGTGGAATTAGGATAGTTTGCTCCTAACCTAATTACTTACTCCTGTTCGAACTATACCAATATTTTTCCCTGTATCCTCCTAACTCGGCACGCATCGGCTAGGACCCGGGCGAGGTAAGCCCTCTATTACCAGCCAATTATGGGTCGCAGTGTGTTGCCGAATATCGAACATTAAAACTTGCTACTGGCCTGTTTACTCAGTGGCTAGCTAGTGGTCGAGTAACTGGTGACTAACCTTGAAAAAACAATGCCTTCGGCAGTAACGACATTTAACTTTCAAATGCCCAGTCAATTAATCACGCTGCCTGAAAATCATGCCCTAGATGAGATACTATACGTGATCAAAATAAATCCAGACTTATTGAACAAGTTGAATGCACAACTTTATTCGTTATTTATGCGATGACTGTTTGTATAACGTAATGAAATGTATCTTATATGTATTGTGGTCAGCTAAATGCAATTAAATACAACTTTTAGACGACTGCCCAACGAGAGGATTTTAATATTTTTTCAAATAATTTTAAATATTTTTTTGCATAGAATATTGTTGTCACGTGAGAAGAGGTCTTGTGTTCGGTCCATGGCGCTCAAAGGGTAGTCACGGTAGCTCGATGTTATAGGTTGTTAAATGAATAAATAAAATACAGTCATATAAAACATACGTGATCTGCTAAGTCAAATAGTTTAGTAATAGCGTCATAGAACATGACATAATCATGATACACAATGTATCTGAAATCATGGACCATAAAAGTGACGATAAAAATATTGTTTACGTCGCAACTGACGTCAATATAATTCACTTTCTCATTTAAGTTTAAAAAACTGAAATAAAATACTGTTTGAGAGTCAAAGCTCCCTTAATCAGCACGAATGTAACAGTTTCGGAACGCCAAGCGTTTCGCTGATCACGTTTTTTCCCCATATTTAGCTCCCTTTTAACTTAAAGACTCGCCACTTGTTACTTGACAAAGTAAACGAGCCTCGCGATTAGTACACGATCAATCTCTCCCAAACCTGTTCAAATATACTTCGCCGTAGCCAGATTAAACGGGCCAACAAAATCCACGCCAGCACTCAGAAATGGTTGCAAAAATAGACTAGCGAGGTCAGCTTAAAATGGGTAAGACGTGAAAAATAAATCGAAGGTTTCGACACAGGAAACCGTGGCTTGTTCCCTGGTTAAGGTCCGACCTTTGTAAATAAGGTAGTTAGTTTTGGATGTTGCGGCCGTTTTTGAGGGTTAGGTAGAATATTGGATTGATTGGGTCTTTGCTACGTGGAATTTAACATGACCGTTGCGATGCAAAATGAAGGGATGCGATTACCTTGAAGGACGTTTATATTTACACTAGCTTCCGCCCGCGACTTCGTCCGCGTGGACCCGGGATAAAAACTATCCTATATTTTAATCCAGGCTATAAACTATCTTCGTGGAAAATTTCATTCAAATCGGTTCAGCCGTTTAAGCATGATTGAGTAACAAACATCCAAACATCTAAACTTTCGCATTTATAATATTAGTAGGATGTTAATATTTTATGTAAGTAAGTATCGATTATATATCGTACAAACCTGCGGTTTTATATGATAGTATCATAATATTAATTATATTTATATATAATTTATACATAATGTATATTTGTAAGGAACTCAGTCACGAATGTGATACTTTAATAACAATTATATGACGAACCCACAATGTCTCTTAAATTGAAACTAGTGAAAGAGTTATTTTTAAGTTCTAACCCTACCGACTGCGCCAAACTTTTGAGATGAACGAATTAATGGTAACTTACCTACAGTAACATACACAGAAACAAAAGCGGCTGCATTCCCCAGACATAAACAAATCAAATTGTTTCAATATCATAATTTTCAGCCCGTAATTGCCCACTGCTGAGCATAGGCCTCACTTCGAGTACGCCACCCGTCTATCCTGAGCTAATCTTATTCAGAAGTGACCCGCGATCTACCTAATATCGTCCACCCATGGAGCTGGTGGACGAACGAAGCTCTTTTTACCTAGAAGTGGCCACCAATTTGACACCAGTTTTGGTTCACCTACCATCACGCTGCCTGGCAAGGTGTCCTGCCCAACCTCCACTTGAGTTTGGTAATCCCCAACCGACCCCATCTCCAACGACACCTATCTGTTTGTTGATTAGGCTTTAGTAAATATAGGCTAATAGCACAAGTTGTGTTACATTTGGGGCGCAAAGATAATTTATAAAAACCAATTTCCTCACTCCCATGGATAGTGATACGATAGTATTTAACATTAATTGGTACAACGTGTACCAACCCAATAAATAGTAGGCACGCTAAAATTCGATATTTCGGTCACACACTTCCATTAGGTCTTTGCCTAACACCCATATAAGCAATTCTCACCCTTACAGCGTTGGCTTAAAGTATCAATTCGTATGCTTTTCTACTAGAAGCCAGACTACGAAACCATATAAATTGATATAAGGCCGTTACATGCAGGCCACTTGTTATTCTTTTACATGATTTTGAGTCTTTTGCAGTGGCGACAAGGGTAAAAATTCTAGAACGTTGTGTCGCCTTTCTATTTTGAATACGTCTGGTTTGCTGGCAGAATTCATACTGGGGTAGAAAATATACTTTATTTAGCGTAGAAGCATGCCTTATACAATACCAGGCGGTTATTTATTTAAATCTAGATTTTTTAATCATAGAAATGGTTGGGAAAGTAAGTCATTTATGTTGTTGTTCTATAAGAAGTCAATGTTGTATTACAGTCCGCGACAGATAGCCGTGACCTCCCCCTGTATAGAAGTTTGTGTGCAGTAGCAGTCACGTTTCTCTGCAAATTACTGTACACGTATTCTCATATTGTATATTATTCGACAGTTCAAATAAGTATGTACTTATAAAAATATTTCTATTTCTGTATCTTTTCACTTATTATTGCCATTACACGAAACGGTCGTTCAACAGACTCAGAGTACAGTACAACAACGCGTTTCGTGTGATGTTACGGCTGCCGTGGCGGTGTAGCGCGTCTGGGATGTTCGCCGTGAACAGAGTGGACGACTTTTACGCAATTATGCGCTGGCCCTTTGTCAAGAGGGTGAGCGAATCGACAAACAGTATTGTTAAGATAGTGTTCACGGCATTTCAGTTCAGTTCGATTACGAGTAACTTATAATTTTAACTTTTAATTGTATTTTAATTTTGTTCATTTTGTAAATTTTTGTAAATGGGTTATTACCTGAATAAACAACAATTTAATTATTATTATTATGTATTATGGACCTCAAAATGGGAGGAAAATTGAAAGCGTACTGAACTTAACTATCTTTATATTTTCATCCTAACGATATTCACCGATTGTTACGGCTTTTGGTAAAGTAGGTGCCTGTCTATTTCTATTAACATATAGAATGAAAATGGTGGGATCATAAAAAACGGGTCGTCACTTGTTCCTATTTGTCTAAAAACTTTATACTAGCAGAGCATTTTTGACGTTTTATAAAAAGTGCCTAACTTGACCCTCGGTCAACATCCCTGAGTTGTATTATTAGTTGAATAGCCTGAGAGCACCTAAACTTTGCCGGGCTTTAGGTATCAAAATGTCTTCTGTACGAATATTATTATACGTATAGGTACACTAGCTTCCACCCGCGACTTCTTCTGCGTAGACCCGGGATAAATAGCTATCCTATATTTGACACCACGCTATAAATATCTTCGTGGAAATTTTCATCCAAATCGGTTGAGCCGTTTAAGAGTGATTGAGTAACATACATCCAAACATCTAAACATCCAATCTATCCAGGATATCTACCTGCCTCGTAGGTAGTATGTTATGTTATTACCCCCTTTATGCTTATGCTTAAGCATTAACAAACCGTTTTTTAAACTTCACGGTTAAAACAAGATATATTACCCTCACAAGAGCTTTGCTTACCCGGTATTTTAATGTGAGCTTTATTACTCTTGAAATAAGATATCTTTTGTAACAACCATTGCCGAAAAACAACTTGAGACACAAATGGTTGCCCTGTTTTTCTTGAGAGTACAGACGAGGTCCAAAATATGTTTACACTTTTGCACCTTATTAGAAGGCAACAAGGTGCAAAAGTGTAAACATATCTTTGACCTCGACTGTACTTCTTTTGCACACTTGTGAGAGTGAGACTGCAGTATCGCATTTTCTCCATTTAAAACCAACATTTTCTAGAAGTGGCACTAGAAATTAAATTATAGCAAATACAGGCGGCAGTTTTTTGTATGTATGTATGTACTTTATTTGAACGTATGCTAAAAATCTATATATCTCATCGTGTTCGGAATACCGAAGTTCTGTACGCAGAACCGGGCAAATGTAACTGGTATTGAGGTTTACCTCATGCGCTTAGCTTTGGTGGTGTCACCGCGTATCCCGAAGGATCAGCAAGTAACGTATCTTCTACTCAAAGCTTCAGGAGGACAATCGGTAACACGGCGGCTGACTCCTCAGGAGCAAAGATGTGCTGAAGCGGTACATGAAGAGCTGCATTGATCCCTGGCAGTGGGAGCGGCGGGCTGCCTTGCAGACACAGTGGAGGCTTTGATCAACTCCAAAGTTGATGATTTCGAATCTCAATGGCGCATTGTGCATGATGCTACGCGCGATGAGATGGAACCTGCGGTAATATCTTACAACAATGTCAATGGTGTGCTCGCATACCCGCACTGTTCCCGCACCTTCATTAACAGAATTGGCTACGTGAGTCAAATACGAGCACACCTTCAACAACGTAGATGAGAGCAGTCGTCCTGGCCGTAATCGGCCGTGGAGCTTAGTAATATTATTTCGAACGTTTGCTTATACCCAGAGTGTCATCACTATTGATATAATAAGAATAAGAAAAATTTATTCACTTAAACAACCCTTGTTTTACAGCATTTTCTTCTGCCAAACTGCAGGACAGTTTGTAGGCAGAGGGGCTCCCTTACAAAAAATAGGTGGGTAGGCTTAGCTATTAGCTAGTTACCTTAGTTACATAATTTTGTTTTCTAATGGTACAGCTCACGTGATAACTTTACTTAGACTACATATTCAAACCCCAAGGCCACTGAAAATTTAATTTCACGCGCTCTCCTTTTTTACAGAATACATTCATGAGTGTTTGCACGTATGAATGTACTTTAGTTGAACGTTTGCTTCTGCCCAGCTGAGTATCGATTTTGAAATCCCAAGGCCTCGGGCCTCGCCTAAATACAGCGAGGCCTGGCACCGCGCCAGTGTAGCACATCATTGCAAGCTGCTCCAGACGGCCCTCGATTAAGTGTACGTTAAGTTTTTACATTTGTTGGCGGGTATGAACAAATTGAATGCGGGGTGAAATTGTAAAGTACTTATTCATACCTAGTGATTTGTAAAGCCGTGAGTTAAAATATACTAGTGACTCTGAGAGCTGGAACACTCGCAAGCCTTGTCTTTTTATATATTTTTTAAGTTTCGCAAAATTAACCCGGCAAGAAAAATCTTTATAATTTTACTACTTTTTTATTACCTATTTACAAAATTTCACGAGAATCGCTTAAGAAATGTGACTTTTACTAGTAGAGGAGAACAGCGGGACAGCCGGACATACGAATGAATTTGGGCGCAAGCTGAAACGGAGATTTCCTTTGCTTCGCTCGCTCGTTCAATTAAATAGATATTAGTGGGCCAACTTACACAAATCGAAGTAGCCACACTACAGTTTGCGAACTCTTGAAATAATCTGCGGGTTCTTGTAAATGCGCTTATTTTAGTATAGCAACATATGAGAGCTAGTAAGAGGGAGGTATGCAGACCCGATATTGTTGATGAACTACTACCACGAATTTCTTCACATCCCCATTAGTAGCCATGGCATGCAGCCAGTTACCCGGCAGGGGGGGGGCATATGATTAGAACAAAAATTAGGGCTTTAAAGCCCAATATCTGGCAAACGAATCACTAATTTGAAATTATCAAACTAAAAAATTACCTCCACTTTAGGTGCAGGGCAGGTACCCCAAAAAAATGTATTGTTTTTTTTTTTTTTTTGCAAGTGGGCCGCAATGGCACTTTTACAGGTCTGACTCTACTAGCGTTTCCAAATATAAGACCATTGTCAAGAGGAAACGCCGGAACAAACTTAACAGTAAGCAATTTTTAACAAAATAATCTTAGTCACCAGCGTAGTTCCGCAGGAGAAACAGAACCACCTTAAAATTAAACAAAAGTCAAACAACACGACAGATTAGGGCTATTTTGATTCCGGTCTGGGCCATGCATTTCTGTCAGTCATATAGTCTTCAACTCTATAATAAGCTTTTGACATCAATGTCTTTTTTAAAAGACTTAGGTTTTTAATTCAAAATAACGACAATTAAAAAAAACAAACCTAAAACTTAAACTATAGGTAAAAAATTTGGCATAAATCGCCGTCAACGGGCAAGGTGCCCAGAAGGCTGGCCGTATTTCCTCGCTGAATAGCGATACTAACACGCTGTGCGAAATACTGGCCAGCCCTCTGGTCGCCCGAGGCTTCTATTAAGCGCGTCGCCAAATCTTTATAAAGCCGACGCGCACTTGGACCCCATGGCCCCAAGGTTTCAACTCCAAACGCCGCAAACATGTAGCTGTTTCCTAGGACGGCATATTTGCGGCGCTTGAAGCTTTCGGCCGAGGATGCCGCAGCGCCAGCGGCGGCACTGGTGCTTGGAACATGGGACGGTGCCAGGGTATCAACGCAAGTAGAATCCCAAACTAGCGGCTGACCCATGCTCCAAGGCACCAGCGTCATTCCGTCAGGTCTCTTGCCGTCGTCCCTGGCCAGCCCGACTTTTTAAATATTTTTTAATATTATTGTGCTGTTTTGTTTTGAATCACAGTTTTCTAGTAGTAATGGTTATTGACCAAAGCTGAAGACGGACGGACGGACAGACGGACATGGCGAAACTATAAGGGTTCCTTGTTGACTGCGGAACCCTAAAAACGGCGAGTGTTCGATGTTCGGCTACATGTGAATGCTCTGCACTTTAGTCCTTTAGGTTCACGGACTGTAACACCTTTGTCCCCTTATTTCAACGACTAACGTTTAGACAATAGGTACTAGAAATAACATAAAAACATAGAGAAAAACAGGTTATATATACACAGTCGTGCACAATCATCATTTGAGCCGAAAGACGTCCATTGCTGGACGCTCCGCCGTGGTAAATAATAATAATTTTTCAGCACAATGTGTTACTTTTTATCCAAACACATACCAATTCTTTACAATAAATCCTCCACGTCGCAGCCAAAGTTCCAATCATATTATCTAGTTCCAAGTGCCAGCTTTAGAATTCTAAATCAAAGTTTGAGAAACACTAACTTTATGGTGCAAAAATAAATTGAAACATGTAAAATTCAGACGTACTCGTAGTCACTACTCCAACTTTTTGATACTTAAGCTTAGTAGTTAGACTGGGTTTGTATATTGGCTAGACGCCGAACATAATAATATGTGACTCCATTAAAATGTCAAACTTGTTCAGTATTTATTTATTTATTTATCGATCTTTATTGCTCACAACAAAATTCGTTCATCGTTGTAAAGACGGACTTAACGCCGTAAGCATTCTCGTAAGAATTCGTTTGTGGTGCCAATTGATCTGTATCAATCACACGCATTATGATATATCTACGCAAATCGACACATACGCGAAACGCAACATACTGAAAATGCCACAACCGACCTTACGGTTTTTTTTTTCGTATAAGGTCGGTTCTGTTCGCTGTAGGGTCGCAGTTTAACCTAACACTCCTCCTCGCTTCGCTCGTCGTTTTGGTTATAGTCCGCTAAAAAACGGGTTTTGGTTATGTGTCGTTTAGCGTATGTGTCATGTAGCGTACAGGTAGCGTTACGCGTGGTCAAAATGTGTCATTATGCGTCTAACCCTACGTACATGGACTGAGTTAAAAAGAAACCATTATCATTGAAAGTTAAGGCTCGTTTCTTTCCTGCGGACGTGGCCAAAGTTAGGAGCTGGAATTCTAAATTTTCTATTCACCACCACACGAAAGGCCACTTTTGTTTTTTGACTCTGTATTAAGGCCAGGCCTGCGGTCGTGTATGCCGCTCCCGCGTTGACTTACACAGCCACGAGAGACGTTGTCTCCCTTCTTGATACTGCTATACAGTCTATTAGAGACTATACAAGTCTCTAATAGACTTAAAGGATGATGAATGATGATGATTAACGGCGTAAACGATGAAGTTCAACGAGTTCTGCTGCTTGATAGCGTAACGCATTGTGCGTACAGTCGCCATCAGATATATCGGAGCGGCCGAAGTCCTCACAAATATCTGAACACGTCTCTAATGCCTCGACAATAGAGACGTGTTCAGATATTTATGAGCGCTTTGGCTGCTCCTATTTATCTGATGGCGACTTTAACGTCATGTAGATCGTTAAATATTAGGAAAAGTGCCAGCAAAAGTCTTTAAATCGAAATTAAAAAAGCTTATGTTAAAACAATTTGGAAATAAAATGTATTCAAGAAATAGATTAAGTTAGAACGTATAGCGAACTTACATTTATAACACTACTACAGCAGTTGATAGGTATACTTCTAAATAGCTAGCTTAAAACAGTAATGTACAGAAAGGTAGTTTATTTCTGCCAAAAAACTGCTCTACAGTTTGGCGGAAGTTAAGAATTTATTTTTTATCTAAATGTAAATACTTGTGTGATGACATGGAATATTAAAAGCAATTGAGGCAAGAACATTAAACTCAATGAATTCTTAATCGACACACAATGACTGTTGGCTGGGATTGGCTGATTTCATTATTTCAAATTTGCTTCTTGATTATGGCGAAATTACAGTCGATTTCATTCGTTATTTGCATAGGCTTTACGAATTGAAAGCGGGTAAATGATTTTGTATTAGAGTAAATAAAGAATTGACGATATTTCTTTATGAAATCGTAAAAAAGATAGCAATTTGCTGTCATACAATTAAAAAAATTGTAATCTAATTTGTATCTAAGAATTAGAACTAGATCGACCTATACGGAGAAGTATATTTAGTGGGTGTGTGGGGTATGTAATTCATGTTTAGAGCATAGCGACATAAGAAGTCAACCTCTTTTTTACCGAAAACCACAGGCATAACAACACCAATAATAATACATACCCACACTTTAAACTCTTGCGCTTTGCATATATGTCTAAGTGACTGCCTATTTTCGATAGACGAATCTTACATTTTCGTATTGCTGGGTGGCAGCCCGACAGCTCGGAACGGAGACGCGGCTTGCCTCGTCCGCGATAGCGCGACGAGCTAGTCGCCTAGTAGGAGAGTCGCCCGTTTCAGTGCATCATAGTAAGTTATAAATAATAATAAATATCAGTGGACAATCTTACATAAATCGACCTATTCCCAAACTAAGCAAAGCTTGTACTATGTAGATATACTTATATAGATAATTAAATACTTAAATACATAAAACATCCATGACTCAGGAACAAAAATTCGTGCTCATCACACAAATAAATGCCCTTACCGAGATTCGAACCCAGGAGCTCTTGCTTCGTAGGCAGGGTCACTACCAACTAGGCTAAAGCGGTCGTCTAAGTATTTATACAGCTTGGCAAAAAAGTCTGGAAACGGAACTATTTTTTTTCTACCCTGGTGTTCATGAAGGATCATTAAAGTTGTCATATGTATTGTCATTGTAACAACAACTATTAAAAAATACCGTATTTGAGCGTTTCTCAAAAAAATGCCACTATTATTAATTGACTAACTATGAATACTTCTATGAATTTTTTGTTAACTATTTCCACTCAGAACCAGGAGCACTTTCGACCCTGGTAGGAAAAAAAACTGTCCCAAAGATATTTTTCCTATTGTGTTACCATTTACCTTATACTTTGTATGGTGGTAACACAATAGGAAAGTGCAAAAATGTATGGACATTTTGGGACACTTTTTTTCTCCTATTGGGATGCAAAAAACATCGTGATTTTGAGTAGAAATACCATACGAGTAAAGGTGGCAGATAATCTCCGAAAAAATGTAGTGGCATTTTTTTTGAGAAACGCTCATTTGTTTCATTTCGTGGATTTATTAACATTCAAATGCAACAAAAAATCCATACAATGAGCAAGACAATACCCGGTTCCGCCCGGGAAGTAATTTATAATGTATACAAACGATGTCTTGCGGAATATCAGGCCTGAATCATTTTGTCGGAATTGGACAATGTTTATAAATGAACTGCTGGAATGACAGCTTATTAATTATTGTAGACTATATTAATTTTATTTATTCCTAACGCTAGAATTACAGTAAATTGATTCAGTATTCATTATTTATTGCGTTAAAGGACACGTCCATGCAGTAATACATAATAAACAAAATAAACAACAAACAACAACAATAATAGAATTAACAATTCGACGGTAAAACATAACAGAATAATAGGCTTAAACTTTGAAAAATATACGAAATAGGATGACATTTAAGATAATTGTGAATGTCAGGTAAAGAATTAGAATTAGATGTTTGGATGTTTGTTACTCAATCACGCTTAAACGGCTGAACCGATTTAAATGAAATTTTGCACGAAGATAGTTTATAGCCTGGATTAAAATATAAGATAGTTTTTATCCCGGGTCCACGCGGACGAAGTCGCGGGCGGAAGCTAGTACTATAATAAAGGCCGTTTAAATATACATTACAATTGCATTAAATCGGTATAAACATTTCAAAGAAGAGAAATAATATGATATAATAACAAGGAAATTACAATAGTTGAGTCGTCTTGTTTACATAGTGTATTTTAGAAGTTATGTTTACATGAAACCAACTTGGTACTTGCAATATATTTGATAAATTTGAAGTGTTTTATTAAGTGTAACTGTATCCAAAATGCAATATTTGGAGGAAGAAGAAACAGTATATATTGTAGTATATGATAAAATTGGTTAACAAAACTTGTATTTAAATTACTAGCATTCTGTTTACATAATCATAATATTGAGGTTATGTTTGTGAGTTTGTATGTCTGTACAAATATTTATTTGTATGTCATTTTTCTAAATTAGTAACTACATAATGTCCTAGTAAAAAGTGAAGTATCAAAATCTCTAGACTCCGTAGCATGGACGGCCTTATCACACGATACTTGACAAGATAGAGCGTCCGTTACTGGCTGACACCGTTCAATAGAACGAGACGGACGCTCTATCTTGTCACTTATCGCGTGATAAGGCCGACCATGATACGGGGTTCGATCGTACTATTCGTGTTGCCATATGAGCGACAGTGGCGCCCCTATTATTTTCTACTCTTTTTTTGCCATCGCCAATATAAACAACACATGTCGTTGTGTATCTGCTGTTTATATTGGTATTTATGTATTTCCCTAACTTTCTTTCTTCCTTCCTGTTTATCGTCGTCTAGTACCCATAGTACAAGCTTTGCTTAGTTTGGGACTAGGTCGATTTGTGTGAGATTGTCCGAAAAAAAAAATTATTTATTAAAAGAAAATAAAATTTGTTAAATAATTATGTACAAAACGAGTAGGTACTAAGTTTTTAACTTATTCTAAATTGTCTTTGTTATTGTAATAAATATTAATTCCTTCTGAAAGTTTCTCAGCATACTCCCTAAACACATCTCACTCTGGGTTTCTAGCTATGGCTTCTTCTAATTTCTGTCTGACAGAAGCAGACGAACACCAGTTTATAACAGCTCTCACTTGATCTAAAGTTAAAAAATGTATCTACAATCGACAATTTAGATTCTTGGATTTGCTTTAAGGCATATTAATTTATATGAATAATAAAATAATTGAATTGGTAATTAAATTACACCACATCTACCATTGAATGACAAGGTATGTTATGCAAACTCAGAAAACACCTCACCCCTGCCGAGCTCTGCTAATTATACAGCGCACCCAATGAAAGATTTTGAATAAATACTACAATTTATTGTTGGCTCGTTATTACTTATGTCAGGTTATAACAATTAAAAGCTTAAAACATTACCTATTTAGATGAATGTATTGCCGTATAGCATATAGGTAAAGATTCTCCGCCTGTGTCAGTTCTGTTTCCAAACGAAGCTTTCGTGGCGGAATCTTATTCCCGCGTCGTTCAACACTTTACAGCGTTATTGCAGACTACTCGACTGTCGAGAGCTCCTTCAGTCCTGGGACGGAATACTTAGTGACTGTGACTGTAATCACTGAAGGAACGTAATTGTACGAATCCGGGTGTGTACGGTTTGACACTTGAATTGGTGAAAGTACGTTTGTTGGGATTAAAGGTAATTGAGTTCCATCTGGCGCATTCGTGTCGTATTTAATCCATACTATTATTATAAATGCAAAAGTAACTATACCATATTCCATATATTAGGTTAAAACTGGATTTCAACCAGGATTGAAAGAAATAATAAATATATTCGGACAGTGAAATAAAACATTATTGTTTACTTAATATTCTTCTATGACAATGACAAGTTATCAACGTAAAAATGTAAAATTTAAAATTTAAAAAACCCCGCGACTCAAAATTAAACTCTAAAAACGAACAAATGATATTTTAAACCTATTATAATTATTATAGTCACATATATTATGTAAGTTCAAATATATTTTCCAAGCGTCGTCGCGTCGGCGTCGGGGGACCGCTTCAGTCTCCCGACGGTCCCCCGACGCGACGAACGATAATATATGTGACGATAATAATTTTATAATATAGAATTATATAGATAATAAGTTTTAGTACATTACGTACCTAGGGCGGTGAATTCGTGAATGGCCCAGACCGCAGGTGTTTGTGGCCCGAACCGAAGTTGAGGGCCATAAATATGCGATCTGGGACTTTACGAATTACCGCCCGTGGTGAGTACACAATTTTACGTCTTCACCTGGCCACAATGCGAGTTTTACCGTACGCGCAGCGTGCAGTAAAACTTTTTTGGCCAGGTGTGACGCATTTTGGCCAGGTGTGACGTAAAAAATATTATTTGTTCGTTTTTAGTTTATTTTGTATCGGCGGGTTTTCAATTTTTTTTTTTACTTTTATTTTGTCCTTTTTAAAGTGATGACCTTCAAACGGCTGATCAGGTCATGGTTACCTTATAACATATACTTTCAATAACATTGAAGTAGCACGGTACCAAATTTCGAATCGATCGGACATAAGGAAGTTAGTCAGATCCCCTCATCAACTAGATCAAAGTCCAATATCTCTAAAACGGCTGAACAGATTTTCATGAAACAGCTAAAAGCACTCGGGATAAAATTAGTCATAGATAATTTTATCCCGAGTGTTCTTAGCCATGTTGCTGGCGATCTCGAAGATAGCAGAAAACCACCTAAGGGCAACAGACGACACATTTAAATGTTCAAGTAGAGCAAGAAGAATCTCATAGTCAACAGTGTTTAATGCGTTGGGAAAATCAATAAACATAAGAACCGTGACCAAAGATAACTTTTATGAGCCACCGTTTCAGCCACTTTCAATAAAAAAGGGGAGCATTAAAATCGGTCGGAACTTGCTAAGCACAGTGGGGTTGCTGGTTTTTGGAAGTGGAATAACAAATGCCTTGCGCCATAGGGAAGGGAATTCACCATTGAAGAGCGAGGCGTTGATGATATCAGTCAACACAGGAAGCCAGCGTCTAGGACCGACACTATCATATACCAACTAACATCACCACAGCCGATGGGTTTGGAGCTTTGATAAATAGCCTTGACATTCGCTTGAGAAGTGAGAGAAAAAGAGAATGGGGTCAGTGATTGAGACGGGTAGGGAAGAGATCACATTGAAAAAGATTCAATCTTACATTGTTGTTGACGCAGCGGGCAGAAGAGAAATGAGAGCTAAGGTCTTGGAGAGGATAGGAAGTGCCATCGAATGAACTGGAGGGCTTCCCAGGTCAAGTGATTTGTGAAACTACCAGACGTCAGCCATGGAAGATGTAGACACATTTTGGTGGATAAACTGTCGCTTTACTAGCGCGTTCACTAGCGCGTAGAATAATCGTGTAAATGTTTGTAGCGATGTATGGCTCTATGCTTGGCTCTATTCGTTGTTCAGTTCGACACATTTAAAAAACAATAATTGTACTCAATTCTATTCCAAAACCGCGGAATGCTCGTTGTGCTGTTACATTTGAATGCTTAATATATTCGTATCAGCACCTTAATGATTGAGACTCAATTTGCAACGGAGAAAAACTCCAAGATTAGGAGGAATTAAAAGTTGCCTCTATATCCATACTAATCCATACTAATATTATAAATGCGAAAGTGTGTGTCTGTCTGTCTGTCAGTTACCTCTTCACGCTTAAACCGCTAAACCGATTGAGAGGAAATTTGGTATGGATATAGTTTGAATCCCGGGGAAGGACATAGGATAGTTTTTATCCCGAAAATGGGTGAAATGGGGGATCAAAGTTTGTATCGAGCTACGATATAATCCGATACGATACGATACGATAGTTCCACGCGGACGGAGTCGCGGGCAGAAGCTAGTACAATCATAACCGCCACTTTTATTCATAATAATTATAATAAATAACAAACAGTCTGACATCCCCCTCCCACGAGACTTGTTCTAATCCTCCTTTCTCGAACATTCCTTGGTTCCGCCTCAATGTAAAATTGTTTTGTATAGTAGCTTTTTCCTTTTACTTTCTTATTTTATTTCCTTTCCTTCGGCATTGTATCAATTTAAATAGAATAATTCCCTCAGGTTGTACTTCATTGAATATGGTACTTGTAATAACCGGGAGGTAGCTCTTGAAATTATTAGGAATGTTTTTAATCCTTACTAATATTATGAATGCGAAAGTGTGTGTGTGTGTTTGTTTGTCCTTCTTTCACGTCGCAACGGAGCGTCGTATTAATGTGATTTTTTGTATGGAGATAGTTTAGAGGCTGGAGTGTGACATAGGCTACTTTTTCCAGCGGGCAAACATCTAATTCCCACGGGAAAATTTCAATATGTTACATTTTTCTATAACCACGCGGGCGAAGCCACGGGCATCAGCTAGTTTACAATAATATATAATATGAGTATGCGCATGCATGCATATGATATGTGGAGGGATGTAAGAGACGATGTAGGCCAAGGAAAAGGTGGATGGACTCTTGAGAGGCGGCATGAAGATGAAAGGAGTGAGTGACGAAATGACGAAGTCACATAGGTATGGGAGAAAAAGGCATGATGCGCCGACCCCAAGTAAATGGGGTCATCATCATTAATTTAAGAGTTATCCTCTTGTCGGTGGAGTATTTTCCATTTCTCTCTGTCGTACGCCAGCCCTTTGATTTGCTGATACGACACGACACCAGCTTTTCCCTTTATTTGGTCCATATAACTGCGTCGTGGTCTTCCCCTGCCTCTCCTTCCTTCTATCTTTCCGTCCATTATGGTTTTAAAGAAGTTGTCGTGCCGTATCGAATGACCAATCAGTTTCCCCCTTCTAAGTTAATGGGGTAAAGGCAAGAAAATGATACATACACTGCACAATTTATTGTTGAGATTATAAAAATGTTGGTTTCATGCCAAGGAGCGTGATTTGGCTCTTTATTCTGTCAGAATACTTCGCATTCACAGATACACAAACAGTAATTGACCTCTTGCTCTGACTGAAATGTTTTTACCTCTATACTTATGTAATCGTATGGCATACATTATTTTGGCCTTTATAGTTTGTCGCTCTTTACCTCTAAGGACCTACTTTTAATAATATGTTTGTAACGATGCGTGTACACATAAACTTTTTGGCTACTTTTCTGGCTTATTCGCTATTATTCCTATTTGAAATACCCACTCGATCAAGTTGAAGTTGTAAAAGCGATACGCCAGAAAGTTTGTGTGTAGCGTATCGTTGAAAGTTTTATGCCAAAAAGTGAAATTGAACTAAAAAATGAAACGGTAACAAAGTTTCGATTTATATTTAACTAGCTGATGCCCGCGGCTTCACCCGCGTGGTTATAGGAAAATGTAATATATTATTTTTTTCCGTGGGAATTAGATGTTTTCCCTATAGTCTAGTAGCCTATGTCACTCTCCAGCTTCTACATAAACTATCTCCATACAAAAAAACACATCAATACGACGCTCCGTTGCGACGTAAAAGAAGGACAAACAAACACACACACTTTCGCATTTATAATATTAGTAAGGATGAGTAGCCATTTTTTTTCCTTATTTTATTTTGTTATTCATGTGAAGACGTAGTAGGTAATGGGTGAGACAGATCAATAAGTGCAGAAGAAGGTCTTCTTTTTCGCCGATGTACGTTGTTAGCGGATATCTGGGTGATAGGCACGAGATGTACCTATAGGACAGTCAGACCCGTTGTACAGTGGACTTCAAAGATTTATCATAACACTTTTTAATTGTAATAAGGTAAAAAATGTACGTAATATTTGACGTCCAATGTACACAGTGTGAAATCTCTGTTGTGTAACCTCTTCATAAGTTATTTTATTTTATATTCTATTCGACTTATTCTTTTATGTAATAATTTTAGGTTATTGTTTTAGTTACTTCAATATAAACACTCGTGACAGTAACATCTCTTTGGTACTATTTCCCTACAATTTCCTTACATTTACGAACCTTCGACTCAATATCCCACAAGACCAAAATCTATGGCCATATTTTAAAAAATATATTTTAAAACTCGTGAGATCCCTCTATGAGCCATATGCTCCCGAGAAAACTTTTCATGTACCATACATCAATCTTGTCTTGATCTTCCAGCGATATCATATCACCGAAAATGTTTAACATGCTAACCTCCATTTTCACGCACTAGTGCATAAATCCAAAATGGTGTCGAAGGAAATTGGACGCCGTTTATACGTCATAAAATAAAATAGTCACTTTGCATCGTGACTACAATGTCAACGTAATATTTTCGGCCAGTTTAAATTAAAATAGAGGGAAAGGTTCATTTCAGTTTGATTGTCGTGTAAAGTTTAATAACTGTAGTTTAATTTAGTAGATAAAACGAAAGTTAGACTGAGTCTCGTGAAATTTTGTTAGCAGGTTCGATAATAATAGTGTTTTTTGTGTCGATTCGGTACTTGGATTAAAAAAATGGTTATATATTTTAATCCGACTTGCGAGTTCTAACAGCTCAAAGAACCTCTAGTATTTCTAGAGCTTACGAGCGTTTCTTTATAACAAAATCATTTCGAAAATCGATAAAAAACATTAAATTATTGAACCTCCTCACAAAATTTAATGGTAATAGGTTGAGAAATGCGACCTGTTGAGAAGAACAGCTGGACATACGGTCATACTAAAGAATTTTGGCCCAAGAGGAAGGAGAGGTCTACGTTCACTCCGCTCCATCGTTCAATTATCTCAAACTAAACGATTTCACCCGGACCCGAATACTGTTATTAAGTAGAGCTCCCGGATTACTTTAACGGAGTTGTACCTACCATCAGTTTCCAGCGCGATATCGTTAGTGTGAACACTAACACAACTTTTCTCGCCGCGTATTCCGTGTCACAATAGTTTCTGTGCACAATGCGTTCCACACGATCGGATACTGTCCGTTGTGCGACGTGTCAGTTACACGATAAGGGGCTATTGACACGTTACGAGGAGGGACTCCAATTGTGACGTTTTGATAGTGAGTTGTGTCATGTTGAAGTTGGGGCTTGCCTAGACTTGCATATTTGCATAAGAAACAGGGGCTGCATAACCGAAAGATACCGGTACCTTTAATTAACCGTACTCATACTCATTTATTCAAAATATTATATAAACATTACATGTCACATATTATTAGCATCACAATTGCGTACTTTATCATTTAAATTTCAGAAATGTTTATACATATTATTCAATTATTATATTAATTAATCATGAACTGACCGGACTCCACAAACAGCACCCGTTCACGAGTATGACGCTTATATTATAATTTATATTATAATAAGCTAAAAATAAGCTAAACACACGATACTGGTCGACCCACTTAAAAACTTTTTTTTTTGAATATTTAAAAAAGTACCGGTAACCGATATTTCTAAACGGTTTAGGTACCGTTATGTACGTGCGGCACGGAAAACCTTTAACGTACTCCAATACCGGTTTTATAAAAAAAAACCTGTATTTCAGACTGATTGATCCATAGTTTGTTATACCGGTATAACCGTAACCGAAATCAGTATCTGCGGCGCTACCATGAACTTCGAAAGTCGAAGTTCGTAATACATGCATCCCTGTCACTCGAGTAAGGGATTGCGATAGAAATGGAAATACCTGAACTTCGACTTTCGAAGTTTGTGGTAGCGCCGCTGGTTGGTATCGGTCCACACGCTGACCTCACATACACCTCAGATTTTTGCAGGTTTCCTCACGATTTTTTTGCTTCACAGAAAAGCTTACAGTAGATATTTCACGACATTCCGTAAAAACGTTCCGAAAAATTCATAGGTACAAGCCGCGATTCGAACCCACGACCGCCGTTTGACAACCGCACCGCTAACAATCACTAGGGTGTGCTAGTGACATAACTTCGCCAGACTACATTTTAATAACTCAGTATTTGCTGATATTTCCATCTCGGATGACTCAGACGGATTCATCTCGCGTCTTTACTAAAGCCAGAAATCTGAAGGTAATGAAGGTATTATGTGACAAAGTAAAATAAAGGAATGTGTCCCTTTTCGTACCAAAATTCATAAATATGATATTGTGTATCGCAGAATAAATACAGTTTCAATTCTGCCTTTGTTGTATTTTGGTTAGTTATTTTTGTTTTTGTCCAGTGAAAGTGCTAAACATAGGTGAGCCTCAGTACGTCAACTAACCGATCACGTGTTTTTCCCGTATGTAGCGCAATGCGATTACGGCGTAGGCGCCCGCTGAAGTTCCTGGCAGTGAAACTGTTAACCTATCCATCGCCACGCTACGCTCGTAGCGCTACCCCGTAGACTATAGTAGTCTTAACCCATTCAACGCCACGCAACAATAACTCACTGAACCATGCCTCTACCTGCGTTTTTCACAGGGGCTTGATTTGATTCGTCACTTTTGCATCCCGTTCAAATTTTGTTGCAAGCAAATCCATAATAGTATGTTACTGCAGAGGCCGGGAAAATAGGGAATGCCGGCCAAGTAGATATTAGAATAGATAAAGTCGGATAGGGGTACGGGACTGGCAATCCCTTTTCACCCTGAGGTATGTTGTACAGTGCTTTTCTCAAACATGCAATGAAATAAGAGAAAAAAATATGGTCCGTGTCGTCTGCCATGAATTGAAGCAAAAGAAGGTCGCTTTGCAGTCCTAAGACTCCAATTTTGTATGAAATTCCATTATGGATCTCCAGTCTCACTTCGCCCGAAAGTGATACTTTGCAGCCTACATTATACAGAACACAACCTCAATATTTCATTGTATGAATGAAGAAAATGTGTTTTATTGCATTCCCAAATACCTACAAGCGAATGTAACACAATGAGACTGTTGGAAAACGTGCATATTCCTTTTATTCCGGGCGGGAATCTTTTTAACTTGTATTCGATTTCAATCACAACTGGAATTCAAATAGCTTGGGAACTATTCACAACGCATTGGCTTTTTTGTTTTGGTGGGCCAGTTAAGTCTGGCCTTCGAAATCGAATTAAAAAAAAAGACCGGCAGGCGGAGTGCCGGCAGAAGTGAAAACTAGAATTTGAAAAAAACATACATACATACACATACATACATTCACGCCTTTATTCCCAAAAGGGGTAGGCAGAGCACATAAAACGTATGTATGTTCCAGCGCCACTTTTAGCATAAATGAGGGTATGAAAGATCGAAAAAAAAAGTAAAAAAAAGAAGAAAAAAACCCCCTCCACCCCTCCCCGACATATTTACGGCGAGGGCACAGAGGGGATCCTACAGTTGAATCCTGAGCGTAGCAAGGGATTCTAACGTAGGATCCTGAGCGCAGTGAGGGATACAAGTTTAACGCCCGAGACGAAGATAATTTTGCTACCGAGTGACACATATTATTGTTCACGCCGACTATGAAGAAATTAAAAAAAATGCTGTTAAAATTACTTAACAAGTTTTAACAATTTTTTAAATATTTAAATAATACGAAAAATACATACATTTTCAAATAACGTTGTTAAAGTTAGCACTTGAAACATGATCGTTTTTAATCGATTACGATGAAATTACAGTCGATTATTTTATTAAGATCTGTGTTCTATTGGCACATTGCGTAAATTCTACATGCCGATGAATAAATTAAAAAAGTAGCTCGAACAGAAAAGTAGCATTTTGATCCCTCTCGTCGTGGAGCAAAACTTACTTTTCCAAATGAAATGTGTGAAAAGATTATGTTATGACTCCGTTATGTAGCAACTAATGAAGTGCCAAACGGTGATTCACACCTGAATATTATCGGTCCAGCGACTTTGGTTTTTTCCGTTATAATCGACGCTCTTGCCCTCGGAAAACAGTTCATGTGGTAAAATGGAAAGAAAATGTTCAAATGTTTATGTATGTGGCTTGGCGAAGTACTCAATTGAAGTCGGCTTTAACTTGGTTTAAAAAAAATATATTTTGTGTTTATTTTTTTTATGTCATAAATGCTATGTAATTTAAAAAAGCTAATAATTGAAACAGTCCTACTGGGGAAGTACTTCCACCTTACATAACACCGCAGCTATAATAACACCGCTTCTTGCTCTGTAGGTGTTGTGTTCTTGGTGGTCGTGGTCGCCATAGCTCCAGAAGATGTGCTTTGTGGTGAGTGATGGATTTGTGTGTGTGTTGCTATCAACACAGCAAATCCTCATTATATTCTGTTATATAAAAGTCACTGGGCGACCGAGCTCTGCTCGGGTGAAAATGGAGAAAATATGGAAAAACCGAATTTTCCCGGACAGATTTTTTGCCCGGTTTCAAGAACGTGATTACAAATATATATATTTATTTACAAATATTGCTCCTTTAATAGTACTTATAGGAAAGGATATAATAAGGCCATTGGTCTAGTTATACAAATGGTGAGACGAGTTAAGGCATGTTGCGAATAGCAGTTTTTATGTTGTTCAAAGAATTTTAAAACAAATATGTTTCATAAAAATCATTTTTCATTTATTGGTTTTGGCGTTTGTTATACATTTTTTATTTACGTATATAATTGAATTTGAAATATTGCTAGTGTCGGAGAGCGCTGTTGTAGTGTTGGTTTTATTTTATTGGAAAGTGGTTTTGTGATCTCACATGCGTTTGAGCAAATCATAATGCGATAGGTAGTGCAATCACCAATATTGGCAACTAATATTAACACTTTCACCGCCTGCAACACGCTAGACGCTCTTATGCGTTTCTCTTTGAATACGGGTTTTCGCATGTAGCGTAGCGCTACGAAATCGTTGGCAGTGAACGTGTTAACCCATTCAGGGCCCATGACGACACATATGCGTCAAACCGCAGACAATGAATGTGTTAAGACGTTAGAACCACCCCTGTGGACTAAACGTTCCATTTCATTTTGGAAATTTAGCTCTGGTATAACAAAGTATTCATTATCTGATTAGTTTTCTCTGTCAACACAAGTAAAGGCATACAAATTTTGTAGCTATCACCGTTTAACCCATTCAGGGCCCATGACGACACATATGCGTCAGACCGCCGTAGTCGCTTTCCGCTACATAAAACCACGGGATCGGCTGCGAGCGTAGCGCGTAGCGATTCTGGGCAATGAATTGTGTTAAAGTACCGAATTTTATATACATTCGCCGTAGCACTTCGTAGGCGGGTTACGGCGTAGACCATCTACGAACAGCTTAATAAGCTACGCCATACGATGAACCAAGCGTTCACATGAATAAAGTATACAGTCACAGGAACGATAATGGTCACAAGTAGAACGTATTTCTTTGCAATAAGGTTCACTTTCTGTTAACTGTGGTGTATGATGACATTTTGTCGGCTGAAGATTACGACGAATTTTATAATTTCATTATACAGCAAAGGGTTTTAATTAAGATTAATTCCTAATATTAAATTTATGTTCGTTGTATATTTTAAATTAAGGACCTTATTATTATTTTGCAGATATTCGAGGACTCCTCGATGAAATTAAAATATTTATTTTAATACTAAAGCTAGAATGTTCCTTGAAATTGGTGATGTTCTGCATTGCGCTATTGAAGTTTTTAATTTATGTTTTATAAATTTTCCTTCATGTCCTCCTTATTATGTCTCTCTGACAACATCAACGAACTCTCACATTTATAATATCAGTGTGATGTGTAATCTTAGCTTGTCTATGACAAGCCGTCAGCCGTTCAAGACTAAGACCAGGGGACCGATTTTTGACTTTCGAGCGCTCGACTCTTTCACTCGAAAACTGCCATAAACTGTGAAATGCTATTTTGAAATGACGATAGAAAATTTGAAAAAGAGCAGTATTGACCACTCGTATTCAATTCTATCGGTAGAAAGTAAGTGCCCGTAATTTTGACACTACAATAGCATTTACTTTTATTTAATTTTCGAACGCTCGAAAGTCAAAAATCGGCCCCCAGTTCTCAATTAAGCTGTATATAAATAAAAATGAATTGCTGTTCGTTTGTCTCGCTAAAACTCGAGAACGGCTGAACCGATCTCGCTAGTTTTAGTCTTGGAATATTCGTGAAAGTAAAGGGAAGGTTTAAACTATAAGAAAATATGGAAAAATTATGAAATAATGGAAAATACTAAAAAGGACAATTTTATTCTCCCATACAAAATGTTCCAAACTGTCAAAAATTTGATGTACGCGGTACAGTAGAGCCGTATCCCCTCGAATTGAAGAACGTATTAAAATAAGGGTTTTGAATCGACAACAAATATCCAAAACGTTATGTTATGTTATGATCAACGCATATTTTCAATCTTAACAATGCTAAATAGTGCCAAACGAAGACATATTTGCTAGTTTTCAAATATTTATGGAAGCGTTCAGAAATCATAAAGAAGATTAATCAAGCTATTCCTGTTCCTGGATGGTTTGAAAACACAATTGGTCCCAGTAAGTGGCGCGGCAGTCGGTATGTCTCTGATCTCCTCCTAAGCGGAAGGGACAATTTTAATGTCTTTTTTTGTAAACGTTAAACTGGGTCCCTGCAAGTTTTGTATTCACAACTGGACCCGGTAAACGGCAGGGGTGAATGAAGGGATTTGTAACTTTCAGCTGGCAAGTAGTACCTCGGTTTATTTGTACAGGCTATTAATGATTAGTTAACAGTGCAGTATATAAAATGATGATTCAACCGCAGCTTCGTCAGAAATAATTGTGGAATCTCAAAAATCATAATGACACCTATCCTTACTATACTAATTTTATATTACAGTCCATTTTTAATTTATAATTATAATAAGCACAATTGTATCTCACATAGGAAATTCGAAATTAAATAACGCTCCCCTTACAAAACGCCAACGTTAGGACAGTATAACGCCTGTTGCGTCCGCTAGCAACAAAAACAAAACCCGATAGGTGGCGCTGCAGTCGGTTTCCAGAACCCACCAGACGTTGATGATGTCTCAAGTTTTGAACGCTTTTTTATACAAACAAAACAAACCGTTTTGATTTGGACGGACCGTTTTTAAGGAAATTATACAATATGGCGCTGATTTTCCGAGCAGGACGACGTCCGACGGTCCGCTAGTAGAAAATAATAAAATGTAGGGGAATGACAGATGCCGACGAAACACTTTTCGTTAGCATCTATGATCCTCATACATTTTATTAGTTTTCTATTGGCGTTAGCGCTTCTTAGATATGTGATTCTTGACTATACGATTGATTATCTGATTTAATCGATACATCATTGCCTAAATTTCCTCGATTGAAAAAAAAAAACAAAGTTAGGTCATTATTTTCCTTTTTTACTCAGTCTACTCAAACAATTAACCAAATTATTTTACGACACAATCAAGTTAATACTAAGTATAGTATTTTATCTTATTTTATTTTTATCATTTATTTTCAGTAAGTTAGGTTTTTATCAAATTTTGTTTAAAAAAGCCATTCCCGAAGAGTGCATCTCTTTTTCTCGTACGTGGAAGGTATAAGCGTGTCTCTCTCAAGGGGGCGCGGTCGACTCGAATCAAAGCATCTTCTTAACCTGAGGTTATACTTCAAATATATGTATTGACTAGCTACCTGCGCCGCTTCGCCCGCGTGTTGCAAAGGACGCAGGCAAACCCGCGTGATGAAATAAAGCGTATACCCATTCAGAAAATACATTCTAGACGCAGATCATTTTTTTTATCGGGTCTGTGGTCCCGGAGATTCTTCGGGACCGATTATCTGATTTCAAAAAATATTTTATCTGCGTCTATTATTTTATGCCGTGGGTTTGTTTGTGTTCTTTGCAATAAGCGATCGCGCAGGCAGCTATAAATAGTGTAAAATATTGGCCCAGTCGCTAGATAACAATGTTAAATCTTTCAAATAAAGCTCGACCTTACAGACTCCACGATAATATAATTTGTCGTCAAACTTTCTCCAGATTGAAAGCCGCAAAAATGTGCCCCCATTAAAACTTGCACAATTAAATTGTTGATCACAATAGAAATAACTTTGAAGCGGAGAAATCTACAAGGAAGTTTTTATAATCATGTGAACAAATTGAAAATAAATAATAGCTTAAAGGTATCGTGAAAGGGGCTTAAAAGGGTTTAATTAAATAACAAAAACATGTTGGTGGTTATACAATAGTACATTACTCACCAAGGGCTGTGAAAGAAAGAAAGCCCGAAATCGCAGGTATTTGTGACCCGAGTGCGGCTCGGGTTGTAAATATGCGATAGAGGGCTATCTTTTTTACTGTCCGTGGTGAGTACCCAATTTTACGTCTTCATCTGGCCATAATGCGAATTTTCCCGTACGCGTAGCGTGCGGTAAAACTCACATTATGGCCAGTTGTGACGTAAAAATATTTTCTAGTGAAGTTAATGCAGTTAAAGTTTCAAGAAGACTACGTTGTTGTATATTAATAAATCAGACTATATATGGACGTCCCACTGCTGGGCACAGGTCTCTTCCCATGGATGAGAGGGAACGGCCAGTAGTCCCCACGCTGGCCCAATGCGGGTTGGGGACAGTGTTGTATTATTGAAGGAAAAACATAACTAAAATGCATTTCTTTTGCAATCCCGAAATTAGATTTTGTAACTAAAGGTGAATGCTTTATAGTACACTAGCTTCCGCCCGCGACTTCGTCTGCGTGGACCCGGGATAAAAACTATCCTATATTTTAAGTCAGACTATAAACTATCTTCGTGCAAAATTTCATCCAAATCGGTTAAGCCGCTTAAGCGTGATTGAGTAACAAACATCCAAACTTTCGCATTTATAATATTAGTACGATTTCATGCAAACTTTTTTCAGGAGTTGAATAATAGTCTCTTTAATTTACCCTATTTCTTAAAATATCCTTTTAGTAGTTAATTATATTGTGAAAGTTTTTGGTTTTCATTAATTTGACGAATCTTTTTGGTACTTTGTTTAATACATATGTCTGGGAGTATATACCTCTTTGTCCAGCGGTGGACGTGTTTCGGCTATGATGATAATGATGATGATATACCTTTTTTTTAATACAACGACGGTGGCAAACAAGCATACGGTCCGCCTTATGGTAAGCGGACACCGCAGCCTATAGACGCATGCAACTCCAAAGGAGTAATATGGGCGTTGCCGACCCTTGATATGTTTGAAGATTTGCCGTGTTGACAGCTGAAGGAACGAATTCCCTCGCTCTCAACACAACGCATCCTCGGGAGCTCTGGCGCCCTTGCTCACCTCCAGGAACACAGTACTACTACAGAGCAAGTAGTAGTGTTATTATGGCTGTGGTCTTCCGCAAGGCGGAGGTACTTCCCCAGTTGGGCTGCTCCACATTGGAGCGGGATGACATTTCGCTGTGCCCTTCCTCACCTAAATACCTATTCTAGAGTAATTTTGCTTAGCTAGACTTTCTAATCACATAATGCATTAATTAGTGGCATAAATAACGCTAGAAGAGCTAGCGCATTAATATGTAACAAGCGATAACGCTGTACTATCGAACAGGTGCGGGCAGTCAGGTAGAACACACTGTCTACTAGTAAAAAACGCGCGGGATTTTGCACTTTTCCAAGTCCAATCCAATCTTACTGATGTAGATAATTTTCCTTTGCCGGCATACTATCAGTATTACATCTTATTACATAACCCGAAAAAGGTCCCAGTGGAAGGACTTAGCTCCTAAATATGTCACAATGACCGGTCCTGCGCCACCTGCATCTGAACTCCCGCGACTTTAGTAGCATCTCCGGTTCCCCGGAGTGGCAGTTTGCTTCCCCTCATGCATCTACCACCCCTCGAGCTCGGCCTGTTCGACAGTGCAGGTTAAACAAACCTAACTATAAGATTTAAACAATATTAGAGTATTAGTGTCTAAGTTTAGCGTAGCGGGGTGTAATGTAGGGTACACCTAGATATGGTTAATTATTGTATGTGGGTATATAACCATATATAACCATTCGGAATTAAATGGTGTTAACTGCGGACGTACTTGTTTTATTACAGTGGCCTCCGTAGTTTAAATTTGGCAGGAGGGGGAAACACTTATTTAAATGTAGGCAGCGCAGTATAGAATTTGCACTAACTTGATTTACAGCTGACAGATAACTGATACCGAAAGGACTACGCCCCTTGTCGCTCCCGGGATCGAATTCTATTGGATACAGTCAGAGTTAATACCGAAAAGCATGTTAAGAAACTAGATCAAAGATACACTATTTCTATAAATTTCTATAGATTTAGCACGAGTATAACTTCAATGTTTGAATTGAAGTTTAATCACATCGAAACACATCTAAACAAAACTTGAGTTCAAAGATTTAAATTCCGTCCAGTCACAAGTTAATCAAATAGCACTTTAGTTTAAGATCACTTTTACTGCGACACATTTATTAATTTACTAAAACAATCCAGTACTAGGACAAACTATCCAGTTAGGTAGGTCCAACTTCGAGAAAGAGGTCAATCGTCGAATCCGACTCGGCTGGGCAGCGTTCGGGAAGCTACGGCACATCTTTTCGTCCAATATTCCGCAGTGTCTCAAGACGAGAGTCTTTGACCAATGTGTGTTGCCAGTGATGACATATGGCACTGAAACGTGGTCGCTTACTATGGGCCTCATAAGAAGGCTCAAAGTCACCCAAAGGGCTATGGAGAGGGCTATGTTGGGAGTTTCTCTGCGTGATCGCATCAGAAATGAGGCTATCCGCAGCAGAACCAAGGTAACCGATATAGCCCTCCGAATCGCTAAACTTAGGTGGCAGTGGGCGGGGCACATAGCACATAGAACCGATGGCCGATGGGGCGGAAAGGTTCTCGAGTGGCGTCCACGAACCGGAAGGCGCGGGGTGGGTAAGCCCTCCGCAAGGTGGACTGATGACCTGGTAAAGGTTGCTGGAGTCCGCTGGATGCGGGTGGCGCAGGACCGGTCACTTTGGCACTCTTTGGGGGAGGCCTATGTCCAGCAGTGGACGTCTTTCGGCTGATATGATGATGATGATGATGACTAAAACAATAAACTAACCACCTTGTTCTTGTCCTCAGGGGTGGAGGAAATGCTGTTTTGGTGCTTTCGTATTACGAAAGCACCAAAACAGCATTTCCTCCACCCCTAAAGAGGTTGTGCTCTCTGCACCACTCTTGTATAATTATCTAGTAACTGTAATTGGGGTGAGTTATGTTGGCAATCATGGCGGAAGTAGATAGAACCCTAGCTTTAATTGTACCGGCATTGTGCGATAGGCATTCTGTATTGTTATAGTCTAGATTATTTCGAGACAAGTGTATTTTCGCGTCTGTATTAACAAATATATTAATCTTCCAACACAGTGGAAACATTTGATTTTTGGATTAAGTCGGGTTGTCGGGTGTCGGGTTTCAAACATTCAGATTTTCATGAACACCGCTTACCATTACAGACAGTATAGTGCATCCCACTCTTGGACTAAGTAGGTAACGAATGGCCAATTGGACCATTAGGAATCAAAATCTCTCACAGTTTTTGAGTCATCGAATAATTTGTTCCTGCAAAGAAGCTAGATAAAACACATTCTAGCTAGTAGATTTTTTAAAGGACTAGATAAGTATGGAGTAGAATTGATTCTTGTTTGGCCAAATTGACTCTAAGAGAGAGTACTTCATTGATTATTAAACTGTTACTTTTAGCGAACAGCGTGTTAGTATCGCTAGACAGCGAGGAAATACGGCCAGACTTCTGGGCACCTTGCCCGTTGACGGCGATTTATGCATTTTTTTTACCTATAGTTTAAGTTTTATGTTGGTTTTTATTAATTTACGTTATTTTAAAATAAATGCACTTGCTCTATAACATCAAAAAATGGACGGCTATCAAGGACACGGCCACGCTCGCAAGACTGGCCTATAATATATGAAAGACTGCAAAGGTGGTCACCGACGCCCGGTAGGGCATGCCAGATAAAGAAGAAGTTTCTTTTAGCGCTATGTCTTTAAGCGAAACAAGATTCACGTTTGCCCAGGCAGACTATGTTGAGCCAAGTTGCATACAAAAAGCGCAGTGTAAGATGGCTAGTCATTTCAAAGAAGCACGAACACCTGGTTTCAAGATCTAGCCCACAAGCGTTAAAAGACATAACGCCAAATTGACTCTAAGAGTACTGTACTTCATAGACTTCATGGAGTAAATCAACTGTTTCTTCCCGTCAGTGTGCCACGGACTTGAAGTTTGCGCGGCCTATTTAAAGTGGTAAGCGGGTCATATGGCCGGATAAAGCAGTGACGTCACCGTCGCCTCAATACATGAACAGTCTATTCAGACTTCAACACTTCGGTTAGGGTAGATGAGATATTTATTTACAGGGCACAACGAGACTCACGATTGTCCAGGCAGACTATGTTCAGCCAAGTTCTATTCGAAAAGCACAGTGTGAGACGCCTCATGGACACATCAAGGACTGCGTGAAACGTGACACGGTTCCTTTAGCATCGATCGCAGCACTTGACAAGATCTTGCTAGTAATCGTGACGCACTAAGCAAAAGGCCGCGAAATTCACCAACACCTGGTTTCAAGACCTAGTCCACGAGCGCACTAAAAGATATAGTCAGCGTTGTTATTCATTAAGAGATTGCCGATGACGCGATCCCTCAATTCAGCTTGTGACAAATGTGGACGCAAATGTCGATCCCGCATTGGCTTATGAGAGGCGTTGTCCCTCGCATACCGACGTTGTGCAAATCATCCGTCTAGGTATATGAGACCCTATGACATCGGGATATCGGGGAAACATTTTTTTTCTTTTCGTCTTTTATCTTCTAAGGTTAAGACCGACAATGAGGGAGCCGTATGTCTTTTTTTATTGTTAGTTTTATCTGTTGAGATGGTTCCTAATACTTTCGCTGCCAGGAACCCGCCTAGAGAGCCTGCACCGTAGACGCATTCCGCTTCATACCTACGGGTAAAACCATGGAATCGGCTACGAGCTTAGCGCGTAGAGATTCTTGACAATGAATGTATAACTATTTTTGGGGTCCATATTGACTCACATAATATTCTCTGTTCATAATTTCATTACTAAGAACAGGACCTTCATAACGGACATACATCATTATTTTGTTAGTACTAATATCATAAGTAAGAACATAATTGTACTTATATGATATGTAAGTATTAGGTAGTAAAAAAGGTTTCTTTTCGCTGCGTATACACTAGAATACCTACGAATTTAAGTAAAATGAACAAGTGAGAGAAATGTAAAAATAATATGAAACTAAATATAAGTAGGTATATGAGAAAATTATAAATATTGTCATTGTGAAATCGAATGGTTCTGAGTCACGAACGTTATTCATAAAAACTATTATGTATAATGGTGTGAATTATTGGTGTAAAATTTTTTGAGAAAACATTTTCGGAGTTCCAATTATAGGACTTAAAAAAATATGTAAACCGCACCCCTATTGCTATTTTTGTTGTGTCTGTGGTGTTTTAAATGTTTGATGTTTACAGTAATAGTAATGATAATAATAGTATGTATCTATATGAATGAACGACGTATTGAACTGAAAATCATTCGGTGTAATTACTCCACTGTTATTTCAGCTTTACTAAGTCAATATTGTCGCGGATTTGGTGCCTAAAGCTATATACTATTCTACACAAATGGAGATTGTCTTGGGCTCGATTACGGAACGCGTTTCTGATGTATAAATAATATATATATATTTTTGTGCTTATTAAAAATTGATATTTATTTGTAGCATTTTCCAGATCAAGTTAGAATCAAAAATATTTGTTATTATATAAATATATTGATTTAAACCGACGATGACGGAGAAGGCGTCGGAGAAGTCATAACCAAACTCAAATGGAGTTGGGCAGGACATATTGCCAGGCAGCGTGACGGCAGGTGGACCAAAACGTTAACGGATTGGTGGCCACTAACGGGAAAAAGAAGCGTCGGTCGTCCACCAGCACGATGGGTTGACGACGTATACGACTGCTGGTCATCTCTGGATGAGACTAGCACGGGACCGGGATAAGTGGCGTACTCGAAGAGAGGCTTATGCTCAGCAGTGGGCGATTAAAGGCTGAGAATGATGATGATGATGATTCATTTAAACTGCGTAGAGAATAAACCACCTAGTTTGCACATTGGCTTTCTGCATTCGCCATAGAATGATTATGCTAAGCATGTAAGTATGCCAAGTAAGATTCTGACAGTCGATAATTTGCCGAATACAATGATGCTAAACCAAATTTTCGTAAATATAATCGGTCTTAGCAATAGTATGCAAGTTCAATTTCGGACTCACATGGAATGTTAGAAATTATACCAAATAAAGTTTCTGCCTCATTAACATACGTTGAAAACCGAATATGCCAATTCGGTTATGCTTAAAGCGTTTCGGACAATTAAAGTTATGCCAAATAGAGGGAACCCGATATTACTACTCGGAACTTCTATTGAAATTACATTTAAGATACAAAATTGAGGCTTCATAGATGATATTACGGGCGGGACGGGATATACTAATAACAGCTAGTAATATAATTAATTATTAATTGTGTCATTACGGCATATTCTCTGATACAATTACCGTGTATAGGTTTTGACATAGATTCAGATTCATTTGTTTCACGTAATATTACAATATAAATTTACATACACCTACGTGCCACAGTTATCATGACAAGTTTAAGAGTTGTCGTCTTGTCGGTGGAGTACTCATATTTTCCATTTCTCTCTGTCGTACGCCAGCCCTTTGATTGGCTGATACGACACCAAATATTCTTAATAAAAAACGTTTAGTGTAACTACAGAAAAAAATGTAAGCATCTGCGAAAACGGATTGTCATTAAATATCAAAGAAACAATAACTAATCAAAAGTAAGCAATGCCAATTTACGAGTTATGATACCAAAATTGAATATACTAACCCCCCTGAGGGTCGCGACCCACAGGCTGATTAACAGCTGTTGCAGGACTAATGCTCTACCCACTTCTCTCTACATAGTTTACTTTCAAACGTATTAGGTTGAGCTGTGGAACCTCGTCCTGAACTTATCGATTGCGATGCAGCCTTGACCGCACGCGAACCGTTCGGGGGAGACCACAGACAATTTATAAAAACGTAGCGTTTGGTTTCAAAAAAATATTTTTTGTTAATTATACCGTTCTTGGAGCTGTTAATATGATCTTTGGATCTGTATATTTCTCTCTCGCTTGATCGTACACGTTTTTATGAAAAATAAAATGATTACACTGTAACCCGAAAACCCCTCTGAAAACTGACGGAGACGGTGCATGCATCGAAAATCCTTGCCCCTCCTGCCTTCTTTACCACGATTCGGGGATAAATCGACTTACTTATTTCGTAATCATTTAATTTTTATATCACAAAAGTGAAAACTAATCGGACAAACTTATAGAATACAATTAAACCTTTACACTATAATAGTCTCTTTCAGTTAGTTAGTTCAGTCATATAAAATGTTATTACATCATTAATTCAAACTCAAACTGAAACTCAAACATTTGTTCGTGACAAACAATACAGATAATAAACAAATGAAATAAAATAACACATTAGGTTTTATCACAAAATGGACCCAGCTCAGCATCTTAGCAGTAACGTCTACGAAACTTATAAATTTAAATTTAAATGGAGAAATATGTAAATATATCCGAGCAGGATTGGGACCTGCGGTATTCAGGCATAGGCGGTCCATCTCTTTAGCCAACAGAACCATTGGAAGAAACTGCTGGGTTAACAAATCGTTTAACCAATTCCCTCTTACTGCTCGAACACTACAAGCGAAATTTTTTTCCTTTAATTTAATTATTACATCATGTCATAATCATAGAGGAAACGAAACATTTTGTTTCGATCGACCCATCGGCCATTCATTTTAATTTCGTATTTATTTGATGTGTGATCTCGCTGGTTATAAGACCGCTGTATCATAAGTTCAGTGCGATTGGAAGAGGCAATTCCGCCTTTATTACCTTCTCGGCCTCCGCGGACGGTGGTAATATTAAATGAAGGAAATATTGCCTGCGAGGGACGTTAAGTGTACGAGTCGTTGATGAGGTCAGACATTTTTAACGATGATTTGATTGGATTTTACAATTTATTGTGTAGGTTTTATTTCATTGTAGTTAAATTGTACTTTACCGATGACTAAGGTCGTGATCATGATTTTTAGACTTTTAACTTGCATCGAACTTTTTCCTTGCAAATCGGAGAAATTCTAAAGAAAGGTCAGGTTAAGAGTACCCTAAACCGACGAGCATGTAGGATCGTTCGCCAGTGGAAATAATTTGTTCCTTCAACTATCAACACGGTGAATCCTCAAACATATCAAGGGTCGGCAACGCCCATGTCACTCCTTTGGAGTTGCATGCGTCTATAGGCTGCGGTGTCCGCTTACCATCAGGCGGGCCGTACGCTTGTTTGCCACCGTCGTTGTATTCAAAATAAAATAAAAAATAAGTGATATCTGCCTACCCCTCCGGGAAATGGGCATGATTATATGTACGTATGTAGCTGGTAAAGGTTGCCAGAGTCTGCTGGATGCGGGTGGTGCAGGACCGATCATTGTGGCACACTTTGGGGGATGCCTATGTCCAGCATTGGACGATGATGATGATAATGATGGAGCTTGCACAATTTGTGATAGATCGTGGGTGTATGATATTTTGCGTGATTTGTCAGTGAAACAACGCTGTCATAATGTGGCAGTTAAATCGATTAGACACATTATCTGGTTAGTTAACCGTTACTGTTTAAACTTTGTGTTTCAAACCCACGAACCATATTGATATTGTTTTACGCAAAAGCAAGAGATCGCTTTTTAGCTATAAGGCCGCATGTTGCCTACCATTGTTTACGTTTTATTTCCTTTTGTTTTTTATTATGTCGTACGGTCTGTCGTGGTGAGCAATAAATCCATACTAATCCATACTAATATTATAAATGCGAAAGTGTGTCTGTCTGTCTGTTACCTATTCACGCTTAAACCGCTGAACCGATTTGAATGAAATTTGGGATAGATATAGTTTGAGTCCTGGGGAAGGACATAGGATAGTTTTCATCTCGGAAATCATCCCCCAAGGGGATGAAGCGGGGGTGAAAGTTTGTATGGAGCTACGATATAAACTAGTTCCACGCGGACGGAGTCGCGGACAGAAGCTAGTATTATAAATGCGAAAGTGTGTCTGTCTGTCTGTTACCTCTTCACGCTTAAACCGCTGACCCGATTTGGATGATATTTAGTTTAGAGATAGTTTGAGTCCCAAGGAAGGACATAGGATAGTTTTTATCCCGGAACTCAGCCCCTAAGGGGTTGAAATAGCGGGTGAAAGTTTGTATGGCGCTACGATATAGGTAAACGAATTCCACGCGAACAGAGTCGCGGGCAGAAGCCAGTAATCAATATGGATAAAACGATTTTTCCTAGATTCATTCGATAGGAATATTGTAAAACAAGCTTGAAGTATGCACGTACTTCGCTCGAAAGATATTTATGACATTTTATCAATTTATAATAGGTAGATCTCCCTGTAGTAATATAATATATTATACAAGGCATTATCTACTATAGTCAACCAGTTTAGAGATTTGTTACTCAATGAGTCAAAAACGGCAAAAAGTATTTAGATGACATTTACGTAATACTTTGTAGATAGTATTGTAATAAATAGATTAATAACCTGTGTAGTATCAATGTGTCATTTAGTTACACGAAACAACTTGTCAGAATTTGAGTATTGAATTTTAAAAGTAATCCCTTAAATTAGATTGGGGATGTACCCGAGGGCAAATTATATTTATTACAAATCAAATTAACTACCCAACCGCGTACGTGTGTCCATTATAGATTTATTTTGCGATGTACTGTATGTCATTGTATTGTTTTTCTTTTTAACTGCTTTGTTTGTGTGAGGTGTGCAATAAAGAGTATTTGTATTGTATTGTATTGTGTACTCTGTACTTCAGTTTAAACCATTGCTTGTAATTTATGTTTGCAAAATTATGAATTAAGTAGGTATGCATTTTAAAGTTCGCTGTTTAGTACCTAACATTTGAAAGATTTATGTGTTAGTACGGTCTTCTTGATGTATTCCTGCACTACCTGTTTACAATTATAGTTTAAAGGTTGTCTTGAAGAGATCGTTTTAAAGCGATAAGACCGCCCGTGGTTACCATTTTTAATAAGTCGATTTTGTTTGATTTTTCTCTCATGTCGTGGTGCAATTAAGACTAGTAAGTGTATGTATGTGAGTCTTTAAGGTATTTTTAAATATTGTCCTTTCTGAAATAAATGTTTTATTATTTATTTATTCATTATTAGCAAGTTCTTACTTCAATCTTATGTGCAAATCTAAACGACAAAACTGCTTTTAAAGCGCACCTAACTAAATAGATATGTCACTTCAAACCGATCTATAACCTGCAAGTGCATATGCAAACGTATGCAGATGTATGCAGATGTGTGCAGATGTGTGCAGACTTAGCAGTCTCGGCGCATGTAAGCCAAGCGGACACGCTGTTGAGCTATGATCGAGGTTTATAAATTGCTAGCTGCCCGCGTGGCTTTGCACTCGTATTGTTAAGAACGCAGGATAAAATACAGCCTATGGCCATCCAGAAAGTACATTTTATACACAGATGAAAGAATTTTTGAAATCGGATAAACGGTTTAGGAGTCCTTGCCTGCGTATTGCTAGACAATACAATTAGATAGTAGTTACCCGCTAGTATTAGAACGAATGCTAACCTACGGAATAACATAATGTGTCAAATCTAGAAAGTTCTTGCTATACCGGTTCTAGCGATTGAAAATTTGAAATCAGCTGAGTGGTTGCAAATATTACCCCTTACATACACATTACATACAACGTCACAAACATAACCATAGATTTCTTACTTCTACTTTAAACTTTATGGTATACTAGCAGCGAACAGAAAAGAACGATTGAATGCGAGCTGCTTATAAATGTCTACTCAAACACGTGCCTAAAACCTGGTATGCGCATGTTCGAACTAAATAGCTGCCTGGCATCGTTTTGACACCCCGCCCGCATAATGGCAATGGCACATATATAAGTATGTTTATCGTCGTCTAGTACCCATAGTACAAGCTTTGCTTAGTTTGGGACTAGATCGATTTGTGTAAGATTGTCCCCTCTCATTTATTTATTTAATATATATTTAAACCCGCGAGATAAAACATAGCTTTTGCGCACCCGAAAAGTCCATTCTACACGCAGGTGAATTTGAAGAATTTTTGAAATCGCATAAGCGGTTACCTGTAGACACAAACTTATAAACTTACAAATTACATCTCGCAGAATTTTCCTCTTTGTAATATTGTGTTAATTTTTGAGGTTTTCGATAAAGTGTGTTTGTATAATTTTGCACAGTCAGCATCATTTATTTATTTATTTATCATATGTACATGTATACACTTCTTGACTTTATCTCTAAGCAATAAAGTCCTAGAACCACCTAGAATGTTTAGGATGTTGACCGTACTTTAGTTATATTTATGTTCATCAAACAGCGTTCATTTACCATAACACTTTAAGAGTTTTATTCCTATGATATTAATAAAACGCTGTGAACATCAGGCACAGCATGCGAACGTTACGGGAGCACGATGAAGCTCGTCATAAATATAATTACTGCGATTAGAATTAACAGCGCACTTTTGCGAGGCATCAAAACTGGTGGGCGCAGTTAGACTTGTTTTAACGATGGCTTGTAACAACAAGAGTTGAAGAGACATAACCAGATAATGAGTTGTCTCGCTCATATTTGGGGGCAGCCCAACTGGGCATGTACTACCATGTTTCAGAAGACCGCAGCTGTAACGCCACTGCTCTGCATATGGTGTTGTTGTATGTGTAATATGGTGTTGCATTCCTGGTGGTGAGTAAGGTCGCAAAAGCTCCCGAGGTCGTGTTTTGTTGAGAGTGAGGCCGCGTTCGCCTGTAGGGCTATGAACACAACCAATCCTCATTTCAATAAAGGGTTAGGCAACGCGCTAGGGATTCTTCTTGAATTGCAGGCTTTCACGGTTTCACCGCTACGGTGGTTACTTGCCATCGTCGCAGTATTAACAAACAAGAAAATTAATTGCATTTGCATTGCGATGGTGTTATACATGCATACCTAGATAGTAATAATAATAGTGAATTACTCTCGTCTTCAAAAGTTCCAAGTTATAAGTAGCTGGAATAAGGTTTGGCGGAAGTGAGCTCTGCTCCACAGTTTCAATAAAAAGAATTTATGCGTAGATACGCCATTTAAAAGCCTAAAAGTGCCAAATATTCGTACTGCTTCTCTTGCTAAACAGATAACAACTGCTCTTCAAATGTGTTCTTATTATACACGCACACACTGTAGGTAGGTATATGTTATATTAATAACAACGTACAGACTTCATAACAGCTTCACTTTACGAGTCCACACTTGACTCGAAAATTAGGTTTTTAATAATAAAGCGACGGATATTAAACCGTGAAAGCCTGTTTTTCCGCCAAAGTGCTTTTTCCACAAGCCTGGTTCGTCCGCAAGCGTTCACGTATTGCGGAATTGAATACGCAAAATTACGATGATCGTTAATTAGGTCAACATCTATGGTAAACATTTTACTTTTAATCATAAATTATATTCATAAGTTCACGTTGGTAACAGAATATGTAAACGGTTTAAATGTGAGTGTAGAGTTGACTTGAAAGGTCATAACCGAAGTGCATCTCCGTCTCTGTCACTCGAATAAGCAAGTGCGACAGAGAGAGAAACACGAACGAAATTAGTTTTTGTTTCGCAGTAGGGCCTCTGGGACCTCTCCGACTTAACTGGTTTAATTGGAATCTGTTTTGCATTTGTCGTTCGTTCTCGTTCAGTGCATCTAGCACAACTTGCTGCTCAGTCGCTTCACGCGCGAGTGAGGGTCACACTCGTCGTACCGTGCAAATTAGAAAGAGGAGGGTAGATCTTTCTCGACTCGCGTCGCTCTGCAGCAGCACACTCGTTGCGTAAGATAACATTTTTACTGACCCGTCAAATCTACACGCGGATTTTCAGCCTAGGGATACTTTGAGGGGGTGGGGGCATATTAGAAACGCATTAAAATCAAATTGCAGTGAATAACTAACACTGACTTACTAGTCGAATTATGTGGACCACTAATAACACCACTCGACTGTAACGCAACCCGCGATATTTCAAGCTAATCAAAACGCATAAAATGCGACGTCGCGTCAATTATGGTGACACCCGACTCTGCTCGCAGTTTCGACGCCAATTAGGCTCGCGAAATATGTAACGAGATTATATAAATTGGAGAAAACAACTGGGGCATTGGTATACTGGATATCAGAATCATGACATTTATGACTGTCGTTATAATGACCCGTAGTGCTGCAACTTCAATTAGGGATTTAATTGAGTTTATCAACAATATCGTGTTTCCTGGAAAATGGCTTTAAACTATGATTTTATAAGGGTTTAATCAATTGAGCATGTGTTTATGTGACAATCCTTCGGCACCGGCAGCCGCCACATGGCTGTGGGTAGACCCCAACAAGACAGACAAACACAACAAGATAGATCAAGGTGGACTGATGACCTGGTAAAGGTCGCGGGAGTCCACTGGATACAAGGGTGGTGCAGGACCGGACATTGTGACACTCTTTGGGTCAACAGGTCTATTCTACAGATGCTACACTTGGTTTATCACGCACTAGTATTCATCATCCGTGATAGTGTCATAACAAGCTCTCAAAACTCATGGAATAGCAAATTGTAATCAATGTATAATATAAAGGTGCGACCACACCGCTGCTCAAAGTACGCTAACGCACCGTAAAACGCAGCAGAATGTATGAAGAATACGTGACGCATACGACACGTGTTGACGTGCACCGGTGCTTACGCCAACGCGTATACGCAGCGTTAAGCACCGGTGTGGTCGCTCCCTAATGTATGGCTCGAATCAATCCCCAGTCCTGTATGAAGAAAGTCAAATTAAACGAACAGTAGTACACAATACACTCTTATTTTTGCTACAACCCTACCCTAATCGGATGCTGTCAATCAAGCGTAATCCCCGAGTTCGATTGTGAACTCTAATTGCATATAAATACGATCGATAGTCGAGGCACGCGCGTCGGCTTATCTGAGCTTGTTTCTAAATAGGGATTGCCGAACGGTGTTTTCTTGTGATTGATTGAATTGGGCGAATGAGATTTATTTTACAAAGGTACCCACATGGTGTAAACGGGTGACACTGTACAAGTTCACTTAGTTCTGTGGTTTATCGAGGTTCGGTTCGGTTTAAGAGTCCGCAGTAAGCTCGATTCTCCATACAAACGTAGTTACGCTCTCATTTTAAAACTACGTGTTGGATTGTAACGAAACTTTGCATATGCAATGACATGAGGTATATCTATGTCTGTAATTAGTTTATGTAGCTTCAGATACCATAGCAAAAAAATACAGCGAATTTTAGTTTTTCATACAAAACCTCTTTTTGCTGTATTTCGTTTGTTTTATAAACTGAAACCATATAAACTAATTACAGACATAGATATACCTCATGACATTATATATGCAAAGTGTCGTCGAAATCCAACACGTAGTTTTTAAATAAGAGCGTAACTACGTTTGTATGGGAAGGTGAAATTCGGCCGAGCTTACTGCGGACTCTTAACATAGCCTGTTAGACTTTATGTAAAATATAAAATAAATAAATATTAGGGAACAATCATATACAAATCGACCTAGTTCCAAACTAAGCAAAGCTTGTAAAATATACAGATATAGAGTAAGAAAAGATGCTCCTTATCACAGTTTTTAGGATATTTAAATAAGTATAGTAACTGAACGTCCTGTTAGGCGCGACGACGAGCGAAGCAAGGAGGAGCGTGTCAGGTAAACCGTGATGAAATAGCGCACGAAGCCGAGCGAGCGAAGTGAGTGTGCAGCGGTAGCGGCCGGTGAGTGCCAGAACCTACTTTTGTAATATTTGTGAGACAAAATCCCCGTATACAATAAAAATGGCACCCTTTTTAATAAATTCTCTCTCTTTCCAATGATGAAATTCATTCAGGTTGTCATAAATATTATTGTCATAAAAAAAAATGAGCGGTTGCGCTTACCCACTTTATAAAAAATGTTACAATGGTTACTAAATGAAACCTTAATCAATAGAACATTTAGTAAACATTATACCACGAAATGTATATTACTGAAACTAAAACTAAAATGGTTATTTTCTACTACTCGAAAGGTGGCATATTAAAAACTGACTTTATAAAAAATTACCGAACATACAGTTGGCAAATAAAAATAAATCTTTTGATAAGTTGACACATGATCATTCGGCGAAATGAAATGATGCTAAAAATTTGTTGCGAACTGATAATCGGCAATACAATTTTCGCTAATAATTTAGAGAACCATTATAAACAATGCAAAGTAGTAGAGACAATTTACCTTAATATATTATCAAACGAAAAAGTGGCTTCAATTGAAGATCTATAAATTGCGTAGCACACGAATTTGTTTAGTATTTAAGGCACACGCGCTCCAACGGCTCGATGCCGGAGATTACATATTTAAATCTGTGTTCACGTATATAAGGCTGTATATAAACTTGATGGCTTATTGTGACGCGGCGGCGACGATGTGGCGGGGTGGAATGACTGTCGATAATGGCCTCCATTCAACATGCGCAAAGTTAGGCAGGCTTTGCGTCTCAACAAATTATATAAACATTTGGGGACCAGGTACACAAATCGAGCGAGTCCCAAACTAAGCAGAGCTTGTGCTATGGGTACTAGGTGACAATACATTTACTCAGATAAATAAATATATATATGTATATATATAAACTAGAAAATATCTCACGAACAATCTTTCGTGCTAACCACATATATAAATTCGCTTAAAGAGGAATCTTAGGAATAGGTTTTATAACCGATATCTGCTTTTGTGTTACATTTTGTGTTGCGTGTAACACACATTTTATATATAACAAAATAGAAACCTTAGGTTTTAGGTTAAGAAAAATACCTTAATTTTGACGGCCTTACCCAGGTAAGCTACGAAATGGTCGTCATTCGTAGCATCATTCTTCTGTACAGTTGAAAAACACTTCACTAGACTGAACCGATCGTCCAGTATTTTTCTGACATAGAAGTCTAAGTGCCTCTCGAAAATGTATTAATCTAGCCGGTACACTTTATCTCAGAATACACTGAGTGCTATTGAATTTCCTCTCAAGGCCATCCATTAGCGCTTGATCCTCCAGTGACAATCGATATCGGGTTTAGGGTGTCCAGGCTATAGGTTTACTAGGGATATTGTAATGAAAATTAGGTAGCTCCTTATAATAAAATATAAACAAACAATTTATTGAATTTGACATTTATTACGTCTTTGGTGCACTCTCGATTTTCATGAAGCACGAGTACAAGTTAGTGAAAGAGACACTTCAATTAAATTCAATGCAATTTAAATTATTGAATGCATAAAAGTAATAACTAAGTACGTTAGTAAATAACTAGCAGTAAGTAGTAACTTTTCGGTAATATTTTCTTTAGACAAAATAACAATAATTCTATGAATTATATTTGCTTCTATACCATCTTTACATAAGGTACCTAAATTACCGTAATTTCAAGATGAATACTTCGTTTAATAATGTATTGTTTGTATTTAGTGAGGTCAAAAAGGAAAATAAGTACTTAAGCTATTTTGGTGTCTATTTCTAGAGAAAAAAATAAGTAATTATTTGTTTTGGCAATCTATGAAACAACAAATGATGTAGTCAAAATGTATAGACCAAAAACGAATTCTTTTTGTTTCCTAAAACAGAATAAAAATGGAAATGTATCCCCTTTAAGCACGTGCCAAGTATTTAATTACTTTAAATAATGGTTCACTTAACTTTTTACGCTCCCAGGCACATAATATTCGCGTTAAACTCATAGACTACCCAAAAGTTAATCGGCTAACAAAGTTGCCAAATAATTTGGTACTTATTTATACTTGGCTAAAGCTTGGGCAAGTTTTGAAAGCTCGCCGAAGCCTCTTAGCGAAGCAATCTAAGAGCTAGTAGTCGATTTGCATAGGTACCACATAATTTACCAGAAGAGCTGCTTTGGAATAGTGCTCAGGGTAATTTTATTGGGTCTTACAGAGCCTTTGAAACACGTACCATGCCTCATTGCCATTATAATTCTTCAGCAGTTGTTATGGTTATTTAAAAATTAAAAAACAATTTCAATACAAAGTAACTAAGTGAGTAAAAAAAACAAAGCTAATATTTCGTAGTAATTATTAGTATTTGAGTTGGTATTTATTGTCTTATTGTACTTATTATTTGTCTTTTATTTTTTATTTTTTTATAATGACATAATTATTTATTAACATAATAACTTAAGATATATAAAATACAAAAGTACATTAAAACTAGATTTAAAATTAAAACTAAAACTAACTTAAAAACGACCTAACTAAAACTAAATAATTCCTAAATTTGGACCCTTTGGCAGGGTACCCATCACGCAGGCAGCATTCCCGCGCTGAATTGCGATTGCAAGTCTTTGCGCGAGAAAGCTGCCCGCGCGAGGGTCGCCTGTTGCCTCCTTCAGGCGTTTGCTGAGCGCCCCGTGAAGCCCACGCGCGCCTTTACCCCACGATCCAAGGGTCTCGACACCAAACGGAACGAACTCGTACAGGGTGCCGAGACAACTGTACTTCACCGCCTTTGCTCGTTCCCGCGTATCTGCCGCCGCGCCAGCACGTCTGCTAGTCGAAAGAAGATAGGACGCAGCCAAGGTGTCAGCGCAAGTGGCGTCCCACACCAGCGCACGTCCCATCTTCCACGGAATCAACGACATCCCGTCGGGGCGCTTACCATCGCTCCGCACGATCTGGGGCTCCAGAGTTGCGGGAACATTGGCACTGACGAGCGCCCTTCTAAGGATGTCGTTGAGAGCGGCATGGCGGGACAGGCGGCCGGCGCCTGAGGAACAGGCGAGTCCGTGGTGGCCGAAGCAGTCTACGGCGGCCCCACAGGATGCGCAGCTGTGGGCGACACAAACCTCTGACCCGAGCCGGAGACCGACGGCTATACGGAGTATGGACGGGTCTTTTTTGTCTTTTAACTCTTTGTAATTCAATCATTCATTCATTTCATTCTTTGTAATTGTAATGGTTATACAGCGTGGAACGGAACGATGGACTTTCCCGCAAGAGGGGGATTATTGAGCGCTAGTACGTCACATTTTCCAGATAAACTATTTTTTTTGACGCGATTTTTTTTTTACCTTTGTATGGAGCGTTGGCCGACTGGAGCGACGAGCTCCATACAAATGTAAAAAAAAAATCGCGTCAAAAAAAATTGTTTATCTGGAATATGTGACGTACTAGCGCTCAATAATCCCCCTCTTGCGGGAAAGTCCATCGTTCCGTTCCACGCAGTATTTTATAATTCGTCCTGTCTTACCATTAATAAATACTTATTTATTTAAAATTACTCGTTTCCAATTATTATTTGGAATTACACTTTTATATTCTGTAATATGAATATATCTCGTTTTAGTCATATTTTGTAAGTATTTTAAGATTTATATTTGTATCTTGGACTTTGTATTAAACTGGCGGTTATGAAAAATTGATGCATCTTGACTATCATATTATGAGTACAATAGAACCTGTAAGCTATACCACTTTTTTCAAAGTTCTTCTTTAACTGGTACTGTTCGTATGTAGGTTGTACGCAACATATTTAATTATTTATTTATTTTATTTAGCTTAAATTGTACAAGTTCAGCGACAGTGCAATAATTATTATGGCGTCTCCAAGCTTATCTCATAATGGAGAGAGAAGTGGTGGTCTCAGCAACTCCTAAACTACACGAGATAAACCCGTCGTATTTGGACTTTTTTAAACACAATCGTCATCATCATCATCATATCAGCCGAAAGACGTTCACTGCTGGACATAGGCCTCCCTCAAAGATTGCCAAAGTGACCGGTCCTGCGCCACACGCATCCAGCGGACTCCAGCAACCTTTACCAGGTTATCAGTCCACCTTGTGGGGGGCCTACCGACGCCGCGGCTTCCGGTACGTGGTCGCCACTCGAGAACCTTTCCGCCCCAGCGGCCATCGGTTCTACGTGCTATGTGCACATAGCACGTAGAAACACCATTAGCGTAACGTTAATATTATTTAATGTAGCTGGTATCTAACTGTCATTGTAATTAGAATCTTCTACCTTAGGTGTTGGAGTTGCTTTTTGAATGAATTTAATTCGGCCAACTCATATAATCTTTAGTATAACTAGTTCAATAAAATGTTAACTGTGCAAAATACTTAGGTACAGGTGCGTGCGGAAAGTTGGTTTTCGCGAACTAGTGCTTTTCACTTTTCCTACTCAATAATTGTACAAATTGTACCATTCATTATTTTGTATTACAATGATGTTACAGTATTATTATAAACGTTTTAAATTCCTTACTTGTTGGTTTATTTTATATTTTTTGTAAACTGTATTAAATACGTCGTTCGATATTTTTGAAAAACTCCATTATTTTTAAATTGTATTACAATGATGTTACAGAATTAATTTAAAAGTTTCGAATTCCTTACTTGTTGTTTTTCTTATTTTCTCGCAACCATATTAAAAAACGTTGTTCGATATCTCGGTACTCGTGACGTAATTACATACTTTCCGCACTAGCATCGAAATGTACTATTATGTCTCACTTATTTTTTACATCTTTTTGTTAACGCTGCTTCATTTCCGAACCCCTTTATTATGACATACGTCCAAGAGACAGCCCATCAAACGTAACGAGGTGGGTGAACGTTCCGACTAACGGTTTGTATAGCCAATTCCGTCGCCTTACACCCATTCAGATGTTATCTATCGGAGGTAAGCCGGGTGTTCACATCTGCGGCTCGATTCAAACGGCTACTTTTCGCAGTGACACAAACGCAGATTTTTTCATAAATAAAACAAATAAGAACTTTCATTTGGTAAAATTAATTCGTTTCACTACATTACGAAATTTTCCATAGATTGATACTTGAGTATTGCTAGTTGAGTAACTTTCAACTTATTCTACATTCCGCCTTTTTATTTCTCTATAAGACGAAGCGTTTTTTTTTTTTTTTATTTGCACCATATAAAAATTCCCCTGGTCTTTCCCTTTTCCTTTTCCTTCTGTCTTTCCCTTTATTATTATTTTCATCCTGTCATCGTGGCGTGACAAAAATTAAGGAAAAATGATGCGTCATGATCCTGGTTTCGTAGCCGTAGAGTGTTACAAGTATGCTCCATATAATTCTCGCATGTTGGACATTTATAAGCATTATCTAAATACCGATCGTTCTCTTAGGACTATGTCGTATTATTTGTAACTAGCCCTAGCACAGGCCTCGGTCTTTTTGGGCTGTTACCGCACACTGTCTTTAAACATTGTCTGGACCATTATTTAGACTTAAGAATAGTGATATACTTGATGTAATTTTTTTGTTAATAAATAAATAAATAAAATATGTACACCTTTATCACTTTCTTTCCAAAAATCTCTTTATCTTTTCAATCCTATCGGAGTCCTCGCCTCCTCAGTTGATCGCAGTTTAAAATTCATCGCGTAAACGACAATTTTTTTAAATTAAAATAGAACAAACAAAATTGACGAGTTTCGAGTTTCCCGGGTCAGGGTAGGTTTCCCTTTGCCGCTATGTAAATTTCACGACACTTGACCCAAAGTAGCGCGCTCCTGGATAATGACCGACTTTGTTCCACTTTCATTATGGTTAGAATGTGTTGTTGTGCCTTGTTTTCTTTGTATGAACAAGGAAACGATTTTGTTAGGGAGAGCGTGTAAATAATGATTATTTTTGAGTCTTTTACGTAAAGTTTTCAAGTTAGTGTAGCTAGTAATTTACGCGCCATACACAATATACTAACAAAATTTGTCAATTCGATTTTCACCTCACCAGCTCGGAAAGCCCTTAATTATTCTTTAAAAGCAAATGTGTTACACACGGGTGCAGTTATTTTACGTCGTTGCAACACTTGCTTCGCTCAGGATTCTATTTACGAACCATAGAATCCATACGTTAGCTCGTGTTGCAATTCCACACACGCGGTTTTAAATAAAACAGTTCAAATATATGTATAACCACCTTAAACACGATAATAAAGCTCAAGCCAATGATAAACAATTTAATTAAATGTTAGAAGACTTTCTAATAAGTAAATGCTAAGTACTACGACTTAAAGGGCTTTTTTGATGATAATGTTACAGACACCTTCAAAGTAATTTATTATTATAATTATAACAATGACATTTACTTACTTTACTTACCCAAATCTATAAATATGATCGGAATATTGTACAATAATCTATTTATTTGAATACATTTATTAGTGACCTCATGTTGTAATTAGAAGAATTGTTATAAGACCTGTTTTTTTTTTATTAATAATTTGCCACACACAATACAATAAATAAAATAATACACTCGCGGGCAAAGAATACGGGTCGGTAAAATACCGTCATATTTCCTAAAATAGTGCGTAAGAGGTTGTACAGTTAATCCTGTCATAATCTTTATTAAATTTTACATATAAACTGCTAATAACAGTAAAATATAACGTTACCAGGTTTAAATCGGACTCGTAAAAACCCATGAAAAAAAACAACGTTAACGGAGCGAGATATCGCAAAAATCGTGATTTTTGGATATCGATATTTTTATGATAGGATTCAGGAAATTGTTAATACAGTTGGGTATTGTAAAGAATAGCATATTGTGTAAATAAAACAAGTATTAAATATTTAAAAAAACCTATTGCAGTTATTTAATTTAGGGTGACCCGTATTCTTTGCCTGCGAGTGTATGTTATAAGTTAGCTATAGATATGCTGTGCCTTAAGAGGGTCCATGTGAGATATTGTATATTATATGTGACATCTAATTCTTTACCATGGTTGCAATAAAGAATAATGAATTATGAAATTTATGACATTGATTAGGTATATTACATAAAATTGTCATACCAAAGAATACTTGAAAATTTAAATAATTTAAAAATTGCTTTATGTTTAAGCAATTTCTTAGTAAAAATGGACGGCAATAACTGGGAATGCTTTCCTATTTGTTACCAGATGGGATATTTGTACCCAGGTGGAACAAATGGGAATAGCTCTCCCCACCTCTCTCAAAACACACTTCTGCTGCGCTCTCTCTTGCTCTTACCTGCCATGACTGGTGCAACTGAGAGCACCACGTAGGTGTCCCGAATAACAATGAATGACTTTGTCAGCTGTAGAACTCGCGACCCTGGCTCTTTTAATTTTTTTCCGAAAATTTTGATCGACCAAAAAATCTATATAATTACCGAACCTGCTCCCAAATTTCACGAGAATCGATTGAGAAATGCGACCCGTAGAGGAGAACAGTCTGACAGAATGCCTTAAATCCTACTAATATAGAATATTATAAATGCGAAAGTTCGGATGTTTGGATATTTGGATGTTTGAATGTTTTGAATTTTTAGATGTGTATATACTCGTATTTGTGGTTACTCTATCACTATCCAACCGATTCGGATGTTTTTTTGCACAAAGGTTTTAACCTTAAAAACGATCCTATATTTTAATATAGGATCGTTTTTATCCCGGGTCCACGCAAACTAAGTCACGGGCAGAAGCTTGTACTAAATATTTTTTCCCAATCCGAAAAGGTGAACTTCATTCACTTCGCTCGCTCGTTCGATGAGGGAGATGAGTAGAATGCTACTGTGCCTCTCCAACATCATTTTGTGCATGCTATATACGCGCTGTCGTAAAGAGCCGCTTGGTTCAAGCGGGATTAGCTTGAGATTAAATACTGGGTTAACCTGGAGTTATGAGCATCGCACGTGAGTTAACGCATCCTTGCTTAATATACAATGCATGAATAATATATATAACAAAGTAATTTGCTGTGCGATGTTCCTTTTCATACTTCTTTTTCAGATCTTCAGGATAATATATCTTCTATATAAATAAACGTAAAAGTCTGACTGACTCACTCACTTAAATCAACGCCCGACCCAAACCGTTGAACTTAGAATGCTGTTTTTTTCACAATAGGTAGTTATATAACGTAAGTACCCACTAAGAAGGTAGGTATTAAAAAAAATCCACGCTCAAGGGGGGGAAAAGGGAAAGTTTGTATAGGGATGGAGTAAAATTTTAAATGAGAGAATTGAAACTTTATGTATGGACTCCTTTTTATAATACAAGAAAAGTAATTTTAGGGTTTTGGAAATACCCACCCCTAAGGTGCAAAGTTTATATGCGGGAAACTCTTTTTTTTAGCAACAAAATTAAAACTATGAAAAGATTCGTTATCAGAATACAAAAAAAACTTTTTGCGTGTGAAATGGGTCATAAGAGGGTGAAATAGTTCCACGCGGACGGAGTCGCGGGCAGAAGCTAGTAGGCTATATTTTACATCGTGACTCTGCCGTGCTGGGTTCTCTGTTACTCGCGGAGGGCTTGTGATCAGAAAAGTTATAAGGATCATTATCACAGCGTTTCAACCGCCACTCTCCTCGGTCGCAATTGTTGAATTATTATTTTTTATCAAGTCGCTTTGCGCATGTTTCTAACTCCCACGATACAGGCCTAGCCTAGTGTGGGGGTTAACGATAAATTTAAAATTTACTAATTTTTTGGTCAATAAGATATTTTATTTTTTTGCCTACTTTACATAAGTTTACCCTGAGTCGCTGTAGACTTTCGGTGCATTTTTGGTTATTTAGGTTTCAGGGACACTACCAAATAATTTTGCACGTTTTTTATAAGTCATCTGTTCCGTTTCTCTACTCATGTGATACTACTAATGAACGAGCGAGCAAAGCGAACGAGGTTCTCCGTTTCCACGTGTGCAAAAAAATATTTCGTATGCCCAGCCTCTGTCCGGCATTTCTTCTCTACGGGTCGCATTTCTCAACCGATTCTCGTGGAATATTGTGAGCAGGTTCAATAATTATATCGTTTTTTTGGTCGATTCATAGTTTCGTAATTTTAATCACAGAACCACAAAAAAGATTGCAAATATCCTATAACAATATTACAAAGAGGAAAAGGCTGTGAATTTAAAGCTTTGTTAGTTTGTATGTAAGGGCTAATCTCTAGAACTACTTATCTAATTACAATAATTCTGTCACCTGTGCGGAGAATGGACTTTCTGGATGGAAATAGGTTTTATTTAATCCCGCAGCTTTGCCTGCGATCTTAACAATACGTGGGCGAATCCGCGCGGGCAGCTTGTTATGGAGTTAATATACTTGCTCTAAAAACCGGTCCCTCTGCCGTAACCGCTAGATGATAAATCACTGCGACATAATTTATGGGAGGCTCAATAAAAACTGTGTAGCCATTTAGCTTGACCTATATTTTGGGGGTTTAGGTCTCTTGGCGGGTTAGGTTGTAGCAAAAAAGGGATTGAAATTTAGACATTATGATTAAGGCCCAGCGGGGCTAAGATGGTTACCATTTGATCACTTATCTTTGAGGAGAGTCACTCTCGCACTCGCCTACTTGTCACAACGCGGCGGATGTCTTATCGAGAGCAATAAGTGATAAAAAAAAAAGAAAAAGTGATAAAATGTCAACCATGCTACGGCCGCAGTTCAATACTGCTATTATCATCAACTGGTAGTATGTAATGCCCAACGGCATTAAGTTAACGTTTTGTTCAGTTATGATTGTTTCCTAAGCTTTAAACGCCCATCAAACCTATTAACTAGAATTTGACTTTTCCCTCCTCAAAATATTTTTTGTCTTTTTCTGAAATTTGTGATATTCGTGGAAAATATTATAATATTCAAAGTAAGAAAGTTAAGTTTTAAGAGGGTAAATAAAATAAATATTGTTAAACTTGATGCCAATTATTCAATATATTTAGCGCGGTCGTCCTTGATAGTAAGCGGACACTGTAACCTAAGGATACTCGCAACAATATCTAAACAAACTTGTGGAAATTTTTGCAAATACATTGTATGCTGATCATTCTCCTAGCGTGTTTCCCGGTAGTGGCCAAACAAGCCCGGAGTCCGCTTTGACACCTTATAAAAGGCAAATACATTGTATGCTGACGGCGACAATATTTTAAGTCTTCATGTTGCCTATTCTTGCCAATACCGTGCATAAAACTTGCAGAACTACCGTAAATAAGTAACTGGCATTACATTGTGCACTAGTTTTATATCTCTTTAACTGACACTAAAATAGCGACAACGCAGTCATAAATAACCTCCATAAACTCTTAAAAAGAAGTACCGGCATGATTTTCTTAAGAAAATACGTCCGTTTGTGAATGATCTAGCTGTATAACTCGAGTATCATGCTTTATAAGCGTCTTAAAGCGTTTGTTTTTATGTTTTAATTTTATTTCTTTACATTAAATTTCAAACTCAAACATTTATTCGTGACAAAACAACACAGATAATAGAAGAAATAAGCAAAAAATAAAAAATAAACATATTTGGCTTTGTCACGAAATGGACCCAGCTCAGCATTTTGCCAGATTAATTTCAATTTATGTGTGTAAGAGCAAGAACGGGTCGTAGACTGAGTATTCTTGTGTTCCTGAAAAATCAATTTTTACTGCCAACGAACTTGTTTGTTTGTTTAGTCTAAATCTACCACAACGAAATTGTAGATACCTAGGTTTTCTAACGTTTCTGGGTAATATCCGGAACAGCAACTTATCCGATTTCAAAACGTGTTTCACCTGCGTGTAGAATGGTTGGACGAAGCTGCGTGGGCGACTAGTCGCTAAATATAGTTCTGACATCTCAAAGAAAACTGAATTTTTAACCGACTACAAAAAAGTAGGAGCGGATAACTTCGTCGTTTATGAACCGATTTTGATTTTTTGTTGGAAAGGGAGTATCCCAAGGGTGGTCCAATGGTAAGGAAACCAGGATCTGATGGTGGAATCCTGAAGAAATTGAGGGAAACTCTCGAAAAAATTGTCTTTCCGACTAGTGTGTTCCTTAATATTATTCAATATAAAGAATTTTAAAGCCCTATTATTTTCCCTAATAATCAACGCATTTGCTCTCGGAAATCAGTTCATGTGGTAAATTGGAAAATAAATGTGGAAATGTTCTCGTGGCTTGGCGGAGTACTAAATTGAAGTCGGTTAAAACTTTGTTTTTTAAAGTAAATTATAATGTACGTAATTTCAGTGAACGAAAACACCATATAAATAAGTTTGTCCGCAAATTTGTCCCCACAGAATAGATGCCATTGTCATTATGTGGGGTCGGGGGAGACGTGGTGGCTTACTATGGGCCTCATAAGAAGGCTCAAAGTCACCCAAATGGCAATGAAGAGGGCTATGTTGGGAGTTTCTCTGCGCGATCGCATCAGAAATGAGGCTATCCGCAGCAAAACCAAGGTAACAGATATAGACCTCCGAATCGCTAAACTTAAGTGGCAGTGGGCACATTGCACGTAGAACCGATGCCCGTTGGGGCGGAAAGGTTCTCGAGTGGCGACCACGTACCGGAAGGCGCAGCGTGGGTAGGCCCCCCACAAGGTGGACTGATGACCTGGTAAAGGTCGCGGGAGTCCCCTGGATGCGGGTGGCGCAGGACCGGTCATTGTGGCACTCTTTGGGCGAGGCCTATGTCCAGCAGTGGACGTTTTTCGGCTGATATGATGATGATGATGGGGTCGGGGGCGGGGTGTCAAATCGATGCAGCCGTTTAGTTCGAACGCGTATACCGAATTTTAGGCACGTGTTTGGTTAGAAATTTGTAAGGAGCTCGCATTCTTTGATTTTTTTCGTTCGCTGCGCAACTTAGGTTTGCCGACGGTTTGAAATAACCGAGTGTTCATTCTTAATTGTATTATGATCGTTGAAGTGGTCGGTCACGGCGACTTTTTCCATTGATACAACGCGCGTTTCAGGAACGCGTCCCCTGATAAAATCACCCCGCACGGTTATCGCAAGACGGCTTTGTCGCGGCGAGATAGACCATTCGTCCCTTTCTAATTAGATCACTTAGAAAAATACGGATAGTATCTCGCCGCTAGAAAGCTCGCGCGCTGTATTGTGCTAACCGTGGTGTATCAATACTGTATGAACTGTATCGCGTTTATATCGCGTTTCGCTGCAACGAGTCGCATAGGGTACCTACTACATAATTCTAAATTTGAAATAACATAACACATGAAAAGTAACTTTAGTGAATTCATTCAGAGAGCAGTGGAATACATCACCCCGCGTTAGCAACTTGATTGAGCGTGCGCAGATCCCTTGTCCAGGGCGCCGCGCGCGCCGGCCCGCTGCTCTAGATCTTAGCCGACGTTTATATACATAAAGGTTGCAAAAACCATTTTTGGAGGCATAAACGTTCGAGTGCTCGACGCTGTTATACTGTCTCAAACACCCACTCTCATGCACTCTATGTCAAAGCAAATTAAGAGGATTTTTCATTATTCGAATTAAAGCCAATTCACTTTTTTTTTATACAACGACGGTGGCAAACACGAGTACGGCGCGCCTGACGGTAAGCGGACACCGCAGCCTATAGAGGCATGCAACTCCAAAGGAGTAACATGGGCGTTGCCGACCCTTGATATGTTTGAGGATTCGCCGTGTCGACAGCTGAAAGAACAAATTCCCCCGCTCTCAACACAACGCATCCTCGGGAGCTCTGGCGACCTTGCTCACCTCCAGGAACACAACACTACTACAGAGCAAGTAGTAGTGTTATTAAGGCTGTGGTCTCCTGCGAGGCGGAGGTACTTCCCCAGTTGGGCTGCTCCAAATTCGAGCAGGATGGCTTTTCACTGTGCCCTACCTCACCACTTACACCTCTTTGACATAGAGTGCCCATACCATACACTAGTACTGTCGACAACACAGCTGACTGACCATCGGTGCACCTTAAGTGCATTGTAATAAGGTTCTATATAAACACAGGATGGTCAGTTAACAGTGTTGTCGTTCGCACAGGGTCGAGCACTCGGGCGTTTTCTTGACTTACCACTAACAGAGCTCCGTTATACAAAGAATATGGATATTTGAGCGTTGTAGTATAAACAATTCAATTTCTGGTTCCTTACTAGGGAATCCCTGTATATTTTGGTGTACCATTACTGTCTTTATGAATACTAGTGTTGCAACTATTAAGAGGTACAAGGGTCAGTATCAAGCGCTCGTTACTAATATACCGCATTCCCGAAATACCAGATTTTGCAAAATACCGCATTCTTGATTTATCACATTACCAATATACCAAATTTTCTGTATAGGACATTCTAAAAAATGATTTAGCACCTTACCATTTTATAAACTGGTGTAATGGGAATGTGGTAAGCTAAAAGTGTGATATATTGATAATCCGATATTTTGCAAAATCTGGTATTTCGGAAATGCGGTATATTAGCAACGAGCGGTATCAAGGGCACAATAAGATCGCCACTATCATGGTTCGCTTGTATTAATTTTGTAGACCCTCTATTTTGTTTACGAACCTTCCTGTATTTAGGCCCGTATCGTAGCAATAAAAAACAAAACAGTAAAAACAATCCAGCAAAACGTTCGTGACCTTTCACAATAAAGACGCCCAGTGGTTTCACATCCGGCCGAAACTGATAGTGATGCCCAGTGGCCTCGCACTAGATGGACAAAGTATTGGATTTTTGTTTTTAAAAGACGGTTTTCCTAACATGACTGTAAATGACAAAAAAATCTGCGCGGGGTTTTTGAACGCAATACAAAATGAATGCTGCTCATCCCGCTGCATACGAATCATTTAACACACTGTCTTAACTCATTTTTATATTATCCTAAGATTACCAGAGCATTTGTTGCACCAAATCGATGAATGGTAAGCAGTGTTCGTTAAAATCTGAATTGAGAATGACAGCATATTTAACGTTGATCTGTAGGTTATCGTAAGTTGGTGCAACCCGCCCTTAGAATAACGTTTTATAAGAATAATCAAGTCATGTCATGCTACATAGAATGAGTGGCATCGTTCATTGACAAGCAGTTTTTTAATAATTAAACAAAAAAAAACATGTACCAGGTACGTAGGGTCATTTCGCCGGTTAGCGACCACCTAATTTTATGTGACGGTTGGCGACCACTTAGCTGAGTTGGTGAACTGAAAGGATATTTCCTCGGTTTTTTTGTAGATTTCTATTCTAAAACAACAAAAAAATGCATGTACAACTAATTGTCTCAATAGGGTCTGTAGAATTGATGTTGTCTTCAATAGAAAAAACCTTCTCCTTCAGGTGGTCGCTAACCGAAGGTGGTCGCGTAACCAGAGTAATGACCCTACTACATAAAAAACAAGACAGAAGTTTGGGCGAATTTATTTTCGATTACAATCTGTAATTTTGGGGAAATATGAAAAGGTTCTTATACAAGCAACTATTAGAAAGTAACTCGTAGACTAATCTCAGTAAATTGCCTAAAGTTATTGTATAATACAATATAATAACGAACGCGATATCCTCTGAATACTTTTACTTTAATAAAAATAAATAGAATTTCTTCCAGTATAATTCTCTTTGGTTATTTACTAGGAGTTTATTGGAACATTTTATCAATAAATAGGTCACGTCTATAGCGTAAATAATTTTGTTTCACATTTGTTTGGGTTTGGTATAATGTTTTTGGAGTTTTGTTAGGATAGGAATAGGGAATAGGCGCCTTGTTAAAATTGATAACCTAGTGTTTCTAAATGGTAAACCATCCAATTATTACAAAAGTATAAATTACAAAATATAATGAATATCATAAAAAGATATGGACTTAGAAAGTTTAGAAAAATAAGCATTTTATTTTATTTACCCATAATAAATTTAAAGCTACTAATGGACCCGATTCTACAATGGCCTCTAAACTTCCTAATTTTATTTAGGTGTCGCTAAAACACTTTGCTATTCTATGAGCAGCTGTCATAATCAAATGATAGCGCTAATTTGAATTTGACGTTTCTTATTTTAGGCGGTCTATACAACTTACTTAGCTGCCTAAATGCTATTCTAAATTTGTCGTTTTTAATCTGCTGCCTAAATTATGTCTAAAAATTAGACAATTTAGTTTTAGGCTAGTTAAGCCGTGTGCACGTAGGATCGGGTCCAATAGAATCCTTACGCTTTTATAGAAACTAATTTGTACTTCAACTATGGACCTAAACGCAGTATTTCTCAACCGAAACAGCAAATTACTTGATTTTCCATACAACGATTAGTACAGATAGCAAAGCGTGAGGTCATACTTTCAAGTCATTAGTATGAATCGTTTCGGCTGTCGCCAGCGAGCCGCGAGGTCCGTCTTTAACATTTTTTTTGGGTATTCTTTAATTGTAGTTGCTCCCATACAAACATTTATACCTCTCCTAAAACTGGTTCAAAGGGCATCGTAAATAAGTCTTAGGTCACAACCCTAACGAGGATTCATAAGTATAACATTTTATACACGTTTTGTGATGATTCATTTGTTTGGTTTCAGGTACGTTGCAATCGTCAAACACAAATAAGAGTAGAAAAACACAAGTCAAAGTTAAGTTTTCATATATACTTCCCATCGTCAATTATTATATGCATCATCATATCAGCCGGAAGACGTCCACTGCTGGACATAGGCCTCCCCCAAAGAGTGTCAAAGTGTCCGGTCCTACGCCACCCGCATCCAGCGGACACCAGCAACCTTTACCAGGAGAATAAGAGAATAAGAGTGATTTATTGCAAACTGTGTTACATAGGTACATAGGGTTTGGGCGGAGGTTACCAAATTCGGAATAAGTTTAATTCTGAGTCTTCCAGCTTCTTATTTACTCAGCTTCTGGGTAGATCATGTTTTTATTAGGTTTTATTCGGAGTGAGTCTGTTTCTGAACATTTCTAATACTATATTCAACAAATTCTTATTTAATCTTTTTCTAGGTAGGTCAGATTCTCAGTAGGTCGGGGAGTTTTTTCGTATTAGGTCAGATTGGAACAAAAACAGATTCAAACAAGAAATGTTTATTTTTAAAACAAAATCTGATTAAGTATATTTCTTTACTACGGCTGAATCTAATTATAGGGAATTCTTTATAAGGATAGGTCTTAATTAGTGATTTTCTAAGTTATAAGCCTTCTGCGAAGGTCAAGTATAGTTAGCTAGAAAATAAGATAAGACGCCCCTATTTCACCAAGTCGACAGGTGCTACAATTGTCAAGAAAATATGATAATTGTAGGCTGTGAAACAGGTATTGTCTAAATAAGAGACAATTGTTGTTTCACAACTTTTTCACCGTATGTCGGTTGTTGACAGGCGTCCCCCACTGCATTGTAATGAGGCATAGGTATGTTTATCATTATCAATTTCCACAAACAATTAGCAATAAAATCTCTATAAAATCAGGAAAGGTTAATTTCTTTTTTTCTTCAAAGTAAAAATGCTACTTGTTTATGGAGTATGAAAAACACACCCTGGATCACGACTCCAAAATCAACCGAGTATATAACGATCACACACACGTGTCTCTTACGACGTTTTTCAAAACACTGGCTAGGAAAAAAAACAGCTAGAATTGTTTAGAATTTGTGGGGATACTTAAGTACTTCTGACTTACATATAAAGTACGACACCCTCTTTCCTCTTTTATAGTCACGTTGAAGACAAACAACCATTCTTAATTATTAAAAAAATCTCTGCCCAACTAAATTAAAATGCCTCGTCTGTATATGTACTATGTCCTTTTTGATAAAATAAAAAAAACACTTTATCAAGTTATTTTATTACGGTATTGTAGGTTGTGATACGGTAAAACTAGGAGTATTTGCTAAATCGATGCCATGAGAAAACCGTTTCCAGCAATTGTGACGAAAATACTATTATTTCATTTTTCGTTAAAATATGCTACATATAATTGTGGTTGACTGTGTATCCGCATGACGTACCATGAAATTGACTTGCACTAGAAATGTCACTTACGAGAGTTTAACGTAATCAAAATCTAACTAAAATAGAAATAGCCTATGAATGAATTAAACGTATCCAGTATCTGACCTCATCAGAAAAGGCTTTATTAATGAATTCGACGCAGCCATAATTTGTTTTCGTTCTAATTGAACTTACTTAAAATCTGACTTTCTCAGAACTTATTCGTTAGCGAATTTGACATAACCAGTATTCAACTTATTACTATCACGACCTCATAAGAGTTGGACACTTTCGGAACCTGACTAAATAAGAATCTGGATGAGTCAGAATTAAACCTATTCCGAATTTGGTAACCTTCGCCCAAACCGTACATAGGTAGGTAGTGATGACAAATTAGTTCCAACAGTTACCTGATTCAGGCATGCAATACTTATTTTATTTTATAAAAGGTTTTTGGCTTAATTATAAACTAACCACAGTAGTGTTAATAGGCAACACCAAATACTTAACATGCATAAAACTCGTTTAAATTATAAAATGTTTTATGTATGAGCCAATTTTTTTAATTTACTTTAAAACCGTTTCCCTCCAGAGCTTTTATGTCGGGCGGGAGGTGATTAAATACACGGATTGCCATTATAAATGTGCTCTTTTTGTATATAGAAGTACAAACTTTCGGTAATCTTATATTATATTTATACTGTGCTCTCAGATTACACTTCATAGATGACAGGGTTGTAAAATAATTTGGTTGTTTTTTTACAAACAAGCTAACCTCCAAAATGTAGATCCCTGTTAATGTGAGAAACCGCTTCTCTCGAAAAACTTGTCTGAGGGAGTCTCTAACGGTCATACGGTAGATTGTTTTTATACATCTTTTCTGGAGGATTAATGTTTTATTCACATCTACAGAATTCCCCCAGAAAATGACTCCGTACGTCAATAAAGGATACACATTTCCGTAATAAGCACTAACTACTATACTTTCAGAGCAAGTTTCGGATAATATGGACAATGCGTAACTATTTCTGGCAATTCTCTTATTTATCTGTTCGATGTGAACCTTCCAGGTCATCAGTCCACCTTGTGGGGGGCCTACCCACGCCGCGCCTTTCGGTTCTACACGCTTTGTGCTACGTGCTATTAAGCTTTATCCTACTAATATCCTACTAGCGCTGCAGATGTCTGACACCTCAGCATAATGCTGAGCCAGTGTCCGGTTCACTGCCGCAGAGACACACTTGTTTCATGTTTCATGTGCTTTTCTTGTTTATTTTATTATTTAATAACCATGTGTGTCCTGTGTGTTTGTGAATAAATGTATCTTTCTTTCTTTCTTTCTTTTTACTATCCTACTAATATTATAAATGCGAAAGTTTGGATGTTTGTTACTCAATCACGCTTAAACGGCTGAACCGGTTTGAATGAAATTTTGCACGAAAACAGTTTGAAGCCTGGATTAAAATAAGGCACGTAGACAAAGTCGCGGGCGGAAGCTAGTTGTACAGTCACAATCAGCAATATCTGCCATAACAAAGCGGGCAATAATATCTGACACATCCTTACGGGCCTATAAATTGAGTCGTGTCAGATATTTATGCGTCCTTTGTTGTAATAGATATTAACACTGGTGACTGTTCACAAAACAACTGGAATACAGTCATATTTGTGTCATTCGTTACATAAGTGTCGTACAAAAGTTAAGTGAGTTAGGCCACACCGAAATGTCATCCCTCTCGAATGTGAAGTACCTCCGCCTTGCAGAAGACCACAACCATAATAACACTACTACTTGCTCCGTAGTAGTGTTGTGTTCCTGGAGGTGAGCAAGGTCGCCAGAGCTCCCGAGGATGCGTTGTGTTGAGAGCGAGGGAATTGGTTCCTTCAGCTGTCAACACGGCGAATCGTCAAACATATCAAGGGTCTGCAACGCCCATGTTACTCCTTTGGAGTTGCATGCGTCTATAGGCTGCGGTGTCCGCTTACCATCAGGCGGGCCGTACGCTTGTTTGCCACCGTCGTTGTATACAAAAAAAAAACTATTATGCATGCAACATTAAAGACTTAAAGAAAAAAACAAGGCCCAAACACTTATGTACCTAGCTTAAACAACGAATACGGACAAAGAGTGTCGAAGTGCCTTCTCCCAAGTTAACGATGCGCGACTTCGAATGATTCGACTAATCGAATAATTAGCGATTACTAATATGAATAATCGATTATGACATTAGTAATATACTAATGTTGATAATCGAATGACGACAACTAATTAGTAACTACTAATGGTAAACTATAGATAAGCTTGTAATGCCACGGCTCGACTAGTCGACTCCATTCAGTTCAACTACTTCAATTCGACTTGGATCGAGTCGACTCTGCGTTCATTAGTAGTGAGTGACTAATAATCGAATGATTATAGATTGAGTCGAATAAGTCGAATGATTATTATAATCGACTAATCGATTTAGTATCATTCAAAGTCGCGCATCGCTATCCCAAGTACCTTAAAATGATTTCCTGATGATTTATCAAGCTCAAAAGAGTGTCACACAGCCAAAATTAAAAATATAGTTAAGCGACACGTGTTAGGCAAGCACAACTCTAAGTCAATTTAAGCGAATTAATTATGTTAGTTAAATTATTACACTTAAGATTAACTAGTTATAATATACGGCAGGCTCCTTTTTACAAGCTTTATATTAACTTGACTTGTTCGTATGTAAGTATAAAAGTATGTATGTAAGTAAGTTGTCCGTCAAATCTTGCAAGTTAAATTTGACCCACTTCCCGGTGACCGATTGAGCTGAAATTTTGGGTATAACTATAGTTTGGATGACAATTCAATATTATGGTACCATCGAGCTGATCTGATGATAGAGACCGAAGGTGGCCATAGGAACTCCGTAATAAAACCACATAACCCCATTGAGTTTGGGCTCGTTAAAATGGTCTCAATGAGCAGTTGATGATGGTATACAGAAAAGTACAGTCGGCGATAAAAGCTTGTACCAAAAATGAACTTTTTGATAGAAACTTATTTATACTTACATTGATTCACACCTTAATTCCCAAAAGGGGTAGGCAGAGCGCTTGAAACTTTCAGTGCCACATTAAGCATAAATGTGGGTATAAAAGATCAATATCATATTTTGCCACAACACTGTTAACAAAACTAATTAGAAACACTAAAATGCGCAATCATCATAAAACTGCGACAAGATAGCGCAGGTTTTCATTGGGGACCTATATTAGTTATTATTAACTAAGGAATAAACACATTGCACGTAGAACCGATGGCCCTTGGGGCAGAAAGCTTCTCGAGTGGCGACCACGTACCGGAATGCGCAGCGTGGGTAGCCCCCCCCCACAAGGTGGACTAATGACCAGGTCGAGGTCGCGGGAGTCCGCTGGATGCGGGTGGCGCAGGACCGGTCATTGTGGCACTCTTTGGGGGAAGCCTATGTGCAGCAGATGATATGATGATGATTGTGTGAATGTTTTTATTTAAATACTGTTCTGTTGATGACTTAAAATAATAATTATTAACTATTACACTATTTATTAACTTGTTATAGATAGACACTTTTTGTGTAATGCTAATATTATTATATTCTTCTTTTAATAACTATAAACTATAAACATTCTGACATGTAATATTGACAATTACGAATAAATGAATATGAATATCAATATGAAGGTATAATCTACAAATTTGGAAACTTAGAAAGTCGCCTTACTCTGATAGTGGATCGAAAGTTAATAAAACCAAGTTCCATTGTGATTTATTTTATTCCAAGCGATATTGGTTTGAATCCTTAGAGGACGAAGCAATCAGAGTGAGTGCGGCCTCGGTAAATAGGTATGAATGGAAAAGCGGTATCGTTTATTTTGCAGCCATAAAAGTATTTATACATTTTATGTTGATCAGAACACCTCCCACGTAAAATAATACTTATAATAACACGGCTAAACTCACGTTCGTCACTACGGGCGCCATGTTTCCAACTCTTCGGGACGCGCTTTGAGGCTTGTGCGAGTGCTTCAAGCGACTGCCGCGTATACACTGAGCCTGAAGAGAAACTTTCGAAGAGTTTGAAACATGTCGCTCGAACTATTTACTTTAAACATGTCTCACGCAAGTATAAATTCGATCTTTCTCATATTTGAAGCAGCCTTCTACGACGGTAGCAAACAAGCATATGGTCCGACTGGTTGACGCCCTCTGTAGGCTATTTGGTAGCGACCCTGCCTACGAAGCCGGAGGTCCCGGGTTCGAATCCCGGCAATGCATTTATTTATGTCATGAGCACGAATATTTGTTCTTGAGTCATTGATGTTTTTTCTATGTATTTAAGTATTTATTTATTTACATATATAAGAATGTAGACTGCAATAATAAAATGAAAAGGAAATGTCTAAATAGCAATAAAAAACCCATCCTAAATATAATATATTATGTTGTTTTACAAAGTAAAAAAATATTGTTTAACCCATTCAGGGCCCATGACGACACATATGCGTCAGACCGCCGTAGTCGCTTTCCGCTACATACGAGGAAAACCACGGGATCGGCTACGAGCGTAGCGCGTAGCGATTCTGGACAATGAATGTGTTAAGGTGGCTACAACGCAACGCTACGCTCCTAGCATTACGACGTAGTCCGTAGCAATTTAACCCATTTGAGACCGAGCGTAGCTACGAGAGCTACGCCGTAGCCATTAGCAGCAGTATTAGGCTGCGCAAAGTAGCGGAGCGGTGTGCGAGGAAAAGATCCACATATAGTAATAGAAAGAGATGCATAATCAAGGTGATTTACTGTCATTCAGCGCAATTGAAATTTGACAAATCGAAATTATTGGTCTAATCTTAATAATGTAAATTTGAAAATCGTCGACATGGAAAATTAACCAGACTGCATGATTCAAAAATTTTGGAACTTCCTAAAAGCAAAATTGTCATACTTGAAATAGTTCGAAAGAAATACGTCCATACGGAATTACGTACACTCCAAAAATATGTCGTCATATGCACAAAATAGTAGATTTTTATTTTAAAAAATAGATTTTGATTTAAAGCGACAACGTCACGACCCATTTAAATATGAACCTATTTCATACAATACAAAATTGTATTTTGGCTAGATTCGATTTGAACAAGAAACAGGCTCATAAAAAGTATAGACACGATTACATTTTCACCAAATTATATGTTGATGGTATTGCTTTTGGTCCTCTTTCAAAATGGTCATTTCATGTTGTCGATTTTATATTTGTGCCGAATGACAGTAAATCGTCGAGGCTAGCAACACTCCGGGTAGATTTTTGTAAATCATCGAGGCTAGCAACACTCCGGGTAGGTTTTGGAAATCATCGAGGCTAGCAACACTCCGGGTAGATTTTTGTAAATCATCGAGGCTAGCAGCGCTCCGGGTAGATTTTTGTAAATCATCGAGGCTAGCAACATTTCAGGTAGATTTTTGTAAATCATCGAGGCTAGCAACATTTCAGGTAGATTTTTGTAAATCATCGAGGCTAGCAACGCTTCGGGTAGATTTTTGTAAATCATCGAGGCTAGCAACGCTCCGGGTAGATTTTTGTAAATCATCGAGGCTAGCAACACTCCGGGTAGATTTTTGTAAATCATCGAGGCTAGCAACACTTCACGTAGATTTTTCCCTCCATACCTCTCCGCTACCTCACCCAGCAGCTCAGAGGATCACCATTAACTATTAAATAACAGTCTAAGTAAACATGCTATGTCGGAAATACTGAATTCACGATTATCCGCTCGCCGGATACATTTGAAAGCTCTCACGTACAATGTTGATATAGCAGATATTTTACTCGGGCACTGTATGAAAAATCCTTGTTTGTACAGATTCAGTGTTTAGGCCTTTTGAATATTAATTCGGATTTGAAATGTATACTCGGAATTTTATTTGCTTTTTAATTTGGGGTAAAAATGATTATGTTAAACGGTGATCTATACAGTCGACAATGTGGGATATAATTTACTTTAAGAGTCCGCAGTAAGCTCGATTCCCCATACAAACGTAGTTACGCTCTCATTTTAAAACTGCGTGTTAGATTATAACGAAACTTTGCATATACAATGACATGAGGTATATCTATGTCTGTAATTAGTTTATGTAGCTTCAGATACTTACCATAGTAAAAAAAAGCGAATTTAAGTTTTTTATACAAAACTTGTTTTTGCTGTATTTCGTTTGTTTTATACACTGGAACCATATAAACTAATTACAGATATAGATATACCTCATGTCAATGTATATGCAAAGTTTCGCCACAATCCAACACGCAGTTTTAAAATGAGAGCGTAACTACGTTTGTATGAGAAGGTGAAATTCGGCCGAGCTTACTGCGGAATCTTAAAAACAAAATTTTAATCGACTTCAATTTAGTACTCCGCTTAGCCACATGAACATTTCCACATTTCCTTTCCACTTTACCACATGAACATTGATTTTTATAGAAAAAAACGAAATCGCTGTATGTTGGCCGATAATATTTGAGGAGAGAACCGACAGTCAATGATTATCCCATACGTTTAGTAACAAAACAAACAGGTTAGACGTGACTTAAACATAGCTTGAGCTAACCTTAACCTGCCATTTTTTTTTAAACTTCCTTTTTATAGATTTAAGTAAATCATTGGGGAGTTCCAGGAGACATCTGTGGTCTTCATCATCAGTTGCACTTCACCATATTTGTGATTTCCGGGTGTAACACGAGTTATAATAGAAAATACCAAAATTACTATATGCGTGCCTAATCTGGTAGCACGGTAGTGCCCCCACCAAGACAACTACCTACCTTCTCTCGAAGCGCTTCATCGTTTTTTTGAACCCTCATAACTTGGGTTTGGATTATACAAGATAAACTAAATTCTCGGGATATGATTTCAATAGTAGACTTACTAAATATATAAAGTTTCAATTGCATAGCTCTTATACTTTCGATTTTATTGATATCTAAAAAATGCCTATTTCGTCACTGACTCACTCACTCACTCAAGCCGCGTTCACATTTGTCTGTCGTGTTGTGTTGTGATGCATCAGAACGGTATCGGTTTCATACATTTAATATTGTTGCGTTCACATTTATCTGATGCCGTGTGTTGTGACGGCTTATGTTGTGTCGCATCACAAGCGATCCCGGTCCGCGTCAGAACGGGTGAGGTGCGGGGGGCGGTGCAGCGACACGACACAGCGCGTCAGACTAGTGTGCACGCACCAGTGTTGTGTTGTGACGCGTCATAGCCACACGTGAAGTATGGACGACGAACATCCTCCTCCGAGAGCCTGTGTCTGCGTCATAATTCGTCATAACACGTCAGATAAATGTGAACAGCAGCCATCACGACAGACAGCATCACAAAAATTAGAAATGTTACAAATCCGATGTCTGAAATTACTTGTGAATAAGAAGACAAAAGACAACTGTAAAAATAACTACCAAAAACTGTTTAAAATATGTAAAATCTTACCGGTAAGCTCTAAGCTGAAATACTTGTTAGCAGTAAATAACCATGTCAACCTGAAATACTTACACCTAGTTAAACACAAACATAGCACAAGGACAATGACCGCGGGCAAGTATGAAGTACCTAGAGTGTCCAATTACTATGGTGATTGGACACTAAAGAAACGCATACCTTATATACTAAACACTGCCCGTGGACATTGTTCATGAACCCAAAAAAGGTAGATTTAAGAATCGATTAAAAAAATACCTTATTGATGCCCTGTAAAAATTTTAATAGTAATATAAAACAATGTAGAGTACCTATACATTTAAGATATTTAAGACACTACTATCTTATGTTAAAGGGAAAAGAGACTGTAATTCTGACTCGACAGTCAAACTATTGATGTAGTTTTGTGGAGCAATGTATCTTACTATTCATGTCTAATTTTAGTTGTTAATAAATAAATAAGTAATAATAAGTAAACACAACACGACAGACAAATGTGAACGCGGCTTTACGTTGATCATCAAAACTTCCTGAAGTCCTAGAAAGCTGAAATTTGGTATGTAAGCTAGTTTCATTACACAATCAACAAAAAAAATCTAAAAAATTGAATTTTTGCCCCCCAACCCCTTAAACTAGGGGATGAATTTTGATGCTAAGGGTCTGAAAATGGATGTATCCTTGTTGTAACTAATTAAATACATATTTTAGTATTTTTAGTAAATCGCCCTCTACCCTTTAAATTAGGGGATAGAAGTTTGTATGGGTTTTCCCATTCACTTCTTTAGAAATTACCTTACAAAAAGGAATGAGATCCCAGTAAAAACATCACATGTAAAGTTATGCCAAGACCCCGTAGCTCATACAGATTTCAGCGTGAAAAAGATATCAGATCGCAATTAGCGCCAAGCTTCCTACTCCACACAGCGTAACTCTACCACTACCAGCCACGCTCTACAAATTCTACATCTTGGCTAAAAAGTATATATTTAAGTCCCGCTTAATACAAATGAATATTAACGACAGCCTCAAAACTTTTCAGCAAGCTATTTTTAGCCGCCGTCGAGTTTAATAAAGACATCCTTGTTTCTGTCAAAAGTGCGAAGTCCCTAGGCGAAAAAGCCTTTTATAAACAAAAGATGTTAGCTTCTAACGGTGTGACAAAGATACGCCCTTTCGTAAAAGGGCAGCAAGATTATAAAATTACCATAAACATGGCCGCGGAAATCGTTGAGACAATCACGTGAGCGGGTTTTGTAGGTCTCGGGGTAAAGTAGATAAGCGCCTACAGGTAATGTAGGGTAACTGTATAGGAGAAAGAAGAAAAAGCATTTATTTGTAACTATAAAGAAACAGAGCTTCAACCAAAGACATTAAAATAAATGAGAAAAGACACAATAAATGAATATTATGACAGAATCTTACACAAATCTTACCTACTAGCTTCATCTATACTGAAACACATAGAAAGCATCCAAAAGTAAGGTACAAAATATTTATACAAACATAAGCCCTTAATGGGATTAAAAACTAGGCCAACTTGGGACTAAGGGCACTATCTCACCGGGACACCATGGCGGCGCAACCAGTCGCCCGCCACCAACAAATTGTATGCAGCTCCATGGGCAATATCTCACCGGGACACCATGGCGGCGCGATCAGCTGCATACAATTTGTTGGTGGCAGCGACTGGTTGCGCCGCCACGTGTCCCGCTGAGATATTGCCCTAAAAGTCACAATCGTCTTGCCCAAGCTTTATTTATTTGAGGACTCGTTGTATTGACAACTAAAGACATGCAGATTGCTCACACTCAACTCAGCTCATCCTCGGGCCTACCTTTAACCTCTAGAAGTAGCTCGATGATCATTTTTGAAACGCTTATACTCATAAACAAGCTGGTGAATACATCTGCAAAATTGTACCTTTCATAATGAATTGGTTATCTGAACTTCTGGATTTCTCGTAGAACATTAAATACTATGTCAAAAATTGACAAAATTCGGTCTTAAAATTTTCTACTGCTTCTAAGCTGCTACTGGTATTTTCACGATTTTCGCAAGGTTTGATTCCGAAATTGTAATTTGTTTCTCGGGCGAAGGAGACAGCATATTATAGAGCTAACATTTGCGAGCGACGAGAAAATGTTGGTGTGCAGTGAGTCGCCTTATTAAATTCGATATTCTTCATCAGTGACAGTAACATGAAAAGCAAATCCGATGCTTCGCTGGTCCATTCCTAACGAGCGAACTTAGAGATCCGAAGTTGAAACGATTCCCTTCAATTCCCAGTGCGGTTAATAAAGGACAAAAGTTTCCATCATCATTTACAAGCGGAGCGGACATTGATCCAGTAAATCAAGTGGAACAGGCCCATTCGACCTGTTCGAACAAAAGGTTATAATTTATTGGGTAAAGACAGTCGTTTACGTCCTTTTTGGTGAGCGTGTGAGTTATGAGCTGTCGGTTTTAAATTACGGTGGATTGAACGCGTGTGTATGGCAAACAAAATTGAACTGTCATTTTCATGCTATCCGTATTATGAAATACTAGATCATAGGTTAGTTTACGGGGTATGATTTGTTAGTTTTGGCGCATCGGTGTGTGGTTTTTTTTAACCTGTTAGAGTCCTGACATCTGGCCAAGATCAACCTGTACCAGGTTTCGCAATTCAATTCAATTCAATTCACATTATAAGACTGGGCTTTGGTATTTAAACATGATCATTGATATACGTACGAAAGAAAATGGTTACGTAGGTCGTTACCACAATATAATTTGACAGAGAAATATTTACCACAATTAAAAATAACAATTAATTGACCACAAGCATTTAATACATTTTTTTTTTAAATGAAATGAAATGATTTATTAAAATGCATGCGGAGATTTGGCTACAATTTCAGTTACACTTGCAGCTCTAATAGTCTCACCAAGTCCTACCTTTACAGGCATCCATACATTTACAAACTATAGGTAAGAAGCTACGTATTTAAAAATCTTATTAATACAAACATGTCAGATTTTAATATCAAAATAAAATAAAATAATAGTGCCATACAGAAATTGGAATTAAAAATTGTCATTCAGAAATTCATTAATATTATAATAACATTTATCAGTAAGCCATTTTTTTTTCTAAAAAAAAGTATGGTACATTTTAGGCTTAAATTAGGTTCGCCAATTTTACGTTTAACGGCGAAATAAGGCACTCATTTTCAACTAGTGATGTGCCGTTCCCAGGAATATTCCCCACAAGGGAACATACGGGAATATTGAAGTTGTGTTTATATATCTTGCTATTAGGGATTCCATGATAACTTGGGCCCTTGATTTTTTTACCAAGACATTAACCAGTGTAATTTACCCACAAAAGTAAATTCCCTATGCTCCCGGGAATATTCCCCGGAACACTGGGAATATTCCCGGGAACAATGGGAATATTCCCCCATCAGAAAAAAAAACAAATTTTACAAATGTACTTCTGAAAGTAACAAAAACGATACAAAGTTAATAAAAAACCACGATAAAATATTATACGAATACAAAATATGAATATATTTACATATTCAATGGTAATTGAGATAAAAAGTCAAAATTAGTACAACAATGCAGTTTTTGGCGAATGGCCCTTTATTTGTCGGGCCACTATTCATTTTATTTACTTTTATTACAACTTTAATTTTCCTAATTTGTATTTCAATATTCCCCTGTTTGGGGAATATTCCCGGGAACAAGGGAATATTCCCGTTCCTGGAAATATTCCCCGGCACATCACTATTTTCAACGTTAGTACCTTGATCTAAATTACATGATTAGCTTAATACATTACTAAGGTTAATACTTAATTATAATTATATCATATTAACACAGTATTACGCTGCATATATGTGTATAATATCTACCCCATCTATTTATTCAGTCATGCATGTACCTATTACAGGGTGGCCACTTTCTGGAAAACCGGGAAAACCGGGAAAAGTCAGGGAATTTCGTTGATCATGGAAAAGTCAGGGAAATGTCAGGGAAATTTAATGGAGGTCAGGGAATAAAAATTGTCTCTGTATTGTACCTAATAAAAAAAACAAATTATTAATTTTACCATCTCCAAACATTATATATATATACTATAATAGGTTAATAATAGGTAAATGCGACCGCGCGGCGCACGTGCCGCTGTATTACTCGGAAATCGCCGCCGGTTTTACGTTCTCTATACTACCCATTCTGCTATAGCCCCGCGTGACGTGAAACTACAAGGATTTCAGGCTCGAGTTCCATAAAAATTTTGTACAGTACGTTGGCTCGAGAACTTTAGCGTTATAAAATTTATACGCAAAACGTTGAAAACATGTGCAGGGAATTAAAAACGAAAACAAAGCACCTGACAGCGTAAGCTTTAGTAAAGCTGCATTGGAAGACAAATTGGCCTTTTTTCAATCGGTGGCGGTGCAAGTGAAACCATTTTTAACATTATTTCAATCCGACGCACCACTTGCTCCACTTTTATACTAATCACTTTTGGCCACACTGAAAAAAAAACATGCAAAGAGTTGTTAAAGCGGATGTATTGGATTCTGCCACTAATATCACGTCGATTGACTTGAAAAGGGAGTCTAATCTGATAATCACGAATCGCTGTAAAGAATGCTCTTCGAAATAGCCGCGATATCAATGATATCGATATCTTGCGTTTTCGTCAAGGCTGTCGAAAGAATCTGATAGAATTTTGCGTGTAATTGTGCCAAACATCCCCACTTTCGTATGCTTTGACTAAGAGAATATCTTGTTTCGATCCCGCAATCGCAGTCAATGCAGAATTCCGACGACGAGAGAGGCTCAATAAAGTGTTGGACATATTTGTCAAAAATAACCGGCTTTCAGGATATGAAGCAGATAACGTCAAAAGTGCCTTCAATGATATTTGTAAATGAACCTGAATTTGTAAAATCAATGAAACAATTTTCCATTACGGATGGTCACCAACTGGATGATCTTTGGCTCGGTTTGATAAAAACTTTTTAACAAAAAAATTAAACCGCCGAAAAAAAACTGAAAAGCAAAAAATAATAAACCTTTTTTATTTTGTTTAATAACTAAGTTCTTAAACTATTGTTAGTATACCTAAGTATATATTTTGTAATTATGTTGAGTTTTTAATTAACTTTAATAACCAAGTTCTTATATTAATCTAAGTGTACCTAAGTAATTTTGAGTTGGCGCCAATCATCCCCTGTTTTCCTACCCTTAGGGTTGAAAATTTTATTTACATTTTATGTGGGACCAACTTTGGGGTATACCCTTTCTAATAAAAAAAGGATTATCAAAATCGGACTACTCTGTAAAAAGTTATGCGTAAAAAAAAAACGCGTTGACTTGAGAACCTCCTCCGTTTTTTTCGTCGGTTAAAAAGGAAAATAAAGACTTGCTTGAACTTTAATAAATGATCATGGTGTTATCCCACGGAAACGCTTATAGTGTGCGAGGCTTTTCCATCAATAAGGAGATATTAGTGGAAAATCTTTCACAAGTCTATAATTGCGCAAAGACGCGTTTACGACGCTCTATCCTACTACGGCAAAATAAATATTGAAAAAAAAAAGATCCACGCGGCTCGTAATGCTCACTACTTGTACACGGAGGAGCTACACAAAAAACAAGGAAAATTTAAGTTCAGAGGCGAAAATCAGAGCAGAAAAAAGAAAAACTGTGGATATGGTCAGAGAACTAGAAGCAAAAAGACAAAAAAATCTCGAAGGAGATGCCAAAGAAGCTGCATTATTGGAAAAACGGATTACCAAGTTTTAATAGATTTTGTTATTAGTTTTAAAAATATACATATAATAAACATGATAACTGATGACTAGGTTGCTTGTTTCAGTTATACCCAAGATTTTTAACCGACTTGAAAAAATGAGGTTTCTCAATTCGTCGCTTTAATTTGAACCATAATACGCAAAAACGTTGAAGTCTAGTACTTACTAATACGGTTAAGGCCCGCATAAAGTGTTCCCTTTAGTATTTCTCGCTGGATTATATTATATGATACATTTAACGTATCCAATAAATTCCGTAGTCAGAGTTTTAATTGGTTTTTCCTGTACAGCTTTTAACAAAAATGGTCAAAAATTAAATGAATTATTGGGTAATTGTAGAACTGTCTGATAGCAAATTACAATTTATAAATACAATGAAACAGTATAATAACGTCACCTGACGTAAGATGTGAACCCACGACTTCCGTCTGACTATGCTTTCGCTCTTACCAACTGAGTTATTCAGATACTACTTCTTATTATTTCCGTTTTTGTAATTTGCTACCAGATAATTCTGCAAAAACTCAAAAATGTATCCCAGTTATATTTTTTATATTTATTACATTTAAGATTATGGTCAGGGAAAAACTTGAAAAAACGACTGGAAAACCAGGAAAAGTCAGGGAATTTTTGTTGTAGTAAATAGTGGTCACCCTGTATTAGCAACTTCAATTTACAGGACGCCGTTTAAATTATTTTACAACTAGTGGCTCTGAGCTGTAGAAATAGCGAGCTTGTCTTCTTTCAACAACTTTTTACTTCGAAAAACTGAATAGACAAAAAGGTACATAAATTATTGTAATTTATTTTTGTGTATTTTGTTATGTGTGTTAAGTGTAGTGGGCCTCATAAGAAGGAAAAAAAAACACTCAAAGCGCAATGGAGTGGGCTATGTTGGAAATTTCTCTACGCGATTGCATCAGAAATGAGGCTATCCGCAGCAGAACCAGTGTAACCGATATAGCCCTCCGAATCGCTAAACTTAAGTGGCAGTGGGCGGGTCACATTGCACGTAGAGCCGAAGGCCGTTGGGGCGGAAAGGTTCTCGAGTGGCGACCACGTACCGGAAGGCGCAGCGTGGGTAGGCCCCCCATTAGGTGGACTAATGACCTGGTAAAAGTCGCGGGACTCCGCTGGATGTGGGTGGCGCAGGACCGCTCATTCTGGCACTCTTTGGGGAAGGCCTATGTCCAGCAGTGGACGTCTTTCGGCTGATATGATGATGAATTTATTGTACCTGCTTTCAAATAATCACGAGAATCGGTTGAGAAATGCGACCTGTAGAGGAGAGAGCAGCCGGACAGACGTAATATTTGTATTTTTCAATGTTTCATCTCTCTATCACAATGCAAACAAGTTCATCCATGCTAAGGGGTTCCTAGCTCCCAATGACCATCGATCTGTAACTGTCGGTTTTTTCGTGTTTTATCGTATTAAAAACAACGAGATCTACCGAAATAGTATCCCATATTTACTTCAAAACTCACAGTTTTCGGCATATATGGCACCAAACTTTGGCAATTTCAGGTCAAAAAACCAGTTTTTTGGGTGTAACTTTTGTGAAAATGAGTTAAAAATAAAAATCTCTCGTGGGTTGTTAGAGTCGTCAATAAGGAACAGTTGTAAGTAGATTTCATATATAAAAGTGCATAAACAACATACTAATATCGAAAAGAGAGCTTTTTCCATAAATATAACTATAGTTTTAACGGAGGAATACCAACTCAAAACTCGTCAAAACTAGCCAAAAAGCGCGTGGAGCCTTTTAACAATGACAGGATGGCAAGCAGATTCCCATTCACGTCGGGTTAAAACAAGAAAAATGCACACAACAAAATACCGAAAACCCGCAATCACCAAGACTCGCAGCAAACTATATCTCCGCTCACACGGGACACACGGTATGCAAAGCAGCGAACAAAAAGTAAAACCTGCTTGTTTCGGCCGCTGTCCCACTGTGCACTTTAGCGCACGGTGGGTACAAAGTGGTGATAAAGCATTGCACTTTGACAATTTGCATTGTTTGGACAGGAATTAGCTGTGTGCGGGTGGGTGGACTTACGTAAGAGTACATTTGAATATACATCGGATTTGAGTCCGTTTTGTATTTGTCGCACGCCCTCATTATACTCATTAGGTTTGGGATGCGAGGAACAGAGCGTTCTTGAAATATGAAATGGATTCTATTTCAATATGTTTAGTCCAATGGCCTGTACACCCTCACAGGTGAGATTTTACGAGCATGCATGCCTCGTTAATGTGTTTAATGTTTTGTTAGTTATAGTTATGATTATGACAGTTGTTATGCTTTATTAAATTTTAGTGTAAGAGATAAATAATAATATTATTTTATCCAAACTAAGATAAAATGTATTTGAACGAAGCGTCATTGTGTTCGTTTCTTTTTATTGTTATTATTACGAGTCAATTTAGTCTCATAATTGCTGTAAAGTGTCAGGCCCACTTAACATTTTTATTTTTTATTTGTGACACAACTTTATTAGGATTAGCATTTCGCAACATGCCTTAGGAAGGGATATGTTTTAGAAATCTATGTTTGTTAATACGTGTGTTCCACCGTAGCGTTTGATATACTGAACCGATTTCGATAAATAAGGTGTCAATCGATTCAAAATTATACTTCGGGAGAAGTAGGGTACCATTTGAATGAAAATAACGGTTACTTTTCCGTATTCTAGTTACAGTTTTTTAAACTGTTTATGCTTGTTGTTTTCTACTTACTTCCCGCTACTGACACGTCAGGTTTTCTCGCCCTTTATTTACTATTTTTAAATCTGTTTCAAAACTAGTTGTATTTTTTTGACATACTTCCCGCTTGTGCCGCGTGAGCTACGCCGTTTGGACAAACTTTTTGCGGCGAGCAACTTTGTCCAATATCGCGCACACCCAGCCCACTGTGCCATATTGCGGTACATCTGACGGTCATAAACTATGATTGAAATATTGTATTCTGCAAACTTGCAAAAGTTCAAGAGCTGGGATATATTTTATCGTTATTGAAGATTGTTTGCCAAATCTACTAAAACTTCCATTCTTGGGATTATAAGGTACTGAATTGATGCGGTCAGTTTGGAAATCATGCTTTCTATATATTCAAAAAAAACGCTTTTGCCCTCTAATTGTAGCTTTTAGCAAAGCAAAAGATATAAAAAATTATTTAAATACCTTATAGTATAATAGTCTCCCACTGGGCCAAAAAGAAACATTAGTTTGGTGCAGGATACACCTAGTGAGAACAAGAAAATTGTCAACCACGCAATAAATACAAATATATTAATGATAATACATTTACATAAGTACTTTTTTTAATACACACATACACATATATTTGTAATTTAGTGAGTTTGCAGTACACTACAACCCAAAAAATATAATTAAATAAAATTGCCGCTGCAACGAAGCGTCTCTTTATTTAAAAGTATCTAAAAATAACGAAAGTTTAAACGAAACAATAATATTGAATAAAATCATTTGTTTCGCTAAGAGGTGTTAAACTTATCTATTTCACAATAGGCGTCCAGATAAATAAACTTTTCCAGATAAAAATCTTTCGTGACAAATCGTGGAATAACAATACAAGTCGGGTCTTTGATGGTGAGACCATTTATTTGATTGGACTCTCGACTTAGTTCGTGTAACTTGGGTTTAAGTTGTCTTGAAGAATTTGAAGTTACCGTATTGAGATGAAATCGCTCTTTTATCAGTTTCAAAGTGATTTCGGCGTGAATTATAAATTATCTAAAATTTTAATTAACTTAGTGGTTACATAAGTAATTTTTTTTTGGGAAAAAAATGGCATTGCTTTGAGCTGGATTTTAACTAGCGACCTTTTGACCTAGAACGATCGCTCTTAATCAACTGAGCTATGGAAGCTGTTGCTCGGTTAAACATTTTTTTACCCGATGTTTCTTATCCTATTCGTTTTTTCAGGAATTTCATTTTTTTTTCTTTTTTGGCTTAGAATACCTTCATCATCATCATATCAGCCGAAAGACGTCCACTGCTGGACATAGGCCTCCCCCAAAGAGTGCCAAAGTGACCGGTCCTGCGCCACCCGCATCCAGCGGACTCCAGCAACCTTTACCAGGTCATCAGTCCACCTTGCGGGGCCAAACGGCTAGAATACCTTATACTTTGTTTATGATAATATCAACTAACGACACTTTTATATTCAATGTCTACCATTCGTGTATTTTTAAGATTTATATTTTTGCTGTATGCCTACCAGAAATGATACCTTTAAGAGTAAGTACCTCTTTCCATCCATATAATCTGATTTGTTGTTTTATTACCTGAGTTTGTTTTCTAATTGCGCTCATATACGAATAACAAACTACACTCTATTATTAACACTCAAAGAGCATTTTGAAAATACCTTGCCTTCTTTGTTCCTTTGCAAGCTTTTTGGTTAAGAGAAGAATACTACGTAGTTGTCCATACAAAAAGAGACTGTTATTCCACTTCTAAATAATTTCCAATCTCAATGACTAGGTTTATAGGTATTCCTTTTTTCAAATTTGCAATAAATTCAAACTTGGTCGAATTCAGTTATTTGTTTTATAAAAAAAATGTATTTTTTTTTAAGCATCGAAGCCTATAAATCAAGAAAATACTATGCTGAAGCAATTGACATCAAAATCAGTGATTTGTTAAGATTTAGTGACTGGAAACCGTTTTCTCCCGAAATTAAAATTTCATTAAAAAAGTACATATTATTGGCAGTCGCGAGCTGCTAGCTACTGCAAAGCTTATATTGCGTCTTAAGCGAAAATCGCACTGAATACAACCTTTGATCCACTAAAATAACCAGACCATTCCTATTTCCTAACCGCGAATCCATTTCCAAAAATCAATTTGAACTTCCGTATTAAAACCCGAATTTACCGTCCGCAGCAGTATCCTACTACCCAGTAATATGTTTATATTATACTCACAACGAGCCTGGTATAACTTTGCCTCAATATTAGTAACAACTATATGTAAACACAGGTCAACTTATACTGGTGGGGTGCGGCATATTGTCGGTTAACGCTGTGAATGCGCTGAAAGCGAACGACAGAATTGCATAGTGAGTCATACAGGCACCGTGCCGAATCGGACGAACCTTACTACAAAACGACATATTCTAGGGTAACTGCAATGTCGCTTACAACCTTTTGTTAATGAAGAGTGAGATAAAACGTGAGCCGAACAATGCTGACGGAATAAGGTCCTTGATGATGCGTAATAAGGATGTCAATATGATTTACAGCTTTCTCCGCTGTACCAATGTTTCCTTTTGTATTGTTTTTTAGTTTTTTTTTTTAAACCTTGAGAGCCATATGCTTCTGAAACATGTTTTATTTTTTATTGAAATTAAATCAAAATATTTAGGAAAACAGCCAAGTCGATCTCTTTGGATGTATTCTGCTAGTATAAATTATAATAACATAAATATACTTATCTTAGTTACCTACTCTCATCGTATTTTGAAACAATAGGTTCGAAAAAAGTTTGCATTACACTGATTGTAAGGATACCGTTTACAAAAGCTTTCAATACTCACTTAACTTTTAAAAAAGTTCTGTAGACAATCTCACTTTATCCGTTTCCAATCACTTTCTAATACAAATGGCTGAATTGACATTAGAACAAAAAGTCCCTCTTCGCAGAGATTTGACCTGAATTTCAATAGCTTGTTAAGTGTCAACGCACTAATCTACTCGCTACAATTAATGACCAACTTTATTCAGTATAAAGCGAGAAACATCGTCCAATTCCCATCCTCTTTATTCTCGTTTCTTAAAACTTTTCAAGGATGAGAAGTGAAAAAGTCTGACCATGTTTTATCGACTTTTAAATCCATTTTCGAACGTTTTTGAGAACATAGCATGCATGGTGATTTTTAAAAGTTTAACAAAATATACGAGATGCATAAAACTCAAATAAACTCCTGAATAAGGCGCATGGAATAAAATTCTGCGCGCTGAATATTTTACTACCACGGTCAACAAATACATAAAAATGGATTCCTTTTTCAAGCAATGCTATGAAACTAATTTACAATAAGCTCGTTTTAAAACTTTTATATGAAAAAAAAACAAGAATTATTCCGTGACTTAGGCTTGTTTAGCTAACTAATAAGATATTAATTTATTTTGGGAGCGATTACGCGTATGCTAACTTAAATTTAAAAAAAAAACAGATGAACACGCTCAAAGATAATTTTTGTGCAATATTTTCGTATTATCAAAATAGCACAAAAATGCAACCCAGTTACGTGTTTCCGTGTAATAATCAAGCGCACTGCACAGCGTTTTCGGACGTAGACAAAAACTTAAACCTCAAAATCGAAAATTCGCAATCAGCGAATCTTTCAAATACCAAAGTGCACAGTGCTCGCGCCACTGGCACCGTGGATAAAGCGGTACTAATGAGCCGTTCAAAATTCAATATCTCGCTCCAACTGGAAATAATCCGGTTACGTCGGTGAATTTTTCGCACACGCCTTTTGCATCGCTTTCTTACGAGTTTCCGAACTTTTTTCTGGATTAAGTTTGTTCCGTTACGTTGATTGTGATATTAGTAGAATTGAATCGGAATGCATTGTACGGATTATTTTCCTACTGTATTGGAACTTAAGTGGCAATGGGCGGGGCACATAGCACGTAGAACCGATGGCCGTTGGGCGGAAAGGTTCTCAAGTGGCGACCACGTACCGGAAGGCGCGGCGTGGGTGGACACAAGGTGGACTGATGACCTGGTAAAGGTTGCTGGAGTCCGCTGGATGCGGGTGGCACAGGACCGGTCACTTTGGCACTCTTTGGGGGAGGCCTATGTCCAGCAGTGGACGTCTTTCGGCTGATATGATGATGATGATTGGAAGGCTCATTGGGATAAGGGGTCAAAGCGGACCCCCGGCTTCTTTAAGGCATAACCGGGAATAGCGCTAGGTGGATGATTGGAAGGCTAATCCTCCCTGGTGATTATATATAAGCTAGCTTTTGTTACTTGATGACTAATGGTCGGTTGCATCATACCATCTGTATCGTAAGCGGTGTACGTTAAAAGCTGAATGTATGGAAATTATGCCAAGTTTGTATGGAAGGACCGCTGCCGGTACCATGTTTGACTTGATCGGTCTGTAATCGTAAGTTGGTGCAACCCGCCCTAAGTGTAGAGTGTGTAAACGTATCTCGTGGATTGGTTACTAGTGTAACTTGATAATTAATGTTTTAATCTATATTATGTAATTAATATTTAGCGACACCCTACGGGTTGTATCCTGCAATTTAAAGCTATTAAATAAATAAATATATAAATAGTGATAATTTGCATGTAGTTCGCAGAAGTTTTTTCTTACAATATTTTTCATGTCGTCTGCCGCATGCCAGAAGAGTGACGGGCTACCACCAAGTAGGTCCCACAAAACAGAAAAGTGCGTCGCGGTAGACCTCGTCGGAGAGGCCGAGCTTGACGTCTTTTATCAAAACTGGTTTGAGGCTGGCCAAGACAGGGATACGGTGGAGAAAGAGGGGATGGCCGCCCAGCAGTGGGACCCTACAGGCTTTTGATTAAAAAAATAATAATAATACGTCATGTTTCAAGCACGTATTTTAACAAGTTATAGTGTTAAACGTAGGAGCGAATGCGCAAAACAGATTTAAATATAACTGGAATCGGAAGCGAAGGATAAAAATGGATTTCCTGGACTGGTTTTGAAATATTTGGATTTCAGAGCAACGTAAGTAATAAAACGAAAATATTAATTTTAGCAGGTTTTACAGATATTTAAGGCGTAAACGTTTTACCACATATATTTCTTTATTTATCTATGTACGATTTTATCACTCTGAAAAACATAGTTTTCAAGTATTAACGATATATCATAATCAATCTTGGAGTTGTTCAAGTTCTTGGATTGATTTGAGCTTATAATACAAACATAAAGCAATCTAGTAGATTGATCCAATAAATATTATGTATTCACGCGACAATCTTACAACATCAATGTTATTACAGTAAACAAAGTATAATAATACCATTCATTTTATTGTAACGCTTGGTTACACAGAAAAAATCATTTCATTTCACATTTTTACAGCTGACACATTAATTACTCAAGATAAATTAACTACAAACAGGGCATTATTTCATTTAACATTTAATCGCGGACATATTGCATTCAACGCTAAAAGCGTTTCGCAGTTACAAGCATTTAACCGGTTTAATCCGGAATATTCCTGTACAACCCGGTTTCAACACAATTGATTTATTACGACAGCTCTTTAAGTGCAATGCGAAATCCGTTTCGTGTTAGTATTTCCTCACTTTGACGAAATTCGATGTGCCTAGTGAAATACGGGTTGCGTTTTAGTGTAATGATACTAATGATAGAAATTCATGGTTGGATTCACATAGAAACCGAGTTAGAAATCATTTATTCACGCTGCGACATACATACCATGCGAATTAGAAATAACTACATAGTTGAATAGTTGCCGAGTGGTTGACATGGCTAAGGGGTGCATTGCAAATTATCGCGTGCTTTGAAACGCCGTTCTGACTAGATTAAGAAACAATAAAGTCTGATCAGATATATGATTCTTGACTTTATGATTGTTTATCTGATTTAATCGATACCATGATTGCCTAAAATTTCCTCCATAAAAAAAACAAAGTTGGGTCTTTGTTTTTCTTTTTTTACTCAGCCTACTCGACCAATACATTATTACTCGTGTCGAAAACGACACAATCAAGTTAATACTTTAGTATTTTATCTCATCTAAAATCGAACTGAATGAAATATAAATAAAACTTTACTAAGTTAAGTATTTATCGAACTTTGTCCAAAAAATCTATTCCAGAAGATTGTTGCACCTCCTTTTCTCGTGCGCGGAGCGTGTCTCTGTCAAGGGGGCGTGGTCGACTCGAATCAAGGCATCCCCTTAAGGTCGCGGGAGTCCGCTGGATGCGTGTGGCGCAGGACCGGTCATTGGGAAACTGTTTGGGGGAGGTCTTTGTCCAGCAGTGGACGGCTTTGTTTTTGGCACTACATTTACACAGTAGATTAATAGATGGTCGCGCAATTTTAATACTTTTTACATCACACTTGGCAATAATATGAGTTTTACCGCACGCTACGCGTACGGTAAAACTCGCATTACGGCCAGTTGAAGACGTAAAATTGTGTACTCACCACGGGCAGTAGAAAAGAAAGCCCTCTATGCATATTTACAACCCTCGCCTGCGGCTCGGGTCGAAAATACCTACCTGCGATTTGGGGCTTTCTTTCTTTTACAGCCCTTGGTAAGTAATGTACTGAGTTCCCTTCGCTTGGTCTATAATTTTATGTTCTCAAATTGTTTGGCCGAAAATGTTTAGTATAATAATAATAATAAATACTCTTTATTGCACCACAACAGGAGAGAAACATATAATAATAAACGTATAATATTTAATGTGATACTTATTTTTTAGGATGAGATTTTTTTGCATAGATATTTTTTATCCTAAAACATGTTTGACCTAAAATTGTTTGGTACATTTTTTTGTAACTAAAAGGCTAAAGTATAATATTGTTAGGTATAATTATTATTTAACCTAACATAGAACCTCCTAAAACAAAATAAACAATGGCTACAATCACAGCACCTAAACTATTTCATCCATAATTTAAACTGATTATGACGCCGAACCCGGACCGAACTGCTGCCAGGTAAGTAGGTTAGGTTAGAACTGCTACCAGTAAAGTAGGTGAGGTTAGAACTGCGACAATAGCAACTCGCGAGCCGAGCGAGCGAAGCGAGTGTGCCGCGGCAGCTGCCGGCGAAGCCCCAGAACCGAACTGCTGCCTGGTAAGTAGGTTAAAGATTAAAAACGAATTGGCCTCAAAGATAGGTAGGTTAGGTTAGGCTTATTTAAGTAAATTAATAAGATTATTAGACCAAAAAAATATGTGCGTTTTCGAATTGGTTTTTGAACATGTATTATGTCAACTACTAAATAAAGTAAATTAACGAGACAAAATTCATTACTAATTCGAAATAAAAATATTAAATGAATACTTACGTATTCTTTATATGCAAAACTGAAATGACTCGTTTTATAGTTTTTATTTTAGTACAAAAGTGCACTTTCTTGTATTAAATTTGACTTTCCTCTGAGGTTTACCCAATTAGTAAAATTGCAGTGTCTGTTTTAAGCGAAGCGCAATCATTAGTTTCGTATGTAATTATCATATTTTGCTGCACAAACGGAACGCGATGTAATTTTATCATATTTGGTTTATGAAAGTCAGCATTATTACTTTGACATTATAATCATCACACCTTTGACCAAGGTGTGCTTAACTAGCTGCGTTTATTTTTTATTGTTTTGAAGAGCTAGGCTAGCATAAGACGCGACATGAGCGGACATACTGCAATAAAACGTTCTCTCTCTCTTATGGTACGTGTAGCACAACTTGCCGCCAAGTCGCGTCGTGCGTGACCCAGAGACGCCTGTCTCACTTGCACTCTAGAAATTAGAAAGAGTAGGGTTACTACATTAAATGTTTACTAAGCAGAAACGTCCGCTAAAGAAAATCGAAATTTCGATCCAAGTGGAAATCGAAATGTCAGAAGTTGTAATAACTTCGCGATAGATGTCGCTACGAGCCTAACTCGAGAAACGTCTCCTGGCTTTCTTTAATAGGTACTATTACTAAATAGAACATCTACCCACACATTTTAAACTAGCTAGAAACCATTGTTTTCTCGTTTTATACAATACTAGTTTCTGCCCGCGACCTGTCCGCGTGGAACTCGTTTAAGTATATCGCGGCTCCATAGAAATGTTCACCCCCCATTTCACCGCCTTGGGGAATAATTTCCGGGATAAAAACTGTCCTATGTCCCTTCCCGGGACTCAAACTTAATTTATTTTAAATCGGTTAAGCGGTTTAAGCGTTAAGAGATTACAGACAGACAGACATACTTTCGCATTGGAGGATAGTATATGGTATAAACTTTGAATGAAAATAGCGCTTTATTATTATATAAAATGCTCAAGCGCTTTAAAAAATATATTTTTCTCATCTGTCATCACTTGAGAGCCTCCTGGCCTACCATTTGGATAAAATAGCTATCTCTCAAAATCATTATAATTAAAAACATGGAACCCTCCATTTCGAGGACGATTAGTTTTTATATCCCTAGCTCTTGTTATGCAAATTTGGTGTTTTGTTGTCCCAACCTCACGGAATGTTAGCGAACGCCCAAGGATACTGGATTAAATTCATGAATACACTTAAACCTTTATTACTTCATTATTCATGTTCAATAACAGACTGTTTATTTATTTATTTATTTAAGGACCACCAACGGATAACACATCTGAACAATACATTTGGCTTAAATACAAAAAAAAAACTAAGTAAGATGCTTAGCCACTTATAGGTGACCACAGCTCGCACATGTGTGAAATCAAGAGTAACATAACAAAAAAAAACATATAAAAAATTACATGAATGAAGATTCAGACTTTCAGATTAGTAAACATTGGCAAAAGTTTTAAGTAGTAGTAGTAGTAGGTACATTTAAATTTTCGCCTATAAAAAAAAAAAATGTAGAATGTTGACGGTTTTGTGTGATCTAGGAAAAAACATTCGGATTTGAAACTTCGGTGAGACATTTCTAAAATGCTTACTAAATAAATACAAGGTTAAGTGAACTCACGTATTGAATGTCACTACTGGCGACATGGTTCGAACTCTTCGGAAGTTTTTCTTCAGGGCAAGTGTTGTGGCGGCCAGGATGTTGGATTGATTGATGCGATGGATTTAAGTATTAGTAGTATTTTAGAAAAAATCTTCTGTCTTGTTAATAACCCGTAACGTATGGCTGCTGAATAGGTTTAAAGGGTTTTCGATATTCCTTTTTATTATATTATCTTATATTATAAAAGGGAAAGTGCTGTGGGATTGTTCTTTGTAAGTTTGTATGGTGGCTACTAACAGGAAAAAGAAGCGTCGGTCGTCCACCGGCACGATAGGTTGACGAAGTAAACAAGACCTCGGGTCATTCCTGGATGAGACTAGCACGGGACCGGGATAAGTGGCGTACTCGAAGAGAGGCTTATGCTCAGCAGTGGGCGATTAAAGGCTGAAAATGATGATGATTAATGATGATGAAGTTTGTATGTAGGGGATAATATTCGGAACAATTTATCCTTTATTTTTAATTTGTATAGAAAAAACTTTTTGAATGGATAGAGGCTCCGTTTTGTCCCGCAGGATTGTCTGCGTTATTTGCAATACGAGGTGGAACCGCCTCAGCAGCTAGTGGAGATAGGGGTTTGATTTTAAAATATTCACAAGGCGTGTCACATTCAAATATCTTTATATTGGCATACTCTCTTTACACCAACTCTCTCAACAAGGTCTTAAGTAAAGTCAGCTCTCTAGTCAACTGACACGAAGACTCAAGCAGCAATAGGTACTGTTTTCAAAAACAAGCTAAATCATTACTTCTGGAACTGGCATGTTAATCAATTGATAAGTTTTGTACGCTCGGAAAGATCCAGCACCGTGTGTAATTTAATTGTACTAACAAATTATGTAACATTATGTGTGATGATTATGTAACAGTAACATACAAAAAATACAAAATACAAAAATGTATTTTTCAGAAATAAACATTATGATGTTGTTTGTTTAACCTAAGTTATTTTTATTTCGCAAATATTCATGTTAATTTCAGTCCATTCTTTAGAAACTTAATTAACCTCAAAAACTATTTCATTAGTTACCCACACAAAAACATTTTCACAAATTTGCAATTCATTAGTCTTACTTTTTCCAATTTCGCTTAACAAAACAGGCTGCGTATTTCATTTGTCTTCAAGTAGGATGAAGTTCGTCCGGGACGAAATAAAGTTTTGTCCAACACAGCCGCCTGCCCACTGTGCAGCGGCCTTAGTAAAATAAGGGCTTTCCTTTAGTAAGTTATTTTTGTCACTTACTTCCTTTCATAAGTGTGTAAAATTACTTCGTCACTAATCAAGAACCTCTCTTACAGGTACGGTTTATTTTCTCCGCAAGCATTCTACGAGATTTACGTTGGTAAGAAACCCTTGTTTTGGCTAGTATTTCTTGGTTGATTAACTGTTGCTAGAATTTCATGTCTCTCAGAAAAAAGGGTAGTTTATTCATGTAAAAATTGATTGTAAATTGCTAAAAGGATAGTACACCATCAAATTGTTGTAATGATATGAAAATTACACCTTGAAAGTAGACAAAAAATATGCATTTTTATTGTTCAAGAGTAAATTTAAAGCTACCGTTACAATCCTTACGCGTTTATAGAAACAAAATTGTATGACAACTATGGACCTAAACGCATTACCTATTTCGCGACTGAAACAACAATTTAATCGATTTTCCATACAACGATTAAGTAGTATAAACAGAAAACTCTAACGACATACTTCTATGTCAATTATTATGAATCGTTTCGCCTGCCGCCAGCGCGGTACGTCTTATTTTTGGGTATTTATGTTCTTTAATTGTAATTGCTCCCATACAAACATTTGCTCCTCTCCAAAAACTGGTTCAAATAGCATCATAAAAAAACTTAGGAGCCTAAGCCAAGCCTGTTAATGAAACTGAGATTTCCTTCTCGTACCACTAATCAGCAAAGGTCGGCGGGGGTGAGCTGTTTTCAGTTTTTGCATAACATGGACATACCTTGTCATTCAGTGGTAAATGCCCCATGTGTAATTATTAACTAATGAAGCTTAAGCTGCCTTTCTGCTAAGAGCTTTACGTCGCCATCAAAACAAATGAATTTTATAAGAATCTATGGAATGTGATTTTTTGCACAGCTTTCCGCTTATGTGGGAAAACAGTTTCAATTAGTATTAAAGCAAACTTCCTTAGGTAATAGTAATGCATTTTCGTTTTATGTTTAATAATTTCAATTTTGTCTTTATTTAATATTTCTTTATGGATACGCCTTATCCATATTAATATCTACAAGACACGACTACATGACATTAATGACGTAAAAATAGCTCACCCCGCCGACTCCTGCTAATCAGACTAAAAACTAATTATATTGGTAAGAACAATCTCGCTCACGATTACAAACGAGTTAACACTGTTAACAGTATTGGTCGCACTAACAAATGAGTGTGAAAGAAATATCATCATCGTCATCGTCATCATATCTCATCATAATAGATAATGATATATAGACCTCTTTCACGTTTCATCGGTACAAAAATTTGTTTCTTCAATTAGCAGCAAGTAAAAATAATAAAATCTCATTTAAATTCATTAAAATGTAACTCATTTCATGTTTAATGAACCACAAAACTATGTTAATACAGTCAGCAGCAAAAGTTGCTAAGCGTTCTGCTCCTAGTGCTCAAATGATCTACACATGAACTCTAATGTCAAGGGAATAAGGATCTGTGAAGGTCATTTTGAGCGTGTTATTTTGCTTAGCTACTTCTGATGCTGACTGCACAAAATTGTTTCATTAAACTTATTGTTTGTAAAGTAAAATGTATGCATGTCAGATAGTTTATTAAAAAAACTGAATGCCTAATTGTCGTCACAAAACTGACACCGAGTTAATTTTTATTTAACAACTCACGCTAATTGGGTATACAAATTATTGAAAATGGGTAAGGCCGTTATTTCTTGTTCCTGATTAAGCAGTTTAACTCGTCCACATTTTAATCACTTCCACTGTGTTACGAATATTAGTAATCCATTTATATAGCTAATTGGCGTAACACATTGGAAGTGATTAAAATGTGGACGAGTTAAACTGCTTAATCAGGAACAAGAAATAACGGCCTTACCCAAATGCCCTTAAACATCCATGACTGGAACAAATAATACATAATCAGATCAGTAAATGTCTTAGAATGCTAATAATATACAGTCAAAGAGCATTCGACAACCACAATTTCTTTAACTTCCCCTTCAGCGAGGCCACAGACTGACCCAGCCTGAATGACGGACGCAACGAGTTCCATAATTTGACTGAGTGTACTGTATTGTTCTTCCTTAACATTTTTTCATAATATCCAAGCCGTGGAAAAAAGGTAAGCACAAAATAAAGCGTGTAATCATGTACCCGTTTTCTAAAACAAATATTAGTTCAAGACAAAAGTACAAGGTCACCGAAGCGCAAACTCAAAGGTTTCCTACAACCCTACTCAACCAATTTTCAAAGGGACTAGCAGGCTATGAATTCGTTCCACACTTGCACCCTTTTCACATTAAAAGGGTACTCAAGTTCATATTCAGGAAACAGAAAACGCGCAAACAATAGATTCCGTAGCGTCAGCAAAGGACCCCCCCCCCCCAAAGAAAGAACACTTGCCAACTCACTTTGCACTCTATCTTGTAACAATAAGGTTGGTTATACAATGGAATACAGTTTTAGCATTATTTTAAAGGGCTTACATTAATTTAAACGGAAATGATTAATTGACAATTAGCTTATGGTGCTATGGTTGGTTTTTAATGAGTCTTTTTATTTATTTCCCATTTGGGGACCACGGTGTACCTAATTAATTGTTTCTTAGTACAAATGGAGGAAAAAGGCATTTTCAAAAATGTAACAATAAGCGTGAGTTGTTAAACAAAAATTTACTCTAGTGTCAGTTTTGTGACGAAAATGAAGTATTCAGTTTGTATATAAATTAAGTTTTTCTTTTCAATGTCTAAATTATATGCACAAACACTTTAAATAAATTGTGAAACAAGTACATTTTCACATAATTTGTGTGCTTAATTTTCGTCACAAAACTGACACTGAATTATTTTTTGTTTAACAACTCACACTAATTTCACATTTGTTTTAAATGCCATAAAAACAGTTTTGTTAAATGTTAATAAAATGTCGTAAATTAAATACGGACCTTATTATTGCACGGGCCTATAAAAGAATGCATAAAAACACATTAAACTGTCTTTTCTCATTTATAAAAGTTACGGTTGCTGGGAAGCTAATGTTTACTCATCTTTCTCCTAGCGTTATCCCGGTTGTGCCCTAAAGGTCCGATTTGACACCTAATCGAGTTCACCGAAAAGCTAACGGTATTCCGTACATAAGTTCCGAAAAACTGTTTGGTACGAGCCGGGATTCGAACCCACAACCGCCACTTGATAGCCGCATGCCTGAACCACTAGGTTACTGTAGCTTTATGGAATCTACTTAATAATGTTTTTACGTTTGTTAAATTCTAAAATGGTTTTTTTTTATTGAACACGGTTCTTAACAAACAACAAAAACAATAATCTTAAATTTAGAATAGTTCATGCGCATTCAACCAGCATGGTATACAAAATTTTTATGTCAACTAAAATGTAATAGAATTCAATAGTAATTAAGGCCATATCTGCGAAATGTATATGTGTAAGTATGTACGTAGAGGTCATTTATCGAAACTATTCGTCCAATTTGACAAATTCTTTTAATAGCATAATGGTTGACTGGTAGAGTATGCCTTATGGCATCAAGTCCGCCATTTGTACTTTGTCTGTTTTATTTTGGATATTTTAGTAAATCCGTTGAATTTTGTGTTAATTTGATCAAGCAAGAATAGAGTTCCTTACACTTTTGGCGCTTACTTTTAACTTTAATGACTGGGTGCCATGAGGTCATGATATTTCTGTCCATTATATATGTATATTGTGTTATTATAACATGTATGCATATACAATGGATAGGGTGGACATAGGATATCCTACTAATATTATAAATGCGAAAGTTTAGATGTTTGGATGTTTGTTACTCAATCACGCTTAAACGGCTGAACCGATTTGACTAAAATTTTGCACGAAGATAGTTTATAGCCTGGATTAAAATATTGGATAGTTTTTATCCCGGGTCCACGCGGACGAAGTCGCGGGCGGAAGCTAGTATGAAATAAAGGACAAAGGCCGATTTTTTAACCCGCAACTTGCATTCTTGGAAATACCGTGACCTCACAGCATCCAAGCCTCATAAATCCGGAATCTAAGTTAAACGTTGACGTCAAAAGTGTACAGAATGAACTATATTCTTGGTTGAGGAAGACGCAGCGTCGGTAGACTCTCGACAAGGTGGAATGATGACCTGGTAAAAGTTGCGGGAGTCCGCTGGATGCGGGTGCAGGACCGGTCACTTTGGCACTCTTTGGGGGAGGTCTATGTCACAGTGGATGTATTTCGGCTGATATGATGATGATGACAACGTATATTTTTGTTAAAAAGTTTTATTTACCAAATATGTACCAAAATACCCAAAAAAACGTACATTTTTTCGGATTCATTGGGCCGATAAATATGGAACGCGTCCGACTGCGTCGGCTAGTCGCAAAGTAAATGGTGCAGAAAGCCTGTTTCATATATAACGACTCATACACATCAGGGGTTGAATGCGTGCGGGAATTATTAATGCAAAGGTAGCTGTTTCTGTTTATTTGTTACCGTTTTATTTTTAACCCTTTACATATTACAAGAGGGTGTGTTTACATTGAACTGTATTTTTTTTACATGGGTATTTAATGTTAATTTTGATTTGGTAAATCACGATTTCTTGTTTGTAAAGAGTTATAAATTTAGGAAACATTATAAGTACGAAGGTAGGTGGAGTCCTAGAAAAAGATATAGGATAAATGTTGACCGATAATACGATTATGACTGGTTTAGGTAAGTCAATCTTGTAGCTACTTGACTACTACACTACACAGTCGCCTATAAAGCTGACAATCCTTAATTAATGTCCCCGTAATGTCCCCCGGGCTCTAATCTCTCACTCCCTCGAATTATTAAAAAAAAAATTGATAAATATTGAATTTTAATCAAAAGGTTTACGCTTCATTAATATTTATATATTGACATATCTTTGAAGGATAATTGTTTAGGGGAAAATATTTTGTAATTTACTTTGATGTCGGTTGAATAAGTAATTCATGAAAAAATACGTACCTAGTCTGAAGAAAATGAGGAAGTTATTTTGAAAAGTCAAGTTAAGCACTTTAGACTTTATAATAGGTACCTATAGTTGGCATTGGCAGAAATAATATATTTTAATAGGAAGCGTGCATTTCTTTGACTGTTTTGTGATATTAAGTTCCTACCCAATACCGAATGACGGGACACCAGGCCAAACTACATAACAGACACTGAGAAAAACAAAAAGTATTTTCTCATCGTTTTTCTGAAAAAGCAGTTCATATAATTTTTTGAAATAAGTTTCTGACAAATAAATTGTTTTCGTTACAAGTTTTTATTGCCAATTGTACAGTTTAAAAGATTTCACCAACTACTCGTTGAGGGTTTCCAATGAGCCCAAACATGAAGAGCTTATCTTTTATTGATTTAATAAAATAAAATAAAATAATCAGATTAGATAGATAGATAAATCATTTATTTGGCATTTTGCAACAAAATAAAAAAACAGAAAAAAAGAAACAGAAAAAGACAACAATAAAAGAACAAGTAAAACAATTGTGGTAGGGAAATAGAATTATAAATTAAATTTAAGTCATGCTTGTGCGTTGCAATAATGCCAAAAAGGTACTAGCTCAGTTTTGCTTTGCTCGTGTGAGGAAGCACTGATATTTTGCCAGTACCTTGGGTCACGATGCAGGTGAGATATTACAAGAAAAATAATAATAAATAAACAAAGTTTGCAAATAATATCGAATAAATAAAATAGATCTGTGTAATAAAATAGAATAGATGCTAGTGTATAAAATGTAATTTCTTCTTTTTGAATAAAAAAAAAACAAAGACAAAATATAAGGTGTAACTATGTGTCCACAAGGAGTGTATATATTATGAAAAAACATGTGGTGAGATGTGTGATGTCCCTTAGAAGCACGCCTATATTACAAAATCTGCAACCAAATAGCCATGAGGAATTCCTGCCACTTGCTTGTCCAAGAGAAATCTTTTAAATTTTAATTTAAAAGATTTCTTGGATGATAATTGTCGAAGTGGCGGAGGAATGTTATTCCAGCATTTGGTTGCAAGATAACGAAAACTGCCAGTAAAGGCGACCGTCCTGTAGGGGTGTACTTCTAAGATACATTGCCGTGTTGACCTATTGCCGTGAGTGAAAAGACGAGATCCTTATTTTTCTGAACAGAGGTTTTTGGTATTTAGAACATCAAACAACATGCAGGTGAGGTGAGGTGTAAGTGTCGACATGATGACATATTTAAAATGGAACTTTTATTAAGGTATGGTGTAATATGACTTCTGGGTGGGATACTAAAGCAAAAATGACAACATGCGTTTTGTACACGCTGAACGAGACGACGCGTTTTAGCCAGTAAACGTGGTCCTTAGATGATGTCTCCGTAATTTAATCTGGATAGAATCAGAGATTCACTCAGAGCTACTCGTACCTGTTCGCTCAAAAGATTTCGGATTTGGTACAAGACCTTGAGCCGGAAAAAACAAGATTTTACCAATTTTTTTACGAGGATTACTCGGTGGTGTCTGAATATTGAGTTGTCACCTAATTTACACTAGTGTATTTAATTTCTGAGCAAGCTGAAAATTGTTTTGGAATGTTTGAAGGACAACTAACTTAGATATTTACTTACAGTTGGTCAAGTTGAATAAAAACTTTTAAAAATAACGTTGGAGACGACTATTCAATCATCGGGTAAAAAAATATCCAGATACTCGTACAAGCTACATACATACTTCAATTAATAGTGAAAATACATTTACAATTTTTTTTTTCATATTTAATATTTTCTCCAAAGCCAAGATGACAGAAGTTCCAGAACCCAAAGTTAATTTAAGTGCCGGCAATAAAATACTGTAATATGAATTGTGAGATGACAACCTTGTAATTAACTTTGCTTCGAAACCGGCTGGTGCGGACTTAAAGCATGAGGCTTGTGTTACTAGTGACAAGCGTTTCTATATGCTTTAAAAAAGCTACTGATTACATAAAGATAATTAGAAAAAAATTACGACCCAGTTGTACATATTTTCTAGTGTACGAACAATCGACGTCAAAGACATGTTAACAATTTTGCACGTTAATACAATGGAATAAGGTGCAAAAGTGTAAATATATATCTGATGCCGCAGTCGACGTTTGGATTAAGATACAGTTACCTAATTCCAAAGAAATATATCCAGTATTTCCTTCGTCAATTTTACTCCAGCAGGTCGATCACGTAACGCATTGTAAGTACGTTAGGTAGATCTAAATGTAATACTAATGTACATTGCTACAGAGGCCGGGAAATAAGGGGTTGCCGGCCGAGTACATATAGACGACCGAGCGAGCGTAGCGAGGTCGGATAGTTTTGAGGCTGGCAACCCCTTCATTCCCCCCCCCCCCCCCTTTCATTGCATCTTTGAGAAAATATACTGTTATATTGTCCTAACGCGCGTTAGCAACGTTACGTCAATATACCCCATTGATGGTTTTGGTTTTTGACCTTTTTCATGTCCAATGTATAATTTGGAGTTGCAGACAATCCATTCATGCTGTAAACCACATAATATATATGCATAGTGGTGACATCCACGGCCGGCTGTGTCAGTATAAACATAAATGAGAATGGCCCTGATTTTAAGTTTCATTAATACAGACATTTCTAGCAAGCTTGATAAGTCTCAACAACGGTATCTTAGGGAGCGACTTTCACCCTCCAGTCTTCCTTCCCTCGGGTCCCAAGGTATTCTGTTTCCATTACTTGAAAGATAATTATCTCGACAATTTAATACCACCCCGAATAATTTCAATCTAATATTTCGTTAACTTTCGATTGGAATCGACAGGCGATATTCTAATGTCAGTGTTTTGTTTCGTTATTTATAGAAATATCGATGGTTGTTATCGTGTATTAGTTTTAATGGAATTCGTTGAGCTTGATGCATGTACAGACATTTTATTATTAACATTTTTTTTTTATGTTTCATTCATGATATTTTCTTAATAAGTGTATTAGGTATTTCAATAAATAAGCAATTTTTCAATTCAATAACTTTTTCAAGCTACAAATTACGATTTTACAAATCTAAACATACATTATTTTTTGTTGGCAATTTTTTTTTTGTCAAAAACTTATTAATTAAAGTCAGCAGCAGGAAAGTAATAATTTATAGAGAGATCAAATCGTAAAATGACATTTCAAGGTCACCGTTTTAAATTTTGCGTTGTTCCACGGACTTGGAACCGCAATCAAGTATAAATCATCGGTATCTGCCGCCGTATCGGTCGAATAAATGGCCGCTGGTAAACAAATACAACCCGAATTCCCAGTCGGAATAAATCTGATATCAGTGCAGTTAAATAACGGTCAAAAATGTTACGACACGGTTGAGAGAAGTCTGAACGAGAAGGAAAAGAACTTTACAATTTTAAGTAGGTAGGTACCATATTGACGACGGTTAGAATCTTGGATGTTTTCTACGTATTTAAGTATTTATATCTACGTCTAATAGCTACCCATAACACAAGCCTGATTGAGCTTGATGTGACTAGTTCAATTTGTGTAAGATTGTCCCCTAATTTTTATTTATTTAATAACCTCTACCCGCTGAAAGTCCTTTTAAAAGGCCTTGTCGGTTGTTGAAAATTCAAAAATATTCCATTTAAATGTGACCCAAATTATACTGTTCGTTTTTACGTGCTGGGCGGTTAGAGGGTTAAGAACTACTATCAATAAAATATTGCGTTGTCGCAAACATGAAGGTTTTTTTCTGTACCTACTTTCGGAGTTGCTACCAGTCACCTTCTGTTTCTATCATGATCCACAAGATGATGCTATACCTACGATTACGTAATCAACGAATATACATAGTATACCAAATAGCTTAATCGACGATTGGGTGTAATGGCCGCTCCACACAATGGGCCATCCTGACCCTTCGTACAGGACGCAACTATGCGTTAAAGGGAGTAAGACATATTTATGTCTCGTTCTACCGCATAGCCGTGTGTATGATGGGTTAGGATGGCCCATTATGTGGAGCGGCCATACAATGGTTCACAAATTTTGACTTGCAACTTACATTTAAGTACATAACTACGAATATCCATCACAGCGTGAAAGCGCAGCGTGGGTAGACCCCACCCTGCAACAAGGTGGACCAATTACCTGGTAAAGGGCGCGGGAATCCGCTGGACGCGGGTGGCGCAGGACCGGTTATTGTGGCACTGTTTGGGAGACAGACAAAAACGTCCAGTCTTTCGGCTGATATGATGATCATGAGATGTTAAGTTTTATGAAAAAGGAGGGTGTAAAAGGCCTTAAAGCTCACGCCAAAGAGTGATTGATATAAAGCATTTCGGGCTGAGAGGCTGAATAGGGCTTCCGGTGTCCATAAATTCGCCGCAAAAGCCTCCCTGCGGCGCTCTCGGCACGCCCTGTATAGAAACAAGTTTTATGTATTGTCACATTCGGGGATAATTTTGGTTGCTAGCTCAACAGAGGCATATGAATACATAGCTTATATCAGTAGTACACAGCCGTACAAACGTCTGATTTTACGTACTCACACGGACGTGCGTAGCTACGTAAGCGTACTTCGGTAGAATCGACGGGGCATCAGTCACTTATGCCGCGTATGTGCGGCGTAGAACTGATTTGCAATGGAGCTCAGGTCTAAAACGGTCTTAAAAGACTCTGGTAGCATCGGCAACTTTTATGTCGTGCCCACGGGACCCAAGCGGCCAGCGTATTTTATTTTTTGTTATTCAAGTTCGCGGTTGTTTTACTCGTATTCGATAAACGCTGCGAGTCCGTAGATACCTGCGATTACCGCAGCGGTTACATACAAGGTATCTTCGGAATCGCAGCGTTTATCGCATGAAACAACCTTAAGGGTTTTTATTTCCGTTATTTCATTTCTTCAAATAAATGTTATGCTTCGTCATATCAGCCGAAAGACGTCCACTGCTGGACATAGGCCTCCCCCAAAGAGTGCCAAAGTGACCGGTCCTGCGCCACCCGCATCCAGCGGACTCCAGCAACCTTTACCAGGTCATCAGTCCACCTTGCGGGGGGCCTACCCATGCCGCGCCTTCCGGTTCGTGGTCGCCACTCGAGAACCTTTCCGCCCCAACGGCCATCGGCGCACAACGGGCATCATCCATCAATGTTATGCTTACTGTTATCAAATACCATCTTAAGACTTGGTGCGGCCAAGTAAGTAACTTTTTAATAAACTCTTAATATCCCTCATACATTGTAATGGTACAATACCGGTAAATAAATATCGCCATTACCCCCGGGTGTCAGTAAATTACCACCCGAGTTAGATAACGCGGTAATTACCTGCTATTGCCTTAATGCCGTTGCAATCTGCGCAGATTGCTGTTTAGCGGACTGCTGATAAAGGTTCTTGGGCGGGAATAATGTGTTTCCTTTACAGAATCCTAGTTTGGAGGAGTACAATGAAGGATATGTCGTCAAACTGTCGATTTAGTTTGTTTAAGGTTAATCAAAGTCGCTCAGAAAAAAATATGTTATAAATCAGTATGTTATAACAAGTCCTTGTAAAATATTGCTTTTCCTACAGCAAATATGTGGGAAAGATGAAGGTACCTACCGCTGGCGTAAAAGTTAATATAAAAAATAACATTAAAAGGAAAATACTATTTATTTATGTAATCTATCTTTCACAAAAGAATATCTTATGGTACAAAAGGCGGACCTATAAAGCATTCTTTACCAGTCAACCTTAAGGCAAAGCAGATAAAACGTGGGTGCAACTTAATTTAAACAAAAAATATTTAATAGATCTGTAGATGGGATGGTTAATAATCAACTCTTCTGGTGTTGTAAGTGTCCATGGGCGTCGATTATCGCTTACCATCAGGTGATTCGACTGCTCGTTTGCCTCCTATACTATAAAAAAAAAAGTTAAATATGATACTATTCATATAATGTAAGAATATATATTAATACTTATACATACACATACACACAATATAGATGAAACTTACAAATCAGATACCTAGATTATTTCCTGTAGTTAGTGATATATTATGATCATCTCTATTAAGTGTATATAGTATATAATGTGACTTGGTGTGTGTCAGTAGACTAGAAAAAATATATCTATGAAAAACCCCTTTTTCAGAATCAACTTGGTTTTAATTTAGTTTAATGTTAGTTATCATCTTGAATATACTTTAGAAAATAAATTATTAAGAAAGGATAAATATTAATCTATGAAAAATTATAAGTATTAAATGTTGTTTTACAGTAACCTAAAGTGGAGCAAATTCCTTTCGAATTACAAGCCACACTTCGCTGGAAATAGCAAGACTTTGCCTATGCTGCACGGACTTTTAAAGATATTTTAATATTTGTACTCAAAGCAAGTTTTACAAATACTATAATTTCAAAGGATATCCAAGCTTCGCTTCTGCAAAGCTTTTACAAGCAAAGTTACAAAACTATTGTTACAACTTCCAAGGAAAAATCAAAAATAGGTTACTTTTAAACCCGCGAATTCTTAAGATATTCTGCACGGTTCAACTGCATGTGAATTCATTTTATATTAAGCAGTAACGCTGCAAACGAAATTATAAACTTAAATTAAAGGAATAAAAAATATTGCTCCGAGCCGGATTCGAACCGGCGACCACGGCGTTGATTTAGGCGACTAGTGTCGGTAAGGAAAAATGAAGAGGTATAAAAATGACGAAATTATGTTTATTGTCAATAAATAAAAAAAGTCGAAATCGCAAAATTGAACGGAGTATAAAAATGTCGAGATATAAAAATGAGGAAGTATAAAAATGTCGCCATCCGGTTGCCTCGCAGTCACTGAAAATACGTGCCATTGCTTTAACTATGAATATTCATTATAATTTATAGCAATTTTCTGAACAGACTAAACCGTATAATCGATCAACAGAAGAGGACACGTTGATCTCAGCATCATACGTAAACAAAATGATTTGCCGACATTTTTATACTTTGACTAAATAATACTTCGTAATTTTTCCTAACCGACCTTTTTTGTTCGGATTTTTTACATATCGTCATTTTTATTTATTGCCATTAGACATTTTTTTAAGCTCGTCATTTTTTCTTACCGACACTAGTCGCCTAAATCCAGGCATTCATGGCCCGTCGCTACTAACCAACTAAGCTATCGGAACACTGTCCCTGTGTGAACTGATTGAGAGATACACTAAGGCCGAGACTGATTATTCCGATAGCCACTTACTTGCTTTCATATTTTAAAAAAGGTGGCCTAAACTGCTTCTAATTTTTCGCTATCAAGGCAGCCCATACTTCGATTGGCAACCACAGTTGCCACCATCAGTTTAGGAGTATGCGAAATTGGCAACTGTGGTTGCCACAAGCAAGTGGATATCTCAGTTGACTAGCCAGAGTTGACTAAAGTTAGTATTGATCTCAGTCTTCGCAGCTTCAATCACTGCATATAAATGCACTCAAAGTTTATTGAGGTAAATAGGATTGAATTTGCTATTCTTGGAGCGAATATATTAAGGCTGAGCATTGGAAATTATCGCGTGCTTTGAAACGCCGTTCTGACTAGATTAAGAAACAATAAGGTCTGATTTTCAGATATATGATTCTTGACTATGTGATGGTTTATCTGATATTGTCGATACATGATTGCTTACAATTTCCTCGATAGAAAAAAAATCCAAAGTTGGGTCTGTATTTTCCTGTTTTTACTCAGCCTACTCAAACGATACATTATTTTATCTCATCTAAAATCTCACTTTATAAAATTTAAATAAAACGTTTCTAAGTTAGGTACGAGTATTTATCGAAAGTCCAAAAAAGCCACTCCCTAAGAGAATGGCTCAGAGATATCTTCCTCGTGCGCGGAAGGCATCAGCGTGTCTCTGTCCAGGGGGCGTGTTCGACTCAAATCAAGGCATTGCCTTAAATAAAATATTTGTCCCCCACTAACTAGCAACAATGAGAGGAGCAAATTATTAATTAACTTCGAATCGTGCTACTGGCAGCACTGTCCAATATTAAATTACTCCAGTTAGCCCAGTACTAGTGACGCTGCACACGAACCGGAAGGTCCTGGGTTCGTGTCCCGGTGTGGGCAAATATTTGTGTGACGAGCATGAATATTTGTTTCTGTCTTTGATGTTTTCTATTTATTTAAGTATTTATATTTATTACATATATCGTCGTCTAGTACCTATAACCCAAGCCTTATTGAGCTTACTATGGGACTAGTACGATTTGTGTAAGATTTTCCCCTGATATGTACTTATTTATAGTCAAATCAGGCTTGTTTGATCCCTACCGGGAAAAAAGCAGGAAGATGATGAATACATAATATAGTCATATCAATGACTGTCGATATATGGAAATAAAAGCCAAACACGAAATGAATCAAAAGTACGTACCTTATTCTCTATTCTTTTTTTCAATGCAACGACGGTGGCAAACAAGCGTACGGCCCACCTGATGGTAAGCGGACATCGCAGCCTATAGATACATGCAACTCCAAAGGAGTAACATGGGCGTTGCCGACCCTTGATATGTTTGGGGATTCGCCGTGTTGACAGCTGAAGGAACAAATTCCCTCGCTCTCAACACAACGCATCCTCGGGAGCTCTGGCGACCTTGCTCACCTCCAGGAACACAACACTACTACAGAGCAATTAGTAGTGTTATTATGGCCGTGGTCTTCTGCAAGGCGGAGGTACCTACTTCCCCAGTTGGGCTGCTCCACATTCGAGCGGAATGACATTTCGCTGTGCCCCCTCACCAGAATTCACTCACAGACTTCAATTATCAGTTCCGCCACAAAAGCGACGTTAAAAGCCAAAATAACACATTCAATATTAAAACAGGGCCCCAGATATTTGCTTAAATTTTAGACATTTATACCGCGGAACATGGAAAAATCTGCCGCGTTCGGCGGACCGTGTTAATTATTTATGCGTCTATTTTTATTTCGTCGGCGGCAGCCCTGGCTGTAAAATATTAACATGGCTTAGGGTTGTCACTATTTATAAAGGCGATCGATTCCGTAGCTAGCGGCGGTTTAAGTAGGTCGTTGCTGAATAAAGTATAGTTTTGAAATGGCAGTTGACTTGCTTGAATAAGAAAGTGAACTATGTTTGAACGTGTCGAAGGCTATTTGGCAAACCCGGAGAAGATTAAATGACATTAAACCGAAATTGGTTTTATTTTGACACAGAATAGAAAATGCTCAATGGTAACAACTAACTAGGTTTATACGGCCTATTTGACTCGATGTAAATAGTTTAGCGTAAAATTGTTGAAAACTACTTTACATTATATTATGGCTACTTTAGTTATTGGCAATTTGCGTGTAAAACAACTTAAATTAAAAAAAAAGCAAAAAAACAAAGCTTTGGACCATCTTGACACACACAACTTTCGATAAAAAAACGCACTCAAATAAGTTTATCTGTTTAGAAACTATGATGCCACTATGACACCTACACCTGACTGTGGCAGACAGACGATCAGACATACATGTTGAATTTATAATAAGCCACGTTTGTGTCGTAGGTTAAAAATGCGGGGGTCGATATATTCGAAAACATAGCAGTCTCATTTTGCAAACGCGTAACCGCTTTTTAAAGCCCGTTTTAATTTTATTTAATACATTTTACGTAAAAGTAATCTGGTGACTAATCGGTAGAATAAATTTATTCAAATTAACATATGACAAGCTCGCGGGTTTCGGTCCAGCGCACACATACTTACAAACGTTATTTTATACAGACCTTGCAGGTTTTTAGTACCTTGCGGTTTTATAATATGCGGACCGTTTTGTCTGAAACCCCCCATACGTTTGGGGCGAACACGAATATAGCATTTATAAACTTTGGATATAAACAAATTTGCTGATGAATGATCCTTATTTAATTCGTTCGCTCCTAATTTTGATTGATTAAATATAATTTCCTCCATTTCGCCATATTACTTGTTGGACGAATCGGTGCAAAATGTTTCTTTAACTCTAATCTCAATATGTACCTATGTAGTAAAAATTTCGTCAGAATGCATGTCTCTTAATTAGCGCGGAATGGGTTACGCTGAGAGTTGATTCTAAGCTACTAACAAGTTTTGGTACCTGTACACATGTGGTTCCCAACTACAAACAAACTTAATTTCTTCTATCTAACTATGCAGGTTTTCTTCGCGGGAGTCCGCTGGATAAGGGTGGCACAGGACCGATCACTTTGGCACTCTTTAGGGCCTATGTCCAACAGTGGACGCCTTTCGACTGATATGATAATGATAATGATGTAGGTCATAGTTGCGATAGGTCGTCAGATCTCCCGGAGATATCCTGTGTTGAGATTAAGGGACTAAATTTATCTCTAGCTGACGACACATACGAATCCGAGAATCAGTAAAGGGGCTGTCACACGCTTTTGAGTCCTATGGTGTCGCAAGTTTCCGTAGGCTACGGTGTCGACTACCAACAGGTGGCACGTAAAATAAACAAGGAGTCTATATGAAGTTCCAAGCTCACACTAGGTTTGGGTGGGGTCTTGTTTTTTTTTCAATAAGTTGTTGACCACAATTGTCACTATCAAATTCACAGAACGTAATGTTTAGAAATAAAAATCGTTTATTTGTTGAATTCGGTTTAAAGCTAGTAGGTGCAATGACGTTCAGGTCAGTGTATCCAATTGCGTGCAAATTATTTGGTTTTAAAAATAAGGAATCGTCAATTATAACTAGGGTTAGGATTCTGGTGGCAGTTTAGCACAAGTAATGCAGTGGAGTCGCCATTGTATATTTTTAATTTGAATAAATGAATAACTGAACGATAAATCTATATAACACGTCCCGGCCAATAATATATCACCTTTGCGTTTTACTGTATAAACGGGTATAGAGTAAACAATTTAGGTTTGTTGATGCAGCGCATATTTTACTATTTACATATTTTACATAAATTTTTGACAACAACTGCAATGCAATAATGTAAATTATAATGATGATTTTATAATATAACAGTTAAATAAATTTTACTTGTTTGCTAAAATGTTTATGAATACAAGAGCTTGAACAACTTGCAACTGGAATTAATGTTTCAAGATCTTGCATATTATTCTTCTGTGGGCGTAGCATGCTTGCCATTTTATCACTTATCGTTGTGGTAAAGACGCCCATCACGCTCGGACAAGTATGCTAGTGCGAGAGTGACAGATGCCTTATCCACAACGATAAGTGATAAAAAGGCAACCGTGCTACGCCCGCTGATGTTAAACAGTTGTCAAGATTATTAAAAGCATATACTATGGCAATTAGTTCCATATTAGCTGGCGTTATAGGGTTTCTCAACTTGTGAAAAATCCATACTTGTTTTCCAATCATTTATTCATTCATTCATTCAATCAAAAAATATATAACAACGACTCCGTTGCTCTGTGTTCACCCCAATGCCACCAAACATCCCAACTCTAATTATAACATCATAGTACGAATATTATTTTCTAAGTATCTAGCAGCCCTACAGCCAATACATTAGGGTTGTCACCTCGTAAACAGTACATAGTCCCAAGCCCCATAATTGGCCACTCACGAAATCTGCCAATCGGCCGTCCTGGCCTTTTTATACCGTCGTAAAATTATCTGCTAAAAGGGGGATGGAGCGGTTATGACTTTTTATCCTCTTACCGTCTTTGTATTTGTGGAAGGTAAGTATGTTTATGACGTGACGCTAAGATACGAGTAAGAACTAAATCGGTAGTTTTGATGTTTTGTGCGATGTGGACTAAAAGCACCTGCCTTTTGGCCATATGCTTTGCAGTTTTTGTATCATTTGCTTTTTATAGACGTCATTAGACATTAGACCAAGATAAAATATAGAGCACTAGCTTCTGCCCGCGACTCCGTCCGCGTGGAACTCGTTTATATCGTAGCTCCATACAAACTTTCACCCCTCACTTCATCCCCTTGGGGGATGATTTCCGGGATAAAAACTATCGTATGTCCTTCCCCAGGACAAACTAATTCTATACCAAATTTCATCCAAATCGGTTTAGCGGTTTAAGCGTGGTAGAGATAACAGACAGACAGACAGACAGACACACTTTCGCATTTATAATATTAATATGGATTGCGAACAACCTAGTGAAGTCAGTTTTCAACCAAGCCAAATGAGTTTAGCTCACGCTCACACACACAAATTTGCATAAAACTCTTCAGCACTTGTCGCAATGCTGTCAAGATCACTATTTCTAGTTTTGTGCAATTTAATTTATTTGTGTGTGTTTGTGTGTGTGTGAGCTACAATTGGTTGGTTTGGTTGCTTTGTTCGTCATGCTCGTCTATCTTTTTTTCTTAATCTGAGTGGGGCACTAGTTTTTTAATGTTTCACAATCTGTTTATTAAATATTTGAAGCCACATCCAATACATTTTTGCAAGTTTTTAGCAGGCAGTTGCAGATCTGTAGAAAATAAATACTGTACAGGGACTTACAATCTGCATGAAAATTTGATGTCATTGTCCTTCACGCGCATGTCTCGAATTATATTATTATAACTACTCCCGCAGCTGCGTCCGCGTATTGCAAGGAACGCAAGTGAAGTCGCCGTATACAACATATATTCAGAGCAATGACGCTTAGTTTAGTGTCCAAGAGGCAACCACTAGGGGTAAGTAAGGTACTCGTACTAGACGATGATATACTTAATATATATGAATACTGTGTATTCGAACCCAGGACCTTCAGCTTCGTAGGCAGTGTCACTACCCACTATTAGGCTAACCGGACATCAGATTTCATTTAATTTCATTTATTTTTTGTAAAGTCAGATTTATATACTGACAGATTTTTTACACGCGCATTGCCGCGTCGGCAGTGTGTTATACTAGGCGTGTTTTCTATATAAATTGAGATTCTTGCATACAATGGTAAAATCTGTGGCCCCGCCCTACGTGACGGGCCACGGTGCAGTGGGTAAATCGCCTAAGAGCCCATATTTTCGCCCGCGTATTACAATGAAAGCAAGCAAATCTCGGGATAAAGTGTAGCCTATGCTTATCCTGAAGGTCTACACATAAAGTTATAAAGCTACTCACAAACCATCATCATCATCATCATTTTCAGCCTTTAATCGCCCTCTGCTGAGCATAAGCCTCGGATTTCAGTACTCCTCGCTCGGTCTTGTAGGTTAATGCCGAGCATAGCGCGCTCCATGGCTCTCTGTCACAAACCATACCTCTTCATAATATTAGTATAGATTACTGCGACACAAACGGCTGAAGTTTAACGCACACTGTCAAACTTAATTAGCTCAGTCGGCATTACCCCGTCTGACCCACACATTGTTAGACCGAAACTTTTGTACTAGAACCCTTGTCTAATTACGGACGCCTAATTTTACTAGTTCTAGAACTTTTGGGCAGTTCTTACGTGAGAATTCGTGTTGATTTTGACAAGGTTTGAATGGATAGTTAAAACATTCACTGGCAAAAAGCGGAATCCGTGGTTTTCCCGCGAGGTAGCGGAAATCACCTAAGTGGAATTATTGTGCAGATTTTTAATTCCTTACTTTAAATAAAGCCGAGGATATTTAATATGATTCGGGGTTTTATAGATAAACTATCTGCCTACGCGGCACCACCCGCGTATTTCTAACCAAGTTCGAGAATTATTTTACCAGTGCAATTTTGCCTGAGTTTATTACAATGTGTAGAGCCGTTTGGGCAGTTAGTAATATTATAAACGTAGCCCGTGCCATATAATGTTCCTTTAAATTGCATAAACTACCAAGCGGATTTTGACGAAACTTTTCAGTAATGTAATACTTATCTTATCTACCCAGTGGGATCTTTTGTGCCCTCTCCTTTATGCCTACTCCCAAGCTCGCTCCATCATGTAATACTGCTACTAATGTAATAATACATGTTTCCTCCTACACATCAATTTCTTATCATAAACACAATTACCCCGACGTAACCCTAATAAATTTAATAACGGCTGGCGCTACGTATACTCAATCTATAGTGACGGACACCTAATGTTATGGCTTAGGTTACGGGATCAAATACTCTCAGTAACTACGTGGAATCAACGTCTATTTTACGATGCAGTCTAGGATCATGAAAATACATCATATTTTGACCATGGGTGAATCGGCCGGCGGTTATAACGCTCGGTACTAAAGTCGTCGATAATGATCTCTCAATTAAGACAGTAGAGGTGTGACAATACGCCAGGATGTTGATTAAATAAATATGAAGTACGAAACAGTCGAGAGCTGAATCTCGACTTTGCCCTTTTTGTGTACCGGGCACTCGGTTAAACCAATCGAGCCACGCAACGCTACGTAGCGTAGCAGCGTTTTTCCTCTCTAGCGGGAATCGTACGTAGAAAGGCAACACTCATTTGTGAGCCGTTGGCCATGAAATGGGTTAGCATCCTTAAGTTTAATCCACACTCCTGACTGAGTTCCACCTAATCCTGAAAAAATACTTCTTAAACATGTCACTCGTTTTTAATTTTGGAGAAAAAAACTATGAATTTTGGAGAAGGAAACAGTTAAAAGCCTTATCTCAATGCGATCTTTTTTTGTATGGACCCGACCGTTTAAAATCCCCTAAGTTAGTACCTAGTTCTGTAAAGTACACTTGAGGCCAATATAACCGTTACGCAGTGCGTCACTTTTTTGTCACGATAATTGCGCACGCCTTGTAATTGGTACAATACTGAGTTCCGCCTAATCCTGAAAAAATATTTATGAAGTTTCCAAACATATCGCCCTTTCTTAATACTATTAATTTTCGAGGAGGTAATAGTTTAGACCTTAATCTTGAATTCGCTCTTTTTGGAATGGACCGAACCGTTTAACATCCACTAAGTTTAGTCACTGTAAAGTACACTCGAGGCCAATATAACCGTATTCGCGACACTTTATCACGACAATTGCCCACGCCTGCTGTAATGTTCTCAGTTCCGGCTAATTCTCTCCGCTCTAATTCACGGACAATTATAAGCCATTTATGGCTGGGTTTTTTAATTACATTGTTTTATTTCAGGCTAATGGCGAGGATGTGCGGTTAATTATGTTGAGCGTGGGTTTGAGGTTTGGGATTCGGCTACTTTTTACACGAATGCCCAAAAAAGGAGTGTAATGTTTTTATTTGTATTTTTGGCCCTGTAGATTTCTTTGGGATTCGGGTACTTTTTACACGACTGCCCAAAAACAGGAGTGTTTAAAATTGTATTTTTTGCCGCGTTGGAATGCTGATCATGGTTTTAAAGAATAAATATATTAATGAAACAAATAATGTCACACTTTTTAAGAGGTAAATTGTGATCCCTCATTTGAAGGCTGCAATGACTCTTTTCTGAAGAGGATCATGGAAGAAAAGTATAATTTTGATCTCTCATTTGACCGCAGCAATGATTCTTTTCTGAATAGCCGGTGTGATAATAATGTTCAATTTTAACCAAGATTTTGAAAGATTGTGGGAAAACTATACCTTTTTGGGAAAAGACCGGTTTCCTAACGAAGTTTTTGTACGCCGAAAAGCTACTGTTTAAAAAGTATGTAGTGCACCAAGGTGCCGAGAGATTGCGCTGGCGTCGAGATAGGACGCGCTAACGGAATGTCGACGTAGAATCATTAGACTCGTTGTGTAAAATATAATCGGGTGTCTCTTCTTAGGCGCTAAATCTACATGGTTGGCTGCTTTCAATTTCTTGCACGCCTTCCATTACAAACCTTGCTCAGCGGAACCATCAGGAAAGCAGTACGGTGTCTCCGTCGAAATACCTACTGTGACACAGTTCTAAGCATAGGTTAAGTTACTGTACGAGTTGGAATTAAACTCTATCATGTTAGGTTAACATTGTTTTCTTAAGAAGAGGTAACCACCCTTACGAGTATGAATTGCGTCTAAAGATTTTTTGAAAAATCCCTGAGCGGCGTGCTAGGTTTTGAACCCACAATCTCCACATTGAAAGTCGTATGTTTTCGCTCGGCTATAGCGGCTAAAGCTTGTAATGACGCACAAATACAGTAGTGGGGCAGAGTGCTCGAACAAATTGTCGTAAATGTGGACACGCTGGACTTTTGTCCAGCACCAATTTCTTTTCAGGCACTTTTTTCACACAATTCAAAATTGCCGCCATAAAATCAATGATGGCCGACGGAGGAGTTGATTCCTATCAAAAACTTAAAGCTATGGACCTAAAAAGTACCTGAAAAGTTTGATGCTTTCGTCCAGCGTGTCCACATTATCACCTGAAACTGCCCGTGCCCTACTACAGCCGTTTTATTGCAAAGACTTGCGAGTTATATAATTTAATTCCGCTTTACGCTGGAATGTGTAATTTGTTACCTTTTGTACGGCTTGTGGGGGGGATGCGAGCGCGAGGTTACGCTCTGGTACATTGTTATACAAATTAAATTGGTACGAAGCTTGTTTTGTGCGAGTGTAGTGTTACTAGTGTTTGCATTGTGATTGCATTTTAATGAAAAAAGTGTCCACGCAAAATGCTCAAAATTCCAGAAATCAAAAATAAAAAAATGCGGACAATCTTACAGAAATCAACCTAGTCCCAAATTACGCAGTGCTTGTACTATGGCTACTAAACGACGATGAACATACTCAGAAAGATAGATAAATACTTAAATAAGTACATAGAAAACTAGAACACATCCATGACTCAGGAACAAATATTCGTTCTCATCACACAAATAAATGCCATTACCGTGATTCGAACCCGGGACCTTCAGCTTCGTATTCAGGTTGTCAAAATACCAAGAACATATATGATTTCACATGTTGAATCAAAGTCAGTTATTATTTTTCGTATACTTAGTAAGATTTATGGCAACACTGTTAAATCGGTATAATTTTGGGTCGTCTCATTTGTTTTCTGTCATATTCTCAGTTCGTCTTATTTTTCGTCACACATTCTTCATTCGTCACTTCGGTTGTTAGTCTTTTTCATATTTTGGTACATTTGGTGACACTGTGTTAAGTCCTATTCTTATTCAGGCTTTTTTGGTGTTCGTCACTTTATTTTTTAGTCTCATTCGTCATTCATAAATAAAAATCGACACATGCGTTGTTCGTCCCATTAGCAATTAGTCACTTTCGTTTTTAGCTCGATTCACTATTCGTCTCGTTCGTCTCCAACCGCAATTTTACTTTTCTTTATTAGATAATCAGTTTATGATTTTTTTGACAAATAATAATAACGGATTTCGTTTGTATTTACTGAAAGAGTTTATATGTATTAAATACTAACTTCTACCCACAGATGAACCCGAATATCGAATGAGACCAATGATGAACGAGGTTCATTTCAAAAAAGAACAAATAAGAAAAACACGAACTTTGAATAGGACCAAATACGATAGGACGAATAACGAATGAGACTAAAAAAGATATAGACTAATATCGAATATGCCCAAAGAAGATAATGACGAATACCGAGTGAGCCAGAGTAAGAAAAAGACAAACGAGTGGCGAAAGCAGAATGAGACGAACTAAGAATAAGACAGAAAACGAGTGGGACGACCAAGGAGGATACCGTTAAATCAGCAACTTTTTAAAAAACGTAAAAAAAAACTTAATAGAAACAAGTGATGTCACCATTGTCAACACGAACACTTTTGTAACAAAATAGGTTAATTAAAAGTATGCCTCAATTGATATATGTACATAATTGGTACCAGTAACGTTTTTTATAAATCCTCATCTACCAACGTGACTTAAAGGTACATGTTAGTAATATAAAAATGGCGATATCACAACTTCTTAAACAAACACCAGTATATAAGTATCGTTCCATATAGCCATGTACAAACACGTGTATGTTAATGCTCGCCGGCGCCGGGCCGTCGCGACGCCGTCTCTATTAAAATGGACAACTTGTACCCATTTTATGTCGTTTCAATATCCGTTAGAACCTTGACATTTTCTAAGCATCTAGTACCATGTTGTTTTGAACTTCTTTATGAATACACAGTTTTTACTATTAACGTATGTTTACCAAAATTAACTATACTATTTATTTGACACACAAAAGTTACAACATGGAACATTTTTAACTTTTACTCAGTAACGTCACTAATCTGCATCTTCTTTTCGCAAAAAATGCTCAATTAAACGCATATGTTTCGTCACAAATCTGACCTAGACATGACTTAAGTAACTTAACTGCATGTTAGACTTGGCCACTTGTCAGTTTATTTTTATTTTTATAACATGATATATTTTTAATATGAAATAATTCCTTTTCTAAGTAGGTTTTATTTTTGGGACATTTGTTTCAATGACATGCTTCTAATATTGTACGCTATATAATGGCTGATTGTGACGAACCATGGAACTCCTGACAACTTTATAATTATTCACTTTCATACAATACATTATTTGTATTGTGTATTTATACTCTCATTTGTACTATCATATATTTTAATACAGGCTATAAACTATCTTCGTGTAAAATGTTATCTAGATTAGAGGACACAGATCTAACTACCCCATAGTAAGCTCAATAAGGCTTATTTATGTTATGGGGACTAGACCACGATATATCTTTTTGTGATAGATATAAATACTCCATCACATATAATTATAATCCTACTAATATTATAAATGCGAAAGTTTAGATGTTTGGATGTTTGGATGTTTGTTACTCAATCACGCTTAAACAGCTGAACCGATTTGAATGAAATTTTGCACGAAGATAGTTTATAGCCTGGATTAAAATATAGGATAGTTTTTATCCCGGGTCCACGCGGACGAAGTCGCGGGCGGAAGCTAGTGTTAAATAGATAGCAAGATTTAGAAACAAATATTTATGTTCATGCGATTCGAACCCAGGACCGCCAGCTTCGTAGGCAGGGTCACTGCCCAATGATCGTCAACTTTTTTATATAGATGACAACTTTATGTCACTAGTCCTTTATCCTAGGCTGATTCAGTTTTAAATAGGAACATTGTTAAAGCTGGATCAGGTGATATTTTGATTTATTCACACTCATTATGGAATAAGTACTCCACGATCTAATTGGCCCCGTAAACTAGCAACCAGGTCGCAGCTTTTGAGCTTTCACAAGCGCTTGAAAGCTCCTGTGAATAGGGGTTCGTTTGCACTGTGCTTTGACGAATGATTTAAACGGTTAAACTTAGTGACTAGATCAAAAAGCAGGGGTTGAGCTTAACTATTCATTACCTTTTGAGATAGACGTTTAAAGCACAGAACAGCAATCTGTCTCAGTGATGTCATAAAGCCCGATTTCTAAGACCTAACCAAAGAACGTATTTGTAATCCCAACGCAAACCTGTGACGGCTTTTAGTTAGGCTTGTTGCGCCGGGCGAGCAATTTGTCACTAAAATTTGTCTACTGCTGGACAAAGGCCTCCCCCAAATAGTGCCACAATGACCGGTCCTGCACCACCTGCATCCAGCCGAATCCCTCGTATTCAAATTAGTTATTTATTGTCTCTTTGTCTGAGATCACTTACCTCTTTTTTCTATGATAAACATTACCCAAAAGAAAAAATCCCGTGTGCTACGGAAATTTAATATGTCTAAAAATGTCGTGTTTGCATCTCATGTCGGCACATACTTACTTATATAAGGGGGGTTCCCCCTTCGGGAGATCATTAGCATAAAAAACGTAGCAATGCTCGTTATTGCCCTGGTATGAGAGATGCTTAAGTAGTTGCATCATTTCGAATGCGTATATTTTGCTACGGGCGGTAAGTAGAGTGGGACTAATTAGTGTGACGATATTGGGTGTTGTAGTGACTTTGAAAACGTTATTGATACCTTGTAGACACAGTTCCTGCCGATGACGATGGGTCTCCTGTTCTATTACTTCCTTCTATCTTCTTCCAATTTAGGCTACTGTCTTGGTATGTAGTGTTTTGCATTTTACCGTGAGTTCACGATGCCACCCAGATTTCATTGTAAGTTATTCGTCGTGAACTCGTGACTCAATTTCACAATTTGTTTATGCGTAAAATGGCCTAAAACAACATGAACAAAATAGCCAGATAAAACATTTATTTATTTAATATGTTACATGACATTACAAACATCCAATGCGTCACACAACTAAGATTAAACATGTTAACAATAGCACATGATAAAAAGAAATGCAATAACAGTATACACAAAAGAGAATATTACATTACACTCGAGGGCCTGGCATCCATCACCTCACAGAACTTCAAACATTCTTTCCTCACACTTGCCCATCCCCATGCAGACAGATCGCACTCCGGTGCTGACGCCAAGAGCGCATTTAGTAGTGAGAGAGCGCGGGGCAGTGGGGAGTTCCTAACATATTGGTACAGTACAGTTAGCAGCAGAGAAACGTGACCCATCCTGCATAATGTGCAGTATAAAAAAATGCGGGATAGGTCACGTTTCTCTGGACCTGACTGTACCTGTGTAAACAGTTGTAACCAGATTTCACTTTCGGTCGTGAGGCACTGTTGCTAACTACCCACCAACACATGTTTCTCTTTCAAACACAATTGGTTGGTTGAAATGTACAGAATTCGTCATGTAGCATGTACCTATGTGTAGTATTAGGCTAGTAAGTATAATGTAACGTCTACTGACGCCTGTATTTCCAAAAGATAGGCAGTACAGTGGCACAATTCATATATGGGTTTCAAAATGTGATATTGGAGTGAAACTTATTGGCGGCCCGAGCGCCTGCACCCCCGAATTGCAAAGAACGCCGGTAAGTAGCATGATAAAATTCTCTTTAAGATAAAGAGATTCTCTTAAGGGGCTCCCATACGCCAATGACCTTCGATTTGAATCCCTTAGTTTTCTAATGTTTTTGTAGCTTATTATATTAACAACAACGGCTTTAAGCAATATAGTATCCCATTTACTTCAAAGTTCATTGTTTTCGAAATATTTGGCATCAAATTAGAACAATTTTAGGCCAAAAAAACGGATTTTCTGGCCTTAACTTTTGTGTTAATTGGTTTAAAATGAACACCCTAGACCAGTTTAAAACCTCGGGTAACCCCTTTACTAATAATTCAACAATAAACTCATAATGTTACAACTTTACAGACTTCTTTTTTATAATATTATTAGGTGTAAATATTTGTGATATTTGGAAAGTAGGTACTTAGGGATACATCGCCCCGCGAGAAAAAACGACAAAATTGAAAGCCAAAAGCACTCCAACACGTTACTAAAGACAACGCTAGAACGGAAAATATCAGCAAAAAACATTATCCGATACTGTCAATCCTTTAGTTGATGACGCCCCCAGAGCGTTGTAGCCGCACTCTGTTTCAACAAAACGGGCTACAACGCCACGGCGAAGAAGCGCTTTTAGGGAATTTTTCAAGTGATAAGTTTTGCGAATGTGTATGTATTTTTTGAAGCGCGTTTTTCGGCTTAGCAATTTGATATGTTTTAGGGGATGCGATGTTTTTATAGGCGTGTTACGAATATATCTACAGTCACCTTTTTTCACTTGGAAGACAAGCTTGAATAAGAGGTGAGGCAATTTGGGTTTTATTACACTGAATCTAAAATATTACGTTTATCTCGTGGTTTTTTAGTTTCCTTCAACGTGGCCATTAGATATGCGAGTAAATTACTGTAAATAAGATGGGAATGAGTACTAATTTTCATGCGAGAAAAGAAAAACGACAGTTCAGACGCAGATGATTATTGGAATATAGCCTAGGTCCTAACCTATTTAGGAGAGTGCATAATACTAGTAGTTAAGTAGATTTAAGTGTTAGTGTTAAGTTTTATATTATATATTTGTACTTAATATTTCACACATAAGATTTACATTGAATTATATGGTTAGGTTAGTATTATATCCTGAAAAATCTAAAATTTCTTCAGCGGACTCCCGCGAGCTTTAGCAGGTCGTCAGTCCACCTTGGGGGCCTACCCATGCCGCGCCTTCCGGTACGTGGTTGCCACTCGAGAACCTTTTCGCCCCAACGGCCATCGATTTTACGTGCAATGAGTCTGATCTGTTGAGAATAATATATCACTAACTATACTATAGAGGTAATAATGATATGTTATAGGTACTCAACAAAATGAAAATGGTTACAGTTTGCATGGGATTTCTTTGTATTTATCTTTTTCTCTCTTTACTGTATTTGGAATACAATGTCTCTTCAAGTTCTTGAGGAATTCCAAGCGCTGTGCCGACACTAAAATACTACAACCATTCGTCTGAACATCCACATGGCACTCCAATTCTACAGATATATGAACGGCAAACAGCAAAAGTTGATTTGGGATTCGGAATATATTCATGTGACGTCCCGATAAATCAACGCTCGCACCGCTTTGTTGCCCGACATTGTAATCCATCAGGAAAATTTGCACTTTTATTGGTATTTTCCAGTCGATAATTTAAATCGTAACTGGTAACTTTGTCGAGGTTTCTATTTGCGTATACCTGACCAATTAGGGTACTCGTACTTCGGCGCATAAAACACGTGACATTATTTCCTCTTGAAAATTACGACTGGTAAGGTTTTACATATGAAGAGAAGAATTATATCTGGGGTGTTCACAGGTCACTTCGGGGTCAAGAATCTCTTGGCCGATGGCTCAGATGGGTCTATAGGGTAGTTTAGACTGTAAAATGTGTGGCAAGGAGGATGAGACTATGGAACACTTACTGTGTGAATGTCATGCCCTTGTCAGACAAAGAATGGATTACTTTGGTAACGGCTATCTGCAACCAAAGGAACTCAAGGTACTTCCGCTGAGCTGCATCATGCGGTTTATGGAAATGATGGAGCGAGCTTGGGAGTAGGCATAAAGGAGAGGGCAAATGCACAAAAGATCCCACAGAGTCAACCTAGAGAGATAAGATAAAGTTGAGCATATGCCTGGTAGAATGTAAACCCTGTCAGGATCTTTTAATTATATTGGAAGTATATCACCTACTGGGTTTATTTGTTTATTCTCCGCTACCCAATGGCTATGTAGAATAGACCGCTCTTTAACAAGGAGACCGTCTGTTATTTGCATCTGCGGTAGAGATCTTTGATATTTGTTTGAGGTCGTAAAGCGATATTAAGTTATATATTCATCATCATCATCATCATCATATCAGCTGAAAGACGTCCACTGCTGGACATAGGCCTCCCCCAAAGAGTGCCAAAGTGACCGGTCCTGCGCCACCCGCATCCAGCGGACTCCAGCAACCTTTACCAGGTCATCAGTCCACCTTGTGGGGGGCCTAACCACGCCGCGCCTTCTTGTACGTGGTCGCCACTCGAGAACCTTTCCGCCCCAACGGCCATCGGTTCTGCGTGCTATGTGTAGTTATATATTATTCAGTTAATATTGTAAGTGACGCCAATCCAACCGACGTCATTATTGAAAATGGATGCAATATGTACAGAGGCCATTAACTGCAGTTACAAGTAAACAGTATATGGACAAGGTGCAGCCATTAACAAATGGAAGGCGCAACTAAGTGGCATCATTACGTTTGGCGCATTTAGGTCGCGCCTTTGCTGACCAGTTACAGCAGGCTTACTTGCGAAGTTTATCTACCCACATACACACCTTTACATAATTTACGGTAGCCTAGTGGTTCAGGCATGCGGCTGTCAAGCGGCGGTCGTGGGTTCGAATCCTGGCTTGTGCCAATGAGTTTTTCGGAACTTATGTACGGAATATTTACCGTTAGCTTTTCAGTGAAGGAAAACATCGTGAGGAAACCGGTCTAATCCCAATAAGTTTTACCACTAGGTTAGAAGGTTTAATCCCCTGTATTCAATTACGCATTAAAACTAGTGGGTTCAACTTGCGTTTACCACAATCTAAAGACAAATTCAATCGTTCTCGACGTTGTATGATGATTTTTATATCGTCACTAGCTTTTGACCGCGAGTTCGTTCGCGTTGTCTTCCTTTTTTTGGACTTATACTGAGATAAAAAAGTATTCTGTATGCTAATCCAGGCTTTACTCTATTTGTATACTAAAATTCATCCGTTCACCCGTTTTTGTGTGATTTATTAACAAACATCCAAACTATCGCATTTATAATATTATTATGTATTTAAATCTTTAACAAAACCACATTGAAATCTTTGAAATAGGTAAGTACTTATCATTTAGGACATTCTTTATTTGATATTTGACATCTATGAATGATGCTAGGATAGACAGCCTACTGTAAACCTTTCTCTCAAAAGTCTACAATTAACCCCAAACTGCCGTCAAAGGCATTACCGTGCGTTAGTTCTCGCGGCGCACTCGGCGAAAAGTGGGTGAACTATGAACTGTTAAGTTCATAGTTCCATGCCTATTTATAGTACTCAAAGCAGCTGTGGGCCTTAAAGGGACTACGTCTGCCGTGCTTGCGTCAATTGACATTTAATTTGATATTGTCACATTTAGTGCCAGGAACCCGCTAAGACACTCCTCTTGTTTCTAGGTTCTTAAGGGGCTCCTTAGCGCTTCGCTCGTTGGCGCTTTCCTCTACGTACGGTTCTTTCCATGCGTCGTGTGTCTGGCGCATGCTAGGAGCGTAACACCACGAAATTAATGGCAGTGAAAGGCGCTAATATTACGCTTGTAGCCGATCCCGTGGTTTTCCAGCTAAGGCCCATCGGCCTGCGGATGCAAGTCTGCGGGTGAAGGCATATTAAGGGGATGCCTTGGTTCGAGTTGACCACGCCCCCTTGACAGAGGCACGCTTATGCCTTCCGCGCACGAGAAAAAGAGTTGCAACACTCTTCGGGATGGCGTTTTTGGACAAATTTCGATAAATACCTAACTTACTGAAGTTTTATTTATATTTCGTTAAATGCGATTTAAGGTGAGATAAAATACTATAGTATTCAATTGATTGTGTCGTAAAATAATGTATTGTTTGAGTAGGCTGAGTAAAAAAGGAAAATAAAGACTTAACTATAGAATTTTTTTCTATCGAGGAAATTTTAGGCAATCATGTATCGATTAAATCAGATAAACAATCATATGTTCAAGAATCATATCAGTTATCTGAAAATCAGACCTTATTGTTTCTTAATCTAGTTAGAACGGCGTTTTAAAGCCCGCGATTATACGCAGTGCACCCCCTTAAAAAATTGTGCGGGCACTCAGCGCTGCCATTGTATTTTTTATACAACGACGGTGGCAAACAAGCTTACGGCCCGCCTGATGTTAAGTGGACACCGTAGCCTATAGACGCATGCAACACCAAAGGAGTAACATGGGCGTTGCCGACCCTTGATATGTTTGAGGATTCACCGTGTTTAAAGCTGAAGGAACAAATTGCCTCGCTCGCCTCGCTTTTAACAGGCGTGCACCCGCTCATGTCTGCGAAGCGCCTAAGTAGCGGATAGCGGCTTCAGCGTAGGCGCCTGCTAGGCGGGTCCTTGGCAGTGAAAGTGTTAATCAGAGTTGCGCGCCCTTGTTAGCTAGGAGCGCGTGGAAACATTCACACGGAATTTATTTATATCAAACTAGGTTTGACCTGCTACCTAGTCTGAAAATACCCGTTAATCGACTTAAAGGATACTTACACCTGTTCAAAATCCGAGACGCAATTCTTTCCAAAATCAATTATCATCACTCTTATAGAAACTTCGGCTCTCCTCTAAGGTCGCCATTCCGGGATAAGAACTATGGTAAGGTCTAACTACCTCAACAGCAGACCTACTTACCTATCTACATGGAATCAGCTGTGAGGCATGAAAAGGTCCCAGAAATACAGCTTGATGAACAAAGTTACTATTTTCATGTTTAATATTAGTCGGGAATGCTATGGCTTGAATTTAATTTGGAAAGTGAATTTTGTCAGATAACCCCCTTGAGTAAAGTGAAGATAATGCGATTCCCTCTTAATTTAAAAGATATCTTTCACAATTCAGGTCAAAACTATACTCAGGCCTACTTTAACGATATTTTAGTCGAATGCTTTTCGTAAGTTTATTTTCTATTTTAGATAAATTAAGTACTAGTTACTTTAGCATAAAATAAATTCAATATTACTTTTATTACAAAAAGGTACTATGACTTTTCTCTTAACTAAATAATCCTGTCTCTGTACAACGAAAACTAAAATATAAACTAAAACCTAAACACTTTCTGGACGATAACAATACCACTTTATTTCCACTCCGGTATTACGATCGTTGTGATGGTCATAGCGAATTCCACTCCTGCACTATAATGTAGTGGTTATGAACATTAGGGCACTAAAACTTTATTATTTTCTGACCACTGCTGCCCGGATTACAGTTCGTTGAGAGATTTTTCGTGTTGTCTATACGATTAAGTCTTAAGGCGCGCTTTATATGTTGATATAAAGAATAGTGGTTTAATAACTATTGCCGTTAGTGTTATAGTGGCGGTTGTGGAAGACTCCAGCAATAGTTAAGCCCTTCCTTCTTGTACTAACCTCCATGGTCGCGTTACATAGTTTCCAAGTAAAGTATGCTTTCACTTCAAGCCCTTCACGTTTCACTTCACTGTTCACAATTTCATTATTAAACGAATCAACGCAACACATAGACAGTCTACGCTTCAGCGGTTACTTTCTAAGGAGGCAATTTTGCGGAACGAATAACTTTTCAATACGGCAAAATTCGCCGTTACCGCGGCAACGGAGGAGTTATTCACGGACAGCTAACGTTTATTCTAATTGATCTGAATAGAATTTATATCGGTGTTCGCGCAAACGATCGGTGCAGAGCGATTCACACTCATAAACATTGGTATGAATTGTATTTCTTATCACAAAACGTACGCTCAGTACCTACTCTACTTAGAACTACTTAAAAAAGGTACCTTGTGAAAGAGAGAGACATGTCCAAAGTTACATGTTTTTGTCTTTCAAAATGAGAATGCTGTACCTAAAGTCGCCGTAAAATGGAATTCGCTAACTATGTAAACAAACCGCCATAGTGAAAGACAATTTCAATATGGCGGTTTGTTTACATAGCAAATTCTATTGACGGCCACTTTATTACCTAACTATTCCCGGTATGGTGTTGGGATAGGATCGCACCACTCCCTTTCTTCTCGTGGGTGTCGTAGATAGATAACAGGCATGGGTAAAAGTGTGCTGACAGGCAATATGCTAGCCAACTGCATCACTGTAATGTCACTTTTTTCTTTTATTACACTACGATGGTGTTAAATAAGCATCCGGCCTGGGACACCTTCATGTCACAACTAACGTTTGGCAACCTGATTCATTTCGCAACTTTTCATTTCCCAAACTTTGAAACTATACATATTTCAGGATTTATTTCAGGGCCATCGTGTAGAACCGTTTAGGTTAGGTTAGTTTTATAAAAAACCTAAAATATTTACAGTTTCAGAAATATTAAGAAAAGATGCGAAATGAATTAGGTTGCCAAACGTTAGGTTGGTAAACATAAGTGAACCATACGGTCTGCCTAAAGATAAGCAAGCACGTATGGACGCATGCGATTGCAGGGTCCATACCCTGAAATCGCATGCGGCCATACGTATGGACGCATGTGTTGCTAGCTAGCTGAATGCGACTCCCTCACTTCCAAAACATCACATCCTTGGGAGCTCTGATGGCGACCTTACTCACCACCAGGAACACAACATCACATACAATACAGAGCAAGTAGTGGCGCTGCAGCTTTCTGTAAGGTGGCGACACTTCCCCAGTTGGGCTACGTCAAATATGAGCTACTTCTCTCTCTCTCTCTCTCTCTCTTTTTATTTATCTCTTTAATTTGTATTTTATTTCATTTCTCTAATATCTCCATCTCTCTTTTTACATTTTTGAATCCACTGCTACAAGTGGTACTTTAAATTAAATTCCACACGGTCAGCCTACCCCTTTTAAAAACAGGCGTGAATGTCAAGCTGTCAAAAGCAATTCGGTACCGTCAAAATCGGTACCCGTCCCAGCGGGACGTGATTTGATTATCGGTAATTGTCACCCCGAGTGGCTCGAGCCGGCATTTACAAAGGCATTTCTGACTTCCAATTATAAAACCGGATACTCTGACTTCCCGAGTATAAGTTGACCCTTATACTGGTAACAGGTATAGGTGATTGGGGGTCAGAGTGAACCTGGTCTAGGATAGCCGGGGTAGTAAGCTTGTTTGCAAAAGCAGGTGACAGGAATTTTCATGTCAAAGTTGTTTCAGAAGGCTGTAGTTTGTAGCGATATTGGGCTTTAAATTGATATTTGTCCACTTTTTGTTATCGAGTGTACTTGACGCCGAATGTCCAGTAAGTTTAATTTAAATGTAAATTTCGAATAAACTAAATACTTTACTTCCACTCAGAAACAGTGGTCCTGAGATACGCACACACACACACACTCACAGTGTCCGTAAAAACAGCGCGCGTGACCTATCATGGATATATAGCATCCATCCTACGATACAGGATTATAATGTGGGGAAATTCTGTAAACGCACACAAGCTTTAATGAGAGAGAGATTGCATTTATATACTATTTTATCCGTAAGCAGAACATTATATAAAACTAAAGCTCACCCACACTCACTGTACAATTCACTTACCTGATGGTCGAACATAATGCGTAAGCGCATTCTGAACTATGTGTTACTTGTATTTTATGTACTTATGAATTAATAAATTCATTAATTAATTCATACATCAGATCTGAGTAGACTAACCTACATTTAAGTTGTGATAAAATCATACTGTTCGTCTTACGCCCTACGTCACCTGAGCAAACCACCCAAATAAATAAATTTATATTCTATTCTATTCTAATATTAGAGATGCATTTTGGAATATTAAACGACAGCCCAAGAAGAGGACTGCCTCTTCTTGGGCTGTCGTTTAATATTCCTGAAGTCTCTGTATAATGAACACATTCACTGGAATGTGTTCATTATACAGAGACTTCAGAATAAATGAATTCTAGTCTCGAAAATTACTTGGGTGGCACAGAGAAGCCACGCCCTACATCTATAGCTTTGATTCCAGCCACCCAATATACGCTGATGATGTAACCGATAGCTCGCCCGGTTCCCTTTGAATCAAAGACATTCCTGATTGCCGGCCTCGCTTCAATACACGCATAATCGGCAGATTATAGAATACCCGAGCTCGTTTTAAATATGGATCTTTTCAAGGCGTGAGTGAATATGCACTTTCTTTCGCAACCGATTCTCGTGAAAGTTTGTGGGCAGTTTCTTAACTTATACTATCGAATTGTCGATTCAGTTTTGGAAAATGTATATATTTTCTTTTTGTAATACAGTTATATATACAGCTCACAGAGCCACTACTTATGATTTATTTATTTATTTATTGACAAATACATTTACGTGACATTATAGTAATAACCAATACGTCACGAAACTAAAAACAACAAATAATACTATTTAGGCGACGAATGATATGTATAGATATTAAATTCCTATATGTTAGCATACATATAGCCACTCATCCACTCACTTGCTTGTGGCAACCACAGTTGCCAATTTCGCGCACCCCTAAACTGGTGGTGGCAACCGTGGTTGCCAAGCGTATTATGGGCTTCAAAAATTTAAAGCAGGCTACCTTTATTAAAATCCGAAAGCAACTGAGCGAATAGATACAAATCACAGCTCTTCTTAGAACTGATAGTTAGGTGAACAGGTTTACCTACTTACCTACTTTCTACAGCAAGTTTCACACCAGACACCCTGTGTTTCAAACTACCCGTAACCAATATCCGGCGCCGTGTCCGCGCGAACTGCTCAACTAATTATACAACTCGCTTCTTTGAACTCTGTAAGTGATCACCGTTTAATGGGATCTTAGAGCGTGTGATATTACATAGCTGCGATCAACTTTGAAAATTACGATCTAGGAACAAGAGTAGAATAGGCTGTTACTGAACAAGCTAGCTTCTTCTTAGGCTCTATTGTGGCTGACCATCAGGTGAGACTAGGGTCAAAAACTGGCGCAACGCTCGTAGCCGATCACGTGGTTTTCCTCGTAGGTAGCGGAAAGTGACTACGGCTTAGGCACCCGCTAGGTGGGTTCCTGGCAGTGAAAGTGTTAATACCTGTGACTGTACAGAAAAGCGCCCGCATGTGTGGCGTGTCTATTGCTGAACAGGTTAACTCAAGTTGTGTTTCTGGGACACACCCCACACCTAACCTACTAACATAATTATAATCATAACATAACTAATATAATATTATCTAATGCCTGTCGTGATCCGTTAATTAAACTATGAGACAGTTTGCTTGTCAAATTGAAATCTGGCCGAGACAACTAATTACATGTAACCTGGCATGCCTGCTTAGTAACTTTAATCATTATCGTGATATTAGTAAGCATTTGGAAGTTATTGTTAATATAAATTATTAAGCCGCGTTCACATTTGTCTGTCGTGTTGTGTCGTGATGCATCAGAACGGTATCGGTTTCATAGATTTAATATGGTTGCGTTCACATTTATCTGATGCTGTGTGTTGTGACGACTTATGTTGTGTCGCATCACAAGCGATCCCGGTCCGCGTCAGAACGGGTGAGGTGCGGGGGGCGGTGCAGCGACACGACACAGCGCGTCAGACTAGTGTGCACGCACCAGTGTTGTGTTGTGACGCGTCATAGCCACACGTGAAGTATGGACGACGAACATCCTCCTCCGAGAGCCAAGACCGAACTGATATAAAATGCGTCATAACACGTCATAGAAATGTGAACAGCAGCCATCACGACAGAGAGCATCACAACACAACACGACAGACAAATGTGAACGCGGCTTTATGAACACATGCCAAGAATGTTTATCCGCTAAATAGCGGAAAGCGCCTACTGATTAGGAACCCGCTAGGCAGGTTCCTGTCAGTGAATGTGTTCAGATGCGGTATCGGAATTCTACATTTGATGAAGTCATGCATGCCGCACATATGAATCATGCCTCTATGAGGCCACTGCAAGCGGAAAAAATCGTCAACGATAAATAAATACCTCATCATCATTATTTTCAGCCTTTAATCGCCCACTGCTGAGCATAAGCACAGTATAGGAACAGTAGATAAACTTCGAACAAAGGTACATCGCACGGCTGCACTCATGCACACACACATAGCCTTCGGGAATGATGGAGAATTGGGGCCGCGCCGTTGCGGTGTTCGCTCGTTCTCACTCGCTACGTCAAAGGAAACCGCCTCGTAGGTATGAAGACAGCGAGCCGCCAGTGCCACGATATCACAAGGAGCCGAATAGGCTTGTAACTAAGCACCTACCAACCTAGTGCAGTTTAGCAACTATTATACTTACTAGGAAATATTTTAGGCATAGTATAGTGGTATTAAAATATTCGATGAAGTGGGAAACTAAAAACACATACCTAACTATCTATAATAGTATTACTTTGTGTATACAATAGTGTCTATTAAACTGTAACAGAAATACTTTGCATACTTAAAAGCAAAATTAGTATTATAGGTATGCCAAGCCACAAACTTGACATAGCCCTGCGCATCGAGCGAAAGTAGGTAACGAACGCTCCTAAACGGCCTCAGATTACCTACTGTGTTATTCTTCTATACTGTGGCATAAGCCTCTCTTTGAGTACGCCACTTATCCCGGTCCCGTGCCCGTCTCATCCAGAGATGACCCGCAGTCTTGTATACGTCGTCAACCCATCGTGCCGGTTGACGACCGACGCTTCTTTTTCCCGTTAGTGGCCACCAATCCGTTAACGTTTTGGTCCACCTGCCGTCACGCTGCCTGGCAATATGTCCTGCCCAACTCCATTTGAGTTTGGTTATGACTTCTCCGACGATAAATAGCTAACTAAAATGAGAACCGCCTTGGCAGACATTTTTTTTAAACCACCCCTAGTTCGGATTATCCGATTGCGAGTTGCGATACACCGCCATGGATGGGACTAAAAGTAAAGTAAAAATAGAATAGAAATAGAATAGAATTTAATGGATTTTTTTATTGTTTAACCGTGTTACATAGATGGTATTAAATATTACAAGTGTTAGGCCCCAGCGGTTACCCATTTGCTTAAAACTAAGGAAAACATAACTAATATTTTTATAAATTCTTTTTCTTTTAAGAAGAAAATTCAAAAAAATCTTTCAATGAATAGAAACCTTTCTTGCTTAACCATGTTTTTAAATTACGTTTAAATTTTGTCATCCAACAAGAAAAAGTGTTTGGAATGTCACTCAATACAACTCACACTAATATACACTGTTAGTTTATAATAAAATGTGTCATACATCAATGCAAATTCCCTACTAACCCAATCAAACAACAGCAAAACTTCATCCACAAATCCTTTACGAAGAATGTAAGTGACAGCGCTTTCCTCAAATATACGCCCTTTGGCATCTGAGGGGTTTCTCATATTTGCCCCAAGTTTTCTTTTGTCTTCGTAGCTTGTGCTACGCCTCGAAGGCGTTTTCGTAGAGCGCTACGAACTTAGTGTGAAGTATGGAAGTTTTGAATTGATAATGTATTGTTTGGTTTTGATGGAAGTTTAAGTTTGATTTTACTATTATATTGTTATTTTGTGAGCTTTTAAGTTTATTCCAAATAATACGAATTGACATTGTGTATTTTTTTCTTTTCAGGTAAGTTATGTCGGTTGCGGAAATTTACTACGGGTAAGATAGTTTTAAAGTTTTTGACAGTCTTGTTTAATAACTAGTTTTACGAACACGTTTGTGTAAACTTTGATATAATTCATAAAAAAAAAATTTACCTTGACTTGAGTTCTGAGGAGAATGTATAAAAAGTATTTTATAATAAAATGGCGTTTAAAACCTTTTTATAAAATTAATCAGCATCATTCGGCGCAGCGCATCGTAACCAAACTTTTAATGCATTTCAAGTTCGCAAACAAAAAAGTTCGTTTGAAAGCTTTCGACGATTGGGCTGTGGAAGCTCATCTGAGCTCATCAGACTTGTGAACGAGTTTCGCATTTCATGGTTAAACCTAGTAGTAGTCTCTAGGGGGGTTAGATTATATTTTTCATACAAATATAACTACTGTTATACGAAATACCGGAGTTGGCACTATCGACAACACAGCTAACTGACCATCGGTGCACCTTAAGTGCATTGGAATAAGGTTCTATATAAACACAGGATGGTCAGTTATTAACAGTGTTGTCGTTTATACTATGTAAAACTGGTTGAAAAAACTGAAACTCGTTGGTTATATATTAGGGTGGGCCGTTTTTACTTTTTTTTACTTTTCTGGGGGGCTTATCGCGGAAAGGGTGCCAGACCACTTAAAATGAATGTATACAAAATATTTTTTCTTTTTGATAAGTATTTCTGCCTCCGGATTGTAGTCAAAGTTTTGAAATTTTGCTGATTTCGACATAATTTGCGACATTCATATTAGGTACTTAAAATCAAGTGATAGGTACTTTTTTGCCTAAATTAGATTAGAATTATATTGTTCACAATAAATACAGACATAATTTGTAACTACCTCACACGCAACTCACATGTGGGGGGCGGGGAGGAAGGTTAAAAACGGCGCGTCGCGACACGCTCGCGCACGTTTCAGTAGCGCTGTGGCTTCTTTAGGGAACAGTCGTATCGCACTACTTCACGCATTTCAAGATGGAAAATACTCGTGATAAGTGGAAAAGTCCCTTGTTTGGTGATCCATGTGAATTAAAAGACAATATGTTGCCAACCTACGCAGATGTGATGAAGTATTATGAGTGGGTTCGTCGCAAAATAAAATTGGAGCAAAACACGAAGAAAGAGCCTTCTTACAAGGAAATTGAAGCTATTGTTGTCACTAAGGTGGCAAATATATGGAATAAAGCCTCTATTCCAACAATCCAAATTAAAGGAATAAATATCATGTTAAAAGCATATCATTTAAAATGCAAAAATATCCTAAAATCTCATCCAAAAATACCCCAAATCAAATTAGAAGAGTTTCGCCGCTCCAGTAGAGTTTTGTTTGACATTTCGTCTTGCAAATGTACCGACATCTCTAAATGTACTTGTCCTAAAGAGAAAAAAGTACCTACAGTAGAGCAAAGGTTTCTGATCGACCAGCGATCGACAAGGAAAATGTTTATTGGGGGCATTGATACAGTTATAACGAGAAAACTAACAAACATATTGAAAAGGAAGTTTTCTAAGGCAAAATATCAGTTACGGGCTCAAAAATACAGCACAAAACAGCTCAAAGGTTGTGCTTTATCGGGAACGGAAAGCAGTACATGTACGACTGACGAAGACGATAATTTCACGCCACAAAACCAAGTTCAAACGGCGGTAACTCCAACCAAAACGTTATCTACTGAAAGCATAGACTATGACTTACTTTCAAAGACTTGTGATAGATTTGGTGTCTCAGACAGAGCTGCGGCAGCCATTACCTCAGCAGTTCTACATTCTTCTACCGCAGAAGTTATCGATAAAAATCGAATGCGACGAAAACGTGACCAGCTGCGGAAATCGGCCGTATTGCGAGCAAAGATCTCCGAGGTGCCGGCTTTATACTTTGACGGAAGGAAAGATAAAACTTTGATTGTAACCAAAAAAGATGGGAAAACGTATAGAGAGACAATTTTTGAAGAACATATATCGTTGATTAAGGAACCGGAAACGAAGTTCTTGGGATATATTGCACCGGATACTGGCACTGCAAAATGCATTGAAAAATGTATCAACGACTTCTTCCTAGAAGAAAATCTTCCAATGGACTCTTTGTTGGCAGTAGGGTGCGACGGAACGAATGTAAATACTGGCAAGTACGGAGGTATCATCAGACTCCTTGAAAAACGATTAAACAAACCATTACAATGGATCGTCTGCCTCCTTCACATGAACGAACTGCCCTTCCGTCACCTGTTTCATCATTCAGATGGCAAAACGTCGGGACCGCAAACACTGTCGGGACCCATTGGAAAAAGTCTTGATAATTGTGAGAAGAGACCTATTGTGCAATATCAACCTATTCCCACCGAGATACAGGAGGTGTCTACAGAAGATTTGAGCTCTGACCAAAAATATCTATACAGGATTGTATTAGCAGTAACAACAGGTGAATTCCCCACTGACTTGGCTAACAAATCGCCAGGAAAAATGTCACACGCCAGGTGGCTTACTCGGGCTAACAGAGTTATGCGGTTGTATGTTTCTACGGAATCTCCTTCACAAAATCTAGTGGTTCTTGCAACGTTCATCGTCAGAGCGTATGCACCAACCTGGTTTGCGATCAAAACTCACCCAACGTGTAAAGATGGAGCGAGACACTTCTATCAACTCGTATCTGCCACTAGATACTTACCTGCAAAACTGAAAGCCATAGTCGATCCTGTAATTCAAAGAAACAGTTATTTCGCCCACCCTGAAAACCTTTTGCTGGCAATGCTTACTGATCCACAACAGCACATCCGGAAACTGGCCGCACGTCGCATTTTGAAGGCTCGCAGAAACAAAAGTAATGGGCTTCGACTCTTCCAAGTTCCTTCTTTAAACTTCAATGCATCATCTTACTCAGATCTTATTGAATGGAACGAAAATATTACAGAACCACCAATATTAAAGTTGATACCCGACGAAGACTTTCAAATCTTCATCGAACAAAAAGGAGATGGAGACTTGCCTCTCCTACGTCTGCCTTGCCACTCTCAAGCTGTCGAAAGGGCAGTGAAGACCGTAACTGAGGCCTCAGCCAAGCTGAGCAATAAAAGTGCGAGAGACGGCTTCATAAAAGCCCAAATTGAGTCTAGAAAAGCAATGCCAAAGTTCGAAAGTAAGAAGGATTTTCGTGCTAATTAAAGCCATTTTCATGTTAATTAAGATCTCGTTATTTTTTCATATTATATTCTTTGGTGCCACTTTTTTCTTGTAATACACAAATTCAACTAATAAATACGTGTTTTATTACGCAACACATACAATCAAACCATTTTTACATACCAATATTAATTTACAGAAAATTCAGTTTTTTTTTCATATTTTACGATTTTTGAAGCCAATCCGGAGGCTGAAGATGCAATCCAATCGTAACCATATTTTATACTTGGTCGAAATACACTATAAGGCACCTTTTTTGCAATAAGCCCGAAAGAAATAAGAACAATTTTTTTTTCCATACAAGAACGGCCCACCCTATTATATATATGTAGTATTGACAATCTCACTCTCTCTCTCTCTCTCTCTCTCTCCCTCTCTCCCTCTCTCTCTCTCTCTCTCTCTCTCTCTCTCTCTCTCCCTCTCTCCCTCTCTCTCTCTCTCTCTCTCTCTCTCTCCCTCTACAAAGCAAAGAAACGTAGCGCCACGAAATTGTTAGCAGTGAATTTGTTATTGTCGACCGGGTTAGCCTAGTAGGTAGTGACACTGCCAGGTTCGAATCCCGGTGGGGGCATTTACTTGTGCACGAATGTTCCTGAATGATGGATGTTTTCTATGTAGGTATACTGCTCAAGACAAAATGAGAGCCACTTACATTTTTCTATTTTATTGTTATTTATTGGACATAAACTAATTGGTAAGTGGCTAATTAATGATGTCCCGTGGCCGTCAGAATCGAACCTCTTTCATGTATAAGTCAGTGTATAAGTCCTAGTCCCAAATAGCTGGAAAAAATATATACTGGGCTGTCCCAGAAGTAGAGACAATTTTATTTTCAAAATATTTAATATATAGTAAACAATAAAAGTTATAATATGTGTTGAATGTTGTAACAAAAGTAATTAAATTATAAAGTTTATATTAAATTTGCACCCACGACACCTTTAAAAGCAATTTTTCTTAGATTTTTGACGGCACGCCGCATTACGGCTGTTCCAGATTTTTCAGCCACTTGTTTTGACGATCTGGTCCATCGTTGCTTAAAAGCTTTTAAGGATTTTGGTTTTTCGGTTTGTTTCTTATATTCTCTTTTACATAGGGACTACAACATCTCGATACCGCGAGCTTGTGGTACATTTGGAGCGTTTTTTGTTTACGTACAAAGTCGATTTCTTCACACTCTAAGTACCGAGTAACTTCAGTAGCGTAGTGGCACGTTGCCATGTCCGACCAAAAGATAACCTTATCTCTGGAATGATGCTTGTCTATGAAAGGTATCAACCATTTAATAATGCATTCATTCAGATACAATTTTCCGTTCATTGAGGCTGAAGTAATGTATGGCTCGGAGACATTACCAAATTCGTCTATAGCTTGCCATACTAAAAAAAAATGTGCAAAATTTGGCTTTTTTGTACAATTTTTGGTCGTAAGTCACATCGTTACGACTGGTTAAATGGAAATACTGTTTTCCAGGAACATCGTTGGGATCTGCCGGGACATAAGTTTCATCGTCAATAACGAGTACTTTTCTCAATTGACTGTTATAATCTCTTCGGCACCATCTTTTGGCACGTTCCTCTTGGTCCTTCGTGTATTTAGGAGCTGATTGTTTCACATATGTTTACAAACCTAGATCATTCCTTTTCATTCTGGCGACAGACGACTTCGATATTTGTAATTTATCCGCTGTCACTCGGACGGAGATTGAAGCAGTCTTATCAAAAATCGATTTAACTCGATTTACATTTCGAGGTACCATCACTGACCTATCTCTTCCCGGAATCTTCTTAACTAACCTCTCCCGTTTCTTCATAACGTCTTATTATTCTATATATACTAGTTTGTCTAGCTCCTTCTTGAAGAAAGTGATCTACTGTATCCTTTTTATTATGTGACTCGTAAAATAGAACAACCCTAACAGCAAAAACTTTAAATTCTTGACGCTTCGTGTTGAAAAAATTGAATGCAATAACGAAATTCCCGCTTTATATGACACATAACGAAACCATAGACGCAGTGACACCAAAACTTTTTTTCTTTATAATAAAATTTTCAGTCAGTAAGACTTTGAAAATTGTCTCTTAACTTCTGGGACAGCCTTTATTACTGTTTAATATAATTTTCACGTAACCATCACCATACTTGCGGTGCCTATTTTATTTTGAGTAGTTTACTTAAGTATTTGTTTATCTATATAAGTATGTTTATCGCCGTCTAGGACCTATAGTACAAACTTTTAATATTAGATTTAAGTTTTATCACTCCTAATATTATTATAGAAAACGAGAAGAAAGCATATTTGTAGTACTAAAGACTTAAAAAAATTAATTGATATTGGTGCTTCAAAACAATATAGAAGTTAGTATTATTCTAAATCGAATTACTTACGCGCCTTTCTCTCGAGCGAGTATTCTGGGGCGGGACCGCATTTATTAATTATTTTCGGGCTGTAGTACCTATTATGAATTTAATTACTTTACATTTTAACATTTGTGTTACATCTTTATTTATTTATTCAAGCACATCACATCGTACATATTAAAACATTAATTAAGTTGTGTTTAACAGTATTATATCCGATATGTACGACAATTAAGGAGTACAGTCAAGGGCATAAATATATATACGTTCCCAAGGCGTCAAAAATATCTGTACAGTTGATTAGCCAGAAATATCTGTACACGGTAATCCGGTCAAAAATATGTGATCATTTTATTAGTCAAAAAGTTCTAGACATTTACATGGCCATAAATAAATGTACAATGTCAGTCAAATATATGTAGGCAAATAGGTGGCCATAAATATCTATACACGCAACTCTCACATACATAAGAACAAAACCCGAGCCAAAAATATATATACGGTCAAGGGCAATAATATCTACATGCCCATAAATAAATGTACACTGTCAGACAAAAATATCCATACAACAAACAAACAAGTTTTCTAATTTTGAATTATGACAATCACCGAAAAGAGTACCGTTCTGTCATGATCGCTTTGTCCTTTTCATTTTGATCGTGACGTCATTGACGTGTCATTTGTTTTACCGTTCACCCTATTATTATAGATTCTGCTTCACAGCAATATAACATACAAGATTTTCATGTGGCTTTTCTCGTAAATATTATGGTACCGTTTGTCCGATGCTGAATTTTGTTTATGTATAGGGCTTTTGAACCCCGTACGTTGCCGTCATTCAGTGCGGGGCAGAAAACTACCGTCTACCCGCTGGTGCGGAACCTGTAACTTCGGTATTTTTACGCCTACAATAGACACAAAAATATCTTTATAATTCGGTTTTAAAATCTAATCAGATGGCATTTAAAAAATGAACGGGGTCTTATGAGCCCCGTACCGACCACAAAGAAAAAATTACTTTCTAGTGCCGTACGGGGTCCAAAGAACCCGTATCGTGATTCACTATCCCGTACGGGGTGATTACGCTTAGTGCCTCTAGTGCAGTCATTAGTGCAATACGTTGTCATCGGTAATTAGTAATTAAGTGCAACCAATTCAAGTGCAATGAAGCGATCACGACGCATGTTAGAATTGTCGTATTCCAAAAACGATGAAGAAATACCTACGTCGACATCAAGATCACCCCGCAGACAGTCAACATCGTCGCCCTTGTTTCGCAAGATTTTTCAGCGACAAAATAGCGAGAATTACGAAAATGTTGTCACTAGCCCCAGTACAGGGCAAACGTATCAAGAATTACAAACAGTGAATCTGAGGAGTTCTGAGGAATTCTGAGGAAAAACGTTCCTAAAGTTTGTTAAGATTGGTTTTTTGTTTATTTTAGTGTGTTACGTTTCTAAAGTTCCTAAAGAATGTTTGGTTTTTGTTTATTTTATTTTTAGTGTTTATTTACACAATCAAATTAAATAATATGTTTGAAAATATATTTCTATTAAAATATCGTTTGTTTTCTTTCACATCACTATTAATCTATCGACACAAATACGGCGTGTGCGTTACGGGGTTCGATAAATCCCCTCTTTCCTTTAACTCTAGTGCGACACGGGGTTAAAGCCATCCCGTATTTTTCATTTTTCAATAACTTGATAAGTTTTCATCTGATCCAGATACAGAGGCAGAGTAACACAGCAACATTCGTAATCTTTCAATTAGCATTAAAAAAAATTACTAAAAATATTATTTCGGGACTTTATAAGATCCTAAATGAAGGTAGGTGTACGGGGCATATTGAAACCCGTAACGCAACATAGTGAAACCCCTACGGGGTATATTAGGCCTCGCACCGCACTGAAATTTAGGATAGGGTTTTGGGTTGCCGCAGCGAACGTGTTAAAATGATTACTTCACTATTATTAAACTTAGTCACTGTGAATTACAAATGTTATATACACTGCATGAGATATATGACAGAAGAATTACATCTATCCATCATATCACAGTACCTTAAGCATTCACGATACACAGTTCCCCAACTACTTCCAAAGACGTCCACATCCGATGCTGATGCAAGAAGCGCATTAAGGCTGTGTAGAGCTCGAAAGGAGAGTTTTTGCGCGCTACGGTGCGCGCCTCTGGAGGAGCTAGCAGTAGCCGGTAACGTTGACGAAAATAGATCCTGGACAGTGAGGGGACTAGCAGACGCACCGCCTGACCCACCAGCTCAGAGCAATCTGATCCACCTAGCAAGATTTTGCAAGCGCTCATTAGTAACACACAGTTACGCCTCACCTCAAGTGAATTAAAACCTAATACGCCCAATAAAAAAATTGTGGGATATAAAAATGGATAATATCCATATTTTTTCTTTTAAAGAAACCGTAAAAAGGCTTTTTGGATTTTTTCCAGTAGCAAGGTGTAAGAAGCTTCATGCGGATTCCAAATTATAGATGCTGTCTCAAGTTTGCTTCTAACTAGGGCGGTGAATATGAGTTGTATAGCCCTAGGACAGTCGAAATCACGCGCATTCCTGATCACGAACCCCAACCTTCTGAAACAATTTATAATACATCACATTAGTATCGCTAAGCTGTCCAGAATAATTCTCGTGTTTCGTCGTAATGCTAATCGCGTGGCTGCCAAAACAAGGCGCCCTTTGGCGGAACCAACGCCGAGTTCAATATTACCATAATTCGCTGCTAAAATGTTTTTAGACTGTTACTTTATTTTTGCGTTTATTGAGAATATAATAGAATAGAATAAGTTTACTTTGGAACGCACATAACATAAGTTGCATGTGCTCTGCCTACACCTTTTGGGAAAATGTCTGAATCTATGTATGTATGTACTTTGGAACGACAACAGACATAAAATCAAAAAATCAAAATCAATTATTTTTCTGCAAATAGGCCACAAGGGCACTTTTACATGTCAACCGGTAATTTACAATAAAATAATAATTTAAAATTATATATAAAAGGTATTTAGGTAAGGTATATATATTGATTTAAACTTTCACGATTCTCACACATTATTTATAATAAACGGGACTTAATCGCGTATAATTAAATTGTTTTGTTTTTGTCCCGTGACCATGGATGTTGCAACACATCCAAAACGTCGGGAGACCTCAGTGAGGTAAATAAATAATTTAATTATACGCGATTAAGTCCCGTTTAGTATAAATAATGTAAGGTACCTATATTATATGTATAATACAACACATAAGGTTGAAATCTTCAAATGGAATATAGTGTTGCTTCAAAAAAAAGTCTACTCAGCATTAGTCGAGACACCGAGTGCAACGACGCTGATATCCAGAGGATCCGATAAACTAAAACTAACTTAAGGGATATGTTTCTAACCTGAGAGATTATTTGGACAGCCCTCCTTATTTTAACCCTGTCAGTGCCAGAAACCCGCTAGGTGGGCGCTCTGCGCGTAGGCACTATATTCTACAGCATGTGTACTCGTAGGTGCAGATGCAGTGCAGTTAGCATGGGTACATGCAGTGCAGTTAAAAATTGCTCAACTGGCATTATGAAAAATAGGAATGTAGCGAATTAGATTAAATCTACATTTGTAACAAAACAGACAGTATAATACTTACCAGACAATATTCGGCCCTCTAGTACACTCGACCGCTTATCTGTCACCGCAATACCCAGGAAACTTATCCCTTTTGTGAGCTAGACAGTTCGCCGCTACGACGTCTCGTGCCGCGTGCGATTGTACAGTGCTTTGAGATGGTAAAGCAATTAGCAAGGCAAATAATATGGCTGGGTTAGAGAGCTTGGTTTAATTAGCATTCTAGGTCTGCTTTTGTTCGTCACTTTGCATTGCATTCTTACTTACTCCGTTTGCTCAGCGACCCCTAATGAAACTTGGCCTCCGACACGAGCTTGCGCCTCTTTTCTCGGTTCTGCGCTAACATTGCCAATTGCAGATGCAAAAATGTAATGCAATGATTTAATTACTTTGTTGAGTTGTTAGTTGAGTTGTTAGTTGAGTTCATGTATGTAAGGTAAACGTCCTAGTTCTCGACTAGTGTATGAGATGGGAACTTATTATAAAAAAAATGTTTATTCAGGAGAAAAACACAAAAATTATAAGAATTGAACCACTACATTCCATCAAGATCCACACCGCAGGTTTCGTCATTCCACAGATAAAGCATGCACCACAGGGCCCACAGGTTTCGTCAGTACACTATAGATACAACACACCATCCGCACCACGCATCGTCAACTAAAACTTTAATACATATTCATCCACATAACCTAGATCCAACCCTATCGTCCTGCGTGATACGTACCCGGCACAAACATCCCAAAAATACTCACCGCATTGCCACGTTGGATAGCCAACGAGATACGTCGAACCAGGCACCCACCAGATCTTGGATCGCAACCCCTATCTCGCAAACGTTTCGCCAAAGCCTGTATAAAACGTTTCGCTTCGAAACACCAAGGTCCCGCCGTTTCGACAGCAAGAGGGACGAAGTCATAGATCGGTTCCAAGTTTGAATATTTGGCGTGCTTGTGCCTTGCTGCATTTTCTGCAGCACCGCCAGCCACCCGCGATGTTTGTGCAAGATGCGACGCCGCGAAGTTGCTTTGCTAACACAAGTAGCATCCCACAACAAACAACGTCCTTTCTCCCAAGGAACCAGTAAGACCGTCTGGCCTCTTCCCATCCATCCGACTCAAACCCTGGGGCTCCAAAATGCAGGGTACGTTTATTTTATTTTATTTTATTTATTAGGAGAACAACAGAGTTACAGAATATTTAAGATTAATAAACCACATAACAAACATGCATTTAGCTCCTCAACACTGAGATGTATGGTTTAGTTTACTTATTCTACTTAGATATAAATAATGTTACATACTTTAAATGTTTCTATGACTTTGCTACTGTCATTATCTCATTACTTGTTCAACAAAATATTACCAAGATAACAGCTTGAATGTACCATCCATACTTTTATACACCATACACTACACATACCACCGCCGACACCATAGCCCGACGAACAATATGGGCACTTAATGTCAAAGCAATTTGGGTTAAAATCGAATTAAGTAGATTTTTCCTTCGAATTTAAGCCATGACACAACTCGTCAGTGTTCGCGTTTGATTTTTTTTCGCACCGTGACCGAGCTGGCCTGTGTAAATAAATGAACGCCCGAAACACATGGTATGCAAAAGTAATATAGAGAACAAAGTGAGGTCTACAATATAATTGGAAAAGTATTTTTCCGCGGCCATATTTTTATGAATTTCACTAGTCTCAAAACCATGTTTTGTTCAAGATTTATTGGTTTCTTTTTCAGTTTATAATTAATTACTTAACCTTCTTACAGGAATAAGAAGGCTAATAGTACACCTGCTTAATAATCTGTCAGGGACATTTGCCATTATTTCAAATGGATATCAGAAAAATAAATCTACAAAATAATCTTCGAACGTGGAAGTTGGTAATAATAAAAAGAAGTGAATTGAAACGAAAGAGAGAAAACGAAGAAACGAGACCTTGACATAATCTAAATATATCGCATAAGTCGATAGGCATCGGCGGCCTCAAAGCTATTACACTTTTTCCACCTTGTTTTAACGTACCTAGGTATGTAGTTATAATCTGATTTTTCGTTCAATCTGATTGTTCGTGTGTCACGAATACAAGTGAGTATCTACTTATTGCCACGGATAGGACGTCCGGCACGTTTCAATAATGTACCTATGCAATTGTGAGTGACGGAGGTCTTATCGACAACGATAAGTGATAAAATGGCAACGATGCTACGCCCGGTAGTGGATATCGATAATCAATGAATTACCCTTAATGTTTCATTTTTATTGTGATCCTCATAAGAGGCGAGAAATGTATAATTGATGAAAATGTATAAGTCCATCGATTATCAAAGTCTGTCTACACTCAATGTCACACCACTGACAAATATTCCACTCCCCCGAAATTCAATCAAAAACCACTACGCATCTAGCGTTCTAAATCAATCAGCATGCAATTGACAGCTTCACAGCTCGCTGACCAGCGACGGCTTACTGTATACGGCGGGAACACTACTGCCTCTAAAAACGCCGATATAAAACACTGCGAGGGGTTTGTCGTGTGCGTTTATTTTGATACGTCAGTTTTGGTAAGCGTGAAAGCGACTATCCAGAGGTGGGCTATTCTCGCTTTTGTGCATAGTGCCACTGCCGTGGATGTCACTATTATATCTGGAATTGTATGCTTTATTTATAAAAATATGCTATTTTATTATTTATTTTAGATACCCAATTAACTCAATTTCATTCAATTTTTATAATTGCATTCACTGTAGTGATATCCATGGCGGTGTCAGTGCGTACAACAATGAGAATAGCCCAGATAGACTCTCTAAATGATGTGGTGTATAGTTTAATACAGCGAATTCTCTTCTTGAAAAAAGTGCAGTAGAACCAGTATCATAATAGAATAGAATAGAATAGCATTTATTCAGGCAACATCACATCATAAAAATAAAACACTAATACTAATAGCTGGCTTGTTACTCACTCCATGTAGTCCGAAGATTTAGTATTTTGTTCGGCTGTGAAAAAATTCAATTTTCTCATTTTCCCGAAGAAAAAAAGCAAAAAGTTTAGACGTGCTCTGGTGGACGATGCGGGTGGCGCAGGACCAGTCACTTTGGTACTCTTTGGGGGAGGCCTAAGACTCTATAAAAGGCGCTTGCCACGCTGATCTGAAAAAAGTGACAACAGCGTGTGTTACACTAAAAGACAGTGGGAAATATGTTCCCACCATTATTATAGACCTATGCGTGTTAAATGATTTAAGCTACAATATTGCTGCTCATCGAGAAAGAAACAGTCCCTATACAGGGTATTTTTTTAACCGTCTTAGAGCCGAAGCCCAGTTAATTTATAGATTTACAAAGAACTTAAAAAAAAGTTTTTTTTTTATTAATATTGTTTTTTTTCTTAATATTAATTTTTAATCATCCAGCCAAGTGACCGCTAGCCGCCATCTTATGTAGATAGGTACGAACTCTAACCGGGTGAATGAACTTCGCACCGCGCGCCATACAGGATTTTTCAAACTTAATTACCTTTTATTACTAAAAACTTAACTAATACATTTTTTTCACGAATAAGTACGTTTTTGATACTCTAAGTGGGCTTCGGCTCTGACGGTTAAGAAACACGTTGTATATAAGAGAACATAGAAAAACTCCGAAGAATCATTTGGCCGAAACCACCATTGTTCTGACATTTCAAAATTCCGAATTCGGTTACTATTATATCCTGAAAAATACAAATTTGAATAGCGAAACATGGTTTTTGGCATAATTAAATTCGGAAAAAATATTATACAAAAATGCTTATTCGGAATTACGTAATATGCTCACATATAATGGTCTTAAATTATTCAATAAAGTCACATCACTACTCCCACAAACCACTTCTTTACTAATCATCAATAGGCTCGGATAATCGCAGATTACTACATTTGCGCAATGATTATCTTCATTCATGAAGATACGATTTAGTTAATAAACGTGTTCGTTGGAAGGTTAACGAACAGTCCCTGTCTCACGTTTTAATAACAAAACAGTTTTCCGATTTGAAAAAAACCTACGACATTTTTCAAACTAAATACGACCGCACGTTTTGAAAGCTCGGTGGAATCTTTAATAGATTTTTTTCATGCCTTTGCTATACAAACTGATTGGTTTTACATTTAAAATAAGATTTATTAATTCCTTAATATGTTCGTATCATTTTTACGCCGAGGCCATATCCAAACCGTTCTCAGTTCCGTCTAAACCCACAGTATATAGTTTATTTGAATGTTAACATCGCATTCGTTTAGTGCTTACTGCTAGCGATGTAACTTATAATACGGTAATTTAATCGTTCACCTATTTTAAAACTAGCCACGCATACATGAATTATCGAACAACTTCTACAGGAATACCCCTATCAATTCACTTTAATCCGTGACCAGCAACAGCTCAATCAATAAACAGCGGTGACACTCCTCTAGCAAACCGCTCTGCAGTTGCGAGATGATCGAGTGCCTTCGTGGGACATTAGAGGTGGCATTTACAGCGGGAATGAATTAAAACTTTAATAGTTCGTGTGACAGATGTGCTGGCGCTTTGGATGAAGTGTTTGCGTTTTGAAGTTATTAGTGCTCATTTAACATTTGTAGTAACAACTACATACGTTACATATTTAAACTTTTTGTCGAAGTCACAATAAACATAGTTAAACTGTCTAAACAGACAAAACTTTCGATAAAAAAACCGCATTCATCGTTTGGGAGTTACCATGCTACAAACAGACTCGCATGCTAAATATCACCCGTCGTTTGCGCCGGGAGTTAAAAATACAAATATAATATTATGAATAATGATGTTTGTCTGAATATATTTAGCCAACAAGAACATCTATATTAATCCTAGTATATAATATAATATTCTATTATAAATGCGATAGTTTATATGCCGCCGCTGCAGCCTGGATTAAAATAAAGGCTAGTGTTTATCCCGGGGTCACGCAGACAACGTTGCGGGTGGAAGCTAGTTAATCTATAAAATTAAACCACTAACACATGTAACTTGTTCTTAATTAACTTTTATTTAAGTTAGGAAAATATCATCGTATAATTTTAAAAAACTATCGTAATTCTTCGTAAATTTTAGTAAGCTGACATAAACGCAGCAAAAAGTAGTCAAGATATTGTTACCAATAAGTTGAAGGTTTGCTGCAAAATTGTACGCTATCACATCACCACAACACCATCATCCAAACTGTTCCAACATGTTCCGAACTGTAATCACTTTGAAAGTCAGCGGTCCGTTACTCTGTGTGCCACGCTCGACTGACTCGCTGCGAGAGAAGTCTGAACCATACATATTCTATTCATTGTTTTTTTCTGTTTAGATATAGCAACACAATGATACACCAAAGCCTGTAATTTTTTTGACGTTAAAATATATAACGATGAAATGAATTAGAGAAAAAGTATTTTTAGTTTATGACAATCAGTTTTAAGTCAGAAAAAGTAATCGAGCACGGCAAAACTAAAAAAAAGTACAACAAATAACATCAGTGAGCTGATACATTAAGACAGCGAAAAGAAGCCTAATATTTCGAAGGTCTGCAAAATTGTACTTGAAATCCATCATCAAAACTGTCATCTTCGGAACAAGCGTTTTCCACTAAAAAAGAACCATCGGTCCGTTCCTCTGTGTGCCACGCTCGACTGACCGCGCCGACAATCTCCCTGCGAGAGACGTCCGAACCATATTTTATCATTCAAACAAACGAGGAACGTTTGTAATTGAAAATTGTGGTGAAGTTACTTCCATTGTTGAATGGTTTTGTTCTGTAACAAACGTTGGTGAATCTGAAGTTTTATTTTAATTCAATGCATGCATACCTACATCGTATGACATACGTAGACCACAGACCGGGACCAGAGCCCCTGGCATGAGTTTTGTTTGCCAGAAATTCGGAAGACCATCATCATCATCATCATCATATCAGCCGAAAGACGTCCACTGCTGGACATAGGCCTCCCCCACAGAGTGCCAAAGTGACCGGTCCTGCGCCACCCGCATCCAGCGGACTCCAGCAACCTTTACCATATCATCAGTCCACCTTGCGGGGGGCTTACCCACGCAGCGCTTTCCGGTTCGTAGTCGCCACTCGTGAACCTTTCCGCCCCAACGGCCATCGGTTCTACGTGCTATGTGCCCCGCCCAGTGCCACTTAAGTTGGAAGACCATGCCGGTCTCGTATCGGTCTCCACAGTGACAGAAATAAAAGTAAATGCCTATGATGATGATTGTAGGGTATTGTATGATTATCCAATGATCATCATCCGATCATCCGATTGTATCCAATAATTGTAACTTGTAAACGTGAACCTATGTATTACCCATACACATCGCCTTGCAATAATGTACCACCTTGAAATTGGTGATAATAATATCATATTTTTATTTATAAAGCATATACAGTGTCCCACTGCTGGGCAAAGGCCTCCCCTCTCGACTTCCACTCGTCCCGGATTTGAGCAATCTGTGGCCAATCGTTACAAAATGCATCCAGGTCGTCCCGCCATCTCCGTCTCGGCCTGCCACGTCGCCGCCGCCCATCGTGTGGCACCCAGTCTATAGCTATCTTCGCCCACCTCTGTGGATGCATGCGGCAGACGTGGCCAGCCCATTCCCATTTCAGCTTGGCGGTCTTAACCCCAACGACGGCAATGCGGGTTTTTGAGCGCAACGTAGTTTCGGACACGGTCGATCCGTTTCACTCCCAGTATGCTACGCTCCATAGCCCGTTGTCAAACCTTCAATTTGGTCTTTTGTGCCTCGGTGAGTGACCATGTTTGGGCACCGTAGGTTAGGACGGGCAGAATACTCATATCGACGAGTCTTCGCTTCAGGGTCAAAGGAAGATCTACTTTCAGAAGCTCTTATAGCTTCTCCAGGCATTCTGGATTCTGGATTCGTCAATAATATCATATAATAAAGAAGTTTATGTAATATAGTTTTTAGAATAAGATTGCTACACCCTAACAGGGCCCATGCTGTACCTATATCTATATCTAATAATACCATGGTTGCTTAAATAAATAAAAATGATGATGATGAGACATGATGCCGTTTGATAATGTATTTATTGAGATGGTTGTTATAATAAAGAAGATTCTTTTAAAAAAATTGTAAGCAATCGTGTCGTGACTTCTTTTGTTTGCTATTTAGGCTAGTACTGCTTTAATCTCATAATTTTCCAATTTTCGCACCCTTGGCACCTAATCCCAAGATTAAGCATAGGCACTAGTTTTACAAAAGCGACTGCCATCTGACCTTCGGACCCAGAGGAAAACTTGACGTTATTGGATTTAGACCGGTCTCCTCACGATGTTTTCCTTGAACGAAAAGCCAATGTTAAATATCAAATGACTAGCTTCCGCCCGCGACTGCGTCTGCGTGGACCGGGATAAAAAGTATTACTATATTTTATTCCAGGCTATAAACTATATTCGTGAAATAAAATTCATCCAAATCGGTTTAGCCGCTTAAGCGTGATTGAGTAACAAACATCCAAACAGCCAAAGTTTCGAATTGATTTTATTAGAAGGATATTCCCTGTTTACCCATTATCTCCCAATATCCAACAATAATCTATTCCATAACGCATCCAGGGCAAACAAATAGCATGCTTAATCATTCTTAGTCATAGGTATAACACAGATATTGACTCAGGTTTCAACACGATCAATCGACTTGGATAGTGGAATAGTAATGTTCTGCTATTGATCGCTATGGAGAGATAATAACAGATTGCCTTTATATATTATCTCTGTACCTTGCAATGGGGTTACTTTGTTACGGGGGGCGATTTTGATCAAACAGGTTTTTCTCCGAAATTATTGATTTTACTTGTGGCTGAACTGTGGCAGTATATATTAGTACTAGCTTCCGCCCGCGACTTCGTCCGCGTGGATCCGGGATAAAAACTATCCTATATTTTAATCCAGGCTATAAACTATCTTCGTGCAAAATTTCATTCAAATCGGTTCAGCCGTTTAAGCGTGATTGAGTAACAAACATCCAAACATCGAAACTTTCGCATTTATAATATTAGTAGGATTCTATCTTGCTGTTTACCTACTCGATTAAATCTTCTTTATTTCAAATAATTCTGCTTTTATACTACATTCTAAATGATCAAAGTAGCCCCATTTTTTCCTAAAATAACCCCATTCCACGGTACGTTTCAATGGCTCAAATAGACCAGCTGGTAGTATTACGCCTTGTACAGTTAACAGCAGAAGTTGCTAAGCGATCCTAGTGCTCAAAATTATCTACACACGGACTCCAATGTCAAAGAAATAAGTATCTGTGTAGTTCATTTTGAGTGTGTTATTTTGCTTAGCTACTTCTGATGCTGACTGTACGTACTTCAGGTAGATCAAAAAGTCAGTTATGTATAAGTAAATGTTTACTTTGATGCTAAAGCAGGGGATTGAATTAATCACAAAGTTATAAGTGTACAAAGTTTAAAGAGGGGAAAGGAAAGTTTATATTCGGCCCTTGTCCGCAAAACGCACCTTCATATGAAATGATTGTCATTACAAGCTTATATTTCACCTGTCCCGTTGTCTGTCTGTCTGTAATCAAATCTTGCAAGTTAAATTTGAACCACTTCCCGGTTTCCGATTGAGTTGAAATTTTGCACGAATATGCAAATCGCGTGACAATGCATTATTATGATGACGTGGCGCTGATCTGATGATGGAGCTGGAAGGTGGCCATAGAAACTCCATAATAAAACCACATAACCCCATCGAGTTTGGGCTCGTTAGAATCGTCTCAATGAGTAGTTCATGAAGGTATACAGAAAAGTACAGTCGGCAATAAAAGCTTGTACCAAAAATTTATTTTTTGAGACTTGTTTACTATGAAGCTCGCAGATCGTGGCGTCACGATCTGCGCGCATTTTCTCTCTCTATCAAGCAATATTAAAACGATTGTAGCTTCGTAATTCTTTGAGATATCTGAATGGGATTTACGTCACTAAGCATATTTTTTTGCGTTCTTTTTTTTTTGGAGTAATAATTAATTTTGAGTCTACCGGTATTTATGAAAATTTTAATGTTTTACCATCGCGATTTTCATAATATGCATTCCAGTTTTTTTTGCATTGAGTTAATCTTGGTTCAATAATTAATGCGTGTCTATAAATGTGTTTTGATATAAAATATGGGTGCATAGGTACAACTTAATCATAAATATGTCCCATCGCTCTCACGACAGCGGATTAAGATTTTGTTACTTATTTACGAGAGGATTAAATCGTTACATATTTGTGGCGTTCCATGCCTAAAGGGTCTTTATGGTAATGGCCTTAAGGCATGGAACGCCACGTTTTTTCGTTTGACTGTACAAAAAACATGAAAATTTGGTTTAAGAAACCATAATCAATAGATGTCACCCCGGCAGGATGTCAGTGTCAGGATAACAATTGACACTACATATTATCTGAAGGAAGCCTCATCTTGACAGCTACACGATGTAGTGTGCTCACAACTCCGTCGTTTTGATTAGATTGTTGTTATGTTACAGCGTTCATACATCGTGAGGCAGAAGCTGTTATTCTGAACGCTTCCCCTCGCCTCACCTTAACCTCAAACGTAACCAGTGTAAACATGACCGACCTCCGATTCCGCTTAGGTGGATGTCACACTGCGCCGCATCTCCGGACGGAGATGCCGAGCTCGTTGTATGCAAGTATCACAGTTTGTATATAAATTCCGTGTGGTACGACACACTGCACCGCACCTCCGTCCGTCCGGCGAAATTTGTATGCAGCTCCGCACCTCCGTCCGGAGATGCACCGCAGTGTGACATCCGCCTTAGTTACTACAAATCGCGGCGTCAAAATACACGGGTGAGGGGACAGTGCAAACAAGTGGCAAAATAGCATAGCTCTAAATGAATCCTATACTATTAAACGAGCAATACTTGCAATCACGTTCTCGGAAACGGCTCTAACGATTTTGATGAATTTTGGAATGTGGGGATTTACGGGGGCAAGAAATCGATCTAGCTAGCTAGGTCTCCTGTCTGGGAAAATTAGTTCTCTCCCATTTTTCTCTAGCAGAGCTCAGCCGCCCAGGGATTTTTGTATTAAGCAGTAACGCTGCCAACGAAATGGTTCATCATGGTTCTGGTTCGTCGATCGCCGCGCCCCGCTCCGCGCGCTCGCTGCTGGAAGACGCGACGAATCCGACGAGGGTGCTGCAGGCTCCGGACATACAAACTGCCCTTCTCACGGCAATTTAAAACTGCTCTTCTTGGAGCAAATCACCTGTTTCCCTGCTTAACCGCAGAGTACCAGACGATCGATCTGTTTCTTGATAACACGTTATGTCAGTCGATGTGTATTTATTTATGTATGTTCCCACAACAGTATGAACTTCAATATTCCGAGCCGGATTCGAACCGGCGACCACAGGCATATAACATAGTATAGCTGTAAACGGAGCATTGAAGTAAACTATACGTATACAGCTTTTAAGTTATATTGTATCGAACAGTTTTAAGGGGTTGAGTGAAAATCGAATATAATTGTTTAATTATGTTTTGTAATAACAATGTATGTTTTGTATGTTTAGTTTTATATTTCACTTATTTTATGATTATTGTACAAACCTTGCTTAAGACCAAATATAAAAAACGAGAATAATATATTATATTTCATTTTTAGGCGGTCGTCACACTGCTCCGCATCTCCGGACGGAGGTGCGTCGCTGCATACATTTCGCCGGCCGGAGGTGCGGTGCAGTGTGTCGTACCACACGGATTTTATATACAAACTGAGGTACTTGCACACAACGAGCTCCGCGTCTCGCAACGAGACGCGGCGGCAGTGTGACAACCACCTTAACCCCCATGAAAACGGAAGTGTTTATTAAATTTAATCTGCCGAATTTGTGCACACACACAGATGCTTGGATGCCACAGCTTGAAGTCTGTTTTTTATCGAGGCTTTCCTGTCGTCTGTAAGCCATGTTTGTGTGTCGGAGGTGTTTAATTCATTACTTGATATCATGAGATCATTACTGTTAGGTGGGTAGGCGCGTCAATGAAACAAGACGATCGGGTATAGACTGGTTGCATTTTATAGATCCCGTGCATTATACATAACAATTAACTGTAAGTAACAAATTTTCAAAGGCTGGGCGTCTATTGAATATAGAAATAATAAATAAAATAAAGTGATGAAAAAGTAAACATTTCATGCAAATAGATCCCTTCATCATCCCTACATCTCATCGAGTCATCGATACTGTATACCGCTCCTAAACACGAACCTCACAGAACCCAAGGTCCAACCCACCTCCACAAAGGTTAAATTCGTGTATCAAGAATGCAGCCGGAATGTTTGACGGCGCTTCACACGGGACACATTCCTGTCACGAGTCAAATATGAGTTTAAGTGGTTGAAACTAAAACTCGGATTATGTTGGCTCTTGTTTAACATTACCAGCTTAGAAATAGAAAGACATATATTTATATGGTGTGACAATGTGTGTTTGTTAAATTTAAATGCACCAAAATGGATGGCACTGAGCATTATGCCACCAGCTTTACATGCTAAAGGCGCTGGTTTCCAGGGCACCCAGAGAGATGCAGATCTTAAAATAACTAAAATGTAACAGAACTTAATAATAATAAATGAGACGGAGCGGTCAGTTGTCAATTAATTTATTCAGAGCTAGTAAGTGTTTAGTATGTAGGTATGATGAAATGCCGGTGTTCTCAGCTAACATGATCGCTGCGCTCGTGCCTTACGTGGCTGATTGCTTGCAAGGCACGAATGTTCATGAGCCAGCGAACCAAAAAACCATAGAATGCGAGCTCCTCACAAGTTTCTACCCAAACACGTACCTAAAACCTGGTCAGCGCGTGTTCAAACGGCTGCCAGGCACCGTTTTAACACCGCGCCCCCATCCCCGCATAATGGCAATAGCACCCCTTCTGTTTGGCCTTTTTGCGGCGCTACTTAGACTTCTATGGTTTTTTCAAACTAAGTAAGAGCACACGTTTTACCCGATTGCGGCCGAAAGAAGATTATTGTGTCTAATTAATCTATTTATTTATCTTTTTAGCAAGCTTTGAGAGATTTCTCTTATCGTTGAAATGATTTAGGGCAAAAAAAAACAGAGCAAAGAAAGACGCGTAGTTGCAGTGTCTAAGTGGCAACCGGATGGCTCGCGGTATCTGAGCTCTCGAAGTGATGTGGAGCCGCCCTGTGCAACCCAAACTGAACCAACTTGGACTGGGGCGTTGCCTCTCGGACACTAAAACTACGCGCCTTTGTTTTAACTAATAGGTTATAAGGATTCTGCACCTCAGCCGCAACTTATAAATTGCACAACAAACAAAAAAGCACGAATCGACGCAGAATGTATAATGAGAAACGAAGGATAAAATCAGAATGAATTGAAGATTGTTGCACTGTTAAATACTTATCGTATCCCATACATACATATAATCACGCCCGTTTCCCGGAGGGGTAGACATAGGTCACGGATTTCCACTTCTTACGATCTTGACAAACGTTTTTTGCTTCGTTCACTTTCACGATATGCTTCATTCATACATGCTCGTCGGTTCGGTTTTTTAGGTTTCCTCCGATTTGGTCCGAAAAAGTTCGAACTGTCCACTATCACTTTCCACTTTTCTCTCATGCTCTCTCTTTGTTAATTATTTCAGTTATGGATAGATAAGACTTTCTGGATAGCATGAGCTATATTTTATCCCGCGAGTTTGTCTGCGTTCTTTGCGTTCGCAGGCGAAGCCGCGTGGGCAGATAGTACATTTATTATAAAAATAAAAATCGAAATACTTGAACAACTTATCTCATTAAGCTCGGAAATCCACAAATCAACGTCAAGCTACAGGTAGGTACACGTTAAAATAACAAATCGAACGCAAATGCCGATACCAAACGTGACAAAACCATTGAAGCCGTGATTTGCGGTGCCGGAATAAATGATGCAATTCTGACCCTGTCTGACCCTGGTAACGCAATTTTGGGATATTGTATCGCCAAAGTAAATTGATAGGAGTAGTGTATCTTACATGACATCATTGGAATAAATAAATAAATTATTACTTTTGCGGACAATCTTACACAAATCGACCTAGTCCCAAACTAAGCAAAGCTTGTACTGGGTACTAGACGACGATAAACATACTTATGTAGATAAACAAATATTTAAATACATAGAAAACATCAAGGACTCGGTAACAAATATTCGTGCTCATCACACAACATTTATTTGTGTGATGAGCAATATAATAAAGAACTAACTTGGGCTTTTTTCCCTAACAAGAAAACTTTAAGCGATCTTGTTTTGATATACATTTTGACTTGTAAAAGTGCCTTTGCAATATTACTTCATTATGGCGGATGTCACACTGCGCCGCATCTCCGGACGGAGGTGCGGAGATGCATACAAATTTGGCCGGACGGAGGTGCGGTGCAGTGTGTCGTACCACACGGAATTTATATACAAACTGAGGTACTTGCACACAACGAGCTCCGCGTCTCGCAGCGAGACGCGGCGGCAGTGTGACAACCACCTATGTGTTTAGATTAACATACGTATATAATTAACGCTAAAACCTTACAATAATGCAATAACAACGCCCCATTTTACAAAAAAGTGTTCAGACATTAAAAGCGCTAGTCTTCAAATGGATAAAGCGCTCCTAGTGAATGATAGATCTTTGCATAAAATCAATCCCCACAAATAAAGAGATAAAATAAGTGGCGAACATTATTTTGTTATCTCATTTGTGTACCCAAAATAATGACTTAAGCCCAATCGTGTTAAAGTACGTGTTAACGGTTCAGTAATTTGAAATAACATTTTACAATTAATAAAGCGTTAACATTCCTTTGTTTATAAGTTAAATCTCACCTCTCGACGAAACTTTGACACCCAGTTCAACAATTGGATCAAATTACGTCCCAAAACTTCTATGCAAACTTCTGTATTTACTTTGTAAATGGACTTGATTTAAACAAGAGTAGTCCTGAAACAAACCTTAGATGGTTGTGTCAAGGTTCGTATTGCCTTAACAGTGTGGGCTAAGATTGGAGTCTATATCCAATTCCTTACAATGTCTGGTCTATTGTCTGTGGTATGTCGCCCCAGTTATCGTCTATTTAGTACGACATCGGGGTATAATCGTGGAGATGCCAGGGACTATTGTTTGTTGATACTCTTGTTGACTGAACTATACAATTGTGTATGCAAATGGGTGGAAATGTGACAATATATTTGACACGTAATTTTCTCACGTATTAGCGAATATAGATAGTAATGAGATTCGGTGTACCTTTCCCTGCGCATATTTTTTAATTACATTTCTTGTGATTTGGGATTGTCTTTGGGCAACAAATAGTCACACGGCGCTCCTGTCGCAATTGATATTCAAAACTCGACAATTCTCGAGTCCTGGCATTTTATTCTCGTGTCGAATGAGGCCGAATTTCTCGAGCTTTTGTCGTCCACTGTCGCTGGAGGTCGAGCCCAAATACGGTATTTTATTATTATTAATATTTTTAATTGACATTCTACCTACATCTGTAAACAGTTTAGAGAAGAGATTAGGTAATAGTAATTAAAGCAAATTGGGTTAAGTTACAATAGTTATAATAAATGAGCGCGTCTCGCCATCAAACTTAATAGTTTGGCGAGTATATATTTGTAATTTATGATGTAACTTGTATTTGGAAATAAATAAATTTAAAAAAAAAGCTTTCTCGAGTTCGAGAAGGCTCGATCGGAAACTTAGTAGAGATTACAGTTTTTGCCGCCTACGGTATCGATATGGTCTTGCATAGGATAAGATATGCGTGTGGAGGCTAGTGAGAGTAAGGTAGTATGACCGAGATGGTATGGTGAGGGGGCGGGGGAGGGGTCACGGCCGCTAGGGGCATTTGCTACCGTAAAGCCTTGAAGTAATGGTAGATTATTGTTTAAATCATGCGATGGTTTGACGTTAAGTCCGCTTTCTACCATAATCATTGAACCAAACGTTTACATTTTCACGCACATTCTGATTACTCGCTGAATATTTGATCCGAAGCCTCCAAAGGTTTATTTTTCAATTACGTACACGTCTATGTGACGGAACGCGCGCAATTTATTTTATTCGCCAACGATTCCTCAATTCTATAAGGTCTTATTACACGAGGTACCTCACAGCATTTGTTACCTTATGAAGATATTGAACAAAGAAGACGAAGGGCGTAAATGCCGTGTGTTGTCCATGCAATAGGACGTTTTTGAGATTCTCGGTCAAATAAATAAGGGGTTTTTAGTAACATTCGCGTGAAATGCCTTTGTGTGGATTCCTTTAATGTAGACTGGTTCGAACCGGTTCGTTCCCTGTGTCGGTTTGATGTGGCTGTAACGTTGCCTTATTGCATTAGTTCGAAAAATCTTTAAGAATTCTATAGAAAAACGTTACTGAAAGCTCGTGCCGCCATTTCACATTTACTATAGAGGCAAAAAAAGGATTGTTTTTGTCATTTCGCTTATACTCTAGTAGCAAATATCGTGGTGGAAAAACCGGGCAGGCAAAGCAGAACGAGACAGACATGAAAGGAGAGATACAATACAGATTTATTGCGAGTATCCTTCAAATGCCATACTGTTACTCTTTCCCCATTTTGTCGGATTGTCCACAATTCGGAGCTTCTGGACTCATACGTGACTCGACTGGCGAATAACGAATTAAATCCACGTCTGTTTTAGGATTCTGCCACGTTAATATTACTGGTTGTGACGGGCAACCTTTGCATTGTGGTTTTATTCTTGTTTTTTTTTACCTTTTCCTTTCTCGTTGTAGGTCTAGAATCCGATATCCGGATTTTGCCCTTGCTCAATTGAGTGCTTGGTAGCCACAGAGAAATTAATAAGTAATATATTAAACCCCCATGTTTCCCACGTACTTATGAAAGTACAATTTCAAATCGAGTTTCGAGCTTCTAATTAACATAATCGCCAAAGCCATTTGGGATTTACGAGGTTAGATATAACTGTACACATTTCTACTCTTGAATTTGTTACTCCTTTCAGTATTCTTGAATTTGAGGCGAGTTTAAATTAACAACTTTTACTTTACTTAGGTCAGCTTCAGCATTGATTAAAGTTGCGATAGATCTAATTTATATAAACGTAAAAGTCCTGACTGACTGATTGACTTAAATCAACGGCCAGCCAAACCGTTGAACCTAGAAAGCTTTTTTTTCACAAAAGGTAGTTTATATAACGTAAGTACCCACTAATAGGGTATTTTTGAAACTTCCACCCTCGAGGGTGTAAAAAGAGGTTAAAAGTTCGTATAGGGATGGAGTAAAATTTTAAGTGAGAGACTTGAAACTTTGTGTATTGACTTATTACAATACAAGAAAAGTTTTTTGAACTTTTATAAAAACCCACCCCTAAGCGGGTTACATAGGGGTGCAAGGTTTTTATGGGGGAAACTCTTTTTCTAAGCTACAAAATTAAAACTTTATTAGAAGATTCCTTATCAGAATACAAAAAAAAACTTTTTGCGTTTTGGAAAAATACATCCCTATGGGGGGGGGGGTAAATATAATAATATTATAAATGCGAAAGTGTGTCTGTCTGAACCGATTTAGATAACATTTGATATAGAGATTAACAGTGTATTGTTATTACACTGTTAATGATTATCTAACAGAAAACCCTAGAAACATGTTGGGAAAGTATTAATTACCCTTAAGGGGCTATCCGAGGTTTTCATCGATATTTGACAAGTTTTGAATCGTATTTCCTACTTTTGCACTACAGATTGAATTATAAATCAAATGGCTATCGGTTCTTCAATCTTTTGTCTCCATTTTTGTCTACCGGATTATAAACAAATGAATACTTAATTTTGTATGTTTTTTTTAAACATTGTCTAAAAAAACACTTATTTCGTATCTCTATTGACGTGAAAGATCTAACATATACGAAATCTACATATTTGGGTTCGTCTGTGACGTCTCTAAATACTGGTCCAGGGTTTTCATTTTAAACCAATTAACACTGAAGTTATGGCCAGAAAACCAGTTTTTTGCCCTAAAATTGATCAACTTAGATGCCAAATATCTCTAAAACAATGAACTTTGAAGTAAATATGGGATACTATATTGCTTAAAGCCGTTATTGTTAATATAATAAGCTACAAAAAACATTAGAATGAACCCCTATTCAGATCGAAGGTCATTGGCGTATGGGATAGTCCCTTAAGTGATGTATGTTATTTTATGTTAAATAGTAGTAATAAGAGATCCATATTGTATTTATATTTAAGCATGTACCATCAAAACTTGCTGTGCCCGACAGGGTTTTATAGCATGTAAGTCTTACATTAAGGAATGCAATAAAGTATTGAGTATTGTGAGTGCCGGGGAAGGACAGAGGACTATCATCTATCCTTCCCCGGCACTCACACTATTTTTATACCAGAAATCATACCCTGAGGGGTTGTAACGGGGGATAAAAGCTTGTATGGATCTACGGTATCTATAAACGAGTTCCACGTGGACGGAGTGATGTGCAGAACCTAAAGTCGCAGTCAATGGAATTTGCTGACTATGTAAGCAAACCGCCATAGAGAAAGACAATTTTAATATGGCGGTTTGTTTAAATAGTTAGCAAATTCTATTGACGGCCACTTTAGTATCTATATTGTCATCAAATTTTGTAATTGTTGGCAACATCCGGTGCGCGCTACTCCTTGCGGGCGAACTCTGGTTTCCGGTCGACAGAGGGCGCCACTTCGATGAACAAAACCGACGTACCGGGCGGCGCGCGACCACTTTTTAATGGGCACTCGACACGGGAACATCAGTTGGCAACTAGAGTTACTTTATATTCAAATTGATCACGTACCTTGTTAATTATGAATTATTGATTTAATAAAGCTATATACACAAATTGGGGTTCTTTGCTGTATTATTACAACCACAGTTTACGTAATAATCTTTTCCAAGTACCCCAACGATTCCAGGAAATAATATTAATTATGTATAACCTCATCCTGCTATCGATTCACCGGATATCCGTTTATACCCAGCCCGCCGGGAACAGACGGCAATAACCCGATTTAATTGAGAATTAGAATGCCCCAGCATCTTAAAATAGATGATTGTCGGATGACTGGTATCTTCGTTATCCATAATTTAATTTGCCATAAATCTAGTTCCTGCCATAGTCGATATTTGACATAAAAGTGATTTTTCTCTGTAACGGTTAATTTTCAGGACAATTTGAATAGACTGTTTAGAACCCTGTAGGTCAGTTAAGGTTTGTTATATTCATGAAAAGCTTACAGTTTTCATTTTGATACTTATGTCTAATTATGCTTTGATTATGATACTCTTTCCTGTGCCAAATAAATACATTTTTAAGAATAAGAATAAGAATTAGAATTTATTTATTTAGCACACAAAACACGGAAAAAAGAAATGCAATCAAAAAGGTAACCTTATATTACAGTGCTAAACGGGAGCCTCACTCAGCATTTTTGTTGGTTTTTAACAGAAAAAAGTTGAAAAATCCAATTGTTCATACGAATTTATACCTATAATATATGTTTTTTTTTTCAGGTAAGAATTTTGACAGTGGCCGTTACTCTTAATTTATAAAGGGTAAGATTATGTGTAAGGGTAAGTTGATTCAGCCTGCAGCATGACCAATGTTAGCCAGTACATAACGACACAAGCGGGGCGTCAGTCATCATCATTCGCTTGTCCTTATCCCATTTACTTGGGATCAGCGCAGCATGTTTTTTCCTTCCATACCTCTCTGTCGTCCGTCAACTCATCACGCACATCTTTCCTGCTTATATCGTCTCTCACGCAGTCCATCCACCTTTTCCTTGGTCTGCCTCTTCTCTTACATCCCTCTACATTCATACGTATTGCCCTTGTAGTAACATAACTATCATCCCTCCGCATAACATGTCCATACTACCGTAGACGATTTGCTCAAAGCTTTTCAGTTATGGGTGTTACTTTCAGGCTCCCTCTTATATACTCATTCCTTATACGATCCAATCTCGTCACGCCACACATCCATCTCAACATTCTCATTTCCGTAACATGCTATCTCGTTTCATCCGTCATCTTTGCGGCCCAACATTCCGCTCCATACATGACGACAGGTCTATCAGTAATTAAATAAATACTAATACATATTTATATGTCCAGCAATGGACGTCTTTCGGCTGATTTGATAATGATAATAATGACACTTAACAAAGAAAAAGCATCATAACCAAGTAGCTTTAGGTACTACTGAGCGTTCTAACACCCCCATTTTCGACTTGCAATGACCCAAATCCAGCTTCATATCCCGGAACAAGCCATCCAAGCCTAACCCGGACATAGCTGAAATTAAACCCCCAACTTTAAGATTAATTGCCCATCGGAGAGTTCTCAACTACATTTCACAAAGCTATACGTATGTACACTAGATAGACCAGTATCCACTCTGAACTGCGGTTACACAATACAGCTGCCATATAAAGGTCAAACTAGTAGTGCATTCTCAAACTAGGAAGTCGTTTATGAATAGCTAAGTATATCGGGTAGCTAAGTATCCGATGGCCGTTGGGGCGGAAAGGTTCTCGAGTGGCCACCACGTACCGGAAGGCGCAGCGTGGGTAGGCCCCCCACAAGGTGGACTGATGACCTGGTAAAGGTCGCGGGAGTCCGCTGGATGCGGGTGGCGCAGGACCGGTCATTATGGGCACTCTTTGAGGGGAGGCCTATGTCCAGCAGTGGACGTCTTTCGGCTGATATGATGAAGTGATATACTTTTACTGGTTAGGCACCTGTCACACCGTCGCGAGCAGCGAAAAGCTAGCGATAGTTTTGTCACTGCGCTATAAGCGACTGCACTAGTACAATGGGCAATCAGCCGCACCACTCACTCGGGTCGGCTGGGACATACAAAGTATTCTGGGTGAGTTGCAATCGTAAGCGGTGTTCGTTCAAATCTGAATGTATGGAAAGTTTGACAAGTTTCTATGGAATGACAGCTGCCGGCGCCATATTTAACGTTGATCCGTATGTAATCGTTAGTTGGCACATTAGGATGAGTTGCACCAAACCGTTTGTACAAAAAGCAATGTTCGTTAAAATCTGAATGTATAGAAAGTTTGACAAGTTTCTATGGAATGACAGCTGCCGGCGCCATATTTAACGTTGATCCGTATGTAATCGTTAGTTGGCACATTAGGATGAGTTGCACCAAACCGTTTGTACAAAAAGCAATGTTCGTTAAAATCTGAATGTATAGAAAGTTTGACAAGTTTCTATGGAATTACAGCTGCCGGCGCCATATTTAACGTTGATCCGTATGTAATCGTTAGTTGGCACATTAGGATGAGTTGCACCAAACCGTTTGTACAAAAAGCAATGTTCGTTAAAATTTGAATGTATAGAAAGTTTGACAAGTTTCTATGGAATGACAGCTGCCGGCGCCATATTTAACGTTGATCCGTATGTAATCGTTAGTTGGCACATTAGGATGAGTTGCACCAAACCGTTTGTACAAATAAGCAATGTTCGTTAAAATCTGAATGTATGGAAAGTTTGACGAGTTTCTATGGAATTACAGCTGCCGGCGCCATATTTAACGTTGATCCATCTGTAATCGTTCGTTAGCACGTTAGGTTGAGTTGCACCAAACCGTTTGTACAAATAAGCAATGTTCGTTAAAATCTGAATGTATGGAAAGTTTGACAAGTTTCTATGGAATGACAGCTGCCGGCGCCATATTTAACGTTGATCCGTATGTAATCGTTAGTTGGCACATTAGGATGAGTTGCACCAAACCGTTTGTACAAATAAGCAATGTTCGTTAAAATCTGAATGTATGGAAAGTTTGACGAGTTTCTATGGAATTACAGCTGCCGGCGCCATATTTAACGTTGATCCATCTGTAATCGTTCATTAGCACGTTAGGTTGAGTTGCACCAAACCGTTTGTACAAATAAGCAATGTTCGTTAAAATCTGAATGTATGGAAAGTTTGACAAGTTTCTATGGAATGACAGCTGCCGGCGCCATATTTAACGTTGATCCGTATGTAATCGTTAGTTGGCACATTAGGATGAGTTGCACCAAACCGTTTGTACAAATAAGCAATGTTCGTTAAAATCTGAATGTATGGAAAGTTTGACGAGTTTCTATGGAATTACAGCTGCCGGCGCCATATTTAACGTTGATCCGTATGTAATCGTTATTTGGCACATTAGGATGAGTTGCACCAAATCGTTTGTACAAATAAGCAATGTTCGTTAAAATCTGAATGTATGGAAAGTTTGACGAGTTTCTATGGAATTACAGCTGCCGGCGCCATATTTAACGTTGATCCATCTGTAATCGTTCGTTAGCACGTTAGGTTGAGTTGCACCAAACCGTTTGTACAAATAAGCAATGTTCGTTAAAATCTGAATGTATGGAAAGTTTGAAAAGTTTCTATGGAATGACAGCTGCCGGCGCCATATTTAACGTTGATCCGTCTGTAATAGTTAGCGCTAGCCGCCCTTAGTCTCTTAGCCAGTGTTTAGACCGCAAAGCGAGCATCGCAGAGCAGAAATATTCGCGCTTACTCGTCAGCGGTGGGACAGGTGCCTAATGATAGAAATGAAGCTGGTTAGGTCCAGTCGGTTCGGTAACAGCCCCCCTATTCTGTAACTTGTTTTAAGCTCACTTCAACGCTCAACCACAAATATATCTTGACACCGCAATGCGTAGTAACTAAGCGTAGGTAGAGGTCTAGTTTCGTGACGGGTGACCGACGAGGTGAGGCGCATTAGCGCGTAGCGAATAACAGCCCAGTATCGAGAGACTAAGTTTATGATAGCTAAGCTAAGTTATGATAGCTCCGGGATAACTATCGGTTTACTGTGGTCTGAGTATAGTGATGAAAGTGATACGGGGATTGTTTCAGTTAATATACCTACCTACTATTTATTTATTTATTTATTCATGATCATCATCATCATATCAGCCGAAAGACGTCCACTGCTGGACATAGGCCTCCCCCAAAGAGTGCCACAATGACCGGTCCTGCGCCACCCGCATCCAGCGGACTCCCGCGACCTTTACCAGGTCATCAGTCCACCTTGTGGGGGGCCTACCCACGCTGCGCCTTCCGGTACGTGGTCGCCACTCGAGAACCTTTCCGCCCCAACGGCCATCGGTTCTACGTGCAATGTGCCCCGCCCACTGCCACTTAAGTTTAGCGATTCGGAGGGCTTTATCGGTTACCTTGGTTCTGCTGCGGATAGCCTCATTTCTGATGCGATCGCGCAGAGAAACTCCCAACATAGCCCTCTCCATTGCCCTTTGGGTGACGTTGAGCCTTCTTATGGCCTCATAGTAAGCGACCACGTTTCCGTGCCATACGTCATCACTGGCAACACACACTGGTCAAAGACTCTCGTCTTGAGACACTGCGGAATATTGGACGAAAAGATGTGCCGTAGCCTCCCGAATGCTGCCCAGCCGAGTAGGATTCGACGATTGACCTCTTTCTCAAATTTATTTATTGCAACCATGTTATTACAGATGTTACATAAATAGTGCAGTTTCACATGGACCCTGTTTGGGCGTAGCAATGAAAATATTTAATAATGTAGTATACATGCATCAACAATTGTGTCGAATTTACATTTTATTCCAAGCGAGTTATCATGCTCAAGATTAGAAGATACCTGCCGTTGTGGTGTTGTTTACAATTTTACTATTCATTCTTAAATTATTGTACATTGTTTTAATTCTTATTACATTTTGTGATTAAATTATTCTTTATGCATGTAGTTATTATACCATAATATATAAATTTATATAAAGTGATAAAAAATACATTTTGTGATTAAATTATTATTTGCGCATATAATTATTATCGTAATATTGAAAATTTGATATGATGTGAAAGTTTATTACATTTTGTGATTAAATTATTCTTTACGTATATAGTTATTTAATTTTAAAATAATATTAAAAAATTTAGGTATTAAAATGTAATAAACTAAGAACGCTTATGACTACAGAAGACCAACAAGTGCGTGGCCGACCCTTTATTTGAGGATTCGTAGAGTTGACAGCTAGTGAAAATGTAGAACACTCAAACTCAAATATTTCACACACAGATAGTGATGTGCCGTTCCCAGGAATATTCCCCAGGTGGGAATATGCCCGGGAACATTCACGGGAATATTTCCATACAAGGGAACATACGGGAATATTGAAGTTGTGTATGTTTATATATCTTGCTATTAGGGATTCCATCATAATTTGGGCCCTTGATTTTTTTACCAAGACATTAACCAGTGTAATTTACCCACAAAAGTAAATTCCCTATGCTCCCGGGAATATTCCCCAGAACACTGGGAATATTCCCGGGAACAATGGGAATATTCCCAGTTATTGGGAATATTCCCCCATCAGAAAAAAACCAAATTTTACAAATGTACTTCTGAAAGTAACAAAAACGATACAAAGTTAATAAAAAACCACAATAAAATATTATACGAATACAAAATATGAAAATATTTACATATTAAATGGTAATTGAAATAAAAACTCAAAATTAGTACAACAATGCAGTTTTTGGCGAATTGCCCTTTATTTGTCGGGCCACTATTCATCTTATTTACTTGTATTACAACTTTAATTTTCCTAATTTGTATTTCAATATTCCCCTGTTTGGGGAATATTCCCGGGAACAAGGGAATATTCCCCGGCACATCACTACACACAGATAATAAAAAATATAAATATTAACACATTAGGCTTTGTCGCGAAATGGACCCAGCTCAGCATATTGCTAGCTTTAGCGCCAGCGCTGGTCTTCCGCAGGGTCCATTCGGTGAGAGCACGGTGGGTAACCACGAAATATGCACATATGAAATGAAACAAATATTTACAGACATCTAAATACAAAAATAATAAAAAGGAACTATTAGATAAGTGAAATACAAATTTATAAACACGCAAAAAAACTGTCTATAATATATAATTAAAAACAAAATGTTGACCCACTTTTGTGTAACGCACCCTTTTATTGTTACTTGAGATAGCCAAATTCTTCATAAAATACATTCCCTCGATTAAACATCTTGTTCAATAAACTCGTTCTTTGAAGTAAACAACATCGCACAGCCAATAAATCTCCAGATAAGAAGGAAAATTCCACAGTTATGAAGATTAAGCCAAGTTTAAAATTAACCAAGTCCCATAACTCAGATGAGGAAGCTCGTTTGAGGTCCGCTGAGGATGAGCCAATTACTGAGGAACGGTTCGCGATTTGAGCTTATATTTGTGTTTATTTATCTTCACTAATCATTGTCTGACGTAATTAACACGTATTATGTACGAATATACAAAAGTTTTATCAACATCATTACGAGTGTAACACTGACAATACGCTGTATTGTGTGATGTATGGGAGTTGGTAATTAGGGTCGATGTGAACGTTATTAACGTTTATCAAGCATTACGATTGGCATTGCTTATAGCAATTCCGTTAACAACACTACGGTGTGATCATTAATGTCATAGATATAGATTAGTATGGACTCTGAGAAGAAATATTAAAATGTAACTTTATTCATTATGATAGTTTGTTTTGTGTGAAATTGAACACATCAAAAGCATCTCTGTCAGCACAGATGCGTCTTAAAAGGCCTTTGTATGGATAGATCATAAGCACTTATTCTGTAAAATCAACATATCAGCCGAAAGACGTCCACTGCTGGACATTGGCCTCCCCCAAAGAGAGCCATAAAGACCGGGCAAATAATCTAAATTAAAATTGTAATTTTGGAACTATTATATCTATTTAGAGTCTTTCTCGCATACTAATCAGAACGTGAAAACTGCTCTCCACATCTATATCTCCACATAAACCCCTAAGACACAGGTTCACGCCTAGTTTACGGGTTGGAAGTTTTTGTCAACGTATGCTAAGCTAGTTGTACAAACCCTCATAGTCTAAGCCTCATTAGGTAAAGCATTTCCTCATGATAGTATTCGGGAGCTATAGTAATGAAACACTGGTAGACTTGTCAAAGCTAAACTGATTTATTTAGGCATACCCACAATAGTAGTTATTATACAAGTACCTACGTATTATCATGACACTTATGTAAAATAAAGATTTTATTATTATTAATCAACATGCAGTTCTTTTAGGCCAATATAATATAGGTAACTGGCATCCAAAAACAAAACAGAATTGGTATTAAGACAACAGACTTGTTACTACATAGCCAATTCATATTTCAATCCAGTATGTACATATATTTTTATGTAACAAGCACCGAACGGATTAACGGTAAACGTTTTAGTACTCGAATAACAACGAACAAGATGGGTTAAAGCATTTAAAAACCTAGCAACAGCAAAATCGAATACTAGTTAAGTTGTTGTACTGTTCACCAGACAGCCATTGTTTCACGCTGTGTAAGCTCTGGGGAATAAAACAAGAAATCCAACAGACATTTCATGAGACCGACAATAAAAATGTTCGTTTAACTAAACAAATATCCAGGGCTAGCGAAAACTTTTAAAATGCATCCCGTTTAGAATAAAACATACAGTAGATAGAATACCGGAACAACCCTAACAAAAAACGACGCTATTCTATTTGTTCTGCTGTCTACGAATCCAATATCTCCAATCTGCTCAAACTTACACCGTATTCACCAGTGTTGAGGTTTAAATTTGAATAGCAACCAGCTGTTGGAATTGTGGATCCCAGAAGCTGCCTTTCACTGCCAGTTTGCCACAATTGTTGTGTGCGCAAAGGATTTTGCACTTTGTTAGGGAGCCTGAGGGTGTACTTCTGGTTTACTGAACGCGCGGGAATCAATATGGTAAAGAGGATTGCCGACGCAGCGGCTGGCGGAGTGCAAACATTTCATGCAGGTCATATAAGTAGAATGTACAGGTTGCAGACGAAAAAGGGTTTAGAAAAATATTGCTTTGAAATAACATTCGACTTTCTCTTTTGAGCGATAATGGATAGTTTATTGACATATCGTTCAGTTTTATAACTTGTATTTTATCGCGGTGTTAACCAATGTTGGCATAAGTGTGGTTATGTTTATTGGGGACTTAATCATAACTTTTAGACACGGCACAGTGGGTTGTTGATTGGATCTCACTCATAGTTCGAAGTACAACGTTTAGTTTTTTAATATATTTTTTAATGCTCTAATTTCATAGTAGATGGCGGTTTTCAATTCATGAAACACGCTATCGTTGTTTTGACGTAGATTGTATACAAGGCTCCCTTCAGAATCAGAAGTATATGATTCTTTTTATGATGGATGTTGGCTTTAGTTTCTCTGTATATAATGTTTTTCTCTTGTGAGAATTATGTACCACAATCGTAATCGGCAATTGTGTAGTTCGGGGCCCAACTTACGAAGAAATATAGGAAAAAAAACATATTATATGAGTTTATCGCTCTTAACGGCGTTATCAGGTTTTCCGATTATATAAGTAATATGTTGTCCAGAAAGTGTTTCATTCAATAAGGTAATAAGTGCAGTGACGTAGTGAGTAAACATTCATATTTGGAGCAACCTTCTGCACTGGGAAAGACGTCCACTTTACAGAAGACCTCAGCCATTATAATACCATTACTGGCCCTGTAGGTATATAAGTATGATTGCGCTCCAAGTGATAAGATAACCTTAGCTCCCAAGGATGGGCTGTGTCTAGAGAGAGTCAATGAATCCTCAAATCGATAAAGGAACGCAAATCGGCATCGGGCTTGTGAATTGCTGCAGTTACAAGCATCCATAAGCTACGATACGAACCATCAGGCAGGCACTATGCTTGTTTATAACGTCGTGGTATACTTTGGTTTTAAATGCGACCAGAGAGGTAACACGCCCCAGCAACCCACAAATCAAATGTCATTTTCCCATACAAAAAGTGCGTACAATGCGTTACGTAATTGACCTGCAGGAGTAAAATATTACTAGTTTCAATTATCATCTGCCATTTCATTTTAAAGTAGTCCAGAAAATTAAAATAAGCTCAGAGAACAGAACGCTTCACAAATTTGTAGAGTAATTAAAAAACTCGACTTTCCACTGGACGAAAGGTCAAAGTAAAAAAGTAGCATCCGAAAAAAAAGGAATAAATAATAAATAAGACTGGCTACTTTGAAAAGTTTCAAGCTAAAGGTTATACAAATATCTGAAGTTATACAACTCTCTCTGTCTTAACTTTGATGAGAAAAACTTTAAAATGTTGTTTTGAAAAAAAAAACGGACCTTCACCATTATCATTATTGTATTTATTTAAGAACTTAGCTCAAGGCAGTGGAGTAATTCGGCGCTTTTCTGTTGGCTTTTATGCCAATGTCTGGTACAGTCGAGGTCAAAGATATGTTTACACTTTTGCACCTTATTGCCTTGTAATACTTGTATGAATATATCCTTTCCATATCCTTTCCATATCCATGGCTTTTTGGAGCAGGAATGGTTGGGCTCGAGACTCAATTTTAGGCGTAAGGCCCATCTCGACTTACATTACAGTCTCCTGCTGAGGGGACAAATTGATAACCCTGTAGCGTTGGAAGGCATCCACTGTTCGTCCCCGAGGAGGGCTGTATTCGCTATGCGCTAAAGCGGCTCACCCCGCCGGTCACCCCTCACGAAACTAGACCTCTATCTACGCTTGGTTACGACGCATCGTGGTGTTAGGACATATTTGTGGGTGAGCGTTGAGGTGAGCATAAAACAAGTTACAGAATAGGGGGGCAGTATTCGCGGGCCGATTCACGCGCCGCCCCCGGCAATGCGCCCGCAGCCTATGCGCCGGCGCTGCTCGATCAACTCATGTTGAGGCAGGATACCGACGTGTTTGCCGATAGCTGGCGGGCGAATATGCAGCGTTTATAAGGCGTTTTTATTCGTCATTGTCGTAGACAACAAATACTATTAAAAGGTACGAGTATCAGAGTCTACTTTTGATAAAGATGTTAGCCAATATCAGTACTGAATCTTTTTTGATTAAAGGTTCTGCGGTACGTTTTACCTCTGATAAAACAATCTTGAGCCGACAATGACGTTAAAACCGAGCGGTTCAAATGATCGGAGATTCGCCCTGGCAAACCCTGCTCACTAAAATAAGTGCACTAACTAAGAAATATTTATTGTTAGTAGGTAGTGTGCCTGATACCTGCCAACCTGCCATAGATTAGGATGTAAGTTTTGTGATACTCATTTATGTCGACAACTAGGTCGAAAATTAAATCTAGAGGGCGAGGGAACATACACGCGCACCAACTGAGCCACTGATTCGGCCGATTTCGGCCGATTAACATCCGACTAACTTGCGCCCACGATTTCGTCTACTACTAAATACCCGGGATAAAAACTATCCTATATTTTAATCCAGGCCATTGACTATCTTTGTGCAAAAATGCGTCCAAATCGGTTGAGCCGTTGAAGCGAAAATGAGAGGCAGTGTTTCGTCATCACAACTCCGAAAACGTTTCACATTGGAACCGTTACAATCGTATTAAACTAATTCTAGTGGTTTCCCGCTCTTTACACTTGTCCCTAATCCGATACCACAGACATATGTGTAAGTAGACGCTGCGATTTGTGTAAAAGCCCGGCTTGTCTATTTCTGAGGGTCGTATATTATTTAATGTGTTAAAATAGGGAAAAGTCATGGGTTTTATTAATGAATTATGTTTGTTGGTGGTAAATATCTAATCACAACAAAATGAGAAATTACGCTCAGAAGAATAAGCTAAAGGTTTTATAGGTATGATAGGAGGGAGTAGAGGAAATTTGAGTTATAAGGAAGCGCCGAATACGTATCATTGACTAAATTAGTCGATAAAAATGGAATCTAGGTTTGTTGCTATGTAGACAACATTTTAAATTATACTTAACGCATTTTAGATTAGCATATTATCTTGAATAATGATTTCACGTTGGCAAAGATCTAGTCTAGAGCTTGATCTTTAAGCATTTTTGCATCGTATTAATATTTCAGTAGGCGCGAATTAAAAGAAGTACAAATTATATGATGCGTATTGAAGAATAAGAATTGACCACCAACTGGATTCGACTAATAAGTTCTATAGCGATGCTTTCGCATACCAAGTAAAATATTTATGTCTGCGTTTGAAACTTCCCTAAAACGTTCACATGTATCTACAATCTCCCAGATCGGCCGGGCATAATTTGTGCCAATGCCGTGCTATTCACGACACTTCACCACATTTCACTTTAAGCAAACCAGTGTTAGTTAGACCTCCAATCACGCGTCAACCTCGCGAATCTAAACGTTCATATGATGACAACAACTATGTATAACTGTATATTATAACAGCATAAATCATAATACCTAAATATCAACATATATTTAGACTGATTTAACGTATAGCATGGATTCTAGAACCACGGTATGGTATGCTATCAAAAGTCCTAAGCCTAGTATTAACCAATCAACTGAAGGCTATTAAGTTCATTACAAACTGTGAAAACATTAAGGAAAAGCTTGCGTAAGGGGAACAGGTGCTACGAGTATGCTGGTGTCTCTTGGCTCGCTAATTCGCGAGAATTCTGAAAGTGAAGGTGTAAAGTGAGTGCCATTTTATCACTTATCGCCGTGGATAAGACATCCGTCACTCTCGCACGCGCATCTCTGTCTCAGGTTACGCCCGCAGGCTGCGGCACGAATTTAACGCCCTTTTACGCTATCAACGTTTCTAATTATGCATTACTAGTTTGTTGCTGTTTCACTGTTTAGTTCGCTCTCAGTTGGCTTGTGCACTTTGAGCAGGTTAACAACTGCCAACGTAATTGTCAACATTTAAAAATATGTAATACATTTGGTAATAAGGTTACTTCGCGGCGTAGCTTAGTTGACATTTTATCACTACGTAATAAAGTAGATGACAGTTTTTTACCCTGTCGTTTTCAAAAAATTGCGAAATTGTATAAGAGTGGTTTAAACCGTGTGACGTCAATAATACGTCTGTCACTTAAAATCTGTACAAGCTGCCATACAGAGCCGTAGTATTGACCTCAAAATCAATGAAAATTACAATTAAATAGTCAGAAATAAAATAACTACAACTTATAAAAGAAGTGAAACCCCCGATATTCTCATTTCAAAGTCTAATATCTCAAAAACGGCTGAACAGATTTTTCACGAATCATGGCTAAGAACACTCGGGATAAAATTATCTGTGAAACAAAAAAACTTAACCAAAATATTCATCCGTTTGGGAGCTACGATATCACAGACAGATACACAGATACACAGAAACGTTAAACTTATGACACCCCTCTTTTTGCGCCTGGCGTTAAAAAACACGTGTCATTTAAAAAACATTTTATTGCGAACTAAATAATGGCCTACTTGAACAAAAATATGTTGTCAAATGTGACGGATGCTTGTGAACGAGACGAGCTCGACTCGCTTTAGATCCAGCTCGTTACGGCGCCGCGCTCAGTTTCAAAAGCATACGTCAAGATATACTCGGGGTGAGCGGTGAAGTCGGCGACGACGATGTGAAACAATTCGTGAATAGCACTCCGCTACACTCGGGTATTACCGGCTCCTATCTCGGTATAAATCATGGTGACCTCATCCGGTTTATCCGGAATTTTAGATAGGATCCGGTTTTTGTTTTGGCTTTTTATGAGTTCGGTGAGTTGAAGGTTTTATGGGTTTCGTAGAAAGTTGGGGTAATTTAAGCAATTTGGTAGCACGGCCGTAGCGTAGCATGGAAGATGAACGAGTTGTGATAAGAATACTCTTTTGGGGCGCAAATCGATTTTCACTTTCGTTAACGCTTGATATCTCATTACCTACTGTAACTGCACAAGAAATAGCTAAGATTTGACCGTAAAGATGACATCAGTTTCACAAAAGTGCAGGTCTATTAACTATGGAGTATAGTAGCTATATTATAAAGGTTGGTTGAAACAAAAAGAACACTGGTAGTTTTAATTTACATTGTGCAAATGAGACAAGAGAACGTTGCTGATTTAGCACGCAACGTGTTTCTTGACTCGCCCTTATTTATTTATTTATTTTTGCCAAAATATGTAATAATAAATACTTAGTTAAAAACAGAACATAAGATAAGATTGTTTGAGTATTCACCCAATTACAGGCAAACCATAGCTAATGGTTACAAAATATACTTAATCTAAGTAGTACAAGCTCACGTTGCGTTTAGAAAAACAAGGTAGAGTAAAAAGTAACAAATTGTCGGCGGCTTCTCAGTCACGTAGACTATGACATGACTATTTGTAAACGAAGTAAAAACGCTTTGTTTTATTAATCTACCAGTCATATATTGATTTAAACTCTAACGATTCCAGCATATTATTTTTACTAAACAGGACTAATAAGTTAATCTATCAGTCATTTTAGAAGGTAAATTCCATGTCAATTAATATCCAATATGTCCACGTTTTTAACTAGTCTCCCTATGCAAAATAAAAAAAAAGCGACCTGTAGAAGAGAACAGCGTGACAGCCGGACATACAAAATAATTACGTCCCAAATTGAAATGAGGAATTTCGTTCGCTTCGCTCGCTCGCTCTCTCCACCTCTGTACACTACCTATCTTCATGTGTAAATCTGCCATCTAAAACACAATGGTAGGTACATGTTTCTGTCCTTTACCAAAACAGCAGAACCTTACACGAATCACATACTTCCTTATATATCTGAGCAGTTTTTCACCAATACATCGTTTATAAGACCCTGCCTACGAAACAAGAGGTCCTGGGTTCAAATCCCGGTAAGGGCATTTATTTGTGTGATGAGCGCGAATATTTGTTCCTGAGCCATGGATATTTTCTATGTATTTAAGTATTTATTTATCTATATAAGTATTTTTATCGTCGCCTAGTACCCAGAGTACAAGGTTTGCTTAGTTTGGGACTAGGTCGATTTGTATAAGATTGTCCCCTAATATTTATTTATTTTGTTTTGCTTAATGTGGTATAAGTGATAAGGGGACGAACTGGAAACCAGCGCTGTACAGCAAGCCACTGTCACAGCACATGCTGAGTTCGTTCCTTTTGTCACACAAATAATCTTGTTAATTGTTTTACCTTTATATTTATTTTGCTGATACTATTTGTGTGACAATAAATATGTTCTTTCTTTCTTTCTTTCTTTCTTACTTTCTAAGAATTTGCATCCTATTTATTCCACGCCACTATTCCATTTGCCGTGCAGCCTTGATCCAATACGGTGTGGTTAGGTCCGAAGAGAAGATTCAATTCTGTGGAGATTCGGGGCAATTTGAAGTTTCTACCATTTTTATTTCGTCTGGAGACGTTGATTTGAGGACATACCCCCATCATCATTTTGAGGGTCAATTCAAGGCGTACGTTTTGCATCTCAGTTTTAATTTAGATATTCTCACAAGTAAAGTTAGCCATTAACGACGGCTCCAACAAGCTGAATTGAGCAGCGCCGCGCCAAAATCGGACCATGAATGTTAAAACTATTCTAATAAACGTTTTCTATTCTATTCTATTCTATTAAAACTGTATCTTTTAACCGAATCCAGGCCCATTACCCACATAGGAGTATTGCCTCTACGACCGATCTCCGCTTAAAGTTGAAAAAAATGCTGTTGACTCTCTACGGCGTAGTATACGTAGTGGTATGTATGTATAGGTATGTATGTATGTAAGCACTTTATTGTACACAATAACAGGTTAAAGAATATACATGTCACACAATAGATCAAAGTACAAAGGCGACTTATCCCTATAAGGGATCTCTTCCAGCTAACCTTTGAGCAATTGAGAGGAAGGTAGGTAGACCGAGATAGGCAAACTTATACCGTGTACAAAAACACAGAGAAAATGAAAACAAAACCTAATAGGTATTAATTCTAGACAAATAAAAACATGCCAATACATATATAAATATACAGTATAAAATATAATACACACTATATATATCGCAAATATACAATAAATAAATAAATACTATATTCAACCAATTCACAAGTCATTGGAAAGCCACAACTTCTTCAAATTCATCTTAAGTGACGCAACAGACCGCGACTGTCTCAGCGACAAAGGCAACTCATTCCACAACTTAACAGCGTGCGCGGTAAAAGATCTGGAGTATGTTCGCGTCTTTCTAGACGGTACAGCAAGAGTAAGGTTAGCACCCGACCGCAAGCGGTGGCCACTGCCGTCTGCCATATAGTTAAACCGCTCAGAAAGATAAGGAGGGGAAGTAGGGCTGAACAGTGTGTTGAAAAGTAATGACAGGATATGCACGTCCCTGCGCCGGCGAATCGGTAACCATCGAAGCTTAGAGCGGAATTCAGAGATATGATCATACTTGCGTAGACCAAAAATATATCTGATACATACATTTTGCAGGCGCTCCAGCCTATCAAGCAGCTCCTCGTTGAGGTCCAGAAACGCAATATCACCATAGTCCAGAAGAGGAAGCAAAAGAGATTGAGTAAGGGTCAACTTGGTACGAAGTGGAAGGAAATTCTGGAGACGCCTTAGGGAGTGAAGGGATCTAAAGATCCTCTGACTCACCTCAGCTATATGGGGTGACCAAGAAAGCGTCTGATCCATGGTGATACCCAAATTCCTGACAGTAGAGGAAAAAGGAATAGTAATTCCATCAAAAAGGATGTCAGGCACCACCACCTCTGAGAGCTTATTTACATAGTAAGGACTACCAATAACAATCGCTTGCGATTTCTTTGCATTAATTTGTAAACCAAACTTACACGCCCAGCAGCGTATCGACTCAAGGTTTCGATTGACTTCCGAGATTAATGAGGAGATCTCATCCACAGTAGTAGTGGTCCTTGGTATCGAATGTGTAAGATAATAGGCGCGGCCCGTTGAATCTCCAAACAGATGGACAGCCAGCGCGACGCGCCAACGCGCCATCCGAATGGAATATTTTTTTGCTGAAAAATTGTATTTTAATTACCTTGATACATCTGCGAAGAAATTAAAAAGTGTATCTGAAGTCCCCATCCCACACTAGGCCAGCGTGGGACTACCTGCCCGTTCCCTCTCATCCATGAGAGGAGGCCTGTGCCCAGAAGTGAGACGTATATAGGCTGCGATGGGCTAGCAACCTATCACTGCAATATCACATTTTGCCGATCTTTTATACCCACATATATGCTAAGAGTGGCAATGGAACATAAGTTTCATGTGCTCTGCCTACCCCTTTTGGAAATAAAGGCGTGAATCTATGTATGTATGTATGTTTGTATTACTTACCACTTCCAATCCTACCGTATTATTAAACCTGTGTGTACCGAGCCTTATCCAATTTTCCAAGTTTACCATACAAAACTGGCCAGTATCTGCGATAGAAGCCGACACATACCAGGCTGTCAGCAGCTGAAGCAGACAGATACATTCTACTCACAGACGTGTACCTTAATAGATCTCGCATATACACATAGCCCGGAACTAATAATGCCAAAGCCTCTACTGGTCACTTTTCACTTTCAGTTCTACTTTTTGATGACAAGCACACGTTCTACTTTAATAATAAATCTTTTTCAGCAGTGTGTATTTTTGTAATTTATACTCCTTTCATTGACTTAAATTTTACTAGATATCAGAAACGTTAAAATGCGCAGAGAATCGGTTAACACGTATGATGTCCTTTCTTCCATCACTAAAATACCTTAATGACATAGAAGTGCGTCCAAAAATGACCGAGGAGATATCATTATATCCATTTATGCTAGCTACGGATAACAGCTGTCATCTTAAAACCCGTTTTAACCCCCAACGCAAAAGAGGGGTGTTATTAGTTTAACATGCGTATCTGGGTCTGTCTGTGCCAACGGATAAACCGATTTGACTGCGGCTATTTTTATTGAACTTTTATCTGTAGAGCTGGTTGTTAGCTATGTTCTGTCGAGGGTGTTTAAAATTTTGGATTTATGCAGCTACTAGCTTCCGCCCGCGACTTCGTCCGCATGGACCCGGGATAAAAACTATCCTATACTTTAATCCAGGCTATAAACTATCTTTGTGCAAAATTTCATTCAAATCGGTTCAGCCGTTTAAGCGTGATTGAGTAACAAACGTCTAAACTTTCGCATTTATAATATTAGTAGGATTCACTTTTAAAGTATCCCTTTAAAAGCAAATTACTGCAAAAAAAAGAAAAAAAATGAGTTGTCATACGCACCAAGCTTCGATGAAAACAGTATCATTATCATCACTTTCAGCCCGTAATCGCCCACTCCTGAGCATAGGCCTCTCTTCGAGTACTCCACTCGTCCGGATCCTAAGCAAGTCTTATCTAGGAGCAACCCGCAATATTCCTAATAACGTCGACCCATCTAGTTTTCTAAAATATCGCTGTACATGCGACGTCTATATAACCATCTGTGGCTAGTACCCTGTATTTGCATCTGTATCTCGCCCGACGCCACGATTCAATTTGCGTTGCAGCGCCGCTGATGCAATAAAGAGGTTACGTTTGAAGGCGGATTCGAATCGCCGTTCGAGGACATTAAGGCAATTTGACTTTTATTTCATTTTGTTTCTTGTGGTTTGTGTTACGTATGCTTTTATACTAATATAACAGAGACGGAATACGTTTGTACGTATGTACTCGTAGGTAGAAGCACGCTGCATTCTTGGGAACACGACGGCATGGATGACAAAGACATGGAGGTGTTATTATAGCTGCGATTATTTTTTAAGTGTATCGCAGTTGCAATAGTTGTTTTGTTTTCCGTAAAGCTAAATAAGGATCTATTTTATTCTTCTTTTTTTGTGCAATACAGTGTTAGCTAATTAACTAAACAGGTACCAGTTAAGTGAGGGTGTAACTTGGTGGGGGTAGTATTTCTCCAGTTTGTAGAATGAACTTTCGGGACATATAATAAGTCAGCCTATAGACGTCCCACTGCTGGGCCTCCTGGATGAGAGGGAACGGGCAGTTCCCAGTCCCCACGATAGCCCGGTGCGGATTGGGGACTTCACATACAACCTCTGAATTTCTTCGCAGATGTATGCAGGTTTCCTCACGATGTTTTTCCTTCGCCGAGAAGCTAACGGTGAATATCGAATGATATTCCGTATATAAGTTCCGAAAAAAACATTGGTACAAGGCGCCGTTTGACAGAACCGTTGAACTACCAGGCTACTGTAGCTTGACATAACGTGTGACGTGTTACAATGGGAGTGCAGTCCTCTGACGTGCAACTCAAGGATCCACATAATATCAGTGTCGAGTCATGTTCTGTGGCTCGACATTGTGCTGAGTGGACTGCTTTTTCGCATTTCACGAAATGTCAAAATTATTAATTCTGTATATTTGCGAAATAAACTTATTTCCTTTCTTTCTTACATAGGCTAATACTGTATCCTCCGACTGGCTCCACCTGGGTTCTTTGTAATACGCGGTGCCATTGAAACAAACACATTGAAATGCAATTGAGACGGAAAGTGACAAACCAAATTGATAGAATTGGAGTGAAATTGTTAGTTGCGAAATTGGGACAGAAAACAATCCACTTCCGCTCGGGCTGTTGAGATCCGTTCCGTTATTCCCGGTTGTTTGTCTTGTTTATTGGGCGGGAGTATTTATTAGGTAGGTACAGTAAACGACATTGAAACACGTATCTTTTTAGGGTTCCGTACACAAAGGGTAAAAACGGGACCCTATTACTAAGACTTCGCTGTCTGTCCATCCGTCCGTCTCACTATCACCAAGCTGTATCTCAAGCCGCGATAGCTAGACAGTAGTTGAAATTTTCACAAATTATGTATTTCTGTTGCCGCTATAACAACAAATACTAAAAACAAAATAAAATAAATATTTAAGGGGGCTCCCTTTTTTTTGCCGTTTTTATAGATAGTGGTACGGAACTCTCCGTGCGCGAGTCCGACTCGCACTTCGCCGGTTTTTATGCCTTATTGTCATAATGACAAGAGCGAAAAAGTTACGCATTTCAATTTCCTTGCCTGTACATGGTCCCTTTAAAAGACTGTTGTTCGTTAAGTTTTGTCAATTTATTAAAATCATAGAGGAGCAGTGAAATAATTAGACGCTTATGCTATTTGTTCACGTAATGTGGTAAATCACATTATCTCTCGAAAGTAGTAAAATATAGACGTACTTAATAAAAATGTCATTAGTTGTTTGTTATGTTTTTATATTTTTTACCTACGCACATATGATTAGTGCTCTAAAATGCGTTCAGAAACCGCAAGAAATGACCAGCATTATTACAACCGATTTTACTATGAGAACTTTCTTGTGTGTGATAGTAGGTAAAATCTGTACTTTAATGTTATAACAGTACAGATTTTTGTAACGTTATGAGTTTAGAACAGCTGTCAAAACTCAAGTGGGTCTCTATTCTGGTATCCATAGATATATTAAAACAGTTATGGATACGAAACGTCAATTCAGTATATTTTTATTAATATTTACGTGCGACATTTGATCTCGAGTGATGAGTGTAGGGACTTCATTCGTTTGTCTATGATTAAAAAAAAAGCATTCGTCTTGAAGGATCGGTCTTCGGAGGATCGAATTGCCGCCATTGCTGTTGTCATTTTTTTGTTGGGTTTTTGCTGTTACGAAAGTAGAATTGTGAACCCATCGTAAAGTACTTATGATATGTGTATGCAACTGTACATAATTAGGCCTTAAATCCGTATGATCCTATTATGAAACTCGCTTCATAAAACCACACTCATATTTTAAGGCCTCTCATTATGGCTCAGTTGCATAAACTACTATTACGTCATGGGTCAGTTAATACAGCTACGGGTTCATGGTTATGGTCTTTATTCCACCAAATGTAGAGATTGTATGGTTTTTTTTACCACATTTTATGGGCCTACTTCTAAAAAATTTAGAAGTATGTGTGCCTATCCATTTTTCTAAGAGATTCAAGAGTCATGCTTTCTCCTGGCTAAAGGGACAGAGCTAATTATTAAATAATTGATTGACCCAAATTAAGCTCCCAAACATTTTGACATACTTATATTATTCTTTCAACTATACTTGCACCCCGCTCAAAACTCGCCTAAGTTGCCTTTAACCAAGTATCTAATACACTTTACCGAAACAAAATTTACGACCAACTTCCTAACTATTCAAAAAGACGGTACATGTACTTTATATAGTACTAAATTGTATTTCTGGCCCTTCCTGTGTTCTATAAATAGGACAATACCGCCCCTTGGGTTTTGGCTTGTTTTCGTACTTCGGACACAAGTAATAAGTATCCATTTAACTTAACCCGAACCTTAATAAATCTCGTCGCCTCATTACGTTCTGACCGATCGCATTGTCTGACTCCATTGCTCGTTTGTTACTATTCATTCCAGTTATTTATGAGGACAGCGCGCGGTGTAATGGGTTCCGATTTTACTCGTCATTGTAATGGGAAAATTGAATTATTTTGATATATTAGATCCGAAATAGGGAAGCCTTTCTAATTAAGCTACTAAAAGTTAAAACAATTAAACTGGGCCCTAAAGTTAAATACGTGACTGGAGATTCGATATGTCAAAGTATCTAGGTACTATTTAAAGTGTATGTATGTACAGTCGACTTCGCCAATATCTACACAGACAACCTTTCAAAAATATTTATACAGAGACTTTATTGTTACTGACATAAGACACCTGTGTAGATATTTTTGAAAGGTGGTCTGTGTAGATATTGGAGAACTCGACTGTACCTGATGGTCTGTTAATTAAATAAATATGTAATTCCTAAAACAAAAATTTGAGAATCATGTTTAATAATGTACACAATTTCCAAAGACGTGTCAATGCACGTCTTTGCGGGCTATTACCAGTGGTAACAGCTAGGATATTTTTTCCATCTTTTACCACTAAATAACTCAGTGGTAACTACCTACTGAAAAAAAACAGTAGTTACCATCAATAACTATTCCCATTAGTGGTAAAAGATGGGGGAAAAGGTAACAGATGGGTATAACCCGAATTGAGTATGCGGGTTAGGTTTTTTAAATATTTTTTCTATTAATACATTACCTAGTTATTAAACTTGATTCTCTGATGTGAAGTCCTTAGGAATTTCATTAGTAGGAGTTTTGATAGATTTTAAAAAACAACAGCCTTATTACCATTGAGCATATATTTTAAATATATATAGTTTACCATTATACACATACACAAAAATATGCACATACATTTCGCATGCTATTTATTTATGTTATTTATTTAAAAGCCTATACAGAGTCCCACTGCTAGGCAAAGGCCTCACCTCTCGAATTCCACTCGTCCCGGATTTGAGCAATCTCTTTGAGCAATTTATTTATTTATTTAATCTGTATTGCACAAAAGAATATCCTTATGGTACAAAAGACGGACTTAATAAAGCATAACTACATACTACATACTATTGTACATTACATACACATATTGCATATAAATGCGACGGTACATCTGCATATTTCAACCGAAGAATTTCTCTTTCTGAAGGGAAATAATTTAAAAGTATGCGGCGTAGGTATTCCAAGTGCTCTGTAACTAGAGGGCTCTTTTGGGCGTTGAGCTTTTGTTGAGTTGCAGAAATAATCTAATTCTTGGTTGTGTTCAGGCTACAAATGAAATATGTAAACGGTCGCTTACATCTCTACGAACATTAAAATAATTATTAATTGTATTTGGACGCTCAGAGACCTTATACATCTCTGGAATACTGAATTAATATCAGTAACTTCTTGTTAATGCTCATACAGACCTTATATCGAATGTAATGGTCATATTTGGCAAATTTGTTTTTTTTAATTTACTTAGTGACATTGTTTGTTAACCGTTTATATCGGTCCTTAATGTGCAAATTATTATTGTGTAAGATTATTATTATTTTATTGTTTATTACCGTTTGACATGTAAAAGTGCCCTTGTGACCTATTTGCAGAATAAATAATTGATTTTGATTTGTTTCTTTTTGCTTTAATTGATCTGCAATTCGATGTAACCCTGAACTTGGGTTTGATATGACTGAAAGTTACGTTACGCATTAGAAATATAAGAATCGCGTTTTTTGATACGTAACTCCAGAGGAGTGACAAGCACGTGGCCGATTCTTTATTGATTTGAGGATTCGTTGTGTTGACAGCTGCAGCCCATCCTCGGAGAGAGATTGAGAGATCGAGATATTTATTAATAAAATTATAAATCATTTTACATGGGATATGATATTCAACTGTAGGTTAGTTACATTTTATATAACTTTTACTTTATATACGTTGGTATTTTAATTTTATAAAATTACAATTCTTGGTACTTTACTTCATTATTTAACGTTTTTAACATTTCAATAAAAAAAATTTTTGTCATTTGTGTCATCCTCAACATAAATTAATTGATATTGTAACATTCTAAGTCAATTGATATTTGTTTGAGTTTTTTAGCGAATATAGCGTCACTTTCGGTGTTATAATGACATCATTCGGTAGTTATATATCTTTCCACCAATGACAATGAGCTCTGCCTTGACCGCTTAATATATATACTTTAAATAGCACAAATTGTATTTCTGGCCCTTCCTGTGTTCTTATATAGGACATTTCTCGTTTTAAAGGACTCCTTCTTTATAAACGTTTTTAGGGATCACAAATTTTCTATAAAATAAATCGTATTCATTCTAGTCAGATTTATTTGTAATTGGGTTATGTTAAATAGAGCAAAAACTGGAAAAGGGCAAATATTAGGAATGGAAACTTTAAAATATATTTTTGTTCAAAAATGGACGTGAAGTTATTTTTCCATTTCCTCTAACGAGTTACATGCCCCATGCCGTTTCGCCAGAGGCAATTTCGTCGACGCTTCTCCAATTAAATATATACCTTACTGGGACGCGTTAGAGACCGGTTTTAAATGATTTCTAGCCTTAAGAAATATTTTAACATTTGGTTTGGAGTAAATATTATAGGTTGGTGAAATGCATTTAAATGAGGAGTTGGTTAATGATACGCGGTAGGAAATGTATAAAGAGGGGATTTTTTATTTACGTTGATGTACTTTAACTAGACAGGTTGGTATATTTACTTAACATTTGAAAAACAACATTTATTATACCTATAGCAAAACTACTCATAGAAATAGAAATATTTATTTACCATACATACATTATGCGAATACATTTTTACTTAATGGCATTATTACATGCAAAGCCAAACAACAGCACTGATGGTATCCGTTGGTCCCAAACTAGGCACAGCCTGTATCTTGGGCACCAGGGGCCATAATTTTAAATGGAGAACTATTTACAAAATAACATTTAAGTAGCACTCTGCGTCGATGTCATTCAAGTCAACGATAGTTCTCTTATCGGCATTTAAAGTGTCGTTTATGCAACCCGCCCTTAGACTGTAATAGTGCATTACTATAGAGGCCGGGAAACGAAGGGTTGCAGGCTAAGTAGATATAGACGGCCTGCACAGCCGCCGCCGCGCCGCCAGCTCCGCCCCCCCGCATAAAAACAAAAGAAGGTTGCTTTACAGGCCTAGGTGTGTTAGGATGTATGAAGTTCCTTCACATCATCAACTTCACTCGTCGCACCGGATATGTAGTATTTCCGGACCTAATTTGAAGTAAGTCATGTTAACATTTCATTCAAGTTTGGGAAAAATAAAAAGGGTAGGTACTGTCACGGATTGTAATTTTTGAGCCATTTAGGTATCAAACTAATTTTGGTATTTCATAGTTAAGCTTTCAAGTGTCCAGTATAAAGTGAGCTCTAAATCGGCTCAACAATTTAAATCCGTGACAGTACTATAGGCAATTGTGCAAGCTGGACTAATGACCTGGTAAAGGTCGTAGGAGTCTGCGGGATGCGGGTGACGCAGGACCGGTCATTGTGGCACTCTCTGGGGAGGGTTTTGTCCAGCAGTGGGCGTCATTCGGCTAAAAGGTAAAAAAAAAACCGGCCAAGTGCGAGTCGGACTCGCGCACGAAGGGGTACCGTTATCTATAAAAGCGGAAAAAAAAAACTTTTTATGGGAGCCCCCTTAAGTATTTATTTTATTCTGTTTTTTAGTATTTGTTGTTATAGCAGCAACAGAAATACAATATCCCACCAAAAACATTACATGTCAAGTGATGCCAAGACTCCATAGCTCATACAGCTTTCAGCGTGAAAAAGATATCAGATCGCAATTAGCGCCAAGCTTCCTACTCCACACGGCGTAACTCTACCACTATCAGCCACGCTCCACAAATTCTATAGGTACATCTTGGCTAAAAAGTATAGCTTTGTTGGGTACATTCCGGTCGCCGCATAGACTTTCACGCCGAATGAATTTATGATGATATTAATAAGTGACGGGTCCATACTTTTTAGCCAAGATATAGAATTTGTAGAGCGTAGCTGGTAGTGGTAGAGTTACGCCGTGTAGTGTAGGAAGCTTGGCGCTAATTGCGATCTGATATCTTTTTCACGCTGAAAGCTGTATGAGCTATGGAGTCTTGGCATCACTTTACATGTAATGTTTTTGGTGAGATCTCATTCCTTTTTGTAAGGTAATTTCTAACGAAGTGAATGGGAAAACCCATACAAACTTCTATCCCCTAATTTAAAGGGTGGGGGGGTGATTTACTAAAAGTCCTGAAATACATATTTTATTATTTATAACAAGGAGTCCCTATATAAATGTTCAGACCCCTAGCATCAAAATTTGCGGAAGTCTCATACAAAGTTCCATCCCCTACTTTAAGGGGTTGGGGGGTAGAAGTTCCAATTTTTTGAATTATTTTGTTGATTGTGTACTAATACTAGCTTACATACCAAATTTCAGCTTTCTATGACTTCAGGAAGTACCCTAGAGGTTTTGATGATCAACATCAGTCAGTGAGTCAGTGAGTCTATGAGTCAGTGACGAAATCGGCGTTTTTTTAGATATCAATAAAATGTTAAGTATAAGATCTATGTTACTGAAACTTTATATGTTTAATAAGTCCACTATGGACTTGAGAATTTTGTTTATCTGGTATAATCCAAACCCAAGTTACGAGGGTTCAAAAAAACGACGAACCGCTTCCAGAAAAGGTACGTAAGTGCCCTTGCGTTGCGCTTCGCTTGGCTCGTCTTGGCGGGGGCACTGCTGTGCCCCCAGATCTGTGAAAATTTCAACTGTGTGACTATCACGGTTCATGAGATGCCTGGTGCAGACGGACAGACAGGCAGACAGACAGATAGACAGACGGACGGACAGCGGTCTTAGTAATAGGGTCCCGGCCATGTAATTGTGGCTTATTTGAATAGGATTTAATTTTGCTCGTTACTTTTAAACATGTAAGTAATGTCTTATCGAATAGGTTATATGCAAAATATGTATCATGCAGTCAAGTGCAAAAATATATAATATCAATTAAATCATCGTAAATATAATCCAAATAGTATCCTGAAGTTACTAGGTAGTATCAAATCTTCCAGCTACTAACCTGGCAGATTTGATTGCCCTATAATCATAATCATAATCATTTTTATTGCTATTTTGATACACTGTATAGGGCAGGTAAGGTCGTGTGTTAAATATATTCAATAATTGCCTAGTTATAAAACTAATAAATAATAAGCACAAATGTAACTAACAATTATATAAATAATTCTATTCTATTCTATAGGGGTCCTGTCTCTTGACCGAACAACTTATAGCCAAATGTATCATTTGACAAATGTTTCTTTTGACCTAATGCATTTTTCGTCAAAACAGTGGTATTTTCGGGTATTCTTTGAATATCATCAAATAGAAGTCATTAGGTTAGGTTAGGTTTGTTTGATAATAATTATAGCTTTATAGGAATAAAGCTTTATATTTAAGAAAAAAATGCATTAGGTCAAATGAAACTTTTGTCAAATGAAACATTTGGCCAAAAGTTGTTTGGTCTAACGTTAGTGAACCTATTCTATAAATACGTACTGAAACCTTTCTCCGCTGACGGAAGAGCGATTGGACATACAGGGTGTACCAAAGATCGGGTGTGAACCGATCAAGGGCATAACAGGTATCGAGATCTGATAACAAAAAAACTGAAAGAAAAAATTTTTTGACGCGATTTTTTTTTGTACATTTGTATGTGGCAGGTCGCCCCAGTCGACCAACGCTCCATACAAATGTAAAAAATAAATCGCGTCAAAAACAATTTTCTTTTAGTTTTTTTCTTATCAGAACACGATACCTGTAACGTTATGCCCTTAATCGGTTCACATCCCAATTTTGGTACACTGTATGTATCACCTATATTTTTACACTTGACTGTACAAGAGAGGATTTTCTATAAGTTTTCTACCTATAGATAGGTACCACAGCACAGGTTGAGCTGCGGTAAGTATTACAAATTGGTGCATTTATCTACCGCTGCCCTCTGACTACTATAAATACTCTCACCTACATTCGTAGCAAACAAAAAAAAAGTAGGGACTGATGGTGATGAGTGTATATAGCCCTTGCGGTTGAAGTCGTATATTTGTTTACAAAGGGAAAGGTCCATTCTGGATTTGGAATCCATGTTTTTTTTAAACCATTGTTCCTAATGGACTCTAGTGGAGTCACGAGCGCGTTCCCGAGCTCAATTTAGTTGAGGATTCGAGAGACATTATGCAGGTCCCCCACTCTCAACTAGTGATATGCCGGAGAAGATTCCCGGGAACTGGAATATTCTCTTGATCCTGGGAATACTCCCAAACAGGGGATTACTGATACTTATACAAATTATGAAAATGAAAAGTGTAGTAAAAGTAATTAAAATGAATGGTGACCCGACAAATATGCCCGTCGCCCAAAACTGAATTTTTGTAGTAATTCTGACTTTTTATAATTTCTTATAATAATAATTTCATATTTTGTATTCGTACATATTTTTGTGTCATTTTTATTAACTTGTGACATTTTGTATCGTTTTATTATTTATAGAAGTACTTTTGTAAAATTTGATTTATTTCGGCTATTCCCAGTAACTATGTCATTATTTCCATTGTTCCCGAAAATATTCCGAGGAACATTGGGAATTTACTTTTTCGTATAAATTACACTGGTTATAGTCTTGGTAAAAAAATCAAGTGCCCAAGTTATCATGGAATCCCTGATAGCAAAATATATAAACATACACAATATGAATATTCCCGTATATAGGTACCCTTGTATGGGAATGTTCCCAGAAACGGCATATCGCTATCTCAACCAAGTGCATCGGCCTCTCTCGAGATCCTGTAAAATAACAAAATAGAAAAGTAACCAATTCCAATGTTATGGATAAACGCAATTAACAATCCCAATATAGAAATCTCAGCATACCTACCTACTGTCACCCTTCGAATCAACAACACAGTAAGTTTACACTGTTTTTTGTAGGTCACCGAACTAGAATAATGATGCTCAACTCTTCTCATAAATCTAATAATATGTAAACCGTACGATAAGCTACACGTAAAGCACGGGAAGGGTTAAGCCACGTAAGCAATACTAATGGTTGTCGAGGCTCATTCATCCCCGTTACTATTCATAACGTCTCACCCCGCATGCCAAGTTTAGCTTGATCCTTAACATCGTACTAACTCTTTGTGAACGAAGGTCAGACTTCATTGGGGATACCTCGCGATTGCCCAGTTTAGTTTGAACCTCAGCGTCGTAATAATGTGTGGGAGGCCAGACTTTATTGGTTTGGAGTTCGAATACGCTGTGAATACTGGCCGCTCGCGTCAGCAATGTTAGGACCTTATGACGATTTGTGAGAGCGCTTCGCTAACAAACGACTACGTAACGTGTTGTACTTAGGACCGAAACTAAGAGTAAATTCTACTAGCGCAAGCAAAAACCTACTATATTATGATATAAGTCTAAGGTAGTTTTTGGCTTGGGTTTGTTGGACAAGATTTATAGAAGTACATTATTATTCTTACATTTTATAAGGGACGAGTTAGGTACATTTTATCTAGGCATTTTATTTTATGCGTCGCTTGTGATTTCGTTGTTTACCACGTGCTTGCTTCCACGCGCGCCAAACTAATGAGTCAGAGAGAGCGCGCGATACATACTAATACGATGGATGAGAAAGAGATGAAACGAGACACAAACTTCAAATTATACGATGCATAAGGGTTACAGTTACTTGAATTTTTGGCAGAATGTAAGTATGCGGGTTTCCGTTCGGTACGATGTTGTTTCTAAGTACACCGAAAAACGAATGGTGAATATTCAATAGTATTTACATGCCGTAATTTGCACCGTGAAATTATAAGTTTATAAAATGGTGTTCTGCCGTTTCTTCAAACAATTTTTGTTCGAATTTCACTTGCCAAACAACTTTTCTACTAACTATTGGTTTTTTTTTTGTATGACGTTTTATTTGGTAGGTACAATTACTTTAAAGTCTATTAGTATCATTTGGCAAAACTTTCGGTTGGCAAAAAACTATTAAACGAATAAGTTTTTAAGTTTCGTTTTCCCTTTTCTTACATTGGACAACTTTAGGCTAACTTTTGTGAAAAATCGAAATATACTGAGAAATCATCAAAGTTTTTAGGACAAAAAAAATCTATTAACACAGGGTCATTACGATTTCATTTCTTTATTTATCTCTATTTAGCGTTTTTTATTCGAAAAACTTTTGTCTAAAATGAAAAATGCCCGTATTTTTTTATTTTAGTTCCAAACGTAATTTTACTCATGCGATAGCCGCAGCGGGTGCAGCGGGCCGTGTAGGCTGACTTTTCTATTCTAAGGCAGGTGTCCGTTAGGTACGACGACGAGCGAAGCGAGGAGAAGTGTTAGGTAGAACTGCGACCCTACAGCACGCGAGACGAGCGTGGGAAGCGAACGTGCCGCGGCTGCGGCCGGCGAAGCGCCGGATCCGAACATATATGGGTGGACCAAATATATCAAATCGAATCGAATGGAATCGATCTTTACAACGGTGGAATTGTGGGATGCGAGTGAAGCGAACGCGAGCCGCGATCCATAGTATCTCACGGTGGATGAGTGAGTGTCCGGCCCGGGTGCTTTCAGCGCTTAGGATTTTGTGTTTGTTGCACCACCAATGGGACCCCCTTTGGTACACGCCAACCGCTAATCGAACCACTTTTTAAATATTTTTAAAACAAAATACGAGCCCGAAAAAAAACTATTAAAATAATTATACCCGTATAAGGTCCGATTTTTAAATTCCCAGATAAAACTATCTGTCAGATAAATGTTAGCTCTGTCCTTTTCTTTCATATGACTTGAAAAAAAGATGGTGATAATTTTAACTGACGGATAACTTTATCTAGAGATTGAAAAATCGACACTAAGTATAGTAATTTGCCCCAAGTGAAAATGGCATCCTAGTAAATGATGCAATTTATTCAGGGTAGGTACCTAAATTGACATAATTTAAAAATAAGTGAGCGGTTGCGCTTACTCACTTTACAAATATTGTTAATGAAACCTTATTCAATAAAACATTTGGGAAGCATTTTACCACGAAATGTATATTACTCAAACTAAACCATTCTGCTACTCGAAAAGTGGTATTTTGAAAAGTGACTATAAAAAAAAGACCAAGCATAAAGATGGTAACCGAGAGGTTGGGAAATAAAACGAAATCAATTGATAAGTTGACACATGATCATTCTACGAAATAAGATTGTACGATAAATTGGTTGCGAACTGATAATCGGGAATACAATTTTAGGCAATAAATTATAAATCCTTATAAAAAACTAGCTGCCCACACGGCTTCGCCCACGTTTTGCAAGGAACGCCTGCAAACCCGCCAGATAAAATATAGCATATAACCATTCAGAAAGTCCATTCTACACGTAGATTTTTTTTTGTGAATAAGCGTTTCCGGAGATTAACCATCACAAACAAACTAACAAAGCTTCAATGTCACAGACATTTCCTCTATAATATTGGTATAAAATCCCTAGAATAAAGTCCCTCAGGCGCTTTTGGGGAATTATAGAAAATCCTCAAGTTGTTAAACCGTAAGAATCCCTCCCGCTCGCATGCAATAAATCCTAGCAGCTCATTACGCGCACCCATCGCTCAGGGGGACTTATCGCTGCACCCGCAGTCTAACACGGGCAATAAGAAGTACGGGTTACAATATTGTAAGCGATTTGTAAGAAGAGTTGACTGCTTTAATATTTACGGCGAACAGTTGAGAAAGAGGCTCGGCTTTAAATATTTAGAATAAGTCGCGCAAGATCGTTAAAATAAAATGGAGAACTCTTCAGCGCAGCCTATGTCCCTAATGAGTGATAACAGGAATATATCATCAACACCATTGCCTGATGGTTCCAATTTTAAAAGTCTCGCTGGCAACACTCGTCAATCGGCCGGTCGTTATTGGTCAAACGCCGCAGTATAGCCAATAACTGCTAGCTACACGTGCAGAAAATCTCACTTCCTCCACGGCTGTCACGGAAAAGCCCGCTAGCTGTGTCGCGGCGACATTATTTATCCCTGTCTTTCTAAGCGTTCTACTTAGAAAGAGACGGATAGGCTATCTTATCTCGCTGCTTGGCGGTCGAAGTTGCACGTCCGTAGGAATTACCCACCGCTACCCTGCACGTGACCCCTGACCGGTGCTAAAAGTGCAACAACCTGGCAACTGTATTGTCTTTTCCAAGATCTCGCGGTTCTAAATGGGTTATACCTGTGTATAAATCTGTATTTAGGTTCACGTCTTTCCTGTGGACGTTATCAAAGTTAAGGCCTAATTTTTGTTTGGACTCTTAATCCGCATAAACGGCGTCTCCTCTCCATATTACTATTCGATAAAAACATTATATAAATAATGTTTTTATTATTGACCACAGGAGAGACGAATTTTGTTGTATACACTGTGTTTGGGTAAACGTCTCACGTGCATATAAATAATGTTTTTATCGAATAGTATTATAGAAGAGGAGACGCCGTTTATGCGGATTAAGAGTCCAAACAAAGATTTGGCTTCGTAGCCCTTAACTTGATAATGTCCACAGGAAAGACGCAAACCTAAATCTGTGTATGACCCAAATACTCTGATTTGCCATACGATAATAGTACATTACGTACGTAGGGCGGTGAATTCGTAAATGGCGTAGATCGCAGGTGTTTGTGGCCCGAACCGAAGGTGAGGGCCATAAATATGTGATCTGGGACTTTAAGAATTACCGCCCGTGGTGAGTACACAATTTTACGGCTTCTGGCCACAATGCTAGTTTTACCGTACGCGCAGCGTGCAGTAAAACTCGCATTATGGCCAGGTGTGACGTAAATAAATAAAATATCTCGCTGCAAGATAGCTCCTGTGGTAACCGTGCACTTATGTTTAACCACCCTAGGTAAATAATGTACTATTACATACCGCTTCTTCGCACATTCTATTAGCGATTAGTAATTGTATGAAACGTGCAGTGAAGATCAGCGATATATTAAGTGCGTGTGAGATACCTATAAGTGAATGATTGTATAATTAGCTACTAGTATACAATGCAGCGTTTATGAATAAATAAGCATTAAACAGACGGTACTTCACAGTTTCTCTCTTGAGTGTGGACTGCCGTAAACCGCTCTAGGGTGAAGTCCACAATCACCCTCTCTACTCTCCCTCAATATCCTAATATTGCTAGGTAGTGGACACGATCATCAACCACCAACGACGGCCTGGAAAAGTGTTGTAGCCATATAATTAGTAAATTGGTATCGTGGGTTTCACTTTGCCCAAATTAGACAGATGTGAAGAAACACAAACAGAAGTTCTCATTAGTAATATTAGCTACGATTTGAATTGCCAAAATCACCTAACTTGGTCTGGTGAAATTTAATAATAACAATTATCAAAAATGACACAAAAGGGATGAAGTTGTAAGTCCTTTGAACCTAATTAGCCTAGCCTTCGTCTGAACATTTTCTGCCCTATTGTACTAAAATGTGAGAGAAAACATTTTAGCAAACCTTTATTATAATTGTATTCTGTTCAGACGGTCGGGTAGCTCTTTTGTATTAAACGTTGACAACCTGTGATATAATAAGCAGTCAGATATTTCATTTATGGTACGTTGAGGTCAAAAATATGTTTACACTTTTGCACCTTATTACAAGGCAATAAGGTACAAAAGTGTATACATATCTTTGACCTCGAATGTACAAGCTGCACGTCTATTGCAGTCATTACTACTCGATGAGCTGTCCAATCAGGGATGTTGCAGATATTCGCATCTCCATCCGCAATCGCGGATGATCCACATTATTATCAACATCCGCATCCGCACCTCTATGCAGAGTATTTGCGGATGCAGATGTAGTGCGGCGCGTGTGTTAGGTGTTTTCGTCATTAGACAATCAGAATCTTAGTTTCGTTTCTGTAATCCGATGATTTGCCGCATTCGCGTGTGACGCATTAGTTTTGCAACGATTGTAAATCAGTCGCATCGTGTTTGTGAACTGCGTGACCCTTTAGGACGTTGTTAGTTTATGTTTTTAAGTATATTTTTTGGAGTATTGGCCTCAAAACCCGCAGCCGCATCCGCGGATTTGAGCCTCGAAATATCCGCATCTGCTTATGCAATATCCCTGGTTCCATTGAGCCCGAACACGACGGGCTGATCCTGTGCACACGTCACCGGACTGTAGTGAACCCGCAATCCAAAGACACTGGGTTTTCTTCCTCGTGCTCCGTTGGTCTACGCGTTCTAATTTTTCGTTGTGCTTTGATCTTTCTGTCAAAAGGTACAATAAAATGTGGTGTATTTTCCACATTTAGGGTGAGTACCCATTGGAGCTGTGCGAAGTTACGAGACGGGAAACAACCAACAGGATTACAGGGCGCACTCGCGCATCATAGTGGTTCATTTTTTCCTCTCTCACTTCCTCGCAATATGAAGGAAAACCTCAAAACAGGGAAAGTAATACAAACAAAACATACTTCCAAAAATATTTACTTTTATAATTAACAATCTAAACTTGATAAATTCTCTTCTCTGGTCGGCGTGACGTGACAGTGACGTTTGGTTCTGCATTATCCACAGACATTATATCCTAGTAGTTTGTGTTTTGTTTTTGCAAGTTTGTACTAAAGGTTAAGAATAGTTTAAGAGTAGAGTAAGAGTAGTATGCACGTGCATTGATTGTTTTTGCATACTATTGCATGTTGTGACTAAAAAAAAAAAAAATAGAAATATTGTCAGTAATCGGCAAGTGTAGCCGCGTCGTCGGCGACCTGGGGCATGCACCTGGGCCACAGCGGAAGAACAGCGCTGGCCTTGCCAGCTTCATGCTGAGTTGTGGCCCTTTTGTGACAGTGTTCGGCCTATTTGTGTAATTTTTGTTACCTACGTGTTTGTCACAAATAAATGCTTTTCTTTCTTTCTTTCTTTCTTTCTTTCTTTCTTTCTTTCTTTCTTTCTTTCTAATCGACGGCGTTGTGTCTTAAAAAATAACCTTTACTTTTTTTAACCTTTGGAATCAACGCGTTTTACAAGCTATATTTTCAACAATTTTATTAAGCTTCTTAATATAAGTACATCTACTTTTGAACAAAAGTACTTACATTAAATGTATTAAGCGACGTTGAAATACCACCACAGTAAGAGTACGACAGTAAAACTGATAGAGAGGTATTGGCACAGTGGAATGTCATCTCGCTTATATTTGAAGCAGCGCAGCTGGGGAAGTACGTCCACCTTACATAAGACCGTAGCCATAATAACACCATTAACGGCACTACTTGCTCTGTATGTAGGAGGGAGCAGAGATTCCCCGGCTGTCGGGAGAAACAGGAGAATACAGTGCAGCAGTGGGGGATTCTTGAGACCTCGAAAAATTTAAAATTATATGGTTTAATACAGTTGTACTGTGTATGTATGTATACTGTGTGGAACGGAACGATGGACTTTCCCGCAAGAGGGGGATTATTGAGCGCTAGTACGTCACATTTTCCAGATAAACAATTTTTTTTGACGCGATTTTTTTTTACCTTTGTATGGAGCGTTGGCCGACAGGAGCGAAGAGCTCCATACAAATATATTAAAAAAATCGCGACAAAAAAAATAGTTTATCTGGAAAATGTGACGTACTAGCGCTCAATAATCCCCCTCTTGTGGGAAAGTCCATCGTTCCGTTCCACGCTGTATATATCGTATCCGACGGCGGCGAGCCTTACAATTGTCTCTGATAAGCAAGCACGTCAGTGGCAGGCAACGCCGAACTTAGTTTTAAATGTTCAGTCGCACTGCGTGCAGTATTACTGGCCCTGTCATTGAAACAATACGTAAATGAGGGCTTGGGTCGAATCTTCCGTTCCGTTTGCAGAAGTGTAATCGAGTAGAAGAAAGATATTTCAGTTTGTCTTCTCAAGTCTTGCTTTCAGTGAGTATGACATTATGATTATAATTCCCAGATATACCACGAACACTAAGTCGGGTTATATAATCCGGCTTCAGTCCGGACTAGTGATGTGCCGTTCCCAGGAATATTCCCATACAAGGGAACATACGGGAATATTGAAGTTGTGTATGTTTATATATCTTGCTATTAGGGATTCCATGATAACTTGGGCCCTTAATTTTTTTACCAAGACATTATCCAGTGTAATTTACCCACAAAAGTAAATTCCCTATGCCCCCGAATATTCCCCCCCGGGAATATTCCCCGGAACACTGGGAATGTTGTTTGACAATGGGAATATTCCCAGTTATTGGGAATATTCCCCCATCAGAAAAAAAACAAATTTTACAAATGTACTTCTGAAAGTAACAAAAACGATACAAAGTTAATAAAAAACCACAAGAAAATATTATACGAATACAAAATATGAAAATATTTACATATTAAAGGTAATTGAGATAAAAAGTCAAAATTAGTACAACAATGCAGTTTTTGGCGAATGGCCCTTTGTTTGTCGGGCCACTATTCATTTTATTTACTTTTATTACTACTTTAATTTTCTCATTTGTATTTCAATATTCCCCTGTTTGGGGAATATTCCCCGGCACATCACTAGTCCGGACACGAAACGGGTGTACAATAAAATTAAATCATTATTTAATTGACTATATTTATGTCCCAGAAAGCCACGCTTATGTATTTGCCATCTAACTGAATAAGTTACCCGTTTGTCTCCCCAATGCCTGGTTTATTGTGCCCTAAAATCCTCGGAGCTAATTTGGTTTCTTTTCTTGCAGGTACGTGCTTGGTGCTCCAAACTGCGGGATTATACAGCTGCTTCGGTATTTACGAGTTCAAATAGCAGTGAGTTGTGTTGTTAGCAATATAAGTGCTTGAGAAAGAGAACACGGTTGTTTTACGGTCGTACACTGTGACAAGCAGTGGTAGGTACACTTTGATACGCAGGTCCGAAGCGGTGATAAATATAACTTCTAATTTAACGTAATGTTTTAATCAGATAATACAAAAAAATGGAAATCATTCGTAAAGCAACCTTCCACCTCCATAGTTAATAACCTGAAAAAGTTCCATGGCATAGGTATAGTTCATTCTTCATGTCACCCTTCATCCATTACAACCATCACTCATCATTCATACACAGAATCACATATTGCATTAGAAATCATCATACTAATATTATAAATGCGAAAGTTTTGATGTTTGGATGTTTGGATGTTTGTTACTCAATCACGCTTAAACGGCTGAACCGATTTGAATGATAGTTTATAGCCTGGATTAAAATATAGGATAGTTTTTATCCCGGGTCCAAGCGGACGAAGTCGCGGGCGGAAGCTAGTTTACCATAAAGTAATCGCGGATTCAGTCGCCCGTATCCTTCGTGGGGACTGTTTTCTGGTAAAACAGTGCCAAAAAAAATACAAAAAACGTGACAAATTCACAGTTTACGGAATTGTTTCTTTAAGGAATTTCATGAAACTTTGCTTAAGAAAGGGACTAGGATAATCCTGAAAACTGTTAATATATTACTGCCTACATATATCGCGTAGAAATCCTACTAATATTATAAATGCGAAAGTTTGGATGTTTGGATGTTTAGATGTTTGTTACTCAATCACGCTTAAACGGCTCAACCGATTTAGATGAAATTATGCACGAAGATAGTTTATAACCTGGATTCAAATATAGGATAGTTTTTATCCCGGGTCCACGCAGACGAAGTCGCGGGCGGAAGCTAGTTGAATATAAGCGCCGGTAAATACTTGGTGACGAGAGATCGCTTACACTATACCCTATTCTATTTAAGATTAGAATAATCGTGCGTTGACGCAACAAAAATGTATTCTAGATTTTGGAAAAGCGCTTAACCATCGAAATAAGTGAAACTAGTACAGTCAGCATCATATAGTTAGTAGCAGCCAAAGTAGCCAAATATATCGGAACACGTCTTTATTACTATAGGAGTAAGGAAGCGTTACGATATACAATCGCGGGCAAAGAATACGGGTCGGTAAAATACCGTCATATTTCCTAAAATAGTGCGTAGGAGGTTGTACAGTTAATCCTGTTATGATCTTTATTTAATTTTACATATAAACTGCTAATAACAGTAAAAAATATAACGTTACCAGGTTTAAATCGGACTCGCAAAAACCCATGAAAAAAAAACAACGTTAACGGAGCGAGATATCGCAAAAATCGTGATTTTTGGATATCGATATTTTTATGATAGGATCCAGGAAATTGTTAATACAGTTGGGTATTGTAAAGAATAGCATATTATGAAAATAAAACAAGTATTAAATATTTTAAAAAACCTATTGCAGTTATTTAATTTAGGGTGACCCGTATTCTTTGCCCGCGAGTGTATTTGGCTACTTTGGCTGCTACAAACTATGTGATGCCAACTGTACCATATTCGGATAAAACAATCTTTAAAACAAAACTCCTCTTTCCTTTCTCTTTCTGTATACTTAAGAACTTACGTGCGTATAAATAATGTTTTTATCGCATAATAATTTAAAAGATAGTCCAACCAAAAACTGGGCTTTTTAATAGCGAAGAGTCTCGACCATCACCTCAAGAGACTCTCGCTAGATGGCTGGATCAAGGCTCAGATACAGAAGGCGGTGCTCCTGGATACTGCGCGGATAGTCAGGAGGTTCCTGTCTCTGTCGCCCTGAACGCCGGTAGCTTAGGCCCCGCCTCGCTGCCGGCTGCACCCTAGGTTAGGTTTTTATAATGATTTTATGTTTTGTATGTATAGTTTTATATTTTACTTTTTATAAAATTATTGTACAAACCTAACTTAAGATGAAATATGATTAAAGAGATAATAATAATATTTTCGGACAATCTTACACAAATCAACCTAGTCCCAAACTAAGCAAAGCTTGTACTATGGGTACTAGACGACGACATACATACTTATATAGATAAATAAATACTTAAATATATAGAAAACATCCATGACTCAGGAGCAAATATTCGTGCTCATCACACAAATAAATGCCCTTACCGGGATTTGAACCCGGGACTTCTAGCTTCGTAGGCAGGGCAACTACCATCTAGGCTACAGAGGTCGTCAAAAAATTCTATTGTATTCAGGTTTCAGGAAGATATGCAAATATGTGATTATACCCACATATTCTTTCAGCAACAAAAAGCATGTTTTTTCCAGCACTCCGCGTCATCTCTCACGTAAAATCCGCTTTACCCCTCCATTGGGCAGGGAGGCAATTAATCTTGTGGGGTGTGTCAGAACCGTGCCATATGTGCTATTGAAAACTAAGGTATTAGTTGGTTTTTGTTGTTGATTGGAGTTGAATGGGATTTTGAGCAGCGACTGATTTAGAAGTGGTATTGGTTAAGCTAACGCAAACATTTTATCGCCGATTGGTTATTGATGGTTTAATGCGGATGCGGTTTTAATGTAGAAATCTAGTTTGATGTGGATTTAAATGTGAAGATTGTTGAGATACTCAGGCAACCCTGTGCTGGTTTAATAACGAGCTTTTATTTATCATGCAGTGTATGTATGTTAGTTGACTTTGACTCCTTTTCAAAAGATTTGAAATTGCGTATTAATAAAAACAAAGTATTATTAACCGACTTTAAATCAGTACCCAAATCGCTTCGTGTGCCTATAAAATTTAAAGAGCTCCATCGACTTCTCCAAGATCATCAGATCCTGACCTGATAACCATGGCACCAGCTAGGAAGGATATCCTTTGTAAAAAAAAAAAGAATTTTCCGAATTGGCCCAAGCGTTTTCTAGTAATCGGGGAACATACATAAAAGATTTCGACGAATTGAGAACCTCTTTTTTTGAAGTCGGTTAAAAAAGATATCATTTTACTCCCCCTTTGGAAATGTAAGAGAGTGAGTGTAAGTTACTTTATAGTCAAAGGGCCTCTATTATTTCACGAAAATTGTATTTAAAGTAAGGTCCAATGACAAAACTTATCTCATCTCGTTTTTGCATTACATTGGTATTATCTGACACTCGCCCTTAAATACATGCGGAACCCTCATATTCTCTGATGAGGGTCCCTGAAAAACCTTTGACACGCAATTACAGAATCATGCCCTTAAGGGACGAGGGCTGTTATCTGAGACAGGGTTGTGGAAACGGAACTGTATATGATATAGATTTATTACACATTTAGTGGCAAAGATTTGGTAGTGCTGAGTTCGCAGAAAAACCGTGATATCGGCTACGAGGATTCCTAGCCGATACCACGGTTTTTCTGCTTTGTTGAGGGAGGCGCCTACGAGCAGCACGCCCACCTAGCGGCCTCAAGTGTTAAGGTGGCGGTTGCGCCGCGACAGAGACAGGAGACCGAGACAGGAGACCGGAAACCGCGACCGTCACTTGACGTTAGGCAATGTATAAGCGACAGTTCGCGAGCGAGACAGAGACGCGAGATTTTGTTTGTTTTTGTCTTGTCACGGTCTCCGGTCGCGCACGTTTAATCCTTATTGCACAATAGGAGTGTATACACCAAATAAAATAAACAATAATGTAGAATTTATTTCACCGAAAGAAGATTAAATACCAAATGCATTCTCAACTAGTCGGCCTTTGCGATTTGTTTTTAATTACTAACAGACTACCCTAGCTTTTCATCGCGACGCAAACGGGGGTGTTATAAGTTTAGTATGCGTATCGTGTGTCTGTCTGTGGAATCATAGTTCCCAAACGCACTTTTTTGTTAATATACAGGTGTACCAAAATTCGGATGTGAACGGATCAAGGGCATATTCGGTACCGCATTGCGATTCCAATATATTTGTAGTCCATACTACTTATCCCAGATTAGAAATATATTATTTTCGTACTGATATTGCTGCTGTGATATGCCCTTGGAGGGCGTCTGATGTATCTGCCTTACCTGTGAATTATTTTACATTTTTGAGGTTGAGTGTAGGTATGCATTACTGGCCAAATTTTTGAACTCCATATTTCCATAAATAATTCCATCAGATTTCAACCAAACCTCTTATTTGGCCACCTGCGATACAGGCCACACCTACCTACAATCGCGACTGGTGCTTAAAATACCCCTAACAATATTTGCTTAATAAATGAATTGATGTTAGTTAGTTTAGATATAGTTTAGTACTAACGTAATCGTGCAAATAGTTACACTATTGTCTTGGGATTAGCTCCTGTCAAAATATTTGTAAATAAGGCAAATAAATAAATAAATGTTTGACCTTACAAATTCTCTACACCCTACTTCTACCGATAAAGGCATTCTCCAATAAAACTTCTAAAAATATAGTATCCTATAACTTCGTTACCGGTCATCTCTGAGGTGTGCCCAATGTGCTATATATAGTACACTGCCGAACCCGTGTAAGGCATCGATTGCTGGCAAGTCGCCAGCCGATAAGACGGTCCCAGAGTTAGGTCATGTTTTTAAAACAGTCTTCGGAGAATATTGAGCCCGTGTACGATTACAGCGTTGATACTGAGTACACTTTTAAACACTTGCTTTATAAAAATAAAACAGAAGTCTTCGTCTTTGAGTCTTCGAAATTCACGACGATAATCTTTAGAAAAATGTAGTGTGGATTTCGATCTGCTGTAGGAACAAGGCTGATTCTTCTATCTAGTCTTATGAAAAAAGACTATGCGTTTTGTTTACTATTTTTGGATATATTTACATCCTCGCTTTAAAAATATCTTTAAAACAATCTGTATGAAAATAATAATAGAAAATGAACTTACATTAGTATATAATAAAAAATATACTGTTTTGTTTTGTTGATGAACTTTTGTAATTAAACTGATAGGTCGTTCATTATAATTAAAGCCTTGTTTCCGTAAAAGTCACGTACAATATAATCATTGTTTATATATTTTTTTCATTCATTGGTACACCAAATATTACCTTTTTACTGATAACCCTATTGACATATCGCGGGAATGTTAAGAACTTCTAAGTAATAGTTTGTTCTTTTAGGCAGGTAAATTTATTTTTCGAGTTTGTGCATTTCTATTTTATATGTTTAATAACTTTGGATGAATCATCGTCCAAATAATATTATCGAATTAATTCTATACCTCACCGTCATATGGATAATTATAACATTGATAACAGTCCTTTTAAAAGGATTATGTCAATTACGTCTTCTGAAATGGCGTTAAAACCATTCACGCCGTTAATATAAGGTAGTATTTTCATCGGGAAAATGTCGGCATCCCCAAGGAACCGGACGGGAATATCAATTTCAGTTAATTAAAAATTATGTTTTTTTGTCTCCGCTAAGAAAATTAACTAAGCTAAGAACGAACCGCAGAAAATATTTTTATTTTATTTTATTAATGTGCCTTTTTAGGTTTCCGTAGTCAAAAAGGAATCCTTATAGTTTCGCCAATTGCGTCTGGCCGTCCGTCCGTCCGCCTGTCCGTCCATCCGTCTTCGGCTTAGCTCAGTAACCAATACTACTAGAAAACTGTAATTCGGCATGGGTATATAAATCAATTACGCCGACAAAAAAGAAGGTAAAAATCTTGAAAAAAATATATTTTGGGGTGGGGTTGGGGATGTAATTTTTTTTCTCGTTATACATAGTGTGGGGTATCGTTGGATAGATTGTTCAAAATTATTATTGGTTTCTTAAAACGATTTTAAATTAGTGATTCGTTTGCGAGATATGAAAACTAAGTAGGGATAACTAGTTACCGAGTAATATTCGACCAACTTAAAATGTACTTAGAAAGGCCAACTTTCGTAAATTCGGCCGACGCAACCATTTAGTTGGCGCGCGTGTGTCGATGTAACTAAGAAAGACAGGCAACTACGTAACCCTACACTGCGCGTGGCCCGACAGGCACTTGGCCGGTTTTTAGAACTTAAGAAGAAGAAAGAAAGAAAAGAAGAAGAATTTTAATGGAGTGTTTTAAATCTTAGTAGATATATTAGTACACAATAATCGCAATGGTATTGTATACACTTAGGTCAATCAACCATTTTTTTGTTTTTATTCTGTCACGCTAGTCATGAACCAATAATGTCAAAGTTCCTTAGATTTTTTTTACAACATGGACTGCTAACATGCTTAGACTAATATACGTGTCTTTGAGACATTATTAAATTAGGGAATAGCATAGCTGCCCCCCTATTCTGTAACTTGTTTTAAGCTCACCTCAATGCTCACCCACAAATATATCTTGACAACGCGATGCGTAGTAACTAAGCGTAGGTAGAGTTCTAGTTTCGTGATGGGTGACCGGCGGGGTGAGCCGTATTAGGGCGTAGCGAATAATAGCCCTTGCGTGTGCAGGCAGCCGGTTAAAAATATTATAGAACGTTCGTTTCACTTTGCTACTCGCTGCGCTCTAGGCACCATGGAAGCAATCTGTCAGTGCGTATGTAGCCTTTAGAGAATTTTTCAATAAAAAGAGTTAAACATGACAAGACAACCGGATTTAACTTAAATAAAAAATAAACCCGCACTTTTATAAAGTGACCAAGGACGTAACCGTCGCAACTAGCGATTAAAATAATGATTCATCCATTAACGTCGTTCAAGTTTTGTTTTTTTTTTCACTTTTGTATTGTTTAATTAATATTATAAAGAGGAAAAGTCTGTGAGATTGTAGCTTTGTATGTCTGTGTGTAGGGGGTAATCTCCGCAACCACTTATTCGACTTCAAAATATCTTGCACTTGTGTATAGAATGGACTTTCCGAATGGACATAGGCTATATCGTTTCCCGAGGCAAACGCCTGAGTTCTTCGAAATACGCGAGTGAAGCCGCGCGTGCAGCTAGTCCATACCGATATACTAATAATATTATAAATGCGAAAGTGTGTCTGTCTGTCTGTCTGTTACCTCTTGACGCTTAAACCGCTGAACCGATTGAGATGAAATTTGGTATGAAGATAGTTTGGATCCCGGGGCCTTCCCCATACATACATAGGATACATAGGTACATAGGATAGTTTTTATCCCGGAAATCATCACCTAAGGGGGTGAAATGGGGGTTGAAAGTTTGTATGGAGCTGCGATATAAACGAGTTCCAGAAGCTAGTATTTAATAAATTGGCTTAGTATCAGACAGTGACGGAGTGATTCTTGACCTATATAGGTACATTATATTTAAGTTACTGCGTCACGTAAGCGAGATCTCAAATCCCGTAGGTCATTAATCGACGAAAAACGACAGAAAGACGAATTTGTTTATCATATACTGTAAAGTACTCATTTTACTTATGTTTACAAACATAAATAATTAAGCCTGTATAACGCTCCGCAATCTTTATCACTTAAAAAACATCTCCGCAAAAACACCGCCTTTATAAAACATAATCTCTCCCCGCAAAACATTTTTTGGCGTAAAATTTCTAATTCCTTCGAGGAAAAAGGAATTCTTTCATTATAAAGACGCGGCCGGCGACAATTACATTCATTCGTTAGAGAACTTTGCTTCTTAACGTTTGTAGGGATTCTTAATTCTATAAACACCTTACAATTTAAGGTGTAAGGGAAAAGTTCGGGGAAATTTGTGGTACAAGGAAATTGGAGAAAGCGTAAAGCGTACAATATTTTTGACGATATCTTTTCATTGGTTGGTTAATGACGCCATTGTATTTTAAAGGTGTTTGAATTGTCGTCCGTGAGTTTCTTTTAGCGCCATGACACTTTTAAACTCTAATTCAGGGCCCCGGCTCCTCATATACTATTTTTTAAGTTAGTGCTATAAGTACTTCGAATAGCGTAGTGTGGGGGGACACGAAAATGTATTTTCTATACTAAAGGGGGCGCGCCATGAAAAAGATTGAAAAACACTGCTCTAATTGAATAAATATGTGGCATTTAATATTACATTACTACAAGAGGCCGGGAAAATAAGGATTGTTGGCCAAGTAGATATAGAAGGACGAGCGTACCGAGGCTGATAGATAGAATATGAGGCAAGCAATCCCTTTTACACCGAAGCATGTATAGTGCTTTTCTGAAACATCCCATGAAATAAAATTAAAACTACAAGTTTTTTTATGGCCGATTGGGGCTCGAATTGGCACTAAAACACACCTCAAACCTCAAATATTGTATGAAATTCACTTATGGACCGGACCTAACGTGTCGACGAACCTGGAACGTAATACTTTGCTGCCTAGTATATAAGGAACATAACGTTCACATTTCGGTGCATCTTTGAGAAAAAATTGTATCAAACAAGTGGACCTACCTGTGAAAGTTTTAGTTTTTTTTGGCAAGAGCAAGAGGAAACTTACGGTGTCATATAAGTTTCCTGCAAGAGTGTGACTACCATTTTTGTAATAGAATAATCAAATGCGACTACGATTTATTTATGTGCTAAATATATGTTTTTTGCAGCTCTGCAGTGTGGAACGGCTGACAGCGCCAACAAATGGTGCGCTAAATTGAGTTTTCATTTCACGTAATAACAATTTATCCAGGAATTTGGTTGCGCTTCATTGCTTATCCAATACATATTCGATTCAAAACAATATTAGCGCCTGTATTGAGAGACCTAGCGGATTTACACGGTGCGCACCCGTGAGAGGAATCCAGAAGATTTTTTTGGCTATCATAAAATATTTTTTCCTATTTTTTATTATATTGACGATTTGTATTATAATCATGACTATTCATAATTTTTTTCGTCATACTTTTTTTGCTCCTAAATGTCTATAACAATCATCGGAACTCATATGGACAGTTGTAATTAAAGAAAAACCTAATTTCATAACTAAGAACAGGCTTGAACTCATAAATTTGTTTCTTATAACAGTTTCTTTCATAACGGACATACATTATAATTTTGTTAGTATTAATATCATAACTAAGAACAAACATCAACTCAGAATGTTCTTTTTCCTAATGAATAAACGCTTTCGCTATATAAATTAATAAAAATTCGGTTCTAGCGCTTCGCTGGCCGCTGCCGCGGCACGCTCGCTTCGCTCGCTCGGTTCGCGCACTGTAGTTCGCGTTTCACGCTGTTCTTCCTAAAAGTCCTCCTCGCTTCGCTCGTCGTCGTACCAACACCGACCTGCCCTAGGCTACGTCCGCACAGACAGGCGGCTTGCTTAGCGTCTAGAGCTTAATGGCCTCGCCTCGCGCCTGCAAGTTATATGTATATTACGGATAAGTAATATTTTTGATGAAAAATGTTATGAAGAATAAATTTAGTATTAAAACGTTTATGACCAGTGTTATTATGATTTTAAGTAAACGGACAAACAACAATATTAGTATATGAGAATTGTAGTGGGAACCCAGATCGGTTAAATATACCGTGAAATTCTACGAATATTTATTTAAGAAAACAATAATACTCGCCTCAGCGTGATGGCACCATAAAGACAGCATCTTACCATTAACCCTAGGAAGTCATAAACTTAAAAGAAATGGAACTTAAATAAATATTGGGCACTCATAACGCTTAACTATGGCAGTTCAAGGAACATGGACAATAGATTCAATGGCAAGGTTTGCACACGGTACAATCAAATGACGACTTTGCCACCATTGGCATAATGTTCGTTGTAGCATATCCTATTATACAGATATTGCGCAAACCATTGTTTCAACTTACAGCAAAGTGCAAACACGTGCTGAACAGACGACGGAACAAATTCCGTGAGCGGGGAGAAAGCGGCACGAGAGAGACGGAGTGTGATCCTGCCTGGAGGAGAGAACGAGAAGCAAGACGAGGAGCGTACGCGCAGATCGTAGACAAGCGGGGATGCAACGAGAGGCTGATATCGGCAGAAAGACCTTATTGTATTAGAATTAAGTTGAAAATAAGAATAAGCGATTGTATAAATAAAGTTGTATCGTTAATTGAGGGGAGGAAAGATCCACGTTAACGGGGAAATGTCGCGAGGACGACACTTGTTCTGGAACCACGGAAGAAGACGATACTTTCAAATTACTAGATGGCCGGTCTTTCCTGAGTCTGACCATATGAGACATCTAAGTGTTTTAAGTAATAGAGTCAGTGTAGTGCTTCTATACAGTATTGAAAGGGCTAAGTATAAATCTTGAGAGATCAATGAACAGATGAATTAGCGGGCGAAATCACTTATATATATACTCTTCCTTTTAATTACCATTGTAATGTCCTTATCACAAAGAGTTGCTTGCTTGCGCTCTGTAGGCATAGTACCTACTTGTAGATAAATCAGTCCCATCTGTCCATTTATCTACCTTTATTGTATAATTGTGTAATTATCCACCGATTCATTGTGGAACGATTTTAAATAGTGTTCCGTACGGAAGTTGGGTTCGATTCCCACTCGTGTGTCATTGCTTGCACACAGATTGCTGTCTGGATTGACCAAAGCCGACAGTATAAACACTAAACACGCTAGCGAATATTTGAACGTAAAGCCTAACCCAGCTAAGGTCATTTCAGCCAATATTGTTTATGATATGCAAGTGTATTTGATCTAGGTATATTGTTTAGTGTCCAAACGTGAACTCGTGTATTTGTCAAGTTAGAGAATATAGGACGTAGAATATTGGGTAGTTACTTGTTGTTACTCATAGTTAGCTAAACTGTGGCATAATTAACTTTAGCGTATAATATTTGTTACTTGATTTAGGATTAATAAAGGCAAGAGGTTTTTTTCGTTGAGATTGCTAGATTTTTCCTCTTTAGGTTTGGCCTAGGTTAATCAAAGCAATCACCAAATAAGACTACAACTAGTTTTATTGGGTATATTAGTCAAGAGTTTCGATTAAAATCACAATCAATAAATTCCTTTTCTTTTTTCTACTTTCAACTGGTTTTTTAATCTATTACCTGCAGACTCCCAGTAGGATACCCTTAACTACTAAATTACATAATTAGGAGCAACGTAGATAAGGTCATAAGTATCATAACATAACAATAGTAAATCTCTTTACTATTGTGCTCGAACAGACAGTGTCTAACTTTTGAAGTATTAATCATTTTATCAAAACCTAGTATATCTAGCTACTTAATAGGTGACTAGGGTCGGATTTAGTGAAAGCCTCGTTGTTCTTTCAGCAGTTTTGACGTGGCCGAAGAGAAGACTCCACCTGTCTGGGGGGTACAATCTAAGGTCACAGACTTGTCCATTCTATAGTATTCACAACAGGTTAATTTTACTCTAATTAACCTGATCTAACTTGGTATCGATATTTAGATAGAATGCATTAAATAACTGGATGTTGTTTAATATTTATTATAAATTAGGGAACTGATTAATTGCCAAAGAGAACGAGTGTTTATATGGCCTGCAGTGGGACTGGTATCCACCGATTTTAAGTGCACGAGGGTTGACAATTGAGTGGCCACTCATAATCATAGCTACAGAGGTAGCAAGATCTGACTTAATTCAATCACATATTGCATAACATATGCACATGGTCAACCCTCCCAAGACTCAGGCGATCTCAGCACTAGGCTGGAGATAGGACCAGCTACGTAGCTAACTTATATACCTGGATACCTTTTCCCCCGTACGTGGGTAGCAAACGAAACTGACCCTAGAAGCTTTGGCGTACCAGAGATAGGCTCGCCCTATATCAATATCATTTACACTTAGGAAGTAATGTTTTGCGCCTTCACCTAAACTGGACGCAGTCTAGGTCAAGAATTGATGACTCTATCTTCCATACGGCGAAGAAAAAGATAGTTAATAGCGAAACAAGTACGTTCCGTGAGGAAATGACTCTGGGAACGAGTGGCTAAACATTGTTTGTTCGAGCTAAGACTAAAAGGACCTTTAATACCACTTCACCTGGCGCACGTGCCGCAGGATTCTAGATTTTGTGTTAATATTGAATTAGTACAACTAGAAGAATCTTAATGTTACTTTATTAAAACACAACGTAGATATTTGAATTTATTAGACGATCACTTTAAATTATAAAACAAATTACAACTTGTTAGCTAATAGCGAACATTTATTGAACCATTTTGAATGAGATCGGATTAGGCCAATTAGAGAGTTAAGAAAGAAATAAAATACACTTTATTCGAAAGATTTAAGGGGGGTATCACATATTATTATAAACAGTGTATTACGAGAGTACGTTTGGACACACTATTTCTTACGTTTATCAGGAATAAGCGGATTTTTATTAATTTACCTACCAAGTGTTCTTTGAATTGCCATTTATAACTAAAATTGTAGAGATGTCTGGGAAGGCTAAGACGAGGCGAGGGTCGAGACGTGGTGTGACGGGCGCTGATCGTAGTGAGGCAGTTCAGGATAGTCGGACACATACTGTGTCGAGTAACAACTTAGGACAGGCCAGCGCAGACTCTATGATTATACAGGAACGTGGGTTTGAAGTGCTTTTAGACAAATTCGAGGCGCTGTCCAAGCGTTTCGAGTCGTTTGAAACACGTCCTACGAGTTCAGTAGGGACGGACACGAGCAATGGACATTGTTCGTCGCAGGTAGTGAGAGCACGCGGGAGTGAGTGTTGTTCGGCTGTTAGACCTAACATTTATATTACACAGCCAATAGCTAAGCCTAGTTTTAATGGGAGGGGTGATATTAACCCCATGAAATTTATACACAAGCTACGCAAGTACATACGATCTATAAACGAACAAGACAGGGCTGTAGAAATAGCTATAGAATGTTTGACGGGTTCTGCTCTTGTAGTGTTAGGCTTAAAGAGTAAGAAGTGGCAAACATTAGACGATTTCGAGGCGGATTTCGAACATAAGTATTGGACGGAAGAACGGCAAGAGAGGGCTAAGTACAAGGTGATGCACGGGGCATATGACAGCCACAGTAAAGTCCCCATGAGTGAGCACTTTGCAGAGCAGATAGACACCGTTAGTTTGCTGACGAAGCCTTTTGAAGAAAGGTTTTTAGTAAATAGTATTATGCGACACTTCTCTAAAGACGTACAACAGATGTGGTTTACATATACGCGGGTAGGTGATGTCACGATAGATACAGCCTTAGATTTTCTTTCAAATTATGAGGAGAGTGTTAGTTGTAGGGGCCCAGATATGATCGACAGTAACGACGGTAACGGCAATAGCGTAGGGCGTGGTCTAGCACATAGGCGGGGCATAAGGTACGCACGAGGTAACGCAGTACCTATGGCTGCGGTACTTCAGGGTAGTTATTGGCCTAGAAGGGGACGCGGACGCGGACGCGGACGTGGAGGATACTCGGGAGTTAATAGAGGTAGATTCCCGACCATCAGTTGGGAAGCGGCGTCGTCGTCACAGGCCACACGACCGAGTTTTGCTTTGGGGTCTCCGACTCAGGATAACACTAATGAGGACACGAACAGTAACGCGAGGCAGGGAAACGAAAAACAGTCGAACAAGTAGATCCCACTTGTGAGACTGATAAACTAGACAGGGATTTAGGAATTACGAAAATAGGGACTGTATATACTATGATGGCTAAATGGGGTTGGAGAGCAGGACAAGGGCTAGGTAAATCAGGTGACGGAGTTAGGAATCCGGTAGGTTGTAAGATAGGACATGAGAGCGTCAGGTTATTAGAAAGCGCAGGTAGGCTTTTAGGTGACAGGAATGAGTATGTTAGAATGTGTGATGAGTGGGGCGGATCATGTGTTTCGTGCGGAGGTAGGAGAGGGGAACTTTCCACTATCTTCGGCAATACAGAGGAGAATGTAGACGAACAGGACGTAGGCCCAGCATTGCCTAAGTTACCCGAGGTGGCGGTCAAGGTGGGAGATCGTATAATACAGGCATTGATAGATACAGGTAGCCAGGTAACAGCTATTTCAAGTGAGTTATTTCAGGCAATAAAGACGCAGTTAGGAACGGTACCTGAGATTCCTATACCGACGGTACAAATACAAGGTGCGTTTGGTTCAAAGAGTGAAAGTGTGAAAAGTATGGTCTTAATTAACATAGAATTAGGAGATACGCAAATCGATACACCGGTTTTAGTCGTGCGTAATCTGCCGAGATCAATTATTTTAGGGTTTGATTGGTTGGAGAGAATGAAAGGGGTGATTAGATGTGGGGCGGAGCGAACTCTGACTATCGAACATTTAGGAATGGTTACAAACGCAAGGATTGGGACACAGAACGAAATTGAAAGTTTATCTAGTCTTAAGCTTGATTCAGTGTCAGAACAAACCCTGCGCAAATGTAAGTAGAGCGGATCGAGCAGGTAGGCGCAGTACAAAAGATAGCGCCGGCTGTTAAGTAGGGTAATAAACATTAAAGGTTGGAAGAGAGAGTTGTCTATTTATCTTTATGGTGCTATATTAAACCCGATCTAGTTATGATTGTGGTGTAGAGAGCCAAAATCTATTTTACCTATCTACAAAGGGGGGGGTGTAGTGGGAACCCAGATCGGTTAAATATACCGTGAAATTCTACGAATATTTATTTAAGAAAACAATAATACTCGCCTCAGCGTGATGGCACCATAAAGACAGCATCTTACCATTAACCCTAGGAAGTCATAAACTTAAAAGAAATGGAACTTAAATAAATATTGGGCACTCATAACGCTTAACTATGGCAGTTCAAGGAACATGGACAATAGATTCAATGGCAAGGTTTGCACACGGTACAATCAAATGACGACTTTGCCACCATTGGCATAATGTTCGTTGTAGCATATCCTATTATACAGATATTGCGCAAACCATTGTTTCAACTTACAGCAAAGTGCAAACACGTGCTGAACAGACGACGGAACAAATTCCGTGAGCGGGGAGAAAGCGGCACGAGAGAGACGGAGTGTGATCCTGCCTGGAGGAGAGAACGAGAAGCAAGACGAGGAGCGTACGCGCAGATCGTAGACAAGCGGGGATGCAACGAGAGGCTGATATCGGCAGAAAGACCTTATTGTATTAGAATTAAGTTGAAAATAAGAATAAGCGATTGTATAAATAAAGTTGTATCGTTAATTGAGGGGAGGAAAGATCCACGTTAACGGGGAAATGTCGCGAGGACGACACTTGTTCTGGAACCACGGAAGAAGACGATACTTTCAAATTACTAGATGGCCGGTCTTTCCTGAGTCTGACCATATGAGACATCTAAGTGTTTTAAGTAATAGAGTCAGTGTAGTGCTTCTATACAGTATTGAAAGGGCTAAGTATAAATCTTGAGAGATCAATGAACAGATGAATTAGCGGGCGAAATCACTTATATATATACTCTTCCTTTTAATTACCATTGTAATGTCCTTATCACAAAGAGTTGCTTGCTTGCGCTCTGTAGGCATAGTACCTACTTGTAGATAAATCAGTCCCATCTGTCCATTTATCTACCTTTATTGTATAATTGTGTAATTATCCACCGATTCATTGTGGAACGATTTTAAATAGTGTTCCGTACGGAAGTTGGGTTCGATTCCCACTCGTGTGTCATTGCTTGCACACAGATTGCTGTCTGGATTGACCAAAGCCGACAGTATAAACACTAAACACGCTAGCGAATATTTGAACGTAAAGCCTAACCCAGCTAAGGTCATTTCAGCCAATATTGTTTATGATATGCAAGTGTATTTGATCTAGGTATATTGTTTAGTGTCCAAACGTGAACTCGTGTATTTGTCAAGTTAGAGAATATAGGACGTAGAATATTGGGTAGTTACTTGTTGTTACTCATAGTTAGCTAAACTGTGGCATAATTAACTTTAGCGTATAATATTTGTTACTTGATTTAGGATTAATAAAGGCAAGAGGTTTTTTTCGTTGAGATTGCTAGATTTTTCCTCTTTAGGTTTGGCCTAGGTTAATCAAAGCAATCACCAAATAAGACTACAACTAGTTTTATTGGGTATATTAGTCAAGAGTTTCGATTAAAATCACAATCAATAAATTCCTTTTCTTTTTTCTACTTTCAACTGGTTTTTTAATCTATTACCTGCAGACTCCCAGTAGGATACCCTTAACTACTAAATTACATAATTAGGAGCAACGTAGATAAGGTCATAAGTATCATAACATAACAATAGTAAATCTCTTTACTATTGTGCTCGAACAGACAGTGTCTAACTTTTGAAGTATTAATCATTTTATCAAAACCTAGTATATCTAGCTACTTAATAGGTGACTAGGGTCGGATTTAGTGAAAGCCTCGTTGTTCTTTCAGCAGTTTTGACGTGGCCGAAGAGAAGACTCCACCTGTCTGGGGGGTACAATCTAAGGTCACAGACTTGTCCATTCTATAGTATTCACAACAGGTTAATTTTACTCTAATTAACCTGATCTAACTTGGTATCGATATTTAGATAGAATGCATTAAATAACTGGATGTTGTTTAATATTTATTATAAATTAGGGAACTGATTAATTGCCAAAGAGAACGAGTGTTTATATGGCCTGCAGTGGGACTGGTATCCACCGATTTTAAGTGCACGAGGGTTGACAATTGAGTGGCCACTCATAATCATAGCTACAGAGGTAGCAAGATCTGACTTAATTCAATCACATATTGCATAACATATGCACATGGTCAACCCTCCCAAGACTCAGGCGATCTCAGCACTAGGCTGGAGATAGGACCAGCTACGTAGCTAACTTATATACCTGGATACCTTTTCCCCCGTACGTGGGTAGCAAACGAAACTGACCCTAGAAGCTTTGGCGTACCAGAGATAGGCTCGCCCTATATCAATATCATTTACACTTAGGAAGTAATGTTTTGCGCCTTCACCTAAACTGGACGCAGTCTAGGTCAAGAATTGATGACTCTATCTTCCATACGGCGAAGAAAAAGATAGTTAATAGCGAAACAAGTACGTTCCGTGAGGAAATGACTCTGGGAACGAGTGGCTAAACATTGTTTGTTCGAGCTAAGACTAAAAGGACCTTTAATACCACTTCAGAATGTATGATTATTGTCATTATTAATTCAAATGGTTCCAAGTTACGATCGTCATTAATAAGAACTATTATGAATAATGATTATAATACGGTGTAAAATTGACTTTAAAAAGTATGTGAACAAAAGCGCACCCAAGCAATAGTTATCGAAATTTTATTTACAAAAACCGACACATCAAAATTATTATTTTTTTGCGAAATTTGATTTGGGTTCATATAATAAATATACGGACTCCTCGCGAGCACCATGTATAGCGAGTTTCAGGAAATGCCATTAGGTTTCATTACAGTCCATTTTGTCATTGCCATTTTATACAGCTATACGGGCATTATGAGTTTTAGGGAATGCCATTTGGTTCCATTACAGCACCAATTTTCTTGACATTGCCGAGCGCCGGACGTGATTCAGTTAGCCCGAGACAATCTAATCTCGCGCCAATCACTGCCAGAATCGAACCCGCGCCTCTCTGATTGAATATCCACTGTAGCTACGACGTCGAGGGTCTACGGCGTAGAGGCTCTACGAAATTATTGTTTGTTGTAGTTTAACTTCTCGCGCGGTGTTATGACCAGTCTTAGCTTTTTATCCTAAAAGTGTGACAAGTAGGTACTAAATTTTTGAGCTTCTGTGGCACAATACACAACGCCGTAGCGATATTCCCGGTTCTGCCTTAAAGAAGCCTGGGGTCCGCATTGAAGAAAATTAAAACATCAGTTAAGTTAAAATTACATTATTCTCGATACGGGTTAATAGAGAAAAATTGCCACCTAACAATGACAGTTTGACGTTCCTGGGGACCGATTTTTGACTTTCGAGCGCTCGACTCTTTCACACGAAAACTGTAAAAAAATATGAAATGCTATTTTGAAATGACGATATAAAATTTAAAAACGTGCGGTATTGACTCGTATTCAATTCTATCGGTAGAAACTAAGTGCCTATGATTATGACACTACAATAGCATTTACTTTTATTTAATTTTCGAGCGCTCGAAAGTCAAAAATCGGCCCCCTGGCTAGGTCGATAAGTACCACAGAACAGTACATCCACCGCTTTTACGCGTCGACCCAGAGTGTGACAAATGTGGGGCCCCCTCGCTTTTGACACAGCGCTCCTAGGGTCGTCGACCCAGAGTGTGACAAATGTGGGGCCCCTCGCTTTTGACACAGCGCTCCTAGGGTCGTCAACCCAGAGTGTGACAAATGTGGGGCCCCTCGCTTTTGACACAGCGCTCCTAGGGTGGAGGTTCTTCCCAAGTCCAGTTGTTCCAAATGTGAACGAGATAGCATTTGGAAGTACCTTACTTAAATATGTGAAATAAAAAGATCAAAGACGTAAAAATACCATCACGCCGTTTGGACTATTTCACGGCCGACAGCCCGTGAAATAGTTTTCTTTTATCAACATACGCTCGAAAAAAAAAATGCTGCTTCTGAGGCTGTCGGGTAATAAAAATACCCTCATAGACCGTGGACGACCACGAGGTCGTGATAGTAGGAAGTGAGTGCGTGCACACCCCAGTTATTTTTAATTTCCCTAAAAAACATAGAACCGATTAGTTTAATCCAACCAAACCTAACCTCATTCATTATATTTAGATTTAATCAAAGCCTGCCACAGTAGCAACTTCTTCCTACCATTCCGTCCCTAAATTTAAATTCCCAGTTTCCTTTTAAAGCAATAAAGTTACAACGTGTGAAACTCATAGGTTGTTGCGGCCTTTCTCTTCTGAGTTGTGGCACCCCTGACACTTTGCGAACTACCCTTAACACGTGTAATCCCTCAATCTACACACCGACGGATATCCGGTATCGGGAAAAAGTCTTAACATGTTCCGACAAGATTCAGCCTGGTAAGTATCACGGTGATTTTACCTTGTGTGAAGATTTTTTAGAGACAGAAGTTATTTATTAAGCATACCGTGAACAATTTATGCCGATGATGTCAAACCACTCATAGGTGATTTCAAATAGTACTTTCACAAACAATTACCACATATCATGTATCAACCTCTTTAATTAAATGATATCGTCACTTGAAATGAGCCGAGTACACGAATAACATATATAATAACGTAAAATTGTCTTTTTTGATTTTTTAATAATATATTTACTTTTATTATAAATAATCGTACTTACGATAGCAAATGTAGTAACATTTATTTTATTCACGACAGCATCCCGTCATCCTGTATAAATTTCATGGATTTTTACTCACGATTATCTTGTTACTTCGTGCGATAGGTATGTCACACGGAAGTTTAAATACAAACATCATCCAAAATTACGTCATATTTACGTAATCCGCATTAGCGAGCGACCACACCGGTGCTTAACGCTGCGTATACGCGTTGACGTGTCGTATGCGTCACGTATTCTTCATACATTTTGCTGCGTTTTACGGTGCGTCAGTGTATTTTGACCAGCGGTGTGGTCGCACCTTTATTAATTGTTCGAGCCCTGCTTAAAAGTCTAAGAGCGGGTTGCACCAACAGATTGCAGACCCATCAACGTTAAATATGGCGCCGACAGCTGTCATTCTATAGAATGTCGCTATAATTAGTTTACGTAAGTACAGCAAAAACAAGTTTTGTATGAAAAACTTAAATTCGCTGTATTTTCTTTAGTATGGCATCTGAAGCTACATAAACTAATTATACCTCATGTTATTGTATATGTAACGTTTCGTTACAATCCAACACGTAGTTTTAAAATGAGAGCGTAACTACGTTTGTATGGAGAATCGAGCTTACTGCGGACGCTTAAGTCGTAAGATACAATGCTAATTGTATGAAGTGCCATACAAACTACCACGCTTTTCTAGACGTAGGTGCCCTTTTGGGTCAAGCCGCCTCATGGGAAGCCAGTCCTCTCAAGCTAGTATGGATTATGGGGATACTTTGCGAAACGTGTGATATAATCTTGTCTGCAACAGTTAGTAGTACTTAATTAGCAACTAGCTGAAGCCCGCGGCTTCGCCCGCGTGGTTATAGGAAAATGTAACATATTGAAAATTCCCGTGGGAATTAGATGTTTTCCCGCTGTAAAAAGTACCCTATGTCACTCTCCAGCCTCTAAACTATCTCCATAGAAAAAACACATGAATACGACGCTCCGTTGCGATGTGAAAGAAGGACAAACAAACACACACACACACTTTCGCATTTATAATATTAGTAAGGATGTAAGTCCTAGTGAGAACTGTATAGGACTTAGGTGCATGTTCTTAGTATATAAAGAATAATGTATTTTTTCTTCTGTACATCTACATATGTCTGTTTGCTCTCCAAATAAATAAAATAACATAAACTTATCTAGGGGCGGAAAGGTTCTCGAGTAGCGACTAAGTACCAGCAGGCGCAGCGTGGGTAGACCCCATAAGGTGAACTGGTGATCTAGTAAAGGTTGCGGGAGTCCGCTGGATGCGGGTGGCGTTTAACCGGTCATTGTCACCTAAAGAGTTGGGTGGAGTCCTATGGGCCCGGCCACATGTCCACGACACGGCGTCACGCCGCGATAATGCACAATGCCGTGCCATGGATTCCAGCGGCGCCGCAACGTGAGTTTCTACGGCGCCTTGTTGCGTAGTGTTTTTTTAAAGTGCTGCGTCGTGATAGTACAAATAATTCGGCGCCGCAACGTGCGCTTCTAAGGCGCGCGCCGCGTCGTGACTTTACACGACGCCGTGGAGGGAATTTCTACGGCGCCGCATCGTGAGATTTTACGGCGCGCGCCACGCCACGCCGCGCTGTTTTTCGGTGACGACGCCGTGCCGTGGACATGTGGCCGAGCCCTATGTCCAGCAGTGGACGTCTTACGGCTGATATGCGGAACGTGACCTTTAATGCAGATGTGAATAAAAACTTTTTTTATATAACTTTCAGTACCTAACTAAGCCAATACTCAGACAAAACTAGCGATAACGAGTTAACTTAGGACAACTTTAAATTGGAACCGAAGTTGGTGAGCGGGCCCGGAATTCCTGTTAGCCCGTACTTTATCTGGTTGTGATTTTGAGGTAGAGGAAAAGGGCTTTAAGCGTTGCCAACTTAGTATAAACTAGCCATTAAGTTTGCTAGTAGAATGTATGTATTATGGAAATGTTCTATCGCAAATTCTAAGTACCATAAGCATCTGCTTGGAATATGTAAGTGCCGAGGTAACGCGCTATATGTAGGTAACGTAATGGTAATATTATATCGTTAAATCGACGTAGAACTTTCGCGCCGCCGCAGTTTGAGCTCATACACATAGAATATTATTTATTTAATGCCACATTTTTGTTATAATTGTTATATGTGATACTACCTTTATTAGAACATAGAACTATCCTTAGTTGAATGAGCGGGCGGAGCGAATGAAGTTCTCCATTTCACTTTGGGAAAAAAATATTTGTATGTCCGCAGGTCTCGCTCTCTGGCTGTCGGGCTGTCCTCCTCTACCAGGGGGCCGATTTTTAACTTTCGAGCGCGCAAAAATTAAATAAAAGTAAATGCTATTGTAGTGTCATAATCACATGCACTTACTTTCTATCGATAGATTTGACTACGAGTGGTCAATACCGCACGTTTTTAAATTTTCTGTCGTCATTTCAAAATATGATTTCATAATTTTTGTCACTTTTCGAGTGAAAGAGTCGAGCGCTCGAAAGTCAAAAATCGGTCAGATTTTTCAAACGATTCGATAATTAAATCGGGTTTTTTTATCCATTCAGCATTTAAAAAAAAAATAAAAAAATGCGAGTTCTGAAGCTCACAGAACACCTACTTATAATTAAGGTTCGCTGAAAGACACACTGTGTACTTACAACACGCTTTCATGAAGTCCACCAGTGTTTTGATTCAAAAATATTCACAAACATTTCAATTTAATTTTATCTCACAACTGTCAAACAAATTACGTTCTTCTTTTTCAATAATAATTTGCAACTCCGACGTGTTTAAACTCCGAAAAACACCTATACAGTTTCACGGGAAGATCAAAGGCGTTTTTCATTACGAAAATAACTTGGCGCTCGCGGATTGACGTCACAGGTTTAAGGTAATTCTTTAGCCCGGAATAATTGAGGCAAATCTAATTGTACAGTATTTATTTGGGGTTCCTCTTGATTTTAATTATATGTTTTTGTTATTCGGACTAATATGGACCGTTTAGTGTGGGCGTAACAACTTAGGTGAGCAAATAAAACTTTACCATGTCCATGAATTGGATGTATTAAAATTAGTTTCGAGTTTATTTAAGCTATTTTATACATACAAAGGAAAATATAAATACGTATAGTTTTGGCTAGATTTGAAAAACAATAACACTTAAATTATAATGATAATTATATTTAATATCACGGGATTTATATAATATTTGCGGACAATCTTATACAAATCGACCATGAACATTAATTTGGGACCCACTTAAGGTTCACAATCCTGTAAATTTGTATAGGAATACAAAGAATATTTTAGCAAAAAGGGCCATAAATTAAAGAACGCGACCGTACTATGGGTATTAGATGACGGTAAACATACTTATATAAAGATATAAATACTTAAATACATAGAAAACATCAATGACTCAGGAACAAATATTCGTGCTCATCACACAAATAAATGCCCTACCGGGATTCGAACCCAGGACCTCTTGCTTCGTAGGCAGGGTCACTACCAACTAGTCTAAGGCGGTTGTCAAACATTCCAATTACATTCCAATATTATAATAGCAAAACGGTCGTGCTACTGGAGAATAGCTCAGACTCATCCTTTCTGCTTTTTAACCGACTTCAAAAATGGGAGGTTATCAATGAAGTTGTATGTTTTTTTTTAAATAGTTATTGTTTTTAATGTTTGTTACAACTCCGTCATTTATGAACCGATTCGTACATTTTATAAGTATGATGCTTCCAGATTGGTCCCATTATTTTCAAAAATCCAGTTGGATGATGGGATCCATGAGGAATTCAGTGAATCCTCACGTATATTAGGCACGCATGTATTAATTTTGTTTTTTTTTCTATTATAACTCGTGTATTTACACCCGGAAATCGCAAATGTGATGATGCCAAAGGTCTCAGAATCACCTTTCTTGATGTATCGACGCAACTCCTCAAATATTATCGGCCCATATACAGCGATTTGGTTTTTTTCTGTAAAAATCAATGTTCTTCTGGTAAAGTGGAAAGGAAATGTGGAATGTTCACGTGGCTTGGCAGAGTACTGAATTGATGTCGGTTAAAACTTTGTTTTTAAAGTAAATTATTGCGAGAGTATTCCAAATAAGATTGGGGTCAAAACATTTAGTATCCTAAGTATTTTATACTCATTAATCATTTGCAGTAACTGTATTTTAAATATTTGTTTCTAGAATGACTGAAATTGACTGAATGTTTATCGATATTGACAATGTCTCAGCCGCATGTATCTACATATAGTAAGTATTACTATAAAAGTTTAGTTTAAAAAGTTTTTGGCAATCAAATAACCGGAACCGCCTTTCCGACTATAAAAATTCTTTCACACACTTGAAGAACGGAATTTCTGGGTGGTTAAAGGCTATATTCGACGACCACTTTAGCCTAGTTGGTAGTGACCCTGCCTACGAAGCAAGAGGTCCCGGGTTCGAATCCCGGTAAGGGCATTTGTTTGTGTGATGAGCATGAATATTTGTTCCTGATTCATGGATGTTTTCTATGTATTTAAGTATTTATTTATCTATATAAGTATGTTTATCGTCGTCTAGTACCCATAGTACAAGCTTTGCTTAGTTTGGGACTAGGTCGATTTGTGTAAGATTGTCCCCTAATATTTATTTATTTATATTTAATCCCGCGGGATTGCCTGCGTTATTTTCAATACGCGACTGAAGCTACGGGGAGTATTAAATAAAGTGCACTAACAATTTTCAAAGTTTAAACCGGACTCCGTCGCATTTCATCACTATAATCAACCCGTAAAAATCTTAATAAACGCCTTAAATCCTAAACAGGGTAATTCAAACGAGAGATCAGCTATTCCTTATCTCCCACAATGCGCCATTGTTGTGACGTCACCACAAAGGCAAAAATGTCCTTGATAAAGTACAGCTGAGGACGTCTTTGTTGAGGTGATTATTGCTAAGTGTGCGTGCGGGGGAAAGAATCTACGTCTTCATTTTGTCTTAAAGTGCGTTGGGATGGTTTTATGCAACCATGGATTTGTACAAAAATGTATTACTTTCGTTTCGGCTTAAAGACCTTTATTTCTCAAAATAAAAACAGTAATGACACTTACATGAGAAATAGCAAAGTACGGTAGCCTAGTGGTTGAGGCATTTGGCTGTCAAGCGGCGGTCGTGGGTGGGTTCGAATCCCGGCTCGTACCAATGAGATTTTCGGAACTTATGTTATAAATGTATCTTTCTAAAATATTTACCGATAGCTTTCCGGTGAAGGAAAGCATCATGAGAATGAAACTGGTTTAATCCCAATCCATACTAATATCCATACTAATATTATAAATGCGAAAGTGTGTCTGTCTTTCTGTCTGTTACCTCTTCACGTTTAAACCGCTAAACCGATTGAGATGAAATTTGGTATGGATATAGTTTGAACCCCGGGGAAGGACATAGGATAGTTTTTATCCCGGAAATCATCCTCTGAGGGGTGAAATGGGGGATGAAAGTTTGTATCGAGCTACGATATAAACGAGTTCCACGCAGACGGAGCCGCGGGCAGAAGCTAGTATGGTATAATTTTCCCTCTGGGTTGGATGGTCATATAGCAGTCGCTGGTTTCGCCTCGTGCCTATGCCAAATCTTGCCAAATAATAAATATTTTGGGGACAATCTTACACAAATCGACCTAGTCCCAAACTAAGCAAAGCTTGTACTATGGCTACTAGACGACGATATACGTACTTATATAGACAAATAGATACTTAAATACATAGAAAACATCCATGACTCAGGAAAAAGTATTCGTGCTCATCACACTAATAAATGCCCTTACCGGGATTCGAACCCGGGACCTCCAGCTTCGTAGGCAGGGTCACTACCAACTAGGCTACATAGGTCATCAAAATATTCGTCTTTGTATTGATATTCAACGTTTCTTCTTAACAGTGGTCTTCTCTTCAGAAATGCTGGAAGAATTTGACTAATATTAAGTGCCTACTTGCAGAATAGAATTCATACATTTATTTCATTTAGGTTTTTAAAATGGACCCTGGGCTCCTGTAGGGCACTACTGGTATTAAAGCTAGGATGATGTTAAAAATGAAATCCATTCAATTTTATAGCCAATAATCGTTTTATCATACAACGAACAAGACTCAATATCCCTCGATAGACTTTTTTCAATAACTAATGTTAATATTTTCGTTCAGCGCACCGTAAGAAGACAGTTTAATATCAAAGCATTCCTTCTTGGAATTTGAGTCTTCTGTTTTCTGTATAAGAGTCGATAATCCTTCAAGCCTTTATATATTTCAACTCTATTTTGTATAGTGTCACTGTATTGGAAATTTTCACGAGCAGTTTATCATTGAGATTTTATCAGCACCCTTTCAATAATCCATACTAATATTATAAATGCGAAAGTGTGTCTGTCTGTCTGTCTGTCTGTAACCTCTTCACGCTTATACCGCTGAACCGATTTAGATGAAAATTGGTATAGAGATAAATCCAAATCCCGGCGAAGGACATAGGATAGTTTTTCCCCCGGTAATCATTCCCTAGGGGGGTGAAATTGTGGGTACAAGCTTGTATAGAGCTATAAACGAGTTCCACGCGGATGGAGTTCGCGGGCAGAAGCTAGTATTTTCATAAAGGGCAAAATTTACAGGCGCGCATAGGTGCAGCCGCTCGCAAAGATGAATTGAAATATTATTATGCATTATACTACTAGCTTCCGCCCGCGAAGGGATAAGAACTATTCTTTATTTTAACCTAGGCTATAAACTATCTTAGTGCAAAATTTCATCCAAATCGGTTGAGCCGCTTAAGCGTGAATGAATGAAATGAATGATTTTATTTATTTGCTTGAAACATGGTACAAGAGGTAGCATGTTTATAGTTGAGTAGCGAATACATGTTTAACCATATGTGGCATGCAAAAATTGTTGAACAGAATATAAAATTATAAAATAATAAATTAATTACCGATACATTAATTAGGAAGGAAATGTCAAAAGTAAAAATGTATATCTAAAAGTCAAAAGTAATACATCAATACCATTACCTATACATGTCAATAATTTAAAAAGTCTTAAATTGAATAAAATGCCTCTTCTTTTAGCCAATGAAATAATTTAATTTTAAATTGATAGTAAATAGATAGAGTGATTGAGTAACAAGCATCCAAATATCCAAACTTTCACATTTATAATATTAGTAGGATAATTGTATTAATGATAGCTGAAGTTAATTCTTAAAGCTGTTGTCAAACAACAATCCCTGTTTTCCCATAAATGTGAAGCCAAAACATTATAAAATTAAAAGTAACAATCTTGTACGGTGGCGAACTTATCCAAGTGTCCAGTCCAGTGTACATATGAGGAAAAGTTTCTGTCAAAAATTTCATTTTTGGTACAAGCTTTTATTGCCGACTGTACTTTTCTGTATAACATCATCAACCGAGTGGTTGGTAGAATCATCTCAATGAGTATAGAGATGATTCTAACCAGCCCAAAAGCCCAAACTCAACGGGGTTATGTCGGTTAAGTACGGAATTCCCATGGCCACCTTCTGTCTCCATCATCAGATCAGCTCGATGTTACCATAATATTGAATTGTCATCCAAACTATACTTATACCCAAAATTTCAGCTCAATCGCTCTGGGAAGTGGGTCTTATTTAACATGCAAGATTTGATAACAAACATTGGGACAGATGAAACTAAACAAAAGTTTGTATTTTTTCAATGAATTACATGTCCCATAAATCCAATGTTACCACGCCAAAGAATTAGGATATGGGTAAAAAGCGCTTCAGTGTAACGATTTAATCTCAGTTTAATTCCAATTTCCTCGAAGCTGGCAACATTTAATAAAGCAGTTTTAAGCGGGAGGTCCCGGGTTTTCACTATTCGAGTAGATACTAGTTATAACGGTTTCGGTTTTTGTATTTTCTATAACGATGGTGGTAAACAAGCCTACGGACAAACATGATAACGGGGCTACAAACTAGTAAGTTCAGGTGTCATTGCTAGCAGGATAGATATATCGTGAGGATTCGCTGTGTCGATATTGCATGACTCTTAGTTTATTTTAATAGTTAGTTATAGTTTATTTTCATTTAAAAATAGTGAGTTAACAATACGTGTTTTCTTTTCACGTAATAAAGACATCATGTTTAACGACTTGTCATCATTGTTATTTTATTCCAGCTGATTTTATTTTATTTTTATTTATTTGGCGCATCAACAGCATTACAGGAAAAAATACAAAGCTTAATAGCTAATAACAAAGCCAGTTATATATGTCCACCAAGATACAGTACTTAAATGGAAAAAGAACGTAAACACAGAGTGATTTAAGAATGGAACTAAAATTAAAAATCGAACTAAAATGAAAGATCTAAGATAGTTAAATATATTTTTTATGATAACAAACATTTCATTTAATGAACGTGTTAGCTATAAGGACAAAACCCTTCACCGTACAAAAACAGTGTACTTCAAAAAATAGTAACTATTGTCAGTGTCAAATTATTTAATAATGTTCGTTAGAAATACTTAAAAGTAGTTCAATACAACTTACAATGATATCATAAGCTGATGCACTTTGTCCTCTAAAAAGGACCACGAACATTTTTAGACCATTTGCTGGTATCTTACAATACTCATTCCCAAATTCCGCCGGCGTGTCCCGTCCCTATGTGCGGTGTCGCCATTCATCTCAAATTCCGCGCGGCGGAGAGATTTTTTAATTCCGTCCCTCCGCGTCTTCGGACGTCACTCTGTAACGAGCTAGTTTTCAACGGGATGCCGCTTCGGAATTTTATCACGTCGTTTGGATTTTGAGAGATTTTCGTCGAGGTTTGAGAAAGTAGAGAGCTAGAATAGAGTAATTAAGATGCAGATTCAGATATTTATTCATAAAATTGGTATTTTACATGTCATTATTTTTATTAGTTTATAGGCACCTAAGTTAACATGCCAATGTATTTATTGAAAGTCACAAACTATGTGTTCACATGAATTCACACAATTTTTTCATGTGAAAATATAAACCGTCGCCGTGCCGTCGAAATAAACTTAATTTATACGCCTATTGCTTTATATAATATTATAATAAATACTTGCGATATTGTACAACAATCACATAGACAAACTGTTAGGACAGTTTTGTGAGGCCCTGGCGAAAATAATAAGTGTAAAAAAAGTCAATTACACTGATCAAATATTAAATAAATAAACAAAAATATGTAATAATTAATGTTCAATGAAACTGCTGATTTACGGCACCAATTTTAAATTACAACGTTCTTTTGTTTTGTTTTATCTTAATACATTGTTCTGTAGTATAAAAAGTAAATATAACTTTACTATTATTGTTATTGTACAAGTTTGAAAGCAAATAAAGTTCACCAAATGCGGTGTATGCATATGGCTAGAGAATGAAATTTAAAATTAGACTTTAACGTGAACATTATACTTCAATTGTCATAAAACCCAGTGCGTACAAACTTAAATGTGCATCTTAAAACTTGATGGTACCAACTTGAATCTAGTTAACTTATCTCGAGCAAAATGTGTTTTGCGAAAACTTTCTACTTAAGTACATATAGGTATCTACTCGTGTAGTCTGTTTTGTTCATAAAATATTTAGTAAAAATGTATCCAATAATATTTTTATATCGAATTTAAACTTTCGTGAGACATTTTGATTTAATAGGTACTGATAATTACACGGTTGAACTCAGTTATCCCGAAGAAGACCTCCCGAAGAGTTCGAAACATTACGCCCGTAGTGACATTTAGTACGTGATTTAACCGGGTAATTGTTAGTAATATTTATGATAAAGAATATACTCGTAATGCTCAATTTTGCTGCTCGTATGCAATAGATCTTTAAAACAATTTTTTTGAATACAAAGTAAATATTATATTCCCAACGGTAATTTTCAATAAAATCCTGGTGTTTTATGATTCGTTTCACTGTCTGGCCGGTTTCAAAGGCTTTTCTACCATTTTAATAGAATATTGTGAATAAAAGAATAGTATTCAAATAATGTGCCAGTCTTTTCTGCCCGAGCTCTTTTAATATCGCGGCTTCACAATAGGACACCAGGAAATTAGACGTTACCCGAATCAGACGGCTTGACAAAATTCTTACCGTTTACGGTAAGATTCGTTTTTTTTTGTTTTAGTGAAGAAGTGTTGCGGTCACATTTATTCACAGTGCTGCAGTGTGTTTATCCAGTGGTATCCTACTAATCCTACTATAATATTATAAATGCGAATGTTTAGATGTTTGGATGTTTGTTACTCAATCACGCTTAAACGGCTGAACCGATTTGAATGAAATTTTGCACGAAGATAGTTTATAGCCTGGATTAAAATATAGGATAGTTCTTATCTCGGGTCCACGCGGACGAAGTCGCGGGCGGGAGCTAGGAATATTATAAATGCGAAAGTTTAGATGTTTGGACGTTTGTTACTCAATCACGCTTAAACGGCTGAACCGATTTGAATAAAATTTTGCACGAAGATAGTTTATAGCCTGGATTAAAATATAGGATAGTTTCTATCCCGGGTCGACGCGGGCGAAGTCGCGGGCGGAAGCTAGTCTTGGTTATGTCTACGATTTTTTGTTCGTGGAAAAGGAGGTGGTGGAGGAGGAATAAAGATATTCAAAACATAAAACACTTATGTACGGAGAAATGCAACGCTCTTTGTAAAGAGAGCTACTATTCATCCTACTAATATTATAAATGCGAAAGTTTACATGTTAGGATGTTTAGATATTTGGATATTTATCTTTGTCTGTGGCATCGCCGCTCCCAAATATATATATGTGTGTTTTGATGAATTTCTAGTGTTTTTGTGCCACAAATAAATATTTTTTCTTTCTTTCTTTCTAAACTGATGAACCGATTTCAGTGCGGTTTCTTTATCGAAATTCTTGTCTATCCAGATGGTTCTTAACACTTTGACTGCCAGGAACCCGCTCCGCGGGTGCCTACGCCGTAGTCGCTTTCCGCTACGTACGAGGAAAACCACGGGATCGGCTACGAGCGTAGCGCGTAGTTATTTTTGGCAGTGAATGTGTTAACACATTCAAAGAAAAGCGGAAAGCGACTACGGCGTAGGCACCCGATAGGCGGGTTCCTGGCAGTGAAAGTGTTAATGTATGATGCCACTTCTGAAGTCTGCGCCAGACGCGTGCGGTATTTTCATGCACTGACTATTTGTGTCTCAGGCCGCACGCGGCTGCGATCCGCCGCGGCTCGAAATTAGGTAAATGTCGCAATGTAAAAAGAATTAATTAGGTATGTAACTTTTAATTTGATCGTATATACAATTCACATGGGCTGTTACTGGATATGCTTAAGCAAATTGACTACTTACTTATGTTAGGTTTCAGTATTTTACCAATCAATTGCTTACGGTTTTTGGCAGAATAATTATAATGTTTAATTTATTAAGATTTATAGATCATGTAAGATTTCATTTTGTAAAGTAGTCACTCTTAATTCGCAAAAATGGCAACACAGTCGCTGGCTTGATTAGTATAATTTGTGGCGCGAAAATAAAGCGGTTCTCTGATTGGTTCACGACACTGATATCGCGAGATGTCGAGAGTCAATCAGAGAGCTGGATTTTCCCACCAAAAACGGTGAGTTGCTTATCCAGGGGTGGATGCCTGGAGGGCATTCTGGTGCTGACCGTCAACGGCGTAATGTTACTGTCTTACCATTTATAATTGCTGGTACAAGTTTGTAAGTGTAACTATAATTAGTAAAAGTATGTGAATAAAAGAAGTAATGAGATGTTGGAGTTTCCTTCAAATGCTGCAGCCTTACCTGATTGTTACTTTTTACACTTATAATCTTATAAAAACCATGAAGTACTTGGTATATTTTTTATCGCGCTTGACATCGCGCGGGTCTTTTCCTTTATCACGAAGAATGCCATCAAATTACAGCGGAACGAAGTACTTCTCAAACTTGGAGAATATTTTGACAGCTTATTAATCAATCATCAGTCACACAAACGCCGTTATAACGTCAACTTGCGATATAACCATATATCATTCGGTGACGTAAAGCAAACGTTTAAGACAGATAAACACATTCATATTCGCCAGATACATGGCATTTCCACAAGCGCAGATCCAGATAAATTACGGTTAGTCAAGCAAATAGGCACTACATATCTTAACTAAAAATGTTGATGTCATGAAATCATTATTATTACGTCATGTTTTAGATGTTTTGAACGTATAAGTTCGGCCCGGCGACGACGAATTATTATTACTCCAAAAGAAAGAAGGCAAAAAATATGCCTAGTGACGGAAATCCCATTCTGATATCTCAAGGGATTACGAAGCTACAACCGTTTTAATATTACTTGTTAGAGAGAGAAAACGCAAACAGTGTGTGACGTCACATTACAGGATGCTGCCGGGGGGCCGCGTCGACGGCGGCGCCGAACACGATGGGCGCGGCACATTGCCGTCACATTCTTCCAGCGTCATCGTTTCATATGAAGTTGCGTTTTGCGAAAAAGGGACAGAACACACCCCTTCTTAAAACTTTGAACACTTATAACTTTGTGATTATTTAACCTTTAGCGTTGATTTTTTATCCATTTGACTGCAGTTTTAATCCTTTTTCGAAAAAATATGACATTATTGATTATTTTATTTAGTGTCTACACCCCTATTGCGGCGCGGTAAGCGTTTTATCTAGAAGAAAGAAAGAAAGAAAGAAAGAAAGATACATTTATTCACAAACACACAGGACACACATGGTTATTAAATAATAAAATAAACAAGAAAAGCACATGAAACATGAAACAAGTGTGTCTCTGCGGCAGTGAACCGGACACTGGCTCAGCATTATGCTGAGGTGTCAGACACCTGCAGCGCTGATTTTCAGCCAGCACCGTTGGTGACTCACGGAAACGTCATACAATTTAATATATATATAAACT